>OY720344.1:78036276-79455509 GCA_963082975.1 Labia minor
GATGCCATCAACAAAAAGCTAAACACGCGCTGGTTTAATAAATATTATTGATTAATTTTAATTTATGATTTAATTAATTAAATTTAATTTAAATATAATATATCTTATTTAATCCAATTCAAATTGCGAGATAGTCGAGTGGAGACACTCCAGATTTTTCTATATATTAATTTTGAGTTCATCTTTTTTTGATTTTATTAATTTTTTATTTTTTGTTTACTTCAAGTTAAATTATCCGCGTAGCCAAAAACTAGGTTTTTTCAATTGAGTTATATTCAATTTTACAATTTATCTAACAACTTGTTTAAATTTTTCCTGTATATCAATTTATATAAAAAGTAAATTTATATATCTACTGAACAGAGAATGTCCTTTATTTAACAAAAATATTTCTATTTATAAAATTTTAGAGAATCCTTTAAGAAAAAAACTCTACTCA
This sequence comes from Labia minor, assembly GCA_963082975.1. Taxonomy (NCBI): domain Eukaryota; kingdom Metazoa; phylum Arthropoda; class Insecta; order Dermaptera; family Spongiphoridae; genus Labia; species Labia minor. The sequence goes on from OY720344.1 coordinate 78,036,716, forward strand.
GCTATTTAATTTATAACTTTGAAAAAAGAATATTTTAAGGTGAATGAAGGTTCAGAGCATCTTTGAAGATGAAAATGTCAGGGAGAGGGGGGGACTCCATGCTGAGTGGTTGATTAAAATTTCATGCATTCAATTTTGCATACATCTTCAAAGAAAAGAGAAATAAAATATAATGGAGGCAAACAACTTTTATTTGAAACGATCGTCCCTTAATCAAAAATTTAAAATGGGCAGAAAATATTTTATATTTTGTTTCCCGTGGGGAAGTGGCTGTCAAACGTTGCCAACCCATCTGGACCATTCATTCATTTCATCATCAGCCGCTGATCACCATATGGGCTATCAATAAAAAACAATAGGGGATAGTCAGCCACCATCATTTGCTTTAGATTGATTGCTATAGTTTGCAAGTGGGGAACTGAAGGGGCGTATATTCAACATAAATAAACCATAATATTTGAAGAATTAAATCTTTAAATATTATTTTTATTCTTTTTTGTATATCTTCTCTTATTGTATTAGCAAAAATTATATATATATATATGTAATTTATTAATTAACAGCTCGAAGGATTTTTTTGAAATCGACACCATAGATAATATTTATAAATACAGATCTAACTGTATTGGTTTCAAACTGGAGAAAAATAATCTTCATTAGTTTTTTCTTAATTTAAATTTATGTATGGATGTCGTCACAAATGGCACCCATTTTGAAATTGGTCCTTGCCTTTTTTTAATTGATATTGTATTAATATTTTTTATATTTAAAATATTTTAAAATTTATTATTTAATTTTGAAATAAAATTAAAAATATTTATTTTAATAAAATATATTTATTAATCTCTCAAAAAAACAAAACAAATACGGCTTGATAATTGTCTTGCTAACCCTGTAATAATGTTATTTTTATTCTAAATTCTATAAAATATATAAAATATATTAGCCGCGTGGATAAACAAGTGGTCCGACTACTCGAGTTCGAGAGATCGAAGCTTGCCGAGTGGATCGATATTTAAAAATAAAAATAAAAATAAAAAAATAAAAATAAAAATGAAAATAATAAAATGGAGATATATTCCAAATAAGTTGGCCTGTGGCCAGGTCCGAACCGACCGACGGTTTGAAATAAATTAATTTCCAGCTACAGAAACAATTTCAAATAATTTTAATATATCTATTAATGTAATAAAAAACAGATATGGATACATAAATAATAAATATTTTTAATTTTATTTTATTTATAATATATAGCTGAAGTAGCCGGCGTCATGAAGGGCTGGGTGACGTCATATAATTTTAAATTAAGAAAAACATAATGAAGATGATTTTTCCCGAGGATAAAACCAATACATTCGTGATGATATGTAAAAAAATCTCCTTATGTGAAATTTGGTGCGAAAATAACCCTTCCCTTCTTATCGTCGATCGCTAATACTACCACTTCTGGTTTCCGGATTTGCACCAAAAGTTGATCAATTCATCCCACTGATGCATTAAGTAAATATACCAAATTTCATCAAAATCCGTTAAGCCGTTCAGGCTGTACACATCTATACGGACGGACAGACGGACAGACATCATGCTAAAAATACTTTTTTCTGTTAAGAAAATGCATGATTCGTGGAGATATGTAAAAATCTCCACATGTGAAATTTGGTGTGAAAACAATACCTCCCTTACTATCGTCGGTCGGTAAAAAGAGAAATTTTTTGATATGTTTTGTAGTTAAATTTTTTGTTAATTCTTATAAATTTTTATTAGTTAATTTTATGTTATTTTTTTAAATCTATTTTCGTGTTTATTTTTCATTAAATTAATAATTAATAATTATTTATTCATTGTTCTTTTATTAATTAAGTTTAGATAGTTTTATTATTTTTAATATTTTTTCACTAAAAATTTATTTAATATTTATTAATATTTTTTATTATTATTGACTACCCCAAGTTCCATTCATCTTGAAAATTGTTACATATTATTATTTATGATATTTTAAAAACAATTTCTTTCTTTAATTAATATTCATTTAAAATGATAACTAAAGAATATCATTTTCAAAATAAATTATTGAATAAATATGATCTAATATTATTAAATAGAATTAGAAAAAAGTCAGTTTTTTCTTTAGTACAATATTGTATATTTATATATATATAACCTATATTGTAAAAATTCTTTAAATAAGCATAACAATTACTATATCTTACATGTATAATGTTGTTAATCTCAATTTAGAAATTAATTTCTCAAAACTTCATGTATTTAGGGATGATAAATGATCAAATCTATAAATATTCTTGCATAATAATCACATTTAAAGATAAAATACAAGTGATCTAATAAGCTCCCTAAATGAACATACCTATATCTCAAAAACTTGAATCTTGAAATTTTTTTTATTTTTTTTATTTTTTTTTTTTTTTTATTGATTTACAAGAAAATTGGATCAGTCATAAGACCGTTTTACAATATTATTTGAACAATGCAAGATAATTAAACTTTGTGTGAGTTTGACACCGCAGAAGTGGTCTCATAACTAATTCTTTAATAAATTTCCATTTATCACTGGAGGGGGGAGTAACACTCATAAAGTTTTTTTCACTAAAACGGCGGGTTTAGTTCGTTTCAGTCGTCTCAAAATTTCATTCTGGATTAAGAGACGAGAAGCCAAGAGATTGGGGTGATTTTTAAGGCGAAGTTCATGTCTCTCAGACATTGCACTTCGTTCTTCAATAATGGTATTCATTTTTAGATCTCGATGAATATCTTTATCGCGACAATACCATGGAGCATTAACAATACTACGTAGCACTTTATTTTGGAAAGTTTGAATTATTTTTATATTTGATTTTGCACTACAACCCCACAACTGTAGTCCAAACAGGTTTCAAAATTTGTTTATATAGCAGTAGTTTGTTGTGAACCGAGCGTTTAGAATTACTACCAATCAGCCATTCCATTTTAGATCTCACTACGTTTAGATGTTTTATTTTTATTTTTATATGTTCTTTCCACCAAGTTTGGCATCAAGTGTCATGCCCAGAATTCGAATATGGAACCCTTTGCTTGTTGATTATAATAGGCAAAGGGTCTTGGTAAATTAAGGTGAAATTGATGTTGAGACTTTGATTCATTTAAATTGATACGCCACTTGTTAGCCCATCTTGAAATGATTGATGAGATAATTATTATTATTACTAAAAAAATAAAATTTTTCCATAATTAAATTCATTTTAATTCTAACTGAATCGAAACTTTTCAATTTTTTCATCTTTAAAATATTAAAATAAATATATTTTTCATCATAACAATTATTATACTTAATACTTTACTTAATATTATTTTTTATTATATAATTTGTATACAGATATTGGACATTTTTCTTTATTATAGGAATTCATAAATGGCACTATAAATAATTCATGTTCTTCTACCAGTTTATTTTTTTTCTATATTTTAAATAACAATCATTTGAAATCTCCAAATCGTTTAACTCAATTCCATATAATAATATTCAATATATTTTCGTTTTGTTTTTAATGTTTATTATTTTTTATTTTATTTTATTATATTTTATTTCTTTTTTTTTAATTTAATTTATTTTTATTTTATTTTGCAACAAAAAAAAAATAACAGATTCTCTCATTGTAATCTCATCATTCAATAGAAAAGTTTTACAAATTTTTAAAAATGTCCTCCTATATATTTTTATACCTATATATATATATATATATATATAGGGTATATATGTATGAGTACCTCGATCTCTATGTATAGGAATATTTTTTTTTATATATATATAAATTTATCCAAATGGTATAAAAGCCTGCAACCCGTTCATTCATTCATTATTTTATGTATTTTTTTTAATAAAATAAAAGAAGAGAGCTTTTAGACTGAAACATTGACGAGTGCAGGTAATGATGGGTGGGGAGGCGGGCGCCCTAGTGATAGGGATGAGTGTTTGTGCTGTAGGGGTTGTTTATGGTTGGAAAAATCTTGCGCGTTGATCTCTCTCGCCCTCGCTTGCCACTCTACAATACGTACATCTCTCCAAAATGGATTTACCTGGCGAGGTGTTGTTAATAACGTCTGGATGCCTGGTGAGAGCATTTTTGTGTTGTCATTTTTACCCTTCCCACTTTCCCTAACCACCTCGCGGTTCTATTAGTCCATCCCTCTGGCCAGGAAGGAATATAAAACAGTGGAATGGTTTCGCATTGTTTTGTTTTGTGGCATGAGGCAAACACTTAGCAGTTACGTCACACGCCCGTTTCTTTTAACGTAAATTTTCATACAATTTAATTCACGCTCATTCCAACACAAAATTCTAAATACAATTTCATCTTCTATCTCTCTTTTCATGAAAATAAATAATCATTATTAAACCAAGATTGATAGTATTAAAAATAGGGTTGGATCAACAATATTCTTATAAGCCTTTAATATTCAAAAGAGAATAAATTATCTTTTTTTTAAATAATACTACTGATAAAATTACACACATTTAATATATATTATTTTATTATTAATTTTTAAAATTACTAAAATTTACTATTTTAGGAAAAGAAAGAATAAAAAATATTCTTTGGGTAAATACTAAATATGGGTCTTTTCTTTGGTTTAATTGTTTATTTATTTAATTTGATTGTTATATTATTTTATTTTATCTCAAAGTGTGGAATCTATTCTATTTTTTTATATAACTATTTTTCTTTATTATCTATTATAAACTTTCATATAGATAATAATTTTTTATTTAAGTAAATTATATTTTATTATAAATGTTTTTTACCTGTATATAAAAAGTTTCTGTCTGATCAGCACGTCCACCTCTGGGGGAATATAAAAATAACAACACCAAGAGATCAAAGCGTTGACTTTAATATGAAAACGAAGATAAGGGATTTTTTTATTTCTCATCTTCACTTTTTACTAACTTCCCACTTATGGAAATTTATTTATTTATTAAAATCAGCCAATATTCTTATAAAATTTTATATATATATATATATTTCAAAAATTCTAAGTAATAAAATCTAAGGAAATTAAATAAATAAATTCTAATTAAATTCTAAGTATTTAATTTAAATTATCATTTATTTTATTAAATTAAGTATAAAAATTATTTAAGTATCATTTTTTACTTTCCCGCATACTTCGTATAAGGGAAGTATTGGAATCGTCAAAAATTTCGACTTAGAGATTTCGATAGATCTTGACGTTTTAGACCTCCCTGAGTCGGAAAATACCATTTTTCGAATTATGATATGTCTGTGTGTATGTATGTATGTATGTATATATGTATGCAATGTCTGTAAGCAAATTTACTCAAAAACTAATCAAGCTAGGACTTCGAAATTTGGTACACCGATATTATTCACAGTTTGTAGATTTCTATCAAAATTTCGTCAAAATCGGTTAAGTGGTACTTTACCTACACTGGTTGCGTTTACCTTTCAAGTAAAGTACCAGTTTGCTTCGAGATATTTGCTTCATATATTGTATATAGATTTAAAAATATGAAAAAAATTGAGATACCAAATTTCATCATGATCTGACTACCGGAAGTGACATTTTACCTATACAAGTAGCGTTTCTTTTTTACCGACCGACGATAGTAAGGGAGGTATTGTTTTCACACCAAATTTCACCTATGGATATTTTTAGGTACATATCTCCACGAATCATGCATTTTCTTAACAGAAAAAAGTATTTTTAGCATGATGTCTGTCCGTCCGTCCGTCCGTCCGTCCGTCCGTATAGATGTGTACAGCCTGAACGGCTCAACGGATTTTGATGAAATTTGGTATATTAACTTAATACATCAGTAGGATGAATTCATCAACTTTTGGTGCAAATCCGGAAACCGGAAGTGGTAGTATTAGCGATCGACGATAGGAAGAGAAGGGTTATTTTCACACCAAATTTCACATGTGGAGATTTTTTACATATCACCACGAATCATGCACTTTGTATTGGTTTTAACATCGAGAAAAATCATCTTACTTATTTTTTTCTTAATTTAAAATTATATGACGTCACCCAGCACTTCATGACGTCACATCCAGCCCTTATATATTATAAATAAAATAAAATTAAAAATATTTATATTATATCCATATCTGTTTTTTTTACATTTAAAATATCAGTTAACCGGAAGTAGCACTTTATTCTATATATATATATATATATAAATGTTACCAAATATCAAATTTGACACCAATAACTAATACGGACTGGCTCTTTATCAATACCAAGTTTACACATTCTAAATATTCATTCACAACTCTTTATACCTATTTATATGCGGGAAAGTCTAGGGGAGGACACTCCCGCTTATTTAAATTCTTATTTTTTTATTTATCAGCTTCTTTTCTTTAAACATATTAAAATTCTTTAGTTCTCTTTAGTTCTACTTTTTAAAACATTTTTTTTAAATTTCTAATTACTAAATTAATTTGTACTTACCAAATGCTATATTGAGCCTTTTAATTAAATAAAAACTCGAATTTTTCTCCCCCGTGGCAGTTAGTCATATTCAATTAATATTTTTGGCTCATTAATTAGAAAACTCCTCCGGGATATTTGGTTAGAAATTTTTGAAGTTTCCACTCTATTATCGTTTCAACCTCCCCTCTCCCAACTTACTTTTTCAAATATTTTCCAAATAAAAATCCCAATCATAAAGATATAAATAAATGTTTATCGGTTTAATATATATATATATATATATATATATATATATATAATAATATGTACTTTTTTCTTTTTTTTTATTATTATTTTTATTTTCATTTGAATAGGAGGGGATGATGGTGTATGTGTGAGAGAGGGTGGCTAACGGATATTGGTACGCTTCCATTTTCTATCTTTAGTCATTTATTATCAAATTAATTGCATTTTATTGGCACTAATTTTACAATTCGTGGTTTTAAAATAATTGTACTGATAGCCAATCCAATTATCATTCAATACCCCCACCCATTTTGGTCAAAAAGTACCTAAAAATAATAGACAGTGAGAATGAGAGAGTGATTGGGGTAGAAGGGTGCGTGGGGAGTAGGATTTTACTGCAAATAAATCCAGCGAACGTATCATTCGATGGACCTGGAAACTTTTTCAAATCAATAAAATGAAATAATCATTCCCGTTTATTTTATTTATTACTCATTTAGATCAATCATTTAAAGAAGTGAAAAAGACAGAGTGGGAGAACGTGAATAGTTGGGGGGGGGGGGTTGAGGAGGAGAATTGATAAATAATAAAATAAATCAAGCATTTAACGTTAGTTTAAAATTTAATCTATTTATTTATTAAAAATTTATAATGTTAATTTCAAACAAAATTTAGTCAGTGTGAAAATCTTTTATAACTAATAAGGAAAATAATAGAAGTAGAAATTAAAACAATAATTATTCTTTGGAGAGAAAATGTTATAGAAACGGATAGGGTAAGTTTAAATCAAATAATAAGCATTTCTTTTTCTTATTTTGAATTAATCTCGCAGACAAGTTATAATACAGTAGATATTGAATGTCCAAGTTTAATCTCGCGGGTTTGGTTTCAAATGAATTTATTTACATATTTCTTTTACATGCATTTCAGTAGTTACACCATTATAAAAAAAATATATTCAAAGTATAAATTACATGGAGTGAGTTTTAATGTTATTATCTCTAACTTTTGATTTTTAAATAAATATATTTATAAGAATTGTCTCAACAACTAAAATTTATAAAAATAAAAAAAGTCAACTTATGCAATTATGGGAAACACAAAACATGTAAAACAAAAATAAAAACTCATAAAGTTGAAATGTTTAAATATTAAATTAAAAGAGTACATAACTTAAATAATATATTAACACAAGTCTAGGATTGAATATTTCCGTCTTCATACTAAATTGTATGTGGGTTCAATTTTTTCTCTATTAAGCAGAGGTAAAACTATCCCTCAAACACACAATGCGTCATAACACTTCTTCCATACAATTTTAGTCTTAATTTTAATTTTAAAGTATGTACAAAAACTTAGAATACACTATACTTACAAAAATTGCAAAAGAAAACAAATTACGAGCCTTTGAAATATATATGATGAAATTGATGATCTTCAAGATTTATTATCTTCAAGATGACGGACAAAAACAAAATCTACTTACTCGACGGTTCACTCATAAATAAGGTAGACAGGTTTCATCTGGTTGCATAAGTGGCTACTATCGTCCTTCTCACGCCAAAATGCCTAGTTTTGGAGGTTTAGAAAACGCGCCACATCTCTCGGTTTTACCATATATGTATATATTTTATGAAGTATAAATTTAATTATATATCTATATAATTCAAGACTACGCAATCCTAAACTTTTTCTAAACGGCTTCATGAATCTTAATGGTTTGGGTATAATTAGAACCGTCATGACCCAAGGATAAGGTAAAATATTGAAAATTTCAAAAAAGTTGATCTGTTCCAAAGTTATGGGCAAAAAAAACATCCTACCCGTGTGGCGCCTCTCGTGACTCAGTTAAGAAGTTGACACTCAATACAAAATTAAAAATTCTAGAAATTTTCAAATAAAGAATGTTCATAATAATATTTAACTAATATTTTTATATTTAAATTTATATTTTAAAAAATTGTGCAATTTTCAAACTTGAGTGAAAACGAAGATCCAAATGAGAGAAAACGTAGATTGGCTAAAGAAAGAAGGGCACAATGGTTATCTCAAAAAAAATGTAAAATAAGCCTGTATATTTTTGTTGATGATATTGATTTGATGAAGAGACTTTCAACAAATTACTATGTATTAAATAATAATTTAAACTTACTTCACTTATCTATCTTTTCTTTGCTTGATATTTTTAATAAAAAAGGATTTGAAATAATTTGACTGTTTTATACGCGTTTATTCATTACTATATCTGTGCGAAATCTTCGCAATTGCCAGCTTTTATATATAAATCTCAAGAATTTTTTATTGTAATAATATGTAGTATAAAGAAAAATAATTGTTTCATTGATGTGATATTAAAATCATAATTTGAATTTATTCTACCTTTTCTAATTTCTCACATTTAATTATCTATATTTCTAAAATGATTTCATTATTTAATAAATATTAATTTCACTGAATAAATAAAGTATAAAAAAAAACTTAATGTAATAAATAAATGAATATTGATATTATAAATATTTATTATATCAAATTAATAAATTATAATCAAGTTGATCGATTCGATGGATGAGCTTGATTTTTATTTTAGGGTTGATAGGATGCGGAGAGCCAAAGTGATTTATACAACCCATAAAAATTGATTAACGAAAAGGATTTACAATTTTTTATTTTAGCGGCTACCCTTTTGGTTGACGGGCTTCCATATTCAACTCCTCCCCCCTTTTCTCATCCAAACTTCTCTTCTCCGCTTCTCTCCTCCCTAACTCTAAAACCTAGAATTTTCTTTGATCTCCTCCAAATATCAATAGTTAATACAAAGGAGGACGAGTTAAGCCAAACTTGTAATTTATATTGTGAGAGTATCCCAATTTATTGTAAAAATAACATTTTAAATTTTAATTAATAATATGTATTCAATGTTATTAAAAATAATCCTTCCAAATAACCAACATTGAAAGTGATAGAAATATTATTTACCTGATGTATCCCAAAATTTAAACATTCAAAGAGGTGAGTTTGTTGAAACTGTGGGTGGGGTGTGTGTTTAGAATTACGAGAAAAATTTTCCTAATTCATTAGCATTCCATAGATTTAATAAATTATTTTAATTTATTGATTTTACAATTTTTTTTCATAGTGTGGAGGAGAGTTAATAAAAACCTGAACAAAGATCTTTTGGATACGAGGTTTTATTGACCTTTTCGTAAAATAATTTAATGAAACATTTAGCAGTCAATCTAGAAACCAATCGAGGAACGACCATTGTTTAGAACTTGGTTAGACAAACATATCTTATTATTTTATTTTATCTTATCTTTCTTATTCTTATTGTACTAGCAAAAATTGAATATATATTTATATATATAATCAAGTTGATCGATTCGAAGGATGAGCTTGATTTTTCTTTTAGGGTTGATAGGATGCGGAGAGCCAAAGTGATTTATACAACCCATAAAAATTGATTAACGAAAAGGATTTACAATTTTTTATTTTAGCAGCTATCTACAAAATATATTTTTCATATATTAAACCGCTTAAGGATTTTTTTGAAATCCACACCATATATAATTTTTATAAAGAAAAATCGATCTGTAGTGGTTTAACCTCGGGAAAAATTATCTTCATCTGTTTGTTTTTAATTTAAATTTATATGACGTCAGCAACTACGTCAAGTAGCGCTTCCGTAAATACAAAAGATATTGCATTAAATCAAATTACGAAATATATATTATGTTATATCAACAGACCATACTTTTCTGTCTTCAGAGCATTAATATATACGTTTATGGTGTATATGTTTTCTGACTTTGTTTTTTGAACGGTGGCTCGGTGAACCAGTTATTTATATTGACAGCCAAACCCGATAATAAGGAATATTTTTTTTTAATATCCGAGCGGCGGCTCGGTGAACCAGGTACTTTATTATAATACAACTAAGAAGATATTTGGAGAAATTTGATAAGAACAGTTGGAGGAAAATGATAGATGATGTCAAGAGTTTGGTAGGTCCACAATTATATATGAAGAGGATAGATACTCCAAAAAGGTGTGACCAGCATAAAAAATAATTTTCTCAGATTTGTTTCGAAATTATCTAATCCAAAAAATGAATAGAAATAAAAACCTAAAATTATCAATAAAATCATTAAAAGATAATTATAATTTAAAATAGGTTATTTTTAAATTTAAATATTATCCGATTTTAATTTCAATTTTAATAATATTAAACCTTGAAATACTAAATTAAGGTCTTTCACGAGGACACCAATCGGATAAAGAAGTTTCTACATTACTGGTGTAAAGCATCAAGTAATCTATCAGTATAGATCTATCTCTAGTTTGTCCTTGTTTTTAGTTGTTAATTTGTGTATGCGTGTTGAGTTGAATTTGTTGTTGTTTTTGTTTACTCATCATTGTTTTGGTTAATTAACCATGTTAATTTAATTCCCTCTTTACTTTGTTATTCATTTCGGCTTCTCTTTTAATGAATTCAATTATCAGCGTCCGTCACTCTCTTTAGTCTGACGTCATTAATTAGCATAAGAGAGAGAGAGAGAGAGAAGCAGAATGTTCATTTAATTATAGTGTAAGGGTCCTATTGGGGGATGAAAAGCAAGCAAAAAGGACATCGCTTTGTCTTAATTAACAAAAACGCACCTCTTTCTTTCATTCTTTTTCTACTACTTCCACCCAAATACGGATTATTCTTTCGAACTCTACTATTAATGTTAATACATCAAAAGACATAAAGATTTTATTTTTGAATATTTATTGATATAAGATTCTGGCATATGTATCTATATGTAGGTAGCTTCATAAACATTCTCAAAATGAATGTGTGGTCAATAGCAGGGGTTAATACTTAGACGCCATATTGAAAAATCGAAAATGTTTAAGGGCCAAATCAGAAAAAAATTTTACTTTGGGGAGAGGTTTCGTAGTTACAGAAACAAAAATTACGAATACGTATTACGTGATTAAAATACCTAATTATATTAATAATAAGTCATACGCACCGCATGCAATATTTCTGTTGTTGCTATTGTAATAAAGTAAACAGAGTTGGGATAGATCGCATACATTTTACAACAAAGTTTTTAAAACTTGCAAAAATAACTAAATCTTAAATTTCCTTTAAATAATTATTTATAAATAAATATGTGTCATGATGTAGCCTTTTTACAGTTTAATATAAGTAAATTCTAAATTGTGATAACTTCAAATTTTTTAATTGAACTTCACTAAAATCAAAAAGGTCCACAGTTTGGCCACCGTTGGTTTATAACACGAATACTTCAATAGTTATCATAATCTATTGATTTTACCTTTAATCAAATGGATTTATCATTTTTCGTGTTTTCAATAATTACACGAGTCATTTTTCAAAATTTTCATGATATTTGATTGTTACCCCTTGTTTAATTTTACAAATCCAAATATTCATATATTTTGAAAGTTAAATTATATTTTAAATCAGCGTTTTCCAAGATTTATGCTTTTGCACCTCCATTATTATGTTTTTCTACCATTTATTTTTATTTATAATAAAATAAGTAGATTTAAAAAAAAATGCAATCTCTCTCTCTGTACATAAGAATATTTCTATAATTATTAGATCAACTATCCTAACCGCTTCATTTTTTAAATGAAATTTCTCAGATAGTTCATTTTTTGTGAATTTATGATAGTAAGTTTTCATCAAGAATAAAAATATAAAATATTCTTTTTAATGAAATGTTCTAGTCTCCTGGCAAAACACCGGCCAGATTTTGAAATATTTGTTATAAACTAATTATAAATAATTTTTTATCTATTAAATATATAAATATAAAATTGCAGTATTAGGCATAATGTAGACATTATTTAATCATCTACAATTTACATTTCATTTGAGTGAAATTCCTTCAACAAATTTATAATCTTTATGATTTATTATCAATCTCAGATATCGTATCCGTATGAATCTGTCTGATAAATCCTCTATGACGATTTATTGTTTTGGATATCAAGAGATTTAAGAGAAATTTTAAAAATATCCTTGAATTTTAAATTTCATTTACGACAAAATTATAAACAAAAATATTACAATTAATGCCTTTTTCGTTTAATTGTGATTTTATTCTAATTAATTAAATTCTTTCTCTAATTAAATTTTTAAATTTCCAAACAAATTGAAATATTTTATATCTAGAACTAAAAAAAAGATTCCCAAATTATTTTTTTTTCTGAATTAGAATTGAAATTCTATTTTGAGTAAAAATTATTTTAATGATTGAAAAATTGATAAGAAATATAACAACAGTGTTAATTTCAAATACCAGGTAATCAGGTAAATAAGATCTGATTAGTTTATTTGCTGATGATGACAAATCATTGTATGACAAAAAATAGACGAAATCCAAGAATGATGTTACAACATAAAATTCATAATGAAATCGGTTTTTAATGGATTTGTTTGTTCCATTGAATTCTAAAAATGACAATTCTTGTCGTTTTTGATTTCCTTTGAGAATCCGTATCATTCACATATTCAAATATAAATGATGAATGAAATCATTTTATTTTTATCCAAATTAATCAAAAACAAAAGTCGTTAAAATTAAAAAAAAAAAATTAAAATTAAAAAATTAAAACCCTAATGAAAGATCGGAATATACAATTGAATGAAATTAAATTCGTATATCAATGTTGTTTATTGTTGAAATTTTGTCATCGATGACAACAAAATGTTTAATGGAAAAACATTCATCATGGGAATTCCTTATAACGACAGAATTAATTATAAATTTCTAAAATTTAATTTGGAATTGTATTTTTGGGTATAATTCGATAATTTCTTATTAACGAGTCATGTTTAAAGAGAAACGATGGACATAAAATTAAAAATCAATAATAATGTCATTTTGTGTAAAATTATTTACAATTTTTACAATTTTATTAAATTATAATATTAAAGTTGTTATATACGAGAATAGTTTCTAGAGAGTCCATAGTTATAGGGTAAAAAAATATTTTTTTTTAAAATAAAATAAATTTCCTATGATTTCAGAAATTAAATAACGTAGAATACATGATTTCATGCATACCAAAAATATAAATTTGAAGCGGTTGTAATGATTGGGTTTAATAAATGTTAACAATAAGTTTGTTGAAGACAAATTCAATTATGAAATGTGAAAAGCGCGATTATTACACAATATAAAGTTAGATTTAAAGAAATTTGGAATGGATAGAAATTGGATGGGGTTAGCTCCGGTTTTTAGAGAAATGTAATTATTATGATATCCAATTTATTCTTTATTATTGCATTTTTTACAAATATTATTCTAATTTGTGTATCCTTATTTAAAACGAAGTAGTTTATATAATTTACTTAATATTTATAATAATCTTTCTCTTTCTTAATTTTTCTTACTCTATAATACCTGGAACACCGAGCTATCGGTCGATCCTTTAAAAAATATTGATATACAATTCTTTAATTATTTATTATAATTATTAAATGTTACAGCATTGTATCAATGTGATTAAAATGATTGAAACTTGGGCCCTCAATAATAATCAATAATAAATAAAATTTTAGTGAAAATTATTAAAAATTATAAAACTATCTATTATAAAAATTAATTAATAAAAGAACAATAAATAAATAAATATAAATTAGTAATTTATTAAAAATAAACACGAAAATAGGTTAAATAAGTTGACCTGTGGCCAGGTCCGAACCGACCGACTGTTTGAAATAAATTAATTTCCAGCTACAGAAACAATTTCAAATAATTTTAATATATCTATTAATGTAATAAAAAACAGATATGGATACATAAATAATAAATATAAACATTTTTAATTTTATTTTATTTATAATATATGTATATGCAAGACCAGGCTGGACGTCATGAATGGCTCGATGACGTCATATAATTTTAAATCAAGAAAAAACTATTAAATATGATTTTTCTCGAGGATAAAACCAATACAAAGTGCATGATTCGTGGTGATATATAAAAAAATCTCCTTTGGTGTGAAAATAACCCTTTCCTTCCTATCGTCGATCGCTAATACTACCACTTCCGGTTTCCGGAATTGCACCAAAAGTTGATCAATTCATCCCACTGATGCATTAAGTAAATATACCAAATTTCATCAAAATCGGTTGAGCCGTTCAGGCTGTACACATCTATACGGACGGACGGACAGACGGACAGACGGACGGACAGACATCATGCTAAAAATACTTTTTTCTGTTTAGAAAATGCATGATTCGTGGAGATATGTAAAAATCTCCACATGTGAAATTTGGTGTGAAAACAATACCTCCCTTACTATCGTCGGTCGGTAAAACCCATAAAATTAACTAATAAAAATTTATGAGAATTAACAAAAAAATTAAGCGACAAAACATTAAAAAATTTAAATTTACTTCGGGTTATGCACTTGGCGCGGTTCACTCCCTGGAACTCGAGTCGGCGTACCACGTCTATATACCTCTGATATACAGCTGGTCTCAACTAGTTTAGAGAAAAAAATAACAAAGCTTACAATTACCAAGCCGTATTTGTTTTTTTTTTTTTTTTTTTTAATAAATATATTTTATTAAAATAAATATTTTTAATTTTTTTTCGAAATTAAATAATAAATTTAAAAATATTTTAAATATAAAAGAAATATTAATACAATATCAATTAAAAAAAAAATTAGTAAGAGACAAATTTCAAAATGGCTGCCATTTGTGACGTCATCCATATAAAAATTTAAATTAAGAAAAAAAATTTCAAATATTTTAGAGAAAAAAAAACAATTAAACAGTATAATATCTAATTATATATAATAAAATAAATATTAACAAATAATTTAAAAAAAATAAATGAAAAAATTTAAATTATTTTAAAGGAACACAAATAAAAAAAATATCTTAAAAATTATGGAATTATACATCCCTTAAATGTCCTAATGCTACTGAACTTAACACACTTCGTTGGTTTCAGTAAAGATGCCAGTGAAAATTTTTCCAACGTTCTAATAACTATTATTAAATATTAACTTATGTGATTTATGGATCACATACCATCCTTAACACACTCGGACAGTCAATGTTAATTTTTGAAACACTATTTAGCGCCTCAAGAGGAACTAAAGAAAAAAAAGCGGAGTTGGCAGATTAAATTTATTTTTATTTAGAAGGAATATTGGAAATTAAAAAATTATTTATTTACATATATATATATATATATATATACAATTTTTGCTAGTATAATAAGATAAGATAAAATTTTTAGTAAAGTCATAATTATAGGAATTATTTTTAATTTTAAATATAGTTCAATATATTAAATAAAATTATTTTTTATATTAATTTAAAATATTAAAATTAAAATATTCCCTTTCAAAAAATTATGGATTTTGGAGTGGATGTTCAAACAACCCAGAAAAAGGAGACAGCATTGTGGAAATTTAAGAAATTAATTATCGAGACCAGGTAACATACATAGTTTACTAAAATCTATTTTAGTTTACCACAATTGCAACATAACTTCGATTTGATAAAATTATATTTAACAAAAATATCGTTTATTATTTAGGCCGTTTTAAATAATGATCATAAATTACCAATTGTTCAATTATCTTCCTCTATTGATGCATATTGTAATTATTTTGTTCTTTTTTTTAATAATACCTATTGTTTTATAATAAAAATATATTTTAACAAATTTATTGTATATTTTGCATTCATTTAAACAGTTTTGAATTTTATTATATTATTTAAGTCAATTAATCAATCTGTTTTTTTTTAATCATGGTATCCCGTTTACATCCATCATCAACAACCACAACAACCTAATACAGGGAGAGTCATCTGGCCGAAATTAATTCGATCTCGTTTTTTTAGATTTTAATCTGTAAAACGAATATATTTTTTTCATAAATTACATGTAATAAAATAATTTTATTGTCCCCCTTAAAGGTATTTAGTGCTTTGAAAACGGATATATTTTCTGTGTGTTTATTTTATTTTTTTCTATAATGATTTAACATCATAATCTATTAAAAAAAATCGATAGGACTGAAAAAGTTATAAAATAATTAAAAGAAAATGATTATATAATCTAATTGAAGATAATTATTCTGTTATCTATGATCACAATTAAATAGACTCAAATTAAGCAGACTATTATATAAATAATGTAAATATTTATTTATTTCTGTACTGCTACTGAATAAGAATATCTATTCAAATTTTATTTTCTCTAAACTCTTATAGATCTTTATCTTGTATTTCAGATTATAGACTTGTCTTAGATCTCAGTCGTTTTCCCAATGCTTTCCTTATAATCAAAAATATGGAGTGTCTCCACTCGACAATCTCTCAAATTTGAATTGGATTAATTAACATATATTATATTTACATTAAATTATAAATTAAAATTAATAAATTATATTTATTAAAACAGCGTGTTTTTGTTGTTGACACCACGTCACGTGATGGCGCGTGATTGGCAGTCAACGTGTTAAAAAATCTAAAAACTTAATTCCTGTACTTTCAGCGATTCAATCAAGCTGAAATCCTATATATAGCAGTTTTATACAATTTTTAATCATGTGAAAAACTATCAAACATACATTTTTATTTTTACGGTCAGTTTAGAGGGGAAAAAATAAAAACATGGTAGGTAATGGAACTCTTCCGAATGAACTACATTCTCAAAAGTTGATAGAAAATTACGAATTTTGAATATTGCCGGTGTACCAAATTCCATTATTCTAGCTCAAACTGTAATCTTGTCTACATTCACACACATACATATCTTATATATATATACATACACACTCTCAGACATTCTTCTTAATCTTGGTGAAAATGACTCAGGGACCTTCAAAACGTATAAAAACATCAAAATCTCGACATCTTGATAGAAAACTACGAATTTTGAATATTGTCCGTGTACCATATTCCATTATTCTAGCTAATACTGTAATCTTGTCTACATACACACACACACAAACACACTCAGACATTTTTCTCAATCTTGGTGAAAATGACTCAGGGACCTTCAAAACGTATAAATTACATCAATATCTCGAAATCTGGCGAGATAGTAAAATACAAAAAACAAAATTGAAATTCAAATATACGGTGTACTTGTTAGATAAGAAAATAATTATTGGAACCTGGTAATTTAAAAATATAGTTACTAAATTCTAAAATGTGGTATCATAATCTCCAATTCGAGCAAATTGATGACTCTTATTATGTTTGATGTTGCAAATAATGATTTATAGGTATATACAAATTTAATTAGTTTATTGGTTAAAAAGACGCAGTATTTATAATATAAATCTGACACAATATCAAAATTATGATTTTTAAATGAAGAACTAACTATTTTAAGACCAGAACAATTTATTCAGAGTATTGTATATAATGTTACTTTATTTCCTTTTTTTTTATACATACAAATTACCTCTCATTAAAAGTTAAAAATGTTAACAAGAAATTAAATAAGAATTTTTTCTCCCCTCGGTTATTTTTTTATTATTTTATTCTCTTATCTGTGTTTGGTAACACTTTTTCTTTGTCCTCTTCCTGTATAAGTATCTTTTTTTCACCTTCCCTCCCTTGTCACATCGCCTGAGGTTAAAAATGATGGGGTGGTTTGCATAAAATTTAATAAGCAAGTTCACAAAAACCTGTTTAAATAAAAAAAAAATAAAGAAATTAATATGTAAGGAGTAATAAAAAATATATATATAATACTACATTATTATTAATTAAAATCTAAAAAAATACAGAGAGAATAGAGATATGTGAATTCAAGTGCCTTAACAAGATTTATTTGTCCTGCCTCTTTTTTCCACTTGATGATGTTTTTCTTTTATTACATAAAAATCCTAAATTAATTAATTTCGTTTATTTCCAAGAAATTATTATTTGTGTTTTCAACCAGATTTTTTATATTAATAATTTTATTTTATTTATAAATTCTTTTAGTCAAATAATTTAAAATGTATATTTCATGATTTTTACATCAAATTTTATAAATGTGAAAAAAATAATTCATATTAAGTATATGAATCCAATTTGTATTATTAATTAGGTAAATTAATACATTTTTATAAAAAAATAAATTTGGTAAGCATTTTGTTTCTATGGACAGTATTTCTTGAATAAATATTCTTAAATTTTTTTTTTGTATCAAATTTATTTATAAAAGATATGTAAAGTTTTTTACTTGTTGATAGAGTAGAGCTTAAAAAAATAATCAATTCAACGATTATCACTCTTGTCTACATTCTTTTATCTTAACACAACCCTGAAAGCAAAAATAGGCAATTATTTATTTATTCTTAGTCATTATATTGACAAAGAGATTTATTAATAAAACAGAGTACTTTTTAGGGGCCTCATATTCTTAAAGCAATAAAGAACGTAAATAATTTAACTCTTTATAAGTATAATTATATTCGTAATTACCACGAATTTTTACATCTATAGTTTTTACATATATTACATAATTAAATAATATAACCAACAAATCCTAAAAAAAAACTTTTATTTAGTTTATTTGAAAAATAATTATCTCTTTGTCTGAATGAATGTTTAAACAAAGCCAAGTATTTTATGATTTAATTCAAAAAAAGAGAGAAATTAATTAATTTCATTTGAAAAGAGTATCATTTTTTTGTGTTTTTTTCTTGTTGTTGTGAATGGTAATTATTTTAAATAATCCAAAAGAGATTTTGAAATGGCTGCTTTTGGAAGCAGCTCTGAAGCATACGAGAGTGAGTAAATGTCTAAGAAGGATTTGAAACATTTTTACAAAGGATTTACAGATTATAAATACCTATATATATATATATATATATATATATATATTATTTATACAACCTTCCTCTCTCATTTTTCCATTGCTCATCTTTCTCTCTCTCTCCTCCTCCCACTAATATCTTCCCCTTCATGAAATACATTAAAATATTATTAAATAAATAATTTTTTTACCGTTGATTAAAAAAAAAAATATTTTTTTTGTCATGGTGAAAGGATCAAGGATATTAAATTGCCTGATTAAATTTTTTTTTATCTCCTACATACACACATTTTAAATATATAAATAATTTCGAGGGTTTATTTTTGTAATAATCATAATAAAATTGAAGGGGGATAAAAAAAATTGAAATTAAAAATTTTAAAATGCCAGGTGGTGTGCGGTATTCTATCTCTGATTTCATTAAAAACGGCTTCATCACTCAAACGGATCAATCAGTTTTACCAAGCTTGTTATTCCAAATAAAAAAATAAATACCTATCAAATTATATATTTTTATGCATTCACATTTTGGAAGGTCTTCGGAAATTCATGTAAAGAAAACCCCACCTAGAAAGATTTTAATAGTGACAAGATCTCATTAAATTCATCAATATAATATATATATATATATATATATATATATATAAAGCTATATTATATTTTATTGTTTCATTGTGTCCATTTGACATTAATCATAAATGGAATCTTTTAATTCAATCTACCTGGGGAGCCTGTGACCCTCAATGAAATAGGACAGAAGACTTTTCAAAGCTTGTTTGGCTGTTCCCCTTCGAAAAAGTCTCCAACTTTATTGATTATCATTGACACTAATGATCCTTGCAATGAATAGAAGATTAATGCGGTTCTTATTTCATATTAACTCATAATATCTAATTTATTTAATATATAAAGTATATATATTAAATCCATTGATAATAATTATCTATTTATAATTATACCAATATATTGAAAAATATAAATTTGAATTATTTATATAAAATTTGTAGCTGTAACATGATATTTGAATAATTTATTTATGGCAAAGGAAAATACAATAATAAGTTGACCTGTGGCCAGGTCCGAACCGACCGACGGCTTGAAATAAATTAATTTCCAGCAACAGAAACAATTTCAAATAATTTTAATATATCTATTAATGTAATAAAAAACAGATATGGATATAACATAAATATTTTTAATTTTATTTTATTTATAATATATAGCTGAATTAGCCGACGTCATGAAGGGCTGGGTGACGTCATATAATTTTAAATTAAGAAAAACATAATGAAGATGATTTTTCCCGAGGATAAAACCAATACATTCGTGGTGATATGTAAAAAAATCTCCTTATGTGAAATTTGGTGCGAAAATAACCCTTCCCTTCTTATCGTCGATCGCTAATACTACCACTTCCGGTTTCCGGATTTGCACCAAATGTTGATCAATTCATCCCACTGATGCATTAAGTAAATATACCAAATTTCATCAAAATCCGTTAAGCCGTTCAGGCTGTACACATCTATACGGACGGACGGACAGACATCATGCTAAAAATACTTTTTTCTGTTAAGAAAATGCATGATTCGTGGAGATATGTAAAAATCTCCACATGTGAAATTTGGTGTGAAAACAATACCTCCCTTACTATCGTCGGTCGGTAAAAATATATGTAATATAATTTTAATGATAATTTTTAATTTTTTTTTTATTTAAATAGTATTTGTCATTCGGGATCTAGTTTATAGTATACACAGATATATACATTTATACTTCAATATTCATCTAATTAATATATTTAAATTTAAATATATTTATTTTAAAATATATTTAAATTTAAAGAAATAATTTGTTTAATTATTATATTATCCAATTCACTGCTATCTGAAGAACTATGAACAAGAAATCAATAATATTAATAATTTATTTTTGATAAAATGAATCCCAATTTTTTATAGTTTATTGTTTTTAATTAATAATTTAATTGAAATTGTTGTAAATTATTTAAAAATTGTATTATTACGTTGCTCTTTATTATAATTATTTAATTGCTCTACGGGAAATTCTTCGTATTCTAGTACAATTAAATTGATAAGGATTTACTTGGTATCTGCTGTGCCCCTTGATCTGATCTCTATATTAACAGTGAGAAACTAGATAACAGTGGATAATTAATGATATTGTCTTTAGCTGCTAATCTACTATCCAACTCCAAATAATAATAATAATACTAATAATATATAGTCAGAAACAGGAAACTGATAAATAATTTGAAATATTTATAGTTTCATTCAATATCGTATATTGAATATCGTATTGGTCAATATATTTGCACATATCATTTTATATTATCGAAAATATATCTATAATAATACTAATAATATTAAATTAAATGTTGGTTAGCTAAATCACTTCACTCTTAAAACCGATCTCTTCAGTTGCGTGATTGAATCGGTTGGTTTATTTTTTTAATTTTTGTTTTTTTTTTTGTTTTTTAACAAACAACACGATGTTTCCGGAGGTTGTTGATTTTTCTTTCTAATAAAGAAGCAGACGTTTGTTCGCAAGCGGATAATCGTTTTATGAAGACATCTTAATTTAAGGAAAATTAAAATTGGTGGGGTGCTGGACTTTTTTATAACTTCTCCTCCCTCCACTTTTCACTAAGTCACTTGCCCACCGGTCACTCTGCATCTTTCCTACCTTCAGTCCTCGGAAGTCGTTAATCGGTTAATATTCCTTTATAAATCTTTGTAGCCATGAATGTCATACTAATTGATAAACGAGTATGCCTTGGAGCGATTTTTCTGATATTGACACGCAAACACAAAAATCGCTTTCAATTTCTATATCCTTTATGGTTCAGATTATAACATATATTATACATATTTCTTAAAAAAATAATTAATACAAAATCGAGAATTTTATTTGAAATGTAGATAAATATTTTGAGATAAAGTTTAATTTTAAATAAAATTCTGAAATTGAAATTTCAACGGAAATTGGTATGTGTGTGTGTTAAGGCTGGAACCAGCCATGAGCAAAACAAAGGATACTATATATTTCAAAGGTTATAATAATGACATAATAATAATTAATAATAATAATAATAATAATAAATAAAATATTTTCATACAATAGATAGTATTAACAATAAGATATGAAGTCCAATAAACAAATAATATTTAAACATTTAAATATAAAGTTAAAACTAATTGTAATTATGTGGTACCTAATAAATAATTCGATGGATTAATACAATAATATTTTAAAAATATGGTGAAATATTATATCTATCTATCTCTGTGACTCTACGGAACTCGAAAGTTCTTGGCCCCAGCAACCACACCCCTCCAAGTATTCCTATTCTGAGCCACAACCTTCCAGTCCCTATCCTCTCCCATCTCTCTTACATCCTTTCCCACATTATCCACCCATCATGTCCTTGGTTTTCCAAGTGGACGTTTCCCACTCGGTCTCCCTACTAATATTTTGCCAAAGGGCACTATAAGGTATATTATATGCATAGATAAAATATTTATACATGTAGTAGTGAAATTAATAATTTTTTAAAAGTAAAAGTAATAATAAATTTGTATTTATTGTATTATATGTTTGAAAATAAACTAAAATATGGTATTTATTTATTTATTGAGCTAGTTATATATCTGCGCGCATCCATTTACATATTATCTCGAACGTGTTTAACAATAAGAAATTGGCATAACTCATAAACTGTCAATCAACCTTTAGTCTTAGAATTTATACTTGTCCCACATTTACATATCTCTGGGTCCAGGTCTTTGTAATTTTAATAATGCATTAATAATTTAATTTAATTAAAATTTAATTTACTTTTACACTCAATTTTTTGTTTTATAAGCTTAATAAAAAATTGATTTTGCCTCCTTATCAAACATTTTTTTGTTTTTGAAAATTTTAATTTAATTTAATTATTTTTTAATTATATACTGAATAAGTTCAATTTAATTAGATCAATAATTTGTAAAAATTTAATAATTTTTCTTATTCATTTTTATTAGTATTTTTATCGAGTTGTTGCATGATTTCTCTTGATTTTATGAAAATTTTTTATCATTACTTCTGTTTTAAAGATTTTATCTGATCTTTTGAAAGATTTTCCAATATGTTTCAAACTTCACTAGAATTTCTTCTATGTGCCTTCAGGCTAAAGGGTTTGATACTAGCTTTATTCTTGATTGCTACTCTTGTTTTTATTTTGTGATTGAAGACACTCGATCCTATTAGAGAGATATGTGAATAGATCGACAGCTACCCTCCGGGCTTTCTTAGGAAAGCAAACTTTATTTATAAAAAAATTATAAAAATAATTCTTAAAATATAACAAATTAAATAAATTCAATTTTTTTATTTTGCTCTTCTTTTATTTTTTCAAATATCCAGCGTGCAATTTGACGCGAAATACTTAATATTTAATAAAAACTCAGGTTAATTATACTTAATATTTAATATTTAATAAAAACTCAGGTTAATTATGCATCAACCTAATAGTTTGTGGTTCCGAATGGAACCTAAATTCAAATTAATTTGAATTACCGCCCTTAAATTAAGTAATTATAAATGTTAGTGTTAAGTAATTATGGAATTTATATCGAGAATTTTAAGTTAATTTCATTTATAATTTTAAATATTTATTTTTATTGTAATAAATTAATAAGTTTGACCACCTTTCTCCCTTACCACCCCTAATGAGTGACATTCCCCACCCTTACATATCTCCATAAAAAAGCGGACCGAGCGCTCTGAAGAGCCCTTCTTATTTTTACCTCCCTTATTGTTGTTTTGCCTCCCTTGCCTCTTTGTTTGCCGTCTTTCGGCCCGTCCTCCGACGCCTTGCTCGGCAGTTTCGCTCGCATCTGGCCCGCTCAAATTTACAACTTGAACGCGGTGCAATTTGGGATCTTCGACGCTGCTACAGAGAATTTAGCTGCCGGCCCTCTGCTTCCGAGTTTGTACCGAGAGGGCAAACCCATTGGTTCCTGGGGGGACCATATCTGCCTCGTTAGATCCGTTGGAAATTCGAAGGGTTTCCAAAGCCACTTGATATCTGGATCAATTGGCAACCAATCTGCAGCAGGGCGATCATCCAAGACACGCGAGACGGCGAATTCCCTTTCCCAATCCCCGTGGTCAAACTGATAAGTGCACTTATTCCCACCTTTGAACTATATTAAATATTATATTTAAGTTGTTATATATATATATATTTAGATTCTTCTAAATATAGTTAATCTTTTTTACATTTAAATAAATTTGTTATTAAAATATCGTTAAAATTTGATTACAGTTTTATTTATCCCGAATCTTTAATATCTTAAAAAGACCTTTTTATACAGTCCACCCAATTTTCAAGGTGCGATAGAAGTGAAGAGGTATCTATCGTATTTTTATTAATCCCTCTTTTTAGCCTTTCGAGCAAAATTAAATAGATATTAAGGATTCATCCCATTCCATTTCATCCCACTTTCGATTTTTCAGGAACAAAAGTTTTCTTTAATTATTTAGGCCTTACAAGCCGTTGGTAGATGTATCAAGCGGATACAGTTTGAATGCATATAATTTGACCTGCTCCAATCTCTATTCTTGATAAACTCATTAATAATCAATAATAATAAGTGCCGAAATATGTGTTTACTTAGAAAGTTAATTTGACTTTTGGGTTTTAATTGTAATTTATTAATAAAATTTTACCTACATTGTTAAGATTTGTGGGTATTTATAAATAAATAATTTATCAATTCAGGTGATTCAATCGAATCGGAATTTCAATTAAAGGGAAATACAGAGACACAAGGTAAGTAAAGTTTTACATATGATCTAAGACTCTGAGAGAACATATCTTGCTAAATAACTAATTTTTAAGAAAATATATGATAAACAAACTGTATAAAACTCATTTAAAGATTTAAATGTTTGAATAATTACAATGATTTAATGATAATAATAATAATAATAATAATAATTGAAAATTCTATTTCCTAAACAAATCCAACAATATATAACTTGATCATTAATTAAGTTTTGATATATGAACTTCTTATAAACCGGTGGCAATAAATTTGTTTGTTTACATTCTTGTTATTACATCTGAAATAATGTTATTTTATACTCTTGCTTGTGTTTATTTTTTAATTTATTAATCCTTCACTATTAATTGCTAATTGTAATTTTTCATCGATATTAATAATTCGAAGTTACAATGGTAGTTTGGAGTAGAAGATTAATTTTTTTCTGTGTCGACGATCGAGACTGATAAGAAACGAGCGTTTTTATGGCCACACTTTCGTGCAGTTCAGACAGCAGGTGGCCCACTCCACTCGCTTCTTGCATTTGCTTTATTGCCCATAGCCGATTAATTAATCGAAGAGAAAGATTATTTAACTCTCCGAGCCACTATCATTCACACACAAACACAAACACACACACACACATCTTCAATAATTCTACTTTGATTGATATGTATAAGTATACTTTTCCTTTTCAGATATGTAACCAATAAAAGAAAAAAAAACATTTGAGAAAGTTTCTTTTATTCATTTATCCTGCTCTATAGTTTTTGTCTAGATTTTTTCAACTGCCACCTCCATCCAATTCCTATCCCCTACTAATTCTCTAATAAATTTAAAAGGTTTATAGCTGGTATAAAATAATTTTAATCAATAATTGTCAAATAAACTTTAGCTTTTTTGTAGTGAGGAGAGGGAGAAATATATTAAATTTAAATTTCAGAATTTTCAAAATTTCGTTATTTTTTAAATACGACGTGTGGCCATTTAATAACCGGACTGAAATCATAACGCTTTTTATTCGTCACCAATTACAGCAGAATTTTTATCACCCCTTGGCGATCCCTACACCGCTTCATACGACGTTTCCATTGTAGAAAGCAGTGCTGGAAGTCCTCTTCTGCTAGCTGGTTGAGAACCTACGTCGCTTTTGCTTTAACCGCTTCCACACTTTAAAATCGTGTTCCCTGACTTGACTTGACCTTGGGAAATAGAAAAAAGTTGCAGGGGCAAGATAAGATCAGGCGAATACGGTGAATGTTCCAACACGGTGATGCCGTATTTTGCGAGGAACGCTTTCATAGATAAGGTAGAATAGGATGGTGCATTGTCTTGGTGAAGGATCCAGAACCTGGTCTTCCACAAATCGGGTCATCGTCTTCTCACACGCTCACGCAGGGCCTTCAGAACCTTAGAGTTTAACAAGAAACTTGAGGTTAACCCGTTGCTTTGTCTGATCACTTGGCATATTTCCTAAGCGCCACTAGTGCATCGACTAATTCAGTGAGCTGTTACAGTGAAACTGAGCGACCTACCTTTTTCAGCGAGCTCTGGGTGGGTGAAGGAGCATCACACACAGTCATATTCAAACAAGTCGTGGCATTACTTAAATAACCACGCCTCGTATAGTAAATCAAAGAAAATTATATGCATTTTTCTTTCTATAGTTTATGTGCTAGTTTCCCAATATATTTAATTCTAAGATATATTATTATTAAATTATTAATATTTTGAATTCTCAATTATAAAAAACAATTTTTCTAATTAATAATTTTTTTATAAATCAAATATCTATTAGTATTTTTTTTAATTTTACGCAAACAAATCAAAAATCATTTCCGAAAAGAAAAATGAAAAAAAATCAAAAAAATAATAAAATATAATTTAAAAATTGTTTTCCTTCCTTTCATTGATTATTTGATAATTAATATTTATTTCGTAGAATATTAACATTTACAATAAATAATTTAATATATATATAAAAGGTGTAATATAATCTTATTATATAATAAAATAAACTATGTTAATAAATATTCCTATAATATGTTAATAAACAAATAAAATTAAATTAAAACAAAATTAAATATCTGAATTCATAAATAGACAATGAATTTAAATAAATAACTATAAAATAACGAATAACGAATAATAATGAAAATTTACAAAAATATAATATGCAATATAATCAAATATAGGTACACCATATATATAGTATATATATAAATAAATTTATATAAAACATGATTGTGATTATCTAAAAAAACATTTATTTTTCAACAAACAATTATTTATATTGTAAAACAGTGGTTCTTATCCTTTTCGTAACTATGGAAAACTTGTTAGCTCAAAAATTTTTGACGAAATTATATTTGATTATTTAATTAAGAGCAAAAAAAGCATTATATATTAATTAATACTTTATTTATATTTTTTATATATGATATTATAATATATATATATATTTATGATAATATATTTTTTCTGAATATCTAATTTTGACGGAACACTTTTGTTCCGGGGAACACCGGTTAAGTATCACTGTTGTAAAACAATCTCCTCTTTCTAACCACAGTCCCTTGTTCGCAGCGCATCCACAGATAGTTCATCCAACATGACTCTAATTATAATTATTAATTATAATTTGATAATAATAAATTAAAATATTAAACAAGATATTTGAATAGTAAGAGGAAGGATTCGATTGGAGGTCTTGATCTCTTGATTCTTAAATTTCAGATTAGTCAATTGATGAATCAATCAGTAATAAAGTTCCTATTCCCTTAAAGCGTTTTATGACATGAATCAAGGCTCCATGGAGGTCGAGACTCGCCGGTGGTCGTCTTCCTCTTTCTCAAGAAACTCTATTCCCCGAGCGATTCTAATTTTCCCCAAATTAAACTAAATTTATTATAATACTCAATAGAAAGTACATTCTTAAATATAAATAGATAATAAATATTTACTGATTATTAAATACTTAATACATTAACTTAGTATATTATATATATTTAGGGTGAACGTACTAATACTTGGCCGCCTTAAGATAAATTTTCATAAAAAACTACTATTATTCTGTAACAAAAGTAGAATAACATCAAAACAAGTGCTAACATATTGTATAACTATTTTTAATTATCACTATAACAGAATTATTTGATTAATGTACTTATATTTAAATATTTTTTTTTAATTTTTTTCTAAATCTATTTTTTGTTCTAGTAATTGATCATCTTAAAATCTAAAGTTTTATTAATTGACCATATTTTGATTATTATTATTATCCTAAAATGGGTTTAAAATAAATAAATGGAATAAAATGCACTAAGGATTGGTTTTATTAATATTTTATATATAGTGTATATATATATATATAATTTCTTATATTTTATTTTAATTATTCTTTATATTTAAAATTCATATCGGGAATTAGTTAACATTTCTTGTTTTGCTAATTGTTCACTATTCCAATTGTAATTAAGGACGTCAGCAGTTTTCGGACATTTCCATAAATCTCCTGTATTCTCTATAAATGAAATCATGGCTTCTTCTTCAGTAAATTGTATGATTTTTTTCGAGAAAGTAATTTGTTTCACCCCCTTTGAACCACCCCCTTGAAATTGTTAATGTTCACATTAAGAAAATATTCTAATTGATTAATATAATTTGTAGCATCAACTATTCAATTGAACTTTTGGTTTGAAATTATTATTAAATAAAATATAATATATTGAAAATAAAGTGAATCATCTTCTTTACCTTTTGCATAAGAAACTAACCTTACAATGCAATAACGCTAACCTTGTGTTTTAAAAGATTCACAATTCTATTATAAATGCAGCGATCGGTCTATGTTTCATTGATAAGCAATTCAGAAGAAGCCTCTTCTTAATATTTATCGATATCTAGAGATTAATTTGAAATTAAAAAGCTTATTTTGGTCAAAAATCTATCAAATGGTCAATTACTGGCACAGTGGTCAACTACTGGTACTTTTACCCTATATATACAGGGTGGACCAAAAGTCCGATCACATTTCAAATGGTTATAAAAAATACAAAAAGAGATATGAGAGAAAATATGTTTATTTATTATAAAAGTACAAAAAACAGGGTTTTATTTTTTAAAAATAACGTCGTCCAAATCTGCCCCTTGTTTAGTTTGGCACCCCTGTAATCTAGTGCGGAAATTTTCCATCACCGCCCGACAAGTGTTTGGAGAAATGTTCTGAATTTCCTCGCGTATATTTATTTATTTTATTTATTTATAATCGCGTATATTTTCTTTTAATTCTTCAATAGACTGAGGGTTGATATTAAAAACTTTACTTTTGAGGTATCTCCAAAGGAAAAAGTCCATTGGTGACAAATCCGGGCTGCGGGGTGGCCAGTTAATGTCACCTCTTTTGGATATGACTTTTTGCCCAAAAATGTAGTCATTTGGCCTTAATTGCTGTACAATTTGAATTTTATACGGGTGTAAATGTAAATCCTTGTGAAGAATACCATTTAAAGATGTCCTGGACACATTTAAAACACTAGACCGCTTTCGAGTAGAGAGGCCAGGTTGTTCTCTAACAGATGCTCGTACGCGCTCTATGTTTACGGGCCCTCTCGACGTCCTGGTTGATTTAATAATGAACCCGTTTCCTCGCACTTCTGTACCCAATTTTTAATTGCACAAGTTGATGGAGCTTGATTTTTATTTCGTATGTTGTACTGTGTACAAAATTTTCGTAGCGCTTCAGTCGCAGAATCGTTGTGATAGTACTCGCGTACGCAAAAGGCGCGTTCTGCTCCGCTGAACGACGCCATGGCACTGAATTCCAACTAGCCGCTCTCGCGTTTAGCCTCGCTCCCTCCCTATCCTCCGTAATTCGAAGCAGCGCTCGATTCAAATGTTACCGGACTTTTGGTCCACCCTGTATATAAACTTTTGGATTTTGAACTGATTACAAAAAAAAACAAACTAATAATATTTTTTAAAAATTATAAGTTTTTTTTAGAAATATTGGATATTTTCATTTAAGAGTGAAACGCATCACAAAACTTGATAGTACCTAATCTAAACAATCCAAATTTTTAATATTTCGATTTCTTATTTCAAGTCATCAATCGTCTTTGATTATCATAACAGTTATACTTAAGGTTCTCTTAGAAAAATTACAACGGGGTTAAATTAAAACTATTGTACTGATCATACAATACCACTCCTTGTCGACTTGATAGGTGTAATCCAATCATAGGATGTTTAAAAACCAGAGGTTGCTTTTTACTTTTTATTTATTAATTAAAATTAATTATTATTTAATCTAAATAAGTTTATTATAATTACTTATTAAATATAATTATCAAATAATATTGTAAAAATAGATATTATTTCAGCAAACCCTACTAATAAATAATAACTGTTCTTCAGCAGTTTAGATTTATTAAAGTAGTGTTTTGTTTTGAATTTCTTGAAATTATGCTAATAAGTATTATATCTAACCCATCTTCTAACAATATCTTTACTTAAATTTTGTGTTAATCTGTTGTCTTTTCAGAGATCTGCTTTATCTTCTTCTCCTTCTCACTCTCTGTCTCGCTCTCTCTCTCTCTCTTTCAAGCTATTAAGTCTTTCAAAGTTGTTGTTGTTGTTAATAAAAGATAAAGTTTGTTCGGTTTTGCTCTTCTTCCCGCACTTCTCTCCTTCTCTTCTCTCTTCTGTTAAACTTCTCCAATTACATGCATTAAAGTTTCTCTTCAAATAATCCTTTCTATTTTATGGATGTTGATTTGGATATGATCCATTTATTGATTTGTATTTTAGTAAAGTGTCGTTATCGGATCGTGTTCCTAAACGTATTATTTTTACTATTTCCATTTTCCACCTCTCTTTATCTGTCTATTCCACCTGCTGTCGAAATCACTCTCTATCTTAATATCATCTCAACTTTCAGAATAACTTTCTTTATTCTTTATTTGGACAGTTGAAATGAGAAAGAAATTTGAACAAAAAAATTTGCATAATCTACCATCTACTATATGACGTGCAGAGGCGCAATAAAAATAATTCAAACATTTTGCATGCATATAATTAAGATTTATATATATATATATATATATATATATTAATTTTATTTTATTTAAATTACTTGATTGTATTTTTAATTTTCTAAAATAAAAATAAAATTACTTATATTTTCTTCTCTAATTATTTATTTACAAATTTAAATTGAATTCTAAGATTTTATATAGCTCAATTGAAATTTTAAAACGTTTTATTGCTTAAATATATAAAACATGTATAGCTATATAGATATAACTCTAGTATTTTTTTATTTCTGTCACTAAAACAAAATTATTAGTAAAAACAAAACTGAAATAAATTTAAAACACTAAAACTTTAACATTTTATTTTAAATTTCCTAATTGAAATTGAAAAATATCTAAAAAATCACTAAAAAAATAATGTACCAATGTTTAAATTATTGGAAGCCATCGGTCCGAGAAAATTCAGTATCAATTCTTTCCATTTCTTGCTTTATATAGCGTTTATTATATAGGTGCTAGCAAACATGTATACATCTGATTAGTCTAATTCTATCATCAGTGGTTCCCAAAGTGATCTATATCGATCCCCAGGGGTCTATGGCAACCTGCCAGTGATTAAAAAATTTGGGCGTCCATGAAATGAAAAATGGGGGTCTACGATAGAGGATCTCAAGCCTATTTACTTACATTATACTAACTCATAATTCAATATGGCTTTAAAAAAAAGTAATTTTTTTCCGATTTGGCTCTTAAACATTTTCGATTTTTCAATAAGACTCTAAAAAAAGGTAAAATTTTTTTACAAAAAATCGATTTCAGGTTTTAGGGGGTCTACTCAAAACCGAAAAACGTGGCAAGGGGTCTACGACACAAAAAAGTTTGGGAACCTATCATCATAAAAGAATATTAGATTATTCAATCACACTCTTAAACTTTTTGCATAGTAAACGGCTTGCGATTCAACTGATTGCCACAACGCCGCGATGGCACTTTTTATGTGCTCCTAAATACCATATATTACATAGATGAGTACAATATTTTATAAATAGTTTTATTTTTGAAATATATAAATTGTATTTTTTAAAACATATATTTATTATATTCATTTAAATACATATCAATCGAAATATATAAGTATAAAATATAATATGTATTCATTATTTTTGTTAAAAATAAAAATGGATGTAATTATAAAATACTAATTATAATAAAATAAATAATATTATTTTTTATTTTTTATTCTACCTTATTTTTTTTTTGTACATTTTAAAATTATTAAAATTAATGAATATTATTAATACAATTGAAAGATAAAAATATATAATTATTTATTATATATATTATATATTTAATTATTATTTAATTATATTTATATATTATTATATATTATATAAATCAAAATATATATATATATTATATTTATTAAAATGAATTTTAAAAATTGACTTTTCTAAAATTATGGTGTTTAGAAACTTTTAATCTGAAAAAATGTTTGTATAAATTTTACTTAAAAATATAATTAAAAATTAAAAATAACTGAAATATTTTAAGTAACAATATTCTATTCATGCGCTATATATTGAGTTCACCCATTCATTATCTTATTTATTTATATTCCACAGTCCAATTAATACATTCTGAATATTTTTTTGAAATTCAAAACACATGATTAATTATTAGATAATGTTTTTTTTGAGAGAATGATAATAGAAATATATGATTTTGTTTTTTATTGTCCACTCGGATGGACAAAATTCATTTCATAACGCCACGCAACGTTGGTTATTTTACCAAACCAAATCCGACCTCTCCATTTTTTTCTAATCTTAATTCCTTCTTTGGAGGACCACATGTTTTATGGGATCATAATATTGAAATCAAGGGTTATAAATTTGTTGTTGAAAGGTAGGAAAAAATACAAAATAATAATAGCAATAATAATAAAGATCACCCAGAAGTTAAAAATGAAAAATTATTAGAAGAGGTTGCAGTATAAAATTAAAAGAAACAACAAAGATAAAAACAGCAACAACGTTTACAAACTGAGTCATTAATTCATGTCCTATTTAAATAATAAAATACGTTGTATATTATACAATTTTCAAAAGTAAAAGAATGACAGCCAAAGTGACTGGCACCGAAACTAATTCACACATGTCATTTAAGTTAATTATTTGCATAATTAATTATTTATTAGCGAGTTTTTTTCATATCAAGATCTTTTAAATATTTGCAATTGAATGAATAAATGAATGAACACATTCAACTTTAAATATATATAAACATATGTATTAAATTAAAGGTATACTTAAAAAAGTATATTTTGTAAATACAAGTTTTAAAGTAAATTGATTAACATTTTTAAATAATGTTGCATTTCTAGATTTTTTGATAATTTTTAACATTTATACATGATAGAAGTGAATGAAGCCACTAAAAATAATTATTTAAGTTGATAAAATCTAATATATTTTGCATTTGAAATGTATTGTTAAATTACATAATTAGAATTTATTTTATTATGTATTTATTTCATTAAATTTCTTTTGAATTTGTTTAGGAATGGGGTATTTCTAAATTGTTTTATGCAACAAAAGATATTTCTGAAACAATATGTTTATTCATTAAATTAATTAGAGATATTAATTAAGTATACTTTTAATTAATAAATTTTAATAAAAATTGAAATAAAATAATAAAATGAAAATGTCTATCATGCTTGAAAAATATGTAGGTTTATTTTGCATATGCATTTTATGTATGTATGTAAGTGAGTTTTGTGCAGTGATAAAACATTTTTATTTGAAAGATTTATCGCCCAAAGAAATTAAAACTTGACTTGGATAAAGTTCATGGCACATCTGCCCCAGCTTTTGTCACCGTTTATAATTGGGTTAATGAATTTAAACGTTGCCGTACTTCGTCAAAAATTAACATCATTTAAGTCGTCCGATAGAGGTAACAACACCAGAAATGGTCAATAAAATGGTACATATTAATCGATGCGCGACTTAAAGTGCGCGAGATAGTTGAGCTCAAAGCACAGTGTTTTTGGGCAAAAAGAAAGTTTCAGCAAGATGGGTACCACGTTTGTTTACAGAAGGGAATAAATGAAATAGTGTGGTTGATTCTGAGGCATTTCCGGCTATATATTTTTCACCGTAATCTGGATGAGTTCTTTCGTTGGTATATAACAATCGATGAAAGTTGGATCTACTAGTATATACCAGACAATGATTTAAGACGAACGAAAAAGTCATTTCCCAAACTAATCGATATTTTGAAGAGGTTCCAAAACCATACTTTTTGGAAAGGATAAAAATGTTAGAGAAACTCCTAGTAAAATATATGGAGCTAAAGGGAGATTATATAGAAAAATAAAACAAATACTGAAAATATTCTGTTTTTGTATGTTATTCTAACTACTTATTGAACGAACCTAGTAATAGTCAATGATAAGAATTGCACTACTTGCTCTTTAAGAGATGTATTAAATTTGTATATTATATGATGTCAACCATTCTCAAAAAATTGAAAAATATTTATTAGATAAAATAAGCTGTAGATGTTGTGGGTCCTGCGCTATCCAGAAGCAAACTCAACAGACTCAAACTTATTATCTCGCCAGGTCATTAAAATTTTCGATGTCGAGATTTTGATGTTTTTATACGTTTTGAAGACCTCAACCTTTTAGTATTCACGCCCAATTTTCAATCATAACAACTTTCACCATCAAAAGTGTTTATATTGTTACTGTTTTTTTTCTCTTTTTTTTAAATTTTGTTTGATTTTGTTTATTTCTTTTTTCATTTTTGGACTTTTTTTTTATTTGTTA
Organism: Labia minor; assembly: GCA_963082975.1. Classification (NCBI taxonomy): domain Eukaryota; kingdom Metazoa; phylum Arthropoda; class Insecta; order Dermaptera; family Spongiphoridae; genus Labia; species Labia minor. The sequence continues at coordinate 78,071,898 of OY720344.1, forward strand.
TTTATTTATTTATTTATTTTCTAAGATTGTTTTTTACTTTTTGTTTCGTAATTTGTAAATATCTACCGAAATAAGTTGACCTGTGGCCAGGTCCGAACCGACCGACGGTTTGAAATAAATTAATTTCCAGCTACAGAAACAATTTCAAATAATTTTCATATATCTATTAATGTAATAAAAAACAGATATGGATACATAAATAATAAATATAAACATTTTTAATTTTATTTTATTTATAATATATATGCAAGACCAGGCTGTGACGTCATGAATGGCTGGATGACGTCATATAATTTTAAATCAAGAAAAACTAATAAATATGATTTTTCTCGAGGATAAAACCAATACAAAGTGCATGATTCGTGGTGATATATAAAAAAATCTCCTTTGGTGTGAAAATAACCCTTTCCTTCCTATCGTCGATCGCTAATACTACCACTTCCGGTTTCCGGAATTGCACCAAAAGTTGATCAATTCATCCCACTGATGCTTTAAGTAAATATACCAAATTTCATCAAAATCGGTTGAGCCGTTCAGGCTGTACACATCTATACGGACGGACAGACGGACGGACAGACGGACAGACGGACAGACATCATGCTAAAAATACTTTTTTCTCTTTAGAAAATGCATGATTCGTGGAGATATGTAAAAATCTCCACATGTTAAATTTGGTGTGAAAACAATACCTCCCTTACTATCGTCGGTCGGTAAAAAGGGTAGATAGAAATAATATACTGTAATTTGTAAAAAGATTTCTTGATTAAATAAATAAATAAATAAATGTTGTATTACATGTTTAGCATTAAAAAAAACCTATTTAATGAAAAGAAAGATATTTTATAATTTATTAAAATTATATTATTATTGAGTAAAATAATAATATATTTACATTCACATGAAATATTTTCAACACACACATACACACAATTAAAAAAGATTAAAATATTATATTTATATATTATAAAATTATATATTTATAATATACCTATATAATATTTTTAGTGGTTGACTTTAAATTTTAAATTGAGTAATTTTAATAATAATTATTTCTATCTATATAGTAAAAACTTTAAAAGATTAAAAGCTTGCATTATACATTGAATAGTTCAAAATGAGAATAAAAGTTAAAAAAATAATCGCGCTATTCAATTATTTTATTTTGAATTATTAATTAAATATAAAAAAATTAATTGAACATTTAATAGGGCCTCCTCCTCTGCCCATAAATTAGCCCTTCCAAGCCTCGCCTTTCGGAATTTGGAAAAAGTAATGAAAAAGAAAGTTCGCCTTATTAAAATATTTAAAAAAAATAAGTCGTTTGGACTATAAGCCTCTTTGAATCAGCTGAGTGTCTTTGATTTTTTGGATTTTGAAATGAAACCGTTACATTCGGGGCAACCTGAAATAGAATCTACCTATCTACTTAATATGGGTGAATCCCCCATGATAATAGGATGTACCCTACGCTTAAAAGATAACCAACAATATGTTCCTGTTGAGGCTATTCCCATTTCGGTACTGACCTGGACTACCTTCCCGAATGTCCGTTTATTTGATCCTCCTCAAATACGCTCTTAGCAAAACAAAAAGGCAGAATTCAGACTTCGCATGCAATTCATGCAACCCTTCCCTTAAAATATTGACATAGCACTTGTCTTATCCATCCAGACTTTTTTATTTATTATACTAACTATATAATCTATTATATGGATTAGTAGGATGAGAACATGCATCCCTCGATGGAAGTAGGAGGCAACCTCCTGAAAATCCCTAACAACAAAATATACGTATATATCAAAGATTAGTCACCCTCCCAGTGTAACGCATCGAAACCTACCAATTCTAAAAATACCTTTAACTCACCTGCCTCCTTTTTCATTGCTCCTCATTCTTGACATATGTGCTCTGAAATTTCCTAATCTCACTAAATTCTATAATAAAGCTTAATAAATTTCTTTATAAGCTGCTAATGAAAACAAAATCATAAATTCAAATTCAATTATTCCTTACTTGTAATATTACAATTACATTTTTGAAATTAATAAAATTTTACCAAATTTAAAATGTGCCATGCTATATAAATAATGACGATTACTTACATTTGGTGAGCTGTATGTAAGAGGTTCATTTCATTATCATCAGAGATGGAGAAAATAATCAAGAATTCAAATCAACATCCATTAGAAGGAACGAAGATTGAAACATGAAATTGAAGGAAAATTAACATATTAGAGATTATAAAATTTTAAAATAAATAAATTTAAAATGAATTAAAAATCAAATTAATAATAAATACTGACCTCGGAGATAATAAAGGGTTGAAATACCTCGCAGACCAACTTGAAGGCTTGAATTGATGACCCATCTAAATTGTCTAAATTAAAAAGAAAATAAGTAAGATTAGATAAGATTTACAACACCGAAATGAAAAAACAGATATAAAAATAAATAAATAACATTAATATGATTCAAAATGTGTAGTATAGATTTTTAAAAATATTATTTTATTTCTATGATATTAATTAACTAAAATTCTTTAAAATTTAAAAATACTTCGAAAAATCATCTTAAAGATTATTTTTATTTAAAAAGAATATTAAAAAAAAAATAATTAAATAAATATATTTAAAAAAGAATTAAATCTTATAGATCATTTTTTAACGTTTAAATAATTTTTATTTAAATGTTAATAAAAATGAATTATTTAATAGATTTGTTTTCAAATTAAAAAAAAAAATGTTTATTTTAATTAGAAGAATTAATGGGATAAATTGAAAAAATAAAAAATAAAACATGAAATAGAAGTAAAAAATATTATAAAATTTTAAAGTAAATAAATTTTAAATGAATCAAAAATCAAATTAATAATAAATACTGACTTCAGAGTCAACAAATTATACCTATATATTTTGCAGATTAGAAAAAGACCAATTCAAATTGATGTCACATCTCTCTTGAAGAAAATTATATATACATCTATTGGAGACACATATTTATAATGTTTTATTAATTTGGCCAGTAGAGGGCTTTACCTTCGCCGCTGTGTGTCCAATGAAAGTATATGTAATGTCAATATTCAAACTTTAATCATTTTTATCTCTAAAGCTAGAAGCGACCTCTTATTTTACCCAGGGAAAAAGTTTCTTAGAATTAAACAAGAAATCCACTGGCGAAATTTCATCAAAATCCGAGAGGTGACCCCTTTTCTGAAAAATTAGTAATTTTTTTAATAAATTTTAATAGCAATTAAACAGAAAGAATTATGTACTTATTTGTAAAATTTAGTAAAAAAATGTGTAAATTAGAAACATTATATTTTGAAATTATGCAACTATTTATTGAATAGAGAAATATTGACCAAATGCATAATATATGAAACAGTGGCGCAACTAGGATTTGATCCTGGGGGGTTTTGACTAGCCGCTCCACCTTCCTATGGTGGGGTCCCCCCCCCCCCGGGCTCTCTCAAAGACAGTTTTTTTTTAAATTAAATATTTAAAAAAGTTTTGTAAATGAAACACTGTTTTTACAAAATATTTAATTTTGTATTTTATTTACTCGTATTCACAGTTTTAGAAAGAAAATATTTTTCCAGCTACAAGTAAATCATTTTAGCTTTCCTCATGGAATGAGGATAGCTTATACGATGGTCGGAAAATTTTGAAAATTTTTGGATCTCCACTTTTCAGACGGTTCTGAATCCAAAATTGCAAAAAAAAAAATTTTGAACCGGCCGGCCGGCCGTTCGTTACCGAGATTACGTCTAAACAAAATAAGATATTGTCTTGAAATTTGATATTTAGATGTTTTTTTTGGGAATGATGGGCGGGGATTGGATTGTTTTTGGACAAGATCGGACCATAAGTAAGGGTGATTTAAAGAGGTGTCAAAGCACATTTTATTGATTTTCTCAATAAATACCAATTTTTATGAGAATTATACTATCGTATTAAATTTATAGGGAATCGAATTTACTAAAAGCTTCATTATATTCAATTTTACCTAAACTTTTTAATAAAGGAGTTATTTATAAAAAACTACTTTAAGATTTCGAAAGCTTTAGGGGATATTTTCCTAACCTCAATTGTGGTGCAAACTTTTATCTACATTTTAGTATAAAATTTATTTTATTTTGATACTCTTCGTTTGTGGACTCATGTTTAGTACAATAGGAGAGCAAAATGAGCATTTTCGCCTATTATGTTGTATTATTTTCCAAAAGAGAAAAACGCAACACAAGCTTCAAAAAATATGCAATTTTTACGGGGAATCTGCAGTTACCGATTGCGTCGTACAAAAGTGGAGAATTCAGCCTTAAAGATTGTTAACTCTCCGGACGGCCTGTAACAACTAACAGGGCCACAATATTGCCTGTGGTTGATGAAAATACACTCTTTACACTATGTGAGATACAACACAATTGATTTTGTTAAAAATACAATGACTATTTAAATTAATAACTTTTAAAAGTAGCATATTTAAATGAAATCAATAAAGATTTCTCCTGTAATGTAGGCAAGCTAATTTACCGAAACCGAACGAACTTATGTCACAACCCAATAGTTGCATCAGAGAGATAGATAAAGATAAAATTTAATTGTTTTGTTTTTGTTAATTTAAATTTTACATTAAATCAATTGTTAGATACAGTTGAAAATACTAAATTATAAAAATAATATATATGTGTAATTAAATGAAAATTACACAATGAAAAGGATTATAAAATATTAATTAATTTGATATTTATATATTAAAATATTATTAATTGAAAAAATAACATGTTTTAATTGAATTCTATTTATATTTCGTTCAAATATAAAAAAAGAAACATTAAAAATTTAAATTATGTATCCTTGTTTTCGAATTTGTCATTAATTAAAAAAAATCAAAAAAATAAAATAAAATGTTAATTTTATTTCCTAACGTTTTTTTATAAATAAAATTAAACCCAAAAATTGTTTTTTAATAAATTTAATTTAAATTTAAACATTTAATCAAAATTTATTAATTTGCTTGCATAAGAGCTTTCATTTTAGCCCAACGAGATTGAAGAATCAAACTTCACCAAGTTAAGTGCATGTATAGAAGAGGTAGAAAAATTTACATAAAAGATGTTGCCACCAGATTTACCTGCGAATGTGAATTTGAAGGCATAACAACCGAAGATATAACCGCGCGAACTAGCATAATTGATGAGGGCATTCGATTTCCCCAAATCAGAAAATCCTGCAAAAGAAGAAGAAGAAGAAGAGGATGAGAAAGAAAATGATGGAAACTATAAAAACGGCCGATCTCGTATCCATTCTTCTCTAGAAAATTTTTTAAAAAAAGTATGGGAATTGAATTCAGTACTGACCATCCGGTGATTTATTTTAAAAAAAATTAATTATTATTATTATTTGAAGACCACACCTAAGCAACTATGGTCATTAGAAATCATCCATCATACAAAATAAATCTCATTTATCTCCAAGAAATCTCTGCAGGGAGAATTTAATCTTCTTTGCCGGGGCACAGCCAGGCAAACAGTCAATTATTGAATCCTAATCGATTCCATTATGCCAGACTCAACGCTCCCCGGGTAGATCACATGGAAAGAATGAATTTCCCTTTTAGACCAAAAACAATCTTTTCAATAAATAAATAAATAGATGAATAAATAATAAAAAATATTGTCGCACAAATAAGGGACTGTAAAGGGGTCCTCATGACTAGAATATAATAATAAAAACAGAAACAATAAACTATGCAAAAATATAGGATATTATAATTATTTAATTAAATAAAATATAATTAGATTTAATATAATTTTCCTAAATTTATTGTTACTCAAAATAGTCAAAACTATTTGCACATGAACTATTATTATTTAAAATGTGAAAATTTAAATTACTTTAATTCTTAATATATGCATTTATATTTTACAACTAAAAATCACCAATTGACTAGTATGGAGTATTTAAAATATAGGTACCAAATTATAATTAAAAATTTTTATAATTTATATATAAACCTTTTTCACAAGCGGGATAAAATAACAAAAAAAAAACTAAAATAAAGATAAATGTTTAAACACAATTGTATGTTGCTTTTTTACACGCTTTTATTTAGTTTCACATCGTGTCCTGTCGTCAAATCTTGCAAGGTGAATTTGACCCACTTCGCAATTTACGAATGAGCTGAAATTTTGCATACATATGTAACTCCGATGAGAATGCAATATTCAGATTCATCCCAGATCATAGGTGACATCGGAGGTAATATTAATATTAATAATATTAATTAATTCTTAACACACACTGTAATCTGAAATCATAAACCGGACGAAACTTTTGCCAAGACTAAAAATTAAGAAATAAAAAAAGTATAAAAAACAAACTTAAAAAACACGCTTTTATTTAAATGCACTAAAAAGGAGAAAATCATTTCTCAACACACACCACGATTTCCTTACAATTAATCATATCTAAAAAATGAAAGCGTGGGCAGAGAAAGGAAAAGAATACGAAGGACATTTCATTGAATATGCACAAAATTCGAAATATTATTGTTTTATGAATTCTAGTTATTTAGAATTATTATATTTTTATTACATTTTTACCGACCGACGATAGTAAGGGAGGTATTGTTTTCACGCTAAATTTCACATGTGTAGATTTTTACATATTTCCACGAATCATGCATTTTTTAACAGAAAACAGTATTTTTAGCATGATGTCTGTTCGTCTGTCCGTCCGTCTGTGTGTCCGTATAGTGTATACAGCTTGAACTGTTCAACGGTTTTTGATAAAATTTGATATATTTACTTAATGTATCAGTAATATGAATTCATCAACTTTTGGTGTATATTGGATATACATCCGGAAATCGGAAGTGGTAGTATTACCGATCGACGTTAAGGAAGGGTTATTTTCACACCAAATTTCACATGAGGAGATTTTGTACATATCTCCACGAATCATGCACTTTGTATTGGTTTTATCCTCGGGATAAATCATCTTCATTAGTTTTTTCTTAATTTAAAATTATATGACGTCATCCAGCCCTTCATGACGCCAGCGTCTCGTTTTTCTAATTATTGTACTAATAAATATCTTCACGTAGGTAAACTAACTTCCTTAACGATTAAAAAAACCTCTTTTGAATCTCCTGATAATGAAATATAAAGTTACTTACAAATTGTTAAATTCTAAACAATGCTCACAGAAAATCTTATATATATATATATATATATATATATATATATGTGTGTGTTGGGGATATATATTCAGAATAGATATAGAATATTTGTTAGAATTTATATAAATGATGAATGGGAATTTTCCAATTTTTCAGCTGATTTTTTTTTTAATATTTATTATCTTTTTTCATTAAGATCATTTACAATTTTTCTAATTAATAATAATAATAATATAGTAATTAAAAATTATAAGAAGAATTAGTTTATATATTTTCTATGTAATAAACAGAAAAGACGAACATTCGAAAAAGAAAAAGCAAAAGGAAAACCATGATAGAATAAAAGGGAAGAGAAGAAGAAGGCCTTCTGGGATATCAGATCGAGCAAAACGGGTTACTGTTGTTGTTGGTCCTGTTGCCTTGTGGGTTACAGCATATTAATCTAATAGATAGATATTAGTCATTGGGAGGCAGGCAGCACGTGGCTCACTCCCGTGCACCTGACTACCTGGCTTCTCTTCATTTCCCCCACCAGACACCGTTTTTCCACAACCCACTCCGCCGACATACACAAAGAACCCTATTAGTGTCATTCTAGTCGAGTGGAATTAAATCTATTCCAATATATCATGAGAGACATTTAGAAATGCAAACGATTTTTTTTTCCTCTTCTTCTTAGATTTCATCTCAATTAGAAATTGGATCTGTGCTGTTTACAATCCACTCAGACAACATAATCCAACTTTTGACCATGTAAAATTATCCTGAAAATAATTTATATACTTAGACATATAAAGTTAATTCATGTTTAATTACTTGATGTCATACCATAACAACTTTAGAGAGAAAAAAAACATATTTATTTATTTATATTTTGATTATATCATTTATTTTTAAAAGAGAGTACTTGGTATATCAAGTTATCTTTTGCTATTATAAAACTTATGAATGATATTAATCATATAAGACTAATCTTAATATATTCATTATGTGTAGTTCTACTATCTATTTTTCAAAGAAAACATTCATTCATTTTAGAAGTAGATAATATATTTTATTTAATTAATTCTTACAATAAATTCAATAAATTTTAAAATAAAAGACAATCAATAACTGTGTAATAATAACAATTATAAAGTTTATAAAAAAATTCTAAAGGAGTAAGCTTAATAGGCCACTTGATTAATTGCAATATTATTATTTTACATCCATATTCTTGAGATTTATCTATAATTTTGGCCTTATAATTGAATATGTTTAGAGAAGATTCATTATAGGTATTTGTATATTAATCAACAATCTATATTCATATAATTAGTTCTGTTGCAGATTTTTAAAATTTAGTTTTTTTTGTTTGTTTTATATTTAAAAAAAAATATTTAATGTTTCTTATGAAAAAATAGTTTCATTTAATTTATTGTTTAAAACATTTTATTTTATTAACTAAAACTAAAACTAATTTTAGAAGAAATTGATCGAAAAATTATATCTAAACTATATTTGTACATTTTACATTTCACTTACAATTAGTATAGTGATTAGTATGATTTTATTTTATTTGTTTTTAAAATTCTATCTATATTTTTATAAAATTATTATAAAATTAATTATTAGTAAATATAAATTGTCTGAGGTTAGTTTATTTATTTAGTGATCTCTCTCTCTGTAATAATATTATAATAAAAATTAACCCGTTTTGTTTAAATGTTTCTATTAAGCCATTTCTAAAAACGTTACAATATTGATTCACATTTGAAATGTTGTTGCTAAATTAAGCCCCATTTCACTTGAATCATTTCATTAAATAAATAATGAAACCTATTTCACTTCCTCTACTCATTCCATTTTATTCCCTTTATAGAATATAATAATATTACTAATATTCTATATATGTACAAATCGGATTTCCATTAATTTCAATAAATTTATAATAGAACAAAAAAAAATTCAATTCTCTAGTAAATTCTCTGTAATCCTTTTACTATTTCAAATTAAACATTCAGTACTCGACTCATTCTCTCAATTTATTTCAACTAGTACAAATGTGAAAGAGAGAGAGACCGAGAATGTATTTGTAAATTGTGCGTGTGCATTTGCAATTCCCCCAGGGCGACAAATTGGCGAATGATTTGCAAATCATCAAAATGATTGCAACTTTTGATATCATGTATGGACAAACAGAATCGACTCAGTGTGTGTGTATGTATGAGAGAGAGAGAGAGGGAGTTATAGAATGAATTCAATTATAGAATAATAAACAATATATTCGTGTGATGCAAAAGAATTAAATGTAAACAACAGCAACAATAATAACAACAATCAGAGAAACACTGGTCAGTCATACCCCAGGGGAATTTTCAACTCTTTATCACAACTATCAAACATTTATTAAATTCAATATACATGAAATATTTTTCAATGTTAAAACTTTTGGTGAAATTTGTATTATAATTAAAGGCATAATTAATTAGTTGGACTGAGGAGGAATAGATTATTTTATGATTAAGAATGGTTTTTTTTTTTGAAAAATATTCTATTACTAAAGATTAAAATATAACAATCAAATTAATAGTAGTATTATTTTAATAAATGTAATTTTGTCTTTATTTGAAAAACTAGAATGAAGACACTCATCACACACATACATCGAAGATAGTGGAGGATTTTACTCTGTCTACTTTATACACGTATCATTGAGCTAATAGAAAAATGAAATTAATTAATTTTTTCAATTGATTCCATTAATATCAAATTCTATTTCTAATATACTAAAATAAAATAATAATTTATTTTATAATTTTTATTGTATCTATCTATCTATCTATCTATCTATCTATCTATCTATCTATCTATATAAAAGGCAATGTCTGTGTGTCTGTGTGTCTGTCTGTCTCTTATAGACTCAAAAACTACCCGTCCTTTTACGGTGAAACTTTCAGGGATTGTTGTGGGCATCCCAGGGAAGGTTTTAGTGTAGTTAAATCCAAAATTAATTTATCCAAAATTAATTTAATTAGTAATATTTTGGTAAAAGTCTGTAGTGTCACAAAACTATCGACAGAGGGCGCTACATATAATTTTCAAAATTCAAATATTTTTAATTTTTTTAAACTCAAAAATAACATACCCATAATAACAGTTGTAATAAAAATAGAAATATAAATCACAATGTAAGTAAAATATTGAATCGTTTTATTTATATTGTTTCAATTATTGTTTGAATATATATTAAATTTATATATAGATTTATTAAGTATAATAATTTAATTAGTAATATTTTGGTAAAAGTCTGTAGTGTCACAAAACTATCGACAGATGGCGCTACATATAATCTACAAAATTCAAATATTTTTAATTTTTTTTAAACTGTCAAAAATAACATACCCATAATAACAGTTGTAATAAAAATAGAAATAGAAATCACAATGTAAGTAAAATATTGAATCGTTTTATTTATATTGTTTCAATTATTGTTTGAATATATATTAAATTTATATATAGATTTATTAAGTATAATAATTCCATTTACTTCAAATTTTTTTAATTTTTTATTTAAAAGTATATTCAGCATTGAAATTGCCATTAAATATGCAGGTAATTGGAACTCCAACATGTAATATTAGCAAATATTCTGGGATGGGAAAAATACTAAGATCATGTCATGTCCTATTAAATATTTTGAATTTTATTAATCAATCTAATATAATGAAAATAAATTAATACTAAGATCATGTCATGTCCTATTAAATATTTTGAATTTTATTTTGAATCATACAATGGTAATGAAATATTGTAGGTAGACTTTTGAGACAAACAATAAAAATCTCTATAAAATAAGAGAATATACTTATTCCGAAAACTGTTAATTAAAATGTAATAACTATTAACAATTAATAAAGTAGAAATAATTTTCGAACAAATAAAAATGTAATAATTATTAACAAAAAAAAATAAAAAATAAAAATAAATTATTAACAAAATAAGTTGACCTGTGGCCAGGTCCGAACCGACCGACGGTTTGAAGTAAATTAATTTCCAGCTACAGAAACAATTTCAAATAATTTTAATATATCTATTAATGTAATAAAAAAACAGATATGGACATAACATAAATATTTTTAATTTTATTTTATTTGTAATATATATGTAAGACCAGGCTGTGACGTCATGAATGGCTGGGTGACTTCATATAATTTTAAATTAAGAAATATTCGTGGAGATATGTAAAAATCTCCTCATGTGAAATTTGGTGTGAAAACAATATGTACCTCCCTTACTATCGTCGGTCGGTAAAAAATAAAAATAAAAATGTAATAATATAAAAAATAAAATTTCAATTATATTAATTTAATAAATTATTATTATTATTATTATTATTTTCACGTATTAAACGGTATATTATTATTATTATTATTATTTGTAATAATTCCAATAAAAATAAATAAAAATAAAAACCAAAAAAAAAGTGCAATTAAAACTAAAATTTCAATTATATTCATTTAATACATTATTATTATTATTATTAAGTGTTCAGTTATCATATACGTAGATATGTATGCAGACACACATGCAAATATAGTGGGTGGACAATGAAGGAAGGGACATGGGAGAGATGGGTCAGGGTAGGATTTGGTTGTAGCTCAGGATAGGGACTCTTAGAGAAAAGTGGATGCTGCGGCTAAGAACTTTCGAAAACTGTATAGACACAGAGTTAGATAAATATAACATATGCAATAATAATATATAATTAATTTACTGATTAAATTAAAATATATATTTTCTAAGAAAACAAATATATGTCTTATCTACTTATACTGATTGAAACAAAATGGATGAAAACCTTTTACATACAGACTTTCAACCAAATACTATGTATCACTCGGGGGTACAGGGGGCGGAGCCCCCGTCTAGGTGTGAAGAGCGCCTGGAAGGCGCTCTGATCAGCTAGTTAACGATAAAACTAAAACTATATTTTAAACTATTGATTCTTAACTTGTGGGGCGCGCACTCCTAGGAGAGCGCGTGAATATCCAAGAGAAAAATTATTTTTAAAAATTGATTAATTGACTAAAAGAAAAGCACACATAGGTACATATAGAAAAACACTTGTTATGACAGTTAGTTAAATATAATTTAAAAACAGAATTCAAAATACTCAATATAGGTACATTATTATCGTATACATTTTCTTGTAAATAGGGAGTGTGATGAAAACTATGATTGCAAACTAGGATTACGAATTCTAAAAGGTGCTGCTTTAAACTATACTTTTAATATTTAATAATTATAATATAAATATATTTTAACTGAAATGAGTCCTGAGTTAGGAATTTGAAAACTATGACTCAAACAACATCAAGTTTGCAAAAATTAAAAATTGAAAAAAAAACTTGATTGAATAATATTAAAATTAAAAAATGAGCTTAGATTCGAACACTGAATGAAAACAAGAATAATTTAAACCCTAAATATAAATATATATATATATATATATATATATATATGTTACGGTAAATGTACACTCTTGGGAAATGTACACATTTACCGGAAAATGTGTACATTTCCCAAAAAGTTAGATATATGTGAACTGAATATAATGTATATGTACATATACAATATTTTTGTTTTTTGTGATACAATCTGTTCTAGTTGGTTTTTAAATTTTTCTTTTTGTTCCATTGTTTTTCAAAAATTCTAACTAAAAAATAATTTTTTGTAGAAAAATTAAAATTTTAACTTACCTGAGTCTTATTTCTCTAAATATCTTAAATTATATCAGTATACTATGGCATTAATTAGTAATCTATGCTCACATTTACCAAAACGACATGGTCATTGTGAATTCAATGTAAATTTCCCTTATTTGAAATTGTAAATGTTAGTTGAATGCACATTACCCAAATGAGGAGGCTAATGTGCACATTTACCGGAAAATGTGTACATTTGCCACAATATCTACTTTTACCGTAACATATATATATATATAATAAATAAATTTATTTGTTTGTTTGCTTTATACGCATTTTCATTAAAAGAGTAGATTGTATTTATTCTTTAATTATATATTCAATTAATATTTATCATTGCCAATAATATATTAAATAAATTATTAAAAAAAAATGAATTATTAAAAATTTCCCTATATATCAATCATAACCTCATTTTAATTCTCTATACTTGTGTATTTATATATTTTCCCAAATTACTTTAGATTATATATATTTTTAATTCATTTTTTCGATTCATATATATATGTTTTATACTTATACCGTAATTAAAATTAATATTTTTTAATTTCATTAATGCTTGGGGCACATTTCATTTAAAAACTAATCAACATTTTTATTATATATATAATTTCTTTTGCAAACTTAATTTATATGTAATAATTGCTTTTTTTAATTAGACATTAATTAAATAATTATTTAATTAATCATTAATGAATATTGTCTATTCTTTGATGATTCTTCCATTTACTCTCTATTCAATTAATCTTATCTTTATTTGTTTAGATGATTATCAATTAATGTTCTTTCTCTCAAATATTTCGTTTTTTTTTTACCCTCACAAACCCAAAAAAAAAAAAAGAAATTAAGCAACTCCCCTTATAATTAATGCTAATCAATTAACCCATTTCGATAAAGTTAAAGAACAAAAGGTAAGGAAAGAGATAGAAATAACGAAAGGGACAGAGAAAGAAAGAGGAAAAGAGGGCAACCAAACACCTTGAGAAAGAATTAAGATTCTTATTTGATAACATTTTATTTCTATTTTTATTATTAATATTTTTCTTATTATATTATTACATTTCTTTTATCTTAATGTCATCTTTTAGAAATTTTGGCATTTTTCTATTATCTTTAAATATATTATATATATAGTTATATATTATCTAGACCTAATTTTTAACAGTTTATTAAATTCACTCTTAAATTAATAATATATTTTTTTTTGTCTAAGGAATGATTTTATAGAGAAATATACTATCTGAATGGATGTCTGATGGTGATAATATTTAACTAAAAACATTCCAAGAAAATAGTAATTTATTGTTGAAATATTCCTACCTTAAATAATTTGATCTTGACAAATATATTTTATTTTTTGACTAATTTTTATTCTTTTTACTATCTCGCCAGAGAAAAGATTTATAGATTTTCATGTTTTTATACCTTTTGAAGGTTCCTGAATCATTTTCACTAAGGTTGAGAAAAATGTCTGTATATATATATGTATATATATATATATATATGTGTGTGTGTGTAGGCAAGATTACGCAAAAATGGTTTGAGCTAGAATAATTAAATTTGGTACACGGGAATTATTCAAAATTCGTAGTTTTCTATCAACTTTTGAGAAATGTAGCTCATTCGGAAGAGGGTTATTACCTACCACGTTCTGATATTCAACGAACTTTTAGATCGTTTATAAAATCTATATGTCTGTGTGTATGTCACCAAAAATTTTAGATTTTTTAAATTTTGATTTAGGATTCGAGTAGAGCTTAAAAAAGTGTATAGTGGTCTTGGTTTTTTAAAATTCGGTTGGGAACATGGTAAAATCGGCGGTCAAATTTGAAATTTCCCATATATTATAACTACTGTAGTTAGTGTTATTTTAATGTAAAATTATAAAGAAAAAATGTTTAGACCTTATTGTAAACATCAAAAAAATGCCCGGGAACATTAGGGATGTAATGGGTGAGAAAAGCAAGTAATTCAAGTAGCGACCGGCTGATAGACCAAAGAGGCGGTAAACAGAAAATATTAAAAGAGATAAGAGGGAGTTTGGAGCGAAGTTGGAATGTGAATGTTGTGGTTATTAATTCTCAAGTCCCAGAAATAGACAGGTTACAATAATTTTATATAAAATATGAGAATATGTTCAAAGTTATTTAAAATTTATATTTTTCCTGATCTTAATATGAACGTTAATATAAATCAATAGTCTATATTTACTTTTTATCGAGAAAATTTTTTGTTTTCCTATACCCTTCAGGGTATTTATTCAATTGAAATCAATCAATATACATAAATATATATATAAATATATAATACTAATCATTAAATAGAATGAAAAAAATAACTCACCCATATCCATCATCAATATGAAATGTAATTAATTAACATATCAGCCTCAATGTTATTGTCAACAACAACATCACCCCCATCACTGTAATAAAATGCACTTTGATTTATGCAGTGGCGCCCTCAGGGGTGGCCAGCCTCCCTTTGTTCTATAATTTCCAAATTAACTGAATACGCTATAATACTTCATTTACAAATTATACACTTACAATATTATTAGTAATTGTTATCGATGGTTAGTTAACGTGATGTCTATGGAAGAGGTGGGAGTGAAATGGGATTGAGATAAGCTTTGCATAGGAGTGTTAGAATATTAATCTGATCAATGGATGATAAAAAAAGATTAAAGAGCTGTTAACTTTTAAATCATTTTCCACCAAAATAATTATATAAAATTAAATCATATAATATAAATATAAAGCATCAATTTAATTATTAATAAATTGACTATTTATTTCAAAAAAAAGGGAGGATATTTATTTACTTTTGTTCTATAAATATTATAATAAAAATTATAAATGATTATTATTATTATTATTATTATTATTACCGGGGAAATTATTATCATATTATTATTATTCTATAAATTAAGGAATTTAATGAGTAATTATATTACTTTTCTTCCTACAAATCATTTTATGTCTAAATATTAGTTTTTATTAATTTTCAACATAAGAATAAACACATCTTTTGTTTCTATTAACCTAATCAATTTATTGAAAAATGAAACTTAAACTCTAGACATATATATATAAATACATATAGGTATATACATATATATATATATGTATATATATTTGTGAAAAAATAAGGAGCATATAAAGTATTAATATAAAATATTGATAAAGAAATGAAAATATACTTGTCGGTTATTGTCATTACCAGAGTTAAGCCCATATTTGATTAAATAAATACTGCAATCATTTTATATATATAAAATCATATATGGTATTATTATTATTAAAATATTAATGCAAACATTTGGGAATTACGTATATATATATATATATATATATAGCATATAAAGTATATTTAAAATGACATTTGGTACATTAAATATATAAACTTGCACACATTAAAGATATGTAATCATGGACAGTTATAACCTTGTGATGGCTTACTCTTGAATGTGTAGCTATAATATAATACAAAATAACACAAAATATGGTTAAATTTAATATGTATTTATATATTAATATATATATGTATATATTGTTTTTTTTTTAGGTTTCCGTGAAAGTTTTTATTATGGAAGTTATTTCCGGGTTATATTTATGTATTTTTGGGAGATTTGAGTCTCGCCGTTTCAGCGGGTATTTTGGACCCATTTTTACGAGAATTATTTTTTTAAAGGATTTTTTGAGATGCTTGGACTTACCAAGATTATTTTTTGATTTACTGCGTTTTGAAGCCCTAAAGAATCCTCGACACTAGTACTTACACTAATACAAGACCCCAAAATTTTCTTCCCAAAAACATTCTTTTGAATCCTCGAGACTCAAATGTCACAAAAATATCTAAAAATAACTAGAAATTAACTTTTCATATATATATATATATTGTAATAAAACTATAGATATGAGCCCAAAAATAGACTCAAATCTCATATTATTTCCTTATAAGGGAATAGTATTTAAATATAGAATATACGTCACAAACTCAAAGAAATTTGAATTTGGGAAAGTACTTAAAAATTCCTTGTAATTCGATGAGGTACTTAACTTTCCCCGACACTGGTGAGCGACCTATGTCCGCATCAGGTGATGCGAATAACGATGATGATTGCCTATGCTGACATCACTTGGAAAATTCTCTCGATGTTAGGACGCCCACGGAGAAACAGTTCAACACCACCTACCCGGAAAAGAGCTTTCTTGTTGGCGTGGTTCCGACACCCTGTATCGGCCATATTTGCTTCGAATCTTCGCCAAGCAGTGCCTGGGTCTTGGAGAAGAAAGAACCGTGTTGGATGAACAGTTTTGACGGTCTCAAATCCTCCACTGGCCGGCAAGGTGTCCATATTCTCGCGATAACATCTGGCATCTGCTCGAGAATTCATCTAGGACCCGCAACCATCTTTGGGCTCCAAATTGTTCAACCTGTGGGCCGTTCAACCTCTTCAGGTCACAGCAGAAGTCTAATTTGTTCGTGCCATCTTCGAACTTGGTTTTTTTATATATATATATTTTTCTTTTATAAAAAAATTAACTTTCATAATTTTTTACTATAAATTTAATTTTTTTCTTTCTTAAACCAGAAACAATAATTTTTTGTTCAATCATTTATTTAATTAAAAATTATAATTAAATTAGAAATTAAAGCATTTCTCTCTCCTAGATCGATTCCGAAGCTAGAGTCAATCCCATTTCCCATATATTTATTCAGAGTGCTATTTTTCCTAAAATCAACCAATTCCATTACACCAACAAACAAATCCTTTTTTTTCCCACTGCCCCTCCCCTTTAAAAAAAATCACTACAATATATATTCTAATATGGTAAAATAATTAATTTGAATTAATAGTAGGAAAAATAATTTTTATACTTTTCAAAAAAATGTATGTTTCACTAACCAAAAAAAGATATCTTTCATTTTTATTATTAATTATTTATCCCCAAATCCATAAGAGGTCCATATTCTTTAAGCTAAACTGCGCAGTTTAAAGATAAACTGCGTCAACTACTTCTTTAATGCTTACCTCACATAATTCTCAGGACTGATCTATTGGACCCTTTTGGATCCTCCAGAAAACTACATACATTTTTCAATTCTGATAGTCCCATCATAGTTTTTACCATAATCACTTCAACAAACAAATCTTTACTCTTCGAATTCATGGAATCATACCGTCCAATTCCTAAACTTTGGGGGATAAACTATGTTGAGAATATTTTAATAAAGGCAACTGTGTATGATAAACTAATAGAAAAAAAATTAAAAAATAGATGGTAGCAAGTGAGAAAGTATTGTGAAAAAAATTAATAACTTGAGATCTATACGTTTAGAAAAGAGTTAAATATAATTAATGATTTAAGATGATGGCTTGATCGGAGACTTCATCTGATCCAATTTATACCCGAACACTTTGGTATTTTCATATCTATCTATTTATAATATTTGTCACATTTTATTATTATTATTATTTTTAATCTATTTAACACTATCTATCTATATCTATCTCTGTGGCTCTACGGAACTCGAAAGTTCTTGGCCGCAGCAACCACACTTCTCCAAGTATTTGGAGCCACAACCCTCCAATCCCTACCATCTCCCATCTCAGTCCTTGATCTTCCAAGCGGACGTTTTCCACTCGGTCTCTCCACCAATACATTTTTTGCTATTTTCATAGACAAATAATGCTTTTATTGAATCAGAAAATTCTTCAAGCATGTCACTTTACGCTAAACAAATTTTAACTACATGTATTCACATAAAAAAACTGACAAGACTGGGTGAAAAAACGTAAAAAAAAACAGAACGAATTCACTCAAATTCAGTTCAGTTTATTGCATTCTTTTTATACAGATAAAACTGCACAGTTAAACTGAAGGTGTATGGACCGCGCGCTTTAGTTATTAAATATATAAGAAATATGAATAAAAAACAAATATTTTCAATAAATTCTGGATTTATTTTTATATTGGACTTATGATAACTTAGAAAATTATAGTCTAACTTAAATTTATTATATATTTTTATAAAATATAATTAAGTATGTTTGTTTCGACAATTTTTTAATTTATAATTCATATTGTATTATGATTTTTTTAAATAAAGGATTATAGGTGGTTTTGTTATTTTCTACTTCACCCTCTTGATATTCGAATTAAATTGACAAATAATAGCTCTGAAATTCTGCTTTTGTTAACCTTCTCCATCAGATTGCAGTGGTAAGAATGAAAAGAAGAGATGGAACGAGCGAGATCTTCAAGTGATAATTTATAGCCAGGGCAGCAGGTGGATATCAAATAAGAATTTTAATGGCTCTTCACTATCCCTCTCCTATTGCCCTCTTCTACTTTGATCCCTCTCATTCTCTCTTTCTCTATCTCTCTTTTAGTGACACAAATCGCTTATCATATAGAATAGCGAGCTAGAATGAGAGATTGAATATTTACAGAGCAAAATATACACCTGCTCTCTCTTGCTTCAGGCCCTTCGCAGTTATTAAATTAATCCGGAACGTATTTTAAATGCCTCGCTCAAGTACAAGAACAACAACAACAACAACAACAACAACAACAACAAAATTAGTAAATTAAGATATTATTACCTTAACAACAACAAACTCAATTGAATATGGAAATATATATTTTGATTTCAATTTTTTTTCATATCATTATAACTCTTAAAAAGGGTTAACCATTAAAAGGGACGTCATTAGTAATAACATACAACAATCTACTAATAGTAATAAAAAAATTAATTGAAACATTTTATAAAACAGACATTAGATATTTAAATACATCTTAATTCTTATTTAAAATTAAAAATATGTATATTTTTTATTATTATTATAAATTTGTAAAATCATTCAATTTTATATTTTAATGCATTTCAACACTATAGAATTTATTGTTCGTTCAGATTAAATTAATTTTGAAAATTAAAACTGATCAGTACAAGAATTTACCCCTGTATATATATATATATATATATACTAGCTGCTCCGAGCGCCTTCGGCGCTCTCCACACCTAGACGGGGGCTCCGCCCCCTGTACCCCCCCGAGTGTCCCTATTCTGAGCTATAAACATCTAACTCCTACCCTGTCCCATCTCTATAGTTTTTTATATATGTTTATTTATGCAGAAAAAATTAATTGACATAATTATTAATTTAATAAAATAAAATTTAATAATAAAATTTAATTTAATAAAATTAATTTAATAAAATATTAAAATAATAATAATAAAAATTAATAAATTTGTAAAAAAATATATATAATACTTAAAGAAAAAATTGTGCCTTTGCGAGTTTCGAACTGAGGGTGCAAAGTCATAAGATAACGCCCTAGCCCGCCAACCTTCGAATAATCCCTGTTTGCAAGTCCCCTATTATAAGATTATATATAAGATTTCAAATTTTCGCCACCAGCGCCTCTATGATCTAGTATGGTAACTAAACTATTTTTACGTAAATCCCTCCCCCTGGACACACCTTACCAATTAGCGGTTTAATAAAAGAAGTCTGACATGCCTTGAGACCAACTGAATAAACATAAAAAATTTCATAAGAATCGGTCCAGCCGTTTCGGAGGAGTATTTTTTCAAAGTTTTGTGACACGAGAATTTTATATATAAGATATATACACCTATTTTCATGCAAATCTAAGGATATGATACTTGTATACTTGTACCCCTTTTTTTTATAACTTTTGCCTTATTTAAAATAAATAAGAAATTTTGAGGCCCTCTTCCTTTATGAGCTGCGCGCCTCCAGTACCTGTTTGGAAATCCGCCACTGTCTGCGTTTAATGTGTAACTACCGGAAGTTTGATTATTATATATCTATTTATTATTCTTCAATGCTATATTGAGTATAACGTTGTGTTTTCAGTTTGTGAATTTCAAGATGTGACAAGACTCAATATTAAATTTTGCGTGAAACTCAAGAAAAACCTTTAAAGAGACACACCAACGTGATGATGGAGGTTCACGGAAGTGAAAGAGGGCTCTCGTTCAGTAGGGAAAGTTTTAACATATTATCTTGCAAGACTGTGGAGCTATGTTGATATTAACCTGCCCTGGCTTCGGTTGAATTAAATTAAGATATAATACAAGTCGGAGTCGGAACCGGAGCTGGAGTCGGAGCCAGAGCAGATCAATATCGATATGGCTATTAAGTCCTGATATCTTGGAATGCATTGTAATGCCACCAGGTAACTCCCAAGGTTCATGACTCAAGATCTTACAACTTTACTATCAACCTTATTATTATAATTCATAATCTTTATTTTTTACTTATATAAATGTAACTAACTATTGGAGAGATTAAAAAAATATTAAAAAATATGACATCAAATTATATAAATTATTTAAATAGATATCTAGGAATTATTTTATTAAATTATTTTCATAAAATATAAATGGGTATAATTTAATATAGCTAATTTTGAGCTATTAATGAAGAGTCCAGGGATGTTCACATCTAGATTGAAGGTGTTTCGACATAATATGTACTTTATTATAAGTAATTTCATTTTAAGATATAGTTAATTATCCTAGTAATGGTCCTGTTCCATATCATCATTACTTGTGTAATCCAGAAATAAATTTAAGCAATATTCACACTACAACTAAAAGCAAAATAGATTAGAATTAATTATTTAATAAGAGAGAATATTAAAATTTCACCACACAATATAAATAAAAGAAAAAAACTGGTCTTTTCTCTCTCACTCGATTTATATCAAATGACTGTTCTCTTATTTTTATCTGTCATTTTTTGTTGTTGTTTTTTATTAACTAATTTTAATTACTTTTGATTAAATCTGTAAAATTCCTTTCTTTTTTTAAATTTATAATTAATTGCAATACATAATTAGATGTATTTAAAATAAATTTTAATTTTTATTTTTCACATTTATTATATATTTATAATATATTATATTTACGAGTATATTTATAATTATTTATTATTAGAATTTATTTATATATTCAACGAACGATTTTTTAAATTTTGATTTTGGATTCGAGTAGAGCTTAAAAAGTGTATATATAAAGTGGTCTTGGTTTTTTAAAATTCGGTTGGGAACATGGTCAAATCGGCGGTTAAAGTTGAAAATTTCCCATATTTTCAGCGCATAATTATAAATAAGCGATGTTTTCAGCGCATCATCGATCATATTATTATAATTATAATTATTATTCCATTATTATTTAAACATTTAATATTAAAATTTATATTTCTATATTGTAATTATAAATCTTGAAAACATTTTAATCAAAAACATTGTTTCTTATTTTGATTAAAATTACATTTTCATTCTGTAAATTAAATAATTTTATTTCATTTAAATAAATATCTATTTTTAATTATTTTTTGTTCTCTACATTATTTATCTAATTCTCACAATATATTAAGTTCATATAAATTGAAATTATTTATGCAATTTTGTGATAAATATGAATAAAAGTTCGTTGATAGTAATGCTTCCTAGCATTCCCAGATGTTTTGTTATTTATTTTGTCAATACTTAAAATGTTAGATATCTTAAGAATCATGCTCAACAATTGAAATAAAATTTGATACCGATGTAAGGCGATGGAAATAATCCTCAAAAAATATATTTATAAAATATTTAATAAATATAACTCAATATATGTATTAAATGATCAAATATAAAGCGGAGATATATAAATAAATTAAGAGCAACCTAAATTTAGTCTACCATGAATTAGGACTAATTAATCAATTTCATGATTTGTGTTGAAATAAGATGAGAATGGGGAAAATGAATTTAACAATTATTTAATACCATGTAA
This sequence comes from Labia minor, assembly GCA_963082975.1. Lineage (NCBI taxonomy): Eukaryota > Metazoa > Arthropoda > Insecta > Dermaptera > Spongiphoridae > Labia > Labia minor. The sequence continues at coordinate 78,094,652 of OY720344.1, forward strand.
AATCATTTAATATAGATTAATTAGATGGGCAATATTTTCATTTATTCTGATATTGAAATTAAAAAACAATATAAAAACTATAAATTATGTTATAGATGATTTGATTAATTAATTAAGAAATATTATAAATACATTTAATATAACAATAAAAAAATTAAACTTTAGCTATATATAAGGGAGCTATGATAATAATATAATAGTACCTAGCCGCCGCTCGGTACTTTAAAAAAATTATTCCTTATGAACTATGAATATTTAAGATTAAGATCATTATTTAAAATAAATAAACGACAAAATATATGAAACAATTTCAAATAATTTAAAAGAACATAAATTAAAAAAAATAGTGTTAAAACATTCAGCTCTTAAACTAACGTATTAATGCACTGAAAGACAAAAAAGTATGGCCTATGGATATAACATAATATATATTTTAAGGAAGCGCTGCCCGGCGTCATTTTTTTTATTTATAAAATTCCTATTTTAAATTAAGAAAAAACTAACAAAGATGATTTTTCCCGATGCTAAAACGAATACAGATCGATTTTCTTTTATAAATATTATCTATGAGTAAATTTCAAAAAAATCCTTAGAGCGGTTTAATAAAAAAATACAAACATATATTTATATATACAATTTTTGTTAGTATAATAAGATATAAGATGTTATATACCGACTTGTTTGTATTAAATATTTATTATTTTTTTATTTCCGTTTTCTAATAAATACTAATTGTTATGTTTTTATGATTTTTATTTTAATTAAGAAAAACTTTTCTTTTTGATTCGTGCATCCCTTTTTTTATATCTCTGCACTATAAATGAATGAGTTCCGTTCCAGAAGGATATGATGTAGAGGTGTGGGGAGGGGGTTGGAATGGGATGGAGAAGCATACAACAGCTGAGCGTTTCCAATTATCGAAGATATTTTCAGATTGAGTTATAATAATTGTTCAACTCTAAAATAGAAGAAAGTGAAAGAAATCCAATTAAAACAAAATAACTTTGCAGGGTTGTTGATGTTCATGTTAAAAAAAAATGGTAACAGTAGTAATAGGCGCGGATGCTTTCTTTGCCATAAAAATAATTCATTAGGAGTGGAACGTCCCGTAAAATGACGCCTTTTGCTCTGTTAAAAAAATAATTGGTTTGATTTACATCGAACGACCAGGTCCCTGAAGCCCCCACTCTAACCCCTCGTCTTCTCTCTCCTGACCTCATCCTAGCTGTCTTCACTTTTGGCCAACTGTTGAGGCGGAAAATTCATAAAATAAAAGAAAAAAACAATAGGAGGGGATTCTTTTTCTATATTTTATGAAGCCCGGTGCTAATTTCATTAAGAGAACTTTCACATAAAATTAAATTATGAATTCTCATTAAATAAATAAAAAAAAAATGAATGCCCAATATAATACTGTTATTCACAATGAAAGAACTAATAAATATTTAAGAATGAAATAGGCAAAAGTATAATTTTAAAATTATTCATAGGGAAATGCTAATAAATTTTAAAATTGTTTTCACTTTAATTAATATTGCAGTAATAATTAAAAAAAAAAATAATTTTAATTTTATGACTAGTCTTATGAATATTTCAACTTTATTGATAATTTATTGCTTTTGAAAAAGAACTCGACTAACGTCTAAAACGTCAAAGTACATGGAAATTAAACACGTATTATTTGATTTTAAACTTCCTCTTTCATAATATTATTTGGTTATTGGATTAATCAATAACTTAATTTCTTTATTTATTATTTTAATTAATTTTATTTATTTTTTCATTTTTCATTTATATAAACAATATCCATTACAATTATATTCTGATTATTTTTATGTTTCCTATAATTAATATAATATAGTAATATAATTAATTAATATAATTCATTTCGGGGATGAGGAGAGGCCCTTATGAACGCTCTTAATACTTTAGTTCAAAATTATTAATTCAATCTATACAATTTTTCAAACAAAGGAACATTTGTCATTATATGTTTGTTTATAACAGGGGTGGCCACATTTGGCGATACGAATAAATGTTTCAGAGCCAAATCGGAAAAAATTTTACTTTGTGGGGGGGGGGGGGGGGTTCGTAGTCACAGAGCAAAGATTACGAATACGTACGCGATTAAAATATCTAATTATATTAATAATAAGTGTAAGCCCCGCAAGCAATAGTTCTGCTGTTGCTATTGTAATAAAGTAGACAGAGTTGGGATAGATCGGATACATTTTACATTTTATTATTTTTTTATTTTTAAAACTTGCAGAAATAACTAAATTTTAAATTTCCTTTAAATAATTATATGTAAATAAATATGTGTCATGAGGTAGCCTTTTTCCAGTTTAATAAACAATAAACTCAAAAAGAGCCACGGTTTGGCCACCGTTGTTCTATAATATGTTTAAATAATTTTGTTTGTAAAGAACAAATTTAAATCAAGAAATAAATAAAAATAATTGTTAATGTGGTATATGGTATTTAAATATATAATTATTAGTAAAAAAAACGCTCTATTAATTATTTCAATAGCCAGGTATGATGGTAAAACTAATGAATAAGCTTCTTACACATTAAAAAAAATCAACAAAAAATTTTTAAAAGGGGACGTAAAAGATTATCAAATTTTAATTCATATTCTATTTAATATTTCTATCAATATTTTACTTAATACGGAGTAATATCTTAGTTTATTTCTCAATATTTACTCAATATTATTAAATCTTTATGGAACTAAATCTTGAAATATTCTCTATTTTTTTTTATCCAACACCTGCTACCCATCATTTTGGTCGATAATACTACCACTACCGTTGTTAGTTATACTAAAACAACTTGGAAAATGTTTACCAGTGTTGCAAACCACTCTGTCTATTGCCAACCAACTTCCCTCTCTTTCCACCTCAGACCTCCTTTGTCTTATTAAGGTAATTAATGACCCACGGGTAACAATGCAACGCTATTAATAAAGTATAAAGTCCGCCTAATGACGGTAATTAATTATACTTTCTTCGCATTAAACAACAACGCTTATCAAAAGACGAAAAAAAATACAGAAAAAACAGAACTCAAACAACTTCTATTAATGCCCCCTCTTGAACACTTATACTTTTTTCTATCTTTTATTAAAGTTTTTTATTATTTATGGACTTATTAGTTTATATTATAGTCATATTCTAATTTTTATATTATATATATATAAACGATATTTAATAATAAATATTACTTTATAGTATATATATCTAAATACATTAAATAATGAAACTTGTTTATCATATCTTTATTTTCTAAGATAATTAGAATGATCAAAGTTAGAGTAATAAGACGTGCAAGATATGTGACGCAAATAGGAGACGAAAGAAATCAATTTTAACAAAAGACCCTAATGCTATTGTATGATAATTTAAAATAAAAATAATAATAATATAAATAAAAATAAAAATAAATAAATAAATATAATTTTTTCTCTTTAATCACCTTTTTAATTTATGAATTTATGAATTTAAAATGTTAATAAGGAATCTACACTAATTTTATTTTTATTTTTTTCTTTCCATTATACTTTTTGTTATTTCTCCCTCTTGCTAAGGGTGTCAAAATTTCAACGTTAAATATGAATACCTAAGTGGGGTTGAGGTGCGATTTCCTTTCAAGACGGTTGTAAGCTTTTATTATTATCATTAGGAGTTGGGGTGCAGTGAAATTAGAAGCAAATCTACATAAATATCTATCTTTATAATTAATCTTGACAGTTGATCCAGACAGACTGGATGGAGAAAAACGATCGCTGCTGTTTTATGTATATTCTATGGTCAAACCATTCGCGTTCCATATCCAATGAATATAATAACAAAAACGAAAAAAAAAAATAAATAATCTCGAAATCTTTCTTTATCATTTCTTTGTCATTTTTCTAATTTCTTGAAGGGAATTAGTCAGTTCAACTTATTAATTTTTAAATTATACATATATTTATTTATTTATATATAAAACGTAAAAATTTATGAGGTCGGCACACCTGGTTGACGAATTTATGAGGCCCTGAGAAAAGGTAATCTTCAAAACGAATCATTGAATTACCATTAAAATGACTCTCCTCAAAAATGCTCAAAGAATTTCTGAAAAAACAAATTATCAAAGAATATAGTTATAGTAAATTCATAAATTGAAAATCTTTATAATTCTTAAAATTTAAAATTTATCATTATTATAAATACAGTATTATATTCTATTTTAGATTGGGAATAATTTTTTAAAAATTCTTTAATAAAATTTCTGTTTTTTATAATGATATTATTGATTTTAAATTATTAAAAAAAAATAATTTGATATTGAAATTATTATTTATCATAGTATTTATGACAAGGGTACATGTACACTTTTCACGGTGTATAGAAAAAAATTAATAAATAAAAAATTATATTTTATAATTAGATTGTTATATTAGTAGATTATAAAAAGTATAATTTAAGTTAACTTTTTAGAGACATTGGTTAAGTAAAAATTTTTTTGATAAAAACAACTTTCGGGATTAATTAAATCTAAAAATAGTTATATTATATATAGAAATAAGGATTAATATTTTATATATTCAATGGTATATTCAATTATATAATGACCTGTGGCCAGGCACAGAACTGACCGACGGTTTGAAATAAATTAATTTCCAGCTACAGAAACAATTTCAAATAATTTAAATGTATCTATTAATGCAATAAATAATAGATATGGATATAACATAAATATTTTTAATTTTATTTTATTTATAATATATAAGGAGACACTGGCTGTGAAGTCATGAATGGCTGGGTGACGTCATATAATTTTAAATTAAGAATAAACTAATGAAGATGATTTTTCCCGAGGAAAAAAACCAATACAAAGTGCATTCGTGGAGATATGTAAAAAAATCTCCTTATGTGAAATTTGGTGTGAAAATGACCCTTCCCTTCATATTGATCAGTAATACTACCACTTTTGGTTTCCGGATATACACCAAAAGTTGATCAATTCATCAGATGCATTAAGTAAATATACTCAATTTTATCAAAATCCGTTGAGCCGTTCAAGTTGTACACATCTATACGGACGGACAGACATCATGCTAAAAATACTTTTTTCTGTTAATAAAATGCATGATTCGTAGAGATATGTAAAAATCTCCACATGTGAAATTTGGTTTGAAAACAATACCTCCTTTACTATCGTCGGTCGGTAAAAATGAAATAGATTAAAATTGTTAAAGGGCAGTAGAATATTCTTTTTATTAAGAACTAATGCAACTGGAAAAAAATAGAATTAATTATTAATTGCAAATTTCATATTGATAGGACTTTACGATATGTCCTTAAGATAAGATTTCTTATATTTAATCATATATATTTTCATGTATATTTGACACAGCTATAACTTATAAGGTGCCCAATCATAATTAATTTAATTTAAATATTTTGTAAATTTAAATTATTGGTGATAATTTTTATCTTAAACTATATTAAACTATATTATGCAGATGTAAAAAATAAAAATTAAATCCTTAAAGGTATAATTATATTATAATCTATATATCTATCTCTGTGACTCTACGGAGATCGAAAGTTCTTGGCCGAAGCAACCACACCCCTCCAAGTATTCCTATTCTGAGCCACAACCTTCCAGTCCCTATCCTCTCCCATCTCTCTCACATCATTTCCCACATCATCCACCCACCGTGTCCTTGGTCTTCCAAGTGGACGTTTCCCACTTGGTCTCCTTACTAATATATTTTTTGCCATTCTATCTTCTCCCATTCTAGCCACATTATATTATAATATTTATATATTAATACAATATATAACATGTAAATCAGTGTGACAATAGCTTGAATTAAATTCTCTTTTGTTTTTAAGTGACTATTTGTTCACGTAATTATTATAATATATATGTATATACAAAAAAGCATACTCACATATTGAACAAAATCAATAGTTCAAAACATTAAAAAATCAGACATTTTTTTCATAATTATTTATAATTTTTTTTTTACCTTCAAAGTGAAAATGATTTATATATTTGTTACAATGTTATCATGTTTACATATATATATATATAATAAAAGTGTTGAAAATAATAATAAAAAAACGGACTAATTAAATAATAATTTTAATTTTATACAAATTTATTCAAAATGTATTTTAAATTCATCTTAAAACAAATTCCATATCCAGCTGTTCCCTCTCTTGCTGTCCATCCCTTCTATCTTTCTATCTACAAGCATACATTCGGATATAAATTAAAAGGTCGACTATTTAAAAACACATAAAATTACTCTTTAGAAAATATTATATATATATATATATATATATATAACTTGTGAATAATGACTATAAAATTTTATTATATTACCACTATTAAAAATTAATATAATACATATCGAAAGCCTATTCAAAAATAAATGATAAAAAAATATTTAAGATAATATTTTTCAGAATGGAGATCACTATAAAACTTGGAGACTTGAATGCATTATTAATATCTTAGCTGATTTAATTAAGTAATTTAATCATTTATTATTATTTTGCAATCAAAAGACTTGTCATTCTATAAATAACTTTTATTTGATAAAATTGAGATTCTTAATATTTCAGTTATTTTTAATTTATGTATTTTAAAATCAATAAATCTTAGAATTTCAAATTTTCTCTCATAATGTGACAATGCAATGTCAAAATGCACATTAAGCAAACTTTCCCACCTGCCCTTATAAAAAATAAAATTTTTGAGATTTTATATTTTTAAATTTAATTTTTGTCAATAGAAGTATTATTATTAATATTTCTGATAATTCGCTTTTATTATATATTATTAATTTATTTTCTAAGACACCTTATCAATATTATGTAAGAGGTAATATGTATAATTGTAATTCAGTTTTTCAGAACAGAAATAACTGAAGTTTCAAAATGAATTGAACCATCTGTGCGTGCGCTTCGGATTCAAACATCCATTTGTTCATGTCACCCCCTCGTTTGATTGTTATCGATAGATAAGTTGAAAGAGAGAAAGAGAGTGGCACACGCCCTAAATGCCAATTGGCAATTCTCTAATGCACGCCTAACTACAAGCGACAACAACAACAACAACAACGACCACCACTTGGTTATCTCTCGTTTGAAACGATGTCCTTCCTTCTATGAGGGATTATCAGCCATTTTAGATAAGACTCCCTTTGTTCGTCGCTTTTCTACTTAATTAAATAGTTTAAACAGACGGACGAGAATGAGAGGACACGCGAAGGGATCGTAAATCTCCCGTAGGGTGTCAACGATCAAGAGGGCAGATGACACCCTCGAGAAGGTTGTTCGAGTGGTGTTCAGGGGGTATAGTTCAAGCTAACAGAGAGAAATGATTACAACTATAGAAATCATACCCCATTAACCGGTAATAAAAGGTAATTAACAAAAAAACGAAAAATTAGAAGGGTGTGTTAAGGAAGGAGGTGAGTCACAAATAAAAAAAATTAAAAATATATTAACCTATTTCTAAATTGAACTGTAAATAGTCTTATTTTTAAATTATTAAATTGATTAATTATTGATTTCAGATTTAAATTTAACAAACAATTGTTTGTAGTTCAATTGATAGTTGTATGAAAGTCGGTTCATTTCTCACCAAAATCAAAAATTTAAAAATTATATTTTTAATATTTATAAATATATTTTATAATATATATTTATATTTTAAAAATATATTTTTCGTGTTAATTATTATTGATTAAATTTATTAAGGCAAATATATAATATGTTTAGATATTATGTTTTTTCATATTCCCATTCACAATTACATAACTGAATAGTATCAATTAAGAATTAATGGATGTAGGGGTGTGCTTGAAATTTTTTTGAAAGGACATTTGGAGGGGGCGGGGTTGAAAATGGTATTGCTTTCACCTCCATCTTTCCGGATCTCTTTTCATTGCAATGCTTTTATTCATTTCCCGCCATTGAATTGAGCTTTTCACTCAATTCTATTCAAATAACAAAAAAAAAAAAAAAGTGAAAAAACCCGCCCTCATTAATTAATCGCTTTTTAAACAAGCCTCTTTCTTTTATTTTTATTATTATTATTCTTAATTTGCTTATTCCCCCTTTGTTTATTATTATTATTATCCCATACTTAAGTTTGGATTTCAGAAGACCTGAAAAGTTAAGAACTATAAAGGTTTATGAAGTCATTAATACACGAATTTAATAAACTTCTATTATATTTACTAAATCAGTTCAACTATTCAATAGAACTTTATTTTAATTATTTTTTGCCTTTAATAATATTTTTGCCTGAAAACTTATTATAAACATATTTCAAAAAATAAGTGTTAATAAAAACAATATAAGAATTATTTTTACATAACATAGATTTTTTCAAATGTTTAAAAATTATTGTAGTACAATTGATTTCATCATTTCATTTTAACTGTAAAGTTCATTGTTATCAGTTAATTTGTTTAATTTTATTTTAGGGGAATTATTTATAAGAGTTCGTATTGATTTCATCCTATTTATCTCTGTGGCTATTCGGAACTCGAAAGTTCTTAGTCAAAGAAACCACATTCCTCCAAGTACCCCTATCCTGACCCATCCAACTCCTATTTTCTCTTATCTCTCTCACGTCACTTCCTAGATTGTCCCCCCTTCTCGATTTTATAACCCTAACTATGTCTGGGGATACACATATAGGTCATACAATTCCACGTTATGCAATCTCTGCCACTTCTCGGTAACCTCATATTTCTTTGGTCCATAAAGGCGGGAAGAATTTTATTTTCAATTTATTTTAAATTAATTTTCATCTTTTAAAATCTTTCACCATGACACTCCATTAATTATAACTTATCCATCTTCCAAAATATAATCTTTTCTTATTATACTAGCGAAAATTATATATATATATATATTTGTATTTTTAAAATATTAAATCGCTCGAAAGATTTTTTTGAAATTTACACCATAGATAATATTTGTAAAGAAAAATCGATCTGTATTGGTTTCAACCTCGGGAAAATCTTATTTGTTAGTTTATTCTTAATTTAAATTAGAAATTTTAATAATAAAAATATGGCGCCGGGCTACGCTGACAGGCGCTTCCTTAAATACAAAATATTATAAATAAAATAAAATTAAAAATTAATTAATTATGTTATATCCATGGGTCATACATTCTATCCTTAAGTACATTAATACGTACGTTTAAGGGCTGTATGTTTTATGACTATTTTTTTTAATTTATGTTTTTTTTTAAATTATTTGAAATTGTTTCATATATTTTGTGGTTTATTTATTTTTAATGATAATCTTAATCTTAAATATATTCATAGTCCATAAGAAATAATTTTTTTAAAGTACCGAGCCGCGGCTCGGTGAACCAGGTACTAACTATTAAGATAATAGTTATAAAAATGAGAAGATATCATATATTTAATATATTAAGCTATTTATTATCTATTTTAATTTTAATTTTAATTTTCTTTCGAGTGCAGTTTCAAGTACGTTTCTTATCATGAAAATAATCACTTGAACAGAGAAAGTTTGAGAGAAGAAACGGAAGAGAGTTTATAAACTTCACATCCGTGATTTTGCCAACATTTTTACAAATAAACATAAAAAATGAACATCAAAATAAAATAGCTGAAAGAATAAAAAATATGAAGTAAAAAAGAGGAAAAAAATAAGGAACACAAAAAAGTTGTTTCGAACGTTTCACTTGAGTTTGAATTTGTCATTTTTGTTCCTACCACACTCATCCTTTACGATTATTTTTTATTTTTCCTTCAATACACTACCATCAGATCAAGTTTTTTTTTAAATTTTGCCTGTCGAATCCGACGTTTCCAAAATGACAGACAATTTAATTTCTCAAGTTTCATAGAATATTAGAAAAAGGAGGTGTTAAAAAAATAAACGAAGAGAGATAGAATAACAATAGTAACAACAACAACAACAACAATAGATGTTGGTTTGGGAGATTGTGACGATTGAATTGGGAATAGCAAAGAAAAAAGGGAGGGAAGGGAGAGAGAGAGAGATCTATCAATATAAATTCAATTCAATTCCATTTACCGTTTGCGGGATGCAACTCAACGCCACCCTTCCAGGGAATCTTTACTCTATTGTTAAAATATTCAACTTAAACTTGCTCAACAATTTTTATAAATAAAAAAAAAAACAATATTTATAACAAAAAAAAAATCGAAATAAAAAAAATAGAAATTGAATAGTTATTTTAAGTTTTTTGTACATTATTCGTTTATTAAATTAAGAATCGTCTAAAAATATTATTTTTGTAAGTATTGATATTTTACGATTTTCTTTTTTCTCCGATAAATAGTTAATATTAACAAAAATGTTTTTTTTTAAATTAAAAGTTTATTCTAAATATATTCTCTCGATAATTTTAAATTCATTTATTGCTCATTTTTTAGCTTATTACGAATAGAAAATAAAAATCATTTTATTTAGGATTTTGAATTAATTAAATATACTAACAAAGATTTTTTTCAGGTATTTTGTAAGGATGTTAGGCGTTGGATTTGACTTTAAGAGATGAGCATTAGGAAACAAAAATTCCTATATTTGCATGCGATGAAAATGGATGATAATACTGGAAAATATATAATATATATCTATATATATAATAGTGGAATATATAATTAATATTTATAGAATATTTATGCTCAAATATAGATTTAATTATAGACGAAATATTTAACTTGAAAAGGTGGATAAAGTTTGGTTAAACGTTTATTTACACTTCATTTCAAGGTTTCTCTAATTTTTTTATCCCTTCCAAAAGGAGGAAATTAAAATAGGTATTTGTTTATGAGATGTTTTCCACGTTGGAGCCAAATTTCTTTCCGCCGTGCCATTTCTTAAGGTTTGAAAACAAGAAATTGTCATTCGGGGCTAAATCTGGAGAATGAGGGAGCAATTCGTATCCTCCCAATTCTAGAATTTTCATGGAAATTCACTTTTTTTTTATTTTCTTATCAAACGACTTGACTACTGTTATTAATGGATGTCAAATAAAAACTAAAAGACGCAGCTGGTTCAAATTTCGACAGGCATTAGCTGAAAATTCAAAAAGTCACGGACTTATTGACCTATATATATATATAATACTGGAATATATAATTAAAATTTATACATTTATAGAATATATATGCACAAAAATAGATTTAACTAGAGACAAAATATATAACCAGAATAGTTGAAGAAAGGTTGGCTATATAAATAATACAAAATAATTAGGGCGTATTATATTTTCTGTACTGTCCCATGCAAAGTTAGTTAATTAAATTATACCTTTGTATAAAAAATGTTCAAAATATCTATGAAATACAAAATATGTAGTGCAATATAGGTTTTTTAAATAAAAATTAAAAATGTATATAGATTATACAAATTTTTGTACCATTTATTGATGTTTCATTTAAAGTTAGCATAATAATCCGATTTATAGATAATTTGTAATTAAATATGAATTAATTAAGAGGATAGAAAGAGTTGAAAATGGCTCAGGATAAAGTTGATTGGAAAAATGTGGTTGCTCCAAGAAAAATAGATAGGAAAATTTTATACATAAGAATTTGATTTAAAAGATAAAAATAAGTGAACACTTATAAACAATTGAAAAAATGTATAAGATTATACCTTGAGAGGGTCTTAAGGTAATAAAGATAAAGAAGAAGGAGAAATATTGTAGTTGATTTTTCTTTGAATTCTGCAAGCAGTTCATCCACCGATGGGCCGTCTGCTACCCTGAATGGATGTTTCCTGTCGACTCTTCCCTTTTCCTATCTCTCTAATCAATTAGAGAGGTAGAGGGTTTTTTAGATAACCTCTCTAATGAGCTTCTTTTTTCCCCTTCTCTTTTTGATTTATTAAACCACTACTTGACATTAAAAAATGACTAAACAATAGTTTCGTATCTACACTCACTCCACTAACAATTAACCCTACTATTACCCTACCCTTATTATTCAATATCCGTCTTATTTTCTTTTTTCGTTTCTATACATTCAATATTCATAGTAATAAAAGTGGTAACTATTAGTTACATCTTAATAAAAAATATATTCATTTAAAATGTTTGAGTTTTAGAAACAGCCAAAAGTCACAAGGGACTGTACGGAGGTTGTCGAAGCAATGTGTGTTTCCAAAACTCAAAAAACCACTCAAAGAACAGCGATTCGATGACAAAACGACGGTTCAAAATAATGCGACGAGCGTACTCAAGACCATCCCTAAAAGCGAGTTCCAGGATTGTTTCGAGAAGTGGAAACATCGCTGGAACCGTGTTATTCAATCAAGTGGGGATTACTTCGAAGGATGCCACCCGCCCGATGATCCAGAATAACGCTAGCGCGGAGATATAAATGTAGGCCCGATACTTACCGGACAGACCTCGTATCTTATATTATTATACTAGTAAAAATTGTATATATATATATTTGTATTTTTGAAATATTAAACCGCTCGAAGGATTGTTTTGAAATTCACACCATAGATAATTTTTATCTGTATTGGTTTCAGCCTCGAGAAAAATCATCTTCATTAGTTTTTTCTTAATTTAAAATAGGAAAATTAAATGACGTCAGCAATTAGGCCAGACAGCGCTTCCTTAAATACAAAATATTATAAATAAAATAAAATTAAAAATATTTGTTATTTCCATATCTGTCTTAATATCTACTTTTAAATTATTTGAAATTGTTTCAGAACGTTTATTAGTTTTTTCTTAATTTAAAATAGGAAATTTAAATGACGTCGTTTATCCGGAAACTGGAAATGGTAGTTTACCAAGTATTAATTTTATATTCATTGTCTGAACTTTTTCACTTAAAATATAGTAGTAATCAATAATTAAACTAAAAATAAATACCAAGATAATATAATTTAGTCATTTTAATTCAAGTATTTAAAATATTTTTCATTTGATACTTTATATTATATACGTGTATATATATTATAATGTTTGGAAATTAATTTATTTCAAATCGTCGGTTCTTTGCCTGGCCACAGCTCATTTTTTTTGTATTTATTGTAATTAATGATATAATAAATAATCAAATAATTGTTAAAATTTATTTTATGCAATTTATAATTAATATATATATATTAATTATTTATTTATCTTATATTCATAAAAAGTGAATATTTGTACCAGATTTTTTTTTAATTTTTGAATGACGAAACAAATTAATGCTATTAATTAAATAAAGAAGCCAATTATACATGCTGTGTAAATTAAGTAAATATAAGAAGGTGAGTGAGAGATAGGGAAAGGAACCCCATAGCGAAGCTGAAACAGCAGCGGGGTGTAGGGGGTTGGTCCTAATTGCCCCGTGTCAGATGGCACTCCATTCATCTCGCTCTCGCTTGCTCTCTCAGAGTGTCGATTTTTTTTTTTCGTTTTATTTCCCCGTGATTGTATTAAATGGAGCCCTGTGCTTGTTTAGTTGTTATTTTGGTAACACCCAACAAACGGAGTCCTTTCCGCTTTGAATGGGGTGTCGGATTAATCAGCACAACGATTCAATCTACAGACCACCCCCCTCCTGCCATCCACGCCTCTGATGACAGAAAAATTGCAAACAAAGAACGTAGAGTAAAGGTAAAACATGCTTTAGAGATCGCATAACAACATTCAAAAAGAAAAAGACATGACAAATTTTGAACAAATGTTTTTTTTTACAATTGAAAAATGATCCATCTTTTTAAATTTTACCGCATTAAGTTAAATTTTATTGTAAAGAAGAGTGAAGCAAAAAAAAAAAAAAAATTAGAACGAAATGAATTTTTGAAAAACCAATTTTAAAGGCATTCATGGCATATAATCATTGATGTATATACTATTGTTGTAGCAATTCAATTCAAAAATATTAAGGAGAAAAATTTTATATAGAACTCGTCTAAGCAAATATATCTTAAATTCTTCTCTTTTTGATAATTATAATAAATCAAATGAATTTGTCGTTATCGATTAGGACTTTTGAATTAAATTAAATGTGATTAAAAAACTCTTCTCTATTGAATTTCAAATCTACATTGAAAAAAATGAAATGAAATATTGAATTCGAAATATAAACAGAAATTCTAGTTTCAAGGTTTAATCAATCAATAGAAAACTTTAAATCCTAAATTGATTTACAAATCATGCCTGTAGCAATTTTTAAAATAAGCTGGGGTGTCTCCACTCGACTATCTAAACTCTGAGACAGAATACTTCAACACGCGCCTACACATGTTTGGCTCTTTGTTTATGAAACTACGTCACTTGCTGGCGCGTGATTGGGAGTTAACGTGTTAAAAAATTTAAAAAATTAATTCCGGTACTTTTAGGGATTCAATCCAGCTGAAATTGTATATATAGCAGTTTTAGACAATTTTTAATTATGTGAAAAACTATCAAATATATATCTCTATTTTTACGGCCAGTTTAGTCGAAAAATATGAAAAAGTGAGCTATAGTGAAAAATGAGCTGCATTTCTCAAAAGATGATAGAAAACTACGAATTTGCCGTGTAACAAATTTCATTATGCTAGCTCAAACCGTTTTTGCGTAACCTTGTCTACATACACACAGACACACAGACAGACATTGTTCTCAACCTTAGTGAAAATGATTCAGGGGTCACCAAATGTATAAAAACATAAAAATCTCAACACATGTTATATTTAAATTACAAATTTGACTATAAATTAAATTTTCATTATTTTTATTTATGAAATATTATAGATTTAATTTATGTATTAATAAAGGTAATTTTTAGATTACTTTTCAAGAAATAATTGAAATGATGTAAACACTAGTTATTTTTTTTAAAATGTATTCGGTTGAATTCTCAAAAAATTAAAATTATATTTAAAGATCATATATTGTGACAGAGGTGATAATTTAATAATGATATAATATGATATAATATATATATATATGTGTATATATTTTGAAATTAAGTTTTAAAATATAAATTGAAAAATAATTAATTTACCATGAGTCAGTCAGCCAATTCCTTGTCATGTCAAATTCACTGTTCAAAGCAAACTAAATATAATATATTTTTTACTTATTTTTTTGTTTTTATATTTTTTTTAAGAATTGACCGACTGGCTTATCACTACACGAAAGAAAAATATTTTAGCGATAAAAATTCTTCTGTAGAGACCCGTTTTTTTACTACCTATGTATCATAATAATCTTCTCATTTAATATTTCCGTTATCAATAGTATATAATTAAAAAAGAAATATATAATTCATATTATCAAAACACATTCATATTTATATAATTTAGATTTATTTTTTAATTTTTATAATTTAAATTAATAAATAAATATTTTTAATATTATTATAAAGTAAAATAAAAGAAATAGTTTTATAAAATTTAAATTTAAATTTTTTATTATATATATATATATAAGGATTAATGAAAAATTGGTCGTTATTTTAAATTTCTCTCATTCTCTCTCCCTAGTCATATATTTTATATATATACAATTAATTGAAGTATCATTCAGCCTATTATACCTTTATTTATAAACTTTATCAATAATCTTATATTTTTAATTAATATCTTTATAAAAAATAAATAACTCAACTATTTTGTCAAATCTATTTCTATTTTATATTGATTAAAATGAATCACATGGAATTTTAATTTTTTTTATAAAGACATCAGTAGCGTAGCATGGGAGGGGGGGGGTTAGTTTGAGTGGCTTTCTGATAAAGACGGCAGATTCTTAGAAAATAAATATCAAAAGTTTTAAAACTCCAAACTTTTGAGGACAACTTTAATAGGAAACAAATTCAAATTTGTACTTAATCATATTAATAATTTAAAAAGTTAAATAAAACTTGAACGACAATGACTTGCCTGCCACCTCCCTTATTTAGGAATATTTTATGGTTTTCTTTAAATTTTTTTTATGTTTAAATTCAAAATAAAATCTTTAGGATCTGATTATTTCTCTTATATTGTATATTTTTAAAAAATTCAAAAAGCAAAAAAAAAAAAAATACCTTTAAAAAAGAAATTAAATAAAATATTAATAAAATAAATCAGTTTTTATTTTTTTGTTTTTCTTACATCAAAAATTTCATTTAATCGAATAGTTAAAAACCAAATATTTATATATTTTAATTAAATAATTAATTTAATACTATTTGAATAATATAATAATGATTTTTTTTTGTTAATGATTGTTTACCATTGAATGATAAATGGAAGTACTTTAGTTAGGCAGTGAAGGGCTGATGTGATTCTCTTTATTTTTATTCACTCGCGGTCGTTCTCTATTAATGATGAAAGGAAGCGATTAACCCTTTTGTTTCCAAAAATTGCGCCCACCTCCATATTACGAAATACTCAGAGGTTTTAATTAAAAAAAAAACTACCGCCCCTTTTTATTTAATGACAAATCCACCTTCAATGAAAAGCGACGTGAATTCATCTGATGAAAGGAAACGAATTGAAAATCAATCAAATGCCTAGGAATGGGGAGAAGGTGCCAGAGGGTATGAAACAAAGGGACAAAATCCCCGGGACTATATTGAACACATCCAATGACCATCTGGAGAAGAATATTTCTCATTCAGATTACTATAAAGACAGACTGACAGACACTCCCTCCTTTTAGAATACATAATATAGGCCAACTTCTGCCTGAAAGACACTACTAACTCCCTTCGGAGCAATCTCTTATGCCCTTCGATTGATAATAGAAGATCGGGGGTGGAGAATCTAACAAAGACATTCGTAAATTTTAAAAGAAAAGAAGTTTTTAAGGTTTCATTCAGTTCATTTTTCTTTGAAGGTATCAGTTTCCATAATATATAAGGGAAAATTCTGTTGTTTCAATTATAATATATATCAATTTCTCTATAATTATTATATTATTTAAAGTTTCAAAAATTATTCATTGCCTAATTTTACTATTCATAAACCGCAGATTACCACACTTACTTTTTTACATTCTTCGAAAGGACAGCGCCTATCAATACGACTACCGCTTAAGCGGGGTAAAGCTGTTCTATGATCAGTAGAACGGGTTCTCTCAATCTTTTTATCTTTATTTTTTATTCATCCTAGGCTCTACTTTTTATCAAGTAGATTCCCAATTTTGAGCTCGTAGGCGGAGGGGCGTCTTCTAGCCTTATGATTATTATTATTAATATTATATTATAAGTCATTAATCACATCCACACACATATTTTATATTGATTATTACTATTCAGTTACAATCATCTTACAATTAGAGATACCATCAAGTTGTACATCATCCCTGAGTCAGAGAACTATTTTCCAAATAGTAATTAGTAATAACTAAGTTTTAAGGATTTATTAATTTTGAATAAGGAAATAATAATAACCAATTAAATAATATAATTAATTCAACCAATTATAAATGGTAATAAGTAAAAAAATGAATATTATACTTTTCAGTTATAAATATCATATTCATTTTTTACCGACCGACGATAGTAAGGGAGGTATTGTTTTCACACCAAATTTCACATGTGGAGATTTTTACATATCTCCACGAATCATGCATTTTCTAAACAGAAAAAAGTATTTTTAGCATGATGTCTGTCCGTCCGTCTGTCCGTCTGTCCGTCCGTCCGTCCGTATAGATGTGTACAGCCTGAACGGCTCAACCGATTTTGATGAAATTTGGTATATTTACTTAATGCATCAGTGGGATGAATTGATCAACTTTTGGTGCAATTCCGGAAACCGGAAGTGGTAGTATTAGCGATCGACGATAGGAAGGAAAGGGTTATTTTCACACCAAAGGAGATTTTTTTATATATCACCACGAATCATGCACTTTGTATTGGTTTTATCCTCGAGAAAAATCATATTTATTAGTTTTTTCTTGATTTAAAATTATATGACGTCATCCAGCCATTCATGATGTCACAGCCTGGTCTTGCATATATATTATAAATAAAATAAAATTAAAAATGTTTATATTTATTATTTATGTATCCATATCTGTTTTTTATTACATTAATAGATATATTAAAATTATTTGAAATTGTTTCTGTAGCTGGAAATTAATTTATTTCAAACAGTCGGTCGGTTCGGACCTGTCACAGGTCAACTTATTTTATTTATTTTCTCGCAATCTAATAAAAAATCTTGATTCTTGTTCTATTATTTTAGAAGTTAAATGAAATTTCATTTTATTTCTTTAAATAATTTTTATTCCATTCTATTTTTGGCCATACTCTTTTTTAGAAAATAAAAACAATTAAAATTTCATTACAATATTATTAGTATTATTTTTATTTATTTATTTCTTTTTAAATTAGCAATAATGGTTAATTGATGCTCATTCGCGTCTATTTATTATAATTAGTATGCTCATAAAAGTGGATCAACAAATGTAAAGTTAGTTTTGTGTCGTTTTGGGGTGACAAGCTTCAACCAGGGTGGGGTTGGTGTCAATTGGGTCTCTAATGTATGCATGCAAATGTATAAAATGCCAATCTAATGCAACCAAATGGATGGATGATGCACTCAAGTGGGTTGGTTGGAGTGGGGCTTTAATGGACTTTCACCCCACTATTCGAATAACAGATGGAGACAAGAAAGAGAAATAAATGTTCAGGGGTCAAGAGGTGATCTGTTCAATAATCTTGTTTCATCATCTCACAAAACAACTCTCTTTGTAAAATTTGGATAATGATTTTATATGCTTTTTACATTTACTAGAATATTCAACTGAATTTCTGAGTGATTAATTTTTAAGTATCCATCAAATGTTTTGTCTTCAAGACAAAAATAAAAAATTAAATAAAAAAACAATTACTTCATTATTAAATATTCCTCCCTTTTTAAAGAAGAAAATATAATTTTATTTATATTTTAACTTAAAACTATTCTCTTTTTATTTAAAAAAATTGTACTTTACATTGTACTCTACAGTAAAACTAATTAAATGAATATCCATATTTTACATTTACAATATACAAATAAAATTTTTCATTACAATGTCTTAAAAAAATTTTCTTTTACCATCCTAAAATTTTAATTTATTAATTTCATTGAAATTATTGTGATTATTTGTTTCATAAATATAATTTTTATAGTAAATATTCATTTAATATATATTTATATAATTTAATCTGAATGTACCAGTAGTTGACACTATAAACATATGAGAAAAATTTGATATTTTCTATTTTTTATCAGATATTAATTTGAGTTTTGGGCGATATGATTCATTGACTAATAATGAAGAATTTACCTGCAAACCAATTCAATTTTCTATTTTTTTAACATAAGCATCTAAAAGCACCAGAAGTTAACACTCCTAATATTCAAATGATTCAGCAGTTCTCTCTTGTATTATTTGTAGTTTCTTTAGCAATTTAACATTGTGGTACTCCTGCCATTTATAATACTTTTCTAAAAGGACTAGGTATGTTTGGATTTAAAGGTTTCTTGATGAGAATTTATCAGTAATTTTGGTTGGAAATAGTATTATTATTCTCAGAATTATTAATAATATCAAATGCTGTATAATCCTCATTATTAACCTCAATTTTTTCAAAATCTTTTTCCATCCTGAGTTCTTCCTCTAAACATTCTATTTCAGAAACATTAGACTGATAATTTAAATTAATCGAATAGTTAATATTTTACCATAAATCATATCTTCTGTATTTCTTTTTCAATCAATTGTTTTCATTAAAACAGTGAGACATTCCTTTGCATTTGAACTTACTTTAAAGCAGTGATTCCCAAAGTGGTAAATTTATTTTTCCGGTTTCTTTAAGTTTTTAACACTAAACTTCACTAAGGTTAGAAATTTACAAAAAATCAATATCAGGTAAGAAGGGGGTCTACCCAAAACAGAAAAACATGGCAAGGGGTCTACGACACAAAAAAGTTTAGGAACCTCTGCTTTAAAGGGTAGATTTGTTTTCACTTTTTGCAATTCAACTATTGGAACCATCTTGTATCGGTAGATGACATCGATGTCAACTACTAGATATTGAAATGATGATGTAAAAAATAAAGCATTCAGAAGGTGATTCAAAACTTTTATATTTACACATCTTCAATATAGAAGGAATTACTTTCATATAGCGCGCATTTAGAAATGTTTAGACAGATATAAGTCTTAGTATCTCATATTAAAAGTACAAGTGTCAACTACTGATACACTATCAACTACTGGTACCTTTACCCATTATCCTGAATTGTTGAGATTATGGGAATCGAACTAGAAATGTTAAGATTTGTATCTCTCTACGATTACTTTTCAGCTCTGCATTCAGATCATTTCATTCATTTGCATTACAAAACAAATAAACTTTCAAATTCATGATTAGATGGGTCTAAAGTTAATAGGATGAATTTGTATATATAAAGTTAGAAATTATAAATTACCATTTAAATAGTTGCGAAATTATTTAAGTTATTAAAATTCGGTTTAATGTTACTCATTTCTGACGTTTCTAAAAGCCAAATTTAGAAAAATATTACTAGAGCTTATCTTTAAAAAGAATAAATATGTATTTATTTATAAATTTATAATTAAATAAACGAGAAAATTTATAAAATTTGCAATAAAATTTTAATTGATGTAATTAATTTAACTTTTTGCTCATATTATTAAATCAAGCTTCTAAATCAGCTTATTTTTGGATCGAATCTTTGAATGATCTGCCTTAATATCTGATATACCACATTTAACTATCGATATAATTAATTTGGATGTTGATGTCTGTCAATTGTGTGCAATCGATATAGTTCCAATCAAGTTCTCTCTAATTATATGGATCCAAAAATGCTCAAATCGTATGTAAATAAGGAGGAATGATCCTAAACCAATAATTTTAAAATAAATTTTAAAGCATTTTGATAACTTATTTTAGTGAAATTAAGATTTTTGTTAATGTTTGGTATAGAATTCATTTATAAGATGCAAAGAATGCAGAAATTACTGCATAATTTTTTAATATGTAATTTGTTCATAATCATTGATTATTAAGAAGAGTTATAGGTAAGTATTTAATGATTTTATTTTCATAAAATTATTGGCTTTAATATTTTTATATTATTCTTTGAAATTTTTGTGATCAAATTTCAATTTAACATTTTTAAAAAATTTACTATATTGCAGGATTAGTATTCTTTAGTATTACACTACTAATTAAGGATAAGTATATAATTATATATAATAATAAAAGCCATCTTGAAGTTATTTTGGATGATATTACGTGTCATAAAATGTGTCACTCAGAAGCTAAAGCGATTAACTCCACACTTAAAACTGAGAAAATGAAGCCCAAAGTTTACTGCTTGTAGAAAATTCAGGTTTATTGATTACAGAAAAATGTATATTGCATTGAAATATTAAGATTATCAAGTTCATTATTCACTTCATATGTTGCAGATTACTTTACATTATATTACATTAAATTACTAGCAAAATTTTAAAAATTGGAGATAATCGGATTGGCTTCTGAGTGGCAGAAATATGGGGTAATTGCTATTTGATTTGGATAACACATTTAAATAAATTTTGTATTATTTTAACTAAGAAATTATTTTAGACGAAAAAAAATATATTTCTAAGGAAGTTATTATATTTTTTTAATTTTTGATAAGCATAACCGAAATTCTATTTGGGATATGAAATTATAGAATTCAGCCAACACTGTTATTTGTTTATGAATTCCACCTCTTAAATAAATATGTAGTTTGAAATAAATGAAAAATAATAGAAAGAAGAGGGTGTTTTCTAATGTCATTGAGGGGTTGATTTTAATCCAATCCAAATGTTAGTCTACGTGTTTAAAATATGTTTTATTATTATATTTTCTATTCAATCTACTCTTTATATATATTATTTCTTATTATATCTCTCCACCCTTTTTTAACCCCTCTTCTTTAAAGTATGTATAAAGTGAAATTTAAGTTAACAGAGAGGGTTATAATTAAGGCGGGGATATTTTTCACCCCTCACTCCATTCTAAATGAATACTTGTCAGGGGTTATAAAAGAAGACGAAGGGTTCGACTAATCTCCCACTCACACATGCACAACCAAGCATACATACTATTAATGTCTCTGTACAGATATAAAGATTGGAAGAATGGAATCTGAGCTTTTATTCAACTGAATTGAATCCACCCCCCCCTCCCCCTCCCTGAGGCAGATTTTTTTTCAACCGAAGCAGAAAATGATTTTCGATGATTGGTACGAAATACTATCGCCATCATATGGGGTGAATCTCCGTGAATGTGTGAGTGAGATTAACAGGAGAGGGTGAGCGACATTAAGTCTAATTGACCCCTTAAAAGATCAGATCAGTCTACCCCACCTACACTCTCGTTCACCACCCATTAGGGTGAAATCTAAGTCGTTAAGAAACGGGTGGGGTAAATTAGAAAAGATTTTTACGATTTCATCGACTTAAACGCATTTAGTTATTTATTTAGCATCTTTAAAGGGAGGCTCTTAATAAAAAAAAACAAATCGGATTTGTGAATAAATAATAATTAAACATTTCCAATGAAACTTCTTTGAAGATTTATACTTTTTTTGTCTATAACAAATTGAAGATAATCAAGAATTTTATTTTTAATAAATGACTTTTGAAATACAACCAAACCATAATCATAAATTTAGAAAATTATTCATCAGAAATGCTGATTTTATCAGAACCAAAACATCAAATTTATTTAATAAAATTATTTTAGTTATCAAAATTTTAAAATCTGAAATTAAAATAAATTCAGAGTTAACCGAACTTGATTGTTGTTGTATCAGAACTTCATTTTACTGTTTTATGTTTTGAGATTTTACAGTAAATAGTAATCAGTTTTTTTTTGTTTAAATTGATTTAGCACGGATCGAACATGCAACGTTCCTTTTGCGCATTTCGGTTGTTCTTGAGTTGGAAAGATGGTTTCTGAGGATGGTGTATCAACCGAAATGCGCATAAAAAGCAAATAAATTAACAATCTTGAAACTTCCCCAATTGTTTAAATAAGTATTATTGTTATAAAGTTTTTTTAGTTTTAGGTTTAATTTTAATTTATACTTCATATATAATCTATACTATTCTGTTCTATTCTATTATTTATAATATCTTTTAAGTATATTGTTTTTCATTTAAATAATAATTTAAAAAATTATTCAAGGCCAGGTCAGTAAGTCCATGACTTTTTGAATGAAACAGATTTTTTGATAAAAACTTATTTTACTTTTCAATGTGGTCTCCTTTAAGCTCTATACACGTCCAACGCTTCTTCAATTTTTATATCCCTTCCAAAAAATAAGATTTATCGAGGACATCAAAATAGATTTGTTTGTGAGATGATCGTTGGAGTCAAATCTCTTTCCCACGAGCCATTTCTTTAGGTTTTGAAACAAGAAATAGTCTGGGCTTTCTTAGAAATTCAATTTTTCCATTTTCTTCTCAAATCACGAGGTATATTAAAATTTGCGAAAATACTTTAGAAACGATATAAGCTATTTATAATTTATTTAATATTAGGTTGACCATTATTGTCTAGTAAAAAAGGGACATGGTGATGTCAAAAATAGGACGGTATTTTAAAGTGAGAATTAGAAGAAAGATTATAAAAGTATTCAAAGTAGTTCAAAGACCCTTTCTTATT
Organism: Labia minor; assembly: GCA_963082975.1. NCBI lineage: Eukaryota > Metazoa > Arthropoda > Insecta > Dermaptera > Spongiphoridae > Labia > Labia minor. Next base: position 78,118,326 of record OY720344.1, read on the forward strand.
CGAAACTATTCAAAAATTATTTATTCATTAAAAAAGTAAGATGATAAAAAAAAAGTTTATTATAGAAACATACTAATTCTACATGGAAATTATTCTTTAGTGATAGAATCGATACAAAAATGTAATTAAATGTACAGGGGTGTTTACTACGATATGGTAATGATATTTAGCAAATTTCCATCTTTCAATAACATATCATAAAACTACTTACAGTCTATAATACAAATTTAGTTTTTATTATATTTTGTTAAAAACGGGACAATATTGACATTTTTATTAAAACAAGAGATCGAAAAAACAGTATAGACCCGTTAAAAAGGATACTATATGACTATAAGAACCCTATATGAAATTCAAATATATGAAATATATAATTAAAATTATATTAATTTAGTATCTCTTTTTTAAATTACTTAATTATAGAAAAATAAAATAATAATATAATTATTAAGTGTACTATAAATAATACTATATAATAAAACAACCAATGTAATAATGATAATCTTTAGTAAATTACTACAAATTTAATCAATAAAATTAAAAAAAATAAGTAAGTAAAAATTTAAATTTAAATATCAAAGATAAATATAATTAAAGAATTAGTTTGAGGAAAAATGGTGAACTACAGTACATGTGGATGAAGTTTCAAATCTCTCCAAATTCACAGATTTTAAAATATGATAAATAAAAAAAAATATTAGTAAACTGACTTATATGACATTAGATCCCTAATGTCGATTAAACGTAAAAAAAATTAATATTAAATTGAATAAATAAAAATATTTTAACTTACCTTTAGAATGATTTTAATTAATTGCATCTTAAGATTATTGTCTCTTTCATTTCACTAAATATTTAATTAATTTAAAGTAATAAGTAATAAGTAGATAAAAAACATATAATATAAAAATAATTGCATATAAAAGAATAGAAAACATAATTTTTATTTTTATTTAAAAAAAAAAAACTTTTTAAATATTGTTTATAAAATATTAATAATTCTCTGAAATAGATGTTAATATAACTCTTGATATGTGTAGGGTTAATATATTATATTTAAGATGAAGTTTATGAAAACAGTAATAAATTAATATTCTTTGATTGATTTTTAAATAGATTTTTAAATAGAAAAATTGTTTTTTAGAAAAAAAAAATGATTCATTCATTTATATTTTATTATAAAAGAAATTCATTCAAATAAAACAAGAACATTCCATTTTGTTTTAATTTTATTAATTTATTTATTTAATTTTTAAATAACAAATGTGTTTTGTTTTTATTTTATACGATATTTACAGATTAAATTGAAAAGCAACAAATATTGTTGTTATTGTTGGTTTTATTTATATTATATTAATATTTCTTATATATATATTTATATATATATTATATATACACAATAATAAATTAAATATTTATATATTTATATATGCGTAGAGAGAAAGACATATAAATAAAAGTTTAGAATTTGACAGACAAAGATAAAAATAGAAAAGAATTGACTCGGAAGAATTAAATAAAAAGAAAGCATGTTTTTATTATTTGTTTAGTTTTTAAGTAAAGATTTATTTATTTTTTTTTTGTCGCACATTTCTTTGGCATCATCTCAATAAGGATTGGTTGTATTTTATTGAGGGTTGTCCACAGCCACACTAAAAGCGCACGCAAATATATTTATATATATATATATATATATATTTATATGTATTGATAATATACAAATTCACTAGTAGGTATAGTTTGTTTGTTTTTATGTATATATACAAATGGGATGGGTGACCGTTGATCTTTCCATTCATCCATTCGAGGTATGGAAGTGCCAGGGGGTTGGCCAAAGCAAAGCCTAAACAAGGCTGGAGAGGGGTGGCCGTGAAGTGATTGGTGAAGGGGGGAGGCTCTGTGCAGCCGAGGTAGGTAAATGATGATAATAAAGAGGGGGCGGAAATGCCGCCGACGCCGAGGTGGTTGCCACTGAGGTAGGTGGCGCTGGTGGTGGTGGTGGAGGTGGTGGGGGTGGAGGCGGTTGTGGGGGTTGTGGCGCAACCGTCGCGGCTGCAGCTGCAGCAGCAGCGGCGGCTGATTCCAGGTGATGGTGGAGGGGCGCTACACCCTCATGATAAAGGATTGGTACACGAACGAGTCGCTGTGCCGCATGGGCCATATTAGCAGCTTCCAATTCTGCCGCCAGTTGTCGCTTCCATTTGTTCCTTCGATTTTGAAACCAGATTTTCACTTGAGTCTCGGTAAGATGAAGCGAGGCGGCAAGACCAGCTCTCTCCGAGGACGATAAATATCGTTTCATGTCGAATGTCGATTCAAGTTGGAAGACCTGCGACCGGGAGAACACCGTACGTGTCTTTTTCTTACGTTTCGCCGCTGTTAATGGAGAGGATTCGTGTGGTCCGTTGCCACCATTTCCGCCCGAGTTACGTTTCTCTTTATCGAGCTCGTCTAGAAGATCATCGTCGTCGTCGACATCGTCATCCATATCACGATTTGGGCTTGGTTTGTTCATATAAGCAGCTGTGGGTGTTTGAGAGGTGACTGATTGCGGATGCGCACCAAGATGAGAGGGATGATGGGAGGGAGGCGAAGGGCTTAGACGCTCTTGACCGGAAGGTAGACCGCCCGATGGTGGACGTCGAGGAGATCCCGGTGGTGAAGTCTCCTCGTTGGTTGTGGACGTCGACCCACCTAAAAAATCAAAAATCAAAATCAATCAATTAATAAATTATTTTTTTTTATTTTATGTAACAAATATAAAATACTCTCTTGGACTTATTGAATGAATGATATGAATATTAATAAGATTTATTATAAAAATAATTAACATGTTTCCGCCGACATGTACCAACAGTGGCTCATGCCGCCACATAAAATAAATAGACAAATTATGGAGTTGGCGGGAACTTGTTAAACACTTATAAATATAATATATTTTCAGAATATAAATATTTAGTTGATAAGGAAAATGTTTTAAAGCCAATAGAAAGACAGAATTATCAAGAGAGACAGGTGGGTTAGTAGAAATCAATTTCTTAGAAAAATGACCACCACTACTGCCCTCCATCTCTTTTCATGTCTCTTTTTTTATATTTTTCTTTTTTCTTTCCACTCTGGTCATCCGATTTCTCGTCTGACAGTTGAAAAGCTTTTAAAGGCTATTTTTTTTATTTATTTATTTTTTTTTTCAATTTTCAGGAACATTTTATCTTTCTCTCTCCGCACTTTTCCAATTAAATTAGAAATCATCGTAAATAAACTCTCGTTTATTGGATAAATAAAATAAGATAAAATAAAAATAAACTTCTCTTTTTACAAATTATTTATTTATTTATTTTTATATATAGATGTTTTTCTAGGACAAAATATAATCTTCTATTTGTTTGGTAATGAAAAGGCGAGGATTGGAAATATAAATTCAACGGAAATGCACTTTTTTCATGTTGTAGAACAAGACAAGGGTTAGGAAACCCTTCAGGGCTGTTAAGAGTTGGGTTACACCCCAGTCGTATCTCGACTTAGTACCTCTACTTAGGACTTGAAATCCTCCCTCCTCTTATTTGATTATCATCGTGAAAACTTGAAAACAAACGAGTCTTGTTATCATCCCCCTCTCTAAACGAGCATCTCTTTGATACATCGTTTTTTATGCTAAAATTAAAGGGGCGGATAAGGAAAATATTTAAGATTTGTATAAGAAGCAATAAATTATATTTAATATTATAACTCAATGACTCAAAAATTAAAATAAAAGATTCAATCGTATCTCCAATGGTAAAGTCATTTTAAGTAAGTTAGTGAAGATAATAACTCATATTATAACGGCTATATTTATTTAAATATATAATGTTGTTAATCTCAAATTAGAAATTAAATTCAAATCCCGATGTGTTTAGAGATTATAAATGTACCAAACAGTAAATATTCTGATATAATAAACACGACATAAAATATGAGGAGTGGCAAAGCACAGAACCGACTGACGATTTGAAATAAATTAATTTTCAAACAACATTATATATTTATATATAAATTATATAAAGTATCAAAAAAAATATTATCTTGGTATTTATTTTTAGTTTAATTACTATTATATTTTAAGTGAAAAATTTCCGACAAAGAATATAAAATTAATACTTTGTAAACTACTACTTCCGGTTTCCGGATATACACCATATGCGAAGATTGCGAGAAGCAATACGAAGAAAACGTCCAGAATTGTGGAAAAAAAATTCATGGATTTTGCATCACGATAATGCCCCTTCTCAATAATCTTTGCTTGTGAAAGATTTTTTGGCCAAAAACAACACGATATTCACCGGATTTGGCCCCATATGACTTTTTCTTGTTCCCAAAACTAAAGAGACCTATGAAAGGACGGAGATTTGCAACGATTGAGGAGATAAAGACTGCATCACTGGAAGAGCTCAAGGCTATACCGAAAAGTGCTTATGAGAAGTGCTTTGAGGATTGGAAAAACTGTTGGCATAAGTGTATTATATCTGAGAGGGATTACTTTGAAGGGGACAACATAAATATTGATAAATAAATAAATATTTTTTCTTAAAAATACAAAGTCACCTTACTTTTTGAGCACACCTCGTATCAAATTTTATCAAAATCCGTTCAGTCGTTCAAGCTATACACATCTATACGGATACACAATGGACAGACCGACGGACTGACAGACAGACATCATGCTACAAATATTTTTTTCTGTTAACAAAATGCATGATTCGTGAAGAGATGTAAAAATCTCCACATGTGAAATTTGGTGTGAAAACAATACCTTCCCTTCCTATCGTCGGTCGGTAAAAATGTAACTAATTGTTAGTTTATTTTCAATTTAATTTATTAAGTATGAAAAAATTCAGAAAATTAGTTGTTATTAAATTATTAATAAATTAAGTGGTAAAGTCATAAACTACAGACCTTGAGGACGAGAATTGAAACAATTCAAAGTTATTAAAGAATTTAATTTATGATTTCAATTTATAATTCATAAAATAGTTTATGATGAATGTAAGTGTATGTTTATATTTATATATATATTTATGTATGTATATATATATATATATAAGTATTTTTGCTTTTGCCTTGAATGCCTAACTCGATTGATTGCTGTATTTTTATAGCTTCCGCTTGTTCGGCAGTTTAACCTCTTACCTCCCCCCTCATCCCTCAATTCTGATGGTGTTAATTGGCTCAACTCATCCTACTTTTGACGAAAGGGCTTCGCGGTGTTCATTATTCTTTTTAACACATTTTCATAAATAGCCGACCAATTAATGGTTGCCGTTGAAAGTGGTATGTTCGAGAGAGAGAGAGAGAGAGAAAGAGAAAACAGGTGTCAACATCATCCACGACGGGTGAAGAGAATTACACCCATCCAGAGAGTAGATACCATGTAATAAGGCAAAACGTTGTTTTTATTACTATGATTATTATAACACAATATTGTTTAATTTTAATCGAAGTATTATCTACTTGAGAAGATAAAATAAATGGAGTTTTTATTGAATGATGTGCTTTTGATGGGAGAAGTTAAAACTACAAACATTCGTTAAATTTATAAGCCTTTGAAAGAGATTGGTAGGTGTATTATATGGTAAGTACCAGGGTCATAATAATTCAAAAATTTTGTGAGAACTCAAAATTTTATAGCTTAAAAATTCTAACGTTTATGTTTTAAAATATAGAATAAACCTTAAAAACTATTAAAAAAAAATCATGTAGTTTTTCATTCAAATTAAAACAAAATGTTTGTAATATTTATTTTAAATTTTAAATTCAAACAACTACGAAAGTTGTATATTCAGAGAATAGAAGAAAGATATTTTATTGATTAAGAAATTGTCCACAGACATCGGCTGAAATATTTTAAGTAGTTATGTAAACTGAAATTAAACTTCAAAAATATGAAACTTAGAAAATTAATCTCTAAGTTTGCTTTATGCACATTTCGGTTGTTACACCATCGTCAAGAATTTTTAAGAAAATTGTTTTAAATTGATGATTACGTAAAGTAAGTCAATGAATTAAATTAAAATATCAAAATTAATATTACTTTTAAGACCAGAATACATTTTATTAAAATTTATTTAAAACGAATAAATTTTCTATTATCTATATATATAAAGGAGACTGTTTGTATGTATGTATGTATGTAATTCGTTTACTTTTTTGCTGTCATAGTGTAATATGTTAAAATGTAAATAACTTACATTTTAACATAAAATAGAAAGTAAATTAGTGAATATTTTAAAAATAAGACAATTTGTGGAAATTGAAATAACTAAGAAATGAGAGGTGGAGGGGATGAGGAGAGAGGTGGGAGTGTGTGTGAGCGGGAGAGAGAGAGATTTAAAGTTTATATATAGTTCTCCGTGTTCATTCAAGAGCCAGGCGTGGCCCACTGACTGGCGGACTCATTTTACACAATGTATATAACTCTAGGGATTCCCAATCAAAGAATTATAATATTTAACTTTTTATTTTAAATTCTAATATTCAAATATCATTTCAATTAAATAATTTATTCTAAAAGTTCTCATTTTAATTAATATAATAAAATATTTAAATCATATTTAACTTAAATTATTTTGTATTTATTCTTTCCATATTTGAATAGGTACTTCTTTTATTTTAAGGGAGGGAATTAACTATGATCTAAAAAAATTAATAAATGAACTTAATAATAAAAAATCAAATAAATCCATTAATTTAAATTAATACTATTAATGAATGTATATATTGTTAATTTATCTTTAGTTTTATCAATACTTTTATACCGTTAATTTTTATAAATTAATTTTTATAAATTGTCTCAAGTCTCTAACTTTGCATTTTCTCAAATTTTATTATAATTAAAAATATTCAATAAAAATCAAGCAATGAAATTAAAATATCGAAATGAAATGATCAAGAAATATTATACTCTATTATAACATATACAATACTTATAAACTATAGGCGGAGGAAATATTAGACGATATCATTGCGGGTTCAGGCCAAATCGATCAACATTAATTAAGATATTTTCATTATGACAGATATTAAAAAAACCGCGAATTCAATATCTCTGTTCAATAATTATTTGTAGACTTTAGTAAAACCTACGCATGACTCAATAGATCCGGATAAACTTTTTCAAATTTTGATCTTAAAATTTATCTTGAAGGTAGTAAAGAAAGAGTAAGATGCGGAAATCAATTGTAAAATATTAGGTGATTCAGACGACTTAAAAATTAATCGCGGTAGGAAAAGAGATGAGGTTTGAAATTAATAATGATAAATAAATATATTTAGAAACAAACAGGAGCAGTATTAACATACAAAATGTAGAATTTGAATATGTAGAAAAATTGAATGTAATCACGAAGGATAATAATATTTGAGAAGAATTTAAATCGAGGTATCAATCGGGAAACGCCTGTTATCATGCAGTAAAGAGGCTTATCTCATCAAAATTATTATAAAAGGGAATGAAAATTAAAATATATAAAACAATTATTTTGTCTGTTGTATTATATGAGTGTGAGACATGGTCTATGATCTTAGGAGATGAGAGTGGATTCAGAGTATTTGAGAATATAGGATTCTCGCTAGCATTTATGGGCCAAAGAAAGATGAGTACATCAGGGAATGACGTACGAAAGATGGAACAGAGGCTCAGGATAAGGACACTTGGAGAAATGTGGTTGTAGCTGCCAAGAACTTTCGAGTACCGTTGAGCCACGCATGGTCTATGAACCTGGGAGATGAGAGTAGATTCAGATTATTCTTTCCAGCATTTATTGGCCAAAGAAAGATGAGGTCACCGGGGACACTTGGAGAAATGTGGTTGTAGCTGCCAAGAACTTTCGAGTAGATAGATATAACATATTCAATAATAATATATATAATTAATTTACTAAATAAATTAAAATATATTTTAAATAATCACACAATAAGAAATGAATGTTTTATGTTATACATTGTTTGAAACAAAATGGATGAAAACCTTTTACTACTTTCAACCACCAAATACTATGTACCACTCGGGGGTACAGGGGGCGGAGCCCCCGTCTAGATGTGAAGAGCGACGAAGGAGCTCTGAGCAGCTAGTTTTAGAAATAAATTGAATACTGTTAGAAATATATCGACTGAAACTTGGAACCTTTGAACATGAAAATTTATCAAAACCGGAAGTAAAAATAAATAAAATTCAATTTTAATTGATATTCTAATATATTTTCATAAACCTAAAGAAAATATGATAATGATGATTCTAATATTCAATCACAACTGAAATTTGCAATTTAACTTCAATTCATTATTATTATTTTCTATTTCAAAAAATGATAAATACATTTAACTATAGTAAATAACTAATTATTTGAAAGAATTAAATTGTTCTATATGTATTTAAAATAAATAAAGAGATTATTAAGCAATTTTAGGCAAGAAGCCTTCATTTAGTCGATGAATTGACCAGCCAAGCCATACAAGTGGACTTCGCTGGTAATCGAGGTCGGTAGGGTTAAAAGCTGCTTTGTCAACAACACGATACCCCGCACCTTTCATGGGACTATTTATATTTTCAACCCCTATCTATGATCATCATTTCGTCAGAAACGGATTTAATTTCCAAAAGAAAATGTGAATAGGTAAAAATAAAAGAAAGTGAAAAGTATATACATACCGTTGGGGCTGGCGCCTGGAAGGGGAGCATGAGGAGGGTGTAGCCGCCACGCTGCATACCACGGACAGGGTTTTTCGGGTGGTGAACCCCCTGCAGCTGCTGGTGGGTACACCAAAAAAGGACTACGGGCCGCCGCTGCCAAAGCCCCAAAATGGGACATCAATCCCAATCTATAAAAATAAAAACACCAATGTTATTAAAACCATTTCACTTTTTCTTTATGAATAATTAAATAATTAAAAAAAAGTGATTATTATACAAAAAAAAAGCTGGTAATTATTCAAGTAAGCTTTGTTACGTGGATTTGGATAAAACTTTACGAACGGGTTCCTTTTGCAATTCGAAATAAACTTTTCTTATGAAATTTTTTCGGGCCACTAGTTTACGAGATAAAAATTTGCATATAAATCCATTGATATTCTATTTAGCTAACATGTTTTATCAATTGACCACCAGAGGGCACTAATTTTCTGTTTTTATAAGATCGGTTTGGATTTATTAAAATTAAAAAAATAATTAATTAAATAATTTTCCTATATTCAAACCGAACTTATAAAAACCGAAAATTATTGAATAAGTAAATAATTAGTGAATTACTCAATAAAACATTACTTAATGGCACATTTGGACGTTCATAACTTTATTTTAATAATTTTTATCTCGTAAACTAGAAGAGGCCCAAAAAAATTTCATAAAAAAGTTTATTTGGAATTGCAAAAAGAACCCGTTCGTAAAGTTTTATCCAAATCCACGTAACAAAACTTACTTGAATAATTGCCAAAAAATTATTAAACAATGATGTATTTCAAAATAAGAACACCGATTTATATTTTTTTAGAAATATTATTTTATCATATAGTAATGAAATAATTATTGATAATGGAACTCAAATAAATAAATATTTTCCCTGAAAATGCATATATTATTATAAGTACGGTGAGATAAGATAGGCGCCAATCCAAGAGCCACCAATTCAAGAAATTAAAAATAAATCACATTGTTTGATGTAAAAGTAGAAATCAACTGTAAAATCAATGTAAATTTATCTAGAACAATCAATTTTGAATGATTTTAAGACTAAAACAGTTTATTTAATTATTATTTTTTATTTATAAATATGAATAAAAAATTTAATATTTATTTTAAATTATTAGACAGGATCCTCATTTAATTAATACACTACTTAAGTTTATAATTTTATTTTATATTTTTAAGTGATTGTGAATGTCTATATAAGTTTCTACTAAAAAAAAGAATGACAACTAATAAGTTTTTTTTCATTTTATAGACTTTTGGAGTCTATGCCCATTTTAGCCAGACTTGGCATTTATTTGAAATTAAATAATTAATCTTAAATCTCAGTGGATGTTTAATCCTTCGACTCCATTTTTTTGCGGACCAGAACATTAACCATCTAGTTTTTTAAGTCCTAAAATTGTTATTTTTCGCTTAATAATGAATTTTTATTGTTTATTTGGTTTTATTTTTAGCTTATATTTTTTTAATATTGGTTTATATTTTAATATTGGTTTATATTTTTCTTTCATAATTGGTTGTTATTTATTCATTCTCTTTTAATTTTATTTGTTCTGAACGGTTTTTAATTTGTTCCAAAAATTATCTGCCACTTTTAGTATTTCCTGTCTTTACCAGGTTGTTAGAAAATCATTAGATGACAATTTCCGTGGAGATTAATTTAATTAAAAATAAAATTATTGGCAAAAAAAAAAATAAATTAAACATCATCAAGAAGAAAAAAAAAATTATAAATAATAATAATAATAAATAAATAAGAAAAATTTCGAATGAGGGGAATGTCAACAAAGCTGCTATTTCCTCTGAGTCGGTTGGGTGCGTGTGCCTCCGCTTATCGCCCCATCCGATCTCTGGTCGCGTGTCGTCCGCCTATCCTAATAGAAATATATCGAAAACAACCCAACAACCTGTGGCTTTCCCATCACTAAAACAACCATCACCAGCAAATTTATATTCTCTTTTTTCTTTCAAATATACTCAACAACAAGAAGAAAACAAACAAACAACAAACAATTGGACCATTTTTTCAAATCGATTAATATTTTAGGTATTTATTTATTTTAAAAAAAGATAATCAAAAATATTTATTTGTTTAATAAAATCATTATTAAGTATCAAACAGGAAGTTTCCAAATTCAATTATTTTTAAGAATTAGAATATTATATTCTATTAAATTAAAAATTTGTATAATGCATCCTTAAGGCTCATAAAACTTTATTTTAGGATTTATATCAATTTTCGTTAACCTCTGCATTTAATTATATAACCCTAAAATGAAGTGAACTTGAAGAGATTCTGTCCCTCGATTTCGATACCTAATAATTATTTTTTAAACAAATATTATAGTTCTCTATATCTATATCTATATATTCTTTATATAATATATATATATATATATATATATATATTCTATTATATCTCTTCATTTTATTGTAAAATGAAAATCTTCGGTGATCAGACGAGAACCGGTGCATTCAACATGATATACCGTTGAAAATCTTATTTACAAAATTCACAACTTTATTTTTTAAATATTAACTATTAATTTTTATATACTATATAAATTAATAAAACCAAAACTATAATCAGTAAACTACCATCCTCTAAGGGTAAAAATTATATGCTTTGCCTTATAACCCAAAAGCATAACGCAGGTTTAAAGATATAACTTTGGGGAGAAGGTGGGTTTGAGTTGTCAATTGTTAATGGGTTTCATATAGTTTAAATTTACATTTAATGTAGATTTTTGTATTATAAAGTAAACAAATATAAAAATATAAAAACCTCTCTGAATAGGGTTGGGTAAACTTAATACTGGTAAAATCGACATTAAATTTTTTTATTCATGCGTGATCGTCTTTTATTTTAGCCAGTCTTAGCATTTATGCTGCGTGATCGACTCTGAAACTTATGGAACTGACTTTCAAACTAATTGCGTTTGACCCGTATGCTTACCATTAAACCAAAACGTGGCAAGTGGCCAGTGTTTTTTTTTAGATTATTATATCTAAGAGAGAGATTAGACTCGATAAATAGATTTATTAACATAAATCAGAAAAGGAATATGAAATCTCAACGTATTTTTTTAATAATTTTTTTTTATTTTTTATAACATGATCTCAAAACTTTCGTAACTACATTCAATCAATATAAATAATTTAATTAATTTTACTTTAATATTTTTTCTATATTATAAATATGAAAAACATGTTTAATTAATTTTTTATAAAGTTTTAATTAAATAAAACCAGCAAACTTTAAAAAGGTTCTGTTTTTTATGAATACCCTTTTGTACTTTATATACATATATAATATATATATATATCTATACTTATATATACATATATATATATTTTCAATTAAAAATTTTTAATTTTTTATATATTGGAATGGTAAAAATTCTTTGAATTATTAAAGATTAAATATTTTTATTTTTTTTTATATTGATTTTTATATTTGTATTTTTATCACTTTTATTTTTGATTGTTCTTAAATAGACAGTTATTATTATTTATTATTATTATTAATATTATTATTATGGAGTGTGGAAGTCCATTAGATGCTTTTTATTTGCTTTGATGGGGTTGCAACTCATTATGCTGAAGGGGTTATAGTTTCAAGAGGCATTCGGAGGGGAAGGGATGAATGGTGAAGCCATAGCAATTCGCTTTGATAGCTTCTGGCGTCTAATGAGAGCCAAATGCAATTAGCGCAGTTAACCGGCCTAAATGATGAGTAATGATACAAAAGCGGGCTGAAATAGGAGAGGGTGAGTGAGCCTCCTGAGCCTAATCCATTTTGCTTGTCGCACAACAATCGACATGACAGTCAGTAGCAAAACTGAAACTGCGCAAGTCATTTCAATTGAAAGTAGCGTTTCGATTTACGAGAGAATTTGATTCTTGCAATTATTGCACAGTAGTAATAATAAATTCACCACTTATTCAGTCCTGGTTATATTTTTGTTATATAATTTTTACCTTATACTTACTTTTTAAAATAATTAAAATTCACTTAAATTTATTGTTAAAATATATATAGCCAGCACAAGACGTGGTGCCATCAACAACAAAGAGACAAACACGCGCTGGTTTAATAAATATTATTTATTAATTTTAATTTATAATTGAATTAATTAAATTTAATTTAAATATAATATATGTTAATTAATCCAATTCAAATTTGCGAGATAATCGAGTGGAGACACTCCAGATTTTTGAACAAAAATGGATTTATGATAGTTTGCAGCCCGGTACTAGGTGTTTCAGCTAATTTTTTATCAGGCTTTTCTTAAGCCCAATTTACACGGGCTTAGTACTTGTCATTAGTTCAGGGGTGGGCAAATACTTTTAAGCGCAGGCTTTTTGAACGCCCGCCGGCCCGTTAAAAAAGTTGCCTCTTATTTTGATTTTTCGTTCAATATGTCTTTAAAAAAAAAGATAATTTTTTTTTATTAGTGTTTTCGAAATATGGTCCCCCGGCCCGGAAGCCATTTTGAAAATTTCATTTTGGCCCGCGCTTAAAAGTATTTGCCCACCCTTGAACTGATGACAAGTACTAAGCCCGTGTAAATTGGGCTTTATGTATATTTATCTATCTCTGTGGCTCTACGGAACTCGTTCTTGGCCTGAGCAACCACATTTCTCCAAGTGTCCTTATCCTAAGCCACAACCATCCAACTCTCTCTTTTGTTTTGTCCTACCCTGTCTTCCCACCGAGTCCGTAGTGTTCTAACTGGTTGTTTCCCAATCGGTCTCCCCGGTTTTATAAATTTTAATATTTTTCGCAATTCTTTCCTCTCCTATTCTAGCCACGTGCCCTCCCCATCGCAGCCTTCTTGATTTTATAACCCCAACTATGTCTGAAGATGCATAGAGGTCATGCAATTACTAGTTTTTCTTATGTTAATAATTATTCCTTAAACCGGTTATATAAATTTTAATATTTTCGAACAATTTTCTTAACTGGTTTTAACATATTTTGAAATAAAAAAACAAACAAGCAAATTTTAGATTAAACTAAACAAACAAAATAATTATACGAGTATTTTATAAATAAAACAAATTTAAAAGTTGTTTACAAAAACTATACTTTTTTTGTTGATAAATAAATTTAAATAATATTTGTATGTTGGTAAAAGCTCCCCCGGAAAACTCATGATTGGCTCTTCATTCCCTCATCCAATCCTCATTCCCCTTTTCAGATGTGTTTGTTTTGTATTCCCTCTGTGTGTAACTCTCGATGCCAATTGGATCCTCCAGTTTCATGGCTCGTTAACTTCATTCCTAAATTAGAATACATTAACTCCCCCCCTCTTCACTTCCATTTCTCTTCAATCCCCACTACTTACTATCTCTTATTTATCTAATTTATATATTAAACTATTATTGTATTTTTTCATTTTGACTACTATAAATTGAAAATTTTTTTAATGTTTTAACTTAAACTCTCTAGATCAGAGGTTCTTAAACTGTGGTCCGCGGACCCCTAGGGGTCCGCGAAGCCTTTACTGGGGGTCCGCAAAGCCATCGTACAGGTGCACGAGAAAATGATGAGTCGGTTAAAACTTTATTTAATATAAAAGAAGCGATGGCATGGCTTTGTGAGGAAACAGAGATCAAATACCCAAATTCAACGAAATGTGCAAGAAAACTATTGCTACCGTTTCCATCTTCATATTTAGCAGAATTTTCTTTCTTCAATATTATAATTTCTAATAAAATATGTTCTACAATATGCAAAAAAATCGTTATTCACCAATCACTGTTAGAAATATTCATCATATATCCTTGTTCTTATGAGATCGTAAGCTAACTAATAAAATGACCTAAAGTACCTAAAGTTGGAATGGGGTCCGTCAAAAAAAATTTTTTCAAGTGGGGGTCCGCAGAGTACATAAGATTAAGAACCTCTGCTCTAGATTACTTATTTGATGTATATACAGTGACGAAAAAAAGAGAACACCAGTCTAGCGCAGCGTTTTTCTCAACCGCTTTAATATATGTGAATCAAAATTAAAAAAAAAAATTTAATTCCATAAAAAAATAAAAATGTTAATAATGTAAAATTAAATTAGTATTAAAAATTAATTTCTTTAATTTTGATTCCTATATCAATGTTATTGAGATAGGCGCTGCTCTAGCTACTCTGAGGCTCTCTTTTTTCCATCACTATACATATAATTGAAGAAATAATGTTATAAATTTTATTTTTTATTATTTTTCTGATTAAAAATTTATTATTTAAAATTTTCAATTACATATTAGACATGTTTATGGTTGAAGGCAAAGTTATTAGGTTTTGAAAAACGCTTTAGAGAGATAACTATTAATTTTATCAAAACTAAATATTATTATTATACTTTATAAATATATTTCATATATTCTAAATAGATACCAGTGATATTAATATAATAATAAAAAAATATTGTTTCCTCTTGAAAATTGATATTCAATATTTTAATTAAAATTCACGTTTTAAGATCTCTTAAGACAAAAATTATTCATTATAATAAAAATATTCTACTTTATAAGGAAAATAATGTCAAACATTTTTAATTAAATTCTTTGTATAGTGTTTTATGTAATATCATTAATTAATTTTTTTTAACTACATTTACGTTAATTTACTACTACTTACTTAGTAGTGATCTTATTTTAAGTTCCCATCTAATTTATTAAGAATTATTATTATTTTCAGATTAAAATTCGTTGAAAATAATGAATTATTTTACCAAATAAAATTATAAAAAGAAAAAAACAATTAGTTATTTTAAACTTATTAATTGACTTTTATAATTATTTTAAACTACTAATTAAGTATAATTATTTAAATTTAAATTTTTTATAAATTTTTTTTTTACTTTGAATAACACATTTTTCATACTTTTTATTATTTTTAAGAATTTTATATTTTATTATATGTTTAATACAATTTAATAAAATTATCTATTGATTTATATTGGTGAGGTAATTTTAATTCATATGGGGGGATGTTTTTTTTCGATGATATTTCCTATTTTGAATAGAGAGGAGAGGTTCGTTGGTGAGTTTCTTTTGGGTTTTGTCTCCTCGAGAAGGGATTAATACATATGCATCGTTTTCAATGAGTCCTGGAGATGGAACGAGAGGGAATATAGTTAAGCCACGCCCTGCCGTTATCCAAGGAGAGGGGTCGTTCTCACAAAATGGCCATGTTGTCATTGCGAGTGAGAAATGTCCGTTGAGGTTAAAAGATCAAATTAAAATTGAAAGGTGAAGGAATGCTAAACGGAAAGAACATTCAATAATCGATCTGAATGAAATAAATCTGGAGTGTTTCCATTCGCGCAAATTTGAATTGAATTAATTAACGCATATATATTATATTTAAATTAAATTTAATAAATTATAAATTAAAATTAATAAATAATATTTATTAAACCAGCGGGAGTTTGGCTCTTTGTTGCTGGCACGCCACGTGTTGGGGCGTGATTTGCAGTCAACGCGTTAAAAAATTAATTCCGGTACTTTCAGCGATTCAATCAAACTGAAATTATATATATATCAAACACACAGAGACATTTTTCTCAACCTTAGTGAAAATGTGTCAGGGACCTTCAAAACGTATAAAAACATCAAATTCTCGACATCAAAAATTTTCGTGATCTCAATATTATCTTTGGCGAGATAGTAAAAATTGTTTATCCGTTTGTTATTTTTTATTTATTTATTTATTTTTTAATGAATACATATAAAGTAAGAAATTGTTTTTTGAAACTCGATTTATCTATATAATTGAAATCCCATAACGTTAATTTAAAATTTGTAAAATCTTAAAAAAAAACAAAAATTATATTTTATTATTATTATATGAATATATATATATATATATATAATATAGTATGATACATTTTAAAAAGATTTGTTAGTACGTTACACCACACACTATCGGCTACACTCATTAAACAAAATAATAAGTATTGTAAAAAAAAGTTTTGTAGGTAAAACAATTTAATATTAAAAAAAAAAAAATTGATACCAATTTCGTAGAAAGCAGAATTTAGATTTAGATCAAAATTATTAAAATCTTTTTTAAAGAAATTTATAAATTTTCCTTATGAAATTGTACTTTATCGGATAAACGGTATAGAAGTCACCCCACTAACTCATATTCAGCTAAACATAATCTTAAAAATTATGGGTCCTTTAGATCTTAAAATGGAAATAAATACCAAAACAAATATAAACCATTTGCAATACTTCCATTTATACGATATTTATAGTATTATAATCGGTCAGTATTAATAATATATTTATTCTGTTTCTATATATATAAGTATACATATATTTCGCCTGAGGCCTTCAAGGCCTGTTGAGATCTTTAATAATACATATATTTACTAATATCTAAAATTTAATATTATGCTATTCCCTTGAAATCAGGAACAAATACCGTTTTCGAAAAATCAATATAATCCTCCTAAACAGAGCAAAGGAGATTCACTCAATCGGTTATACAAGACTAAACAATTCAATACTGTATTTAACGATTTAAAGTACGTTATTATAAAATAATTTATCAAATTTTAAATTATAAAAAAATTATTTCCAGATATATTTATATTACCAATACTAATATTATGTAGATAAAAATCAAAATAATTTTCAAATATTATTTAATTAAAAATTAATTCAATAAAATTTTAATAAAAATCATGTAATAGTGATTTAAATAAGTTAGTTATTATTATTAATATAATAAATTAATATTTTTTTCTTTATGAATGAATGTTATTTTTATAATTAATTAATTTTTTTATTTTTATCTTATTTATTATATATCACCTATCTGTTCTTTTTCTCCTAAATACACTAACAATCTTAAAATAAAGATATGAATAGTTAAAATATAATTTTAAAATTTCAAAACGACTATATTATGATAGCATGTTGTGATATTTGAAATAATTATGAGAATATTTCAATGACTTTAGTTAAAATAATTAAAAATTCTATCTGTATGATAGAAAAATTCATAAAATTCAAAGCACGTTTATTTATAATTTCCAAGAAATTCCGATCCCTCTAGTTAGAAATTAAAAAAAATAATTTTTAATTATCAATAAATTAAAGAATATTTACATTTATAATTGAATAATATAATGAATTAATCTTAGTAATTTAAATAAGCATCATGTTATTATTTATTTCCAAAAGATGCTTGTTTGTTATTCAAGAAAATAAATTAATAGTTATTAGGAATCATTTGTAGCTATTTTTATTAATTTAACAGTCCGTTTAACAACAAACAGCATCAGCCTGTAATTATAGTTTAAATATCAAAATAGCTTGAATGTATTAATTAGGTAGATAATTGCATTCTGAGATAAATGAATTGAATTTTTTTCAGATATATTCTGAAATTTGAATTAGAATTATAATATCTGTGAAATGAAATCCAAACGGTGTTGATAAAGGTCAACTGATATAGTATGGAACTCTAGAATGTGAGTACAACCCCTCCACTAAGTTATGATAATTAAAAATTGAAATAATAAATTAAAAATAATAATAAAATTATTATAAATACAAAAACATTTTTTATTTCTATTATTTTAATTTTCTATAATAAAATTGAAAATTTTATTAATCATTTAAAAAATAAATTTTAATAAAAAAGTAAATTTATTTTATGAAATTTACGGAATTTTTTTTTTATGAATATTTATCAGGAATTCTCTGTGAAATTTTGTTTCTATTATGAAACCAATTTGGAAAAGTTAATTTCTCAAAGTGGATTGGGCGGGTTTCCTTTTCCCCTTCCTTCTTCCGTTTTAAATAAAGATGCTTTTGTTTATTTGGCTAATTAATTACTCCACCCTTCAAGACACCCCTTTCTTCTGCTAACCCATGTCTGAGTAAGGGTCAAAAACTTTGCTCAACTTTGTTTTGCCTCTTGTTTTTGTTTCATCTATGTTGATGAAAGGAGATAGATATAGAGATAGAGAGAGAGAGAGAGATGAACATAACAACAGAATTTGGTTGGAGAAGGAAGTATCTGATGTTGATCACCCACCATTTTCATAAAGATGTCAGTAATTTGGGGTACCAACTGAATTAAGCAGCAAAATGTCTAAAACAATAATGTAGAATTTATTGATATAATTACTTACAATCAGATATAGCGTTGAATATTAATCAGCTTTCCTGTGTTACATATAATACTGTGGATCTACAATCAAATTTCAATATTTTTTTTTTGTGACTAATGTGGATTATGCAACAAGTCTATTGTAGATAGTCTTTGCAATTATTTAAAATAATATTTTTTATATTTTATCAGAACAATATAAAAGTTTATATTACATTAATTCATGGAATTCTTACAATTTCATTTCAAGGAGTTGAAAATTTTTATAGGTATTTCAATGGATCCTAGAAGGCAGGAAGAAATATAATTGAATTATAATCAATGAATTGTAATGTAATTAGCGATTAATTGGTTTTAGTTAAAAATCTGAATCTTATTATTAATCAAATGTTTTACAACAATTGTATATATACACACATTTAAACCTAGTATTACATGACAAGATGTCTTCTTCTTTCTTTAAATCAATAAGTTTGTTTCTTTAAAAATTATCGCGTATTATCATATTATATTAGTTTTTAATATTTTACCAATGAATATTGAATATTGTTTATTTTTTAATTTGTTTAAGAAAATCGAAGACGGATGGATAGAGCTATAAGTGGTATTTCGCGTCGTCAGTCTGTTCTCTTTACCGCCCGATGGTGGTAGAGCTCCCCCCCACCTTCTCTTTAATATCGATGCTTCACTAAATGAACTCTCTTCGTTAAATATTCATGGGTGTGCTTAAGACGTTCCGTAGCAAAGGGATACATCGATATACTCCAAGTAAGTGAGTGGGTGGTTGAAGGAGGAGTACTCCCTCTCGTTAGGTACACTTCTTCTTCGTTGGTTGCTTGTTCGTTGAGTTTGCCATCAAATATTCACTACCACTTATCAAGCTGTAAAGCGACTACCTCCTTCGTCTCCTCCACATCACTTCCCAACGCCATTCGTCACTTCCTCTAAATATAAAGAAGAGAAAAGAAAACCTATTCCTCCTCTTAACTCAAAAGTCTCGAAAGATCGTCCCAATTGGAGATGAATGAAAAATTCTTACCAGGCGTTTTCTATTCTGATTACTTTTTTTTCTCATCCCTTTCACTTAAAATGCTAATAAAAAAAACACAAATAATAGAAAATATTGAGCTTATCTTTTAATTATTTATGTCAGAGATATTCAATTTAATTAATTAGTAAAAATTATTTACAGAAAATAAATTTATTAAAAAAAATATTTTTCATATGGGCAAAACCATACTATTTGATCTTTCGGGTTTACATATATTATTTTTGTTTAATCTATGATGTGTATATATAAATTTGGAAACCTTCAAAACGTAAAAAACATCAAAATCTGGAAATAGAAAATTTTCGTGATCGCATTACTATCTCAGGCGAGATAGTAGAAAGTAGACAAGGCATGTGGATATGATTATAGTTTTATATTTATTTGTTTTAAATGTCTCTCTTGATAAACTATAATTTTGGTATACATAAGAAAATTTCTTATTTATTCTAAATTTTAAATATAAATAAAAAAAATAAATAAATAATGTTCATTAAAATTTTTTTTATATAATACAAGAATATTTTGGGCGAAGAAAATAAATATATAATCAATTATCATCATTTATAAGAGTTAATTAATTAAAAAGACTCGACAATATCTATTTTTTTTTTATTTTTGTTATTTTTTTTCTGTAATTTAATCATGAATAATTAATAATTCTCAAAGTGAGAAAAATTCCATTAAAAAGATAATTAATAACTAAATATATTATAAAACATACCTATCATATAATAAAAGGTAAAAAAGGGTGAATTAATTAATAATTCAATGAAATATAAAGTTAATTAATAATTAATTGATTATTCTCTAATTACAATAATAATTAAAAACAAAATCATAATATTAATGATTTAAAAAATAATGGAGTACCTCTCGTTAATTAAATTATCTTTTTTTTTATTAATTTATTTGTTTTTGTTCTTCTACTGTAATCTCTCCAGACGATCATTCATTTCATATTAATAGGGTAGCATCTGTTCTTTCTATTTATATTTTGTGCCAAATTTTGTGTCTGAATGAAATCGATGATTCCAGATGGTGTAACAGCCTCTCTCTAATTTATATGAATCTCCATGTGACCTTCCTTTTATTTTCAAACAAATGTATATATTATTATCTAAATATATCTATATATATATATATATATTTCACTTATAATTAGCTAGGACGAATTTAATTAATAATTGATAAATTTAATAATAATATTTCTTAATTTAATCCAATCACATCTTAAATGGTACAGTTATAAACTTCTGATTCTTAGGATAAAGGTTCTAAACTCACCAAATTAATAATTTAAAAATTAATTGAATAAATAAAATATTAAATAGACACTAATTATAATTAATAGACTATTAAGTGATTTAGTGGTTAGCACGACAGTCTACCACACTGAAGACTCGAGTTTGGGCCTTCAATAATTAATCATTACTGTTTAAAGCTCTGCGTGATCCTCAGGGTTTATCCGCAAATAATATCATAATAATTATAATTAATACACATGTCTGGATGAAATTGACTTAAATCTGAATAGTCTAAAAAAGTAAAAATTATAGTAAATTTTTTCTAGAATGAAATTTAAAAATAATTTTTAACTAAAATGAAAAAATTTTCAATATATTTAAACTAAATTATTTTTCATTCTAATATAATATTTTTGTTTTAAAATAATTTAATTTAAAATAAAGTATATTAATCATCATCACTCCATGTCTTTATATAAGTTCATATAATTCATCTACATATAGTAAAAAATTAAAATTAAAATATTTTATTATAGTAGTTAATATTAATATTATTATACATATTAATATATAATTCAATTAAATTTTTATAAAAATGATGATATTTAAGAAGTTAGTAAAATTCCCTTCCATAAATACTACCTCAAAACAACCATCAAAGTGGATTTCTTTTCTAAATAAATTAATTAACTAATTCATAAAATATTATTTTTGTCCCTTTTATTATTTACATTTATCTGTGATCTCTACAATTAATTAACTCATTCAATTATTTTATTTCATTACTTGATATGAGCAAATTGAAAAAAAAGGATTGGATTTTCCAGGAATTGAACCGGGATAATCATATTCAATTCCCAATGAGGATAGAGCTTTGGAATTCTCTCTTGTACGCTTTAATTAGATAATTTTATAGATAAAATTAACTATAAAGTGATTAATCCGTATCAAATGAACACATTTGTTTTAGTGGAATTATGGATTATATAATATACATATTTAAAATTGAATTTATCTTTATTTAAATAAATGATAAATAGTGTATGTAATATGAATCATTTCAATTACCATTTGTAGGTTCTAGCATAATGTTTTGTTTTTATATTTTTTTTTTTTAGTTTTTTTTTTTAGATTTTCCATTTTATTTTTATAATACCGATCTTGTGTTAATCCCCATAAAGTCTGATAATGTATGATCATCTGAGAGAGGGAATTCAATTAGAGGATGAAGCCACGCCCCGTCTGTGCGTGTTGGGGGCGGGTCAAAAATACCCCCACCCAAAGGGGGTAATATGTCAATGGATGCGTGAAGGTGTATTCCTGTCGGTGTGTAGGATGCACTCCAATTGAAATGCCATCTGTTCACCTACTGACTCAATTACAATAATTAAGTGGAATTGGAGAATTTTATAAAAACTCATTAAGCGACGTCACAGGGGGTTGAGGCCAGCCAGGAGGGTGTAGATCTTATCTTGACTAGATGGGGCCCACACGTGCACGTGCCCCTCGTTAACGCAACACCAACCATTTAATCAATTAGAGAGAAAAAGAGACGTTCAACGAAAAGAGTCCACTCATAATATATATCAGACAACGAGATCAACCCTTCCCCCTCTCTTTCCACAACCCTCTGTGTGTTATTCCAGTTAATAGGCTAAACAAATAATATCCTCAAATGATGATTAACATAATAGCAGTGCATTATGCATTAAATACACCCACTCCCACCCCTTCCCTTTCCATCTCTTGAAATTTATTCAATATAATAATGATGCCAGACTAAATAATAATAGAATAATAAATTGTGCTATTAAAGCAAGATGACCGTTAAGGTGGGTATTTCATAAATTAACCGCCTTCATGGTTACACCTCGAATTTAACACATTTGCTTTTTTTACATTAGCATCTAAATCATTTTCATATAATCTTTTGAATTTTCACGCCATTTTCTTTATTTTTATTCATTCATTCATGTCCGAACAAACGAACTTTCGAAATTTCACTTTCTATAAGTTTTTTTTTTCGTTCATTTTGATTTAATTTCATATATTAAATTTCAATTTTGATTTATATGATTATTTATTTACCTTTAATAATTGTAACTAAATAATTAAACGACTACGCAATCCTAAATTCCTTCTAAACGGCTTTATGGATCTTAATGGTTCGGGTATCATTAGAACCATCATGACCCAAGGATAAGGAATAACGTTGAAAATTTCAAAAAATCTGTTCCAAAGTTATGGGCAAAAAACCGACCCAAATAAACAACGCTCCATGTGGCGTCTCTGGTGGTACATTTAAGAAGTTGACACTCAAAATAAAAATAATAATTCTAGAAATTTCAATACAAAGATTGTTTATAATATTTAAATTTTTATTTAAAGTTCTAATATTCTATAATATTAAAAGTAAAATTAAATTAAATATTACTCCTAATTGATTAATATTTTCTAAAACTAAGTAAGTAATATTTTTTATATTTAAATTTATATATTGAAAAATTGTGCAATTTGCAAATTTGAGCGAAAACACAAAGAAGATCCAAATGAGAGAAAAAATATACTGGTTGAATTAAAATAAATTAAAACCTTTCGCATACAGACTTTCAACAAATTACTATGTATTACAT
Source organism: Labia minor (assembly GCA_963082975.1). NCBI lineage: Eukaryota > Metazoa > Arthropoda > Insecta > Dermaptera > Spongiphoridae > Labia > Labia minor. Next base: position 78,142,108 of record OY720344.1, read on the forward strand.
CGGGGGTAGAGGGTGAGAGCCCCCTGTCTAGGTGCGAGGAGCGCCCATGGCTCTCTGAGAAGCTAGTATAAATAAAATTAATATGTTTAATTTTTTTCATTTGTACTGATATGAAGATAGATACAAGAAGAAACTATAATAGGTTTAATAATTCGGCAATAATTTAAATAATTTAAAATAAAAAAAAAATTGTAAATGTGTAAAAATATAATCTTTAATCTAATCAATGATTATACATTAAGAATATATAAATTCTAATTGTGAAATTAAATATGGTTATGATTATATAATAGAAATTGGTATTTGTTTTAGTGGAAAAGCATATGGATTATATAATATACATAAATAAAATTGAATTTATATTTATTTATTTTAAAATGAATAATATATATAATGTAATTAATCATTTCAATCAGTGTTTTTTAGGACATAAATTTATAATATTTTATTAACCAAATTTGCATAATTGATTGAAATTTTATTTAATTTTTTATTCACTGATTTAGATAACAAATTATAATAATGAATATAGAAATAAGTTTAATTTATAGGTATAAGCAACTGTATTTTTTATGATCTATTTGATAATTTTATTTATGAAAAAAGGACCATTATCCTATTCATATATTATCAAGTTAATTATCTCTTTTTAAATCTTCTTTTTGTTATTTATATAATATTTTATTCATATTATTAAGAAAATTTGCCAAGATTATCATTATTAAAGATTGATTTCGATTTAAAAATGATGAATGTTAGACTATTAATCAATCCATTAGTTCTTGTAGATACTTTTTTTATATTTTCTCTAAATGATGTGCTGGTTGCTGAATGGGATCCTAATTAAGTGGTTAACAGGATGTTCGTGATGTAATGAAAACAACACGGCAACAATAACAAAAAAACACCGCACACGACTTTTACTAATTAATAATGATATTTTAGAGTTAACTAGACATGAAAAAACAACGACAATCATTATAATTATCCATTTATAGGAAAATAAGAGGCCACCCATTCAGAACAAGGAATTATATTGATGTTTTTTTATTAACATCTCATTCAATTAAAAAATTAGAATAATCAATTTTTAAAAATAATATAGGTATATTCAATTATATTAATATTATATCTATGTTTAAAATTGAAGGAGCCAATTTGTTTGTTTATTAATTTATCGATACGCGTTTCCATAAGTTTGCACGGATTACGACCAAAGTTGGTACGAGGGTAGATCAATAAATAAGTGGCTTTTGGATTTTCGGTCCCTTAAATGAAATGACAACACTACTCCTCTCAGTAGGCAACTATTAGCTGACTCCTGTCGAAATTTGAACCAGCTGGGTCTTTTAGTTTTTGTTTGACATCCATTAATAGCATTAATATCTCGTGATTTTAGAAGAAAATGGAAAAAAGTGAATTTCGAGTACTCATAAAGCATTATTTTTTGCAGAAAAAAAAACATAATTGAAACTGAGTTTTTACGCCGTTTCGTATCCTTAGATGAAACTTGGATCCACCACAACACACCAGAAATCAAACAGCAGTCAAAATAGTGGGCTTCTCAGGATGAATCAGCACGAAAGATGTTTTAATTGAATCTTATTTTTTAGAAGGGATAAAAAAAAATTAGAGAAACTTTGGATGAAGTGTATAAAGTTCAAAGCATGCTTCGTTGAAAAATAAAATAATCTTTTATACAAAAACCTATATTTCATTCAACAAGTCACGGACATATTGAACTGCCCTCGTATATAGGGTCATCTCATGCTTCTGAAACCGAAGTGCTACTATCGGTTGCATCCGTCGCGTCCTTTGCATCGTTTCTTCATTACCCAACCCTAAATTCTAAACATCTATTATTATAAAATTATTATAACAATGCTATGTTTAAAATTATAAGAATAAATAGTAAAAATAAAATAAAATGAAAGTTTTTATTTACTAATAGAAATAAAATAAATAAAAATCTATCACAAACAGATTTTACTATTTATCACTCCAGGAGTAAGGGAAGCAAACCACCAACACTTTATAAAATATTCTATTATTTTCTAATTTACTTATAATAGTTAGATTATTACTATTATTTTATATTAATAAAAGGTTAATCATTTATATTTCGCGGACTAGCAAATAACAATATTTTGTTCAATGTAAGTTATGTAAGTTAATGAATTAATTATATAAAAACGATCAAAAATCATAACTATTAACGAGAAAGATTTATCAATAATTACTTTATAATGATTCAATAATAATTTAAAAATTTATATATTTATAAATATATATGAAATTATAAAAGATGATTTAATCTTGAAACATAAATAAATTAAATGTATAGAATATGAATAAATATAATAAGTGAATGCATTTTAATTTGACTTTTAAAATTGCAATTTTAATTTTTTCGATAGCAGTAGATAAATAAGCAGATATAGAATAAATTTTTTTTATTAAAAATAAAAAATTCTCCCAATGGCAATTATCTTTTCAAATTAAGAGCGACATATGTGTGCATGGATGTATAATGGTTTGTCTGTGTTAGTTTAGCTACCTTCACGGCGATGTTTTTGTCCGAAGGGGTGGGTTTTTATTAAAATGTTAATTTTAATGTTATTTCGTGCTTGATCTCGATTTTAGTATTATGATGATTATTAATCCTCTCCCTTTCCCTTTTCCATTCTATTTCCATTCGGTGTGTATTTAAAAAAAATTAATTTTAATTTTTCGCGTTATTTCCATTAAATAGTCACTCCCGAGAGCTATAATTAACAAATTGCACAGTGAAAGGCTGCACCGTGGAGAGGCGGGTTGGAATAATAATAATAATAATAATAATAATAATATAAAAGATCCGCGTGTCCAAAAATTGTAATTAATATTTATCTGATTACACAAATATTAACTGTGGAAATGAGAAATTGCAATTAAGTAGGATTTTAATTTATTAAGTGGAAAACTTAAAAAGTCAAATATATATATATATATATAAAATTAAATTCAAGTATTTGATGGAAGGCTCTTTTTATATATACTAACTTATCAGAGCGCCGAAGGCGCTCTAGAGGCTAGACAGGGGGCTCTGCCCCTGTACCCCCGATGTAATACATAGTAATCTGTTGAAAGTATGTTTGCGAAAGGTTTTAATTTATTTTAATTCTCCCATTTGGATCAAATTTGCAAATTGCACAATTTTTCAAAATATAAATTTAAATATAAAAAATGTTACCTTCTTTGTTTTAGAAAATATTAATCAATTTGAACTAATATTCAATTTAATTTAATCTAATTTTGCTCTTAATATTATAGAACATTAGAATTTATATATTATAAACATTCTTTGTATGGAAATTTCTAGAATTATTATTTTTATTTTGAGTGTCAACTTCTTAACTGAGCCACCAGAGGCGGCATATGGAGCGTTGTTTATTCGGGTCGGTTTTTTGTCCATAACTTTGGAACCGATCAACTATTTTAAAATTTTCAACCTAATACCTTATCCTTGGGTCATGACGATTCTAATGATGCCCGAGCCAATAAGATCCATGAAGCCGTTTAGAAGGAGTTTAGGATTGCGTAGACGTTTAATTATATAGATATTTATTTATATTTATAAATTTACAAATAAATATGAGGATGCATGAAATAAGTATAATAGGATGAAGAAATATGAAGAAAATAATATAGAAAAAAATGAAAAAATTCAAGATATAGAATGAATAGAGAAAATAGTAATAAAAATAAAGAAAATTTATTAAATAAAGAGATAAACACCAAACATATAGCAAAGATTACAGTTATATTTTTTTGAGTATATTGGTTCGGTTAAATTTATTATATATTATATTATTATATATTATTATATTTTATTTCATTATTACCATATATAATTAAAATGATAAAAATTAAAAGTACGAGGTGATCAAATACTTTTGAAAAATATTATTATTATTTTCAATTAGTAAATAATATTGAATATTTTAATTTGATAGGAATTCTTTGAAAGACGATTTTTGTGTTATAATTAAATTAATCTTTATTTTATTTTAATCATTTTTTAGTACATAAGTTTAGTTCGTTCAACTTATTTTTTTTTTGAATTAAACAAACAGTATTTATATAATAAGAATAAATACATGGTAATCAAATAATACGGAAATGTTTTTTTTTATTCTATTTAATTTTTCTACATAAATCCAGTGATATGTTTAGTGCGATAATCTTTTAAAAATCAAATTAAGTTAAATTGGATTCATGTACACGCTAGAAATTGATTTATTGATATATATAGATCTTACCAGGTATATATAACCCAATATGGTTAAATCTGATGAATGAATCTAATGAAACCTATAAAAAGTTATCCCTTTTATTATTTTAAAAACCATTATTATTTAAAATCCGATTAAATAAATAAATAAATCAAATCAAATTTTGAATTTTATTATTTTAGAATTACTAAGGTAAGTAAATTTATTGTTTATTATTAAATAATTAAATATCAAATCATATTTCACTAATTTATATATGTTTTCAAACCAGGGGATTAAATCAGTGTTGATTGAAAAACAAATTCCACCTCCATCTCTAATTTTGAATTTTTTTAATTGAACAATAACTTTAGGTAAATATATATAATTTATATATTATATAAAATAGGCATATTTAACAAAAACCAAAAAAAAAAAAATAAAATTAATATTCTTTACTTTATTATAATTTTTGTTAGCAAAATATATAAATGAAAAAATAAATAAAAAAAATTTAAATAAATACCTAATTTCTATATTAAAAAAATATAAAATCATTCTTCATTTTTTAAATCAATATTAGAAAATATATCTAAATAGATTTAAATATATTATTTATTATATCTCTAAATATGAGTTCAAGATAAGCTATAATTAAATTGAATAGCAAATTATTAATAAAAAACGCTTATGATGTAAAATTAGTTTTGAAAAAGAGAAAAAATTGAAGTGAATTATCATTTTTAATGATTGGTATTTCAATTGTGAAAATTTATATAAATATATATACATATATGTTCGTTAAATGGGAAGAGAGGGATGAGGGTCGAATAAAATATAAAATGGTTTTTAAACGATTTTAATTTGTGAATATTTATTTCTATTCCCTCCGCTTGAAAATCATTATTATTGATGACATCAAATGGTATGAATGATGATCGAACGATGATTGTAGTGATGGGAAGGGTGGGAGTGGGAGATAAATAAAAGGGTGAGGATTGTTAGGGGGAACGCAGGATTGAGTTGGTAGTTTAAATGAGTCAATTGATTAAAAATAATCTCGTGCGGTTGGAAAGGGTAACAAAAAAAATAACATCATCATTCAGCAATCATCATTAGCATCATCATTGACATCATTCACATCATCAATATTATATATATATATATATATATATATATATATATATATTAGTATGAATGTTTAGCCAGGTATAGCAAACGCAATACATATGCTATATAGTCCTATAGCCTCGAGCGTTGGTTTAATTGAATTTCGCATTGGATTCAATTTCAAAGGGTTGTTGTTTATTGGAATGAGAATGAGGGGTGCAAGAGGGTTGGGATATTGCGTGCTTGGAAATTTAATTTCATTTAGACAAAACAAAAAAACAAAATTAAATAAAAAAATTCAAAAACAAAAGAGCAGAGGAAAATTTTTAAATGGGAATGATTTCAAATGAACAGCAAAGAGCACTTTACATTAGGGACGGTGATTTGTAATTTTTTTTTTTATTGATTTTTAATCTTCCCCAAATCTATGTTACTATATTATAAAAAAAAATTTCCAACATATAACTAGATAAATAATTCGCGAAAATAATATCAACTCACTTTAAATTAAATCAAAAAATATAGTGTTTTATTTGTAAATATTAAATTGTACGAAGATCAATTATCTATAAGGAAAAACACAAAAAATACACAACGTTTCGATTATTTCATTTCAATAAAATAAGAATAATAATAATACATAAAAATAAATGAACCTCTCAAAAAATTTTGAAATTGAAAAAGTATACAATTTTATTTAAAATGTGTATTTTTAATAATTAATAAATTTCGATGATTTCGATTATGATTTATGATTTTAGCTGAATAATAGGAAAATGAAAATTATTAATAAATATTTTTATTAACAGTTCTCAAATTAAAATATATTTAATTCAAAAGTTAAGAATCTAAGAATATAAGTTTTATAATATAAAAAAAAATATAAATAAATAAGTAATTTAGTAAATACAACTCAAGAAGTTACATTTTTTTTAAATATTCATTTCATCAAATTTTTTTACTTAAAATTATAGTATTATTAAAACTCTTAATGTCGTTTTTGGTTTTCTGTTGACGAATGTAACAATTATAAAATAAAAAATTGTAAAATACATCAAAGAAATGTAAAATTATAAATAATTGAATATTTCATCATTTTTCAAAAATAAATATTGTTAAACTAAAAAAATAATTAATTAATTAAATAAAAAATTAATTATTTTATTGTCAATTTGATATATTTTTTTCATTTTAATTTATCTTATTACAAAGTTTAACAATTTAAATATTCATTTCACTACAATCTATTTAGAAACCACCGCTCTAATGATAAACCACTTTTTAATAATTCTATGGATTTAGATATCATTTGAATGCTTTGAATTTAAAAGTAAAATTATTTATAATTTTGAAACACTATAATGTAAGTAAATAAAAGAAAAATTTATTTAATATTTGTAGAGAAAAAAAATTTAATATATTATTTATAGCAGAATTAAATTTAGGAAAATAGGAAAAATTTTTATTAATTATAATTTTATCATCAAGAATCATTTTTATTATTTATTATCAAGAATATTATGATCAAGTTTCAATTAATTTAATTTAATTTCTTTAACAAATGTAATTTTGCATTTAAAAATATAAGATTTATATCCAACATATTTTCTTAGATTCATTCTTATGTAAATAAGAAAATGGCTATATATTATATTTCATTTAAAGTTAATTAGCCCATAATTAGAAAATTAAAAAGATTTACGATAAATCCTTTTAAAAATTCAAAACAAAAAATTATTAAAATAATCAATCATACAAAAAACAATTTTATTTATAGTTAAGTCAATGGAATATTTTTTGTTAAAAAACAGTATAATTTATTTTACTTATTCTATATTATTAGAAAATAATTATTTGTATATTAAAAAAAAATTGTGAAGAAGTGGTAATTGAATAAATAATTGAAATTGAGATCAAAATTAATTCAACAGATATTATATTCAATATTTATAATATATATTGTTAATTAATAATCGTATAATAAATGGATTTATATAATAAATTGTCAAGAAATTGATGAAATATCCAATTCTAAAAAAACTTGAATCTTTTCTAAATTTATAGTAATAAATAAATAAAAAAAAAATTATATCATGTTTTTTAGATTATTTATTTTTAATTTTAAAACCCTTCTTTATATAACTTTGGATTATGATTATTAGAAGATATTTAAACGAAAACTTTATAAGCAATAAATAAAATTTATAATTTAACAGAAACTAATGTAAATAGTTACCTAAATAAATAGTTAAATAGTTCATAATATTAATAAATAAGAAATAATAAACTTGACTTAATTTAGTTTGATCAAAAAAATAAGCGATTCAAATTTTTTTTTTAAAATCTAAAATATTTTGAAAAAAATATCAACGCATTATTTAAAATACTTGTAAAAAATTTAATTAATAACAAAATTTTGTGTTAATATTATGTTATAGTTAAATTTAAATGCCTAAATGTCTAAAAAAATACAAATCGTTGTTCAAATGTCACTTATTTAAAAAAATCGTAAATGTCAATCAATAAATTTATAATAATCGGATGTCAAAAATATTTTAAATAATAAAATTCAATTTTAAATTCTCTAATAAAAAAGTTATTTTAGAATTTGTTTATGTTTAAAATAATTTTTAAATTTTAGATGAATTATATATTTTAATGGTATAATATTTTTCTTCCTATACGATTGTGTAAAGTAAGAATAAATTGATAAATTGAGTGGGCGGATAGATTGGTTGGTTGCCTACCTGGACAGCATCGCTGTATCGGCCGTGCAAGTATGAAGAAGAGCCTCGTGTTGTTGCTGTTGATGATGGTGATGTTGTTGTTGAGCTACAGCAGCAGCTGCAGCCGCTGCAGCAGCACTCAGGCACCGTTTTGTTGCAGGCTCTGTTCTACTTAAGATTGACGAGATCGAGAAGCTGGTGAAGGCGGGCGCCGACGACGGCGGTTGTTGTTTTCCGAGGACGACATCGGAAGCGGTTGACGTCGGGGGTGAATCATCGACGGATGAGGTATTTGGCGGTGCGGGGGAGGATGATGGCGAGTTCTCCGGCGAGGATACCACAGACACGTCCCTTTCAATGTCCGTCATGTCGCCGTGTACTACTACTTTTGCTCGTTTGCTACACCACCAAAAACATGTGAACACTCTGAAGGCGCATGGCCAAATGAACGTCTGAACTCGATGCCTAGCAGGCGAGGGACGAAGCCACGCCTATCGGGCTCACGTTCATTGGCTCTTTACAACAAACCCGGGCGTAAACGGAATTAGAACTGGAACAAGGAAGAAGCCCCGCCTGATATACCAAAGAATCTATTTCCCTCCGGTGACACGCCTACCCAAATAATTAACGAGAATAATATTGGCAATTTATATCTCGTCACTCAAGATAAGGGTGTGAGCCACAAGGGGTGAGAAAACGGAGAAGAGTGGGGAGGAGAAGAGGGAGGAGGGGCAAAAGGAGATGCTCTGAAATTACATAAGTCGAAATATATATATATATTTTATTTTATTTATTTATTTTATATATATATATATATATATATATATATAATGTCTTTCTCTCTCTCCCTCCCTCAATTTATATATATATAGATAGATAGTACATAATTCGATCGTTAGAAAACATTTTTCTGTTGTTGGCTTTAATAACCATGAAAGACGAGAAAAAGAGAGGGAAGAGGAGAAATCGAGGGAGATTAACTTCAATTAAAAATGAAGCTTGGAGCTGTTTCACTCAGTATTTGTGCGTTTGGGCGTGTGAGGGGGAGAAGTGGCTGCCAATTGATGTCGGCGGTCCTCCTCAATCAAGATGGCGTCGGAATATCCGCTTCTCAATTCACTCCTTAATGCTTTTTCTCCCTTTCCACCCTTTCTCTCGTTTATTCAGAGAAACATAAATGCTCTAGATTGCCTTTTTTTAATAATTGATTCATTTTTTTCCTTTATTTTGTTAAAAAATGACTTCTACATGAGATTATTTTTGTTAAAAATTCGAGACCATTAAAACAAATGAAATTATAATTAATATAATTAATTGTTTATAAGTATAATTGGGTAAAGATGATCTGACTTGGCTATATTTAAATATTGGCTTAAATTATTAATACAAATTTTCCAAAAGTATTTTTTTTTAATTAATAAATAAATAAAATATATGTTATATACTTATTAGTATATGAACTTATTAAATAAAAATTTGGAATTTCAATTTTTATTGATAATAATAATTACCTAATTACTTAATTATTTCGTTAAAGTTGTGAAAAATAATTTTATTAATCGACTTATTTATGATTAACAAGAAAAACACTATAATAATATTTACTAATTTTATAAATGAATTTTTTTTACTTAGTATTTATTTATAAAATTAAAATAAATTTTTTTTTTTAATTTTTTGCCATTATTAACTATTCTTAATAATTAATTCAATTATCTTATTAATATTATCTTAAAAATATTATTTTTCAAATAAAAACAAATAGAAATAATTTATTTTATTGATTAGATTTTACTTATAGGCTTATAATAGCCATGTTATCATATTCTTTTCTTTTGTTTAAAATTGAAGAAAAGATAATATATTTTTTAAATATATATATATATATATATATATATATATATATTTAATTTAAGATTTTTATTTAATTTAATATTTAGATATATGATTAAAAAAAGAAATGAAAGAGAAAATAACATTAAGATATTTTTTTGTTTGATAGTATTTTTTTTTTAAATATTAAACAAATTTTAATATCATTATGATTGCGTTGAGAGTTGAAAAAAAAAATAAATTACTTTTTTTTCTGAACTACCCTATATAATGAATGTATCTATCTCTTTCTATAGGGATGTATGAATGTGAATGTATATTTCAAATTCTAAAATATGAGAATTTTTTCCGCTATAATTAATGGCTTTGATATTGGAAAAAGAGGATGAGTGAGTGAAAGAGAGAGAGATAGAGAGATTTTTTTTTGTTAGCTGACCACACGAGGGGATAATTTTATAAGGGCTGCTGTTAGTGGTGGTGGTGGACGGTATTGACAAGATCATATATGAATACACACATATATATTTCTATATCTATATAATAAGCAAAGGTACATTTATAAAAATATACATAGAAAGGGTGAGGGTGGCATTCCTGACTGCAAATATAGCGGCTGACTTCAGACCAGCCAGACAAGGATATTAATATCAAATATAAAAATTATTTATTCAAACTCTCTGTTGAAATAATTAGACATACATCCACATTTATACTCAACACATTCGATAATATGGATCCATTCAAAGGTAGAGGGATGGGTCCTTTTTAGTCCCTCTCTCTCTTTCTCCCCTTCTATGTCCATGTTTGCTTTGAGTAAAAATCTCTAATCTCTACACTTTTTATTGAATTATATTTTTTTTTTCATTTTATTAATATAAATTACTGTCATTGAATAGTGAAAGCAAAAGATATCTACTTTATTTATTCAATTGATGACCCAAAAAAAAAAAATATAAAGAAAGAAATTTTTTTAATTTATAAGAAAATTCAGACATTATACTATATAAAAAATGAATAAATTTGAGAAAAGTCAACCAAATAATTGGTACACAGATTTTTCTTTATTTTTTAATATAAAAAATTGTTTCTATTTTTACTATCTCGCCAGAGATAGTATTGCGATCACGAAAATTTTCGATGTTGAGATTTTGATGTTTTTATACGTTTTGAAGGTTCCTGAATCATTTTCACTAAGGTTGAGAAAAATGTCTGTGTGTGTGTATGTGTGTGTGTATGTGTGTGTGTATGTATGTAGGCAAGATTACGCAAAAACGGTTTGAGCTAGAATGATGAAATTTGGTACATGGACATTATTCAAAATTCATAGTTTTCTATCAACTTTTGAGAAATGTAGCTCAACCGGAAGAGGGTCATTACCTACAACGTTTTAATTTTTTTTCCTCTAAAGTGACCGTAAAAATAAAGATATATGTTTGATAATTTTTCACATGATTAATAATTGTATAAAACTGCTATATATAGAATTTCAGCTTGATTGATTCGCTGAAATTACCAGAATTAATTTTTTAACACTGCAAATCTCACGCGCCAACACGTGACGTGGTGCCATCAACAAAAAGCCAAACATGCGCTGGTTTAATATTTATTATTAATTATTTATAATTTATAATTAATTAAATTTAATTTAAATATAATATATTATGTTATTTAATCCTATTCAAATTGCGAGATAGTCGAGTGGAGACACTCCAGCTAATTTTTAAAAAAATTAATCTGTAAGAATTCTAACAAAGATTTTATAGATTTTTTTTTATTCAAATAAATTGTAAACATTAAAACAAAGTTAATGTATCAATTAATAAATATTAATACCTATAAATATATAATTAAATAATATTTTGAAAAACAGATTATCATAAACTATCATTAAAAGTGACTCCTCTACATCTATGTAGTATTGTATAGGATTATATATTTTTTAAAAATTTTTTTTACAATGATCATTGTGTATTTAAAATGAGATTTTAAATTCAATTACTAAATTATAGAATTTTTTTTTAATTTTCATGTCTCTTTTGCCAATTTCATATCTTTTTTATTTTATATATTTTTTTATTTTTCTTTATTAAATTATAAATTATATGAACTTAATAAGGTTTGGTCCCTTAAATTAAAATTCGACAGATCAGGACTAAAGACACCATGCTACCCTCCTGGTTTATTTGTTGAATTATTTATTTATTTATTTATTTTTTAGAAAATATACAAGCAAAGAAATGAATTATTAGATGCTATATGAAAATTGTCGTAAAGGAAATGAATGAAATGTTAATTAGATAGTGGTAGTAGTTAACAATCTAATAAAGATATAAAATAAATGAAATTTTAAACATTTTAAAAAAAAATTTAATAAAAATATTTTGAAATTAACTTATTTTTTTTATAAAGATACTCATATTTTAGTGTTTATAAGTAAACGAATTCAGTTGAAAAAATATAAATTTTGGATTTATTTTCAATTGATTTCGAAATAACATGCCGGCTTGACAAAGTGTTCAGTAAAAGGTTGTTATTAGTGTTCACAATAGGCAGGTTAATGTTGAAAATACCTGTAAAGTACACTTTTTAAAATGTAAATACAAGGACACTTCATAAAAGTATAGGTCCTTTTAACGTTATTGCTTTTATGTTATTCAAGTTCAATAGAGCAAATAATTTTCATTGTTGATTTGTAATTGCAGACACCAATAAATGTCAAATGGATAAAGGATTTCAGCAAAAACAAAATCATTAAATACTCTAAAAAAACATTTTAGATGGCTCAGAGAAAAGCTCTTAGGTTTCCTGGTCAACGTGTGCCAAAAATAAGAGGTATAAGAATATATCGGTTTAAGTTTGAGCTATTGATTGAAAATTAACCAATTTAAATAATATAATACCTATATTATATGAATTAAATAATTTTAATGTTATTAAAATATAATAAAATAAAAGCGAAAGAATATATATAAATATTATAATAATATTTAAAAAATCTGGAGTGTCTCCACTCGACTATCTCGCAATTTGAATTGGATTAAATAATTATATTTAAATTAAATTTAATTAATTATAAATTATAAATTAAAATTAATAAATAATATTTATTAAACCAGTGCATGTTTGGTTCTTTGTTGATGGCATCACGTCAGGTGTTAGCGCGTGATTTGCAGTGTTAAAAAATTAATTCTGATATTTTCAGCAATTAAATTAAGCTGAAATTCTATATATAGCGGTTTTATACAATTTTTCATCATGTGAAAAACTATCAAACATATAACTTTATTTTTACTGTCAGTTTAGAGGAAAAAAGATGAAAACGTGGTAGGTAATGATCTTCTTCCGGATGAACTACATTTCTCAAAAGTTGATAGAAAACTAGGAAAATGACCCAGGGACCTTTAAAACGTATAAAAACATCAAAATCTCGAAATCGAAAATTTTCGTGATCGCACTACTGACGTCTCAATAAAATGGCATGATTGTAAAAATAAATGAAAAAATTAAAATAAAAAAACAATGTTGTTTTGTAACAATTGTTAATTCTTATTATTCTCAGAAATACTGAATATTCTAATATTAATTCTTAAAAGAAGAGAAAGGTGTTCATCCTGTTTTGGGTCCACTTTAATTAGAATATCAAATTAAACCTTTGTTTAGAAATTTTTATTAATTTTAATTTATAAATAGATAATATAAATATATATATATATATATTATTTATTAATAAATAAATAATATAAATAATATAAATATATATATATATATTATTTATTTATTTTATTTTAATAAAAACTACATAAAAATCCTTTTTTTTGATTATTTATATGATCTTTGATAACTTTTTTATTTTTTTTCACGGAAAAACAACTATATTTACTAAAGGTATATTATCTTGATAAATTTGAAATTATAAATCTGTTATTTATCTTAAATATTAATTTTATTAATTTATTTATTATTACAGCTCATCTATTTTCATATAATACATAATTAAAAATAAGAGACTTTTTGAAAAAGAATAAACGTATACAGTTTTAATATTGTACTCAATACAATGCCATTCAAGGAGACAAGGAAACACAGGCCCAGGGTGGCGTAGACCCCCACTTGATGAAAAAGTCCCTCTCTTATAATATATTATGTATGTAAATACGAAAGATATACAATACAAAGCTTTATAAAACTGCATATTATTATTTCTCAAACTTCACCTCTTCCTTCTCCCAATTACTTTTACCCTTAACTTTTGAGATCAATGTAAGTATGAAAATATTTATGTTTATTTAAATGTATTTTTATTGGCTGATGCGTTTCAAATAAAAATCATAAAATCATTAAAATAATTTAAAAATTTTAACTAATAAGAAAATGAATCCACTGTAGTTTATTAATTAACTATGAAATTTGAAAAAAAGATTTCAAATCAGATTAACTCATTAATAGAAATATATAATATATATAATTTTTAATTAAAAAAAATCTCCACATGTGAAATTTGGTGTGAAAACAATACCTCCCTTACTATCGTCGGTCGGTAATTAAATTAAATTCATACCATTTTGATTAATACATATATCTGTGTGTAGTTACCTAAATAAATAAAATTAAATGTTGATAAAATTGAATAGAAATCAGAAATTCAAATTAATGACGAGGGTTCAATTAACTTCAAGTAAAAAAAATAAAAAATAAAATTAAGATCTATCATTAAAATAATAAAGAAATATATTAATTATAAAATAAAAATGTTTAAAATATTTATAAGGACTTAGGTTTACAATAACTGTAAAAAACTTAATCATTAATTTGACAATAATTTTTTTAAATAATCCATCTACGGAACTCGAAAGTTCTTGGTCGCTGCAACCACATTCCTACACGTGTCCCTAACCTGAGTCACGACCATCCAACCCCTACCCTGTCCCGTCTCTCTCACCTCCCTTCGTACATTGTCCACCCACCGCGTCCTTGGTCTTCTAAGCGGACGTTTACCATTCGGTCTCTCCACCAATATATTTTTAGCCATTCTTTCCTCTCCCATTCTAGCTACTTGCCCAGTTTTCTCGATTTTATAACCTTAACTATGTCTGGAGATGCATAGAGGTCATGCAATCCCCCGTTAAGAAGACTCCGTCATTCCCCGGTGACGTAATCTTTCTTTGACCATAAATGCTGCGAAGGATCCTATTCTCAAATACTCTAAATTTACTCTTCTCCCAAGGTCATAGACCATTTTTTTTTAATAAATTATTTTAAAAGTACTGTTTATATAAATAAATGAATAAAAAATTTTGGTAGAAGTAACATTTTATTAATTCAAAATATAAACCTAATTATACATATAATAGTAAGTGTAATATTTAATTATTCTATAATTTTTTGTACACAATAAATTTACAAGATTTCAACTAAAAAATTTCAATCAACTGGATTAACGAGTCTTTTCAATTGTGGATTACTATTAATATTATTGTGTGTCGACAATATTATTATATTAATGGATATATTATTTCATGATAAACTCTACATTTGGTAGGTAGGTGGGGTTAATGAAATTGTAATTTCTATAGATAGCAAACTAAATTTGTACGAAATGCTGATGGTAATGTAATAATGGTTAGGTGCCTGGATCATTAGACACCCCCTTCACCACAACCCACCCCATTAAGTCTCTTCACCCCTTCCAAGGGTGGTTAATTTGATTAAACATACATGTTCCCTAATGGCTCTCGTTTAACATATGATAGTAATAGTTATATAGCTTTAGTTATAAATATACTTCGATATATATTTAGAAATTTATAGAAATGGAAATTCAAAAGTGGAAGGGAGTAGAAACAAACACTTGATATAAATTGTTAGATGTTCATGGAGAGCAGCAACGACGATTTATTTATATTTGGATAGCAAGTGAACTTTCAAGAGGAGCAACCGCGGAACAGGGAGGAGATTAGGTCCAAATGGCACACAATGGACCAATCTCTCCCCTTCTTCCCCACCACAACCATTCGTACAACGCGTCGCCGATTGAATCGGCAGCAGGAACGGTCGAGCTATTCGAACGACTCGATCCATTCATCGAGTAATTTGACCAGAGACGAACAGCCATCACACACAGTCCATCCACACTCCCTTCCAAACCCCCATTCACCCACGCTTCTCGGACATTGAGTAAAGGGTAGGTGGGGGGAGTGAGTGGCTTTTATTCTATAGCCGAACCAATATAGAATTTTATTGGAAATGTTTAATATCCGTGGATTATACCAATTCAATTCAAATTTACTCTGGATAATGTATTTTCATCTATCGACTAGCCTTTACGTTCCCCCCCCCTCCCACCCACACGCTTCGTCATCCCTCAAATGATCTATATATTAGTTATATTCATACCTACATATAGAGATATGTATTTTTAATCTACTTTTAAAATATATTCATATATATTGGAATCTCTATCAATCAGAAATGTCCAGGGGGGAGGTCCTTTTCCTTTACCTTTTTTTAATTCTATGTGTGTGTGTGTGTGTGTGTGTGTGTGTGTGTGTGTGTGTGTGTGTGTGTGTGTGTGTGTGTGTGTGTGTGTGTGTGTATGTATGTAGACAAGATAACGCAAAAAATGTTTTAGCTAGAATAATAAAATTTGGTATACGGGCATTATTCAAAATTCGTAGTTTTCTATCAACTTTTGAGAAATGTAGCTCATCCGGAAGAAGGTCAACAATACTTTTTCATTTTTTTTCCTCTAAACTGACCGTAAAAATAAAGATTTATGTTTGATAGTTTGTCACATAACACTCCAAAACAGGCGCCAGCACGTGACGTGGTGCCATCAACAAAGAGCCAAACACGCGCTGGTTAAATGAATATTATTTTTTAATTTATAGTTTAATTAATTAAATTTAAATATAATTAAGTTATTTAATCCAATTCACATTGCGAGATAGTCGAGTGGAGACAATCCAGATTTTTTAAATTGGTGACTTTTGAATTCACGTTCGCAAGTACCGTAACTCTCGACGTTACCATTTGAGCTATGATTGAATTTTTTTTGTCGTTACTCCTTTCCCCAGCCAAAATTTATTTCATTATTCTATTTACTTATAATATATATATATATATATATATATATATATATATATATATATAATTATATCATACTAAATTCTTTTAATAAAATAAATCTAAAAAAAACTTAATAAATAAATAAAAAGAAACGAATAAAATTTACTCAATACTCAATTTTATTTTAAATAATTTGGAATTAAAAAATATCAAATCAAATTCCATAAAAATATGTGAAATATATATAAAATAATTGAAAGGCTATATTCATTTTTGAATGAAAATATTATTTTAAATATCTCCTATTAACTTGAAATATCAATATATATTTTATATTATTTATTTCCATTTATACCAGACTTAAATAATTGGTTATTTCAAAATGTATATTTTTAATGAAATTTTAAGTTGATTTTTTTTTACATACATAGCTCTATTTTTATTTCTAATGTAGTCCAAAATGTGTTTTATATTTTCTATAGTTTTACATAGGAGAATAAAACCCCAATAACAATATATATATTAAATTAAATAAAAAAAATATTCAAGTGTATCCTATTTTATAAAAAAATAATTTTTATATAATAAAAAAAAATAAAAATTTGTCTTATTCGCTTCTCTATAAAACGAGTGATTTGAAAAATAAATAAAAAAATAAATAACAAAAACATTATTTATATAAAAAAAATGAAAAAATGAAATAAAATGTAAGTAATTTTATTTTCATTATTTCAATTTAAATGTAATAGAATAATTAAAATGTAACTAAAACGTTATGCTACTAAATTCTTATAAATAAACTACCTGCTCGGCGCTCTTCACGCCTAGACGGGGGATCCGCCCCCTGTACCCCCGTGTGGTACATAGTATTTGGTTGAAAGTAGCAAAAGGTTTTCAACCATTTTGTTTTCAATCAGTATATTACATGAAACATTCATTTCTTTTCGTGTTCTTATTTAAAATATGTTTTAATTTAATCAGTAAATTAATTATATATATTATTATTGTATATGTTATATCTATCTATCTATGTGGCTCAAAGATACTCGAAAGTTCTTGGCCGCAACAACCACATTTCTCCAAGTGTCCCTATCCAGAGCCCTTGTCCCATCTCTTTTCCTACCTCCATTAATTTTTCTTCGCTATCTATAATTGCTATTGCCGCTCCTAGTATATTTAAGTAATCTGGGTAACCAAATATTTTACAATTGATTTTCGCATCTTACTCTTTCTTTACTACCTTCAAAACAAATATGAAATATGAGTCCGCCTAGTCAGTGGTCCTCGCCAGGCTCTTGAATGAAGAACACGGAGAATTATATAAACTTTAAAAAAATTAATTTCTGCTGTTATTGATTAGATATTAATAAAATTTATAGCCTATGTTACTATAGATGTATATAAGAATATTGTGATGTAATTTCATAAAAATCGGTTCAGCCAATTTTGAGTCTATAAAATAGTTATTTTCTGTACAGACAGACAGACAGAGAGACATGAAAAATTCTAAAATCACTTTTGGATTCTAGAGGTCATAAAACGCGAAGATATTCAAAAAATTTTAAATTCTGACCAATGTGCAGACAAAAACCTTTTTTTATATATATAGATATTACTTACATTATTATTGAAATAAAGTTATAAAAAACAACACCAAAATTTAAAATTTAATACCAGTGTATTAAGTGTAATCTAACATCTTTATTGCCACCTTCTGAATGTATATCAAGAGGGTAGCATTTACTATTCTTGGAATTTTTAACATACCTTTTTAAAAACATAAAAATCTTACAATATTTTAGATAAATTTCACGATTAGTCTTGTTATATTTATATATGTGTATATCATAATTTGAGAAGGTAAAAATATCTAAAGTGTCGGTTGATTTATTCTTATAAACTTTAAGTAGGTATTTACAGGAAAAAATCTTTTGGAATCGATCTAATCCTCTATTGAGTAGGGAGTTCTTTTTGTCCATGAAGAAATGTGCCAAATAGTGGATTTAAATTGCCAAGAAAAAAAAGAAAAAATAGCCATCAAGGGAACGAGATAGCTAGATAGATAAGAAAATTTAAAGGCATCAACTTCAAGTGAAGTGGCAGTGGAGTAGATTCGAGTGAAGTGAAGTGCCACTCATTGGGTGTGTGTCTTTCTCACTCTCACTTCCACAATTGGTTCCAGGTGAACAAAAAGGCGTTGAATGTCAAACATACCGCTCCTAACTCCCCCTCCAATTCCTCCTTGAACACCCTCCACGAAATGAGACACCCGCCAAACAAGCAAACAAATGAAGGGATTTTTCGTTTTGGGCCCACGAGATTGTTGTGAAGAGATAATTGCTCCTCTGTCAAAGACTAACACTTCTCTGAAAAATAGCCTATCACATTCTTCATCTATCGCACTATTAAAAACAGGTAGTTTCAGGTAAATTCAAATATTCTAAAGTAATAATGGGGCCTATTACCTACAACAATTGAATTGGAACATTATTTGGTAATTTTAATGAATATTATTATATTAAATAATTATCTTTTTAAATTTTCATATCCATTTTTGAATTATTACTATAACACAGAGGTTCCCAAACGTTTCTGGTTTGTGGCTCCCTATATAATCGGACTTTTTCCGGGGCGCTCCCTTAATACATCCGATTTTTATATACTCTCTTGAAAAATTGGAAAAACTTTTCTTCGCTCCATCGGAAATGTTTCAGAGCATCGCAAAATCATATCTGACCTTTTTTTAGAACAATATTGAAAAAAATTTAAAAATAATCGAAAATGTTCAAAATTTGCCCACAAAATCATCTTACCTTTTTTTGTTTTGTTTTTTTTAGAAACAAAAATTATTAGGAAATTTTTTCCCGGCTCCCCAGGGAGCCGCGGCTCGCAGTTTGGGAATCACTGCTATAAAAAATTTTAATTATAAAATATACTAATCGTTAGTGTCGATCTTATTTGACAATAGTAATGTTGAAAATAAAATTAAAATATTATATTTTATTACAATATATTAATTTAAAAATGAATACAATTTTAAATTCGAATTTAATTTTCAAAAATAAAATACTAGAAAATTAAAAAATTTCGATATCAAATTATTCTTAATAATATTATTAATCTTGAATTTTTTTTTATTTGTTTTCCACAGACAACAAAATGTATATAAAAAGTCAATCACACAATTTAATTATTGAAATAAAATTATACTTAATATATAGAAATAGAGAATTTTTCAAATTAATACTATATTATTTTATAAATTATATATATTTTACTCCTTTTTTGTTCATTTTAATAAAATATCTACAACTGTAATGTATTTAAAATAAAACATAATATAAATATTAATAAAAATATAATTTGAATTTATAAATAAAGTGTGAACTATAAATTTGATGTAAGTACGATGGACATAAACTGGTAGGAAGTAAATTTAGACATATATATATGTACCTATAATTTTGAAAATTAAGTAAATTAAATTTATACAATTTTACAAATCAATAGTTAATTTTTTCGTAATTTGTTATTTTTTAAATAGCTTAATAAAAATATTAGTAAATTAGTTGCGTAATTTAGTGATTAAATGCTGAACTCCTGAATGAAATCTCAAATCATACCTAATTTAAAAAAGATATAATTTATTTATATGATAAAATCTAAAATAAATGAGTATACTGGTTAAAATTACCTTGAAAGACCAATAAAAAAAATTAATTGTAAATAATCATCACAAATATAAATTCTGCGTGAATAACGAATGCATACCAGTTCGAATGACCAGCTGACAATTGGTTTGTGACTCAATTCTAACTCAATTGCTTCTAATCCATTCCAAAAGACGATGCACTCAACAGGAAATAGAAAGACTGTTTAGGCAGAATGTTTAAAGACCCTTGAAAATAGTGAAACTATTTAATAAAGAGGCCGTTCAATTGACAATAACTATACATTTACTCAGCATTTTTATACTTTATTTTTAGTATAAATTTATAAATATTGAATTTTTTCGACACTTTTATAAAAATATGTATTATATAACTAATTATAATAAACTATATTAAATAATAAATATTAAATGATATAAAAAATATTTCGAAATAAAAGTTTTTTCATTTACTCATGAAATCCCAAAAAAATATTTCGTTAAGCTGTAAATTTTGTATGGGAAATAGAATAAATAAATATTTTTGTTGAATATTTTAATTCTCTATCTTTATGGGGATCTTTTTAAGATCTGTATTATCAATTTTATCACATCGTAGGTCAGAGGTTCTTAAACTGTGGTCCGCGGACCCCTGGGGGTCCGCGAAGCCTTTACTGGGGGTCCGCAAAGCCATCGTACAGGTGCACGAGAAAATGATGAGTCAGTTAAAACTTTAATTAATATAAAAGAAGCGATGGCATGGCTTTGTGAGGAAACAGAGATCAAATACCCAAATTCAACGAAATGTGCAAGAAAACTATTGCTACCGTTTCCATCTTCATATTTAGTTGAATTTTCTTTCTTCAATATTATAATTTCTAATAAAATGTGTTCTACTATATGCAAAAAAATCGTTATTCACCAATCACTGTTAGAAATATCCATCATATATCCTTGTTCTTATGAGATCGTAAGCCAGAAATTAACTAATAAAATGACATAAAGTACCTAAAGTTGGGATGGGGTCCGTCAAAAATTTTTTTTTCAAGTGGGGGTCCGCGGAGTACAAAGGTTTAAGAACCTCTGTCGTAGGTGATTCAAGAATGTAACTTCAGCAACCAAATTCCTCCAATAATCCCTATCCTGAACAATTTTCATCCAATTCGTATATTTTATTTTGTCTTCTAAACAGTTGATTTATAATTGATCCTGTAAAGAAAGAAAAATTCAACAAACTTCTTATATTTATATAAATTGCTAAAATATAAATATATTCTTCTGAAATTTTATTTATTTATTCTAGGTACAATAAAAAGTTTGAAAATGAGTGTTTTGAAAATAAATCAAAAGTATAATTTTGTAGCATTTAACACTTTGATTATTGATCTTATTTGGTATTGTTTGGAATTGTTTTCCAGTGATCTTATATAAAGGTTGTAAATTGGTTATATCTAAGAAAACAGAGATTGTTTTTTCAGGTAAATCACAGTTGGGATTTTGTTTTAATTTAAAATAAAATAGTTTTATTTTTGGAGTTGTTTTATGCCCAACGTATTGTTAAAACTATATGTCATCAAAATACACATGATAATGATCAAACAGTGTGGGATATATGGGACATTAATGTAAATGTTTTCCATTTAATTTAGAATTTGAACTCCATAATTTATGTCACATACCCCAAATTGTGGTAATTATTCAGATTAGTTGTCATGTCATGGATATGGATAAAACTTTACCAGTGGATTCCTTTTTTAATTCCAAAGAAACTTTCCTTATGCAATTTTTTCGGGTCGCCTTTAGTTTACGAGATAAAAATTATTAAAGTTTGACAGCTGGTTATGAACGTCGAAATTGTGCAGCCATTAAGTAATGTTTTATTGACTAATTCATTAATCATTCACTTATTCAGTAATTCTCGTTTTATTTAATTAATTTTTTAATTTTTCTATAGACAAATTATTTAATTAATTAATTTTTTAATTTTTCTATTTCCAAACCGAACTAAAAAAAAACGAAAATTAGTGAAGCCCTCTACTGGCGAAATCAATAAAACATTATAAATATGATAGCTAAATTGAATTTATATGCAAATTTTAAAATTTTTTATCTCGTTAACTAGAAGCGACCCAAAAAATTGCATAAGAAAATTTCTTTAGAATTAAAAAAAAATCCACTGTAACGGACAAAGTATTTATATTCTTAGTTATTTTTTTTTTTATTATACATTTTATTTTGTTTATCTATTTTTTTTAGTTTATTTTGTTTTCTATTCTTTTTTATTAACAAAGTTATTTCGTCGCATTATTCTTAAAATGTAATATATATATATAGATATTATATTTCACATAAGGGGAGGATCCATCCCTCCAAGTTTTTAATATTTTTAGACAGTTGAGAATGGACAGTGGAACAAGTGATATCATCCTGATATGACCTGTATTTATCACGTCCCGTGATATAATTATTTTGTATATAATCATTTTTATTATCACACCCTGTGATACAGTTTAACTAGTGATATCATCCCGATATGACCTGGTATTTATCACGTCCCGTGATATAATTATTTTGTATATAATCATTTTTATCACACCCTGTGATACAGTCGAACAAGTGATATCATCCTGATATAACCTATACTTATCACGTCCCGTGATATAATTATTTGTGTATAATCCTTATCATCACCCCCTGTGATAATTATTTCTGCTAATTCCAGTGACAATAGTGAATTACATTTTCTTAATTTTTTCTATTTAAAATTTGTATATTTAATTTGTTAATTTTTTTATCTATTTAATTAAAGTAAATTAATGTGAACATTATTATTGTGTTTTCCCTTTTCCCTTAATTTTTCAACACTATTTTATACTTTGGGATATCCAAAGTTGGCGCCCATCATTAACTTAACATAATTAACAATTCACGGTCATCGTGGGTCATTACAAGTGCCTCATACTTAGATCCCCTTATAAATTGGCACACAACGTAAGAGGATCGTCTACAAAGTGACCCCAACTTGAAACGGTCCTCCTTACAAAGTGGCAGCCCAACGTTTGGCTCGATTAGTCATCCGTTATAAAGTGGCAGCCCAACGTGAAGCTCGATTAGTACACCACGGCTCCTGAGAAAAGTACATTATTCATCTTTGGTGAGCAGTATCATCATTTTTTCATCTCAACGGACTTATAGTACAATTTAATATTTAATTAATAAAATAAAAATTTAAAACTTTTACTTTTATACTTTAAATTTAAATAAATCTCTCATATCTCCTTGTCTATTATAATAATATATTTAACACTTGTTAATTATTTTTTTTTATTTTTAATTTTCACATTTATCTAACAAATAGAATATTTATCTATTTAATTCTAATTCAATAAAAATAGTTTGAATATATTAATATTATTATTAGTTATAATTAATTAATTTATATGTTTAATTTGTAAATTTTTTTTTTGATTTTAAATTTTATTCTACTACATTATATTTAAATTAATGAATTAATAAAAGTGATAAAATATCACTATATTTTCAAATATTTAAATACTTTTTACATATTTTAAATTATATTACAGTTATCTTATTTTATAATTAAATATTGTATAATTCAATTGTACGCGACTAAATAACTTTTAATTTTGATTAATTAATTAATTTTTTTTTCTCTTTGGTTAACATTAAATTTAATTATCCTATTAAAAATGTCATTTTTCGGCAAAGGGAAAAAGGAGGATCTTATCCTTTTAGCACAGGAATTAGGAATAGTTATGAATTTAGATTCTCGTAGGATCGATATAAAAAATGACATCACGTCATTGCCTGATTATGATGAAGACCTTACACGGGAATTACTTATGACCATCATAGAGGATAGGAAAGAAAAAGAAGAAAGAGAAAGAGAGAAAGAAGAAAGAGTGAGGGAAAGGGAGAAAGAAGAGAGAGAGAGAGAAGAAAGAGAAAAGGAGAAAGAAAGACAATTTGAACTAGAGAAACTCCGAATTCAAACCGTAGTGAACCAGGTAGAATCACCAACCACACTTCAACCGAAAGTAGATATATTGAAATTCTTACCTCTATTTAAAATTAACGATGACGATATTAATACGTATCTGCGTCTTTTCGAAAGACAAATGAATTTTCTTGGCATATCTGAGGATGCATGGGTCACTTATCTTATTTCGGTCTTACCCACAGATATTACCACTCTAATAATTAGAGAACCAAATGAAGTCGCCCAAGACTATCAACATATTAAGAAGCTCCTACTTCACCGATTTAAATTAACTACGGATAAAATAAGAAAACTTTTCTCCACCTCCAAGAAGACATCAGAAAACACTTGGAAAGATTTTTACTTCAATCTACGCGGTTATCTAGAAGCCTGGCTATCCGATCTAAAAATTGAAAATTTTGATCAACTTAAAAATTTGATCCTAGCTGATCAAATGAAGAGAAAGTGTTCATCCGAATGCAAAGATCACTTCCTCGACTCTTGGGAAACACTGGTAGATCCCCTCGATCTCGCAGAAAAATTCGACTCCTATGATAACTTAAGGGCCCCATTTTCAAAAACAATCCCTTCAAATAAATCTATCGAACTCCCTAAATCGAAATATTATGATCGGAAACCCTTTAGAAACTCACAACCTCGTGAAAAACAAAAAGAAGAGACTGACTCTTCAATAATTCGTTGCTACGGCTGCGGAACTCCAGGAGTCACCAAACCTAGGTGTCTAACTTGCAATCCGAAGCAGGAAATTACCAACGCACAAGCCTTACAGTGTGACGTTACTACAGATAGAGATACTAAACTCGCTCTAATAGAAGCCTCAATCTATGAAGCTTCTGGTTCTATTTGCGTTGACAGCGGGGCCACTCGCTCTATTGGCGGTCAGCGTCTTCTCAGCTATTTAAGACAACGAGGAGAACATTTTAAAGTAGAAAAACTTTCCTTAACTCTAGCTGACGGGAAAAAGCGTATACATTCCGTGTTATTAGCTACAGTTCCTGTAAAAATCAAAAATAAAATAATACATATAGAAATGATATTCCTACCCAATGTTAGTGGAAATAGATCACTATTAGGTCTTGACTTCCTCAGAAAAGCAGGTTTAGTATTAGATATGCGAAACAATCGCTGGTATTTTCATAATTATCCTAAGAGAAAATACAAATTTATTCGAGAAAATCTCTGCACCACTGAAGAAAATAATACTGTTGTTGAAAACACTATTCAGCTAACTGAGGAACAGAACATAAAACTTGCCCATTTATTAAAAGAACATGAAACTGTCTTTCAACCAGGGGGAGAGCCAACTCCTTACGCTGGACATGATATAAACACAGGCGGTTGTTTGAATGCACTGCAAAGGGTCGTCGATTCCATGGACGGTACCAAAGTCAGCAAAGAAGATCCTGCTGTCCGATATAGACAGCTGGTGGGGTCTCCGAGATCCCATCGGGGCCCACCAGGAGTTATGGAGCCACCACAAACTCAAAAACATTTATTTACTCAAGGACTTGTTCCCCCTCATACATCAGCATTGCGTCTAAGCCACGACACGCGTTCTACTCCAGTAGTTCCTCTACGTAAGCGAGGAAGGCCAAAAATTGTCCGTTCCTAGGGCTGATCCCTCAATCAAAAGACCTCGGAATCAGAGGGGGAGGATGTAACGGACAAAGTATTTATATTCTTAGTTATTTTTTTTTTTATTATACATTTTATTTTGTTTATCTATTTTTTTTAGTTTATTTTGTTTTCTATTCTTTTTTATTAACAAAGTTATTTCGTCGCATTATTCTTAAAATGTAATATATATATATAGATATTATATTTCACATAAGGGGAGGATCCATCCCTCCAAGTTTTTAATATTTTTAGACAGTTGAGAATGGACAGTGGAACAAGTGATATCATCCTGATATGACCTGTATTTATCACGTCCCGTGATATAATTATTTTGTATATAATCATTTTTATTATCACACCCTGTGATACAGTTTAACTAGTGATATCATCCCGATATGACCTGGTATTTATCACGTCCCGTGATATAATTATTTTGTATATAATCATTTTTATCACACCCTGTGATACAGTCGAACAAGTGATATCATCCTGATATAACCTATACTTATCACGTCCCGTGATATAATTATTTGTGTATAATCCTTATCATCACCCCCTGTGATAATTATTTCTGCTAATTCCAGTGACAATAGTGAATTACATTTTCTTAATTTTTTCTATTTAAAATTTGTATATTTAATTTGTTAATTTTTTTATCTATTTAATTAAAGTAAATTAATGTGAACATTATTATTGTGTTTTCCCTTTTCCCTTAATTTTTCAACACTATTTTATACTTTGGGATATCCAAAGTTGGCGCCCATCATTAACTTAACATAATTAACAATTCACGGTCATCGTGGGTCATTACAAGTGCCTCATACTTAGATCCCCTTATAAATTGGCACACAACGTAAGAGGATCGTCTACAAAGTGACCCCAACTTGAAACGGTCCTCCTTACAAAGTGGCAGCCCAACGTTTGGCTCGATTAGTCCTCGTTACACCACTAATAAAGTTTTATCCATATCCATGACATGACAATTAATCTAGACAATTATCCAAATTTACTTTAATATGAAATAAAAAATAAGTAATTATTTGCTTTTATTTTTATAAAAATATTTGGGAATTGTTTGTACTCTTTTATTTATTTATTTAGTCAAATTTAATTAAAATTTATTTTTGTTATAAAAAATTGTTTTTAGAGAATAATATTTACAATTATTTACCAAAATCCTTAAGGCAAATGCCCCTTCTACATCAACCACGTTCTTCTTTCAATTATCAGAATATATTATTCTCTTCAGGTCACCTTAGAGATATCATTTGTCTATTAATACACCTATCCCCCGATTTACACGGTAGATACGTTCCTGAGAAAAACGTGTAAATCGAAAATTAAAAATTTTCAAGTCAAAACCGTGTAAATCGAAAAGCTTGTAGAAAATGCATAATTTTGCTATTTAACAGTTGTGATTTTTTTCAATATTTTTAGGTGTACACAGAAATAAAAATAAAATGCATTGACAGGTTAAAATATGTAATATATTACGGAAACACTGTTTTTTATTTAATTACAATACATTAAACAGAAGAACAAAAAATAAAACCAAAGGAGTTTTATTATCCTTCATCACTATCAGAAATTACTCTCATTCTTTTTTTCGGAATCGAAGATTGGAATTCACTTTCATCACTCGAAGTTATTTGTGCCGATTCGATGTTTGAAGCAGAAATATTTACATTCTGAGAGGTGGTAATAAAATCGGTTATTAACAATTGCTAGATAAAACTTTAATTTTATGCGAAGAAATACAGACACAGTGTGCATGTGCAGCAAGTCAGCACATAAGCTCGGAATTCTCCGTGAGATGTGTACACAGCGCACGTGTTCAAACACAGTAGCATTTAGTAGAGTGCGATAAAAACAAAAAAAAAACTTATTTGGAAAACCGTGTAAAAGCGAAAACGTGTAAAACAAGTACCGTGAAAATCGGGGGATAGGTGTACAATTAAAGAAATAAGAATAAGATAAGTCTTATTTTCTGAAAATGAATGAAGAAAATAAGATATTTTTTTATTAATTACCTTTGTTAAGTTCTCGATTTTTCAGTAAAACAAAATTTGTCATTTAGATTTTTTTTATTTTATTTTTTTTTTTATGAATAATAATTAAGTTGGCTGAACTAAATTTGAAATTTTGTTTGAATTTAATTTCAAGTATTTTCTTTGATAATATGTATTTACAGTTGAATCACGAGAGGAGATAGGGGAGGGGGTTGCGGGGTTTAAAGCAACGAGTCGAAGAAGAATAAGGAAGTGGCCGGGGGTTGGTGCGTGCTCGAGGGTTGTTGTTGTTGCTCATTGTGCGTAGAATGTTTTCATTGGTGGGGTACGTAATACCCTCTTAATACCTGGCAGTGTGCTTTCGTGGCTAGTCATGCATGCCCGGAGTTTTTCAAGATTAAAGCCTTCTTTTTTGGCTCGACGCGCCTGGATGAAAATCCTCTCAGCGCTTTACAGGATTCACCAAGCAACAAGCTCACCCTCCACCCCTTATAAACCGCCCCGTTTTGTCCCAATAACGTAAATATTGCACCTTTTTGTGCAAACCACATTGCAATTGAGAAAAGAGAGGCTCTTCTTAGCCGAAAAAGAAAGATTGCCGACACAATGATTGGCTAATCAATCGAAAATGGGAATGAACTAAACGGACGCGAACCTTCCCCCCCCTCTCCCTAACTCCCCATTAACCTTCTCCTTCTTTTAGTGATTCAACTTTTTTTCTTAATTCGATAAATTGAGATATAAACATTTTGTCAAAAAAAAAAAAAATTCTATATCAGCTATTAAAAAAAAATCCTTAAAATGTTTCAATAAAAGCGGCGCATTCATTGATGATCCAAATATAAAATAATTACAATATTATTGACCTGATCTACCTGAAATAAATATTGTTCAGAATAAATAATTCTTTTTTTTAAAATTTGAAAAGAAATAGAACAGATTTTTGAAAATTAATTAAATACAATAGCTTCTCAATAGGTTATTTAAATTCAATTTGGCAGAAAACTTTTATTAGCAAAGACCATAAAAGATGTTTTGAAATAAAAATATTGGTACATAAAGAAATAACTAAAAAATAACGAAAAAAATTAAATAGATTTTTTAAAAACAAAAATTTTATTTTATTTAATAAATTGAAACATACGAGGATGATGTTAGATGTGTATCAGATATTATTGTGGATTACAATATTTTTATGTTTACTATTTAATTTGTGTTTGAAATCTATTGTAATTAACTATTTGTATTGCATTGCATCATTTATGGCGGAGACAACATAACGACGGATTGCATGACCTCTATGCATCTCTAGACCTAGTTAGGGTTATAAAATGGGCAGGATGGAAGAGGAAATAATGGCGAAAAATATATTGGGACTGGGAAACATTAAATTGGAAAGCCAAGGACAATGTAGAGACATAATAGAGAAAAGAGAAGTTGGATGGGTGTAGCTCAGTATAGGGACACTTGGAGAAAAGTGGCTGATGGGGCCAATAACTTCCGAGTTCGGTAGAGCCACAGAGATATATAGATTATTGCATTGTAAATGTAACTAGCTGCTCCGAGCGCCTTCGGCGCTCTTCACACCTAGACGGGGGCTCCGCCCCCTGTACCCCCGAGTGATACATAGTATTTGGTTGAAAGTCTGTATGTAAAACGTTTTCATCCATTTTGTTTCAATCAGTATAAGTAGATAAGACATGTATTTGTTTTCTTGTAAAATATATTTTAATTTAATCAGTAAATTAATTATATATTATTATTGTATATGTTATATTTATCTAACTCTGTGTCTCTACAGTTTTCGAAAGTTCTTAGCCGCAGCATCCACATTCCTCTAAGCGTCCCTATCCTGAGCTACAACCAAATCCTACCCTGTCCCATCTCTCCCATGTCCCTTCCTTCATTGTCCACCCACCTTGGTCCTTGGTCTTCCACCGGATGTTTCCCAATCGGTTTCTCCCAATTTCTAGTTTCTCCAATTCCAACCACGTCCCCTTCCCATCCCAGCCTTCTCGATTTTATAACCTTAACTATATCTGGACATTATTTCTCGTTATGCCATCTCCGCCACCCTCCTGTGACCTCATCTTCTTTTGGCCTATAAATGCTGTGAACAATATTAATCTCACAAATACTCCAAATCTACTCTCGTCTCCCAGAGTCATCGATAGGGTGACTAAACGTCCCGTCTTTAGGTGCTCTGTCCCAAAAATGTCTTCGGGAAACCCTACTGTTTTTTCAATATTTAGGACATTTCGTAATTTTTTTTTCAACATTTTTTCAATTTAGTTCTAAAAAAAGGTATACCGTCTGCCCCTTTACTGCATAATAACAGGCGTTACTCAATTACAACGTCGATTTAAATTCTTCTCGAATATTATTATCCTTCGTGATTAGAGATCTTAAGTATTTAAATATTTATACTTTTTCAAATTCTACATTTTGTATGTTAATTGAATGTAAGTCGTATCCTTATTATAATTCTTGAATTTTTTTGTTTAATTACATTTCGGTTGATTTTTCCCCAATTCCTATAATCACATGTCTCCTCTTCCAGTCCAATTCATTTACCTATCAATGTTGCATAAGGCATTTAAATTTCTTAATTTGGCTAGAACACTCCATTTTTAAAAATTTTAAATAGAGGGAGAGAGAGAGAGGTTCTAATTATAAATATATATATATATCTGTTTCTATGACAGCAAAAAAGTAAACAAATTACATACATACAAACACTTTCCTTTATATATATTTCTGGAAAATGGAACACCCGCAGCTCAACTCATGAGTTACCTAAGATTCTAATTTCTTTTTTATTTTTCATCATTTGAGGTACCCTTCACCTCAGAAAAATTTGGTTACCTTACTCCTTGTAGTTTAGGCTCTGGAGTTTTTTGCGTACAGACGGACACTATCGTATTAAATATATAGATATCACGAATACTAATTCGTGACAGTTTGTTTGTTCTCAAGTGGGGATATTAGTCTAAATATTACAATGTTGAAATATTGGAATTAAAATATTATATTATTAATATATTAATTTATGATTAAATTTAATTTTGAAAAAAGAATTATATTCATATATTTGGGTATGATATATTTTACGCAATATATAAGTAAAATTCCCTTCTATCAATATAATCTTAAAACATCCATCAAGATGAGTTTATTTTTTTAAAGGAAGAGATTTTATGAAATATTTAATAGAAATAAAATTTGGGAAAAAAACTGATAAAACGATTTTGCTCAAAAAATTATATTTTTATTCTATTTTATATCTTATATTTTCTTTACTTAATTTTTAATTATTTGATTATTTTTATTGATTAATTAAATTAACTTTAATTTAATTTTCTTTTAAAATTTAAAATATTTAATACAAAATTAGTAAAGTTAGAAGATTATATATTTTATTTATTAAGAGGATAATGAAATTTAATTTAATAATGCTTGTTAAGAAATCAATTATGTTTATTATTTAACTTTAACACATTCAAAGGCCTCAATATTCAAATCGATGGTGGTTAATTCGCAAATGTTCAAAAACATTTCTAATTTGCTTTAATGACAAAAAACAACTAATTTTTTGCTGTTTGTTTTATTAGAGGGTGGTTAAATAAAAAAAATCTTCTTTACATAATAATTATCTTTGCTTTGAGGCCTTATTTCTTCACTTCTCTTGAGTTTCCTTACACACCCTTTTATTTTGACACATTTGCTAATCTGCCCCAGTCACCCCTTTCCCCTTACCATTTAGGAAGCCAAGGGAGGATCTTAAGAAGCAATCAGCAGCCTCTGAGGACCTCTCCTCTCTTTGTCAGAAAGAGCTAAGTGGCTTCAGCGACAAGAGCCCTTCTTGAGGGGGTGGCGCACAAGTGGAAGGGCGATAATCTCCTTTGTTACGGATCAACTTCTTGATTGAAACCCCTCCAACTTAAATAGATAATAGATGAGTTGTTCTTAGTACAATTCTACGTACCTCTGTTCTTGTCAAAGGTTGTTTATTGGCATATGATATCATTTCATTTTTAATATTCATGAAAATATTTTTAATCAATTAGTCAATTAGTAATTATACTTTTCTATTATATAAAATTGATTGGAAATAACAAACAAATATCATAATTACAAGAGAATTGTAAAAATAAAACTGTGTTTTAAAATTTTATTATAATTAGTTTAAAAAATATGACTAATATATATTATTATATTATTATTATTATAAGATTAATTATTAACATTGATTCATTTATTATAAAATTTTGGCTCCATAAAATATTTATGGCAGATTGACGATAAAAAAACTCGTAGTTTCGAAAGTAGCGCTTCTGCGTACCAAGATTGTGGACTCGGGTTCAATTCCCAGACCTGAAAAGGGATTTTTTCTATTTCTGGGGTCGGGTATGAGGTTCTCCACATAAACTATTAGAAATAGGAAGTTACTTATTATATGTGCTAGACTTTGAAGGGCTGCAGCGTCAAGGGGCGATCAGATAAAGAAATTTCTCAAACATTTCAATTGAGATTTAATTTCAGAATTGATTGAAAAAAGAATGAAAAATGAGTTGCTTATAACTTATAACATAAAATTTATAATTTTTGAATTGCTAGCAATGAAAAAGGAACTTTTTTCAGGAACCGGTTCAATGCATATTCCTTCTCTTAACATATTAACGCCCTATCTAAAAAATAAAGTTAAAAGAGATGAACATGACGTGAAAATTTCGACTGAAAAATTGAATTTCAATTTAAAATTGTATAACTTGAAAATATTGTTTATCAAAAGAGGAAAGTTCGGAGTGTTTATGATTTCTTCCTTCTCAAGGTGTAGTTCCGGGTCCTTCATTATCCGTTCAATCCCCAAAGGATTTTTAGTACTACACCTCCCATCTTTCCCACTCGAAATTACTTAGGACCGATTTTAGAACAACCTTCAGAAGAGATATTTGCAACTAGTTCCTGAAAAAGAATAAATTTATAAATAAATGGAAAAAAATTGTAATGAAAGAAGCTCGGTACTTTCAAAAAATTATTCCTTATGAACTATGAATATTTAAGATTATTATTTTAAATAAATAAACTACACAATATATGAAACACATTTAAATAATTTAAAAGAACATAAATTAAAAAAAAATAGTCATCAAACATAAAGCCCTTAAACGTACGTATTAATGCACTGAAAGACAGAAAAGTATGGCATGTGGATATAACATAATATATATTTCGTAATTTGATTTCAAAATATTATTAAAATAAATATTTTTAATTTAATTTTATTTATAAGAGTTTGTATTTAAGGAAGCGCTGTCTGACGTAGTTGCTGACGTCATTTAAATTTCCTATTTTAAATTAAGAAAAAAGATGATTTTTCTCGAAACTGAAACCAATACAGATCGATTTTTCATTATTGAACACTTATCTATGCTGTCAATTTCAAAAAAAAAATCCTTAGAGTCTTTCAATATCTCAAAAATTCAAATAAATATACAATTTTTGCTAGTATAATAAGATAAGATATGTAATATTGATATATATCCCTTTAGCTAAAAAATAATAATTAGTTAATTAAGTATATAGTAATATATTTATACTCTTAGTGATGGTATTTTATCAACATTATTCTTCACAAAAATCAAGTTAATTTCACTAAAACATCACCTGCAACCCCATTCTATTCCAGATTATTTTTCCATTCACCCAGTCGCCCCTTCGTTCGTATTCCTCCCTATTATCCCCACTATCATCCTTCTTATTCTATATATATTTGCCTTTTATCGTTAGGGAATTTTTCTAAATAATAATAATCTCTGTTGAATATAAAAAACCGACCGCAGCAATACTAGCAGTTCAAAGTAGAAAATAAAAAGGGAGAGAAAAAACACTCAGCGTGCTGCCCAAAGAAGAGAAATAAAAGCTTTGATATCTATTTTCAAAAATGAGTGAGAGTGGAGAGGAAAAATCAAATTTAATAAAAAAAGGAAAAAAGTGAAAGAAAAACAAACAAAGAAATAAATAAAAAGCGAAACTGAATAATTAGTTGGAAGTGATTCCAAAAGATGTCGTTGTTTTTTTTATTATTTTTGTTATTTTTGTTAATATTATTATAAATGATGAATAGAATATAATGGTTTGTTGGTTAGAGGGATAAAAAAATATCAAAATGTCTTTGTTTTCTTTTAATATACGTACGTTGGTAGGTGGATGCTCATTTGAGAAAAATCATAAATAATTATTTTCTTTTTTTTTGTTATACTCTGAAATTTTTCCATTATTATTATTCTATTCTTTCTAAATATATATACATCTATATATAAATATAATACGAATTGAATGTTTCTTTTTATCATTTATCTTTCTTTCTCATTAATTAAAATAAAAATGTTCCATGAGAAGTATTCAAATTTATTTATTTATTTATCTTTGTGTTCGTAATTATTTATTTATCTATATATATTTAATTAAATTAAAATTTTTGTAATTTAATATATATATAGTATATAATCTCGTATACCTATTAATAGAGACAAAATATAATATAATATGTTTTTAAAATCTAATTTAAATTAATAATTTATTTAAAATATATTTATTTACTTATATCAATAACGGAAATGGATATTCTTCTAATTTAATACAATAAGAATATATATTTAATTTAAAATAATAATGAAAATCATTTTGAAGAGAATATAATGGAATATTTATTACATAGGTATTAATATAAATTTCAATTTCGAATTAATCTTATATATTTAAACTTATAATTATTATCAATTTATCTTCAATATTTTAATAATTCTATTTACCTATTCTTATTACAATACTTTCATGAAAATGTAAATTTGATGTTTTAATTGGATTTTTTTGGATATGTATGTATATAAATAAATAATTAACTACAGTGATGTGCCTCGCATAACGAACGCCTCGCACAGCGAACGCTGCACACAACGAACCATAATGAACTAAATTTCATGATTCATACAACGAACTCGCCCGAGCTTCCACGATCGCTGCCGTTGTATTGCATCCCCTTGCGCAGGCACTGCAGGCAGTCATTATAGTCACTGCACTTAACTTAAACACGTATCGCGGCAATCGTTCTTCATTACCATATTCAATTATCATTATCATTCAATGTTTTTTTTATATCATGGCTTCTAAAAAAGCAGGAAGGTGATTTCTGTTGAAATAAAACAGGAAATAATTAGGAATGAATCTGAGGTAAAACATTGTGACCTCGTCAAAGAGTTTGGCCTCAGCAAAACAACTATTTACACCATTTTGACAAATAAGGATGCAATCAAATCAGCCAAAGTAGCCAAAGGAGTATCAAAATTATTTAATGAAAAACATAGGTCTTCAATCCACAAAAAAATGGAGAGGCTATTAGCGATTTGGATTAAGTACAGGCAGGTGAAAGGTGACGTAACAACCCAAGATATTATCTGTCACAAAGCCAAGAGAATTTATGACGATCTAAAGAAAAACGTCTCTGGAAGTAGCAGCAATCAAGATAATGAAGAAGAATTCAAAGCCAGCAGGGGGTGGTTTTTTTTTTTTAGATTTAATTGTTTTTTTTTTTTTTTCTTTCTTTTTTTTTCTAAATACAGTGGTGCCTCGCATAACGAACGCCTCGCACAGCGAACGCTGCACACAACGAACCATAATAAACTAAATTTCATGATTCATACAACGAACTGCGTTTCACACAACGAACTCGCCCGAGCTTCCACGATCGCTGCCGTTGTATTGCATCCCCTTGCACAGACACTGCAGGCAGTCATTATATTCACTGCACATAACTTAAAAACGTATCGCGACAATCGTTCTTCATTACCATATTCAATTATCACTATCATTCAATATTTTTTTTATATCATGGCTTCGAAAAAAAGCAGGAAGGTGATTTCTGTTGAAATAAAACAGAAAATAATTAGAAGGAGTGAATCTGGGGTAAAACAGTGTGACCTCGTCAAAGAGTTTGGCCTCAGCAAGACAACTATTTACACCATTTTGACAAATATAATAAGGATGCAATCAAATCAGCCAAAGTAGCCAAAGGAGTATCAAAATTATTTCATGAAAAACATAGGTCTTCAATCCACGAGGAAATGGAGAGGCTATTAGCGATTTGGATTAAGGACAGGCAGGTGAAAGGGGACGCGTAACAACCCAAGATATTATTTGTCACAAAGCCAAGAGAATTTATGACGATCTAAAGAATAACGTCCCTAGAAGTAGCGGCAATCAAGATAATGAAGAAGAATTCAAAGCCACCAGGGGGTGGTTTTTTAGATTTAATTATGTTTCTAAATATGTATCGAAATAAAAATAGTAAAAAAATTTTATCTTTTATTATGTCATCTTAGCATATTTTATGCTACAGAACGAATTATTTTTTTTCACATGTATTGTTATGGGAAAACGCGTTTCACATAACGAACTTTTCGCATAACGAACTTGCTCCTGGAACGAATTAAGTTCGTTGTGTGAGGCACCACTGTATGTATCTAAATAAAAATAGTAACAAAAAATTTTATCTTTTATTATGTCATCTTAGCATATTTTATGGGGCAGCATGGCTGAGTGGGTAGAGTACTAGATTTCTACACAGGAAGCCTGAGTTCGAATCCCAGCATAGAACTCAAGATTATATATTTATTTAATTTAATTAATAAAAAATATAAAAAAAAATTAATTCAATTTAACATTGGCTGCCCCACCGAAGAAGGCAAGGGGAAACCACTTCGGTCAAATTTCCCATGAACACCCTATGACTCCTGTGGAGTTATTAGGGCCACGACACTTCCGCTAGGAAGTTATCGACAACGAAGAAGAAGCATATTTTATGCTACAGAACGAATTATTTTTTTAACATGTATTGTTATGGGAAAACGCGTTTCACATAACGAACTAGCTCCTGGAACGAATTAAGTTCGTTGTGTGAGGCACCACTGTAATTTAAAAGCTTTTCTCTGATTTTCAATCAATAAAAAAAGGGTAGGTCAATAAGTTCGGGACTTTTTGAATGAAACATGTTTTTGGAGAAAAAATTATTTTATTTTTCAACATAGTCTACTCTGAGCTCTATACACTTTGTCCACCGTTTCTCCAATTTTTTATCCCTTCTAAAAAATAAGATTTGTCGAAGACATCAAAATAGGTATTTGTTTGTGAAATGATTTCATTTCTTCTCTCTTTCCTCTGAGCCATTTCTTTAGGCTTATAAAAAAGAAATAGTCAGAATAGAGCGGATGAGGGAGGAATTCGTATCCTAATTCAAGAATTTTCATGGATATTAACTTTTTTCCATTTTCTTCTCAAATCACGAGGTAGTTTGCAATTCTTCTTCTTAAGGTGCCGTCTCCCTTTCGGAGTTTGGCTATCATCATGACTTGGATAGCCTTAGAAGCTGCCCAGCCATGATGATTTTTCTTGGGAAAATGTTAATGCGGTGGTTTCCCGTTGCCTTCCGCATGTATAGAACCAGGAACTAATAGTACCTGGAGCCGGAGGCAGCTGATGTTAAATTGAATTTTATTAGAAATATTTGTTCTTAGTTGGAATCGAACGCCGACTTCTTGTGTAGAAAATTGCTATGCTACACCTCGGCTAGCTGCGTCCTGTTTGCAATTAATCGATGTCAAACTAAAACTAAAAGACTCAGCTGGTTTAAATTTCGACACGAGTCAGCTGATAGTTGCCAATTTATTTAAGAGACGAGAAATTCAAAAAGTCACGGACTTATTGATCTGTCCTCGTACATTCGAAGGCAGTTTGATAAGTCAATGACTTTTTTAATTTCCCGTTCAGTAACCTTTAATGAAGCTCCCATTAACACTCTTCTATTAATAGACTGTTTGTTCAAGCTGCGTTATTTAGTTGGTGTTTCACAGCCATTGAGTTCTATGCAATTCTGCAGCAGTTATCTTTAAATGATAGCTGAAAACCAATATTGTCCGCAAAACATAGTTCGTATGCACAAAACTCGACATGTTTGAGGTTATAGAAAAATATACCGGTGTATGAATGAAACTTAGGTTATGTGTGTTGACAACCTTCGTGAGCTGTTAGAAGGAGAAGATGCCGCTACATAAGCGGCCTTACGGTCTTTAAACTGATAGCGATCACCATCTATTCTTTCCGGTTAATACTTCTACACCTATGTATATTTCCCATTTTATCACAGTTGATTAATGGAGATTGTATAATCAGAAATTGTATGACGCCAAATATTTCTAACAAAGTTTAAGCCACAAAACCGAGAAGGTATCTCGAATGAGAAAGAAAGATTGTCGAAAAGTAGAAAACCCTTTGGAAGTGAATAGATAATGTAAGTAATCAGTAGAATATAAAGGGTCCGCCATCTAACTTTTTTTTTTAACTAGCGGTTATTTCAACACTGGTAACCTTAATGTCACTTCTGATTTGACAGAAAGTCAGTTTTATCCTTCCACTGAACGAAAATGGTTGTGTATACGCTTGAGGAGCGCGTGAAAATAGTGCAGTTTTACTTTGAAAATCATGTGCGACAATTACTTACGGAAATGGGAAGAAACGTGGCGCCGTCAGCTCCGTATGTGCGTATCCTTTTGTAGAAATTGAGAGAAACTGGCACTATTATTGACAAACCAACACGTGATAAGCCAAAAACAGTGCGCACAACCGAGAATATCGCTGCTTTTGCCGAGAGTGTGCGTGAACCGCCAGGGACATCAGTTCACCGTCGTTCTCAACAACTGGACATTTCCGAGACTTCATTGGGACGAATTTTGCGTTAAGATCTTAGTATGACACCCTTCAAAGTTCAATTGGTTCAGGAATTGAAGCCACGAGACCATCCGTTGCGTTTTCGCTTTGCCCAATGGACCTGCAATCAGTTTGAAGGAGACGCCGATTTTGGCCAAAAAATCATCTTTTCGGATTTTATTTATTCCATATTGGCGGATACGTCAACAAACAAAATTGCCAAAATCTGGAGGATGGAAAACCCACACGTTATCATGGAGAAGACAATGCATCCTCAGAGAGTAAGGTTTTGTGCGGATTTTGGTCTGGCGGCATCATTGGCCCATTTTTCTTTGAAAATGAGGCAGGAGCCGCCGTTACGGTTAATGGCGACCACTATCGCACCATGATTTCTGATTGGTTGTTCCCGAAACTTGAAGAGGAGGACTTGGACAACATTTGGTTCCACAAGACACCGTTAGACTATTATTTGTGGGGAACCGTCAAAGACAAATGTTATGCAGACAAACCAGAGACAATTCAAGCTATGAAGGACAACATTCGTGCAGCCATAGCTAAAATAAAGCCGTATACTATCACAAATGTACTCATAAATTGGACCGATCTATGGCGTACTGCAAGGCCAGCCGAGGCAGCCATTTGAATGAAATAGAATTTCATAAATAATCAAAAGGTCTATACTTCACTATGAAAAAATTTTTGTTTTATTGCATTAAAAAAAATGTTACTTGGCGGACCCTGTATATTAAAAGATGTGATAGAAATAATAAGTTGACCTGTGGCCAGGTCCGAACCGACCGACGGTTTGAAATAAATTAATTTCCAGCTACAGAAACAATTTCAAATAATTTTAATATATCTATTAATGTAATAAAAAACAGATATGGATATAACATAAATATTTTTAATTTTATTTTATTTATAATATATAGCTGAAGTAGCCGG
Organism: Labia minor; assembly: GCA_963082975.1. NCBI lineage: Eukaryota > Metazoa > Arthropoda > Insecta > Dermaptera > Spongiphoridae > Labia > Labia minor. The sequence goes on from OY720344.1 coordinate 78,182,097, forward strand.
CGTTACCCGAGGCTGTGACGTCATGAAGGGCTGGGTGACGTCATATAATTTTAAATTAAGAAAAACATAATGAAGATGATTTTTCCCGATGATAAAACCAATACATTCGTGGTGATATGTAAAAAATCTCCTTATGTGAAATTTGGTGCGAAAATAACCCTTCCCTTCTTATCGTCGATCGCTAATACTACCACTTCCGGTTTCCGGATTTGCACCAAAAGTTGATCAATTCATCCCACTGATGCATTAAGTAAATATACCAAATTTCATCAAAATCCGTTAAGCCGTTCAGGCTGTACACATCTATACGGACGGACAGACGGACGGACAGACATCATGCTAAAAATACTTTTTTCTGTTAAGAAAATGCATGATTCGTGGAGATATGTAAAAATCTCCACATGTGAAATTTGGTGTGAAAACAATACCTCCCTTACTATCGTCGGTCGGTAAAAATAGTTTAGACTAGGGATGATTAGAGGGATACGTTTGCTACTGTCAGGAGCTATTTAATTTAGTGTGATCATAGTAATAGATTAAAATATCAATTATGTATTTTGCATATTGAAATTTGCTAATTAAAATGTTTTGCGCTTTTAATCAAAAAATAATTAATTATAATTGATCAAATATTTAATTAATTTTGCTTCTACTACTATATATCTATTAAAATATATAATTAATTTCCTTTTATTTCCATTTATTCTTATTTATTTATAAAAGAGATTAATATAAAACGTCGATGTTTATCCATCAAACGTTATCGTTTTGCTTGCATCTCTCTTTTAATGTATTTCTCATATTCAAAAAGTAATTTATTCATTTATTGAAAAGAGTGGGTGAGGAATGGAAAAATCTTTTATACCTACCTATATCTGGTTAAATTTGTTTTTTTTTTGTGCACTTTTGTATTCTAACTCTTTACGATGTAAACATTTAGAGAAGATTAAAAGAATTCGCCCCTTCAATTGGTGCACGAACCCCTTTTTCTCAACCATCCAACCCTATCCCATTTAGTTTTTTAATGCCTATTTATAAAATCAACCCTTCCCACTTTTTTCATCTATTCAAAAGGTATTGAATTAATTTATTTATTCTAGATAATTATTACTTTTATTTAGAGTTATTGTGTAAATTGAAAAGAATTATCATTTCTCATACTCTCCATTTGTATGGATATAATCTCATTACAAAAAAATAACCCAACAATCATATCTCAATAATAGACAATGACATTTGAATTATGTTAGTTTTAAACACATAAATGCACTACTTTTAATAATAAATACTAGTAATGCCCATTAATTCAAGTATTTTACGTATAAACATTATTAAAAATTAAATTATATAAATTATTGTTCGGAATTTATATATTTTTTAATGAAATATTTTAAATATAAACAATTTTAATATATATATATAATATAGTGGATAATATAGTATAATGTTAGATAATTATACAGGATGGGGCAGAAAGACCTATCCGATTTCAAAACGTTATAAAATTAAAACCATTCAGCTTGTTAAAAAATTTATTTTATTAAGATATCGCAAATTTTATGCCATTTTTAAATTTAAGTTTTGAAAAGCACATCACTCAAATGTCGTCCTTGGGAGCTGATACACTGATTTAGGCGCTCGTGGCGACTTTCACCGTCATTTCCACAGGAATTTCTTCAATTGCCCGAGCAATTTCCCTTCGTAAAGCAAGAAGGGTCCTTGGTCGATGCTGGTAAACCTTCGATTTGAGGTTACCCCAAAGGAAGAAGTCACATGGAGTGAGATCGGATGAGCGGGACGGCCAGCCAAGATCACCTCTCAGAGAAATGAGGCGACCTGGAAACATTTCCCTGGCGACTTCTTTTTCAATGCTTAACCCATATGTCAAAAATTTGACACCCACACTGTAATCGTAGCGTGATGTGGAACAGGATCATGATGCCGGAGTCCGAAATGAATTCGAAAAGCACGTTGTGTAGCAATTATTGAACCTCTGTTTTTGATAAACCGCTCAATAACAAAAGCACGATGTTCACCACTGTTGGCTACTGACAAATGGCATAAAACCAGCTTTCTAAAGGTTTTTACCCCACTACTCGATCTGCTCCCTCTTCTGAGAAAAAGGGATTTGAAATCCGATAGGTTTTTCTGCCCCACCCTGTACTAAAATAATACCAAATATATCATTATTAAAAATTTGCATTTAAAATATTTACTTAAAGATTTTATTTAACTTAAAAATAATAATAATAATAATAATAATATAGAAATAAGGGAATATTAATGTATAAATAAATTTGAAGTTCCCTCCTGAAAAATAAATAAATAAAAAAATTTTAAACTTGTAAAATATAATTAATATAAAAAAAATTTTAAAGGTATAAATAAATTTATCAAAAAAACTATAATTTATAACTTTAAATAATAACATTAGATATATATTTTAAAATTTAATATAAAAATAATAATAATAATAAAAATAGATTAGAGTTGAATCCTACCTTGGTTGAAATTCAGCAAACAAGCATTTAAATTAAATTAATTTGTTTCCATCTTCTTTTTACTTTCCCGCATACTTCGTATAAGGGAAGTATTGGAATCGTCAAAAATTTCGACTTCGAGATTTCGATAGATCTTGACGTTTTAGACCTCCCTGAGTCGGAAAATACCATTTTTCGAATTATGTCTGTGTGTGTGTATGTATGTATGTATGTATGTATGTATGTAATGTCTGTAAGCAAATTTACTCAAAAACTAATCAAGCTAGGACTTCGAAATTTGGTACACCGATATTATTCACAGTTTGTAGATTTCTATCAAAATTTCGTCAAAATCGGTTAACCGGAAGTGGTACTTTACCTACACTGGTTGCGTTTACCTTTCAAGTAAAGTACCAGTTTGCTTCGAGATATTTGCTTCATATTTTGTATATAGATTTAAAAATATGAAAAAAATTGAGATACCAAATTTCATCATGATCTGACTACCGGAAGTGACATTTTACCTATACAAGTAGCGTTTCTTTTTTACCGACCGACGATAGTAAGGGAGGTATTGTTTTCACACCAAATTTCACCTATGGATATTTTTAGGTACATATCTCCACGAATCATGCATTTTCTTAACAGAAAAAAGTATTTTTAGCATGATGTCTGTCCGTCCGTCCCTCCGTCTGTCCGTCCGTATAGATGTGTACAGCCTGAACGGCTCAACGGATTTTGATGAAATTTGGTATATTTACTTAATACATCAGTAGGATGAATTGTTCAACTTTTGGTGCAAATCCGGAAACCGGAAGTGCTAGTATTGCCGATCGAAGAGAGGAAGTGAAGGGTTATTTTCATATCAAATTCCACGTGAAGACATATCTCCACGTGTTATGCACTTTGTATTGGTTTTATCCTCGAGAAAAATTATCTTCATTAGTTTTTTCTTAATTTAAAATTATATGACGTCACCCAGCACTTCATGACGTCACAGCCAGCCCTTATATATTATAAATAAAATAAAATTAAAAATATTTATATTATATCCATATCTGTTTTTTTTACATTTAAAATATCAGTTAACCGGAAGTAGCACTTTATTCTCTCTCTCTCTCTCTATATATATATATATATATATATATATATATAAATGTTACCAAATATCAAATTTGACACCAATAAACTAATATGAACTGGCTCTTTATCAATACCAAGTTTACACATTCTAAATATTCATTCACAACTCTTTATACCTATTTATATGCGGGAAAGTCTAGGGGAGGACACTCCCGCTTATTTTATCCAGGAGAGAGTATAATCACATGCAATTGAGACATAATTTCTTGAAAACACTTTACAAAATACATTTAACTTTTGGAAAATTTCACAATACACTGAAAGAGAAAAAAATAAATAGTTTAGAATATTGGTATGATAAAACTCTAAATTATTTTACAAAATAATTTCTTCTTAGTTGATTTATCATGTTAATAGAAATTAAGTATGAAAAAAATTAAATTGTAGTTGAAAAATACTTTTACCGACCGATGACGTCGTTTCGTCCGTCCGTCTGTCCATAGTGTGTATAAATTTTTCAACGGATTTTAATAAAAATTTATATATTTACTTAAAGCATCAGTAGCATGAATTCATCAACTTTTGGAGTTTATCCGGAAACCGGAAGTGGTAGTTTACAAAGTAGTAATTTTATATTTAGTGTCGGAAATTTTTTATTACATTAAACTAACTGGTGAAATAAAAATACATACATACATATATATTAGGCTGATCCTTAATTTTCAACATTGGAATTTTCAACCTCTCACCCTCTCAAGCAAGTCCCCACATAAAATGAAAAAACTCTGCAAAATTTTATTAAGATTAGATGACATTTAGGTTGTGCTCAAGCATACCGAAATATTCCATTTTTATTGAAAACTCTCTAAATTTCTTGGAGTGAATTTTTCACTCTTACATTCTGAGTGGCAGTATTTTCACTGACTCTTGGAGTGAATATCACTCGTTTGGAGTAAAGTTTCACTCCAAGAAATTTAGAGACAAAGAAAAGAAGGAATATTCACTCCAGTGAAAATACTGCCAATCAGAATGTAAGAGTGAAAAATTCGCTTCAAGAAATTTAGAAAGTAGGGCTATGTAGGCTCTAGATAATAAATTAAAATAGTCACAAAAAATTTTCTAATGACACAGCTATCTTGCTCAGCGCTCACAAAAGTGATAATTGTCAGAACTGTTAGTTACTACAACAAATGAAATCAAGTTATTATTCTTATACCATTCATTTGGCTAATGGTAGACTTGTAGACGCAGAAAGTTCAAGAGATTTTCATACGTCATAAAATGCAAACTACTAGAGCATACCCTAAATATTATCCAAATCCAAAAATATTTTACCCAAGTGATTGGTTTTTTTAAAGTTGTAATTTTTGCAAATTTAAGGGCCATATATATATAATTTTGTCATTTTTTCATATTATCTTACTAATTAATTTCTAAACAATTACAAACTGACGCGCCAGTTGCCTTCCCTCAACTAAGGCTCAATCATTTCATTTAACAAAATTAACTCTATATAATGATATTGGTTAATTGATTAAATTTTTGACTTCATCCCAACAATATTTACAATTGATGTTACGCGGTCCTCTATCATCATAATATAAAATACGCCCCACTATTTCATATTCAAATTTATTGAATAATTTGATTCTTCATTCAAAATTGAAAATATATTAAGGCGAAAATAAGGGCAAATAAATTATGAAAGTATAATAATACCAAACCAAAACATATATAGGCAATTATCTTTTTTACCGACCGACGATAGTAAGGGAGGTATTGTTTTCACACCAAATTTCACATGTGGAGATTTTTACATATCTCCACGAATCATGCATTTTCTAAACAGAAAAAAGTATTTTTAGCATGATGTCTGTCCGTCCGTCTGTCCGTCCGTCTGTCCGTCCGTATAGATGTGTACAGCCTGAACGGCTCAACCGATTTTGATGAAATTTGGAATATTTACTTAATGCATCAGTGGGATGAATTGATCAACTTTTGGTGTAAATCCGTGAACCGGAAGTGGTAGTATTAGCGATTGACGATTGGAAGGGAAGGGTTATTTTCACACCAAATTTCACATGAGGAGATTTTTTTATATATCACCACGAATCATGCACTTTGTATTGGTTTTATCCTCGGGAAAACCATATTTATTAGTTTTTTCTTGATTTAAAATTATATGACGTCATCCAGCCATTCATGACGTCACAGCCTGGTCTTACATATAAATATATACATATATTATAAATAAAATAAAATTAAAAATATTTATGTTATATGCCTATATGTTTTTTATTTTATAGATATATTAAAATTATTTGAAATTGTTTCTGTAGCTGGAAATTAATTTACTTCAAACCGTCGGTCGGTTCGGATCTGGCCACAGGTCAACTTATTTATTTTAAAACTAAAAATATTATTAAAAAATAAAAATATAAATTATCATGTTTATATATAGTTGTAATTATTTGATGTTGTATTTATGGTTATAAAATACGAATGAGATCAATTTGACACCCCTACTCCTAAGATAAGACCTTCCAGTGAGTGTTTAATTCGTTGATGAATAAGAGTCATTCCAAGGAAAAATCTAAAAACTACTCTCTTTTTAAATTAGTTTTTGAAGTATGTAAAAATATTATTCATCTTATTTTAAAATATTCTTTGAAGATGTATTCATTTAAGTAATCCATTATAAGGTTTTTTTCATTTTTGTAAATTGTAGGTATAAGAGAAGTCCCAAATGTTTACTAAGAAATACTTATAGAAGAATAAAAATTAAAAATAAAATATTGTTTTCCATTCTACGTCAAAGATAGTTTAAAGATAAAATCTTTAAGGTCAAAATTACTTTCAATTTGAAAAGACATGTGTTTCCTTTTTATCCTTAAATATTATTTGAAGATTATTTGTTTATATATATTAAATTTTTTATAAGCCCATTCCGGATGACCCATGTCTTATTATTTCATTACTGAGATAATTAAATCTAAAATTTTAACTCTGAATGTTTAAGATTTTCTTTAATATATAATATATATTTTACAAACAGTATATAATACATAATATAGCTACAAAGTGGCATTAATCTAAAATAAACTTTTGTTTTAATATCAGAGGACCTAAAAAAAGTTACGTTAATATCACTATTTAAAGATTTAATATAATTTTAACTTGAAAAAATAAATTAAATTTTAAACTTCCCTATAAATAGATAATATTTATTTTTTTTATCAAATTATTTTGGAAAATTTCATTTAATTAATCATAAAAAAATCAAGAATTTTTTTTTTCAAATTTGTACATAAAACTTTCAATCCATTATTAATTTAAAATTTTTTTTTAATTTAATATTGCAATCACGTAGGTGGAGATAGGTAAAAAAAATTTATTTATTTTTTATTTAGCTGAAATTTGAAATCTTTTCCTCTAAAAATAGTAGATTTACAAAATCCTTTCGATAATACAAAACGATCTTAGTATTCATTTTTTCTTTTATTTATTCTTTCTTTTGACGTGTTGATTGCTATGATTCAATGACTGGAAGAGAGAATGAAGTGTCCAGCCCATCTTTAAGGGGTTTCAAATTTCTTAAGATTTGCCGGACAATGGACAAAAGAGACCGACAATATTGCACCTTTTTGAGATCACCGCCTGACAAATAACTGAACAAATAAAATCACTAGAATGCCCTTGAAAATAAACAACCGAATGTGCTAAATACCCCAACTTTGGTTTGGTCAATTATCTCAAATTGCAATATTAAACAAAAATAATCAAGACTTTATTATGCTGTCTTGAACTTTTCTTTTATATAATATATTATATACTAGGTATGTTCAAAAGAAAAGGTGATTTTTGAATTTTCGTGGGTTGTGTACATTCGATTATCGAAAAAAAATTTTGTTATGATTCTCATATGTTGACATTATCAGCCATTTTGGATTAGTAGTTGGTTTTTGACAACTGAAAAAGTTAGTCACGTTTTTGTGTGTTCTTCCATTTTTTACTTAAAAAAAATAAATCAAAAAATCTGTATTAAATTTTGTGCTAAAATGGAATAAAGAGCTCCAACGCACTTAAAATGTTGATTGTGCCATTTGACGAGTCTACTTTGTCTCAAAAAAATGTTTATAAGTGGTACAAGCACTGTACAGAAGGCCGAGAAGTTCGATCGAACGTGAACGAACCGCCGCCTAAACAGGGTAAAGATGCGATCAGTACAACGGATCATCCCAATGAAGTTAACATTCAAGAAAGATTATTTATGCTAACCATTATCCTTCTAAAGACTATCACCACTTATCCTATTTCATATTAAATAACCTCTAAAATTCCCCTGTCATTAATTTGGTATAGCTAATTTAAGCATCTTAATCTATGTGAATGTTCTACCTTTTCGTAATATCATGAATTTAACCTCTACGTCACCAAATGAGCCTATTCACTTAATTTTTATCTTAATTTTCTTAATCTGACATGAAATGTAAAAATATGTAATATTTTTAAGTTTTAAAATTATATATTCTTTTTAACTATAAAATTATATGTAAACAAATAAAGGTAATTGTTTACAAAACGGGAAGTTTCATGGATTTGGATTCCTTTTTAAATTCCAAAGAAACTTTCCTTATGCAATATTTCTTGGTCTCTTCTAGTTTATGAGATAAAAATTATTAAAATTTACATATAAATCAATTAACATTCAATTTAGCTACCACGTTTTATTATTTGACCTCCAAAGGGCTCTACTAATTTTCTTTTTTGATATATGGAAATTAAAAAAATAATTAATTAAATATTCTATATCCAAACCGAACCGAAAAAAACCCGAAAATTAGTAAATAAGTGAATATTTGAATTAGTCAATAAAACATTATCAAATGGCTGCGCATTCTTAACTAGGTTTATCTATCAAACTTTAATAATTATTATCTCGTAAACTAGAAGAGACCGGGAAATATTGTGTGCATAAGGAATGTTACTTTCGAATTTAAAAAGGAATCCACTGGTAAACTTTCATGAAGCTTCTTGTTTTGTAAACAATTATCCAAATAAACATTTTCTATACAATACACTCATTTATTTATTTGACTTAATTGCATTTAGAAAATAATAATGTTTAACTTGTATCTTATACCTTATCTTTCTTTTTCTTTGCTATTTCTTTTCTTGAATGTAACTATTACATAAAATACAAAAAATAAGTATTTAAATTAGAAAGTTTTGTATTGTAAATGTTTATTTGTTTAAGATTTATTTACAAGATAACAATTCATTTAGGTATTGTATTTACTATATTTGTTATGAAGTTGAACTGAAGAAATCAAGAATTAAATTCAATTTAACTATAAATTATTAATTTGTTAAAACAAAAAGTAAATTATAAATATTATTTTGATATTACAATTAATATATCAGGTGTTATGCAGAATTTTAATTTATTTTACTTTAAACTATTTGTTACATTAAATCGCTTCAAAGAAAAAAATCCTCCTCATTTTATGCATCCTTTTGATGTTTGTGCTGTTTGCAGTCCCGTTTGGTTGTCGCTAACTTTGCATCCAGACAATAGAATGCTCTGCTGTTCTAGTAAACTTTGCAAGGGATCATGAATGGAAGTGGGAGGTTTTCATCTCTTTTTTTCCTTTTTTTCTCGTTTCACAATTTTTATAACGATCGGCTTTTTACTCTTTGAAATGAAGAGAAATTGGCCACCAAATGCCTCTACTTTTCGCCATCTCTCCTCTTCTTTCAATTCTAAACAAAATATCCCTTATCAATGAGTTCAAATACGTCCACATACCCTCCGGCATAGAAACAGTTCAATACAAATGAATCTATGTAGATATAAACTTTATTTCTAATTTAAATCCCTCGTCTTTACCCTCGAATTGTTCATCATTTTGAACAATAGGATAACAATTATAAAGTTTTAAATGTAGAAAATTACAATTCGAGTGGAGGAAGAGTGGGAGAGGGGAGAGGTGAATGTAGAATTAGAAATAATAATGAAAATAGAAGAGCTGAAATAGGGATGAAGTGGATTTTTAAGGGTAACCACCGATATATTTGTAAGTTGGATATTTGCTACCCGGATAATGGAACCGATAATATGAACCTCTTATCTTTTAAAAGCCCATTTCTTGTTATTGGTTCAGCCACGTGTGATCATAGGATAAGGACTTGTTTGGCAAGGACAATTGACACGGGACGCAATTATCTTTTGTCAACGGAAAGAAATCCAACCCTTTGGGCGAATAATGAAGAATAGAAAGGATACATGGTCAATCGACCCAAATAGACCACTCAGCCAAAGAGGACAGCAACAAGAGATTTAGGCCAACTCGACAAAGGGCAATAACAAACCACTCAAAGCATGAACTATTACTATTATTAAATGACAAATTTCTAATTCATAAATAATAATTGAACAAACCTTATTAGTATTGTTATATCAATTCTTATTAAACGACAAATCTCTCATCACATAACTGATTTTATCATCAAGAATTCAACTTCTAAACCAGAAAAAATAATATTAACATATCTAATCTAATCTTATTATGCTAGCTAAAATTGTATATTGTATTTGTATATTTGTAAATGGGTTCTCAGAAACCGCTCTAACGATTTTTTTGAAATTCACACCATAGATAGTATTTATAAAGAAAAATTGAGTTTTATTGACTCTGGAAAAAATTATCTTCATTAGTTTTTTTTAATTTAAATGTATATATGTGACTTCACAGCCACCGCCTGTGAGATATATATCTATTCTTAAAATAAAATTAAAAATATTTATATTATATTCAAATTTGTTTTTTATTTCATTAATAGATACATTTAAATTATTTGAAATTGTTTCACAACGTTTAGAAGATTTATCTTTATTCGAAATATAGGAGAATTAAATGACGTCATCAATTTATTATACAGCGACTCCGTAAATACAAAATATTATATACTAGCTGTTCAATCAGAATATTAGATAAAACATTTATTTTTTTTTTGTGTTCTTACTTTTAATAAATTTTAATTTAATCAGTAAATTAATTATATATTATTATTATAAATGATATATCTATCTATCTCTGTGCTCTACGGTAGTCGAAAGTTCTTGGCCGCAACATCCATATTTCTCGAAGTGTCCCTTCATATATTGTGAATCCACCCATAATAATATCTTACTTATTTGAAAATGAAAATCCAATTATGAGATCAAAATTAAAATTATTTATTCATATAATCTTGAATGATTTCAGTGTTTTAAAAATAATTTAAAAAGGCCAATATTAGAAAAATAACATTAAAAATATAATAAAATATAAATATAAATATAACATAAAAAATAAAAATATAAACATTCTTCGAATGACAACATGTAGATATTAAATTTTAAATAAGTTGACATGTGCAGGCGCAGAACCGACCGACGGTTTGAAATAAATTAATTTCCAGCTACAGAAACAATTTTAAATAATTTAAATGTATCTGTTAACGTTTAAGGGGTATATGTTTTATGACTATTTTTTTTTTAATTTATGTTCTTTTAAATTATTAATATTATCAGCCAAACCCAATTGTAATAAATAATTAAAACATCTGGGAATGCTAGGAAGCATTACTATCAACGAACTTTTATTCATATTTATCACAAAATTGCATAAATAATTCAAATTTATATGATCTTAATATATTGTGAAAATTAGATAAATAATGTAGAGAGCAAAAAATATTTAAAAATTTATTTAAATGACATAAAATTATTTAATTTACAGAATGAAAATATCTACAATAATGTCTAAACATTTTTTCTTTATAATTTTACATTATAATAACATTAATTACAGTAGTTATAATATATGGGGAATTTTCAACTTTGACCGCCGATTTGACCATGTTCCCAACCGAATTTTAAAAAACCAAGACCACTTTACAATTAGACTTTTTTAAGCTCTACTCGAATCCAAAATCAAAATTTAAAATATCGAAAACTTTTGGCGACAGACACACAGACATAGATTTTATAAATGAACTAAAAGTTCGTTGAAAATTGTAAACTTTTTTAAGCTCTACTCGAATCCAAAATCAAAATTTAAAAAATCGAAAATTTTCTACCTAGCACTCCATATCATTTATTGTAAAATTTACTATAAATGTTTTGTTACATATGAGATTAAAAATCTATCTAATAGATCTATCTAATGGACTTTAGTTAAAGAGAACCTCATCATTTAATTTCCCTTTTAATTTGTGACCTAATAAAATCTAAAGGATTCATTTTCTACCCGCTATTTCTCTTTCTCGAATTCCTTTAGAAATCATAATATATCATAAATAAAAGAGGGTAAATATTTGGAAGATTAAAATAAGGGTGTTTTTCTCTGTTGCAGTGGAGGGTGTATTTGAGAAAAGGGATAGAAGTGAAGAGACGATTATTTCTTTCATCTATTTTGGCTAATCCCCTCTTTTCATTTTTTTTAATTTGCTAATTAATTAAGACGTGTTTATCATTGGTAACTTAAGAGGATGAACTGGAGAGTGGAAATTCTCACCATTAACTCTTAATTTTAGTCTTTCATCATTTTTCTTCTATCATTCCCTTAATAAACTTATAATTCAATTTATTTTAAGGATGTTTAGATATTTAAAACACAATTTTAAACCAATTTTATTAATTGCATGAATCAACTTTAATTTTTATTTTTCATATTCATTGAACTACAATTTTTAATTTAATATTTGTAATTTTTGTATGTAAAGATAATAATATTCGAGAAAAATTTAAATTGAGGTTGCAATCGGGTAACGCCTGTTAACATACAGATAAGGGGCTTATTTCGTCAAAATTATTATCAAAGGAAATCAAAATTAAAATATATAAAACAATTATTTTTCCGGTTGTATTATATGTGTGTGAGGCATGGTCTATGACACGGACGGCGAACCTTTTTCAATGTCCGTGCCACAAAATTATAAAAATTATTTTTGAAGTAACTAACGTGCCACAAAATTGTTATTTTTTTCTCTACCACCTGTACCCCTTTTAGCTTGAATATATAATCGAATATTTTTGTATAACTTCTAATTATCCTGTATAAAAGTGTTATAATTTTAAATATTAAACTTTATTCCAAAAAAAATAAAATGATTATTAAAAAATTTGGAATTTATTTTTGGTAAAAATATCTTTCTTAAAATTTTTTTTTTATTTTTATTGTATGGAAATTCTTTAATTGATTTTAGTTTGTAGTTTTTAGTTGTAGATAATGACAAAAAAGCAAAATTTATATTTGATACCGTGAATCACTTACATTTTCTTGTTTTGACTTCCTATTTTAAATTCTAGAAAAAGATTGCGATTCTGGCACTATTCTCCAACCGTCCTGTGCGTAAAGTAAAGCTTGATATAAATTTTATAAAATTAATTTTTCTTTTTTGTTTTAATAAATATTGATAAAATTTACAGCATATATTAAAATAAGAGCATATAAGAATATTCTGGTAATAGGTGTATTTCATCGCCCCAATCAATTTTGAGTTTATAACTTCACAATTTCCCAGACAAACAGACAAATAAAATGACAGACACGAAAAATACAAAAGTCATATTTGGGTTCCCCAGGTCACATGAAGAGTAAAGATTTGCAAAAAATTTTAAATCCTGAACAATGCTATTTGTACGGTAACAACACGCAATGGTATACTAGAAGTCCAAACGGTATACACTGAGTCTATCTATCATGAATGTTTTTATACTGCGAGGGAATTCAAGCGATAATTCAGCTTAATAAAATGTATAATTTGCCGGTTTCATCTCTCTTCTAAGATAGATAAATAAATATTCAGTACTTCAAATTTCATATATTTTAATTTTAATCTGATTTATTCATTTTTAATTTATTTCTATTGTAAAAAGTTATAATTATTAAAAAAATAATTTTGTCTTTATGCGTGTCATGAAATTTCTCAAACGTGCCACTTTTGGCACGCGTGCCATAGGTTCGCCATCCCTGGTCTATGACCTTGGGAGACGAGAGTAGATTTATTTAAAAATAAGATTCCTCGAAGCATTTATAGGCCAAAGAAAGATGATGACACCGAGGGATGGCGAAGACTGCATAACCAGGAATTGATGACTTCTATGCATCATCAGACATAGTTAGAGTAACAAAACCAAGAAGCGTGCGATGGGCAGGACACGTAGTAAGAATGGATTATGATAGACTAGTGATAATTTTGTGGAAGACCTATTTCGAAAATTTCGGTTGGAAAGCCAAGGACGTGGTGGGTGGATAATGTAGGAAGGGTCGTGATAGAAATGGGACAAAATAGGAGTGGATGGGTGTAGCTCAGGATAGGAGGATTGTGGTTGTTGCGGTCAAGAACTCATCATTCATCTCCAATTTAGTAATTCATTTTAATAACTGTTCTAATAATAGATATTATTATTGTTATTAATATTATACAGTGTAACTTTGGTTTTTGCTTTTGTATCAGTGTGACTTTTGTGACTTAATATTTAACGTTTTTAATATTGTATTTTTTCGGGTGTGACTGTGGTTGTGTGACAGTATGTCTTTGGTTGCTTGTTGACTATATTGGTATAGTGTCATTTTCCTCCTGACCTTGTATTGGTTGTGTTCTCTATGGTATATTTTGGAAGCACAAAAAAAAATTATTATTATTAGTATTAGTATTAATATATAAGATATTAAGTGCATCGGTATCAGGCCATGACTAGACAAGGGGTGGGCAAACTGCGTCACACGAGCTTCATGTGGCTCTTTCGATGTCAAGATATGTTTCCCAAGTTTTATGCACAAATATTAATAATTGTCGCTTAGTAAAATATAAATCTCTTTTTTTTTCGTACGTTGCTTAGTGATAAGTGTGATGTCTGGTTATTCGTTGGTCCATGATCGATTCCCGAAACTAGCGAATTTTGTAAAATTTCAAATTTTTTTAAATACTGTACTTGATGACATTTATCACGCAATTAAGCAATTCACTAATGAACATTAAAAATGGTAAGAAAAGAAATGTGATCACAGTCTGGCGCAGTAATAATAATTAGCGATAATAATTATATTATTTTAATTTCAAAACTCAAAATATCATCGTTCACAAAAAATATACTGCAAACAGAATAAAAACACTCAACAGAGAATATTTTATTTACTCGTATTTTAAATCCAAAATCAAATATCAATTTACTTAAACATAATCAAATACCACAATATTGAAAACTAATATTTCAGTATTATAAATATTATAAATTTTGTAAATCGTAACTTTTAGCTCTTCTATCTTAAAAGATTGTCGAACCCTGAACTAAATTATTATAAATAAATAAAATTAACCTGATATGAATAATCAAACATCAGAAAAATAAACTAGACTAACTATACAAAATTGTATATCTACAACGAATAATAATGAACTAAATAAGAATCTTTTATCATTTTAAAATAAATATACAATAGGTATAATGATATTCTTATATAATTTTCCACAATTTTTATTCTTTATGAATTAATTAAAAAAAAAAAATTAAAAATACATGCTTAGACTAAATATCTTTTCTCAATTATTATTAATATTGATATACATATTGATACCTATTTTTTGAATCGGCTATATTTTAATAAAATTATCTTTCATTTATTTACGATAATTTTAATTGTGAATTATTACGTTTTTATTACAGTGATGCCTCGCATAACGAACGCCTCGCACAGGGAACGCTGCATACAACGAACCATAATGAACTAAATTTCATGATTCATACAACGAACTTCGTTCCACACAACGAACTCGCCCGAGCTTCCACGATCGCTGCCGTTGTATTGCATCCCCTTGCGTTTCACATAACGAACTTGCTCCTGGAACGAATTAAGTTCGTTGTGTGAGGCACCACTGTATTTATATTATTTTTATTAATTTAACCCTATATTGTAATCTTTTATTATATTGAACTAAATCACTAATTAGGTTACTGGTTATCTTTCTTGATGAATTTTTGAATTTTTTATATAAAAATTTTAAATGAATAATAATTAGAATATTTCATAAATAATGAAATATATATGTATATATGTTCGTTTTGGTTTTCGTAAAAGATTTTATTATCATGAGAAATTATTTTCGTGTTATTTTCACGTTTGATTGTGAGCAGTGGCGTACCTAGGGGGGTGCGGTGGGTGCGGTCCGCACCGGGCGGCACTTATCTTGGGGCGGCATTTTTTATATTTAGTTATAGTTGTAAAAAACAACTTATTCATTTCATATTTATTTTTTTTTCTTTCTTGAATAATAAATGATTATTATGATTATTATAAGTTTACTATTTGATTTATATAAATTATGATTAACTATATGATTTCGAATATTATTCTCGATGTATATAAATGCATTTTAGTGAAAATTTTGAATTCTAATTCCAAGAACAGGATAATAATTTTATTCTATTGTATTCATTAAAATTCGTTGAATTCGTAAACGCATCTTTACGATTTTGTTCAGCAATTTTTCCTAACTAAAATTTTTTGATATCAGTTTATAAATGTCATTTCTTTTGAAAAATTTATATGATTACTTTGAAGTGATATACCAATATTTTTTTAAATCATCGATTTTTCTTTTTAAAAGCAGGGCCGGCGGAAAAAATATAAATATAAATTTTGACAAATTATACACGATTTTTCTAGTATGAAAGCTAGAAGAGTAAATATTATATTAATGTTTACGAGTGCATACAAATATGTGTAAAAAAATTTACTCTGTGCATTAACTAATATTGATTAAATAACTTAATAATTTATTTATGTGCATTAATTTATAAATACCACTATTTGATTGACTTATAATAAAAAGGGCGGCAAACTGGAGATCGCCCCGGGCGGCAAAAGTTCTAGGTACGCCACTGATTGTGAGATTTGAGTCTTGGCGTTTTGGCTGTCAGTGTCAACGGAGCTTCGAAAGATAGTAAGTCAAAAATGACCCACCAATTCAACTTAAAATCCTAACATCAATTCCTGGTCACATATGCTAAGGTCCAAAAAATTCCCTCCTAAATAAACTTTCTTGGCTCCAAAAGTCTAACTCTAATCTCAGAATCAAACCTTGAAATAATATATATATTCGTATATTTATAGGAAATGTAGAAAGCGAATAGAAATGTCTTTTTTAAATTTGATTAAAAAATATTACAAATTATAAATATATTTTTTTTAAGAATAATATTAAATATGTATGTATTTATATAGAGAAGATTTATAAATTTAAGATTTTTTTTTAGAATTCGTCACAATTAGTTTTATATATTTAATTGTTTTTTTTTTGTTAATAAAAATACCAGAAGCTTCATGTTTTTAAATACTTTTTAATGTGATGTTTCTGTTTTTGGAATTAATAAGTAGTCAACATTTTATTAGTGAAAATATTAAAATAATTTTTTATAAATAACTATGTACGAGTACACTTAATATATTGAAAAAATGGTGAAAGCTTTAAAATATGAAAATTACAATATAAAAATTGCATGTTGTTTGAATAATCAAATAATTTAACAACAAGAATAGAACAAATAATATTAATATATATTCATATATAAATATAAATTGTAAAAAACAGAAATTGATTAGTAATAATTAAAGAGAATGGTTACAATAATTATTTAATTACCAGGCCACGTGTTTCCAGACAGCTTGTCATCTTGTTCTATTCACTTTGCAAAACAAAATAAAAATATTTTGTTTTTATGTTACCATTTCAAAGAATTGACCAGTGGCTTATCGCTCGGAGAAAAAAGGAACCTGTTATTTTCTATGTATATTTTCTAACTGCTCGTCGTGCAACACACACACACACCCACAAATATATATATATTTATATTGACTTAATATTCAATTCAATATTTTATGAAAATTAATTTTAAAAACATACCAATGAAATATTAATTGTAATTGTAACTAAATAATAATTTGAATAGAATATAATTAAATATTATTTCTATTATTTTTTATTTATATTTATTTTGCACCTGCGTGTAGAACTAGCTAAAAGATATTATAAGTACAATTTACATTTTTTACCTACCAACCATAGGAAGTGAAGGTATTGTTTTCACACCAGATTTCAGATGTGGAGATTTTCACATATATCCACGAATTATGCATTTTGTTAACAGAAAAAAGTATTTTTAGCATGATGTCTGTCCGTAGGTCCGTATAGTCGTGTATAGCTGGAACGTCACAACGGATAAGGATAAAATTTGGTAAATTTACTTAATGCATCAGTAGCATGAATTCATCAACTTTTGGTGTGTATCCAGAAACCGGAAGTGGTAGTTTATAAAGTATTAATTTTATATTCATTATTGGAAATTTCTCACTTAAAATATTGTAGTGATAAATAATTCAGTAATTAAACTAAAAATAAAAACCAAGATAATATAATTCAGTCATTTTAATTCGAGTTTTAAAAATATGTTTTTATACTTTTTATATATATATATAATGTTGTTTAGAAATTAATTTATTTCAAATCGTCGGTCGGTTCTGTTCCTGGCCACAGATGATTTGTTTATTTATTATTATGATGCCTATTATTATTTGGAGATCAAGGCACCTCAACAACAAAGGCAATTTGTACAGGTAAGAAATCATCCATCATTTTTATAAGTGATTTATTTCACTCTTAACCAAGCAACCCTTTTAGGAAATGTTTACTCTTTTATGTCAGTACAATCAAGCAAACAGTAAACCACTGAATCTTGATCCCGGATAGATCATTTAGAATAGAAAGTTAACTATTATCAGTACTTATTGACCATCCCTCTCAACCAAGAAATAAATAAATAATATCAAAGAATTATACTATAAGATAAATAAAACAATAAAACATATTTATATATTTTCACGAATAAATCATTAATGAATAAATATTGTTATTCATGTTTAAAACTCTATGCACGCCAGCAACAAAGGCCATAATTTAAAACCGAAAGATATGACGCACAATTAGGGGTTTTGGCAAATTTGGTTGGTGGTGCAGGTCAGAGGTGTCTAACTCACGGCCCGCGACAGCTATTTTTGCGGCCCGCGACCACCTTTAAAAAATTTTCAATTTGTCTCTTAAAAAATAAGTTGACCTGTGGCCAGGTCCGAACCGACCGACGGTTTGAAGTAAATTAATTTTCAGCTACAGAAACAATTTCAAATAATTTTAAGATATCTATTAATGTAATAAAAAACACATATGGATATAACATAAATATTTTTAATTTTATTTAATTTATAATATATATGTAAGACCAGGCTGTGACGTCATGAATGGCTGGATCACGTCATATAATTTTAAATCAAGAAAAAACTAATAAAGATGATTTTTCTCGAGGATAAAACCAATACAAAGTGCATGATTCGTGGTTATATATATAAAAATCTCCTCATGTGAAATTTGGTGTGAAAATAACCCTTCCCTTCCTATCGTCGATCGCTAATACTACCACTTCCGGTTTCCGGATTTGCACCAAAAGTTGATCAATTCATCCCACTGATACATTAAGTAAATATACCAAATTTCCGTTCAGGCTGTACACATCTATACGGACGGACAGACGGACAGACGGATGGACGGACAGACATCATGCTAAAAATACTTTTTTCTGTTAAGAAGATGCATGATTCGTAGAGATATGTAAAAAAACTATAGAAAACTTTAAAACACGTTGATAGTTTTTAAGTAAATTAAAAAATTACAAAATAAGTAAAATTATAACCGAAGTTACACTCCAATACAATGAATTCATTACAAAAGAAATTAATTTTTTATATAAAATTATTTGATAACTATATAAATCTTTATAGATTGTATTATTTTCCTTAAAAAGTTAATTTATATTAATACATCAATGGGTATAAAAAAACATCTAAAATATTGAGAGAATGGAGCTAATTCCCTGGTGGCACATGCATGTATAGGCAAATGGTGGGGACTGGTAGATCGATGCTCTCTAAGGGCATCTCTAGGATAATGACAAAAAAGTGTCGGATGACGCTCTTCTCTCTATTATGGAGTATAATTGAGTAATAAACTGTTGGCAATGCAAGTGTTGCGGGTTTACCTCTCCCCTCTACCTCACTTGCTGGTCCATTAAAGAGCCCTCTTCGTGTCAGTCGATGATGGATGCCAGCAACTCCTTAATGGATGCAATTGTAAGCCAACAGTTGTGCATCCACACCCCACTCTTCCGGATTCCCTCTGGACTTAAAAATAAAGGACAGTCGCATCTGTTAGATTACAAAATCACGCCATGTGTCTGTATTTTTTAAAAATATTGTTGCATTTTAACTTTAACACTAAAAACATCATCAGACAGAGTGAAATTTCCCTTCTACCTAAGGGTTAGTATTTTGTTGAAATCTTATGAATTAATGTGCTTTTTATTGAAGTTATACTTCTTTAGGCGCGTTATGGAAAATTGATGGGGAGTGAAATTTTAAGATGTGTGACACGAAAAATTAACAGTTTTTTTGTTTTTCCAGAAAAATAAATTTTTATTTGCCTGAAGTAGGATTCGAACCTACCATGTCTCTCTTCGACTACGTCATAGCGCTCAAAGCAAGCGAGCGCTCTACCCACTAGGCTATGACGAATCCCCAACATTATTATCTTATTTTAACCATATATGCCATCCCATGGATAGATTATTAACAATTTTTTAATTAAACACAAAATATGAAGAATCTTGTTGAATTCTTGATGTCATATCTAATCTAAGGTGTGTAGAAAATTATAATAATTCCAAGAGTATATATATATATATATATATATATATATATATATATTTCAATCTAATACCAGACCAAATAAATAGATAGATAGATAGATGTCAACATTTCGTTTCATTTGTGTTGTTTCTAATGGACCGCTTGAACATTTCATTTCGAATTATATATGTGTGCTAATAAATTATATTCAGTAGTGATTTAAATTGAATATTTTGATTGATATTACTTACTATTTGTGAATATTAGTGAAAACAAAAAATGTGCTTATATACTTTTGAGGTTAACTATCCGTATGTATTATTTATTGATATAAATTAATTATTTAATATAATTAACACTAAATATTATTAAATTATTAATGTTAAATACTTATTATTATATATTATTATTAATAATATATTATTATATTATTTAAATTTATATTAAATGTATATATTAAATATATTTTATTATATAAATATATTAATTTTCAATTTTTAATATTAATTATTGATATCTAAGATCAATCTAAGATTCTTTTAGTTTAAATTTGATGACTATTAATGGTACTATTCAATTTCAGTTCTAGTTTTCAAGATGGGTAAAACAAATGCGGAACACTGTAAAAACTATTACAATCGAAAAAAAGCTGCCAAAGAAGCTGAAAAAATTCGACAAGGCTTTTCCGTAGAAAAACCAATAATTATTTGCATGCAATTAAAAACTATTTTTTTAATGATGCCAAAGAAGTATAACTTCTCACGCGCGTACATAAGTACACGCACCGCTTTTTTTTCATGAGCAGATTTGAGCTTTAGATGCACATTGAACAGTACAACTGAACATTCAACCTTAGGTGTGATATTGTCGCGCAGGAATAGGTTTCAGATCCGAAATCCTGGTAGGGTTAGATGTTTGGATTTGAATTTAAAAGGATTGCGATCCTGTTATAGCTGAATCTGTGTTTTTAATGAAAAAAAGAAACAAAACATTTAAATCCAGATCCGAAATCGGATGATCTGATTTAAACCCAAAACAGAACGCGATCTTACCCATCCCATCGGTTTTAATAGATTATGCTTGGTTCCACTCAAAATCGGTTATAAAGTGCTTTTTTACTCTTCACTCTGAATCTGGTATAATTGCTTATTCTCGGCTCCATTCTTTATTGGATATACAGTGCATTCATTTTTTTCCCTTTTTTTCAGTAAAGATCCGAAATTCTTGGAATAGATCGGATCTTTGAACTTAAATACAAAAAGCATGGCGATCCTACCAACCCTGGTTTTTATTCGACTCGTTCGAGTTAATCTGATTAATATACATTATAACAAATCAATTTAATTATAATTATTATACACTATATTACTATATCTATATAAAAATTAGAAAAATATAAACGAAAAATTCACTTATGCCATGTGCATATTTTTAAGCCGACACAATTTTTTATTAATTAAAATTTTCAATAAATATTTTTAATTATTAGCTATAAAGTTTAACTGCCCTCTTATTGGTTTATTTAAAGGAATGTTGGTACCCAAACACTCCAATTTAAAAAAAATTATATTTCTAATTTCTTATTCTTTCCTATTTTAAATTTTAAATTGACCGATCTTTTTTTTTCTTCTCATTTATTGATTATTATCTTTTCATTCGCTCTTTTTTCCACTCCAAAAGAGACAATTTATATTTTTTCCCGCAATTTTCTTGTTAGTTCCTAGTTGAATGGATAGGCGCCTGAAAAGACAAGACAACCACCGAGCAAGAGAGAAAAAGAGAGAGAGAGAGAGAACGAGTAGATGTTTGGGAAATGTTTCCAAGACTTGGGATGAAATTGCCCGTAAGAGACAATGCTTGTTTTCACGGGAATATACCGACAGACAGACAGTAAAAGTAAAATACAAGTGAATATAAAAAAAAATGGAAAGAGAGAGAGAAAGATAATGAGAGATCATGAGGAAATGAGATAGAATCTGCGAAGGAGAGAGAGAAAAGACAAAAGAGTCAAGATAAAAGAGAGAGCCATTGGGGTGGTTATTTCGAATCTCATTGACTTAAAAAAGAAAAAAAAAAAGTGAACGCATTCAATAATGCTAACCGAGTCAACTCTTTGCTGTATCTATTTCCCTCTTTCTCGTTGCCTCATGTTTTTATATACAGGCTATTTCTCATATGACTATGACCCGCATGGGGCACTTTCCGCCAAAGTGACGATCCCTCGGGGCACACGCCACTTTTTTTTTCAAAGTTGTATCGCAAGAAAAACGAAAATATAGAATTAAAATCAATCAATGAATTGACTAATTTAGAATGATAATTTTTAATTTTATATAAGCTGATTTTCCACAGATTTTATGTTAAAACCATTTTAATTCTCCAAACATTAAAGAAAAAATGAAAACAAAAAAAAAAAAAATAACATGCATATTATATAGGTATAGACGAACCCGTTGCAAACGATGTTTGCAATTACAGTTTAAACTGAATTTATCGTGGTATGCAGCAATTAATTTAATAGTTCTTTAAAAACTATATTTTTCGTATACTTATCTTATATTTTCTCTAAATTTTTTTTAATTTTTATTCAATGGATTTGACAATAAATTGCGTAAAAACACTGGATATTCCAAAATCATGACATTTACATTTGTTGGTTTATGTAACTTGACTTTACCCATGTGGCAACAACTGTTAAACTTTGTATCTGCGGGGCGCTCTTTATGAATATTCAAGATGTCACAAAACTGACAAATGGGATTCCATTACCCCGAAATCATGATAAATAACTTGGTTTTCATTCAATTCTTCAATATGCAAAACTTGTAATTCTTCTATTAATTGTTATTGTGATAATCGAATGCGATAATTAGATAATTCAGCAGATAGTCTGTGAGCCTGTGATTGGCCATTTTTATTTCTTTTTTTTGTGTCTTCTCAGAGTTTCTTTGCTCTTTGACGCTCACGCAACTCTTCGTTTTGACTTTCTCGCCATCTCTGTTTTTTCTCTATTCAAGCGTTTTTTTTGAATTAGGGCTTTCCATTGTTATATCTGAATTAAATTGGGCAAATATATCTTCAAATTATTTTAATTAAATAGAATTAATATACTTACAAAAATTAAATTATTGGTTTATTAATTATTCTTTTCAAGTTGTTTACAAAATTATTGTAACAAAATATTTTTTCTAACATATTATTATTGTACAAATGGTACTTATGAAGATATCTCAAATCTCAATCTTGATATCAGCGAACGAATTTTTTACCAGCGTTCCTCGCGGTCCAGTTTTCAATCATAATTTTCTTTGTGCCCCCGCGTACAATAAAATATATACAACAACAGTGTCTTTAGTCTGAATTCTGTTTTTAAATTATTTTTAATTAAAGAGTTTGTTACTTTCCTTTCAGTCACAGTTAATCAATTTGTTTAAATAATATTTTCACTTTGTTATATTCTCCCCTATCCCCTCTAGTGTTCTTGCACCTCCTAGAAAGACACGCCCCACTCGGAAAAAGATCCTTGTGTAGACTAAGCACACGATATGCAGACAATATAAAGATTATCTTGAAATATGAGAGATACTGGATAGAGGTATTTAGAGGAATGTGATTATTGTGACCAAGAAATTCAAGTAGTGCCACTAAGATAGATTGGTACTTAGACAATATATAATTAAAAATAATGTTTAAATTTTAAATATAAGTAAATTAGATGGTATAAAAAAAGAGAAAAATCGTAAAATAAACGATGTGTATGTCTTTAAGTATTCTTGAATCTTTGTCATAAAAGGAATTTAAATTTCATCTTTTGTTAGTTAGCCTTTATATTCTATAACCTAAATTGAAAAAATCCCTATTTTCAATTTTTTTTTATTAGTATTTATGGAATTTAAATGATGACTATATTGAAATAGGAAATCATTTAATTTACATTTAAAAGGAAAGTTGAAATAAAAATGCAATTTTGTTTTATTTAAAAACCTCTCATTTGAGATCCACGCCTGTCATCTACTTAAATCTTTTCCCCTTTTAACAAAATATATATCTATATCTTTTCGGTTGAATTTTGATTAATCCGAATGTGTTTAAAACTTAATTTAAATATAAATGGTGTTTTTGATGCAAACAACTTTATGATAAAACTTTATCCGACCCCCTTAACGTTCAAGAAATCAAATATTCTTAAATGTAAATTGAGTTTTGCTCAAGTTTACAGAACAGTCCGATGGGTTGGAGGTAGTGAAATAGGGTGGGTAGATACGGAGGTGGTTGGGTTGGTTGGTTTTCTTCGTTACTGCTTTACCCTTAATCTTCTTCCTCTTCTTCTGTGTGATACTCGGTCGAAATGATGATATTCTTTGAAAAGGGTTCGGCGACTTTAAAAGGAATGTGCATTCAAGATGAAGGCCAATGGAGAAGGGGAGAGTAGGAGGATTGAAATTGTTAAAAGCTCTTTTCAATGTATCCCTCTTATTTTAACTAAATATCTACTTTATTTAATCTTAAGATGATGTCAGAAAGAAGAAGTGAAAGAGAAAAAATACCTGCAGGACAGAGAGAGGACTATATTGATAAAACTCTTGAATTAATAGGTATATTTAATCTTTTTAATTCCTTAAATATAAATTTGTTTATAATTTGGTTATATAAATAAACCTAAGTATCTTTCTATATATTTTGCTTACAAAGAATGAGTAGATGGGTTCATCTACTAACAGAGACCCCTCTTCGTTGGTCAAATAAACAATCAAATTGTTCAGTTACATTTCAATAAAAGTTTTACTATTTTAATTTATTTTATAAAAATTATAAATAAATAAAAGTAATCCATTATTCATTTTGTTTTAAAAAGCTAAATGTACAAATCTATATATTTAATACGACAGTGTCCGTCTGTACGCAAAAAACTCCAGAGCCTAAAATACAAGGAGTAGGGTAACCAAATTTTTCTGAGGTGTAGGGTACCTCAAATGAAGAAAAATAAAAAAGAAATTAGAATCTTAGGTAACTCCTGAGCTGAGCTGCGGGTGTTCCATTTTCCAGAAATATATATAAAGGAGAGTGTTTGTATGTTTGATATTTGTTTACTTTTTTGCTGTCACAGAAACAGATATATATATAATTAGAACCTCTCTCTCTCTCTCTCTATTTAAAATTTTAAAAAATTGAGTGTTCTAGCCAAATTAAGAAATTTAAATGCCCTATGCAACATTGATAGGTAAACCAAGGTGGGTGGACAATGAAGGAAGGGACATGGGAGAGATGGGACAGGGTAGGATTTGGTTGTAGCTGAGGAAAGGGACGCTTAGAGAAATGTGGATGCTGGGGCTAAGAACTTTCGAAAACTGTAGAGACACAGTTAGATAAATATAACATATACAATAATAATATATAATTAATTTACTGATTAAATTAAAATATATTTTACAAGAAAACAAATACATGTCTTATCTACTTATACTGATTGAAACAAAATGGATGAAAACCTTTTACATATAGACTTTCAACCAAATACTATGTATCTCTCGGGGGTACATGGGGCGGAGCCCCCGTCTAGGTGTGAAGAGCGCCGAAGGCGCTCAGAGCAGCTAGTTACATATTAATTAGTTATAATCATTAAAAAATCTATAGTGTCTGCAATCGACTATCTCGCAAATTTGAATTGGATTAAATAACATAATATATTATATTTAAATAAAATTTAATTAATTATAAATTATAAATTGAAATTAATAAATAATATTTATTAAACCAGCGCGTGTTTGGCTATTTGTTGGTGGCACCACGTCACGTGCTGCTGCGTGATTTGCAGTCGTGTTAATAAATTAATTCTGGTCCATTTGGCGATTCAATCAAGCTGAAATTTTATATATATAGCAGATTTATTCAATTTTAAATTATGTGAAAAACTATCAAAAATATATCTTTATTTTTACGGTCAGTTTAGAGGAAAAAAATGAAAACGTGGTCGGTAATGACCTTCTTCCGGATGAGTTACATTTCTCAAAAGTTGATACAATGCTACGAATTTTTAATAATGTCCGTGTACGAAATTTCTTTATTCTAGCTCAAACCGTTTTTACGTAATCTTGTCTACATACACACACACACACACACAGACAGACATTTTTCTCAACCTTAGTGAAAATGACTCAGGGGCTTTCAAAATGTATAAAAACATCATAATCTCTACATCGCAAATTTTCGTGATCGCAATAATATCTCTGGCGAGATAATAAAAATGTTGACTTTAATTCTTCAAATTAGTCTTATTTTAATTTTTATTATTATTTTGTAGCTACAAATATTTTATTTTTATTTGAAAATTCAGTATTGATTAATTCTCTTCATGAAATCATTAAATCTGAGGGATATAGTTTTTATGAGGTCTTGGCTCAATCTCATTACCCTTTTGCGGTCACGCTACGTTTGCCAAACAGAAGGGCGGGGGTGAGGTCAAACGGGTGTTGGATAAATAGTGGCATGTGTCACCCATCCAGTGCAGCTCTTGCCAATTATCACCCCTTCTTTTTCACCCTGGGGACACAAAATGGTCTCATAAAATTCAATGTATCCTTATGGTATTTCGATTATGTTATTCAACTTCTTCTACTAATAAATGTGTCAATATAATCCCCAAAACAACGATTCATCTTCAATATTTCATTTAGGAAAGTTAGTATAAAGAAATGATTGATTATTTTGGGAATAGATGATATATGCAATAGTATATGCAATATATCAAATACAGAAAAAATAATCAATTTTATAATAATTGTTTATTAATAATTAATTAATTGGATTTAATTTACTTGAAGAAAAAGAATAGAATTTTTTATGTGAAACTAAAAATATGAGCCGATCGATGATTTGAAATAAATTAATTTCCAAATAAATAAAGAATAAAAAAAATATTATTAAAACTTGAATTAAAATGGTTAAATTATATTATCGTGGTTTATATTTTTAGTTTAATAACTCAATTATTAATTACTACTATATTTTAAGTGAAATATTTTCCGACACTACAACTTCCGATTTCCGGATATACACCAAAAGTTGATGAATTCATGGTTCTGATGCATGAAGACCAAATTTTATCAAAATCCATTGAGCCTTTCAAGCTGTACACGTCTATACGGACACAGAGACGGACAGACATTATGCTAAAAATACTTTTTTCTGTTAACAAAATGCATGATTCGTGGAGATATTTAAAAATCTCCACTTGTGAAATTTGGTGTGAAAACAATACCTTCCCGTCCTATCGTCCGGTCGGTAAAAATAATGAAAATATGATCAACTTCGGAAGTATATTCTTTGAGTTTGATTTAATTAGTTTTGTTTGAAATCTATGTTCCGAGATTTTAGAGGGAGGATGAGGAGATTTATTACTTGCATGAAAAACTTTTTTTTTTATGGAGTAGAGAATATTGATGGAAAATTGTTATTCTATTGATCTTTGTTCAAAATTATTTGATTAATGAAACAATTAATTGATAAGCTTAGAAAAAAAAAATGAATGAAACCTTACAAGAATTGAACAGATAAAGATTTCGTTAATCTAACCGACAATAGAGAGATCGGTCTTTTTATTCTAAGGGGTACCTCCATCTGATTGAATCTATAAAAAAAGAGATAGAATGTTTTGATTTCTAATCCTTAAATGAGTGGACATGTATGGGTGTGTATATGTAGCTTAGAGGGTGGTTTTATTTAACCGAGAACCCTCTCTCTTGAGCATCATCTCTTGGGACTGGCTGGTTGCCTTTGAACAAGTTAATTTTTCTTATCATCCCGGCAGATGGTGTTGTTCTTGAGTTACCCTAATAGGGACAATTTGATGTTCCATTTAGTCAGCCCTTTGTGTCTGTCCCTAATACGTTGGGACAACTCAATTTGGTTGCTAACCAGGGATGGGGTGACTCTCCCCCGGGAGCAAGATTTGATGACTCGTAATGGCGTTGCTCTCCATTCCACCCTCCCTCTCTCGCAACCATCCCTAACCCATCTATTCTACTAGCTCACCGTCAATCTCGGATAAAAACAGATTAATTCCTCCATTAGAGTCACTTCTTAAACCAACAGCCACAAAAATTCATCTAACGATCGATATTTATATGTTATTTAATTATATATTTTTGTACTTTTCTATACAATTGGATTTCATTAATCCATTTGCTTCCACTTTCACTAACATTCATAAAGGAAATTTAAATAAAATAAAAAAGATTTTTTTCTTAAATCTTATTTACGTGTCAAATGGAATTATCATAATAAATATTTAAAAAATTGATTTACTAACGAAAAAATAAATAAGAAAATACTAAAATGTTTGGTTTAATTTTGAAAATTAAAATCGAATTTCGTTTAATTTTTTTTCACCCTCTTGATCATCAAGCATTTGGTGTACTTAACGTATAACACAAGAACTGTTAAATTATTACTTTAATCTCTTTTAAAAGAGATATATTAAACCTAAGTCTAAGTTTGAATATGTTTGAATTAGGCTATTATCCATGAGAAATTATTCAAACATTAATTTAATTTAATTAATTAGCATAGGGATTGATTTTTTTTTTAATAATATTTATTTTATCTTAATAGTAGATAAGAAAATTTTAATAGAAAATTAGTTATGTACTTAGTTATTTATTTTCTATGATTCATCGGAATGAAGCTGCTTCATTGTTTAATTTAATTAATAATTTTATTTTATTTTATTTTATTTAAATTTAAAAAATTATAGATATAGAGTTAAATATTTATATAAAAAATTGTCCGACTTAACATTAATATTCATATTAAATAGGAAAATAAAATAATTAATTTATTAATTATTTTCATATTATTTATATTATCATTATTATAAATGAACAATATAAGTAATAAATAATATAACTAAATTTCTGAAGAGGGTTTTTATACAGAACCGAAACACCGACATTGATTGGATTAAAAAGTTTGATAGCTGTATTTCTAATTCTTATGTTTTTCTACTTGCTGCCATCTAATTCCTAATCCATTATTTCCTACTTGATTAATTAAATAATTATTTTATTAAAAAAGGTGAAAAATTAATAGTGGTTAATAGTTTCAAGTTTTTAATAAACTTTGATAATTTTAATTGAAATTGATAATTCATTATGTATATTTATTTATTTCAATAAATATATTATTTATTATTATTTTTTATTATTATTTAATTTATGTTCACCGAGTTGATAAGAATCCCTGACAGTTAGGCAAAGCGCAATACTACAGTTCACTAACAACGAAATTCGCGCTATTTTAAAGTTTTCCTTCGTTAAAGGCAAATCCGCTAGAGAAACGTTCCGTGAGATTAATGGTGTTTTGGGGGATGGTTCTCTATCACTTCGAACCGTGAAGGAATGGTTTCGACGATTCAGAGCCGGTAAAAACGACTCCATGGATAGGCCAGCCGGCGGAAGACCTGTGACGACGAATACTGATCAAATCATGAAAAACTTCCAGTTAGACCGGCATGTAGCATCTCGTATCGCTCAGGAGATGGGAGTTAGTCACCAAACCATTTTAAACCGTATGTAGAAGGCTGCATACTTGATGTTTGGGTGCCGCATTATTTGACACAAAAAACCTTCTGGACCGAATCAACGCCTGCGATATGCTGCTGAAACGGAACGAGCTCGACCCATTTTTGAAGTGGATGGTGACTGGCGTCGAAAAATAGATCACATACGAAAATATCAAGCGAAAACGGCCCTGGTCGAAGGCCGGTGAATGGTTCCAAACAGTGGCCAAGCCGGGCTTGACGCCCAGGAAGGTTTTGCTGTGTGTTTGGTGGGATTGGAAGGGAATTATCCAAGTGATTACCACCTGTTCTTGTCCATGGCGAACGCCCTTGGTGGTGTAAAGTTGGACTCAAAAGAGGCTTGTGAAAAGTAGCTGTCCGCGTTCTTCGCAAATAAGGAAGGGGGTTTCTACGCGGGAGTATTGTGAAGTTTCGATCTAGATGGAAACAGATTCTCGAACAAAACGGCGCATATTTTAATTAAATCCGATCACTGTAACACTTTTTACAAAGCATTGAATAAAGAGTAAAAAAGAGGAAGGGAGATATTTCACAACCTTTTATTGTTTTTTTTTTTGTGTTAATGGCTAGGCTGGTTCTCAAACTTTACTGCTGTCTGGTGTTGAATCATATCAACGATATAAATTTTTGCAAATATCCACTTCTCTACTGCCTCTCTAATACTTCGACTCTTTTTTTTAATATAATATTTTTTATTTCTAAAGGAAATTCAAAATTATATTTACTTAAAATGTCAAATTGTAAGAGTTGGATAGTTTATGAATTTGCAAAAAAATTGCAAATGACTGAAAAAAAATTTTTATTGCAAAAAAATTGTAAAAAAATTGCGAAAAATGGCAAAAAAAAGCTCGAAAAAAAGGCGATTTATTTAAACAGGCGCGGAATACCAAAAAAAGCAAATAAAGGCGAAAAAGGTGTTTTTTAAAATCTACCAGTGTGTTTGATTTTTATAGATCGGTGGAGATCTATAAAAAAATCTTGAAAAGGCTCAAATTTTAAAAATGCAAATGCCTTTTTTTGATCTCTCTACTGATGAGATATTTAAATCTCGAATGATGACGGCTTTTGGGACAAACCAGGGGGCATCCACTATAATACGAAGGACTTTATTCTGAAATCTTTCCAGTATTTCAATGTTGGAGTTGGCTGCAGAGCCCCATAGTTGTACTCCATTGTCCAAACGGGCTTGACTATTGTTTTATAAAGTAGAAGTTTATTGTCAAGTGTTTACTGTAATTTATGGCCAATCAGCCAGTATAATTTATGTAGCCGAAGTCCCAGTTGCTTCCTTTTGGATGTTATATGTTTTTTCTAGTTTAGTTTACTGTCTAGATGCATCCCAAGATATTTCGCATCTTTGGCTTGTGGATTTGTTGTTAATTGTGATGGAGGGACAAGAACCTTTCTTATTGGTGAATATCTTAATAATAATTGGGAAAATTATATTCAATATATATATATATATACTATATCTTTACTAATACCTATTAGGTAAGATTATTTTTTAATATTTGATATTGATAATACTTTTAAATCATTTACATGTAGTCGTATAACTAAAGCTATCATTTCTAATATCTCAATGAGAATCTTAAATAAAATTAAAACCAATTAATAAATTAAGTATTAAATAGTCATATTAATATCATTAAATTACAATGTAATTTTTTATTCTTTTTTTCTTTTTCTGGTGAACATATATGAACCAATCCCGTAGAGGGAATAGGCAAGTAGTCTTTTTCTCAGTTAGGCTGAAAGGCGGTCGAGGTTCCGGGGGAGGGTTCTATCTATTAAGACGGCTTTCTCCGTTTCAAATCTGATTTAGCCAACTGAATAGAGTAAAAAGCAGGAGCTCTCAATCTACCCCCGCTTTTCCGCCCCACTCACTTTCTTGCTATTTGGGTCTATTTGATCCTACTAATGGTGTGCGGTTATAATTTATAAATTATTACAAATAATAATAATAATAATAAAATAAAAACCACGTTCATAAACTTCTTCTACTTCTCTTTATTCCTCTTTTACTCTATTTATTTATTTATTTTTCTTTTGATTTATTTATTCGTTCTATGATCTTTGTTATTCTTTCACAGATTATCTTTAGATTAGATTTTATAGAGAAATCCTTTGAAATTCTTTTTACTGGGATTTTTATATAATAAAATTATTATATAATGCAAAGGAATAAGCGGATGAAAAGAAGAATAAAAGGATTTACTTTTCATATTTGAGAATTTAAACTAAATAAAAAAAATGAATTTCTTTAATATAAAATAAAGATGATATAATATTGGGATTATATCTAAATTATTTTGATAAAGTATTCGGTGAGTATACAAACATAGTTGTGATTGAATCACAATCCAATAAAATTAGAGAGAATTAATTGGTTTTTGTGACCAAAAACTTTCAAGTTTCAAGATACAGTTGTTTTACGGAAATTCATAGAAAAATTTCTATTATTTTTTAAAAATCTCTAAATCTGGAGAGTCTTCACTCGACTGTCTCGCAATTTTGAATTGGATTAATTAACAATCTTATATTATATTTAAATTAAATTTAATTAATCGTAAATTTTAAACTGAAATTTATAAATAATATTTATTAAACCAGCGCGTGTTTTGCTCTTTGTTGATGGCACCATGTCACGTACTGGCGCGTGATTGCCAATCAACGTGTTAAAAAATTAATTTCGGTACTTTCAGCAATTCTATATATAGCACTTTTATACAATTTTTAATCATGTGAAAAACTATCAAACATATGACCTGTTCGCAAAATCATCTTACCTTTTTTTAGAGTTGAAAATGATTTCCCACCCCAAAAATACTATCGCTACCTTTTAAGATGTCGATCGCCCAGGTTGAGAATCACTATTCTAGATCAAACCGTTTTCGCGTAATCTTGTCTACATACACACAGAGAGAGAGAGAGACAGAGACATTTTTCTCAACCTTAGTGAAACTGACTTAGGGATTTTCAAAAAGTATAAAAACATCAAAATCTCGACATTGAAAATTTTCGTGATCGCAATACTATCTGGGGCGAGATAGTAAAAAGTGATAGTTCTGGAACAATTCTAAATATCTATATTACTAATCAGTGTCGGCATCAGTCCTCGTGTGTCTCATGCGGTCTGAAGATAGCAATGTAAAAATATATTGAAATTAAATATTTTATTTATTATTATGATTAATTAATTAAGTTTTAAATTCTAATTTAATTTTCACAAGATAATAATTATATTTCAGAATGAATGAGATGATGATAATATTTTTAAGTAGTAATTTACTTACTACTAAACTTCTCCTTCAAAATTATAACCTACAAACACAAAAATTTAATCATTTACAAATCAGGTAATTTTAAATATCTTAACAATAATATTTTTTGTTAAGTTATATGAAGTCAGAAAAAATAAAATTCTTTAAATTTACTGTAACCCCAAATCATGCGATGAGGATTATTTCTCTTTATATAATATACAGTGAGATACCTTTAGTTAAATGTAGATATTATGTAAATAAGCCCAATTAATGAGAAATGTGTATGACATGAGTTTATGGTATGAATGTTTTGACCTAAAAGACCTGTTTACTTTACGAGTTACGGCGATACACATATCTTCATATCTTCCATTAGGCCGCAAATAAGTTCCCATCTCTAAATAATATGGGAGCTTTCCTAAAACTTGTTCACAAAATATTTTAAATATATATTTATAATCGGTGTAATTGTATTTTTGGTTTTATTATTATCGTGTTAGTATAATTAAAATAAAATAAATATTATATATTTTTTATGTTTCTATTAACTAAAGAATAGTCAGTTATTCTGAGTCAAGGGATTTCACTGGGAGGGAAAGTTGGTTTTGGAAATAGACTGGGTTTCTCTCTCTCTCTCGTCCTCTTTCTCCCTTCGTTATCTCACACTCTATGTGAGTTTGTTTTTTATCTTATCATAATAAAATAAACTTTCGCTTTTTCTTTTAAATTTATTTCTAAAGTCTCATCAACAGTGAACAGTTAGGAGATGGGGTTGGTGAAAAAAGAAGTGAAAAGGGTGGCTTTGGAGATGAGTGCTAAGAAGACTGGGGTAAAAGATGGCAAGATAGAAGGAAGAGGAGTGGTTGGGGAGAGGTGGAGATGTGTAGGTGGAAAGCGACGACGACGATGCCACGGAAGGCGTTTGCGCCAAGATTAAGTCATAAAGCTGCCAACGTTAAAAAGTTTAAATTATATTG
Source organism: Labia minor (assembly GCA_963082975.1). Taxonomy (NCBI): domain Eukaryota; kingdom Metazoa; phylum Arthropoda; class Insecta; order Dermaptera; family Spongiphoridae; genus Labia; species Labia minor. The sequence goes on from OY720344.1 coordinate 78,216,261, forward strand.
CCAAAGTTGCTTATTATTTACAATGCTAATTAGACACGAGAAAAAAACTCACCCCATTCAGTACACCAACCCTCGCTCGTTCGCTTGCTCTTCTTCCTTCTTGTGGAAGAGAAAATGAAAGAGGAAGAGAGGTCAGAGGAGGGTTGGTTGTTGCTCGTAAAGTTGGGGTGTTATTAATACAAAATTACAACAGACACTGTGCGTTATGCTTAATAGTTTAAAACGCTACCCTCCTTTACTCATCCTTCCGTCCTTGGAGCGCCCTTTTTGCTTGGCAGGAAAAAAGAAAGAAAAAATAATAGAAAAAAGAAAAAGTAGAATAAAAAAAAAAAAATATCTACAGAATAATCGAGAATGAAAAGAATAAGAGTTATTATAAAACATAGATATGGGGTTGTAAAATAAATAACTAAAAATAATAGTAAATAATCATTCTTATTTTATTAAAAGAAATCATTTTTATTTGAAAAAAAAATGATTTAATAATGCAATAATTTTTTAAACTGGTGAAGTAGTTAGTATTTTAGTATGGAATTGAATGAATAGATAATAATATTTTAAAGAGATATTTCTTCTCTTTCAGTTTAAAATTTCCATTTTTAGAATTTTTAAGGATCAAAGAAGAATAAACACAAAATAGCGACTACACCATTTACCTTTACCTTATTCACCCAAAAGTAAGAATGTATTTAAAAAGAAAGTTTAAAATTATTACAAGTAATATTTATTTATATTCATTTAATTTAATTCTAATTTTTTTATTTAACTATGGAAAAACCTGGGCAAAAGTCAAAAGCATTCATATTTTCATTTAAAGGTCAAAGTTTTTTTATTATATAACATATATTTGTAATTTTAATTTATTATATTGTTTAAAGAAAATAGATTTTAATCCACATTGTATATTAAATAAAAGTATATATATATTATAAGTATTTTTCAAGAATCATATTTAAATTCTTTTTAAATTTCTACAAAATTCTTATTACTTATTATTTTATTTAAATATTTAAATATTTTTTTTATTAATAATTAATTCTCTAGATTTTATTTATAAATTTAATATATTGTATGTACCTAATAAATATTAAAAGTAAATTTTTAATTTATTCATAAATTTGACTTTTAATCTATAATTCTTAGTTTTAAGGTAATAAACATGATGTAGTTTAATATACAAGTCAATAAACACTTGAAAGTATTATTTAATTATTTGGTTTAATTCAAAGTTTCCAATTAATTAATCTAATCACAAAAGTTTAAACAAAGTTATTCCAAGTGAATTTTCACTGTTGACTTATTAAATTTAATTAACTAACTCAAGTATGAGAATTGTATTTAATTTTTTTCGTGATTAGAGGGAGAGGGACGCAGAATGTTTAGAATTTATATATAAAGTTAACTTCTAAACTTGACAAGATTAAAGTTCTATTTAATTATTTTAATTTTTTATTGGAATTAAAAAAAATAAATTTGTTATTAATCTTATTTATTATTATTATTATTATTGATTAATAAATATTTGTTTACAATTTAAAAATATAAAAAAAAAATTAATCGCCCGAACAGGGACTTGAACCCTGGACCCTTAGATTAAAAGTCTAATGCTCTACCGACTGAGCTATCCAGGCCTTGATAATAAATTGAGATATTATAATAACTGATCTAAAATTAGATTAATAGGGGCATTTTGTCTCTTTTTGAATATCTTAAATTTTATTATTATTGAAGATATATAGTTAATTATAACTTATTTTTCTTTAAATATTTAATATTGTAAAATATGGGTAAATTATGTTATTATTTTTATATATTTTAATTTAAAACTATTTTCATTGGTAAAGCATAACTTACCTATAATATAAGAATTATAATAATACTCATTATAAATATATTATATTCAGTTAAGTAGCTTTGGTTTCTGCCGCCCAATTTTCCGCCTCCATTAAGGTACATAAATTGAAAACGCTCCAAAAACTTAAGACACTCAAAGGTATTCTTCAGCAAAAATGAGTAATTTATAGGGTACAGATAAAGATGGCATGAATAAAATAAATTTTGCCGCCCTCAAAAAGTGCCGCCCGGGGCGATCCAATCCCACCACGCTACGCCACTGATTAAATTTATTGATTTGGGTTTTTAAAATTTAAAATAAATATGTTATTATATTTATTGTAAATTTTCGTTGCATATTGTTTCTGTTTCTTCCATCTGTCTGTCCTCCTCCCCTCCCCCACCATCAATTTGACGGATTGATTGTTTCCTTCCTCTTTGTTAATTCCTTCTAGTTATGTAATATGATTAGGAAGCCGAAAAGGTTCTTAAGTTGGGAGTCGTTTCTCTTTCGGAAACGAGATCCTTGAAGAGAAGGGGTAAGGGATGCAAAGGCAAGGATAATTTCTTCTCCAGAGCTGCTAATAATAAATTGCGCTCGTTAATTTGCCTTGCTGTTCTTTTGCACGCTCCCTGGTGGCTCTTCAGGCAACTAATTCGCGCACGCGCCCACATGAACCTCCCGTCTTCGGTGGGGGTCGCGCCTCTCTCTAATTGGTCCGCGTGCTAAAATGGCGCTCGACAACCTTCCCCCACTAACCCTCGCTACCTCTATCTCTTTTATACTCAAACATCTCACGCTTCCTCTGTCTCTGTCCCTCTGACTGTGTATCTACCTATAGAGTAACGCCCGGTGTGCGCCTTTCAACCCCCGTTTATCCATCCCCTATTCGTGGTACCGGTGAATAACACTCAGTGGATGAAGAGGGTGACTTGAAAATGGGACTACAGGAGGAACGGGGGAGGTAGATTTAACAGCGGTGCGGGTAAATTACCCCCTTGGTGAAATATGCATCTAGCAACTTAGCCATCCCCTAACTCATCCTTCTCTTCGTACACGAACACAGAAGAAAACAAAAGAAAATAAGAAGAGTTCTGAAGTTCTTATCGGATAACGATCCAAACCAATCTGAAATTGAAATCCCAATCATTTAACACACATTTAAAAAATGTACTTTTCATTAATCAATAAAAAATAAAAATAATAATTATACACCCTTATGTAACTTATTAAACAACAAAGAAACTATAAAGAGAATAATGAATGAATAAATACATAATAATATAATTATTTTTTGATAATTTATTTATTTAGTATTTTTGTTTAATATTTGTATAATAAAACATAAATTATAGTATTGCAAATTGTGAAGGAAATACAATTAAAATGTGGTGTCAGTTGAAAGAGATTTTTTATTATATTTTATTTATCTGCATAATATAATTATTTTTTGTTTCTTTGTTTTTTAAAATAAAAGCTATTATATATACAAATACATATTTGGATATTTACCAAAATTAATTTCTCATTTTAGAGATATTTCTTAAATTTTTTCTAAAATTTATTAAAGAGAATTGCATGATCTCAATGCGTCAATTAGTATGAAGTCTTAATAAGTCAATTAATAAATAATCAATTTGTGAAAAAGTTTTTAACGTAAAAATAAGATCGATTATTTTTGGAATATTTTTTTGAATATTTTTTGTAAGACATTAAAATAGATTAATATAAATTATAATTTATTGCAAATACATTAATAAAGAAAGAAAAATACATTTCAATGTTTTAAAATTTACTAAATACATATATAATTATGTAAGGTGAAGTGGGGTAAGTGCAGACCAGTTTTTGCAAAGTTTGACTTTAAACTAATAAAAATTTTATTTATTTTAAAAATAATTATCTTGTTTTAGTATTATTGAATTATGTTACTACTAACTTATTTGTATAAATATACAATTATATTCAAAATTATGTTTAATATAACAAATTGTAACAAAAGGCAAGTAGTCCGCACTTTCCCTGAAAACGGGACAAGAGCGTACACGCATATTATGAGCGAATTGAATCTTTATATGATGAATTACGGGACAGGAGGAGAATTTCATACATTTTTACTATATACTACTTTTTACAGAACTTAAACATGTTGATTAGTTTTAAAGTTAAAAATTAGAAAATTTAGAAAAAATAAGCATTAGAATTTTAATATAAAACATAAAGTAAATATTAGAAATCATTTATATTTGAAACTTATATTAATCTTCTTCACATTCTTCACATTCGTATTGTTTTTTCTTGATCCCTTATTGCATATACCATACACCCACCTCTTACATATTATGCATTGAATCCAATCGTTATTTTGAGTATAATACTGAGAATCTCATTTACAGATACAACATAAACTTTCATTAAATTCATCAAGACTGATTCGTTTTTTTTGAAATTTTACCTTTTCCTTTCTTATCAGTTTTTTATCGACCGACGATAGTAAGGTAGGTATTGTTTTCGCACCAAATTTCAAATGTGGAGATTTTTACATATCTCCACGAATCATGCATTTTCTAAACAGAAAAAAGTATTTTTAGCATGATGTCTGTCCGTCCGTCCGCTGTGTCTCCGTATAAATGTGTACAGCTTGAACGGCTCAATGGATTTTGATGAAATTTGGTATATTTACTTAATGCATCAGTATGATGCAAATCCGGAAACCGGAAGTGGTAGTATTAGCGATCGATGATAGGAAGGGAAGGGTTATTTTCACACCAAATTTCACATGAGATTTTTTACATATCACCACGAATCATGCACTTTGTATTGGTTTTATTCTCGAGAAAAATCATCTTTATTAGTTTTTTTCTTAATTTAAAATTTATTCCTAGTTAGTCTTTATTGAGAAATGCATTGCGATAGGAGGCAAGCAAACTACAGCGCACTTGTTCCACATGATAGTATGCACTTGCCCCATGATAGGATATGTAGAAGGGGTGAGATAAAAAAAGTATTTTTACTCATAAATTTAAAGATGTAGTGATAAAAATATATTCTATATAAAATATAATCAATATATTATCTATTTACCAAAAATCAAAATTCAAAACACAAAATGTATTATAGAACTAAGATTTGTTATTGCAAGACACAAAGTTACACGTGTTAATTTATTCGGGTGATTTCAAAAGAGTGCTATATTAGCCAGGAAACGCATTCTATGGTGATATCTATGTGAAATGGTACATAATGATATAAAGTAGATAAGTATTTTCCATACATTTTATTATCATGTTGTGAAAAATACAACCGTTATCGCACTTACCCCACTGCACCTTAATTATTATATATATATATAATTTGTTATTATATTTAAAAGAGACATAAAAACGGTGGTAATTAGCAAAGTACCATTTGTACCGAGACAAATGTTATTTAAATTTATTCTATAATTTACAACTGAATTAAATTAAATAAAACTAAAATATTTTTTTAAATTTCTTGACTTAATTAGGTTTGGAACTTCAAGTCCAATACCACACAAATATTCCATCTGTTTTGTACAACACAGATCATTTGCCCCATGATAAGATATGTAGAAGGGCCCCATCCCCTTTACTCCTCATCCCTACTTTTGCTCCAATTTTTTCAGAAAGCATCCAGGAATCAATTATAAATTTTAATTTTTGTAAGGTAATTAGTTAATTAATTTTCATATAGATCAGAAATCATATGAATCAGAATGTCCAAAAAAATAATTTTCCTTTAGAAAATCGAATACAATCGATTTTTCGTCAATACTGATAAGGTGTGCATAAATTCATTTAATTTAAATTGAAATATCATTTAATATATTAGTATCATTTAATTTAGTAGTATTAACTATAGAATTCAGAGGGTATTATAAAAATGTATTCTCTATTTATTTAATCTATTATAATAAGCCTAGTCATCAAATAAATTAATTAAATTGATTAATTGAGCAATAAACTCTAAACAACAAAAAAGAGATACTATATGTTTATTATATTGTATATTTAGGTAAATTGTACTACTAATCGGATGGGTAAATAAATTTTAGTAAAAGGTGAGATACTATTAAAAGAGGATAGTTATGAGCTGATGGGGATGATAATCGTATTTATTGCTTCGAATGAATATAACCATTGATTTAATACGATTATATAGGACATGAATAAAAGACAGACAGAGAGAGAGAGAGAGAGAGTTATTGTTATTTTTGGGCTCACACATAACCAATAATATTTATACGTATATTTGTATATTTAGTTATTAACAAAACAAATTCTAAATGGGTTAAAAAAATAAATGGCTATTTTGACAAACAAAATCAGAATTGTGAAAATTATTAAAACAGAATATTCGAAAAAACTTAAATCTTAACATTAATTGCAAAATAACAATAAGTCTCACTAAATAAATATTTTAATTTTAATTAATTATTTGTAAAAATCAACCTGTTACTTAATTAATTAATCTATTTTAATAGAGATAAATAATTAAAACATTATTTAAATATTATAATATTATAATATTTTTTATCTTTAATGATTAATTAATTTTAATATTTACCTACTTTAATTTCATAATTTATATATTTTAAATAAATATTTATTATATTTTAAGAAAGAAAGAAATAATTATTAATAATAAAATATGTAAGAAAATATATACAATTTTATTTTATACTGATTTACATAAGGATTGTTTTTCTTATCATTAGTGATTTACTTTGTATTTTAACTAATTTTTAAAAATATTTTAATAAATAGATATTATTTTTAATTGAAATTTGATATTAATTTATTATATAGTATACTATAATGTCTAAATATAGGGAAGAAAGTCATTAAAATAATATAATGACTTCTTAGAAATTTTTATAAAGAAGAAAAACTTAGGTATGAAATAAAATTAATTTTTTTTATCAAGATACAATTAATCTTATAAATATCGTATTTTCCTTTAATGAAAAGAGATTCTTTCACACTTGAGTGTATAACATAGTAATTAAAAATAATATCATAGTATTAATTATTGGGTTTAGTCGTAGTAATAAGTATGGTATACACGTTCACACTTATTGATTTTTCAAAAAAATATTTTTTTAGAAATTTGGGATTAAAAAGTATTGATATTTTGAAATTAAGTTTATGAGTCAAAATTACTTTTTATCTCTACATTTATAGGCAGTTACAACCATATACACTATCAAACAACATAATTTTCGTCGTATGTATGTGATGTCTGTAAACATTATGAAGTTAGTTACAAATTCAGTTTAAACTTAAATTGCAAACACTGTTTGCAACGGGTTCGTCTTGTATATAGAAAATATAGGTTAAAAAAGTAACAATTATTATTTAGTAATAATTTTAGATTAAATAAATACAAAAATAATTTCATCTTCTATTTAACTAAGGTAATCTTCAAACATTTAGAAATAATTGTAAAATTAATAGGACATTATCTCTAGGGGGTTTTTATCCTACTCTGGAAATTATGAGTCTCATTGTAGAGAAAAAGGATTTAAGATTATTGTTCTAAAAATAGAATTGCCCATTTGGGACCAATATATACCAAAACTTCATTAATTTTTTGTTAGAATTAAACAAAGGGCCTAAAACAGGACGTTATCTAATTAAAACAGATTGATCAATTTATGTATAAAATATGTATTTATATAATATATAATATATTTAAATTTTAATTTATTTTAAATTAATTTTAATAAAAAGTCCCATTTTAATTTATATGAAATATCCTGTCGAGAAATAAATACAACAAATGACAATCATCAAAAATGATGGAAAAAAATAATAATTAAAAAGAATAATTGGAAAATTTCATGAAATCATTTTATATTAATCGTATAGCTATGTACAACTTTATATATATAGAAAACATATATACCTAAATAGTTTATTTCATTTTTATTTGTTTAATTTAATTGTTTTTTTTAAAATAAATAAATTTAATAACTGATTACTTTCCCGCATACTTCGTATAATCGTCAAAAATTTCGACTTCGAGATTTCGATAGATCTTGACGTTTTAGACCTCCCTGAGTCGGAAAATAACATTTTTCGAATTATGTCTGTGTGTGTGTATGTATGTATGTATGTATGTATGTAATGTCTGTGAGCAAATTTACTCAAAAACTAATCAAGCTAGGACTTCGAAATTTGGTACACCGATATTATTCACAGTTTGTAGATTTCTATCAAAATTTCGTCAAAATCGGTTAACCGGAAGTGGTACTTTACCTACACTGGTTGCGTTTACCTTTCAGGTAAAGTACCAGTTTACTTCGAGATATTTGCTTCCTATTTTGTATATAGATTTAAAAATATGAAAAAAATTCAGATACCAAATTTCATCATGATCTAACTACCGGAAGTGACATTTTACCTATACAAGTAGCGTTAGGTGTAAATTATAAATATATATAATAGAGTGTTAAACCATTTTACTTTATAATTTAAATTAATTAGTTCGTTTATTTTTATTGTTAATAATAACCTAATTACCTATTTATATGCGGGAAAGTCTAGGGGAGGACACTCCCGAATTTTTTTTTATTAGTATTCATAAAATTAAATAATTTGATTTATTTTAAAACAAAAAATAACATAAAACAATTTTTTTCTATTCATCTTATTCAACTAAAATCAATGAGTATTGTTAATTAATTAAATAAACTAATTAATATTTTAATAATATTATTATAAATTAAAGGAAGTCTTATTACAATTTTAATAATTATATTTTTATACATTACTAGTTGCTCAGAGCGCCGAAGGCGCTCTTCACACCTAGACGGGGGCTCCGCCGCCTGTACCCCCGTGTGGTACATAGTATTTGGTTGAAAGTAGCAAAAGGTTTTCATCCATTTTGTTTCATTCAGTATATTAGATGAAACATTGATTTCTTTTTGTGTTCTTATTTAAAATATATTTTAATTTAATCAGTAAATTAATTATATATATTATTATTGTATATGTTATATCTATCTATCTATGTGGCTCAAAGATACTCCTGGGTTTTCCAAGCGGACGTTTTCCAATCGGTCTCCCCACCAATATCTTTTTCCTCTCCCATTCTAGCCACGTGCCCTGCCTATCGCAGAACTATTTCTCAAGATGCAGAGAGGTCATGCAATTTCTCGTAATGAGGTCTCCGTCATTCCCCGGTGACCTCATCTTTCTTTGGTCAATAAATGCGGGGAAGAATCCTATTCTCAAATACTATGAATCTACTCTCATCTCCCAGGGTCATAGACCATGCCTCCCACCCATATAATACAACAGGCAAAATAATTGCTTTATATATTTTAATTTTGATTCGTTTTGATAATAATTTTGATGAGATAAGCCTCTTTACTGCATGATAACAGGCATTTCCCGATTGCAACGTCGATTTAAATTCTTCTCAAATATTATTTTCCTTTGTGATTACATTCAATTTTTCTACATATTCAAATTATACATTTTGTATATTAAGTTTTTGTATGTTAATATTCTTCTTCTTTGTTACTAAATATTTTTTCTTATCACTATTAATTTCAAACCTCCAATTATTTTTCCTCGCTATCTGTAATTGCAATTATTTAATTGATTTGATATTTGAATATTAGAATTTAAAATAAAAAGTGAAATATTATAATAATTCTTTGATTGGGGATCGCTATGATAATTCATTTTTTAAAATGATTCCGCTAAGGACAGTGAGCCGCGAGATGCTCTTGAATGAACAGGACAGGAGTTAGCTGATAGTTGCTTGCTGAGAGGAGTAGTTTCATTTAAGTGCCCGAAAATCCAAAAAGTTATTGAGCTACCTCGTAGTTATAAATATAAGGTATATAAATATAACTCTTATATATTTGAATTTCATATAAATAATAATAGAAATATCTGTAAATATGTAAATAAGCATTGGTTTTGTAATCATTTGGACTTCAACTATAAGATTTTGTTGTAAAGTCCTAGAAATAAATTTCTAATATTACGAGGTTATATTACTTATACTATATCAGAGGAAAGATGGGCATTTATAAGTTTATATACCATTTAATCCTTTTAATTAATTTTGTAGGTAATTATTTTTAACAAATACGGATAACTAAGAGTTTTCCACAGCAGTGATACCTAAATTTATTTTCTCTTAAACTTTTAATTATATTTTAATTAACTTTTAATTATTTTTAAATAAAAGTATTATTTTTTAATTGATCAATTTATTTATACAATTTAATAAGATATTAATTTTCAGATTATTTTTGACCAAAAAATTACCTATAGAATATATAAACAAAATCATAATATACTGATAGATTTTGTAATTATTTAAATAATTCTTATATTTTATTACAATTGCATGAAAATATCATAATGTTAGTTAATATGTAGTGAAACAATAAAAGTAAATTTTATTATTGGTTTTTTGAATTGTTTGATGTATTTTCTTTAATATTTTAGAACATAAATAATTATCATGTAAAGAATTTATATTTTTGGTTGGGTGGAATTTTCTGAGCCATACTATATTCTTTATGGGGTAAACGTTGATCCCTCGGGGAATGTGGGAGGGAGGGTTGAAAGGTCGGGAATGAAATGATAGTAGTTTTTCTGCTATTTAATGTGTCTATTTGCGTGAGGGTGATTAAAGTGCCTTATAATGTATGAATGTATATAAATATATAAATGTGTGTGCTGGTGTGAGTCTCGAGGGTGTGGTCACCTTCTCCGGGGGGCGATTAAAACGAAGCCCGATGTCGGTCGCTCGGTCGGTGGAAGCCAACCCTCGTTTATTGATCTCTCTCTGTGTCTGTTTGAATGTCTCTCTGGTTAAGGAGAGAGAGAAAGAGGAATGGAGAGGGGGAGAGGGCGAATAACGAGCAGCCATTTACAGATTGAGTGCTTTGCCAGTTGTCGATAGAAAACTCTGTAGCGGAGATAGAGAGCCAATAAAAAAAGACGAAAAGAAAAAAAAGAGAGAAAAAAAGGAATGAAAACAGATAGAACGTTGATAGAATGATAGCAAAGGTGTATATTTTGGTTTGAAAAAAGAAAGGAAATATTAATAAACAACCATTAACTATAAAAAATTGATTTAATCAGAAAATATCAAAATTTTTTACCACCAAAAAAAATTTAATAAGAAATAAAGATTGTAATACTTTTTTGATATTTTTCATAATTCTGAAATGTTAAAAATTTTAATTATTAATTTATATATCGGCATATTATATAACCTGGCTCTTTTTGAGTTTATTGAGGCTCAATTAAGAAATTTAAAGTCATGACACAAAAAAAGGTAAATTTTTTTCCGATTGGCTCTTAAACATTTTCGATTTTTCAATATGGCTCTAAGTATAACTAAGGCCACCCTTGTTATATAATATCACAAATATTAACGATATATACGAATACAAATTAATTCAAATGATAAAAATAAATTATTATTGATCAGAAATATAAAATAAAATATAAAATTAATCTACTAAAATGAATGGTTAATTTTGATTAGTAATGTTATTTTTAAAGAAAAAAATTTAATTAATTCACAAATGATAAAATTAAATTATTATTGATCAGAAATATAAAATAAAATATAAAATTATTGTACTAAAGGTTTTTAGTTTGTTATAATATTCGAGTTAATTGTCAATGATTGCATTGCATGTGTATCGAATAGAGGAAAAAAGATTATAACTTGGTTAAAGTGAAATCGATTGGAAAACGACTAGTCACAGATAAGGTGAACTGATTATTTTGTGTAAGGTTGATGATAAGTGAATTGAGAAAATATAGGAATTGGATGAAGATGGCTCAGTAGAGAGATGTTTGGAGGAATGTGGTGGCTGGTCCTAAAATTTTTGAGTTCAGTAGAGTACACTAGAGACACAAGATTGATATATATATAATTGGATAAAAAAAAAGAAAAAACCTCTGACTTTTGTACGTCCTACGCAAGGACAACGCCTATCAAGTCGGTTATATTAATTAGGAGTCCTAAGATCAGTAGAACGAGTACCAACCTTGATTTTTTTGATGGGAGGCTCAATCAAGTAGCTTTCCCAATTTTGATCCCGGAGGCTGGGTTGACTCCGTCCCATAGACTCCAGCTAAAGAAATTCCCTTGCCAGGCCCGGTACATGAACCCGGAACCACGAGAATGTGAGCCAGCTACACAAACCTCTCACCCTGTGGCGCCTTTATATAATAGATTTACTTAACCATATTCATAATTAGTCAATTATAATAATCATTTGTATTACTCCAAATAGGTTTATAATAAATAAAAACAAATATATAATATATATTGGAGTACAGTTAAATAAACAATGGCTAAGAGCAATATCTTTTATAGAAGCATTTTAAATTAAACAAGTCATTGACATTAAGAAATTAGATATTAATTAGTTATTAATAATAAATGAAAAGAATTTATTTATGTTTTGAAGATTTATTTCATGTTTTGAACAATTCTTTTTAAGAATAATATAATAAAATTTATTATTTTTTTTTACAAAAGAATGAAAATACATTATTCTCAAAAATTACAATTATATTAATCAACCTTAAGGTATATATATATAGTACCGGGACCCCGAGCCTCGGCTCGGTACTTAAGTTAAAAAAAATGATTCATTATTATTGGGTTTGGCTGGTAATATTAATACCTGGGATACCGAGCTGTCGCTCGAAAAAATGTTTAGACATTATTATAGACATTTACATTCTGTAAATTAAATAATTTTATTTCATTTAAATAAATATCTATTTTTAAATAATTTTTCTCTCTACATTATTTATCTAATTCTGACAATATATTAAGATCACACCGGGACCCCGAGTCTCGGCTAGGTAATTAAGTTAAAAAAAAATAATTCATTATTATATTGGGTTTGGCTGGTAATATTAATACTTGGGACACCGAGCTGATATACAATTCTTTAATTATTTATTGCAATTATTAAATGTTGCATCATTGCATGGAACTTGGGGTCCTCAATAATACATAAATATGTATACCGGGACCCCGAGCCTCGGCTCGGTACTTAAGTTAAAAAAAATGATTCATTATTATTGGATTTGGCTGGTAATATTAATACCTGGGACACCGAGCTCGCTCTACCCTTTAAAAAATATTGATATACAATTCTTTAATTATTTATTACAATTATTAAATGTATTAAATAATATTTTATTGAAAAAATATTAAAAATTATAAAACTATCTAAAACTTAATTAATAAAAGAACAATGAATAAATAAATCACGAAAATAGATAAAAAAAAAATGCACGCGGCGAGTTTCGATCCTTCGAACTCGGGGAGTAAAAACAATTGTTCTTACCGCTGGTCTATGATATTTTGATAATTACAAAGATATTTTTACCATCTTTCAAAGACATTTATTTGTTTTGTTGTTTTTTTTTGAGAGAGATTAATAAATATATATATATTTTATTAAAAATAAATATTTTTAATTTTATTTCGAAATTAAATAATGAATTTTATTTTAAAATATTTTAAATATTTAAAAAAAAAGCGGGAGTAAAATTTCAATATGAATGTCATATGTCATCGATAAATAATAAATAATATTAATAAATATTAAATTTAATAAAAGAACAATGAATAAATAAATATAAAATAGTAATTTATTAAAAAATAATAGATTAAAAAAAAAAAAAAATTATTTCAAAACCATTTTTTATTTTGTTGTTATTTTTTTTTTGAGAGAGATTAATAAATATATATATATTTTATTAAAAATAAATATTTTTAATTTTATTTCGAAATTAAATAATAAATTTTAAAATATTTTAAATATAAATAAAAAAAATATTAATACAAAATTAAAAAAAGGCGGGAGTAAAATTTCAAAATGGATGCCATTTACGTCACCCATATATAATTTTCAATTAAGAAATTAATAATGAAGCTGTAAGTTTCAAGAGATGTGATCAATAAAACTCAATTTTTCTTTATAAATACTATATCTAGTGTGAATTTGAAAAAAATCGTTAGAGCGGTTTTTGAGAACCAATGGTTATAGATAAATAGATATATAGATATATAGATATATAGATATATAGATATATACAATTTTAGCTAGCATAATAAGATAAGATATATATAATTTAATGTGCCATAATTTATCTCTTCATTTTCAAATTGTATATTTAGTTGTAAATATATATATATATATATAATCAGGTTTATGTTTATGTTTAGAATCTATGTTAAACATATGCATTATATAATAATAAAATGAATTGATAATGTATATGATTTCCATTAAATAGATTGCGATGTCTAATAATAAAAACATGCGAGTGATTTATCAAAATGTCATTCTATTTGGAATTTCTATCTATATTATATTCATTTCGAGGTATAGATCCTTTAATTCTTAATACATTATAAAATTAAGTTTCTCTCTCTCGTGTTGGCTTCGATAAATTTAGTGGACTGTTTGCAATAACGTAAATATAAAGGTATAATACTGACAAATGATATCTCACTCGCTCTCTGTTTGGGATATATAGAGGGGTATTCATGTATGCAAATGTGCGCTGCATATAATGCAAATTAATCCTAGATTAGAGAATTTCAATCAACAGATGGAACTCTATTTGGAGAGAGAGAGAGAGACTCTTGGCTTTAGGCTCTATTAATATGGATGTTAATATCTACACCAGCAACGCTGTTATCTATCAATTAGAGAGTGAACTAGAGAGAAATGCATTTCGTTAACTAATTACCTATTTCATTCTCTAGAATAGAACGGAGAATGAGAAAAGGCTAAAATAGATTACGAATTTCATTATCATTGGTCCAATATTTTCGAAGAGGATCTATTCTTTACTCTAATAAGTAAAATAATGATTGATAAATTAATTTAACTAGAAGAATAATATTCGAGAAGAATTTCAATGAATATAAATTATTTTTTATTATACTATAAAATCTATACAACTAGAATCCGTGTCAATTTCAGTCTGTCTCATGTGACCAATTGTTCTAAAGATTGAAACATAGAAATTAAAAAATTATAATTTATTTATTATTATTATCCGAGTTTTTTTGATTACTCAGTAGAAGATACTGGTAATTATTACTATCTCGCCAGATTTAATTTCGAGATTTTGATGTTTTTATATGTTTTGAAGGTCCCTGAGTCATTTTTACCAAGATTGAGAAAAAATGTCTGTATGTGTATGTGTGTATGAAGAAAAGATTACGCAAAAACGGGTTGAGCTAGAATAATGAATGTATAATACACCGGCATTATTCAAAATTCGTAGCTTTCTATTAACTTTTGAGAAGTGTAGCTCTTTCGGAAGAGGGTACCTACCACGATTTCATGTTTTTTTCTCTAAACTGACCGTAAAAATAATTATATATGTTTGATAGTTTTTCACAAGATTAAAATTGTATAAAACTGCTATATATAGAATTTCACCTTGATTGAATCGCTGAAAGTACCGAAATTAATTTTTTAACACGTTGACTGCCAATCACGCGCCAGTACGTGACGTGGTGCCATCAACAAACAGCCAAACATGCGCTGGTTTGAAAAAAAATTATTTATTAAATTTAATTTATAATTATAATTAAATTTAATTTTAATATAATATATGTTATTTAATCCAATTCAAATTTGCGAGATAGTCGAGTGGAGACACTCCAGATTTTTTACTTATCCCGGGTGATATTTTCTTTTAATGGGATTAGCTCAGATGACGTAAATAGGAAATTAATCCTTTCCTCTGTTTAGGCAATAGTATTATTATTATCATATTAAAAATAAATTCCAATTCAATTTTCAATTTCAAATTTTCAATTTAAATTTAATATTCTTTTTTATTATTTATTTTATTTATTCATTTCCGTATTGCTTCATGCAAACATTGCATAACTTCCTTGTACCTTATTTTTTTAAGTAAATCGAAGAATACACAACACAACTTTTTCAGTTGTCAAAAACAAACTGCTAACCCAAAATGGATGATAATGTCAACATATGGGAAACACATGTGTACCAACATAACATAAAAATTTCAATAATCGAATATACTCAGCCCGAGAAAATTCAAAATTCACCTTTTCTTTTGAACAGACCTCGAATATTTTATAAGACTAAAATAAAGTTTTTTTCTCTCTCTATATATATATAAAGGTCACCCAAGGTATCGAATTTTTTATAATATTTAATTATTTATTACTTTTTTTAATTAAATAAAATTTTAAACATATTCCCAAATATCACTAATTGATCCTTTTTTCATCTTTCATATTACTTCTATGTATATTTATATATTAAACTTCATGTATCTATATATATATATATATATATATATATATATATATATTTGTATTATAAAAAATAGGAATGAAATATGATCGTTTTTAATACTAATAATTTATATTTGTTATTTTTGAGATACTTTGAATATATATATATATATACAATATATATATATAATATAGATAGATATTTTTTAAGTCTCGCATTCATTCATTCTGTTTTTGGTTTGTTAATTATCCTCAATGTCGACTTGTTTCGTTGTTATTGTCGTTGTTGTTGTTAGTATTGTATACATAACGACAAGATGTAATGGGCAATGCTTGTCAAAATAATCACCAAATCAGAGGGAGGAGAGTGAAATCCATGAACAAATATCAATGACAGGCAGATATCTAAAAATCCACACTGATTCTCATTCTTCATTATTCTAACAAAAGTCAAAGTATGAGGGGAAAATTGAATCACAAAGGAAGATATCATGAATTGATTATAAATCTCTGATATTTAATTAAATATAGAAATATTAAGCAAATTTATTTATAAAATTTATATATATATATATATTTGTTTTGGAAGGATAAGTTATAAGTATTTAATGTTTAATACGATTTTTTTCTAATTAATAATATGATAAAAAAAATTGTAAATTTAAGAAATTATTTAAAGACCCTTAATAATACAATTGGACTAATATGTCCCTCAGACACGATATTGACGATAAATCCTACTTACTAAACAAAAAGCCCTATTAATATGAAAAGAAAATTTTATAAATAAAGCAATGTTTTCGGTGCCCTTATTATAATTAAATTAAAAATTATAGAATAGAATTATAGAATTTTAAATAAATATATATTCTTTTTTTATTTTGCAATCCAAATTCAAATATAAATACCTAAATCGATTGTTTATCTAATTATGTAGATATCTTATAATTGACACAGATTACAAATAAAAAAATACTAAGAATCTATAAAACAGCCTTTAGCATTTATAAATAAATAATATTTAAAAAAATGTATAGGTATATTATTTATAATAAAAATAATCGTGCTCCCATCTTTTACATTTTATGCATTGAATCATATTCTCAAGCCGAGGTTCTTTGCGTAATATACAAAACAAGTCAGTCAATGTACCGCTAGGTTTCCTTAGATTTCTTGCCTTTTATATCAACATATTATTTGCTTCATCTATTTAAAACTAAATGTCGTCAACAATAAGTAAATACAGAAAATTACACTAGGTACGATTTAGGCAACCAGGCAACTCTCCCCTATTTCCACTTAACAACTGATAATTATTAATTTGTTTATCAATTATTCAGATTTTTTTTTGATTAACTATTTCTCAAGATGAATAAATTTACAATTGTGTATAAATTACATTTATATTTTTTTAAAATTAATTTTACATTAAATATCGTCAAGCTTAGTAACACAAAACATTTTTTATTTTATTAATTTCAGAATTTTTATCTTACTTCATTATACATATATATATATAATTTATATATTCTTTGTCCGTTATGGATTTGGTCCCCCGGGTGGGATTTTCGATTCAATTAAGGAAGAACAGAACCGTGGCTGTCGCTCATACGGGATCATAAACGTAATTAAATTGATTAAATTAGAGGCCGGCAGCGAAGTGCGTTTCTCTCTCTCTGTCTCTTTTTCTCTCTCTCTCGCTCTCTTTCCCTCCATGATGGCGTCCGGGCGCCATTAAAGAGTTGACGCTTCGCGTTTTATAGCTTGACGACCTCCCTTTATTACACACACACACCCCCTCGGGGTTATTTAGCCTCAGTAACCCCCCGCCACCCTCTCCGCTCTTCTACGAATAGAAAATGGAATCATTTTATGGCAATTAATACGAAACTACAAAATAAAACGCTATTAAAAAAATTCTTCATCTCTCATCATATAACGTAACAATCGTTAATTAAATGATTTCTCTTCTTTCCCTCCGATGGCTTTTAACATAGCAACACCGGTTGACGACGACGTCGACGTCCAGAATGAGAACGACATCCCTTTTGGCTTTCGAGAGCATTAATAGAAGAGCCGAACGTACTGAATTAGGGTTTAAGGGCTGAAATGGTAAATGGTGTCAAATATTAATAGGACACACAGCGGTGAGCCGCATATATAGTCTCTTCCACTTCTCTCTCTATTTCTCTCTCTCTCTCTCTCTATCTCATCTCTTCAACAACACAAAATGTCCCCTAAGTGTGGGAGGGGGTGAATTAAAGGAATTAAGGAACAAAAGGGATGCGGACTATGAGATCCCATAAGAGAAGCATAGCCCTTCAATAGGATTATCCACTCAGCTAGCAACAATTTAATAATTAACTGTGATGATTATACCAGGAGTTAAGTTTAAGATAAAGTTTAAATAACAAAAAAATATTTGAAAAAGACAGTTTAAGTATATTTATTTAAAAAAATATGAATTATTAAATAATGATAATGAAAAATAAAAGATTATGAAATTTTACTATTTTTCATGTTTTAAAGCATCACTATTTTTGACATTTTTAGTATTATTATTATTATATTATTTATTTTTTATTATTAATCAATAATTAATTAAACTAGTGATTATACAAAATGACTGTTAATATACTAGGTAGAAAATAGTAGGGGATTAGGAGAAGATTGAAATTGGATGGAGGTGCCTCACTATATAGAAGAACGTGAATAGTCTGAATGCGTCATTGTTTTATTTTAGATTTAGTTATAAATTGTTTAATATGTTTTTGTTTTTTTGTTTTTTTTTTTATTGGAAATTTAAGATCTTTGAAGTCATGTGTTATCAATTTAGGTTTACTTTTTAGATGGGGTAATCATTTCCAATTCAAATAGTTATTGCTCTCCAGAATTTGATGAGATCAAAAGAATAGTTCAAGTTCCTTACTCATACGATTTTAAATGGAAATATTTAATGACCTTTCTGAGAGAAAACAGATTGATTGGAACTGTTTTCTGGAAATGAAATTCCTTGATAAACTTGAAATAATAATAGTTAGTAATTTGTCTGATTATATTTTGGGAAATATTATTTTTTAATCTTCTATAAGACTCATTAAAATAAGTGATTTTTAATTATACATTAATCCCTTGCCTTTTTTATAAAATTTTTCTTTTTCCCCCTTATTACTTAAAAAGAATAATCTTTTTTATTACTTCAATTATTATTTCTACTTCTCTAGATTTCCAATTACCTGACCAACACGTAAGGGGTGGGTCTTGCGTGTTAGCAAGCAAATGACCCGGGTGAAGGGGCAGAGAGGGTAATTGGCACTGGTAAGCCACTTGCTAAATACCTTCCCTTTCTCTCATTTTTATTAAAAGCCATCTAGTAAGATGATAACAATCACCACTCACCCTGAGAGGGATTAAATAAATTTTTTCTATTTATTATTCATACCAATGAATTCAGGTTATATATGACAGTGGAATAGTCTCAATCAAATATAGTGCACCAATGAACTTTTTAAGAGATATTTTTAATAATGTTTATATATAAATATAATTTTATAGAAAAAAAATGAATAATAACTAAAAAGGATAGACAATTTTTGTACTTAGAACTACTGGATTCGAACGGTAATTTTCCCAATTGGTTTCCCCTAAATAAAGTTTGCACTAATTATTATTTATTTTATCCATCACAACTTTCTCGAATTTATAACAGTAAATATCCTATGCTGTCAGACAACTAATTCTTCCACCATTACCTTGGGATCTTATCATTTGTTTGGCTGATCCTTAAAAATATAATTTTAATTTTATTTTTAATGCATTCTTGCTTTTTACTATCTCGTCAGAGATAATATTGTGATCACGAACATTTTCGATGTCGAGATTTTGATGGTTTTATACGTTTTGAAAGCCCTAAGGTTGAGAAAAATGTCTGTCTGTGTGTGAGTGTATGTACATATGTAGACCAGATTACACAAAAACGGTTTGAGCTAGAATCATGGTACACGAGCATAATTCAAAATTTGTAGTTCTCTATCAACTTTTGAGAAATGTAGCTCTTTCGGAAGAGGGTCATTAGTTATCTCACGTTTTCATTTTTTTTCCTCTAAACTGACCGTAAAAATATAGATATATGTTTGATAGTTTTTCACATGATTTAAAATTGTATAAAACTGCTAGATATAGAATTTAAACTTGACTGAAACGGTGAAAGTACCGTAATTAATTTTTTAAGACTGCAAATCACGCACCAGCACGAGACGTGGTACCTTCAACAAAGAGCCAAACACACGCTGATTTAATAAATATTATTTATTAATTTTAATTTATAATTTAATTAATTAAATTTAAATATAATATATGTTATCTAATCCAATTTAAATTTGCGAGATAGTCGGGTGAAGACACTCCAGATTTTTAAAGTTATAGATCATGCCTCATATCCTCATTTAAGTATTGTTAGTAAATTGAACCCTCCCTCCACAAATATAAAATGTGTTGTCACATTATGTATTTAGAAATTATAATAAATGAATAAAAGATAAACAATCTTATAAATGTTGATATGTTAATATTTTGTTTAAAATTAAATATTTAATTAAATTACTTCAAATCTAATCTTTTTGACAAGGTATAAAAAAAATTTAGTCAGATGATTAATTAAACGAATTTGTATGATTCTTGGTATATTCCAGGAAGTAGTAATGGTGACTGTAGGTGGTCTTTGGAGATCAAATTGCATTGCAATGGAGGGATCTGTTTTCATTCCGACCATCGGCCTGTCTGTCTGTAACTAATAATGATTTTGCAATTCATCGACCGCTAGTCTACAAATATATATTACATCTAATTGCAGATCGGTTGCTCTGTTTCAATGGGTTCCACCCTTGGCAATTTTTTTTCTCCTTGTCAGCCAAACTCCCGGGTGGTCATCAATTTCAGATCACTGAACGTCGGTTTGTTATTGTTGTTGGATCATCTGAAAGTTAATATCGGACATCCATCCGAATACAGAAATCAATGTTTTGAAAAAAAAAAGAATTATGAAACAATCAGACGTCAAAAAAATCAAATATTAACAACAACAAAAAAACAAACAAACAAACAAACAACAAAAAATAAAAATAAATATGAACAATTTCAGGTACGAATACATCAAATAATAATTATAAAATATTAGCTTTTTTTATAAAAAGTCTTTTCAGATTTTAGATTATAGTAGACAATTATTGATGAACTATAAAAAAATGATTTAATAATATCATAGATAATATTTATAAAGACAAATCGATCTGTATTGGTTTCAGCCTCGAGAAAAATCAACTTTATTAGTATTTTCTTAATTTAAAATAGTAGATCGAAATTACGTCATCAATAACGCCATCCATATTTTCCTCTTGTCATTCTTTTTTAATTGATATTGTATTTTTTTTTATTTTCCAATTAAGATCTACATCTGCACTTTCATTGGGCAACAATAAATCGTTTACAATATATTTACAATAATATTTACAATATAATGGAAAGGAGAAATAGGGAGTATTAGGAAGTACTCGGCTCGGCTATTTGCCAGATAGAGTAGGACGGGAGGACATCTCTCAATTTAGGGTTGAGTGAAAGAAAGAGAAGTGAATAGGATAGGAAAGAAAGAAAGGGTAAAAGAAAACCTGCTGAAAATACAGATTACAAAGGGAATTAGATGGGAAAACGAAGGGAACTATAGCTGAGATCAGAGTAGGAAGTATAAGAGGTCGATTGGTTTAAGTCGTTTAAGTCTTCTTCGTCCGTTAGTCTCGTTGATGAGTAGTTGTCTGGCTTTGTCGTTTTGGTGGTTTGTCAATTTCTGTCGATATTTTGTACAGGTGTTTTTGTGTCTATTGTAGGAACTTTAAGGTCTCTATGTAGAATTCTAAGAGGTAGGTACTGAGGCGCATTGGTCAATATGCGTAGAATATTGTTTTGGGTCCGCTGTATTTTGTTTAAGTTAGAAACACTAGCGGAGCTCCTTAACTGAGCACCGTATGTCCAAATTGGTTTGAGGATTGTATTGTATATAAGGACTTTGTTTGATAGGGTCATTTGGGAGTTTTGTCCTAAGGTGTCCAGTAGAGTTGTCTAAATTTGGAGTCAATTTATTTTTTTTTGATCTAATGTGGGTCTCCCAGGTTAAACCTCTGTCTAAGTGTAGTCCAAGGTATTTAACTGAGTCACGTTGGGGGATGAATATTGTATTAATATTTTTTTATATTTAAAATATTTTAAAATTTTTTATAATCAAATTACGAAATATATTAATTAACCTCTCACCAAAAAAAATCTAAAAGTTGTCTTATTTGTCTTACAAACATTGTAAGTATAAACTATCTTTCTGAAAAATGTTAATATGATATGATATGATATTTTAAAAACAATTTCATTCTTTGACTGAAACCGGCGAAGTGGGTTTAGAAGTTTAGAAGTTCTTCGAGAGCGATCAAAGCAACATTAAGACATTTAAAGGATGTATAATTCCATTGTTTTTAAGATATTTTTTTTGATTTGTGTTCCTTTAAAATATTTGAAATATTTTCATATATTTTGTTCTCTATTTTTATAAATTATTAGTTAATATTTATTAATTAGTTATTAGTTGGGTTTATTATTTTAGATTTTTTTTATAAAAATATTTAAAATTTTTTAATCTGTTTTATCGTTTAATTTTTTGTTATTTCTTAAAAAATTTTAATAGTTAATTTTATATATTTTTTTTTTATCTATTTTCGTGTTTATTTTTTATTAAATTACTAATTTATATTTATTTATTGTTCTTTTATTAATTAATTTTTAGATAGTTTTATAATTTTTAATAATTTTTCACTAAAATATTATTTATTAATTAGTTATTAGTCAGTTTTATAATAATATTAATTTTTTTAATTATTAGTTGTCTATAAAATAAACAATTAATTAATAATGAAAATAATAAATCTTTATATTAATAATTATTTTATTAATATTTATTTAATCAACTAAAATATCTTTAATTATCTTAAAATATGAACTTTATAAGTTTCCTGTTTATTCAAACCGCATTTACTTTTCCAATTTATATCCTTGTTTGGTTCATGTGAATGTCGGAGAAGGGGAAGAGAAAACTCCGACCGGAAATCTTCCCGTCTCCCGTGAGTGGATTAACCGTGATTCACTTTCTTTCCTCCCAACTCCTCTCTCTCTCTTGTTCTTTTTCTTATGCTTTCTTTCGTTTTTTTTACTCTCTCCATTTTACTCTTCAACCCATCACATTTAACTTCCCACCACGTTCTTTTTCAGTGTCCCATACCATTCCTCCACCCACCAACAACCTTCCAATCCCAACCCCGAATCAGCCTTTGTTGGGAACAACCACCTCAGTTGTGTTGAGTTGCAACTTTTCTTTTATCAAACTGAGCGAAAAGTTTCTTCCTCTGATCGAACAATTAAATGACTTGCTTGTAAAGGGAAAGAAAAAAACGAAATCACCTCCTTTTCCTTCTCCTTTTCCACCCTCCACAAGCACTCACCTCAACACTCGTTACACGAATACTTAGAAGTTTGATTAAACTCAAAGATAACCATAAATAGAAAGCAAACTCAAGAAATAAATAGATAGAACTGAAACAAATTAACAAAAACG
Source organism: Labia minor (assembly GCA_963082975.1). Lineage (NCBI taxonomy): Eukaryota > Metazoa > Arthropoda > Insecta > Dermaptera > Spongiphoridae > Labia > Labia minor. The sequence goes on from OY720344.1 coordinate 78,240,065, forward strand.
ATCAACAATGAAGTTGAAAGTTCAGCAGTGAGTTAGTTCTGTTGTGAAGTATCAATTCAATACAAATATTAGGATTATGTTTAACAACAATGATTTTGTAGAACTTTATTGTTATTTTATTACATATTTGTATAATTTCTTTATTTATAAAAATGAATAACTAACTATTATATTTATTTGTTGATTTTAACTGTCGATTACTTTACATATATTAAACCTGTAGATTTCAAATTAAAGATGATGTACATGTATTTTTTAATATTTGTGATTTCTATGTAACAAATGTCTTGTCAATATGGAAGTATAATAATTGATTATTAATATTAAATTATTAATTTGGATACTTAAATCTAGATTTTTATAAAAATTATTACCATTAAATTCTAAAAAAATCATCTGCGTTAGGATCATCAATGACGATCTTGAAAATAGGAGATTCTGCTCAGCTGTGTTTCTGGATATCTCTCAGGCTTTTGACAAGGTTTGGCATGAGAGATTACTCCTGAAATTTAATGATATGGTTGTCTATATTTATTTTAGAGTTATTAGGTCTTATCTTTCGGGAAGGTTCTTCTGGGTGAGGGTGGGTCACTCTTATAGCTCTGTCTAACCATTAAATCTGGGGCTCCGCAGGGTAGCGTTCTGGGACCTTTTTTATACCTTTTATACATACATAACTTACCCATTGGACCACAAACAACTTTATCCACCTTCGCCGACAGCACTGTTGTACTTGCTTCACACACAGACTCACCAACTGCTTCTGCATTTCTCCAGGAAAATCTAAATCTAATAAAATTATAGCTTGACAAATTAAGAAAAATCACGCGTGACATTTACATTAAAAAGTCAGTAAAATACTTAGGTATGCACTTAGACAGAAGACTGACTTGGGGATGGATATAAAGACAATAAAAAACAATTACAATTAAAACTTCAGAAACTAATTATAATGGCTGATAGGACGTAAATCTAACATGACTCTAGACAGCAAACTATTATTATAATACAATATGCTGATCAAACCCAAATGGACATAAAATATCCAAATGTGGGGAACAACTAGCAACACTAATATAAACATAATTCAAAAATTTCAAAAGACACTGAGGGCAATGGTCAACGCTCCATGGTACACATCTAATATGCTAATCCATAGAGATCTCAATGTCAGAACTGTGGCGGAGGAGGTACATTACCGCAACAGACTGCAAAATCATGCTAACGACAACTTACTGACACACAGGGACTTACCAGAAGACTAAGAAGAATTAAATCAAACAACTTGATACATGATAGACTCAAATATCTTTCGACTAATGGGCTATCGGTTTGAACTAAATCAATCGCTCCATCTCTTACTTGTCCTTCATAATATCCCCATCATATTTCTTTCTATTTATAAATCCTCTCTAATATTATTCCTTTCCTATTAATATCTATCTATAACCCACTCATTTTTAATTTTTAATTATATATATTTTGTAAATATACGATTGCATGTTTTGATGCCTCAAATAAGGTAGATAAGGAACAAATATATTTTGTGCAAGCTATATCAAAACAAAAAAAAAAAATCTGCATCTATAATCAAACACAGAGTATTTATCAAAAAATTTTGAATTACAAATCTTTGTAATAAAGTACTGTGATATAGTGAGCATATAATTACTATTAAATTTAAATAATTTTTTATATCGTTTAAAACACTAATCATAGTCAATTTTTTTTAAATTTCTATTAAATCTTTTTGAGAAACCTTATTTTTTTTGTAGTAGGATAGGTTTGGTCATTAAAAATATAGGCCCAAATTCAGTCTAGTCTAAAATGATGAGAGACAATTTCCATTTAGAAAATAGAAATTTCAAACATTTAAAAAAAAATGTTTTAAAAAAATCATTAAAAAATCTAAAAAATTATTTTATTATCTTAATCTTGTTGTAAAAATGTTTTCACAAACTAATTAAATCACTAAGATTTTGCTTGTTCATTGACATTCTATTCTTTATCTTTACTTTATAAATATCTGACTCAGTAATGCTTTTGAACGCAAAATGGATATTCGATTCAGTAACTGCATTATTCCAACTAACATTGAATTCTATTAAATTTATATCACTTCCAATTCTCTCAGTTCATCTTTATTTTATCATCCAAGCGGGACTTTGTTGTAGTTATTAGTCGTTTCCCAATTGATTTTAAAATAAACAGACTTCTCACCACCCCTAAATATTCACTATTTTATAAAACTAACTATTTTTGGTAATGCATAGAGATCATGCAATTCTTTAGTTCTTAAGTTGTCTAAAAAGAAAAAAAATTAAAGAAAATTTTGAAAATTTCAATTTGACCGAAAATCTTATACAATAAGCAAAGATTTTAAAGGAAAAGGACAAGATGAGGTAAATTTGTAAATTAACTTGTCAGCTAGAGAGTTTGTAGTAACTAGTGAGTAGTAACAGAAAAGCAAACAAGAGAAAGTCACTCCATCTATGTGTTGGTTGGTTGTTTCGGAAGTTGGTTTATTCAGTTGGCTTGTTCAACTGTTTCAATGAGAGAGGGAGGAGGAGGATGAAAGGAATAAAGTAGAGGTTGGGGTTAAAAGATGTTACCAAATAAATGGGTTGAGAAACTCTCAAATAACTTAATTGGTGTTTTTCTTCGGGGCGTCTTTTGTTACGAAAGACTGAGGGTTTCAATACTCCCATCCTCCAATCTACTTCTTTCAACAAAAACAGCACAACAATAACATCATCACGATAGTCTCTTTACCATCAATCAAAAAATTAAATTGCCGTATTTATTTTATTCCCTCCCTACATCGCTTTTTTATTTTATATTTAAGTAAATAAACACATTAATATTGTATATGAAACAATCAATTTCCGAAAAAAACTAGTACGTTTGATTCAAAATTGTCTTGAGGTAGTAAAGGAAGGGTAAGATGCGGGAATCAACTCTCCAAAACCTTCGAAATGCGAAACAATTGAAATATTGAAGAAAAAATACCGTTAAAAAAATTCGTATATTTTAAGAGGCCCGGAAACCGAAAAAGTTTGGGATTCCCTCCTCTAATATTTTTTTAATGATTTTTATTAAAAAAAAAATTAACAGCTTTTATTATTAATGAGTGGAATTTTAGAGTGGGTAATAGAAGTGGTCACACTAGACGCCGAATAATAAATACATCGAACGATAAAAGTACCGATAAAAGTGCCAGAAGATAATTACAATTTCAATACACTAATAAGGGAATTTTCGAACTGTACAGCATGCAGAGTAAAATTGTTATATTATACAAAAATTTACTGAAAATGTTTTTCAACTATTAGCTTCTTTTTTTCAAATTAATGTTTATTTGCATAAAATAATTTTGGTAATTATTCAAGTAAACGCATTTTCGTGGATTTGGATAATACTATACCAGTTTGTTGGTTTTGCAATTCCAAATAAACTTTTAAATTAAATTAAATTTTTTGGGCCTTATGAGATAAAAATTATTACCTATATTTTTTTATATAATAAAAAATATAAGTTTCTCTAATAAGACTTTTCAATATTTATATTTGTCAACTAAAATTGTGTTTTATTTACTTAAGCAAAAACTTTTGAAATATTCTCTACTCAAATTACATGTAATTAGTAATATACTTATTAGTTACTACTTATTATATTATATTAGCATACATTTAGGTATGTAGTTTTCATCATTTAAAAATTATTAAATATACAAAATTTGCACTTTTTGCAAAAAGGTATTTTATTACTTTTATTTATTTTAATTATTTTTTCTTAACAATTCCTCCGCCCTTTTAATTATCTCAAAAGATAAATAAATAAATATTATAATCATTCTATTACAAGTTATTTTGAGATTAAACATATTTATCAAATGATTATGGCGTTTGATGTTGACGTTAGTAAATAAATTGAATACATCTCTCTTATTAGATAATGAATGCGTGGTGGGAAATCTTATCTACGAGATAATATTCTGTGAAAAGAGATCTCTGTCTCTTTTTTCTAATTTATTGATAATTTCTCTCCTTCTCTCTCTCTCTGTGAACCTGGATGATGGGTCTTTAATAACGGTTTATTTATTTAAAAGAAGCCGAATGAAAGAGAGAGAGAGAGAGAGAGATTCATTGCATCTGGCTAATAAGACGCACACGAGAGTGGTTTTCTATACGATCCCTGCTTACCCCCACCCCCCTCTGGGGTCTCTATTCAAAGGGCCAAGGGATCATCTTTATGTAAAGTACACCAATTATAGTATTATTCTATAATAGAATGAAAGGAAAAACCAATGAAGAAGGACGGAGGACGTTGACGTCGATGAGGATGATGAGGAGGATCAAAGAAGAGACAACACCCTCCCATCGAGAAATTAAAATCAAATTTTCTCTTATAAAATAAAATGTAAATTTTGAAATAGATTTTACTTAAACATATTTGGATGATAATAAAAACATACCTAATAAGAAATAAGAATTGGGTGTTGTAGAAGCTATTTTATATTTTACTCACTAAAAATATTGAAGTGGCTGTAAAATAGAACACTCAAAACTAGAATACATAAATAAATATTAACCAATGACATTAGAGATTAGACAATAAACTGTAATAATAAATCAATATAGAATTGAAGTTTTGCAAAAATTATGCATATCTTAAAGCATTGGAGTGGCTGTAAATGGACGATCCCGGATTAAAGGAAAATAAATAAATAAATAATAAAAAAAATATTATTCAAAGAAAAGAACATAAAGCTTATAATATTATTATTTTATTTTTTACAAAGATTCATTAATCATTTATTTCAATGAGTGTATTTCATTATTTTTTTAACTTTATCTTATTGTAGAATGTCAACTAAAATGAATGAATGAAATTTAAATAAATGAATTTAAATTTAAACACTAGCTGATATTTAAATTTAATTTCTTTGTTTTAGTTATGTGTATTTCAGATGCGTTGAAACAAAGAAACATAAAATGCGCATAAAGTAAACAAATAAATTAATTTGAATTTTCTCATCGAGGGTTTAAATTTAAATTATCCTTAAAATAAAATGGAAAATTATAAAACTAAGATTTTTGTCTGGTTATGATTTTTAAATTGAATTTATATAAGTTAATTATATATTTATTATTATATTATATAAGTTGTGTAATGAATTTGAATAAAAACAATTTATAAAAAGAAATATTGATTTAGAAATATTTGATTTAACACATAAATTTAAATCTGTTTCTATTTTATTAATTCATTTTTAACTTTTTTATGCCTTTTATTTCGAGGGGAAATTGTATGATTTTGATAGAGATGGCAGGTGTTCACTTTTATCCAGAAACAAGAACAAATCGGATTATCACCCTCTCTTCCCACCCCTTCGATTGAGTGCATATGATCAACCTATTTACAATCCTCTCAAGTCGCTTTGTTCTGTTTTATCAAACGCCATCCGTTTGTTTGTAGCTGCCTACCTACTATCTTTTGGGCCGGTTGTCAGATCAGAGAGGAACAGTAGCTGAGGATCAAACCAGCCATGAAATCGTACGGGTTGTTGTTGTTTGTGTTGTTCCCCGAGGGAGGGAACGTTCCACATAAAGGGTGTCAATATCCAAACAGACAGATGCAAAGTGCTTTTTTTCTGATGTTTGGCATCAATTTCAGTTAATTTAGTAAAGATCCTATTATAGAATAGAGTAGGATTCTAAAAGTATCCAATATTTTAATTTTTTTTTTTAATTTTTACAATTAAAGTGAATTTATTCTATATCATTTGATCATATTTGTTAACAATCTGTGAATATAATAATTATATTTATTATTATTTTATATTAATTTTATTGATAGTTTATCTTATTGATATATAATTATGTTGATAAAATTGTTATTTTAATAATATTCAAATTTTTATTGTTATTTTTATTATTTACATCTTATGAAGCGAGAGTAGAGTCAAAGGGGATAAAAATTAAAATATATAAAACAATCACATTGCCGGTTGTATTATATGGGTGTGAGGCATTGTCTATGACCTTAGGATACGAGAGTAGATTTAGAGTATTTAAGAATAGGATTCTGCGAAGCATTTATAGCCTAAAGAAAGATGAGTTCACCAGGGAATGGCGGAGACTGCATAACGAGGAATTACATGACCTCTATGCATTTCCAGATTTAGTTAGAATTATAAAATCGAGAAGTCTACAACGGGCAGGGCACGTGGCTAGAGTGGGAGAAGAAAGAATGGCGGAAAAATATATGGGATTGGAGGGTTGTGGCTCCTCAGAATAGGGATACTTGGAGAAGTGTGGTTGCTGGGGCCAAGAACTTTCCTTATGAGGACCGTTATAGAAATATCCGACCTTATGCAATTCGACTCATCTGACCATGCTTCACATCTGAATTACATTCATTCATCAACCTTCCTACTCTCCAGACATGGCTCCTTGCAATCTTTGGATGCTTCTTTAAAAGAGATTACGGTGCCAATATTATGAAGAAATAATACAAATTTGATGCTCTCTTAAAAGGAGAAACTTCTTAGAATTTACAAATTAGATATAAAAATAATGTGGAATAAATGCTAGCTAGTGCTCGGCTAAACAAAACAAGTTACAAAAAATAATATGAATGCCTCAAACACAGTTAACAATGCACGTGGTCCACAACAAGTCTAAAAGGCAAGTTCACAACAAGAAATCTAAAAAGCAAGTGTTTAACAACAGGTCCAAAATTAACAAGAGAAGTGACCAGATTGTGGTGTTGTTTTTGGCCAAAGGGGCATTATCGTGATGCAAAAGCCATGAATTGTTTTTTCACAATTCTGGACGTTTTCTTCGTATTGCTTCTTCTATGGTAAGAACTCCTGATGCACTACGTATTCGAAGAAAACAGTCCAGAGCGAGGCTCGTCATTGGCATCTTCCCAGCCATCTTGGCAGAGTTTGTACCACTTGTAAACATTTTTTTACTCAGAACAGTTTCACCGTATGCCACCGTCAACATTTCAGGTGTTTCGGAACACTTTATTTTATTTTTTACACAAAAATTTGATGCAAATCCTTTGATCCATATTTTTCGACAGCAAAAAATCGCCCAGCACACAAAACACTAATAACCTTTACGCCTCTCACAACCAAACAAAAAATGCTATACACTTGAAACTTGGAACAGATGTTCGGGAAGTGTGTACCAACATAACACAACAAAATCGATAATCGAAAGTACGTTGCCCGTGAAATTTGAAAAGTCACCTTACTTTTCAAACACACATCGTATATTGATTTTTGAATTTAAAATATGAAAATTCACTTATTTTTAAGAATTTATTTTATAAATTTCAACAAAACAAAATCCTTAAACAGCTGAATGGATTGAACCTTATTTTTTAATAAAATTTAAAGAATAATCACTATAAAATATTAAATATTATTTATAAAATATTATTTTATAAATTAACATAAACTTTAAAAAAAATGAATTAAATTATCAATTAAACTTATTAAAAACAAAAGAAAAAACATTCACATAAATAAAATTCTGGTGTCTAAATTTTGATTAATATGTTACTCTATATTTACATATTTATTATAACATTATAAAAAAATATTATTTGAATTCTTAAACTATCATTTGTATAAAACTTAAAATTTAAACATAGTTTTTCTTGATAATGTAATATGAACATAAATTATTTATCTAAAAACCTTTAAAAAAAGCATTTAATAAATAAATCTTCAAATTCACTAAATTTCTACTTGATTAAATTTGAATTATTTTATACTTTCCTATCTCTTTGGGTTAAGATTTTAATTTTTCAATTTGACATTTCCATTTGTGTGTGTGGCTAAAGCTATTTTTTTCCTTTAAATAAACAATTTAAAATTTATTTCTGTAATCTTTAATTCTTTTATCCTTTCATTGAATTAGTAACAATGTACTAGGTACCAGAAATCGTATTCACTCTATCCGGATTAGATTACTAAATCAGACAGATGCTTTATCCTGTTCATTTTGGTTGGTCGTTTTTCTGGGTATCGATTCCCTTCCGCTGAGTCCGGTTCAAGCAGGAGAACAGAATCAGTTCATAAAAGAGCCTCGATTAATTAGGAGAGAGAGAGAAAGAGAGAGAGACTCTAATAGAGCCCACTTACGTCGCCTAATTGGATCGTTTGATAATAGAGCCTTTCTTTTTCGTACAAAGAGACACCCCCCTCCCTGCCCCTTTCCTATTTATATGGATATCCATCTGTCCATTGATCCTTAGACATCGGCATGTAGCTACAGGAACCATTCAAAGATATATATATATATACAGTTATTGAGATATTGCTAGTATAATTTTAAACAATTTATTATAATCATTGAATAGAGAAGTTTTTTTAATATACATCTATGTGTAAATGTACGTATGTGTGTGTGTTTGTATTCGCTTGTATCAATCTATTCTTCAAGTTCATGAGGGGAATGAAGTGAATACAGATCAGTGAATGGAGAAGGGACCAATAAAGGGAAACATTTTCATAGCAAGTAATGAGGGAAAATGAATTGAAATCAAAACAAAAATAAAAGATAACAATTCACCTTTTGAATAGTTTAGAATTAAACAATTTTTTTTTTGTAATTGTTTAGTATCAAACTTGACTTTAATCGAATCTTCGGTTATACTCTAAGTTTAATTTCGACTTGGATTGTGGTTTCAAGAACAGTCATATTGATTCCGATAAAAAAGAAAATGAAACAAGATATGAAAATTTAAAATTACAAAAAAAAAAAATAATTTTAATTAATAGTTATAAAAATAAGAATAATTTTTAAATAGTATTTTATTATTAAAACAAAAATTGTCATTTTTTAAAAATATATAAGGTAATTGAAATGTTTTAATTATGCAATAGAATTTTTTATAAAATTTAAAGAATCAAAAGTTATTTTGAAAAATTAATATTCAGAATGGTTTACACAATACAAGTAAAGCTAGGTATCCCATATATTTTCATAAAACAAAACATATTGAAATATTTGAAACCGTGCAAAAAACTGGTTTGTGGATTATGCGTCCGTATAGACGTATATAGCTTGAACGGCTCAACGAATCTTGATAAAATTTGATAAATGTACTTAATGCATCAGTAGCATGAATTCATCAACTTTTGGTGTATATCCAGTAACCGGAAGTGGTAGTTTACAAAGTATTAATTTTATATTCATTGTCGGAAATTTTACACTTGAAATATAGTAGTGATAAATAATTTTGTAATTAAACTAAAAATGAAAACTGAGATAATATAATTTAGTCATTTTAATTCAAGTTTTAAAAATATTTTTTTTTATACTTTATATATATATATATATATATATATATATATATAAAATATAATATCGTTTGAAAATTAATTTATTTCAAATCGTCGGTCGGTTCTGTCTGGCCACAGCTCATTTTTACCGACCGACGATAGTAAGGGAGGTATTGTTTTCACATGCTAAAAATACTTTTTTCTGTTAAAAAAATGCATGATTCGTGGAGATATGTAAAAATCTCCACATGTGAAATTTGGTGTGAAAACAATACCTCCCTTACTATCGTCGGTCGGTAATAAATTTACATATTACTATAATAAATAACAAAAAAATTATTTATTTATTTTATATATATACTAGCTGCTCCGAGCGCCTTCGGCGCTCTCCACACCTAGACGGGGGCTCTGCCCCCTGTACCCTCCTGAGTGTCCCTATTCTGAGCTATAACCATCTAACTCCTACCCTGTCCCATCTCTCTCACGTTCCTTCCTACATTGCCCACCCTGTTCCCAATTGGTCTTACACACGGACGTTTTCCAATCGAACTCCCCACCAATATATTTTTCCTATCCCATTCTAGTCATGTGCCCTGCCGATCCCAGCCTTCCCTATTTTATGACCTATATCTAGAGATGCATAGAGGTCATGCAATTCCTTGTTATGCAGTCTCCGCCATTCCCCGGTGTCCTCATCTTTCTTTGGCCCATAAATGCTGGAAAGAATCCTATTCTCAAATACTCTGAATCTACTCTCATCTCCCAGGGTTATAGACCATGCCTCCCACCCATATAATACAATTAATAATTTAATAATTTTGATCCCCTTTGATAATAATTTTCCGATTGCAACCTCGATTTCTTTGCAAATATTATTCTCTCTGATACTAATTATTTTGTCTTATCACTATTAATTTCAAACCCCATCAATTTTCCTGCCTCGATTAATTTTTTTATGCTACTTTAAATGTTATTAATTAAAAAATCAAAGTAAACAAAATAAAAATAAAATATAGAATTAGCATAACACTAAACTACTATAAAAATAATATTAAAAAATATATTATATATTAAAATCTTACGTGAAAATCCAATTATGAGATCAAATTTTCTTAATTAAAATGATTTACTCACATAATCTTAAAAATTAATAGTATTAAATTATAGCCGTAATGTGAATGTTTTCAAAGTTTAAAAGGCCAATAAGATCAATTGAGATATTGTAAATATCAATAGATATATAAAAAGATTTTTATCTGCACATTGCTCAGAATTTAAATTACCGCCAAATTATCGCCACCAGCGCCTCTATGATCTAGTATGGTAACTAAACTATTTTTAATTAATTAGCATCTCCTGGACACACCTTACCAATTAGCGGTTTTATAAAGGAAGTCTGACATGCCCTGAAACCTACTGAATATACATAAAAAATTTCATAAGAATCGGTCCAGCCGTTTCGGAGGAGTATTCTTTCAAAGTTTTGTGACACGAGAATTTTATATATAAGATATTGGTATATCTAGTTTTTTTTCTTTTCATTTTAATAAAAATAAAAATAAAAATATTTCTATTATGTTGGACAATATGAGAATTTTTAATAATAGAGTGAGTTCCATGTAAACTAATCTTCTCGTTGCTATAGTTCAAATTTTTGGAATCTAATTGAATACGCTTCAATGTCAAATGAATGGTGTTTGAAGGGCGTGGTAGTTGGTCCTTCTTTTGAACCCAACGATGGTGTATAGTTTTGTTAAATCGTGATACTTTTAACGCCGTTCAGCTGTGATCTTAGCTTTTCAAGAAGAGATTCATCCATCCATTTTTTCATTGTTAGCTATTAAAGGTAAGCCTCTTCTCGTTTTAATAGATTCATTTGAAATGAAATCCGAGAACATTTGCTTAAACAGAAATAAAAATCGGATGAAGTTTGTTTGTGCCTGGGGGGAGCTAATCGAAGGGATCCGGCACCCGATCAACCACAAAGAACCACCGGCTCCATTACCAACCACCATCAAACGATCCTTAACAATTCTCTCTCTCTATTTCTCGTTCAAGATATACGATTACTTATTGTCTAGTTTTCTTTGATAGAATTTATTACAATTAATTGAAATAACAATAAAATTGCATAAACCACTTATATTTATAAAAAAGTTATACTCTTATTATAGCATAAATTAATAATCATCTCAAGCGTTCATTGACCCTAAGTTATAAATCTTTTGAAAAGGGTTTAAAAAATTGCATAAAAATCTACAATAATGAATTAATAAGAGTTGATAAAAATAATAGGAAAATGTATGGGCAGAGTTGGTTTCTGATTTAATGGAAATAGATTATTTATTTATATATATATATATATATATATATATTATAATATAGTACTTGTATAGTAATATAGTATATAATAGTATATATATTATTTGAGTTCAAAACGATATAGAAATAAAAGAAATGTAGAAAGTCTTTATTATATTTTTAAAAATAGTAAAAATATTTTTCTGAAGTGAATTAATTAAAATAAAATATTAAATGAATGTATATATTAAATTTAAGAAGACTGTAAAGTTATTGACATAAAGGCTTTAAATATAAGCTAGGAAAAATGTATCTAATGAAAGAGAAAGGGGAACTTTCTAACACAACTGAGATATAAAAAAAGTAAAAGAGAGGTGTGATGTGAGGAAATGTAAAATAAAATATATATACCATGCATATTTATATATATATATATATACTAGCTGATCAGAGCGCCTTCCAGGCGCTCTTCACACCTAGACGGGGGCTCCGCCCCCTGTACCCCCGAGTGATACATAGTATTTGGTTGAAAGTCTGTATGTAAAAGGTTTTCATCCATTTTGTTTCAATCAGTATAAGTAGATAAGACATATATTTGTTTTCTTGGAAAATATATTTTAATTTAATCAACAACAAATTTTCCTAGTATAAATATAAAAATGCTTGTTTTTTATGCTTATATATTGGATGTATTATGATACTGAGCACATGGCAAAGACTTTCTAAAAATAATTGTTTTTAAAAAAAAACGCAGGGAAAAACCCAGAGATATGCCTCTTCGTTTCCCCAATAGAGAGAGAGAGGTGGACAATTTTGCCAAGTGGCAGAGGAGGGGATGATTGGCTTCGACATATTTTGAATTCTCAATTCCTTAACTACACAATATACCAACTGTGGTCGACAATTGGTAATTAATAATTAATTATAAATTGCATTTGCTAAAATATAAATTAAAGTTCTTTTAATTTATATTTATATTTTTACGGTACCTTTCAATTATTCTATTTCATCTTAATTTCTTGAGTTATCTATTTTAATTTAAATTCTTACAGTTTTATTAAATAAATCATTTTTAGTTATAATTTTATATAAGCATTTTTTAATTGAACCTATTCAATCTTGTCATTCCCTAATCAACCTACGCGGTTTCAATAACCCTTTTAATTATTCTAAATTCAATCCAGAGTGCTGCCAATTAATTAAACTTATTTTTAACCCAATTTTTCTTATAAAATACCTCACCCCTAATATCTTATACACGACAATCTATATATAAGATGGTAGGTTTAATCAAATGGACTATAGACAGATTTGTTTGCTAAAAAAAAATTTTAAATAATTACAATAAATAGAATAATATATTCTTACCTAAAAACAAATTGGTTTTTATAGTCAACAATTCTTTAACACACAACAATTTCGTCTCATTATTGTAATACAAAGTTAGAAATATTAAGTTAATATAATTAATATTATTTATTTATTAATACCAATTAATAATAGTAATTACTTATAAATAATTCATAATAATAATAAATTGTGATACCAACTTATAGGAATATTAAAATAATATAATTATTATTTTACATATATATGAATATAATATAAATATTTTTAATTTTATTTTAAGAATAGATATATATCTAAAAGGAGGTAACTGTGACGTCACATATATACATTTAAATTAAAAAAAACTCATGAAGATGATTTTTTCCAGATATGTGATCAATCAAACTAAATAACTTAAGAGTATAACTAATGGTTTTCAATTTATAAAATCTAATTTAACACACAACAATTCCGTCTCATTATTGTATTGTAATACAAAGTTAGAAATATTAAGTTTAAAAAAAATTTAAAATATTTGAATTTTGAAAATTATATGTAGCGCCATCTGTCGATAGTTTTGTGACACTACAGACTTTTAGCAATATATTACTAATTAAATTAATTTTGGATAAATTAATTTTGGATTTAACTACACTAAAACCTTCCTTGGTATGCCCACAACAATTCCTGAAAGTTTCACCGTAATCGGACGGGTAGTTTTTGAGTCTATAAGAGACAGACAGACAGACACACAGACACACAGACATTGCCTTTTATATATATAGATATATATATTGATATAATACTAAAAAACATTATACGATACCTGTTAATTAACTAATTAATTAAGTAATAAAGATTGTACTAAATTATATTTCAAATTTATATTATTTTGAAAAAAATATGAATAATTTTTAAAAGCCAAGTTTAAAAGACAAATTGCTAAAACAAATTGTCAAAAGTCATTATATGTACGTATTTGTGGGATAAGTATTGTTTTTAAGTGAATTTTTTTATAAATAAAATAAATGTATATTTAATATTTACTATATAAATTAATCTACCAATACTAATATACTAATACTAATTTGACAATTTGTGTCTTTTCTCATGTTTCGTCATCATTTTGAAAATAGGATGTGAAATATTAAAATTAAATATTTTATTTTATTTATTATTATTATATTAATTTAAAATTCTATTCAATTTTATATTTGAATGATAACTAATTAAATATTTGGAAATGAATACATGATACACCTATAATTATTTTATTTTTAATATTTAGTTGAATTTTTCTATTTAACATAAAGCCTCAAAATTAATTTTTATATATGTGTTTTGTTTTATTGATTGATAGGTTGTAGTTTGTAGTTATTATATTAGCAAAAATTATATATATTAATACAATATCTATTAAAAAAGAATGGCAAGATATATATTTGTATATACATTTGTATATATATCTTTGTATATTTTTGAGATAATAAACCGCTCGAAGAACTTTTTTGAAATTCACACCATAGATAATATTTATAAAGAAAAATCGATCTGTTTTGGTTTCAACCTAGAGAAAATCAACTTTATTAGTATTTTCTTAATTTAAAATAGTAAATTTATATGACGTCAAAAATTACGTCATCCATATTGACATTTATCTCTTGCCATTCTTTTTTAATAGATATTGTATTAAAATATTGTATTTAAATTTAAAATATTTTAAAATTTTATAATTAATTTCGAAATAAAATTAAAAATATTTATTTTAATAATATTTTAGAATAAAATTACGATATATATTTATCATTCCCCCACACAAAAAAAAATATTTAACAAGATATTATAAAGGAAGGAATTTCAAATAAATTTGATCTAATAATATTAAATTATATTGTATTAATTAAAATGTTTTTAGATTAAATTATAAATTATATAAATGATATTTGATTATTATAAATAAAAAGAAAAAATATAACCTCCAAGTACATGTGTTAATATAATTTCAGAATTTATATTATTATCAGTAGTGAATCCTTCGTCGAAACAATCTATAAGCTATTGCTACTTTGAAAAACAAAACTGAAGCCGTCTAATTATAACAACACACACATATATATGAATAATATAGGATCAAATATTTTATCAATTAAATTTGAATATATTTTTCATCTTGAAATTAAAATCAAGTTATTTTAATTAATTTGTACCATTTTAGGAATCAAATTTTTGATTGGTCCTTTTTAGAAAACCCATTTAACAATTGTAAAAAATAATTATAAAATTGTAAAATTTTTAAAGTTTATAATAATAATAAATTGTATAAATTTGTTAAAGGGTCGAGCGATGTCGTCGTGTTCCAGATAAGTACTTATATTTTATAGGCAAAAGAATTATAAAAAAAAAATATTATTTGAAAAATTTAATTCAGTAAATTACAGTAAATATATTGAAAATCAATATATAAATAAACTAAATAATATTTTTTCGATTTTTATTATAGAATGTTAAGCAAATAAAATGGGAAAGATATTAAAATAATTAATTATAATTGATTTAGAAAAATTTTTACTAGTTTTTTAATTTACATAATAGTAATAAGCGGGAGTGTCCTCCCCTAGACTTTCCCGCATATAAATAGGTATAAAGAGTTGCGAATGAATATTTAGAATGTAATAAAGTGCTACTTCCGGTTAACTGATATTTTAAATGAAAAAAAAACAGATATGGATATAATATAAATATTTTTAATTTTATTTTATTTATAATATATAAGGGCTGGCTGTGACGTCATGAAGTGCTGGGTGACGTCATATAATTTTAAATTAAGAAAAAACTAATGAAGATGATTTTTCTCGAGGATAAAATCAATACAAAGTGCATAACACGTGGAGATATGTCCTCACGTGAAATTTGATATGAAAATAACCCTTCACTTCCTCTCTTCGATCGGCAATACTAGCACTTCCGGTTTCCGGATTTGCACCAAAAGTTGATCCATTCATCATACTGATGCATTAAGTAAATATACCAAATTTCATCAAAATCCGTTGAGCCGTTCAAGCTGTACACATCTCTACGGACACACATCGGACGGACGGACAGACATCATGCTAAAAATACTTTTTTCTGTTAAGAAAATGCATGATTCGTGGAGATATGTACCTAAAAATATCCATAGGTGAAATTTGGTGTGAAAACAATACATCCCTTACTATCGTCGGTCGGTAAAAAGGAAACGCTACTTGTATAGGTAAAATGTCACTTCCGGTAGTCAGATCATGATGAAATTTGGTATCTGAATTTTTTTCATATTTTTAAATCTATATACAAAATATGAAGCAAATATCTCGAAGCAAACTGGTACTTTACTTGAAAGGTAAACGCAACCATTGTAGGTAAAGTACCACTTCCGGTTAACCGATTTTGACGAAATTTTGATAGAAATCTACAAACTGTGAATAATATCGGTGTACCAAATTTCAAAGTCCTAGCTTGATTAGTTTTTGAGTAAATTTGCTTACAGACATTACATACATACATACATACATACATACATACATACATACACACACACAGACATAATTCCAAAAATGGTATTTTCCGACTCAGGGAGGTCTAAAACGTCAAGATCTATCAAAATCTCGAAGTCGAAATTTTTGAAGATTCCAATACTTCCCTTATACGAAGTATGCGGGAAAGTAAAAATCAAAAAAAAATAAATTTTAGTGACTTTATAATTCAAAACGCTTTAGCCAAAAATTCTAAATAAGTTAATATTAAATTTAAGGACAGTTTTATATATATATAAATTGTATAATTATTAAAAGAGAGAAATTAAAATCATGTCAAACTTTTATATAATAGATGAATATTTATTGTATTGTAGGTATTCCTATATTGCTACTTTTTAAAATATAAAGCCATCTAATTATAACAACAGATATATATAATATAGGATCAAATATTTTATAAAGTAAATTTGAATATATTTTTCATCTTAAAATGAAACTCAAGATATTTTAATTAATCTGTACCATTTTAGGAAACAAATTTTTGATGGGTTATTTTTAGAAAACCCATTAAACAATTGTAATAAATAATTAAAAAATTTTTAAAGTTTATAATAATAAATTGTATAAATTTGTTAAAAGGTCGATTGATATCTTCGTATTCCAGGTACTTATTATTTAAATAAAAGATAACAAATATAATTAAGATTAAATTTATAAAAAGAGAGTTGAAACAATTTAAAATTTTTAAATTACTTAATATTTAACTATTTAATACTCCGCCATAGCTGAAATTGACTTAGAGCCCAATAACCTTGAAAAATATTAAAGGGCAATTTATTTTCACTTTAAATCCAAATACTTTTATAAACCTTTTAAAATGACTCTTGATCTGATACTTTCTATAAAAATTTTAAAAAGGTGAAGTTTAGAACATTTGATGTCAAGGAGTATGGTCGAATGGTTTGTTTGGCAAATATAAAAACTTCATTAGCAGATCAACGACTCTAAACGGTGCTTTCAAAGAAATGCCAGGTAGATTGAAATACAACCCCCGTTGAGCTAACAACGCCACCTCACTCTCTTTCTCTCTCTCTCTCTTTTATTACGATTATGTTTTGTGTTCACTTAAAAAGATGTCGTCCAATAGATGAAGAAGGAGGTCTTCTTTCAGTGGTTCTTATCAACCCCCATCCCCACCTCCCTTTTCACCCCTCGTTTCCTTCATGACTGACTCTATTCTACTCGGATAAAACATTGTCGGATACTCTTTGAAACCACCCCCAAGTTGATTCTTCCCCCGTGAAGGGGGTGGACAGCGTATCAGGATAGGATGGATTAATTAAACGCGAGGGGATCAGAGCCTCGAGGGGATGAGGATGGTTTTTGGATAGAAATCACAGCAAGACCGGAAGTAATCAGCCCTCGAGGGGCACCACGTGTCAAAACCAACCCCTGTCCCCTCCCACATGTCGGCAAGGGTAGTTAAAATTAAATAAAGATCAGTTAAAGGGGAAAAGGCAAGGCCTCCCGGCCACAGTCAGAGACATTTAACTAATGGGCTCTTGAGAAAAAAATAATGACAAATTTCCCTTTGAACAAATAAACAAAACAACCAAAAGAGTAATTGGATATTTGGATGATTATTTTTAAAAATTATTTTATAATAAGAATTTTTTTGTAGATATATCTATATTTTAATTATACATTTATATTATATGATATATTAAAATAATTTAAAATATAATAATTATAATTTAAATGATGAAATGAAGGGATGATACATATATATATATATATATATTTTAATAAACATATTGTATTTCTTAGATACAAATAATATTTTTTTTTTATTATTATTGTCAATGAGATTTAGTAATGATTTTTATATTTTTTAAGGCTAAATATTATATTTAGTCATATTCAAATGGAATAAATTATTAAGAGGCCTAATTTATTTCAATGTTTGATAATTAAGTATAATGTTGTACATTTTCAAGAAAGGGTAAAGTTTACTTAATTTAAGACTTTTTAAATTGGAATGGAAGAATAAATGTTACCTTTAAATGTTATTATTATTAGAGTATATATATATATAAGAATTTTTTATTCATGAATATTATATAAATATATATATTAATAATATGTTTACAATATAAGAATGAATATTTTGAAAATATATTTAGAAAAAATATCACTTTTGTTTATTCGAAGTATT
Source organism: Labia minor (assembly GCA_963082975.1). NCBI lineage: Eukaryota > Metazoa > Arthropoda > Insecta > Dermaptera > Spongiphoridae > Labia > Labia minor. The sequence continues at coordinate 78,258,726 of OY720344.1, forward strand.
TTATTTTTATTGTGGTGGTGTATTTATCCAAAAAAAAGCTTATTCCACTTCATGTTGGACAAAAAGTTAAGAAGATTAGGAGTACAAGTGCATATTAGGACATTGAAACTACTTATCAATGAAAGATCCATCTTTTGTTATGTCTACTTTCGTATTCAATTCATATTATATTACCAAGGTAAATACCTGGGGCACTGTCATGCAAACAGAGAATTGTTGGTTAGATTCGGTTCAGTTTTTTAAGCTCAATGTTCTTCAGAAATTTAAAATTTTAGTCGTATTTAAAAATTAATTAATCTATTTCGTTGTAAGAATAATTGTTATGTATGAATTATGTATAATTGTTATGTATATTTTTATACAATTTATTATATATATAAAATCCATAATCATTCATTCATTCCGTAACCACATGAGTTGCGCCTAACGACACTAGGAAGCGGAAGTGTCTAAAAAAAATATTCTATAAATATGATAAATTGATTTTATGTGTTTTAAAAAATTTTTTATTGCATAATAGATTTCGTATTGTAGTATATTTGTATTGCTATATTTCATTCTTTTAATCCAATTTCTTCTTGGTGTTTGAATTTGTTGATAAAATAGCTCTTATTAATATATTTATAGATATATATTTATAGATATTTTCCAATATTATGTTTTAATATAAACTATTATTTGTTATAAAATAAATAAATTTGTTCATCGCCTTTACGAATGAATGGTTTATTTCTTCTGGTAAACTTAAAATCTTCTCTACGTACTATAATAATATGTTTGAAAAAATATTTTGTGACAATAATTTTGTAAACAATTTGTAAAGAATAATTAATAAAACGAGAATTTTAATTTTTGTAACTATATTAATTCTATTTTAATTAAAATAAATTGAAGACTGACCTGAGCAGACGCAAGAATAAAGAAATAAAAATGCACAATCACAGGCTCACAGACTATCTGCTGAATTATCTAATTATCGCATTCGATTATCACAACAATAATTAATAGAAGAAACACAATTACGCATAGTGAAGAATTTAATGAAAATCAGGTTATGATTGCGGGGCGATAGATTGCATTTGTCAGTTCTGTGGATCCTTGAATTTTCATAAAGAGCACTCCACAGATAAAAAATTTAACAGTTGTTGCGACAGGGGTAAAGTCAAGTTATCTAAACCGACATGATTTTGGAATATCCAGTGTTTTTACGCAATTTATTGTCAAATCCATTGAATCGAAATTATAAAAATTTTAGAGAAAATATAAGAGCTTATAACACAGTTGTGTTTCATTCGCGACGATGAATCCCCAGGAAATGGACCTTACGTTTTCAAAGTACTTGCTCAATTATATGACAGAATTTCACATTGAAACTCACAAGATGGAGATTCAAAAAAGTACGCACTACTCTCTGTCATGGATTCCTCACAGGCAACAGCCCAAAGATTAACGCAACCAACAAATGTCAATATTAAACACGAACTTATCGACAAAGGAGTTTGTTTTTTTTAATTTTTTAATATTCAGGACCATAATTCCCAACAACTTCAAAATAAAAATTAAAGAAAACTCCCCTCAAAAAATGATCATTATATATACGAAATATATTGTTTTGTTTTGTGTGTATTTAATTAATTGCTGCAAACCACGATAAATTCATTTTAAACTGAAATTGCAAACACCGTTTGCACAACTGGTTCAACTAGTAAATAAATAAATTTCTTTTGAAAATAAATTTGTTTAATATAAATATCATAACGATATACAATAAATTTGTAAATATTTAAACATAAAATGATTGTTTGAATGTGTATTTGAAAAATAGAAATATGTAGTATGCATATATATATCACTCAACAAATTTTAATATTATTTTCATAAAGATATATGAAACTTTTTATATGGAACTTTATAATAAAGCAAAAATTGATCAACATTTTCCCCCTTTGTTATATAATTTCATTCTTTTATTTATTATACTATGTTTGGTGTTAAAGGGGGTTGGAGGTAAAAATTCTAATAAATGTTGTGTTGTTTGTGATTCAATTTAAGGGGAGGGGATCGAAAGAACCCCTTTTCAAACGTATTAGTAACTTTAACTATTGAAATCAGCCTACGAATACGATGCGAGTATCGCTAATGGCTGTTGTTGTTATTCATTAAATGTAATACATTGATCTATTGCCTGATTGAATGGTGGTTGGAGGGTGAAACTTGAGAGATGGTCACGTGGCTCGTCGTCGACGACTCTTTTAATTAAATACAAAAAGAGAGAGTTAGAGGAAGAATAACCACCAATTAGCAACTGTATAGAACGAACAAAACAATGAGGTTCAACAAGTCAAGACCACCCCAATCCTCCTCCCTTCTTTTCCTCCCTCTCTCTCATCCACTCAACCACCCCATCCAAAGCATATTGGTCGATAGGAAGGGCGGATTGAATGTCGATTCAATGGTTACGCAGAAAACTTTTCCCACGATTTGTTTGTGTGAATTTAATCGAAGTTTCTAAAACCATCCCACACAGAACGGTTACCTCATCCCCTTAAAAGAAATAAAAGAAGAAATTGACATTTATTTAGTTCATTCATTCACTGTCCACTCTATTCCAAGCCTATAATCTCAAAACAATATAAAAAATCGACAATGAAAAAATTAATTAATAGAAACTACCCTTTTATATATTTACAATGTACGGTTATAATACGGTTCTATAAAGCTGTTATAATAATACTTGTATATATAAAATATCAAAAACATGTGTTCATGTGTTAGTGTGCAACAATATATCTATAATAAATCTTTTCTGTTTTATCAATAATGAATTTCAAATTTCAAATTAGATGTCACTATTGTTTCAAAACAAGACTTTCAATATAAGAGCATTTATATATTTAAAAATTATAATTTTCTGATCGATTACAAATTTAATATATAAAATAATTTTTATCTTTTATTATTGGTTGTATACTTGATTAGGTCTATAAGTATTAGTATTCATCTGAAATAAGTGAAAATAAATTAAATAATAATATTATATTTTTCTTTATTAAATCACATTTTATATTATTTTTAATTATTATCTCACCAGAGAGGTCCCTGAGTCATTTTCACTAAGGTTGAGAAAAATGTATATACATGTAGTATATATTGGGTGAAGAAAAAAGTATTTTTGGTTCTTTTGTCAAGAGATGATGCTGATGGTAGTATCTCCTGATACACTACTCATGGAAGGTCAAGCATACGCGCGTTTTAAAGTTGACATTACAGGTTATATTTTTGTTGTTGGCCCCTTTATTATTCGTTATTTGTGTTAAAAGTTATAATAGTGTGAAAATGAGTGAAATTTCCGAAGAAATCCGCTATGTTATGCTTTTTTATTATAAGAAGGGCAAATCTGGTGCGAAAACATGCAGGAAAATCTGTGCAGTTTACGGTTAGGATGCTGTTTCGGAAATGTTTGAGAAATGTAGCTCATTCGAAAGAGGACCAATACCTATCTCACGTTTTCATTTTTTTTCCTCTAAACTGAACGTGAAAATAAAGTTATATGTTTGATAGTTTTTCACATGATTAAAAATTGTATAAAACTGCTATATATAGAATTTTAGCTTGATGGAATTGGTGAAAGTACCGAAATTAATTTTTTAACACTTTGACTGGAAAATGGAACACCCGCAGCTCAGCTCAGGAGTTACCTAAGATTCTAATTTCTTTTTTATTTTTCATCATTTGAGGTACCCTTCACCTCAAAAAATTTGGTTACCTTACTCCTTGTATTTTAGGCTCTGGAGTTTTTTGCGTACGGACGGACAGACTGTCGTATTAAATATATAGATATATAAAATGTTCGGTGTAAAGTGTAAATTATCCTAAAGTATTCCATCTAATAATACATGAATCGCGAATCTTTTTGAATGTCCGTGCCACAAAGTTATTAAAAGTGATTATGAAATAAATAAAGTGTCACAATCAAATTGCTTTCACTATCGAAAAAAACTACCTTCTCCTCTCAAAGACACGAATAAAGTGTAAAATGGAGATATAGAAATGAAAAACTAAAATTATTATGCGATTTCATATATTTTCATTCATTCGAAATGTTGTTTAGCAGAACTACACAAAGATATCTAATATCTATGAAACTAGAAATAATAGTATATTTGTAAACTGTAGAGCCAGATCCGGAGTTAGGATAATGGGACAATATTAAAACGGAATGGATGAAATCTCCAAGTAAGTCGGTAAATGAATATCACTTATTTATCAAAATAGAAAAAAATAAGTTATGGAATTATTTGTTTAAATTCTAAACATGTGTGTGTGTGTGTGTGTAGTACAATTTATTTTATATAATAAATATAAAATATTTTAAGACAATAGGCTTAAATATTTCTTTCCAAACATGATTTATAATCATGAGAAAAATAATTGATAACTTATTAATAAATATTATATTATTATTAAGTATAACACACAATATATATTTAACATCCACCTTAAAAACGTAAAATAGTATTATATTTTGTAAATAAAAAAGAAATAGTAATGAAAAATATATATATTTATAATTTAGGTACCTATTTGATATTTTTGGTGTTTGAATTTAAATTTTAAATTGAGTAATTATAATAATAATTAAATCTATGTAAATAAAAAAACTTTAAAATATATAAAAAAGATTACATTATACCTAGATTCAGAGGCGGATTAAAGGTCCAGAGCGCCCTAGGCAATCACTTTATCGGCGCCCCTGTATCGGCCATAAATGGCCATCATAATACTATAAATTTTAACTAGTTGTTTTTGCAATTACGATGACGTTGAATCATCAAACCCTAGACTTTAGTAGTCCAGGACCCCTGTACTTACGCTAATGCGCGAATGAAATATGACGTTATAACTGTGAAGAAATCAAGAGGGATCAAATTTTGTTTGCCATCAACTCAATAAATTCGTCACATATTGTAGAACTCAAGTAATTGGTACATCCCTTTCCCTTGCCGCTATATTGAGCAATATTTTACTTAAAAACGGATCAAACTCCGCTATGAGTTCCAACGTCATTAAATAATTTCCGTTATGAAAAGACACAAGTTTTTCTTCATGTTCCCTAAAAGATAATCCACGCAATGCTAAAGATTTTACACAGTCGCAACCACTCGTTTCAAAACTTCACGCCAATAAGTTAGCTCTTCTTGAAATTGAGCGACGAGCGCATTATCGACACTACCGACAATGTCAGATCTACGTTGCAAAGCCAAAACACATGTTTTATGTTCACATGAGTTTTCATGGCTTTCTAATCGAATCGACGCGTTCTTCCAATCATTGAAACCTACATCTTGTTTTCCAAAGCTAGTTCCTCCACCGAATAATAAACAAGGTCCACAAAAAGCACAACAAACTTGTGGCTGTATAGAACTAGTAGGAGTTTTGCTTTGAACAAGGTCGGTTACAGACACACTATGCACAATTGCGTTAGACAATTCCGAATCATCACTTTTGTTTGGTTTTGAAAAATATGTCTCAATATTTTTCGTGTGCTTTATTTCATTTTGATGTCTTTCTTCTTTTTCTTTAGCCTTCCTTTTATATGATGCACCACTAGTTTTTTTTCCAATTCACTCATTCTTTGAGAAATACTCTAAAAGGTAATGGATAAACACAAATACCACAGCGAGAACGTAAACAATAGAAGCGCGCGTAACTGACTGACGACCAGGGGTATGACAGTCAATGTTAAATTTTGAAACATTGCTTTTAGCTCTGGGAGCTTTACGACTAACTAATTGTCGAAAAAGCGGGCTTGGCAGCGCCTCTACCCTGTCCGACGCTCGAGAACGACGCGACGACGCAACAAACGCGCAATATTGCATCGATTATATAGATGCTTGTGTAATATAATCTATTATAGATTTAGAATATAATCAGCATTTAGTTCTTAATCGTTGATATGTTATTTTTTTTATTATTTAAAAATTCTGAGCTCGCGCCCCCCTTGTAACTACACGCCCCTAGGCACGTGCCTAGTTTGCCTTACGGATAATCCGCCTCTGCCTAGATTGTATATTTCAAAATAAAAAAAGCAAAATGTGCAGCATCGTACACGTGGCGGAAGTGAAACTTCTTACAATCTAGAGAATAAGATAAATTTTAGTTGAGAGTGTGAGTGAGAGAGAAATAGAGAAAAATAAAGGGATCATTTCGAAAGACATATAACAGTATAAAATTTTCGTAACAAATATTCGCTTTATTATTATTATTATCTACTCTATCATCATATCTACATTGCCTGTACTATTGTCGGTTGGTGCTTCAATTGGTAATACTGATATTAATGGCTTGTGATAACTAAAATAAGATATATATGTTCGTGATTCGATATTTCCTATATAACGTGTAAAAACAGCATCTATTGTAGTTCCAGATTTTGTTGTTGATTCCTTGGGATCGTTATTTATAAGCAGACCAAATGTTTCTCGAAGAAAGTTGATCAACGGCAACGAATCATCTCAGATCCAAAATTTACATTAAAATCTCCCCCGAGAATTAGAGGGATTTTATCTTCGCCTTGTTCAAGTGCATTAGCACCTGTGTGGCTATAAACCAGTAGTGAACGGTGTATGAAATAAATAATATCGTCTAAATTTTGGTCGTTATTTTTTTTCGGCATAGTGAAATCTGTGGAGTAGAGAAAAGCAGTTTTAAATGCAATAATAATTTTAAATTGATTTAGTAGTGTTAAAGTAATGTTGAGATTCGGATAAATAACGTGAATGGTCATCGACGCACATAACTGTATGTGTTGGCGTGTGAATCGCCGACCATGTTCACACACACAATTACATGCGTCGGTATGCGTGCACGCTGTATATTTGACTTGAGAATTTTAATTATTTCACGATATATATCTTATCTTATTATGCTAGCTAAAATTGTATATATCTATCTATTTATCTATAACCATTGGTTCTCAAAAACCGCTCTAACGATTTTTTTCAAATTCACACTAGATATAGTATTTATAAAGAAAAATTGAGTTTTATTGATTACATCTCTTGAAACTTACAGCTTCATTATTAATTTCTTAATTGAAAATTATATATGGGTGACGTAAATGGCATCCATTTTGAAATTTTACTCCCGCCTTTTTTTAATTTTGTATTAATATTTTTTTTATATTTAAAATATTTTAAAATTTATTATTTAATTTCGAAATAAAATTAAAAATATTTATTTTTAATAAAATATATATATATATTTATTAATCCCGCTTTTTTTTTAAATGATATTGTATTAACATTTTTTTATATTTAAAATATTTTAAAATTCATTATTTAATTTCGAAATTTTATATTTAAAATATTTTAAAATTTATTATTTAATTTCGAAATAAAATTAAAAATATTTATTTTTAATAAAATATATATATATATATTTATTAATCCCGCTTTTTTTTTAAATGATATTGTATTAACATTTTTTTATATTTAAAATATTTTAAAATTCATTATTTAATTTCGAAATTTTATATTTAAAATATTTTAAAATTTATTATTTAATTTCGAAATAAAATTAAAAATATTTATTTTTAATAAAATATATATATATATTTATTAATCCCGCTTTTTTTTTAAATGATATTGTATTAACATTTTTTTATATTTAAAATATTTTAAAATTCATTATTTAATTTCGAAATAAAATTAAAAATATTTATTTTTAATAAAATATATATATATTTATTAATCTCTCTCAAAAAATATGAAATACGTTTAATATTAAAAATAAATAAATATACATATGAAATTTGTTATTTTTTAATATTAAAAAATATTTAATTTGAGATTAATTATATAAAAAATTTTAAAAAATTCAAAAAAACTTAGCTATAATATTTGACATATGATAAGGTTAATTACAATTTTTTAAAAGACATCCTTAATAAATAGAAAAATAATAATTTTTAAATAATATAAATAATATTTAATTATAATCTAATCAAAGAAAATAAAAGTTTGAATCTATTTGATAGTTGATCTTTTTACATATAATTAATCTCAAATTAAATATTTTTTAATATTAAAAAAAAATAACAAATTTCATATGTATATTTATTTTTATAAATGTTTAGGCAAATTTTGAAATTAATATATATTTAAATTCAAATTGTATTTAATTGCGATATCTACTGGACAAGGTGGAGATCTCGCCCTCTTTTGATCATAAGTTATACTAATTTTTATTCTTTGACCCAGTAGAAGCTGAGAAATATTATTCCGGGTCAACGTACTCGCGCGCATGCGCGCCATGGACTTTGGACCTAGCGAGAGGGTATTAGAACGAAAGACAGCACAAAAGCAACACGCAGATAGCCTCTTTCTCAAGACCGAAAGACCGGACAAAAGAAAGACGCAGATAGCCTCTTTCTCAATAACGAAACACCGCACAAAAGAGAGACGGAGATAGAGGCTATCTCATTCTCACTCGTTATATCTATATCTTTTTTCTCTCTTGCGTTACGAATGCGTTACGAAATTTCAATTTTTCAATTCACTCTCCATTCTCAACCAAATGTCAGGACGCCGCTAAAGAAGTTTCACTTCAATAAAAAGTTAAAAAAAAATAATCGCGAAATTCAATTATTTTATTTTCAATTATTAATTAACTAAAAAAAAATAATTTAACATTTAATAGGGTCTCCTCCTCTCCCCATAAATTAGCCCTTCCAAGCCTCGCCTTTCGGAATTTGGAAAAAGTAATGAAAAAGAAAGTTTGCCTTATTAAAAAAATTTTAATAACCTACCTAAATAAGATGATGCATGGTTCTAGCAATATGGGGAAAAGCCCTACGCTCATAAGATAATCAACAATTTGTTCCTGTTCAGGCTATTCCCATTTCGGAACTGTGCTGGATTACCGTTCATTCGATTCACCTCAATTACACTCTTAGTAATACAAAAAGGCTGAATTCAGACCTCACATGCAATTCATGCAACCCTTCCCTTAAAATATTGGCATGGCACTTGTCTTATTCAACCACACTCATTCTTGACATATGTACTCTGAAATTTCATGATCTCACTAAATTCTATAATATGGTTTAATAAATTTCTATATAATCTCTAGATTTTGAAATTAATAAAATTTTACAAATTTTAAAATGTGCCATGCTAAATAAATAAAGATGATTACTTACATTTGGTGAGCTGTATATGGTTCATTTCATTATCATCAGAGATGGAGAACATAATCAAGAATTCAAATTAGCAGGAATGAAGATAGAAACATGAAATTGAAAGAAAATTAACATATTAGATTATAAAATTTTAAAATAAATAAAATGAAAATGAATTAAAAATCAAATTAATAATAAATACTGACCTCGGAGATAATAAAGGGTGGAAATACCTCGCAGACCAACTTGATGGCTTGAATTGATATCCCATCTGTCTCGTCTAAATTAATAAGAAAACAAGTGTGATTAGATAAAATTTGCAACATCGAAATGAAAAAAGATATAATATTATTTTATTTCTACCATATTTCAAATGAAAAAATAAATAAATGGATCTTTAATAAATTTAATAAAAAAATTAATTAAATAAATTAAAAAAATGTTTATTTTAATTGTGCGAAGAGCACCGGTTAAGAATTACTTGGATAAATTGAAAACAAAATAAAACTGTATTTTGAATTTTCAATAAATTTAAGTAATCAAAATTATTAAATAAAGCATGAAAATCCTAACAATAAAATAAAAACAAAAATATTAATTTTTAAAATTAATCAATAAAATAAAATATATATAAAATAATAATAAAACAAAAGTATTATTAAATAGGGTAAGAAGAAGTGAAAATAGATTAACTTTATTAAGACGGAATGCTAATTTACCAACTCATTGATGTTGTAGAGTTAGGATTCGAGAGTAAGGCATCGGATTCCAGATGTGAGAGATTAAAGAGATTAGAAATAATACATAGAATATTTAATATTATATATATATATATATATATATAAGAAATAAATATTTATTTATTTTTTTATTTATTTTTTATATTAATTTTGAAAATAAATAGTGCAGACATAAATATTATTTAATGTTATTTAAAGAGATATAAACAATAAATAAATAATAAACTATCTTGTAAATAGATATAAAATTTATAAATATTTCGACAAATAATACTAACATCCTAACATCTTTCCATTAAGAAAATATTTAAATAAATATATTTAATGAAAATTAAATCTTAATTATAATTTTCATTTAACTATCAATAAAATTGAATTAATGAGATCTTAAATCAAATCTATTAAAATTAATTTTTTTCAAAGATTTTAATGAAAAATTTATAATATTTATAAATATATATAAGTATCTATCAGTAAAAAGTTATAAAATTTAATCTTTATTGAAATATTTTTTTTTAAGTTCACTAGTCTTCGTTTTAATTAATAAAAATAAATAAATTTTCAATTAATTCTTGATTGGCGATTGATTGAGGGATGATTCCGTTGAGGACGCCTCTCAACTTCTTCCACTCAGCAGCGAATGGGAACTGAATCGCTCGAGCCGCCCGGCCGGCTTGGTGGAAGAGAGGCCAGGCGGCGAAGGGGAAGGAGAGGGGCGCTCGGAGACGAGCCGAGGTGTGCGTTCTCCAGCAATTTATTACAAATAAAAATCATATTAATAATAAAAACACAATTTTTTTTATAATTAATGGTTTCTTAAATTGAATTGATAGAATATTTAAGTTTAATCTAATAAAAGATCTTAATGAGAAATTTCAAAAATTTATAAACATATATAAAAGTAAAACAATTGTAAACAATTGTAAAATACATATATTACAAAAGACTAAAATGTTTATTGTATTGTTAAATAATATTATATTCTTTTTTTTTAATGTAGTTGTGATAAAAATTTATTTCCTAAAAGTTATCTGATATTTTTTATTGTAAATTTATTCAAAAAAATACAAAAGATACACAATGTTTCGATTGCTACTTCTGCAATCGTTATCAAGTTATCACGTTGTGTATTTTTTGTATTTTTTTGAATAAATTTACAATAAAAAATATCAATATGTGGTTTATTTACAAAATTCTCTTATAAATAAAAACAGCCACCAAAGGTTTAAAAATTTAATATCTACAAATTGTGGTAAGGACATTTTCAGCAAGCTAGAATATCATTAACTTAGATAACATGTTTTTCTTATAAATATATATATATATATATATATATATATATAGGAAATAATTAAATTTATCTATAAAATATTATCATATTAATGAAGCAAAGGTATATTATAGGGATTTTAATGTCCATCTTACAAATTTCTAATATAAAAAATTATTATGAAGTAACTAACGTGGAACAATAAAATTGTCATGATTTTTGTTTTCGTTTTTATTTTATATTATACATTTCTGTTTGCTTTGTCTCTTTTGAGATAAATAAGTTGACCTGTGGCCAGGTCCGAACCGACCGACGGTTTGAAATAAATTAATTTCCAGCTACAGAAACAATTTCAAATAATTTTCATATATCTATTAATGTAATAAAAAACAGATATGGATACATAAATAATAAATATAAACATTTTTAATTTTATTTTATTTATAATATATATGCAAGACCAGGCTGTGATGTCATGAATGGCTGGATGACGTCATATAATTTTAAATTAAGAAAAAACTAATAAAGATGATTTTTCTCGAGAATAAAACCACCACAAAGTGCATGATTCGTGGTGATATATAAAAAAATCTCCTTTGGTGTGAAAATAACCCTTCCCTTCCTATCGTCGATCGCTAATACTACCACTTCCGGTTTCCGGATTTGCACCAAAAGTTGAACAATTCATCCCACTGATGCATTAAGTAAATATACCAAATTTCATCAAAATCGGTTGAGCCGTTCAGGCTGTACACATCTATACGGACGGACAGACGGACGGACAGACATCATGCTAAAAATACTTTTTTCTGTTTAGAAAATGCATGATTGGTGGAGATATGTAAAAATCTCCACATGTGAAATTTGGTGTGAAAACAATACCTCCCTTACTATCGTCGGTCGGTAAAAAACTACCCCTTATCTTCAAATAAAGTGTAAAAAGTGGATGAAGAAAAGAAAAACTAAAATTGTTATCATCATATATTTGTCCTCCATTCGAAATGTTGCTTGATGGAACCATACAAAGATATCTATTACAGTAGTAATAACTGTATATGTTATATATGTATGTAAACTGTCGGGCCGGTGCTAGAGTTTTACCAAATTATTATAGGGTGGAGCCAAGATATTTGGAACGGCTTGAGCTTCGGGGCTCCAACCCCAAATTTGTTTATAAATTTTAAGAGAAATTTACAACATTATTAAATATGACATTAAACTTCATTTTTTTAGAATCATTTATTTAACTATTTGTATAGTATGTGCTTTTACTAACAGTATCTAAAATGATTTAAGATACGAGGGCAGGTCAGTAAGTCCGTGACTTTTTGAATTTCCCGTCTCAAAAAGAAGTGGCAACACTGCTCCTGTCAGCAGGCAACGATCAGCTGACTGTCGAAATTTGAACCAGCTGGGTCTTTTAGTTTTTGTTTGGTATCTATTATTAGCAGACTACCTCGTGATTTGAGAAGAAAATGGAAAAAAATGAATTTCCATGAAAATCCATGAATTAGGATACGAATAGCTTTCTCAGCCGCTCTATTTTCCGGATTAGCCCCATGCGATTATTTCTTGTTTCCAAACCTGAAGAAATGGCTTGGCGGAAAGAGATTTGACTCCAACGATGAAATCATCTCACAAACAAATCTATTTCGATGTCCTAGACAAATCTTATTTATTGAAAGGGATAAAAAAATTGGAGAAACTTTGGACGAAGTTTATAGAGCTCAAAGGAGACTACGTTGAAAAATAAAATAATCCAAAACCTGTGTTTCATTCAAAAATTTGTTTATTGACATACCGTCGTCTATTATAATATTAAAGAAGATTTATAATAGCAACTGGTTAAAATAACTATTGAGTATTTAATTATGTTTAAATAAAACAATCAATTATCTCTTTCATTGGAAGTCAAATAGGGTGTGTGGATTGCTTCCTCATCCCCCCTATTCTCCGGATTAGCCCCATTTGACTATTTCTTGGTTCTAAACCTGAAGAAATGGCTCGGCAGGAAGGGATTTGACTCCAACGATGAAATCATCTCACAAACAAATCTATTTTGATACCCTCGACAAATCTTATTTTTTGGAAGGTATAACCAAATTGGAGAAACGCTCAACGAAGTGAATAGAAATGTATAGAGATCAAAGGAAACTATGTTGAAAAATAAAATAATTTTTTATCCAAAATAAATTTTAAAATGTAAATGTGAATTACTTTTTACATATTTTATTAACGATTTTGTAACTAAAAAAATTAAATTAATAAGTAATATAATAATATTGAAATATATAATGAGAGAATATTAAAATAATTAATTATTATAGAATAAACCAGACGGTTCTTTAGCTAAATATATTTTATAATTATAGATAAATTAAAAATAAATAATTTTTCATTAATGATTAATAAATAATAATTAGTGATATTTTATTATTATTATTATTATTATTACTAATTATATTTATAAATGAAATGGAGAGGGACAGGAGGTGGTTATGTTTTGTATACACAAACCTATATGTTTAAATTCGAATATATAGGTACAAGGAATTGTGATTCATCCTACAAGATAATGCAATAATAATTTACTATCTGAAATGAGGTTTATAACACCCATTTAAAAAGGTTATTAAAATAAATAAAAGAAGAAAGAGACATGAAAACGTTAAAATACGAAGATAAGTTCAAAAATTAGATATTTTTTTTTATTATGTTTAATTTCTACAATTACTTATAATTATCTAATTCAAAATATTGCACTGCCTGTAGAAGGGATGCTAATCAATAAATTTATATAAATAAATAAAATATTAGATTATATTTTTAATAGAAGATTCGGCAATTGTAAGATAGCATAGAATAAGTTGACCTGTGGCCAGGTCCGAACCGACCGACGGTTTGAAGTAAATTAATTTCTAGCTACAGAACAATTTCAAATAATTTTAATATATCTATTAATGTAATAAAAACAGATATGAATACATAAATAATAAATATAAACATTTTTAATTTTATTTTATTTATAATATATATGTAAGACCAGGCTGTGACGTCATGAATGGCTGGATGACGTCATATAATTTTAAATCAAGAAAAAACTAATAAATATGATTTTCCCGAGGATAAAACCAATACAAAGTGTATGATTCGTGGTAATATATAAAAAAATCTCCTCATGTGAAATTTGGTGTGAAAATAACCCTTCCCTTCCTATCGTCGATCGCTAATACTACCACTTCCGGTTTACGGATTTGCACCAAAAGTTGATCAATTCATCCCACTGATGCATTAAGTAAATATACCAAATTTCATCAAAATCGGTTGAGCCGTTCAGGCTGTACACATCTATACGGACGGACAGACGGACAGACGGACGGACAGACGGACGGACAGACGGACGGACGGACAGACGGACGGACAGACATCATGCTAAAAATACTTTTTTCTGTTTAGAAAATGCATGATTCGTGGAGATATGTAAAAATCTCCACATGTGAAATTTGGTGTGAAAACAATACCTCCCTTACTATCGTCGGTCGGTAAAAATTAATCGAGGCAGGAAAAGTGGTGGGGCTTGAAATTAATAGTTATAAGATAAAATATTTAGTAACAAAGAGGAACAGTATTAACACACCAAGTCTTAAAATACAAAACGTAGAAAATTTAGAAAAATTTAAATACTTAGGTTCTGTAATCACGAAGGATAATAATATTCAAGAAGAATTTAAATCGGAATCGGATAACGCCTGTTATCATGCAGTAAAGGGGCATATCTTGTCAAGATTTATATCAAAGAGAATCAAAATTAAAATATATAAAACAATTATTTTTCCGGTTGTATTCTATGGGTGTGAGGCATGGTCTATGACCAGAGGAGACGAGAGTAGATTTAGAGTATTTGAGATTAGGATTCTTCGCAACATTTATGGGCCAAACAAAGATGAGGACACGGGGGAATGATGGAGACTGCATAACGAAGAATTGCATGACCTCTATGCATCTCCAGACATAGTTAGGGTTATATAATCGAGAAGGCTTCGATGGGCAGGATACGTGGCTAGAATGGGAGAGGAAAGAATGGCCAGGGGTATATTAGCTGGGAGAATGATTGAGAAAAATCCGATTGGAAGACCAAAGACGCGGTGGGTGGAAGGAAAGAGTTGGGAGAAATTTGGAATTGGATGGGTGTAGCTCACAGGAAAATGTGATCGATGCGGCCAAGAACTTTCGAGTTACGTAGAGCCACAGAGATTGATAAATAAGATTATATTAATAATTAAAATTATATTCAAAAATTAAAATTATATTTTTTTAAATTTAAATTAATTTCTATTTTAATATATTTAATAATCAAGGTATTTTTAATATGACTAAAATATTTGAATATAAACTATCCAAAAAACTATTTAATTTTAATTTTATTTATTTAAATTAAATATAATAAATTATTAAAAAAATAAAAATTATCTAAATCTATTTAAAAGAATAATTTATAAAAAATAAAAATTAGTTTTACACAATAAGATATTTTTGGAAGTCATTGAAAAACTCATATAATTTAATTATATATTAAAATCTTATAATAAATTATTTTTTGAACTCTATTGATCGGTTGGTATAAATAACAACAATTATATTAATGAAATATAAACTAAAATAACTAACTCTAGATTATCATCCTATATTTTCATTCTCCTTCGATCCCCTCCCCTTAAAGATATAAATCTGCCATTTTGAAAATTCGTATATATTTTCGTTATCCTTTGACGCTGGAGTTGGTTAGTATGGGGGAGAGAATGGTAAAGTGGATGTGGAATGGGGTGGCAGTCCCATTACATCGAATGGATACCTCCATAGGTTACAAAAGATGGATTTTTTTTATTCCAGGGTTCTAGAAGAGGTAAAAAAATAAATATTATGTATGTAAATGGATATAACTCCAATTATTTTTCATCTAAAACAGAAAAAAATACACACAAATGCTTTTATATATAAAATAATATAAATTGATTGAGATTAAAAATCCGCAAGGGTGGAATTCGAATAGAGGTTGAGAGGATGGGAAATAGGGAGGGGTTGAAAAAGAGCGCTTGGGAAATTCCAAAGGGAAAATATAAAAGCATCGACAACACACACACACATAAATATACTCACATCAAATCATTCAATGATATTTTAATTTGATTTTGTTTTAGTATGCATTTTTATATTATTCCATTTTATTTTAATTTTTGATTTTTTTTAAAGATTATCTTACGTTAATTTTCTGATTTTCTGGTAGATGAGGTGAGGGGACGTCTCGTGACTCATTTACCTGTTCTATATCTCTGACAAGCAAATGACAAAAGTTATTGTTATTGGATGGGTGGTGGTGGTAGGTTGAAGCTTTTCTCATTATCCATCTGTCGGGATGCGAATGTTGCCGCTCGGCTGCCTTTCTCACTTCACGGCTCACTTGGCATAGACCAAGAGAGAGAGAGAGGGTGGATGGATGGAACCACCCCCAAGGGAATCAGACATCAAGTCAACCGCAAAGGATATTACGCGAATTCGTTGTCACACCATTTCCTCTGCGTTTCATTAAACTCCAATCCAAGACATCTGCAAAATTAGCAATCTATTTTAAATCTAGATAAGTCGTTTTCTATTGCCACATTCAGAATGTAGTCAATTTAGAAAATGAAAGACATGACAGGATTCGAATTAATCTCTTATTTCTTAATCTACACACCCTATTTGACATCCAATGAAAAAGATAATTGATTGTTTTATTTGAACATAATTAAATGCTCAATAGTTATTTTAACCAGCTGCTATTATAAATCTTCTTTAATATTATAATATATGTACTAGGATATGTCAATAAACAAATTTTTGAATGAAACACAGTTTTTGGATTATTTTATTTTTCAACGTAGTCTCCTTTGAGCTCTATAAACTTCGTCCAAAGTTTCTCCAATTTTTTTATCCCTTTCAATAAATAAGATTTGTCTAGGACACGGATGGCGAACCTTTTTCAATGTCCGTGCCACAAAATTATCAAAAATCTTTTTGAAGTAACTAACGTGCCACAAAATTGTCATTTTTTTCTCTACCACCTGTACCCCTTTTAACTTCAATATATAATCGAATATTTTTGTATAAATTCTAACTATCCTGTATAAAAGTGTTATAATTTTAAATATTAAACTTTATTCCAAAAAAATAAAATGATTATTAAAAAATTTGGAATTTATTTTTGGTAAAAATATATCTTTCCAAAAATTTTTTTTTTATTTTTATTGTATGGAAATTTTTTAATTGATTTTAGTTTGTAGTTTTTAGTTGTAGATAATGACAAAAAAGCAAAATTTATATTTGATACCGTGAACCACTTACATTTTCTTTTTTTGACTTTATATGTTAAATTCTAGAAAAAGATTGCGATTCTGGCACTATTCACCAACCGTCCTATGCGTAAAGTAAAGCAAAGCTTGATATAAATTTTATAAAATTAATTATTCTTTTTTTTAATAAATATTGATAAAATTTACAGCATATATTAAAATAAGAGCATATAAGAATATTCTGGTAATAGGTGTAATTCATCGCCCCAATCAATTTTGAGTTTATAACTCACAATTTCCCAGACAAACAGACAAATAAAATGACAGACACGAAAAATACAAAAGTCATATTTGGGTTCCCCAGGTCATGAAGAGTAAAGATTTGCAAAAAATTTTAAATCCTGAACAGTGTTATTTATACGGTAACAACACGCAATGGTATAATAGAAGTCCAAACGGTATACACTGAGTCTATCTATCATGAATGTTTTTATACTGCGAGGGAATTCAAGCGATAATTCAGCTTAATAAAATGTATAATTTGCCGGTTTCATCTCTCTTCTAAGATACATATAAATAAATATTCAGTACTTCAAATTTCATATATTTTAATTTTAATGTGATTTATTCATTTTTAATTTATTTCTAATGTAAAAAGTTATAATTATTAAAAAAATAATTTTGTCTTTATGCGTGTCATGAAATTTTTCAAACGTGCCACTTCTGGCACGAGTGCCATAGGTTCGCCATCCCTGGTCTAGGACATCGAAATAGATTTGTGAGATGATTTCATCGTTGGAGTCAAATCTCTTTTCTTCAGGTTTGGAAACATGAAATAGTCACTTGGGGCTAATCCGCGGCAATTTCAATTTCAATTTAAAGAGTATGTTTATTAGCCAAAATTTTTACAATAGTTGAGAGAGAGATTATCAGAACATACAAAAGATGAAAGTTACAATATTTACAAGATTAAATTGTTTCTTTTGCGATCATTTATTGATACGCTATTACAATTTTACTTAATTATGTTAAATTTTATTTACATTTGTTTTCTTTTTTTTACTTAACCATATTTTAAGATTAATATACTTATAATCAGGGTTGTGATTGTCATCTCACCAGAAAAGGCTAGCAAAACCTGGAGATTGCAAGTGAAGGAAGAGGGGAGGGATGGGGGGTAATAATATTATTTATCTTATAAGTTACATTGTATAATACATTATATAATTATAAGGATACAAATATTTACATTTTTTTTTAAATATCTTATCTTATTATGCTAGCTAAAATTGTATATATCTATATATCTATATATCTATATATCTATATATCTATTTATCTATAACCATTGGTTCTCAAAAACCGCTCTAACGATTTTTTTCAAATTCACACTAGATATAGTATTTATAAAGAAAAATTGAGTTTTATTGATCACATCTCTTGAAACTTACAGCTTCATTATTAATTTCTTAATTGAAAATTATATATGGGTGACGTAAATGGCATCCATTTTGAAATTTTACTCCCGCCTTTTTTTAATTTTGTATTAATATTTTTTTTATATTTAAAATATTTTAAAATTTATTATTTAATTTCGAAATAAAATTAAAAATATTTATTTTTAATAAAATATATATATATATATTTATTAATCCCGCTTTTTTTTAAATGATATTGTATTAACATTTTTTTATATTTAAAATATTTTAAAATTCATTATTTAATTTCGAAATTTTATATTTAAAATATTTTAAAATTTATTATTTAATTTCGAAATAAAATTAAAAATATTTATTTTTAATAAAATATATATATATATATTTATTAATCCCGCTTTTTTTTTAAATGATATTGTATTAACATTTTTTTATATTTAAAATATTTTAAAATTCATTATTTAATTTCGAAATAAAATTAAAAATATTTATTTTTAATAAAATATATATATATTTATTAATCTCTCTCAAAAAAAAACAACAAAACAAATAAATGTCTTTGAAAGATGGTAAAAATATCTTTCTAATTATCAAAATATATCATAGACCAGCGGTAAGAACAATTGTTTTTACTCCCCGAGTTCGAAGGATCGAAACTCGCCGCGTTCATTTTGTTTTTTATCTATTTTAGTGATTTATTTATTCATTGTTCTTTTATTAATTAAGTTTTAGATAGTTTTATAATTTTTAATATTTTTTCAATAAAATATTATTTAATACATTTAATAATTGTAATAAATAATTAAAGAATTGTATATCAATATTTTTTAAAGGGTAGAGCGAGCTCGGTGTCCCAGGTATTAATATTACCAGCCAAATCCAATAATAATGAATCATTTTTTTTAACTTAAGTACCGAGCCGAGGCTCGGGGTCCCGGTATACATATTTATGTATTATTGAGGACCCCAAGTTCCATGCAATGATGCAACATTTAATAATTGTAATAAATAATTAAAGAATTGTATATCAGCTCGGTGTCCCAAGTATAATATTACCAGCCAAACCCAATATAATAATGAATTATTTTTTTTTAACTTAATTACCTAGCCGAGGCTCGGGGTCCCGGTGTGATCTTAATATATTGTCAGAATTAGATAAATAATGTAGAGAGAAAAATTATTTAAAAATAGATATTTATTTAAATGAAATAAAATTATTTAATTTACAGAATGAAAATGTCTATAATAATGTCTAAATATTTTTTCGAGCGACAGCTCGGTATCCCATGTATTAATATTACCAGCCAAACCCAATAATAATGAATCATTTTTTTAATTAATATTACCAGCCAAACCCAATAATAGTGAATCATTTTTTTAAACTTAAGTACCGAGCCGAGGCTCGGGGTCCCGGTACTATATATATATATATATATATACAAAAGGTTATGTGATCCACCACATTTTTATAACCTCGCGGCTAAGCTCCCGGTCTAATATATCTAATAATGCAATAAAAAACAGAAATGGATATAACATAAATATTTTTAATTTTATTTTATTTTTAATATAAAAGTATGAGCTGGCTGTGACGTCATGAAGGGCTGGGTGACATCATATAATTTAAAATTAAGAAAAAAACTAATCAAGATGATTTTTGATGAGGATAAAACCAATACAAAGTGCATGATTTGTGGAGATATGTAAAAAAATCTCCACATGTGAAATTTGGTGTGAAAACAATACCTCCCTTCGGTCGGTAAAATGGCCGGACTTGAGATCGGAGCATCCAACTTTGCAAAGTTTAATTAAATTCAAATTAATTAATTTCAAATAAATTCGAAGACTAGCTAGATTTAGGTAACAAAAGGTCCAAAAAACAAAAATTAAAATATTAACAGATCATTATTTCAAGATAGGTAAATCTAATATGTCCTAGCATAATTATTATAAAGAATTTTTATTTAATTCGAAATCGATTTGTAACAAAAAAAGCAATTGCTTTTTTTATAATTGAATTCTTCCTGCTTTTTTGTTTTTTTCCTCACTTGGTCGATTTTTCTTTTTCTTTCTTTCTCCTATCCTTTTTTTTGTTCATTTGATGTGATTCGTGTCTATTTTGTTGTTGTTTTGCTCCCTACGGTGACAACGTTGATCCCGTTTCCCCTTTCCTCTTCCCATTCACTGTTACTGTCTTTTCACACACCGTTCTGTTCTGGAATTTATCTAATATCAAAATGCCAGGCAGCAGATTGCGACGGTACAACCCACCCATCCAACAACCTCCTTAGAGAATTCACGTACGATACTATCATGTCCACAAATACATTGACACACACACACACACACACACATATATACACAGACACACACATACAGATCGAAATATATCCTCTTGGGAAAAGAATGAAAGGAAAGTGGGGGTGAGATAGAGATGGGGGTATGTGAGAAGTGAGATTTTGACCCCCCCTCCTCTACCCGATTCCACCCCCTGTCCACAGGTAGAGAAACAAAATCCAATTGGAAATGAAAAACGAATCCGAGGATGAACCCGTTGTCATCGCTCCTCCACCCACCATCGATAATAAAGTGAGAGAAAATGGATCCCACAATTCAACGATGATAATGGGGTCAACACAAGAGGAATCAATAGAAAATAAATTATCATACTCTTCCCTCCCCTCCCACTTGTTTTACAAACAAATGATACTAGTTAATTGATATTTAATTAGAATGGATGGGAATTGTAAAATGTTAATTTCCTAATTAAGAAAAAAAAAACATAACTCAATATCGAATAAAATGTCTTTCTGTTTTTTATAACTTTTTAAAATTTAATTATTTAGAAACTGCAATCATAAATAATATTATTGTACAATAATAGAATAGAGAATTAAGATTGAATCAAACAAGGTATGTTATTATACAATAAAAAATGTTTATCTTATCAAAATTATTGTCCATAATTATTAAAATCAGAATACTTATATAATATAAAAATCTATTAAAATTATTTTACCAACTTTATTATGTGAAGTGTAGTTTGTGTGTTGACTGTAGTATATAACAATATATTTACGGTTTTTGAAAATATAATTATCTACATCAGTCGTCAACAAATTCTAAAACTTCATATACCCTACTAAAGGTATAATTTTAACTTTGTCGGACTACCAATATAAATTTATTGAAAAAAGTTATATATATTTATATAATAATAATAAATTTTAAATAATTTATGTAAAATCTACTCATTAAACGGAACAAAGATAAAGACTAATTATTTTTATATAATAAATTGTAAAATTTAGGATTATTCTTGTATTACAGATGAAAAAGATTTTAACAGACTAAAAATTAAATTTAAGATGAACATTTAATTTGAATGAAAGAAGAAAGAGATTTATGAAATGTTTATTTAAAAGAAAACCAATTGAATAACCCACATTGGGTAGATCAAATATGAGATATGCAAGATAATATAAAATTTAATATAAATATTGATTAAAGTTTGAGAAGCTGAAATATAAATTTCGAAAATTCACATTTATGTTAGTATTTATAAACTAGCATTTGACTCTAAATTAATATTTTTATTTTAGTATTTCTAAGTAAGGCATGGAGATTGAAGAGTGCCCTATTCTTCTTAAGAATATCAAGATCCGATGAAAAATGTAAAAAATGAAAGAATTAATAATGCTATCTAAAAATTTTACACCATTTGAATCAAATGCCCAGATTTAATTTCTAGCTTTTCTATCATAAGCACACTTGAACAAAAACAACATTGTGATGATGATGTCTCAACCTCCATATTCGCCAACTATGTGCCTTTTTTGGCGCTAAAAAAAAAGAGATTCATATTGTATATAATATTATAGGAATTAGTTTGGAATGAATAAATATAATTATTTCCAAAAAATTGTGTGAAAATATCTATTACTTTTTAAACGCATCCTGAATATTATATATTAAAGTAATATAAGATTTATTTTTTAGATCAATTTTGCTTTTTCTATTAAAATGAGTTGCTTCATTCTCACCCTCTTTTCATATTCATTTAATACATAATTGAGTCTCTCGTTAGCTAACTTCATCTTGTTCCTTTTTGTGTGTGGCTGTGTGTGTGTGTGACTTCCATTTTTGTTGTTTTTGTTTGTTTAATTGGATTTTTTGTTTGATATTCTCTCTCACGCTTTATATATAAATATATATATATTTCGAATGTTGTGTGCGCCAAGGTGTGAAATGGTATCGAGATGAGAGGGTGTGTTTCCGGGGAGTGTTTTGAGCGGCCAGGGGGTGGTTGGATATTTTCCAGCCAATCCGATTGCGACAATATCCTCCAAAGCTACCCTTTCCTTTCTAGTACCAATCCCTCCCAACCGTCCCTCGCCTCCATTTCACGACAGAGACAAAGATGGGTGGTAAGGTGTTAGTGTGCGTGGGTGGAGACCAACTTTTGCCGTTGCTGTGCTGAATGCTAAAACGGGGCCGATGATGGGAAACGAGTGAGAGCGAGTAAATCTAATCCTTGGTTCAAGTTCTCTTCGTCTCCTTGCGTTGCGCATCTCTTTGGTTGGTGGGTAATCGAATCCGCGTGAAAAGGGAATGTATGCGAGATAAAGGGATAAACTACGAGATCCATCAGGGGACAAAAACGACGCATCACTCACAGTGGACAAGAATCATAAAATCCCTCTCAAATGGATTCTATTCCCTCTTTTCTCTTTTTTTTTACTTTTTCTCTTTCTCTCTGCCTCTCATTCCCTCTGTTTTTCGATCCAATGAATAAAAGAAAGAAAAACTCAGAGCAAGAGTGGCAATCTCTTTTTGATCAAATCAAATACACATGCAAGCTGAAACAAATAAATACATGATATAACAAACACCTTGCACTATTTAACAAAATAAAAACACAGTTTATATCTAATAAAATTATCTTTAAAAAGAATATTTTTATAAATGTATTATGATTATCAATATATAGATATAATTATATACTTCAACTTGGGTTTTATAAAAAAAAATAAAAGATATTTATAAATATGAGCCACTCAGAAACCAACTCGATTAACTCCAATTTTTAAAATTTTGCTAATAATGTATTGTAATATTTAACATATGAAGTGAATATTAAACTTGATAATCTTAATATTGGAATGCAATATACATTTTTGTGTAATCAATATCCCTGAATTCAATACAAACAGTTAACTTTGGGCTTCATTTTCTCAATTTGTTTATATGTGGAGTTAATCGATTTGGCTTCTGAGTGGCTCGTATAATAAAAGATATTTATAAATATCTCTTGAATATAATATCAATTTAATGTTTATTCAATTAATTCTTAGACCTCCTTACCATGAACTAAATATCATCATAAAGGACTAATAAATGATATAAAATCAAATGTCCTTTTTATATTATATTCAGTCCGTTTGCTCCTCAAATAAGCGTGATGAAGTCATGCGATGCCTTCGGTAGCTGTTGTCCATAAAGCTCGGTCTTGGGTCATGTGGATGGATTGTTGAAGAGTTCGGCCTACAGTCTGTT
Source organism: Labia minor (assembly GCA_963082975.1). Classification (NCBI taxonomy): domain Eukaryota; kingdom Metazoa; phylum Arthropoda; class Insecta; order Dermaptera; family Spongiphoridae; genus Labia; species Labia minor. Next base: position 78,283,238 of record OY720344.1, read on the forward strand.
CCATCTAATCAGCCCATCTTTTCGGGGAGCGCCCTCGTGGGCGACCTTCCCCTCAACAACGTGTCCCTCTAAGCCGTCAGCTCTTCTGGCCAGGTGACCAAAATATGCCAGCATCCTTGATTTTATTTTTGTGGACAGTCTTTTTTGGATGTTGAGTTCCTTAAGAATTGATGCATTTGTCCTATCAGCGGTCCAGGGAATCCGCAGTAATCTGCGATATACATACATTTCAAATGCATCTATGCGCAGTTGGTCGGCTTTTTGCATTGTTCACGTTTCTGATGCCTATGTGGCGATAGGAAAAATTAGTGAGTTGACCAGCTTCAACTTTGTGGCCATTGTGATGTTTTTGTATCTCCATATCTTTGAGAGTGTGGTCATAGATGCTCGGGCTATCGCTGTTCTTCGGCGTATTTCTGGTTTTGATTGGCCCTGGTTGTTTAATAAAGAGCCCAAGTACTCGAAGATGTTAACCACCTGAAAGCCCGCGATGTTGTCTGTTTGAGGTTGGTTGTTGTGAACACGGTCTATGATCATTACTTTAGTCTTATCAGCATTGATCTCCAGACCGTACTTTTTACTTTCGGCTTCTAGCTTCCTCATTATCGTTGTTAGTTCTTCTTCATCAGCTGCTAGAATGAGGGTGTCGTCAGAATATCTGAGGTTGTTGATCTTTCTTCCCCCGACTGTTATTCCTCCCTCCCAAGAGTCTATATAAAACGGTGCACATTATAGTTTCGCCATAAACGTAAAAGAGAATCGGAGAAAGGATGCATCCCAGTCTTACGCCGGCTTCTGTGGTAAATTCTGACAAAAGAGTCTTCTCAATTCTTTCTCTTGCGGTGTTGGATTCGTAGAGGTTTTTTATTAGTTGTATTAGAGATGCGTAGGTGTTCCTATGTCTGCAAGCACCTCCCACATTCTATCCCACCTTATTTTGTCAAAGTCTTTTTATAGTCAACGAAACACAAGATTGTTTTCACATTATATTCCCTGGTTTTTTCAATTATCTGCCTTACGTTCAGGATTTGTTCTCTGGTACTTTTTCCTGGCATAAAGCCGGACTGCACGTCAGATATTTGAGGAAGGGTTGAGTCGTTCGTTGATAATATTGAGCATTATTTTGCTGGCGTGTGATATCAGAGCTATTGTTCTGTAGTTGTTGCATGATTACCTTTCTTGTATAGAGGTATAATGTGGGAGCTGCATCATTCTTTTGGCTAGAGTCCAGTTTTTCAAATCTCATGACATAGCTTATGTACGATCCCACTTCCTATCGCTCCTGTCGCTTTGGAGGTTTCCGCAGTGATTCCGTCCGAGACGGGGGCTTCACTTGTACTTAGTTTAGATATAACTCTGTCCATCTCCGACCTTAGAATCTCAGGTTCTAAGTAAATTGGGTCCAGTGTGGTGGGTTGATGGTCCGGATTAATATATAGTTGACGACAATATTCTTTCCATACTTCAGCTATTTCCTTTTCATTGGTTATTAAATTTCCCAGCTCATCCTTGATTTTTTGGTTTTTGGTTTGAACTCTCTGGAAAGATATCGTACCTTGTTTTATAAGTCTGACAACTCTTTTTTTCAGGGAATGTTTGTCAATTTTATGGCAGATATTTTTGATTAAGTTGTTCTTGTCTACATTGCAGGCGCGTTTTATTAAGTTGTTCAGTTCCTGGACTTGTATGGCTTTGTCTTGTAGGTTTTTATTGGACATGGATATTTTTCTTCGCTCTTCTACCAGTTCGGTCATCCTCATGCGCGGGATTGTTTTAACTGTTTCCATTGTTTATTGCTTCGGTAATCCATTTTTAAACTTCTAGGCTATATCTATGTTAAATAAGAGTCCTTTTTAGGATCTAGCAATAGGAGATACTTTATAATCTTACATATATCGTTTAAAATTTTTTGTGCTTTTGTAAAAAAAAATATTGCAATGCTTTATAATCCAAATTGTCAATTATTACAAATATTTTCCACGGTACACATATTTAAATTTGTTCCTATTATAAACAATATCCAAATATAGGTATTCAATAGAATTAGAAATTGTTTTTGGTATGAGAATAAAACTTACTGAAAAACTGTAACGCGATATAATGATAATGAAGTGGCTAGATTCAAATTTTTTTTTAATGTTCTTTTTATTAATTAAAATAAGTTTTTATTAGGAGACAACTTGAGGATGAAGGTTCATACCTCTACAAGATCAAAAAAAATCAAAATATGATATTTAATATAATAGAATATATAAATAAATGTGTCATTATATTCTTTAAAGTCAATATAACCAACAATAAATAAAAAAAATAAAAAAGTTTTTAGACAAATTAACCAAATTCTTAAAAAAAAGATCAATAAATAAAGTTAATGATATCTCTTGATATGTGTTCTTGTCTATTTTATTGATTATGGTTTTAATGCATAATAAATATATAAATAATTGTTTTTATTTCTATTGCTATTGAGAATATTTATTTTTAAATTAATATTTATTTAGAAGAATGCTACTGCCATCTGTTGGCAACTCAAATCATTATGAATACTACTTTTCTCTATTCTTTATTTATCTATTAAAAATAATCCCTACTTAAAACTACTATATTTAATATAATCTATATATTTAATACGACAGTGTCCGTCTGTACGCAAAAAACTCCAGAGCCTAAAATACAAGGAGTAAGGTAACCAAATTTTTCTGAGGTGATGAAAAATAAAAAAGAAATTAGAATCTTAGGTAACTCCTGAGCTGAGCTGCGGGTGTTCCATTTTCCAGAAATATATATAAAGGAGAGTGTTTGTATGTATGTAATTTGTTTACTTTTTTGCTGTCATAGAAACAGATATATATATATATATATAATTAGAACCTCTCTCTCTCCCTCTATTTAAAATTTTAAAAAATGGAGTGTTCTAGCCAAATTAAGAAATTTAAATGCCTTAAGCAACATTGATAGGTAAACCAAGGTGGGTGGACAATGAAGGAAGGGACATGGGAGAGATGGGACAGTCAAGCCAAATTAAGAAATTTAAATTCCTTATGAAACATCGATAGGTAAATGAATTGGACTGAAGAGGAGACATGTGATTAGAGAAATTGGGGAAAAATCAACCGAAATGTAAGTAATTAAACAAAAAAATTCAAGAATTATGATACGGATACGACTTGCACACAATTAACATACAAAATATAGAATTTAAAAAAGTATAAATATTTAAATACTTAAGATCTCTAATCACGAAGGATAATAATATTCGAAAAGAATTTAAATCGACGTTGTAATTGAGTAACGCCTGTTATTATGCAGTAAAGGGGCTTATCTCACCAAAGAGGATCAAAATTAAAATATATAAAACAATTATTTTTCATGTTGATCGATGACTAGGGTGACCATATTTCGAAAACACCAAACCAGGACAAACGGTATACCTTTTTTTTAGAACTAAATTGAAAAAATTTTGAAAAAAAAATTACGAAATGTCCTAAATATTGAAAAAACGGGACAGTAGGGTGCCCCGAAGACATTTTTGGGACAGAGCACCTAAAGACGGGACGTTTGGTCACCCTATCGATGACTCTGGGAGATGAGAGTAGATTTGGAGTATTTGTGAGATTAATATTGTTCGCAACATTTATAGACCAAAAGAAGATGAGGTCACAGGGGGATGGCGGAGATGGCATAACGAGAAATAATGTCCTGATATAGTTAAGGTTATAAAATCGAGAAGGGTGGTATGGGAAGGGGACGTGGTTGGAATTGGAGAAACTAGAATTGGGAGAAACCGATTGGGAAACATCCGGTGGAAGACCAAGGACCAAGGTGGGTGGACAATGAAGGAAGGGACATGGGAGAGATGGGCCAGGGTAGGATTTGGTTGTAGCTCAGGATAGATACGCTTAGAGAAATGTGGATGCTGCGGCTAAGAACTTTCGAAAACTGTAGAGACACAGAGTTAGATAAATATAACATATACAATAATAATATATAATTAATTTACTGATTAACTTAAAATATATTTTACAAGAAAACAAATACATGTCTTATCTACTTATACTGATTGAAACAAAATGGATGAAAACCTTTTACATACAGACTTTCAACCAAATACTATGTATCACTCGGGAGTACAGGGGGCGGAGCCCCCGTCTAGGTGTGAAGAGCGCCGAAGGCGCTGGGAGCAGCTAGTATTTATTGAAAGTGAATTTATTATTTATTTATATATCCGTTAAGCCGGCTGGACATGTAGAAATGACTCAAAAAATTAAGAATATTGACTTTTTATGAAATTTCCAATTAGAACATCAAAACAATACGTGAATATATCACTATGAAATTATACATTTTATTAAATATTTCTCTATTTTGGAATAAATTATAGAATATATTTTAAAAAATATTAATAAACATTATTTTGAATTATAATATGCATACTACAATCAATTTTGGAAGTATTTGTAGAATAGCTATGAATATTTATTTGAATATGTATTAAGTCATTGATATTTCCATCTAGAATAGTTTAACTTAATTAAATATTGTCAAAATCGAAAATAAAATAAAATTTAATTTTTTATTTTATTTATTTTTGGTCTGGTACTCTGGTAGGAAGCATGTTGCTTTTGGATCCGGGTTCAATCAGAATTTCTATTTTTCAGAGGTCTGGTACAAGGTTCATCAAACCTAAATGATAATTAGCTGGAGTGTCTCCACTCGACTATCTCGCAATTTGAATTGGATTAAGTAACATAATATATTATATTTAAATTAAATTTAATTAATTATAAATTATAAATAATAAATATTAAACCAGCGCATGTTTGGCTTTTTGTTGATGGCACCACTACACGTGTTGGCGGTTGAGATTTGCAGTGTTAAAAAATTAATTCTGGTAATTTCAGCGAATCAATCAAGCTAAAATTCTATATATAGCAGTTTTTTACAATTATTAATCATGTGAAAAATTATCAAACATATATCTTTATTTTTACGGTCACTTTAGAGGAAAAAAAATCAAAACGTTGTAAGTAATGACCCTCTTCCGGTTGAGCTACATTTCTCAAAAGTTGATAGAAAACTACGAATTTTGAATAATGCTCATGTACCAAATTTCATCATTCTAGCTCAAACCGTTTTTGCGTAATCTTGGTTACATACACACACACACACACACAAACATTTTTCTCAACCTTAGTGAAAATGATTCAGGAACCTTCAAAACGTATAAAAACATCAAAATCTCAACATCGAAAATTTTCATGATCGCAATACTATCTCTGGCGAGATAGCAAAAAATGAGAAGCTACTTGAAATAAGAAAATAAAGATATAGATCGAGAGGCCCCGTTGTACTGATCATCCATCAACTCTGCCCATGCTTAGTTACCGATTCCTGTTCTTTCATAGGATGTTTAAAAGCCAGAGGTTACTCTTTTATTTTGTTCATTTTATTATAAGTAATGTTCATAAAATAGAAATGAAAATTAAATTAAAAAAATATAAAACCTCATTCTAATAATTAATTGAAAAGACTGTCCTAAATATTTTTAAATATTTCTGAAATTATCCGCATGCGAGAAAGTTTTTTATTCATTAGTAACACGCAAATGTTTTTCTTTTATTTTATTTTTTAAATAGAAAACTAACATGTTTAGAATTATCTATTATCATCAGGTAAATTTATCTATTTCTATCCTCTTTCCATTTTTAATAATAATGTTTGTTTAGTTGTATTTTGCAAATTAAATTTATATTTACACATTGTTACTTAGAAAATCTCATCAAAATATGTTGACATCTCGTAAAAATATCCCTCTCTCTCCTACTTCTACTGGTAATCTTTAAAAGAATAGTAAAAACGTTCATTTTTGAAAATAATATTATATGATATCTTATGATTAGAATATGTAAAATGATATAAAATCCAGTCACGTTTTTAATCACACATCTTGTACAAAAAATAGAGATATCTAATAAAAATGATTTAATATTTGAAAAGTTTCGATATTGGGTAAAAGAATGAGGTGAGCATCTTTAATCATTGAATAATATATTTAGTTTGTCTTCCATTTCAATCTGAATCTCCCTTTTTTATTCTAATTTCAATACATATTTTTCCTTGTGTCTTGAATTTTAAAATATATACAGATTCTATTTCCATTTGTTTCTTTTAATATGTTATTATTTGAAATTCAATAAATTATAACCGAACCATTATTTTGTATTCGATGATTGATTTATTCAACTAATAAGATAATGGATTTCTTTATCTAAATTTAAATAAAAAAAGAAACATAATTCCATATCAAAAAGTAATTGGTAAATTTCAAAATGTTTATTGAAATATTGAACTTTAATGTATTACGTATTTAAATTTAAATTAAGTTCTTTATACACTAAAATTAATATTTTATATTTACATATTCTATTATTTTCAAATTTCGGTTTTATATTAATTTGTATGATGTCTTGTTTATAAAATGCGAATTTTATATTTTTTTAAATTAATCATTAAAATTATATATCTAGTTCAAAAACAAAATTTATCTCTATTATAGTAGGTTTAACAAAACTTTCTATATCTATATATATATGTTTCATATGAATTATACAAGATGAAAAGATTAAAAATTGAATAATCACAAATATAAATTGATGTTCTTAACAAAAATAAGGAAGGGTCGTAGTTAGCTCAATGTTATTTTAAGTATAAATATTAAATTTATTTATGATTCAATAAATTTGAATATTCAGACCTAGGATAAAAATTATAATATAGATATGATAAAGAGAGGTAATTTTATTTTTATATATTTATATATTTATATTTATATATATTTATATATTATGATTGATATATTACTTATTTTTTAAATTAATCAAATTAAAAATAACTATAATAATATATTTTAGGGTAACTTCTCAAACAATCTGAAAAAATGAGAATATGATTGTATACTTATCAGGGGTTCACAATGAGAGTAACTAAAACTATGGTAGATTATTATTTTACAAAACTGTCTTTGAATTTATTTATTTTTCAAAATTTGAATTTAGTTCTTTATTTTTATTTTTTAGGCAAACAAATAGCTAGGAACTTGGCCCCCTTTTTAACAGGTATGTTTTTGATTAGATGATATTTACACCAATTATAATTATAAATATGGATGGAGCACACCGAGCTTTCGGGATCAATATCGCGAAGCTAATTAATAAAAAGTAGCGCCTTTGATCAAGAAAATCATAATTAAGATTGAAAGGATGCGTTTTACTGATCATAGAATATGATATACATCTATCTCGTTTAAGCGACAACCAACTTGATAAGCGTTGTCGTTTCGTAGAATGTACAAAATTCAGAGGTTTTACCTTTTTTTAATATAATAATTGTTTACAATAAGTTGAAAATAACATAATTACTTCATTAAACTTTAGATATTCGAAATATTTAATTATTTAATTTTTAGGTGATTAAGATGATGAATGAGGACTAAGGAAGGAAATCATATTTGGAGTCAATCTGTTGTTAAGAAAATACTTAAAATTTTAATACAAAATTCCACCCAAGCTGACAGATGGAGTTTAATAAAATATTAAATAAAAAGATATAATTCTGAAAAATATCAAGAGTAATTTTTGCCAAAATAAAATTAGTAAAGCTAAAAATATAGTTAAATCTATTAAACAAAGTTTTTAAAAAAAAATAAAATATGTTCACCATTATAACTTAAAATAATAAATCATTTGTTAGAATAACTTGGTTATTTTTATCAGATATTAATTAAAAAAGTATTAATTTATATTTTAGTGAATGTTTGTTAGAATGGAAAAGTTACTATAGATGGATTTGTCCAGTTACATTAATATGCGTAAGTTAAATGACCTAATTTAACACGAGACCGCCCTCCTGAGTAAGTGGGGGACGGTTGGATGGCAATCAATTAGGGGTTGATTTAGCGTTTGCGTGAATGTTTTTTCATTAACTAATTAGTTGGATCTCGACCTCAATGGGTGGGAAAATTACAAAAAACATTACATCATTTCAAAATGTAATTAAAGTTAAGTGAAAATGCTTGATAGATAAAATTTATTATCTCGTTCTCTTTCTCTCTCTCTTTCCTCCTCTCTTTTTTTTTGAACAACTCAGTCATCCATCCTTCATTTTGAAGTGTAGGGGAGAAACTACGTAGAGTGGTTAATTACTTTCACGTGCCATTTACAAATTGAAATAAATAAAACAAAAAAAAAATAATAAAAGATATTATATAATGGTTTTCATGTTACGTTTTGGTTTCGTGTGTTTCCTTGATGAGATAAAGAATCTCTGAATTGACAGTTGCTGATACCGATCTTCATTGTCCTTGCGATGACTGATTGTCTTTGTTTATCGATTGTATTCCTCTAAATCAGGTAAGTCAAATAGCCAATGTATTAATTGCAACACAAGTTTTGGAAAAATATTAAAAAAAAATTAATTATTCAATTATTTTAAAAAAATGTTGTTTAATATATAATGAAGTTACTTAAGTTGACTGGAGTTATTGAATATGGTTTAAAATTTGAAATTCGATTATTTTTAATTTAATGATTGAAAATCAAAAAATTAAGTTATAAATATATAGTTACTTATATCTTTTGATCATATAATAATAATATATCAGATAATAGTGTATTATTGCAATAAATAAAATGTTTTCTATTTACATATTCTTTCCAACTTATTTGTTAATTAATCATAATCAACGATTATTAAAATGTTATAAAATCATTATTACATATCTATATCTATAAATAATTATATATATAATTTTCTTTAAACTACTTATTGCATTTTATTCTAAATGTATATTTAAATGAATGCATTTCGATTAAACTGTAATCATATATATAAAGAGAGAGGTTTTAGTGAGTGGCTGTTTAAATTAAACAAAAAAATAACATTTTAATAGATTATTTTATATTATATTAATTTTGCCAAGTAGTTTTATATATTTTTATATTATTTTCATAGTTAAACAAACAATTTGGAAATTGATTTAAAAAATTAAAAAATTAATATTAGTGTTTAAAATAAATGAGTGTCATTTAAGTAAAATGAATCTAGGAAAAAAAACAGAGTTAGAAATATATATATATCAATGGTGATGTTTATATTATTTTGAACATCGCCTACCCTTCCGTTTATACTATCTCTGTGTGTGTGTGTGAGTGTATTTAGACAAGATTAAGCAACAACGGTTTGAGCTAGTATAATGAAATTTGGTATACGGGCATTATTTAAAATTCGTAGTTTTCTATCAACTTTTGAGAAATGTAGCTCTTTCGGAAGAGGGTCAATACCTACCACGTTTTCATGTTTTTTCCTGTAAACTGACCGTAACAATAAAGATATATGTTTGATAGTTTTTTACAAGATTAAAATTGTATAAAACTGCTATATATAGAATTTCAGCTTGATTGAATCGCTGAAAGTACCGAAATTAATTTTTAACACGTTGACTGCCAATCACGCGCCAGTATGTGACGTGATGCCATCAACAAAGATTCAAACACGCACTGGTTTAATAAATATTATTTAATAATTTTAATTTATAATTTAAAATTAATTGAATTTAATTTAAAATTAATATATGTGTTAATTAATCCAATTCAAATTGCGAGATAGTCGAGTGGAGACACACCAGATTTTTTAAAGAAATATTTGTATTTTAATAAAATAAATAATTCAAATATTTTTATATACAAAGGAAATTAAAAATAATAGTTATTAAATCAAACGTATGTTTATAAATAATTTTTGATTATATATATATATATATATATATATAATTAAACTAATATTATTCAGAATATATAATTAACTAGCTGATCAGAGCGCCTTCCAGGCGCTCTTCACACCTAGAAGGGGGCTCCGCCCCCTGTACCCCCGAGTGATACATAGTATTTGGTTGAAAGTCTGTATGTAAAAGGTTTTCATCCATTTTGTTTCAATCAGTATAAGTAGATAAGACATATATTTGTTTTCTTAGAAAATATATATTTTAATTTAATCAGTAAATTAATTATATATTATTATTGTATATGTTATATTTATCTAACTCTGTGTCTATACAGTTTTCGAAAGTTCTTAGCCGCAGCATCCACTTTTCTCTAAGAGTCCCTATCCTGAGCTACAACCAAATCCTACCCTGTCCCATCTCTCCTATGTCCCTTCCTTCATTGTCCACCCACCTTGATCTTTGGTCTTCCACCGGATGTTTCCCAATATTTGCATGGGTGTCTGCATACATATCTACGTATATGATAACTGAACACTTAATAATAATAATAATAATAATAATGTATTAAATGAATATAATTGAAATTTTAGTTTTAATTGCACTTTTTTTTTGGTTTTTATTTTTATTTATTTTTATTGGAATTATTATAAATAATAATAATAATAATAATATACCGTTTAATACGTGAAAATAATAATAATAATAATAATAATTTATTAAATTAATATAATTGAAATTTTATTTTTTATTATTACATTTTTATTTTTATTTTTTACCGACCGACGATAGTAAGGGAGGTATTGTTTTCACACCAAATTTCACATGTGGAGATTTTTACATATCTCCACGAATATTTCTTAATTTAAAATTATATATAAGTCACCCAGCCATTCATGACGTCACAGCCTGGTCTTACATATATATTACAAATAAAATAAAATTAAAAATATTTATGTTATGTCCATATCTGTTTTTTTATTACATTAATAGATATATTAAAATTATTTGAAATTGTTTCTGTAGCTGGAAATTAATTTACTTCAAACCGTCGGTCGGTTCGGACCTGGCCTCAGGTCAACTTATTTTGTTAATAATTTATTTTTATTTTTTATTTTTTTTGTTAATAATTATTACATTTTTATTTGTTCGAAAATTATTTCTAATTTATTAATTGTTAATAGTTATTACATTTTAATTAACAGTTTTCGGAATAAGTATATTCTCTTATTTTATAGAGATTTTTATTGTTTGTCTCAAAAGTCTACCTACAATATTTCATTACCATTGTATGATTCAAAAAAAAATTCAAAATATTTAATAGGACATGACATGATCTTAGTATTTTTCCCATCCCAGAATATTTGCTAATATTACATGTTGGAGTTCCAATTACCTGCATATTTAATGGCAATTTCAATGCTGAATATACTTTTAAATAAAAAATTAAAAAAATTTGAAGTAAATGGAATTATTATACTTAATAAATCTATATATAAATTTAATATATATTCAAACAATAATTGAAACAATATAAATAAAACGATTCAATATTTTACTTACATGTGATTTATATTTCTATTTTTATTACAACTGTTATTATGTGTATGTTATTTTTGACAGTTTAAAAAAAATTAAAAATATTTGAATTTGGAAGATTATATGTAGCGCCATCTGTCGATAGTTTTGTGACACTATATAGACTTTTACCAAAATATTACTAATTAAATTAATTTTGGATTTAATTGAAACAATATAAATAAAACGATACAATATTTTACTTACATTGTGATTTATATTTCTATTTTTATTACAACTGTTATTATGGGTATGTTATTTTTGACAGTTTAAAAAAAATTAAAAATATTTGAATTTGGAAAATTATATGTAGCGCCATCTGTCGATAGTTTTGTGACACTAAAGACTTTTAGCAATATATTACTAATTAAATTAATTTTAGATAAATTAATTTTGGATTTAACTACACTAAAACCTTCCTTGGTATGCCCACAACAATTCCTGAAAGTTTCACCGTAATCGGACGGGTAGTTTTTGAGTCTATAAGAGACAGACAGACAGACACACAGACAGACACACAGACATTGCCTTTTATATATATAGATTACCTTTCATAGGATAGGGCTGGCTATCACTAATGTTCAACTCAAACTGGCTTAAATACCGTTAGAAATAAATAAAAAAATACATTTAAGAAATGAATATATTCGAATAAAAACATGGCTTACCAAAATATAAAGAAAAGATATGTTATAACAAATTGATACTTAAATTTTTTCAAAAGAAATTTAATTTATTATTTTTATTTTCTTAAGATAACATATAAGATATTATTATTATTTAAAAAACTTATTCAATGTCAGAAAAGTTTTTGAAAATGTTTAAAAAATAATTCCACACAAGATAGAAAAAAAAAATTGAATTGTTTTTTTTTTTTGTGTGAAGATTACGAATAAAAAAATTCATTATTATTCTTAAATGAGAGAGAGAGAGAGTAATTAAAACGATGATAATTATTAAATTAAAAAAAAATTATATTTCAAATATTTTTCTAGAATTGAATCTTTGATATTTATCGTTAATTGTTCATATCTATAGAATATTTTAAACTGTCCTCATATCCATATATTTTTTTATTAAATTCTAAATTTATGGGATTTATTCTGAATTCTTAATATATTAATTATAAGGAAATTGCTATTTCTATCAACTCAATCTAAAATTTAATAAATATTTTAAAATTTTTTTATAAGGATAAGTATGTATAATAATAATAAAAGACATTTTATTTAACTTGTCTATGTCAGGTAGTAGAAGTACAGTTATTTGAGTAAATTTGAGTAGATTTGAGCAAATGGGGTAACTACAAAATTTAAAAAAAAACCCTAAAATATATTGAAGAATTCGTGTAATAGAATTAATATTAAACATCTGTAAACATTCTTGTAATGTACCATATAATTTCTATAATTTAATAATATATTATAAATAATTAAGAATAATAATGATTTATATATGATGTAAATGCTACAAAATTATCTATAAAATTATTTAATATTGTTATAAATAATTTATTTTATTTTTTAAACAAAACAAATACCAATTCAAACCTTAATTTTTTAGATTAAAAAATTTTGAGTCATTTTTTTATGGATCTTAGATTTTAAAATATATAAATTAATAACAATATGGATTTGATTCATATAACGACTAAATGTGGGGCACAGACCATCCTGAGGCTTAAACTAAAAATCTAAGCACAAAAATTTATTTTAATAACAGAAAATATACTTATTAAAACCAACAGGAATATTCAAAAGTGTGCGCCCATTACCAATTAATAATTGTTAAAAAATTAAACTTATAATTTATTTACTATATAAAAGTTACACAAAAAGTGAATTTTAATTACTTTATTATTAATAGTTTTTATTTAAAACAATACCTCCCCTTCCTATCGTCAGTCTGTAAAAAAATATATGATTTAAAATAGGGAATTTTTAACATCCAGTAAAATTGGATTTCTACGCCATCTAATAGTGATTTATTCAATCAAATATACGAAGAGATTGATAACATTTTAAAATTTGTATCATTTTTAAAAATCAAAATAAAATTAAAAAACTATTTACTAATAAATTATAAGAAAGATATGTCAAGAATACTTTATGAAGAATCTAATGAAGAAGGTCTTTTGAATGGATCAATAAATGTTATAATAATCATTTGAATTTACTTTTTTATAAACAATAATTAAATTTAAAAAACTATTCTCTTTTATATATTAATATTTAAATGTGATTTTTTGCTAAATTTCTTTCAAAAATTAATTTTAATATATTTATTCTTATGTTTAATTATTATTTAATTATCTTTATTCAATATATATTTTATTTCATTTTTAGTGTTGCTCATTTCATGGTTGTAATTATAAATTTTGGCGCCGCTTTTTGTTGAAATAAATTACAGACCTTCACTATAAATTTAAAAAATTGTTCTTTAATTTATTTAATTAATCATATATTTCTTTATTAAATTTATATACATATACAGATTTAAATATTTTAATAATGTTAAATTTATATTTTACAAAATTAGGACTATCTGATTCAGCAATTCGCTTGTAAGTAATTATAAATCAATTTATAAATATATATATAAATTATTATTGATATGTATTTATAATATTTTCTTACAAATTTTAATAATTAAGATTATTTTTTTGTAATATATAAATTTTGTATTCAAAATATTTTAATTAAAATTTAAGCATGTCTTAGAATGACAGCAAATGGCTATCAAATATTTTTTTTTGTTTTTCAATTTAAAATAAAAAAAAAAGAAATTATCTTTTTAAATTATTTCTAATCTTAGCTCTCAAAATGTAACTAATAAATAATTTAATCATTTATTCATCTTATATTTATTTTATAAAAATGATTTCATTTTATAATGATAGGAAATCAACAGGATTATTACGTCGTCTTCAGATGAAACTAGACAGTGGAGGAGCAAATTTTATTCTAACGGAAACTGTTCGAGTAATCGCATGCATTCAGTTGGCTGCAGCATCAGAAGGAATGACCATCGATAAAGTGTGAACATCATTCAGTTTCATTAATCAAATAAAATATTAATATAAATATATTTGCTTGAGCCATTTCAATCATTAATTTAATGATTAATTGATAATTTTCAATTTCACGTCCAACTACATACAACCAAATGATGTTAGTTTCTACGTTAATTTAATCTTAATTTGTGTTCATCAATATGTGTTCATTAAAAATTAAAGGGTTGGGGAGAGAGCGAAGAGAACCATTCATATATATTGTATATAGTGGAGTAAAAGAAATTACTGCTTTGAGTTGTTACCGAGGATGAGTCCTGATCCCACCAGACCGAGTCTCTAGTGGAAATACCTTCACTTCACTCAATAAACAATTAAAAAATTAATCAAATACCCTACTTCATTCCAAGCTCATTTTCTACTGCTTTAATGACAACTGCAGTTACTTTTGAAAAAATACTTTCCATTCAGTAATTCGAGACTTATTTTCATTTAAATTCTCATATAATCTATATCTAATGTAAAAACAATTATTAAACAATATCTCCCTTACTATTGTCGGTCGGTAAAAATATTTATTTTTAGAATTTAAAAGATATATATTTGATATACAATATATATAAATTTTTACTAATAATTTTATATACCAATTATCCATTATCATTATACATTAATAAGGTACATTGAATTTGAAAACCATTTCATTGTATTTTTAAAATATTCCATTATTATTATATTGAGTTAATATAGTATAAGATATCATTTATAAAATAGTCTTGTGCATTATTCAGAAATCTAAAACTTACAAAATAAGTATTTAGAAAAAGAGTATAAAAAATAATAGGATATATATACTCAATATATTTAAATGTGTAATTATTTTAAAATAAATATATCACATTTTCTACTTACCTTTTTATTTACGCAAGTTTATTTAAGATAAATTTTATAAATATATAAAACAAATTTTCTCTGAAGTATTTCAATTTAACTTTTTTTCTTCTTTAAGCATATTTCGTAAATGTTATTTTCAGGATCAATGCATTCGATTGTCAGGTTTGCGCAAAGCTGCATACGACAAACAGGTGAACGTGATAGAATCTTTGCTTGGATTGGATACTCAAATGACAGTAAAAGAGATTTGCGTTCGAGCTTCTTGTAGTGAATTAATTGAATTTGCTGAGAAACTCTTACAAAGGTATTCTTCATTCTATTAATATTTTATTATTAATTACTTACTGTTAATAGTTTATATATTCATTTCCAGATATGTAGAAAGTCAATCGACTGCCCAATATTCTGGACAACCTGTATATGCGGTAGCTGCTGTGTTTGCCGTGTGCAAGTATATATTTTATATTATTAAGTTTTAGATATTTTGAAATTAAATAAATAACTAATAATAAAATACTTTTAATATTAAAAGAATATAATTATAAAATCAAAAATAAGATGTGTATTATGAAAAAATTATGAGGGAAATTACATACTAAGATTAGATATTACAAAGTATTTTAATCTTTATTTTAAATAATTGTTTTTTTTTTTTTTTTATTTATTTAATAACAAGAGAACAGAAGAACAAAAAAGACAACAAATGAAAAATATTGACCTCGGGAACTAACCCATTTGGTCATTACATTACATGATGTTTAAATACTTAAATATATGACAATATAGAGTAACATTAAGTTATTAAATAAAATATAACATTATATTATATAAATATATTAGATTTAATAATGAATTTAAGAAAAATTTTTTTAAAAGACTCAAAGTTATTTTGTAAATAAGATAGAATACAAGTGATGTTTATAGGGAGTTGAATTATACTTTTAATATCTATATAAAGGGAGTCAATTGCTTTTTTATTTTTTTTACATCCCAAAAATAAATGATTTATATCTGCCACTATTTCATTATTACAATCACAAAATGGATGTTCTCTTAAGTTAAATAGATAAAGTTTATGTGGGGTGGTAGCATGATTGAATCTTAATCTTAGAATTAAAGTAATAATTTTCCTATAAATGTTTGTATTGTGAAACCATGGTCTTCTATATATAAATGGCATCAATGAATGAAAATGACTACCTTTCGTCTTTGATGATTGGTTCCAATCAAGTTGCCATTTTTTATATATTTCTTCTTTAATAAAGGGCATAATGTCCGAGACGGACGGACTTTGGTATAAATAAATTACTTATTTTTAGTATTTAGTTTCTAAAGTGAATATTTTTTTAATAATTTAAAATTTTTATTATGGAATTAAATAAATCTAGAATAGTCGATATGAGTAAATCTAGTTTGAAATTATTCACTGAAAACTAACTATAATATTATATATTATCTGAACAAACAAATGGAAATCTTATCTCCATTTAAATTTAAGAAATTTTAAGAAGATTTAAGGCTATTTAACTCAGGGGCAGAATGCTGAATCACTTAGGAAAAAATTAATAATATGAATAATGGTAATGCATAAAACCATAATATTACAAATTTAATATATTATAATTGAAATAATTTCAATATTGTAAAATAAATTTAAATATAAACGCGAGAGAGTAAAAAGAGATATTATAAATAACAAAATTTAAATTGACAAATAATTTGGTATTTGTTTTTTAACCTTTATATAATAGAAAAATATAGAAAATAAATATATAATAAATATTTTTGTATTAATATATTAATAATTTATTCTTTCTTTTAGAAAACATAAATTCAAAGTTAGTAAATCACTTATGGTAAATTTATCGAGAGTGAAGGTTCAATCTTTCAATGATGTTGTGAAATCAATGACACAACTTGCAGACGCTATGTTTGAAAATATTAATACCAAAAAAGGAGGAAAACGTATAAAAGATCAAATTGAAAAAGGGGAGAACAAGAACGATAGTCTTGGTATTACTATATTTAGAAAATATATATAATTAAAAAATTTTAATTAATGAAATTGTTATCCATAATTAACAATTTAATATTAATATTTATATTAAAATTAAAATTTAATCTTAAATTATAATTTTTATCAAAAATTTGATATATATATATATATTTATGTTATTTTTTAAAATCTTAAAATAATTTAATTGATTAAAAATAATGATAACATAGCAAATATTATGAAAACAAAAAGAACTTATATTTAAAATAATATTTTACAATTATCATCTATTAGCTTAGTTGTTTATTATTAATTAATGTATTTTAATTTTAGATTTAAAAAATAAAGAGAAAGAAGAAATAATAGTAGAAGAGCCTTATGAAGTTTGGAAAAAACGAATGCTTTCTGAAGATTAAATAAAATACTCTATTTTGATTAATATTTATTATTATTATAATTACATATTATTTATATTATTTTTTTATACATTTAATTTTTAAATTAATAAAAAAAAATTATTTTCTTATATTTATTATTATTATTCTTATAATTATTATTAATCCTTTTCAAATAGTTAATGATAATTTTTCAAATTTAATTATTTGTGCTTAATTTTCGTAGATCTGGTCTTTTAATTTTTCCTGTTGTAGTTTTTGGAAATTCTTTAATAAATTGAACACCACCGTGTAATTGTTTGTATTCAGGCATCCGATCTGCATTCAATAATAATAGTTTTTCATTAATTGGATTAGTTCTAACTAAATTAACTAAACATCAAAATTTAAATATAAGAAGTTTGAAGTAACAAATTATCACGTACCTTTCACAAATTGGATGAGATCTGTTTCAGTAGCTGTAGCTCCAGGTAAGAGCACCACAAATCCCTTTGCGTGTTCCCAGTCAGTATCATGGGGAATCCCAATTACACATACCTCAGCAACATCAGGATGCTCTATACATATTATGATTCAGTAAGAGAAAGTTTTTTTTTTATTTATAAAATCTTTGGTTTAATTACTCACTTATGAGGACTGATTCAATTTCTGTACCCGCCACATGAAAACCTTTATATTTGATTAATTCCTTAATTCGATCAACAATAAAAAACCATCCATTTTCGTCATAATAGGCTACATCGCCAGTATGAAACCATTTCTAAGAAAAAATCATTGTTGGTTAATTTTTTATTAAAAGGAAATACTTCTAAAAATAATTAAATAGAACTAATATTCACTATTTATTACAGTTCAATAAGTAATAAGAATTTTTCTTTATTTGCTATTGTCTCATTCCGACTCATATTTGGTAACTAATTAAAAAAATAATACAATACTAATTATAAAATATTTATGAAATTTCTTAATAAGGTTTTTATTCCTAGGATAAGAAAAACTTATTCCATTTCTAATCATACTTGTTCATCGATTGCTTCTCTGGTAGCCGTTGGATTATTATGGTACCCTTGCATTATACTTGGAGAAATAATGCATAATTCACCCAATTCATTTGGTGGAAGTGAAATACCATCCTCTAATGAAATTACCTAAATAAATCGAACACAACATTTATAATCTTCAGGAAATAATTAATTAAATAATTTCATAGAATTTTATATCCTTTATATTAAAGAAAATAAATCATATTTTATGTGTAAAATGTTTTCAATAGATTTTCCAAATTAATTTCCGAGTTCTTTGTCTTTAAAAATTCCAAATAAATAAAATGAATAAAAAAGTTTTTACACCTTCGCTTTAACTCCTGGGATACATTTTCCAACACTTTTTGGTAATCCAGTCGGTTCATTATAATATGGTTGTGTTATTAGGATTGCTTCTGTCATTCCATAACAATTTCGAAAGGGTATACCGAAATTTTCTTCTGCAATTTTAATAAGACTTTCCGACATGGCGGCGCCTCCAAATGAAATTAATCTCAATGAACTTAAATCATAGTCAGCAGTATTAAATTTTACTATAGCGTTAACAAGAGATGGGCTCAAAAATGTTCTTGTTACCTATAAATAAATGTAAATTATTTAAAATAAGCAATGTGAATATATATTTTATAAAAAATATAAAATATTGAAATAATACAAACCTTATATTGTTCTATTATGTTAAAAAATTCTTCAATATTGTATTGTGCCGCAACAATTGATGTGAAACCGGTATTTAAGAAACTTAAACGTAGAATTATTCCAGATATCCAAAATCCACCTACAAATCAAATATTATTTTTTTCTTTTTAAAGTTTTAAAACTCAATTAATAAAACTGATAAATACCAGAGTTCATCAACATAATATCCAATTTTAAAAAAAATTGGTTACAAGATTGAATGGCAAAAATGGCAAACATAAGGGAGGAATCTGTATGGCGTACACCTTTTGGTAAACCGCTTGAACCGGATGAACAGATTATAAGAGTACAATGATCATCAAGAACAGATTCAGGCAACTGTCAGAGAAGAAAAAATGGTTTATTTGTTTGTTTTTTTTATTTGACGGTTTTTTAAATTTACATCAAGTGGTTGAAAATCCACCTCCTCAGGATAGGAATGAAGCCAGAGATCATAAAAATTTAATATACCCGATTCTTGAAAATTAAAATTATCGTCGGCGTCCATCAGAACATAGGTAGGATAAATGTTTAAATGTTTGGTAACTTCTTGTAATTTTGAAAGAGATTCCTTTGTTGAAATGATCAGTCGAGGGCGAAAATTATTCAAAAGGAATTTAAAATCCTCTAAAAAAAAATATGAATAGTAAATATTTAAGTGTAAAAATAGTCAATTAAATAGTCTGTTACAGTGAGATCGAAGTTCCTTTATTAGAGGCTATCCAAACTTACAATTACATTATTTTAATGTTATAGATTCCAATTGCGGGTTACCAAATTTCCAAAATTCCCCTATAACACAGGCATGCGACATAAAAATTGTTTCAAATTTAATAACTGATTTTATGGTGTTTTCAACGCTGATTTCAGAAAAAATATTTAAAAAATTTCATCCGTTATTTGACAAATTGCTTGTATAATTTTAACTTTTTTCGATATTTTCATACATGGTGGTGGTGATTTAAAAGTGGTTTCAATGCTGCTTGGTCAACAAAGTGGCTATACAAAGTTTCCTTGCTTTCTCTGTGATTGGGACATCAGAGAAAGAAAGCATCACTACATAAAAAAAGATTGGTCCTTGAAAAAAACCTTACAGTTTGGAGTTAAAAATGTTGAGAGGGAAAAAGGTCTTACTTCCACCAAATAAGATAAAACTTTAAGAAACTTGGTTGTAATATGAGTATTAAAGTTCATTTTCTCCACTCACATCTTGACTATTTCCCTGCAAACCTTGGTGATGTAAGTGAAGAGCAGGGTGAAAGATTCCACCAAGACATAAAGGAAATGGAAAGAAGATACCAAGGAAGATGGAACGTCAACATGATAGCGGACTACTGCTGGATGTTAAAAAGAGATGGTCCTCAACGAGTCCACAGTCGGAAAAAGAAGCTTCGACAGCAAGAGAAAACGTTATTATAATGACTTATAAACTTAAAGAGAAATAGAAGTGTACTGGAAGGGTAGTTTAGAACCTGATTTATAAATAAAATAAAATGTTATAAATTTGGAAAAATGTGAAAAATGGCTTAAATGTTGTTATTATACCCAAAAATATTCTCTTTTTTTATTTAAGAAAACCTGACGTGATAGAAAAAACGGATTGCATTTTTGAAATCAGCGCTGAAAAGTACACAAAAGTCAGTTATCAAATTTCAAACAATTTTTTTGAATTTTATTTTTGCAGGCCTGTGTGTAATTATTACATGTTAAATCAATATTCATGAGGCAGTGGCGCAACCAGGGGGGGGGTTTTGGGGGTTAAAACCCCCCCCAGGAGAGAAAAAAATATAAATTGCTGTATATTATGTACTATATTACAAATAGAAAAGAAAAAAAAATTCTTACAGTATAACTTAGTGTATAATAAGTAAGTTTATTTTATTTTAAAAAAATTTTAACAAAAATAAAAATTGCTTATTTTTTCGTACAGAATTAAATATAAGAAATAAAAAATTATTTTATTATTTCTCCCAGTGGCGCAACCAGGGGGGGTTTTGGGGGTTATAACCCCCCCCCCCAGGAGAGAAAAAATATAATCCTTCTTTTTATTTGAAAAAAAAATTCTTAAACCATAACTTAGTGTATAATAAGCAAGTTTATTTTATTTTAAAAAAATTTTAACAAAAATAAAAATTGCTTATTTTTCGTACAGAATTTAATATAAGAAATAAAAAAATTATTTTATTATTTCTCCTAAATCATGAAAAACAAAAGACTTAATATAAAATTACTAGATGATTGTGAAATTTTCCAATTTGACTATTATTTAAATATAAAATAAATAAAAATATTACTCAAATTCTAAATATTTTTTATTAATAATACATTAATTGCTAATTTCATAAAAATTATGAAGCGAAGACTATTTTTTTCAAAATGGAAACGGGTAAAAATCCCTAAAGGAAAAAATCCATAAAAGTCAAAAATCCCTAAAAAGATAAATCCCTAAGACCGAAAATCCCTAAATAAAAATATCATTGACTGAAAAAATCCCTAAAAGAAAAAATTACTAAAAACAAAATTTTTCATTTTTGTATTAATTTTAATTGTGATTAAGAAAATTAAATCACAAGGTGAGCATGACACCCAGTTGCCTGAGACACGACCTCCCAAGGAGGTAAACAGGCCTGGACCGAAAGAAGGGAAAAATAGGTCAAAAAATACATAGGGGCCACACGTGATTTTTCCGAAAAATAGGGGGTGTCAAATTCGTATGTTATATAAAGGGAATTTACTCAAATTTTGTTTATTAGCATACGTTTTAATAGATTAATGATTCCAAATACAAAATACACCATTTGCACAGTATATTTCACCTGGGAATATACAACGCAATTTATGAAATTTACTATTATCAGAGGTTGTCTTTTTCATTTTGCTCAATGCATTTATAAAAACATCAAGTCAATGCCAGAGAAGTTTTGAAGCTCTATAATGATATAGATAATCCTGACAACTCCACTCATTTACGAACTCTTGCAGCTTTGGTTTTGGTACCACGATCAAAAGTCATTGTAGCCTACCAAGCATTAGCTGGACGACCACCAGGGTAAAACTTCGTGATCTTTTTTCTTACTTCGAGCGCACTTGGCTAGGTGAACAATTTTTGGCTGGCTTTTATGACCCGGAATTCGACATTGGAACATTGGAACATCTACGATGCCACTTTGATGGGTTTGCCTCGAACAAACAATGCATTGGAAGGTTACAACAATGCTCTTTGTTCACGCTGAGAAGGTTACAAGACATCAGTATGGGACCTGATTAAGCAAATCCATATTGAGCATAACCTTATCTCTTTGGAAATCTGTCGTGATGTTCGTGGTAAGAAGCCTGATCCACCAAGGAAACGATTCCGCGACTCGCATGATGAGCTTCTGACCATAATGAAGGCAAACCATGAAAAATGGGACGCTAAAAAACCAGATGGAACAGATGTGATAACACCAAGCATGATGTATAACTACCTTATTCAAGTCTCTTCGGCTATTCATTATAAGTAAAAAAAATTAGGGAAATTTTTTATTTAGGGATTTATTTTTTTAGAGATATTTTACTTAGGGATTTTTTTCCAGGGATTTTTGATTTAGGGATTTTTTCTTAGGGATTTTTACATGATTTCTTTCAAAATATCCTGCCACTACGGACGGACGAAAAGATTTCGAAATCTTAAAGTAGTTTTTTATAAATAACTCCTTTATTATTATGTTTAGGTAAAAATGAATATAATGAAACTTTTAGTAAATTCGATTTCCTATAAATTTAATACGATAGTATAATTCTCATAAAAATCTGTATTTATTGAGAAAATCAATAAAATGTGCTTTGATACTTTAAAAAAATTAGAGATTAAACTAACCTTACTTATGGTCCGATCTTGTCCAAAAACAATCCAATCCCCGCCCATCATTCGCCAAAAAAAAACATCTAAATATCAAATTTCAAGACAATATCTCATTTTGTCTAGACGTAATCTCAGTAACGAACGGCCTGCCGGTTCAAAAATTTTTTTTTTGCAGTTTTGGATTCAGAACCGTCTGAAAAGTGGAAATCTCGAAAAATCTCGGAGAAAATTTTTTCCGAACATCGTATAAGCTATCATTCCATGAGGAAAGCTAAATTGATTTACTTATAGCTAGAAAAAAATATTTTCTTTCTAAAACTGTGAATACGAGTAAATAAAATACAAAATTAAATTTTTTTGTCAGATTTTGTAAAATCAGTGTTTCATTTACAAAACTTTTTTAAATATTTAATATAAAAAAAAAATCTTAATGAAAATTTGTCTTTGAGACAGCCCGGGGGGGGGGGGGGGCGCCATAGGAAGGTGGAGCGGCTAGTCAAAACCCCCCCCAGGATCAAATCCTGGTTGCGCCACTGTCATGAGGCCTTCCATTTACGTGAATTATATTTTAATACTTGAATTTTTTTGAAACCCAAAGTGAGATTTTGCGTATTTTAAAAATTATTATGTACTTTTCTTAGATTACGGATATTAAAACTTATTGCATGAATTAATACAAATGCGGTGTCAATGATTTACGTTTTTTACGGTTTAATTTCATGTTTTCTTTTTGTTTAACTGTATGAAGTGTTTTCTATTAATTTGAATGGGTACTCAAGTGAACAGAAGGGTATATAAGCCAATAAAATATAAATCTTTAAACAATGAAATATTTTAAACCTTCAGAAAGGACTTAAAACTTTCGAAGAATATTTCAAAATCTAAACAAACTGTGTTTAATGCGCTAAAGTGTTAGTTAGTAGTGAGCTGGTTCCGTACCATCTTATGTTTATAGAACTGAAGAGGAATACCCAACAACCAACTACACTAGAGATTTTTCGTCACCCAAGTTGATCAAGAATCTGAACAATACTTATCAGCTTATACGGGGCTGCCTAAATCAATTGAAATCTAGTCTCATTTCGATTAGTTTATGTCATAAATAAAGGTTCTTAGGTTCTTTTGTGTTAACTTTTAAAGAAATGTTGAAATCTAATTCCTTTTTTTCTATAGGTTGTTTGGTTTCATTACGCCAATTTCATACATCTGAGATTTTTGGCGAATGAAAACCATGGAAGGTCTAATGTCATGTGCGGACTTGGTTTTATAGAGTTATATAACTCTTGGGCGGGTCGTCATAAGAACTAAATTCTTTTACCTATTAGGATGTAACAAAAGTTCGTATACGATTCCCGATGGATGCCGCTACGGCGGATTTCACTTAAAAGAATATGACAAATATATAGATACACATCTGACAGCTAACGTTTCTACGAACATTTTTAAAAAAAAATTGAACAAAATCGGATGATTCTTTTGATTAATAGTGATTAAAAACACGAGCACTTACAGATCTATAAGACAACGGTATATCCAATACTGACATACGCAGCGGAAACTAGACCCGACACTGCTAAAACTAAACATATTGGAAATAGCCGAGATGAAGACCCTTAAATGTCTTGTTGCTTGATAGGAAAAGAAACGTTGATATTATGGAAACATAAAATTCAAAAAATTGATGACTGGGTCAGGTGAGGGAGGGCAAATTGGTATTCGCATGTGGAGGGGATGAGCGAAGATCGACTCCTCAAGAAAATCTTATTTAATGGGCCTGATAGAAGAAAAGCAGAGGGCGTCCAAAGAAGCGCTGGCGTGACGAGCTGGTCTAAAGAGACGTATGGTCTATTAAGAAGAAGAAGAAAAAATTTTCTGTGTTGCCATAAGCTTAATCTATAGGTCAAATGTTTCAATAGGATTCGGGTTAAAATATAACCAGCAATTATTTCAAACAAATTGTCATTTGTTTTTATATTTTTCTTTAATATATATAATAATATATATATAATATAATATATCAGCCTATTTTTAATAGTTTATCTAATAAAATAATAATTAATGTAATCGTTCTTACCTTGTGAATAAAAAGGATTCATAGGTAAACAGACTGTCCCCGACCAGAAACATGCGAGCATTATTGATGTAAAAATATAAGAATTGCCAAAACAAGCAAGAACTATATCGTTGGGTTGACATCCGAGACGAAGCAACGATATAGATAAGGTTTGACTTTTTTGTAACAATTGCCCAAAAGTTAATTGTTTTTTTGAGAATACACAAATCTATAAATAAATAAATAAATAACAGGCAAACCGACAGACAGACATTAATCGAAGTTGATGAAAACGTTATAATAATAATAATCTTCAAGAAATATTATTAAATTTAATGCCGTTAAAATTTTTTCAAATTATTAAATCTTCAATTTTTCTACATAGATGCCGATTGAAGAGTAATTATTCAATAGGGTGAGTTTTGGAGTTTTGTAAATTTTTTATTTATTATAATATTTAATAATAATATATTATATAATAATAGTGATTAGGACCTTGGGTCCCAAAAGTAAGAAATTGTATTTATTCAAACTTGAGACAAATTAATACAACTTTGCTAAGAATAATAGTTTAATATAAATAAAATAAATAAATATGCAAGGATGAGGTAAGTTGGCATCTCAATGACCAAGGATGCTAAAATAAAAAAAAATATTTACTTCTGCTACTTTATCAGGATCAAATGTTTGAATCTGTTCATAGAGGAATCGGCCAACGGTGGTTTTAGGTATCCGTGATGCAAATTCTTCATCTTCTTTGCCTACCACTTGATAGTGTTCAAATAGATTAAATTTTCTATAATAAAAAACAAAAAATCATTAAATGAATATATTAGGTGGTATAAATTGTTTTCTTTAATGTGTGTACTTTTTATATTAGCCGGAATGGTTAGGAAGTTTAGTTTGTTTTCTTACCTTCCAGGCATCCTTTCTGTGACCCTATTAGTGATTGATTGTTTAGAATACAATCTGTATGACAACGAATGAGTTGTCTGGTGGCGCACACCTCCATTTTCACCCCTTTCTCCCTCCCTTCATCATCTTTAATAAAAACATAAGCATTTAAAAAATTTAAATTATTTAAAATTTTTTAATTTTTAAAATGAATGAAAATAATTAAATAAACATTCTCATAAGTAATTTTAAAAAATATAATCTTTATTATCTGTAAAACATAAACATTAATTATTTAAATATTATTATATTTTATTAGTTATATTGAATCATTTATCATGGAAATTTCAAAAGTAAAATTATAATAAGTTGACCTGTGACCAGGTCCGAATCGACCGACGGTTTGAAGTAAATTAATTTCCAGCTACAGAAACAATTTCAAATAATTTTAATATATCTATTAATGTAATAAAAAACAGATATGGATATAACATAAATATTTTTAATTTTATTTTATTTATAATATATATGTAAGACCAGGCTGTGACGTCATGCATAGCTGGATGACGTCATGTAATTTTAAATTAAGAAAAAACTAATAAAGATGATTTTTCTCCAGGATAAAACCAATACAAAGTGCATGATTCGTGGTGATATGTAAAAAATCTCCTCATGTGAAATTTGGTGTGAAAATAACCCTTCCCTTCCTATCGTCGATCGGTAATACTACCACTTCCGGTTTCCGGATTTGCACCAAAAGTTGATCAATTCATCATACTGATACATTAAGTAAATATACCAAATTTCTTCAAAATCCGTTGAGCCGTTCAAGCTGTACACATCTATACGGACGGACGGACGGACAGACATTATGCTAAAAATACTTTTTTCTGTTAAGAAAATGTCATGATTCGTGGAGATATGTAAAAATCTCCTCATGTGAAATTTGGTGTGAAAACAATACCTCCCTTACTATCGTCGGTCGGTAAAAACATAATATGAATACTAAAAAAAATTATTTAAGTAATACTATTATTTATTTATTTATTTTATCTTATTATAAAAATTGAGAAACAACCGGTGGGTAGCATATGAAGATATTAGATAGACTATTTCTTTAGTACTACTGAACTCAAA
This sequence comes from Labia minor, assembly GCA_963082975.1. Taxonomy (NCBI): domain Eukaryota; kingdom Metazoa; phylum Arthropoda; class Insecta; order Dermaptera; family Spongiphoridae; genus Labia; species Labia minor. The sequence continues at coordinate 78,310,535 of OY720344.1, forward strand.
AGTTCTTGTTTGCAGTAACTGAATTTAATGCATTAAATGTTTATAAAATATATAGATTTTGTATAATTAATATATAATATTTAATATACAGGGCACGTCATAAGAAGTGGGATGAGTGTAGGTGTTAAAAACGTTGGGGGAGAGTAGTGAAGGAAAGACAATTTGCGCATCACTACCTGCTATTTGTAATTAATTGTTTGGTGGGTAAACAATGTGGTTATATATGATGTGAATGCAAAAAATAACTAATTACTTCATTCAATTATTCCATTTTTATGACGTACACTACTTATACATTTTTTTTTTATTTTCCAATTTAAATTTTTACATAATTCACCGAGCCGCCGCTCGGTACTTTAAAAAAATTATTCCTTATGAACTATGGATATTTAAGATTAAAATTATTATTTAAAATAAAAAAAAGACAAAATATATGAAACAATTTCAAATAATTTAAAAGAACATAAATTTAAAAAAAAAAATAGTCATAAAACTTACAGCCCTTAAACGTACGTATTAATGCACTGAAAGATAGAAAAGTGTGGTCTGTGGATATAACATAATATATATTTCTTAATTTGATTACAAAATATTATTAAAATAAATATTTTTAATTTATTTTATTTATAATATTTTCTATTTTAGAAAGCGTTTTCCGGAAGAATATGAGTAGGGGGGGCTGACTTCATATAAATTTACTATTTTAAATTAAGAAAAAACTAACAAAGAAAATTTTCCCTGCCTGAAACTACTATAGATCGATTTTTCTTTATAAAAATTATTAAATAATTAAATCTCAAAAAAATCCTTAATATTTCAAAAATACAGATATATATATATAAATTTTTGCTAGAAAAATAAGATAAATGTGTGCTGAATTTGGAAATAATGAGAATATGAGAGGGAAGGAGGAAAGCATTTGACATTAAGGTAATAAGGTGTAATGTATTTTGATTATTGAAAATTGGGTTGTTGTATAAATATTTATATTGATAAACATTTGAGCATTGTATTGTAAATATTTGGATTTTGAATAAATTGAATCACCACAATTGGCGACGAGGAAATAAAAAAAAAATGGAACGTGAAATAGAAAAATTAATTATAAAAGGTACAGCTGGTGAAATAAAAACAAACTGGCAAAGGTGGAAGCGTGCTCTACAAATATATATAACAGCCAAAGGAATAACCGGAGATGAAAGAAAAAAGGCAATATTGTTGTTACATGCAGGCATGGATGTACAAGACATATATTATCCATTGGAAGCAGATTTTAAAGCAAAATTGGCTACAGAGAATGAGCTTACTTTTAAAGAAGTAATAAGTTTACTTGATGACTATTTTACCCCACAATCAAATATTCCATATGAACGACACATATTTCGAAGCATGGAACAGAAATGCGACGAAACTATAAGTCAATATGTGACTAGATTAAGACAACAGGCCCAAAATTGTGAATTTGAGGATAAAATAGATGAACAAATAAGGGACCAAGTGGTTGAGAAATGTAAATCGGGAGAACTGCGGAAGAAATTTTTAGAAAAAGGCGCAACTCTTAAATTGGAAGTAATATTGGAAATAAGTCGAATTACAGAATCTGTTAACGAACAAGCTAGAGAGATGGCTGGAGCGACCAATGAGGTAAACCAAATAAAATATTATACAAATTTGAAATGTTTTAGATGTGGACGAACTGGCCATTTTGCCAAGAGTAAAAATTGTCCAGCAAGAGGTGCAAAATGTGAAAAATGTGATAAATACGGGCACTATGCGAGGTGTTGTAAAACTAGAGAAACAGACAAGAAAGAAAATGATAAAAACGGAAATTCAAAATTTAATAAAAAGCCATGGGATAAATCGCAAAAGTTTGATAAAAAAGTAAAACAATTGAAATCCATGGGCGATGATGATAATAATAAAAACGATGAAGATGAATATGCCTTTTTTATAAGTAAAATATCAAGAGAAGGACGTGAACTTAAAAATGATGTTGAAGTATTAGTTGGTGGTGTGAAGTTGGCATTCCTAGTAGATTCCGGTGCAACATGCAATATAATTAACGACGAAACATGGTCATATTTAAAGAAACAAAAAGTTATTTGTAAATCTGAATTAACACAATCGAGAGTTTTAGGTTATGGAAACCACAACCTAAAAGTGTTGGGCAAAATAAAAACAAGGATTCAGCTTTGCGATAAGCCCAGTGTAATAAAGAATGATGTAACTTTTTTCATTTTGAAAGGTGAATTAAACTTATTAGGACGAGATTTATCCACTAAATTGGGAATATTACAAATTAAATCTAAAAACAATGTCAATATAGTGTCAAATGAATTAATGCAAAATAGACCGTGTTTCCAAGGAATGGGAAAATTAAAGAATTTTGAATTGAAAATTTCTCGAAACACATCGGTTACACCTGTGGTTCAACCAGTACGCCGTATCCCATTGGCTTTACAAAAGAAAGTAGAAGAAAAACTTAAGAAACTAGAAAATGAAGATATAATTGAAAAAATAGAGGGTCCTTCGAAATGGGTTTCACCACTAGTAGTGATTCCGAAATCAAATGGAGGAGTTGAGAGACAAAATCGATCGTTATTAAAAGTTATGAAAATTGCATACAATACAAATAACAATTGGAAAGAAGAGTTGCTGGATTATTTATTCATGTACCGAAATACAGCACACACAACAACTGGTGTATCTCCAGCTGAAGTAATGTTCAAATGGGGATGTAGATCGAAAATTGACAAAAATGCGGGCTGACAATGATCGACAGGCAAAAGATAGTGAGTTGGCAGCAGGAGATCAGGTGTTGGTCAAGCAAAAGAAAATAAATAAATTTTCAACCGAATATAATGATGTTCCATATGAAGTAATAGGCCGGAGAGGTAATCAAGTTGAAATTATATCACCAACAGGTGGTATATTGAAACGAAATACTACAATGGTTAAGAAATATCAACAGCCAATAAAGGAAAATAGTGAACAGGTAGAAGCATACACAGCTGAACAAGAGTCCCAGGTAAATCAACAACCGAGTCCAGAGGGTGATACTACAAGAGAAATACTTCGACCACAAAGAGCTAAGAAAGTTCCAGGATGGTTATCAAGTTTTGTTCCTAAATAAAAAAAAAAAAAGAAAATAATAGATTTAGTTTATTTTAAGTGTTTCATATTTTGTTAACGTAGATTATAAAAAAAAATAAATAAGTTGACCTGTGGCCAGGTCCGAACCGACCGACGGTTTGAAATAAATTAATTTCCAGCTACAGAAACAATTTCAAATAATTTTAATATATCTATTAATGTAATAAAAAACAGATATGGATAGAACATAAATATTTTTAATTTTATTTTATTTATAATATATAGCTGAAGTAGCCGGCGTTACCCGAGGCTGTGACGTCATGAAGGGCTGGGTGACGTCATATAATTTTAAATTAAGAAAAAAACTAATAAAGATGATTTTTCTCGAAGATAAAACCAATACAAAGTGCATGATATGTAAAAAAATATTCTTATGTGAAATTTGGTGCGAAAATAACCCTTCCCTTCTTATCGTCGATCGCTAATACTACCACTTCCGGTTTCCGGATTTGTACCAAAAGTTGATCAATTCATCCCACTGATGCATTAAGTAAAGATACCAAATTTCATCAAAATCGGTTGAGCCGTTCAGGCTGTACACATTTATACGGACGGACGCACGGACAGACATCATGCTAAAAATACTTTTTTCTGTTAAGGAAATGCATGATTCGTGGTGATATATAAAAAAATCTCCTCATGTGAAATTTGGTGTAAAAATAACCCTTCCCTTCCTATCGTCGATCGCTAACACTACCACTTCCGGTTTCCGGATTTGCACCAAAAGTTGATCAATTCATCCCACTGATGCATTAAGTAAATATACCAAATTTCATCAAAATCGGTTAAGCCGTTCAGGCTGTACACATCTATACGGACGGACGGACGGACAGACCACTTCCGGTTTCCGGATTTGCACCAAAAGTTAATCAATTCATCCCACTGATGCATTAAGTAAATATACCAAATTTCATCAAAATCGGTTGAGCCGTTCAGGCTGTACACATCTATACGGACGGACGGACGGACGCACGGACCACTTCCGGTTTCCGGATTTGCACCAAAAGTTGATCAATTCATCCCACTGATGCATTAAGTAAATATACCAAATTTCATCAAAATCGGTTGAGCCGTTCAGGCTGTACACATCTATACGGACGGACGGACGGACGGACGGACGGACAGACATCATGCTAAAAATACTTTTTTCTGTTAAGAAAATGCATGATTCGTGGAGATATGTAAAAATCTCCACATGTGAAATTTGGTGTGAAAACAATACCTCCCTTACTATCGTCGGTCGGTAAAAAAAAAAATAGATAGTAAATGTAATGTATTTTGATTATTGAAAATTGGGTTGTTGTATAAATATTTATATTGATAAACATTTGAGCATTGTATTGTAAATATTTGGATTTTGAATAAATTGAATCACCACATAAGGGAATAATAGTTCGGGAGGGAATCTGAGGAGTAGGGGGGCCGAGAGATTGGGTACATTAAGGGTCGGGGCAGCATGCTAGCGTCAATGGAGATATGGCTATGGTCTGTTCGTAAGTAAATCATGTGGCTGAAGTCGTCTATGTCTTCTATAGTTAAGTTATCAGTAGTAATAAGTCGTCTTACTACATGGTCTTGATGAAAGTCGAGTCTTCTATGGTAATTCAATGCTACATTTCATTAAAACTCCTTCATAATGAATTCAACATCCCCCATATCACCGATGTCATTCAGTATATAAACACTGTCTACATGAGGATTTTTCTATACCTTGACCATTTCAATAAGATATAATTTCTATTGTTAGATGAGAAAAAGTTTTAATTTAAAAAAAATTTAATATTTTGTTTGAAAGTCAAGTAAATAAAATCTTTAAATTTTTTAAAAATATTGATATATAGGTACATATTATGAATTGTATTAAAGAGATGAAAAAGAATATAATTATTGATTATACTGGGAATAAATATATTATAAGAGGAATTCTTAAAATTGCTTTATTCTAAAGATTTCGCATATTTATATTTTACATGAATTATGTTTTTGATTAAAAAAATATCGTGATAGTTAACACATGGGTTTAAAAATTGTATATTATTGTAAAAAAAATTATTACAATATATATAATTTATTAAATTTTAGAAAATATTAAAGAAAGAAAATATTTAAAAAATAATAGTAAACCATTAAATCAAGCTGAAACTAATAATATCAAATAATTATAGATGTTATATTCTATTGACTAAGTTTCTTGAATTGATTATGGTAATAAAAGAAATTGAAGGGCGCGCTTAGAAAATTAATTTTAAATGATGTGAATAAAGTTTATTTTTATTTTGTTTGAAAGCTGGTTTCGTTGCAAAACTTTTAATCTAATTCTCCCTCATTTGAATTTTCTTCTATTTAATAAATAAATACACTCACAATCAATACTCCATCACTTGTATACTTATTATATCCAATTTCAATTGTATTTCTAAATTATTAATTACCAATTTTTATCAAGGTTAATGCTATTTGAATTTTAAATAAAGAAATGATATAAGTATATATATATGTATTGATTATATGTTATAATTTATCAATAATTAGAAAATAAAATTAAAAATAATAAGAATTATAAAAAGTTTATTAATAATTTATTGCAAATTATTTGCCAAACAACGAAACCTAGTAACTTTTTCAATTGATCCAAACTGTCAGGTGGTTGATATTTAGTGCTTCCGCTGTTTATTGCCAACTCGACTGACGGTCTTGCTCTTCCATTAATAAATTTCTTTTTTTCAACAGAATGAGGTGCAGATTTGACATCGAAAATTTCAAAGCGGAATTGAGGAACCTTTCCTGAGTCCTTCGTTCATTCACTCATTCTCCCTGGAGACTTCTCAAACTTTTTTCATGTTTTTACAGGATTTTTATAATATTTTTTATAGTAAAAGTGCACCACAAATTCAAATATTTCACTTATTGTCAAACCAACATAACATTTTCCGCGAGCAACAGATAAGCTAAAATGTCACTTTTTGAAGCACCTGTTCGATTGAAACAATCAGATGAGTGTTACCCGATATAGATGTAATGACACAAGCTAAAGGCAAAAATCCGCGAAGACTTTTTATATGTTCAAATGTATTAATAAATATTATAAAATAATATAAAACTTGTTATTTTTATTATCAAAAAATTTTCAGAATAGTATTTCCGAAATGAAATTAATCTACAATGACTTAATAATTAATAATATGACTTAATAATAAGAATTGTTTTCTATTTTTTTAATAATAATAATATATTAAATTATATAACCAGAGTTATTTATTTATTTATTTTATTGATCTTTTTTCAAACTGACTATTATAACATGACCTTTTTATATTAAATTAAACATTTATTTATTTTTATTTAATTTGTTTTTTTTTTTGTTTTTTATTTTAAATTAATTGAATTAATTTTATAATGATCAAATTATTTTTATATATGTAAATTATGAATTTCCTCTTTTAATTCTCTTGTTGCTTTTTCTAAATGATCTAATTCATTTTTAAGTGCAAGTAATTGATAATCACTTTGGATTGAATTATTGTTTTCCTCTGTTATAACATTTGTAATTAAACGATTTAAAGAATCATTGTCTAAACTATTTGAATCATCATCTGGTGATAGAACTATTCCAAAACGATTACATTGCTCTTCTAATTCTTTTAATAAATTATCAAGTTCATTTGTTAATCTATGATTTTCTTCCCGATGTTGATTTATCGATTCTTGTAATTGGAATTTATTCTAAAAAGAAAGGAAAAATAAAATTATAATATCTATCTCTGGGGCTCCATGGTACTCGAAAGTTCTTAACTGCAGCAACCACATTTCTCAATCCCAATCCTGAGTCACAACCATTCAACCTATCGATTTAAATTCTTCTCTAATATTATTAACTTTCGTGATTACATAAGTATTTAAATTTTTCTACATTTTCAAATTCTACGTTTTGTACGTTAAAAAAATATAATATAAAAAATCTATCTATCCTCAAAACAACCTGTAAAACAATTGTTTTATATTTTTATACTTTTAGATAATATTTTTGTCAAAATAATCTCCTAAATTCTGTGTAGGCCTTCAATTCTATTTTATTCCTCTTTGATTCTATATATTTTATCTTAACACTATTAATTTTAATTGCATTTGCCGAAACTCCTATTATATTTAAATCATTCGCGAAACATAATAGTTGAATATTTTTTCCTAATTGGATTTCGTTCAATTTCTCTGATCTCTAATTCTAATGCTAAATTAAATAGAATTAGTGATAGACCGTCTCCTTTAACCCATATTGAGTTTCATATATTGTTTATAATTCATTCCCACATCTAACCCTACTTTTACCACTTTCCAAACAATAATTATAATTATTATAGTATAGAATAAATTTTGATTAAAAATGGTGGGGCAGCGTATATAATGGGTATACTATACAGATTGAAAAATATATTTAGGTACATTTTCAATTATTTTTTTTAATTTTATTAAAATAATTAAAAATTATAAAATAATTTCAGGATGAAAAAATTATATTAATAACCTCAAGTAGATATCGCAAATATTTTGAAAAATACATTATCATATAATTATATTAACAGTAATAGTTAAATTTTAATAACTTAATACATTTTTTATAAATACAGATTTTCTCTTAGAACAAGGTGACATTTTCCTAACTCTACAATGCATTCCAAACTTGTGCTGATAGCAAATGCATTAAGGAAATAGATTTTGCCTCATTAAGGAAATCTTAAATTTTTCAAGGGTAGAAAATTTGGAAATAGAAAATTGAATGTTTAGACAGGACATTATATTTTCACCATTAAAACAAATCAATATAGCCTATATCGTTTAAATATAATAGTTGTTAAGTATTTCTAATTTAATCATTTTTGATTTTTGAGTCTAAAATATTTTTAGTATATTAAAATATATAAAATATTTTTAGTATATTAAAATATAATACATACATATAGGTTAGGTCCATTTTTGAAATTATTGGTGAGCTCTCGAACTTCAATTTCAAATTTTTTTCTGTAAAGATTTGAAAGGTAGTTTATATATATTAATAAAATCCAGGTAGTTTATAAATATTAATAAAATCCACTGGACACAGGGTCTAAAGAAACTCGATCAAGATGTAAGAAATGAGGGTCTGAAAACCACACACACAACGAGGTCCAAATCCCAAAACTAAAACCAATTAAGTACGAAATCATACTTAACATTTACTATCATTCTATAAAAATTCACCTCTAGCTGATATATGCACTTTGTTAAAAGCAACATTTTATTATTATAGTAAAATACTACTTAATAATAAATAAAATAATAAATTCTATAAAGTATAAGTGTTGACGAAAAGACAAATACATTTTCTTCATTGGGGGTGTGTGTGTTTGTATATATATATGTGTGTGTGTGGACAACATGATAACGATTTCTAAACAAAAATATTAAGTAAAAAATTATGACAAACCAAAATTTGAAGAAAATTATAAATAATCAAAGCAGTGATTACAACCTAATTTTGTTTAATTTCAAAAACTTTTTAATATAATATGCATTATTTTTCCTTAATTATAAGGTTTTGAATAGTTACCCTGTTCAGTTTAAAAATAATTATCAATTAATATAATAAAATGAATATAAAAAGACAGTCCATGAGTAAAATGGCATATAATCTTACTTTGAGGTGGATAAGGTATGAATTAATTATAATTCAAAATAAATTTATATAATTACGTATTATCATTTTGTAAATTTCGTTGTTCAATTTTATTATGTGAAAATGTTTCATTTCGGTTTGATAACAACAGTTTTTCATTATTTTTTATCTGATTAGTAGTTTCTGAAATTGATGGCTTTTCAAGAATTAATTTCATCATTTGATTGCCATTTTTAATTGAAGTGGAACTCAATTGATTTTTAAGAATTTCATATTCACTTTTCTTTTTAATAAATGTTTCTAATATATTATTCTTAAAAAAAATATCATTTAAATGACTTTAATAAAAAATAAATTTTAGTATCAAATAATATGACACCTTTTACCTCATCAACTCTTCCATTAGATATTCTGTCCATTTTTTTATAATTTGATTTTGTGTTATTATGTTGTGATTATTTCTTAAATATTTTCGATTTATTTCCTAATTTATTTTAAGAACTATGATTATAGTATATAAACAAAAATCAATATTTTTTATTGATAATTAAATGATTATATATTATTATTTAAATAATTACTTAAATTACTAGTAATTTTTTAAATTAATTGTATATTTTTCATCTTCTTTGATATGTGTTTTGTTAGACAAACATAATAACTCTTCAATGAATATAACTTAAATTTAAAAAGCAACATTGAAGTTTAACAAATATTGGAAATTCCAAAATATGTATATAATATATACTAAAATATAAATTTAATTTGTAAAATTAAATATTTCTATAAAATAACCTCTGACTTTTTTACATCCAACTCTGTATATCAAGTAAGAAATGAAAATAAATTTTATTTGCTTCATTTGAATGTATAGACACCTCTATAATTATCATTTATTTTCATTTTTTGTTTGATTTTTCTAATTTTTGTTTTAATTACTATAATAGTAGAGCGCGTCGCAATATGAATAAATTTACATAATTCTTTAAAAATATATATATTATATATTCTCGATTATGTTAGAATCGTTTATATTTTTCTTAGCTTCTATTTAATCGATATTTCATATATATTCAGAGAATAAAATATTCATAAACTTTTGATAAAGTATATATATATAAAATTAATTTTGTAATTAATTAGTTAATAACTGTGTAGAATAATCTTTTTTTTATAGTATATGTAGATAGTTGGTAAACATAAATTCGATTGAAATGAAATGTGTCAATATTCAACATTTCAGTTCATTCTTATACCGTCGAAGCAAAAATGAACTAACCTGATTATCATATAAATTATACACAAAATATAACCAAATAAAAAATAAAGAGGTAAAAATTAAATAAAATAACTTATATATTAAGAATATTAACACATTTCATTTCAATCGAATTTATGTTTACCAACTATCTACATATATAAAAAGATTAACTAATTAATTACAAATATATTCTAGGGGTAAAAATAGATTATAAAAAAATTAAAATATTTTTAGACAAATGATAATAAGGTGTGGAATTAAATTCTTGTCTTTGGGTAATTTCTTGAAATTTGTTATAAATATTATAAATATGTTATTATATTCGATAAAACGAATTGACATAATTATTTGTTTAATTGGCTTTATAAAATAATAAAAATTTGCAAATTAAAAAATGATAGTCTTAGGATGGGCACTATAACTTGGTTATTAATGATGGTTATAGAAGATGACGGCATCGCCAAAACCGCCTAGAGAAGAGGAAACAAATGAAGAAGAATATGGGCATTAAACCATCGATAAATGATTTTTTTCCCTGAAACAACTCAGGACCAACCCACTAGGCACTAGGCTGATAGAACGGCAGGAAAATGAAAGTGAGTTTCCCACTGACCCTGAAATATATATATAATTTAAATCAAAACAATAGATTCTAGGCAGACAACATTGTGATTTTAAACCCGGAGATCATAATGCTACAGAGGATAATAATTTGTTAGAGAAATTATGTAAGACCTCACTTGGTTGTAAATTTGGAAAAATCCAAAATAGTAGTATTTAGAAATGGTGGGTGTCTTGAGGTAGGAATTTTATTATAAGAAATTATAAAAATTTTAGACAAAATATAAAAGCTTATAACAGTTCTGTTTCATTTGCCATTGATTCCACTCAGACAACAGCACAAAGATTAGCGCAACCAACAAATGCCTATCCGATCATAGGATTTAAGGTTTTTAACATAATTGTCTTTGATTACATTTTATTAAAATAAAAAGGAAATAAAAAAAAAAAAATTTTATAATAGTTTATCTATATATATAAAAAAAGGTTTTTGTCTGCACATTGCTCAGAATTTAAAATTTTTTGCATATCTTCGCGTTTCATGACCTCTAGAATCCAAAAGTGACTTTAGAATTTTTCATGTCTGTCTGTCAGGAAAATAAGGATGCTATAGACTCAAAATTGGCTGAAACGATTTCTATGAAATTACATCACAATATTCTTATATACCTCTATAGTAACATAGGCTAAAAATTTTATAAAAATCTAATCAATAACCGCAGAAATTAATTTTTTAAAGTTTATATAATTCTCCGTGTTGTTCTTTCAAGAGCATCTCGCGGCTCACTGGTCCTAGCGGAATCATTTTAAACAATGAATTATCATAGCGATTCCCAATCAAAGAATTATTATAATATTTCACTTTTTATTTTAAATTCTTATATTTAAATATCATTTCAATTAAATAATTTATTCTAAAAGTTCTCATTTTAATTAATTTAATAAAATATTTAGATCATATTTAACTTAATTTTTATTTATTCTTTCTATATATTTGAATATTCTTCTTTTCTATTTGAAAGTGGTGAAAGGTTAAAAAAACAGAATATATTATTTTTAATGTTTTATAAATATTTTCAAAACGTTAATTAAAATGACTAAATTATATTATTTTTGTTTTTGTTTCAATTATTAATTACAACTATATTTTAAGTGAAAAAATGGTTTCTTGGTTATATAAAATTACAATAAGATTTTTTAGACAAATGATATAAACGAGATGTTTTAAATTTTGAGTATTTTTTACTATCTCGCCAGAGATAGTATTGCGATCACGAAAATTTTCGATGTTGAGATTTTGATGTTTTTATACGTTTTGAAGGTTCCTGAATCATTTTCACTAAAGTTGAGAAAAATGTATGTGTGTGTGTGTGTGTGTGTGTGTGTGTGTGTGTGTGTGTGTGTGTGTGTGTGTGTATGTATGTAGACAAGATTACGCAAAAACGGTTTGAGCTAGAATGATGAAATTTGGTACATGGACATTATTCAAAATTCATAGTTTTCTATCAACTTTTGAGAAATGTAGCTCAACCGGAAGAGGGTCATTACCTACAACGTTTTGATTTTTTTTCCTCTAAAGTGACCGTAAAAATAAAGATATATGTTTGATAATTTTTCACATGATTAATAATAGTATAAAACTGCTATATATAGAATTTCAGCTTGATTGAATCGCTGAAAGTACCAGAATTAATTTTTTAACACTGCAAATCTCACGCGCCAACACGTGCCATGGTGCCATCAATAAAAAGCCAAACATGCGCTGGTTTAATATTTATTATTTATAATTTATAATTAATTAAATTTAATTTAAATATAATATATTATGTTTTTTAATCCAATTCAAATTGCGAGATAGTCGAGTGGAGACACTCCAGCTTATTTAAAATTTGTTTTAAATCAAAATTATTGTATTCTATTATATTTTTTTATTAATAGGCTTCTTTTTTTATTTTTAATTTTTAATAAATTCTCTTTTTTGATACTACTTTCAACCAAATACTATGTAGCACTCGGGGGGTACAGAGGGCGGAGCCCCGTCTAGGTGTGAAGAGCGCCAAAAATTTGACTTCTTTTTGTGTTAAACTGTACCTCAGTCTATTCTCAAATAAATCAAAGCTCCTTGCCACTGTGCTTCGATTAGTGATAGAAAATAGTCATCCTTGCATCAAGGCTCATTACAAATTATCATTAAATAATCATAATACTAATTTTATTTATTTCGATTGAATTTCATATATTTGAAATAATGATTGATAATTATGAAAAATGCAAAAAACTTAAAAAGCGCATTCAATTCCTCCAGGAAAAAGCACTTAAAGTAAGTGTCGTAGTAATTTTTCTGTAATATTAAATATTTTGAAATCCATAAAAGTATACTAACATAATGTTATTACTTCTCGGAGTATTATTTATTATTAATTATTATAATAAAAATAATTATTTAAGTTATTGTTTTACATTATTTTATATACTTAATATTGTTAATAATATGTAGATTATAATTAACATAATAATAATTGAAATCTTTCCTTTTTAAGGAATTTTTTCACAATTTATTTAGTAATGTATTTGTGTGTATGTATGTCAATTTAATATATAAGTTTAATTAAATATGTAAATAAATTTACAGAAAATTTGATTAGAGGAATAAATTCAATTATCAAAATTAATTTTCAAAGACCATCAAATGTATATCTTATATTATTATATTATATTGTATTATATTATATATATATATATACCTATATGTTTATTTATAGCCTTTTTTAATGGTTCAGAATTACATTATTTAAATAAACATTTTACATATAAATTTATTTACAATCATTACTTAACTTCTATAATAACCAATTACAAACTAAAATAAATATATATGCATCATCTCGTCAGAGATAGTATTGCGATCACGAAAATTTTCGATGTTGAGATTTTGATGTTTTTATACATTTTGAATGTTCCTGAATCATTTTCACTAAGGTTGAGAAAAATGTCTGTGTGTGTGTGTGTATGTGTAACGGTTTGAGCTAGAATCATGGAATTTGGTACATGGCAATTATTCAAAATTCGTAGTTTTCTATCAACTTTTGAAAAATGTAGCTCAACCGGAAGAGAGTCATTACCTACAACGTTTTGAATTTTTTTCCTCTAAAGTGACCGTAAAAATAAAGATATATGTTTGATAATTTTTCTCATGATTAAAAATTGTATAAAACTGCTATATATAGAATTTCAGCTTGATTGATTCGCTGAAAGTACCAGAATTAATTTTTTAACACTGCTAATCTCATGTCACGCGCCAACACGTGAAGTGGTGTCATCAACAAAGAGCCAAACACGCGCTGGTTTAATAAATATTATTTATTAATTTTAATTTATAATTTAATTAATTAAATTTAATTTAAATATAATATATTATGTTATTTATATCAATTCAAATTGCGAGATAGTCGAATAGAGACACTCCAGCTAATTTTTTTTTTATTAAAATTGAACCAGATTCTTGCGGTCATAGGCCTCTACCATTTGTCACCAAAATATCTATTCTATTTGTTTCCAAAGCATTTTCTATTTCTAGGAGTCGTTCTTAATCTTTTAGAGTAAAAAGTAAATTAATTTTTTTTAAGGTTTTTAGTTTTATTGACTATCGGGAGCCAATCCTTCCATTTATTAGCATATAATTTGTAAATTTTGAAATAATCCCTTGATATTAAGTCTGGAGGAGCAGGAGGTGTCCTAGCCAATTAATTAATTTCAATAATAGAAATAATTATTGTTATTAAATAAATTATCTTTAGAAATAATTTTAATTGGTTATTAACAAATTATTAATATTAAAAACTTGAAATTTGATTTGGTAGATATGTTTTTTATTAAAATAAAAGAAATAATGAATTTGTAAAATAAACAGTTCGAGAACGATATTATTAGATTAAAAAACATTCAAAGAATTCATTGTATTATCTGCTTGTTTATTCATCATTTTTTATTCTTATCACATTTTCAACATTTTATAAAAAATGCTTTTATAAATAGTAACATAGGTATAAAAATATAAAAATAAATATAATTTAATTTATAAGTGCTCATCTAACTTCAATAAACTATTTTTAATAAACATTTTTTCTGTCAATATATTCAAACAAATAATATATAATATATATATTCAATTTCAGTTGAGAGCTGAAATGCAAAAATTGAAGAAAGAAAAAACAAAAATTTCTAAAGCTGTAAGTTTTTTTTTTTGTGCCTATGGGTTCGAATGTATTGAGGAATATTTTTTATTTTTATTGTTTCATTTTATTTTAGCAACAAGACATTGTAATTCTCCGATTGAAAATCTACCAAATTAATATTAAAGTGAGAAGAATTAAATAAAAATAAATATTTGTATATTTATTTAATAACAGGATATTATTAATAAATATTAAATTAATAATTTATTATTAATTAAATATTATACTGTTCCATTTTTTTATTCATTTTCCAGCATTGTTATTTTAATTTAATTTTAATTAATTTGTATTTACTTTTGTGTTATTTAGATACGAACAAGCGTTGATCGCCTGCTAAAGAATCTTCCTATAGAACCATATATTTTTATCGAGTCAAATAGTGTATTATTTCATTCTAAATAAATTAATATAAATAATTTATTTGCAAAAGTTTGCAAGTGATTAATTTCAAATAAAAAATAAAGGATAAGGACAATTGGTAGCCAAGACATTCAAATTCATATTATATAAAGCATAGATAATAATTAATAATAAAAAAAATAAATTTATTTGCATATTCTCTTATTTTTATATTTAAAAATTAATTAATATCTCACAATAATAATAATAATAATATTATAATAAATAAATAAATAAAATAAATATAGTATACATATACATAAATAAAATCATTTGAATATTAACATTAACATTAATTATTACATATGAATGATTTTTCAAATTATACTTTTGTTAGAGTAAAAAAATATAAATTTCAAAAAAATTTTATAATGAAGAATTTACACATTTAAGAATTGTTTTTTTTATTAATCTAGAATAAATTAATATAATTAATTAATTAATAAAATATTTAAAACGTACTTTTAATGATCTTAAGAATTAAAAAGAAGGCCAAATAGATGCGAAATCCTGTATATATTTGAAAATGTGATTCATTTGTCCAATCATATATTTAACAATTCCTTTATAGTAAATTTTCATTTTATCTACATTTTGCATCTCATCTTCAATTTCTCCAATCTTCTTTTTATTGATTAATTCATATTCACTTTTATCTTTATCATTATTGTTTTTCTTGTCTTCTTTTTCTCGAAGTTCTTTTAACATATGATATTTTTTGAATAATTCGAGTTTTTTCTTTTGAAAATTTAAATCATCCATATTTTTTAATGTATCGATATTTTTTCGTTCACCTTTTACTAATTTAATATTATGCTCATAAATGTCTCTTAGATTATCATTAAGATCACGTTTTCTTCTAAAATATGGCATTACCATCATCATTTCTTCTTCTGGCTGATCAATATATTCAATTTCATAATCCATTGGTTTCAAAATTTGTATTTTCTTTGGTTGTTTTCTTTCACGGATGGTATAGATAGGTTCTTGAGGTGATATTTTATTTATATATTTTTCATATGAAGTTTGTTGATTATCTTCAGATGGATCGTTGGTAGGTTCTAAATGAAAAATTTCCGTTCCAGGACATTTCAACTTATCCATTAAATTTGTTGTTGATATTGATCTTTTATGGTGATTATGTATGTCTTCATTATTTCCACAATGTTCATCGACAAACAACAAATATGCATCTGCATCTTTGATTTCTCTTTTACTTTTATTTGATAACTCGTTTGATTTCTTTATTATTTCATCAATACGTTTTTCATAACGTTCTCTCAATAATTGAATTTTTTCTTTTCTTACTTCCCTAAGTTTTTCTAATGCTCTTAAATTTTCCTCGTGCTGTACTTTTGTGTTTTCTAGATTAAATTCTGGAATATAACTAGATTTTAATGGAATGTTTATAAGATCATCTAAATTATGTGATTGAGGAAGATTAATAACTTGATTTAGAATCAATTTTGGATCAGGTAAATTTATTTTATTTGATGATGGTGAAATTGTAGGAAGCGCTGGAAGGGAAGGAAGTGTAGGCAGGGTTGGAAGAGTTGGATGAGTCGGAAGTGTAGGAAGTGTAGGAAGTGTTGGAAGTGATGGAATATTTTCACCTATGGATTTTAATTTATCTTCTAATGATTTCATCTGTGGTTCTAAAGTTAGAGGAATAATTGGCTTGATACCATCTTTTATTGCTCCATTAATTTTCTCGAGAACTTCTTCAGGTGAGGGAATAGAAAGATCACTAGTTATTGATTTTAAATGATTCTCTATTTGATCTTGTAATGCCTTTATTGGTTCTACTTCTGGTACTGAAAGTTGAGGAGGACTGAGATTTAGCAGATTATGTTGTTGCGGATTATAATCATGAATATCTTGAGGAGCAATTCCTAAACCTGAATCGCTATTTACAATTGGAGGTATAATTTCAATATGTTCATGTGGAATATTTACTTCTGGGATATTATCTGAAGCTAAATCACCACTTGGAGATAGGTAGTTTTGAACCAATGGTTCGTGTGGAATATTTTCTTCTAATATTTTTTCGTTAATTAAGTAATCTTTTGGACTGTCATTTCTAATATCGCGATGAATATTGTCTGTCTCTGTTTGTTCAGATTTCAAAGTATAATCTAATGATTGTTTTTCATCATTGGTTTGCTTAATAACATAAGAATTTGTTGTACTTCTTTCGTATGATTGATCACTTGTATTAATATTCAAATAAAGTTTTTCAGGTCCATCATCATTATTTTTTACTTCATTTACAGGTTTCATAGTTGTCATCTCTTCAATTTCTCGTCTTACTCTTTGAATATGTGTTTTTATCATTTTGGAGTTGTTTTTAGTAGTTGTAGTCATAAATTCTTCATTTGATTCCTGTAAATTTGATTCAGAATCATTAATATTTTTATTATATTGAATTCTTGATGATATTGTTTTTTCTTTGTCATTTTTCATTTTGTTTACATTTTGTTCAATGTTTATTTTTCTTTTATCATGATTATTTAATATATCGTCTTTTAATTCAATTTCAAGGAATTTATCAATAAAATCATTTGTATGAATTCCATTCTTCTGTTTTAATTGTTCTAGTAGATATTGATTTATGTCATCTGACTGTTTAGAATTTGAAAATTCACTTTTTTTTAATTCACTATTGGTAAACAATTTATGATTTGGTTCAATTTTTCTTAAAAATGTATCTGCAAAAGAGTCCTTTTCAAATATTTTCACCTTTTGATAGTCCTTTTTTGGATTAGAATCATCAATAAAATATTCATAATTCATTCGATTCTTATCTAAAATTAATGGATTCAAAAATAATTGCCCATTTGAAAATTCATTCAGTCCTTCATCAGGTTCCATATGGAACCCTTTTTTCAAAGTTCTTCTTTCGTTTGGTTGTTTCATTTGTTTAGATTTTATTAAACGAAATCGTTCTAATTCGGAGCCAGGAATAAAAAATCGTTCAACTTCAGGAGAAGAAACTGTCAATCTGTTTTGGTCGTTGAATTTTTTAATGGTTTCATCATCCATTTGCAATAATTTTTGAAATTTAATATCATCTGATTTTTCTTTAATATTAACGCTGTCGATTTGTTGGTTATTAATGTTTGTATCTTTGTCAATATTTGTATATTTATTATAAAAATGATTTGATGAATATTTCTCATTTATGGATGCTTTTTCTGAGTTAAAGTTAAGTTCGGTGTTTATTGGTAGATTGGATAAGCAGGCTTTTGCATTGAAATCAGGAATCACCCAAAACGCAATACTTCCACCTGGAATTATTAATTTTGGTCTTGAAGATTTAGTTAATATCTGCGGTTGTAATTTTGGAAGAGTTCCATCTATATTCATCCGCAATGGTCGGGAATTTAATAAGGAATCTCTGTTAAAATAAAATGACAAAAATGAATAAATATTAAATTATTATTTTTAAAATAATATATATATATTATATATTTTAAAAAAGTTAGTTTTATAAATTTAAGACGAAATAGAATAGAACTATAATAGGTTTCAATTAATAATAATAGAAATATTATAATATTTTTTAATTATTTATTAGATATATTAAGAATTATATAATTATATAGAGAATTAGAATAGAGAAAATTATTAAATCAATTTCATTTATTAAATATTTTAGCAAAATAATTTATTTGTTTAAATATATGATAGATAATGTTTCTAAGTGATTCATATAATTATTTTATTTTTAATTGATTAAAGATAAATATATTATTAAGCATAATATTCTTTACTTACTTTGACGTTAGATTATTTCCATCGGAACTTAAAACATATTCATATATTTTTTTATCTAGTTTTCTTCTATTCCATGTAGGAATTCGTAGATTAATTATTTCTTCCGATTGTCCAAAATTAATAGCAAATATAGTTATAGCACCTGAAAAATGATAAATTTTAATTATGAATTTCATTAAGTTCATTTGAAAATTCACACCTTTTGGAAGATTTATCGTTGATGGGAGAAATACCGATTGATGGTCAGAAGCACAGTGAGCATAAATTTGTAATGTAGTTTGGTTCCGATTTTCATAAATTGGCATTCGAGTTTCCAAAACAGCACGACCTACAAGCGCTTTATGCATCATGCAAACCCAATAATCCGGAGTGGGTAAGTGTGGATTTTGAAAATCTTGTTTCTTTAATACAACCTGAACACCAAGCTTTGCAGCTAAACCTAAACGTTGAGCCCAAAGCAAGGCGTCCGAAAACCATCCCTCTTGTTTTCTTGATGCTGAATCAGATTCTCCTGTAAACACATAAACACACACAAAACACATAATTAATTTTCTCCAATCATACTTTTCCTGTCTATTATGCTTATTACTACTCACCAATCCAAATTGGTTTATTTGTAATCAGTTTATTAAAAGATTGATGTAGTTTTTTCTCATACAAATTGAGAAAATCTGAATCAATTTCTACCTCTGATTCTGAAAATTTTTTATAAAAAGAGCGAGAGAATCGGGGATGCCAGGTAATTGCGTCCAAAGCATTTCCTGCCTCTTTGAGGAGATCTTGAAGAAAATGTAAATCTTTTGGATTTCTTGAAGCAAGTATATCTGGCCCAAAAATTGGAGAATTTGAGTATCTCGGAAAAGTATCTAAAATCTGTCTCAATCTGGCAATATCTCGGCCCAACTGTTCACCAGATTCAATTCCAATTAGAGTTTGTAATTCTAAAAAATGACAATATTAAAAATTGTTTTTAAAATTAAAAACAAAATACAAGCTTAAAATGAATAAGTATTATATTTTATATTAGTCATTTATAAAATTTAATTAAAATTTTTTTTGAGTTAGATTTTATTAATAAAATTATTAATTATTACCATATCCCAACTGCCAGTTTATTGGATATCCCATTTCATTGCTAAAGGTTATAATTTCAAGAGCATCTCTTGGATTCCACTCATTATTAATTCTTGGCATCGTGTTAAGACAAGCAATTAATCGTAATCCTGTATTCTTGCTAAATTCATTCAAATATACCCAATCCAATTCTATAATTCAAAGAAATATTAATATTACCCGAAAATATTTTAAAAAAAAATTTTATTTCGTTACCCGATATAGTTGAATTATCTGAAGGTACTAGACTTCTCTGAAACCCAATAAAGTTACTGTCTGGTCCTCCAAAGCGGAGATAACCGGGGGAGAATCCTTGGGCCAACTCAAAAGCACCCGATCTATAAGATAAGAAAAAATTAATTTTATTGACTTTTAGATTCATTAATCTCTACCATAAAAAGGTAATTTTATAACATATCTATCAATTCTTATTACATGACCAATTCTATATAGGGCGTTTAATTTAAATTCTACAATTTTCATAGGTTTAAGATAGGCCTGGCCAACCGAAATGACTCCAAGGGCCTCTTTGATTAGGAGCAATGCTACAGAAGCCGCATTTTAGGGAAACGTGCTTTTAAAAATGTAAAAGAAATAAAATACATAATTTACGAATAAACTCTATTATTTCAATTAAATTTTGAGTCTTATCTAATGTGAAATTTGTTTTTCTTTTTTTTTTATATTCTGTTTTTGAATGTACAGACGAGAAATGAGAGTTACAAAAGAAATATAAAGTTAACTGGCGGGCCGCACAATTTTTCACGGTGGGCCGCTTGCGGCTGGTTTAAGAGATACAGAGTTGGTTAATTTAATAAATTTAAAAATAAAATATTTTACCTAATGGTGCTCAAAATATTAGACGCAACTTTTTTATTTTAAATGGGAACATAAGTATATTACTATTACTAAGTACTATTAATATTTTGTTGAGTATTATAACAAAATAAAGAATAAAAATAACGTTTTTTTAAATAAAAAAAATATCAAATTAAATATGTATTATTTTTATTTAAATATATTGCAACAATATAAATGAATATGAATATAAACAAATGAGTTTATTTATAAACAAACAAGAAATTATTATTCGTTACATGCCATTGTTGAAAACAAATTCCCTTTATTAGTTCACATATTTTTGATTACTAAGTTAAGAACAAAACTCTAGTAATCAATCATATTCACCATGGAATTCTAAATGTTCTCACATTTTACCTATTTAATAAAGAAATAGCCAAGAGTAGGATTAATTTTAATTGTTGAAACAATACAAATATTAATTTGTTTGTAAATGAAATCAATTGTTTCTTCTTGGCAACCATTTTTACAATAATCTTTAATAAAAATTATACATATTTAATGCAATTAATTTTAAAAAATTGTTAAAATTGCTATAAAAATGTTTTTTCATTTTGAAATTTATTAAATTGGCTTCTTGAAAAAGAAATTGTTTTGTAAGTCAAATCAACTGATTCAACGTTGCTTTGAAAAACATCAAATATATTTATATCAATTATTATAGTTATTAATATTATTATTAAAAATAAAGATATATATGTAGGATAGTTTTTAACATGATTAAAAATTGTATAAAACTGCTATATATAGAATTTCAGATTGATTGAATTGCCGAAAGTACCGAAATTAATTTTTTAAATTTAAATTTAATAAATGATAATTAATTAATTTAATTGAATAACAATACTATAACTGTAAATTTAAATTTTTCAATTAATTAATTATTAATCCAAATCACAATTATACTTAATTTATAATTTAATTTAAAAGTTAGTATCAAACTTGACTTTAATCGAATCTTCGCTTGTACTCTTAAGTTTAATTTTGATATTATGCTTTCGAGAACAGCCCATCACATTGATTTCGACAAAAAAGAAAATGAAACAAGATATGAAAATTTAAAATTACAAAAAAAAAATATTATAATTAATAGTTATAAAAAATAAGAATAAATTTTAAATTATATTTAAAAGATAGAAAATTATATTTTTTTCTGTTTTAAAAAAAAATTGTCATTTTTTACAATGTAGGCTAATTGAAATATTTTCAATTTTTTATAAAATTTAAAGAATAAAAAGTTGTTCAGAATGGTTTACACAATGTGAAATTTGTTGTGAAAACAATACCTTCCCTTCCTATCGTCGGTCGGTAAAAAATGTATCTTAAAATTATAGTAAATATGAACTAATAATAATATTAAATTAATTGAAATGAGAACCATTAGAATATAAATAAAATAATTCAAATTATATTTAATTATAATTATAATTATAAAAATGTATATAAAGTATTTTTTAATAATTTTGTATTCATTGACAACCTCAAGTAGCAATCGAATGAACAGCGCAGGGCTTCACATAAATTATCATCAAGGGTTATTTAACATAAAATAATTTATCTTGTATCATTGAAAAAGAAATTAATTGATGATCTAATCTATTACATACTCAGATAATCGAGGCAGTAAATTTATTATTATAGCCACACAGCCTCTCAATTTTCTTAAACAATATTCTCAAATAGTAAAGAAAAAGCAGCTGCATTTTGAACCAGGTACTTTTATTTATTTATTTAATTAGTAATTTTTTAAACACTGATTGGTCACTTGATGTGTATACAGGCAATATTTAATAATTATATATATTTTATAATCATATAAAATCCAAATTTAATAAATATGATAAAAAAAGATACTCACTGGGATAATTGGTTGTTAAAAATAACATTTGGATCAACTGTAAGACTGAGAAATTTTTCACTGATAATGTGAAGAGGATTATTTGTTTGAAGAGAAATGTCGATTGACACAATTAAATCTGGGAGTAATGTTAGGACAACCACCGGCCAGGACAACCTGTAAAAATATTTGTTTCAAAATTCTCTTTACTTAACAAAAGTATTTATTTAAAAAATAAAAATCTTAAAAAGAAATAAATTAGGTATTAGGTAATTTTTATTACTGAATAAAACAAAATGAGGTAATTATTCAAGTAAACGCATTTTCGTGAATTTGGATAATACTTTACCAGTGGGTTCCTTTTGCAATTCCAAATAAACTTCTTATGAAATTTTTTCGGGCTTCTTCTTTACGAGATAACAATTATTAAAATTTGCATATAAATTCATTAATATTCTATTTAGAGGGCGCATTAATTCGGATTGGATTTATGAAAATTAAAAAATTAATTAAATAATTTTCCTATATCCAAATCGAACTTATAAAAACCGAAAATTATTGAATAAGTGAATAATTAGTGAATTAGCCAATAAAACATTATTTAATGGCACATTTCGACGTTCATAACTAATCTGTCAAACTTAAAAAATCTTTATTTTAATAATTTTTATCTCGCAAACTAGAAGAGGCCCGAAAAAATTTCATAAGAAAAGTTTATTTCGAATTCCAAAAGGAACCCACTGGTAAAGTATTATCCAAATCCACGAAAATGCGTTTACTTGAATAATTACCCAAAATGAATTATATATACAATAAAAAAAGTATTCTTAAACAACAAGAAACCTTACTCAATACAAATGTAAAATAGAATGTTAGTGATCTACTAAAAAGTGCCATACGGTCTATATCGGTGATCGCAATTACGTAGTACGCGTGCCAAGATTGGCACGATTCGAAATTTTGTTGGCACGCGTTATAAAAATATGAAAAAAAAGAATTTCGTCGCACCAAACAGGTTTAAAAATTTCTCCACGCGAAGTTATCTTACGTTCACCGTAAATGGCGATTCCAAATCGGTTTTCATCATTAAAAAAGCTAGCAATAGCACAGTATTTCCTTCAATTTACTTTTGCGAATTTTTATTATCTCAAATCAATGTAATTTTAACCAAAACCAGAAACAATACATGTAATATTACATACCAAATATAGACCACTTAGCGTCACAATTTATACAAAAAAGATCTCATACTGGGCAACTGTAGAAAATATAGTGTTTCTTTCTAATTGAAGTAAACTTTTATTGTTTAATTTTTGATATATTATTTTTTATCGTTTAGTTAGTTCTTGATATATTTTTTTTTTTTGATTTCATATATAGGAGTTTTGTATAAAATATAAAAATGAATAAGTACATTTTAATTTTTGATATTTCAATACTATTTTATTTTATGGCACGCCAAAATATTAGTTTGAACAGAAACATCTTTTTTTGGCACGATACCCAAAATCTAATTGAGACTAATGGTCTATATTAATACATTCTGGAGTCAATTTCTTATTTATTAATTGTAAATTAATGTTCGCTACAAATTTGTATTATTCATGTTTCTGATAATAAAAATATAAAGATTCTTCAAATTCTTTTTGTCATCTCAAATAATGTTATGTTTGTATAATAATAAAGAATATTTTTGTTTAAAATGATATGACAAAAATATTTTGTTTTATTATTTTTACATTGAGGCATTTCAGCAACAAAGACCATTTGTGCCTTAAAGAAATCATCCATCGGACAAGATGACAAAAACATCATGCATGTATACCAGTAATAATATACCAATTTAATTCAAATGAATTTTAATTTATCAATTCATTTTCTAAAAAATTTTAATTTAATATTTTTTTCGTGATTAAAAAAAAAATTTAATTATTTTTTTATATTAATAAGACTGTTGTTCATTGATAAAATGTTGAACTATTGAGGTTGAATGTTCAAACCTTACTAAATCCCCGAAAAAATAAATAATATTTAATGTATGATAGGAAAAAATAAATAAATATCAGAAAAAATAAATTTACATTTTATTTAAAAAACACTGTTCCTCTGTTTTTTAGATAAAGCATTTATTTTTACAAATCTCTTTTTCAATAGCAATCGCCGTGCCCAAAAATTGGGGCGCCTCTATAGTTTGCGCATCGCTGGTTTAGAGTAAAGTAAGATAATTTTATTTATAATTTTATTTCAAAAAAAAAAAAATGAAAATAAACACATATAAAATTACAATAAATATAACATATAAATATATAAAAACGATTAAAAAAAATTATCAAGGCAAGAATAGGTTAATTATTTTATTTGTTTTAATACTTATAATAAATAGAAAAAATATATTTATAATAAAAACGATTAAAAAAAAGTTAATTAAAATTACTTACATATTTAATGTTGTGAAGCCAGTGAACTAAAATAAACTGTACTGTGCCCTACGGTTTTACCTATTGAAATAATGTCGAAAAATTGAGGAGAGGGGAGTATCAATGCTGTTCTCTTAATTGCTCAACAACTTTTGCTTATTCTAATAAACAAATCCATGTAATCATATAAATATGATTAACAAATAATTAAACAAAATAAATTATTTTATATTAATGAAAAATAAGGCAATGCGAGGTATGCATTTTTTTAAGAAACATTGCTTCTACATTTTATTATAATTTATTGCAAAATATGTATGTACATATTTCAGTCAGTTTATTTTTAATATAATTTTTAATATATAATTTATCATTTACATTTTTGTGAATAGTAATTTCCCTTTTTTAGATATATATATAAAATAATATAATTCTACATTGTTATTTTATCTTTTCGTTTTTATAATAAAAGTGGAATTTAATTATTTTTTTCTTTTGATAATATATTAGGTAATGAAAATAAGAATTATTTGTGAAATAATTATATATTATTTATATATAAGTAAAAAACATATATCTTAATTAAATTAATTACATTTTTTATTAGATTAATTAATCAAAGAAGTCTTGAAAATTAAAATAATCTAAATTTTACAATAAATGGATGAAAATAAAAACAAATTCTGACACAATCTTTATTCCAATAATCCACCTCTTACTTAATAATAATATTAATAAAATCAATTAAAATCTCCCGATTTTTAATCAACTAATTAATATAATATTTAAGCATCTAATTAGTATGCTCTTAGGCCTAAAGTATACCTAATTCCAAAATTGTTTTATACTTTATTTTCAATGTTAACAAATTTGAAATTAAAGTTAAATTTGAAAATGGATTTGAAAATTTTTATTTGTTATTATTATATTATTAGTATTATTTATTAGGCTAATTTATTATATGTTAAATCAAAAAAATTGATTAAATAAATCAAAATTTATTAAGCTCAATTATTTTCATTCGTACATAGAAATAGATACATTCTTAATTCTTAATAGTAAAAAAAAAAAAAAATTGAAACGTAAACGAATATAAAATTTTATGCCATATTCAAGTAAATAAATATCAAATTAAATTAGAATTCATTGAATATAAAATTTCTTAAATTTATTGAGCAAAACAAAAATAAATGATGTAAATATAAAAATAAATATCTTCTGCTTGAAGATCTTTACAAACAAAATAATCATGTGTACTGATCAGAACATTTAGTAATAATAAGTTAATTTCAAACGCCTCAAAAATCTTCTTAGATCATTCTGAACAACAATTATTTTATAGAATTCAACTCAATATAGTCTTCTTTATATATTATAATGTTACTGTTAAAGTTTGAAATTCGTTAATTAGTAGAATAACTAAATAAGTCAATTAAAGTGAATATTATTGAAAATTATAGATTTTTACGCTTTAATTAATTGATCGTTAAAGTATGAAATAAAAATAAGGCAAGATTATTTTTTGAGCAATTTATGATCATTTAATTTATAAACTAACTTTGAAATTATTTATTGTTGATTTTAACCTCATTATTCCTCAGTATGCTAATCGTATTAAAGAAGTATATTTTTTCATTACAATATATAATTAAACTAAAAACATTATTTATATAGAATATGTTTTTTTTAGAAAAATACAGAGAATAATATCTTGAGTAAATATTCCATACTTTATAGCCACGGTGGTCAAACCGTGGCTCTTTTTGAGTTTATTGTGGCTCAATTAAAAAATTTAAAGTCATGACACAAAAAATAAAAAATTTCTGATTTGGCTCTTAAACATTTTCGATTTTTCAATATGGCTCTAAGTATCACCAAGTGTGGCCACCCATGCTTTATAGCATATGGGTATAATTTTCCATTTTAAAATTTTTATTGTTTATACATTAACTGACCTAAACTAGAAGCGATTGAAAGAATTTATTATTTTAATTAATATATATTTATAACTATCTAAAATAAAAAAAGATGATTTTTCAGAAAATATAATGAAAATAGTCTTTTCATTCAAAAATTGACTTTTTTCATTTATTCAAAATCAATCATCATTAATCAATTTAAAAAACACTATGACTATTATCATCTTATGTTTATTTTATCATTTGTATTCAATTCCCTCACACATTTGGAATGATCTAACTAGAGATTATAAATATATTTTTCTTTTAAGTAAATAAATAAATAAACAATTCAGACTATTTAATAAAATAAATAAATATATGATATTTAAAATATTCAATAATTTTTCTATAAAAAAATATGTCTTTCGAAATTTTCATTTGAATATAAAAAAGTTATTTAAATAATATGTATTTTTTAAAATTATATTTATTATAATTTTAAAAATAAAAATTAATTTAAACTTTTCATTAACTATTCCTTTCGAAAATCATTGAAATTGAAATTTAGTCATTTTAGAACAAATTTTGAAATTTTTCTATTTGATAAATTTAAAAAACTTAAATTCTATTTCATCAATTCCAAAAGAGACATTTTTTTAAGAAAGTATAAAAAAAAAAATAAAAAATATAACAATCAATCTTGTCATATAAATAATAAAATAAATTAATATTTCTCTTTATTAAAGAGAATAAATTATTACAAGAGTTATCGCACTTTTCAAACGTCCATAATTCTCTTGAAACAATTGGTTGTATAATAAATAAATTAATAAATTAATAAAAAAAAATGTTCATGTTTTTTCTATAAAGTTTATGATTCTTTTATTAAACTCATCCTAAGGCACATTTTGAATTAATTAAGTTCGGTGTTGATAGAGCAATTCGTGTAAATATTGAGACAATCTTTATTTTCTTGACCATCACGGGCTGCTTGCATGTACCGGAAAAATCTTACAACTGCAGAATTTGAGGATATAGGCTTTTCTAATTCATTTGGTTCTCTGAAAATAAAAAAAAATATATAGATGTATATAAATATAAATATATATATATATCTTATATATATATTAATAGTTTTTAATCTTAACCTAAATTTGTTTAATCTTAACCTAAATTTGATTTATTGTTTATTATTTATTTAATTGTTGTTTGTTTATTCAAATCTCAATAAAAACGAATAGAGCATGCGCAGAAATGTTTTTTTAGTGATAGATAAAAATCAATGTAGAAGATCGATTAACTAAAACTATTTAGTACTAATTGACCTGAAGATCTATAAGAAAATAAGTTGTTATGTACATATTTTGTAGCCTTATTAAATATTTATCACATATCAAAACTAATACTCTCATACGCAACTGGTAGCATCTTAAAACTAGATAGATTACAATCATCCTTCCTGGAAATAAAAATCTTTCATATTTTAATGTGTTCATTTTTTTAACTGGTCAGTTAAATAAAACTTGTTTTAAATATTTAAAAGAAATAACTAGGCCAAGAAATTAAAAAAAATATAGGTAATAGTTTATATATATATGTATATAAAAGCATAAGTATTATATTTGTTTATTATAAACATAGTTTTATTATTATTTTTTATTTATTTATTTATTATATTATATATCATTTAATTTTTTGACAATTGTTTATTTGTTAATTTTAATATAATTAGTGAAAATAATGTTATTTGATCTCTTGTTCTCAAGTTCAGTATATATAGGTCACTAATTTATTAAAATCAATTAAGTGCAATATAAAAAACTAATCGGTGACAACAAATTAAATAATGATATCATCATCATCATCGGCAAGTCTGGGTTTCCGGTTTCAATAAGTCGTTTTTTGCAGCCTATACGTCATTTAATTATATACTAGGGATAATGCATTTTTCTATTCGTCTAGGTTTATAAAGTATTAGTTGTTCTATTTGTAATTAACATAAATCTAATTTAATATATATCAGATATAGGAAAGGAAGATATATACATAAAAATAAATGAATACTTATATAAAATGATTTAAGATAATTATTAATTATTATGATTATTTTTTCTGATTCATTTCTTGCTGATTTTTTTGGTTAGAGGGGAATTTTTTTAAATCAAGTATTTCCGTGTGAATAACAGGTTGTCGACCCCTCTCAATCATCTTAGTGGCACAAATTTGAAGATATAATTTTAATTATGAATTAAGAAGTACTTTTAAGAAGTAAAAAATAAAAAATACAAGGAAAGACATCCAACGAAATGTTTGAAAGTTAACAAAATTATTATCAAGATTATTTTTTTCAATTAGAATAATTAAATTATTATTATTTCATTATTATTATAATTAAATTAATTAGTCATTTCCCCCATTACTTTTGATCACTTGTATTAAAAAATATTAATATTAAAACAAGTTTTGGGATTTAGAATAAAAATACATAAAATCTCTGATTTTTAATTATCTAAAAATTGTAAAAAATATTTATTATTAATTATACTGTTCTTATGTAGTGAAAAGAATGATTGAGATTAAATTAAGTTTTAATATTTGACTTATCATGAAATCAGCATCTACAATCCCGATTAATGATTAAAAAAATACTATTTAATTTAATTTAATTTTTTAAATGAGAATAAATTTTAACGAAAAACGTTTCTTTTAAATATCGCAATTAAAAAAATACAGAACCATTAATTAATTCATGAAATTCAAACCAACCCTCCCATTTTCTAAATCAAATTCCAGACAAATTAAATATTTAAATTTATATTTTATAAATGATAATTATAATTATTAAATTAGATATAATATATAAAATATTTATTCCAAAAAGTATTAATTTTGAATAAAATATACATGTAAAAATAAATTTAGGTAATAAAATTTCTACATAAATATTATTTTATAGAGTTTTTGAATCTAATTTTTTAATAAATGATTTGTATGTCGGAGTGTAAACAGGCTAACATCAAAATTTATAATTAATTAAAATACAATTATATTAGTTATTTAAATTTCTTTTTAATGGTTATTATAATCATATAAAGTGAAAATACAAAAAAATGTCTACAAAATTCAATCATAACATGATAATCATGATAATCTTTAATGAATTTTATATACATTTAATTACAAGTTTTTTTCTAGTATAAAATTCAATCAAGTTTAACTAATTTCTATATAATTTAAATTCAATTCTACCACAACCGGTGCTACCTAATGCCCGTTATAGATTATATTAATTGGTTAACACTGTTTAATTTAATCTAATCATTACTTAACGGCAGAATAATTAATTGTGTAAAATCTATTCTAATTTTTTTTTTTAACTATTTATAATTTATTTATTTTTTAAAAGTAATACTAATATTTGTTTTATAATTTGTACATTAGAATATATTATATATAAATATTCTTTGCTATTAATTTAGAAATTAAATAAGCAAAATGCTGAACAGCACTTCCCTCTTTCATTTGGATGGTAAGCAATAAATTTATTTAGGAATGTGTTAATGTTAAACAGGCAGATTTTGAAAGTCAGACAGCATAGAATATTAATTTATAGGGGGAAATTCGAGTCAGTTGAAATAACTAGTTAATTAATGGTAGTACCTTGCAAGAAATCCTTAATTTGAATATGCTATGAGACAACGTGTATATAAATTAAATTATATTTATGATTTTGTGAAGATATTATTTTTTTTTTATTTTCTGATTAGTTTATGACTTATTTTTTAATTATTTCTAATACAATCCCCAATAAGTAAATAATAATTTCTATACTTTATAACAATTGTGGTATAACAATAAATTTACAATAATATTTGTTATGTCCTGTTTAGGACTGAGAGGCATTTCAGTAGGACAGGAGCAGGCAACGCTCGGTACGCGAGCCGAATTCGGCTCTTTTATTCTAAATTTTTGACTCCCTATACCGCATAATAACAAGCTCTTTCCGATTGAAATCTCAGTCAATTACTTTGCAATAAGTAAAAATAAATAAATATTATTGTAGATCATAAAATAACGGATTTCTTTTATAGATGTTTTCTTAAACGACAATACCGGTTTGTGATAAAATGAAATAAAAATTAAAGAAAGTTATTTTATCCCAATGACATTTTTAGATAGACAAACTTTCTTTCTTTTTGTTTTTATGTTATTTAATTAAATTTTTCCTTTTTGCCTAATTGCAAATTTACAAATGTTTAAACTTAATTCTTAATATTGTATTTTTCTGTTATTTATTTTTCAAGTACCGGAATTAACATATACGGGGTTACAAATAGATAATTAAAGTGATTTAATTAAATATTTTGTATGTATTAAAAAATATATAGAATGTATAAAAAAAAACTGAATGATAATCCTTAAATTAAGAGGTTCTGATTGGAGAAAAAATATACTAATACTCAGCGGGTTATTGTTAATAAAATAATTTTTACTATCTCGCCAGAGATAGTATTGCGATCACGAAAACTTTCGATGTCGAGATTTTGATGTTTTTATACGTTTTGAAGGTCCCTGAGTCATTTTCACTAAGGTTGAGAAAAATATCTGTCTGGTGTATGTAGAAAATATTACGCAAAAACGGTTGGAGCTAGAATAATGACAATTAGTACATGGACATTATTTAAAATTCGTAGTTTTCTACCAACCTTTGAGAAATGTAGCTCAACTGAAAGAGGGTCATTACCTAACACGTTTTGATTTTTTTCCCCTAACTGACTGTAAAAATAAAGATATATTTTTGATAGTTTTCCATATGATTAAAAATTGTATAACACTGCTATATATAGAATTTCAGCTTGATTGAATCGCTAAAAGTACCGGAATTAACTTTTTATCACTGCAAATCACGCCCCAGCACGTGACGTGGTGTCATCAACAAAGAGCCAAACACGCGCTGGTTTAATAAATACGATTTATTAATTTTAATTTATACTTTTTAATTAATGAATTTAATTTTAATATAATATTTGTTATTTAATCCAATTCAATTTGCGAGATAGTCGAGAGAAGATACTCCAGATTTTTTTAAAGGATTTTTTATTGAACAATTTTTGTTCTTATTTATATAATCCATATATGTATATATATAATCCTGTTATGCCTATATTTCAGTTCTAACTAGAACAAATAAAAAAAATAAGAGGATGAATGAAGTAAGATGAATCACACATTGTTAATGAATTAATTGTTTTACTTTAATTGCCAGCTGCACCGACAACAGGATCATCTTCGAGGTTAATTCTTTTATAGAATCGTAATGATTGAAACTGGTCATCGAGTGATAATGATGCCACATTGAGGAAGGATCAACCTGACCCGAAACTCCATGACTGGACATACGAGACGCGTTCTTTGGATAACGGGACCCCGTCCAAAGGATCTGGGTTTGTGTGCCTGGTCGACTGATACACGCACGCATTCCATTCCAGCTCATTCGGTATCGAGTCACTGACCCAGCAGACGGACACTAAGGATTTTCACTTTCGACAATAAGAAACGAAAAAACTCTCCAGTATCATCATCCTTCATTTTCAATAGATTAGTAGTATCTTAACTATTATTCGTTAGAATGCAATGAAAATAAAAACAACAATATTTTCTTTGCTTAGACACATTTCAGCGATGTTAGACACTTTTGATATTCATGTTTTTTTATTTATTAAATGATTTTTTTATTTTTTTATTTATTAAATGATTTTTTTAGTTTTTTTATTTATTAAATGATTTTTTTAATTTTTTTCTTGTTGAGGTTTGAATCCTCTTCTCAAGTTTCGCATTTTACTTTACTCTATTTCTAAGTTTGGATTCAACAAAACATTTTATGATGATAATTTAAATTGTAACCCTCATAATAGTCTATTGCATAGCATTATCAAATAAAACATAAACAATAGATTAATAAGATAAATAATTCACAATTATTTAATCCATAATTTATAAATTTTAAAGTTTTAAAATTTTATTTATTTTAGCTAAGTTCAATTTTTCTCAAGATTTTACGAACCATCAAATTCAAAAAAATATATAATATAATATAAAATAATAAATAAAATAAATTAATATCAAATTAATAATATTTAAACTAACTCAATTTTTTCAGATCGCATGAAAATTATTTTGATTTTACAAAATTGAATATTTCTCAGGGGTTTATTTTTTATATAACCATAAGTATTAGTTTAATTAATTAATATATAAAGATTGTTTTGACGTGTTCATTATCTCTTATCAAATTTGTATTAAAATGCAAATGTACTAATTTGTAGGTTTTTTAACTAATATATTAATTAATTAATTAATTTTAATAATTAACCTATTAAAAACATTATGAATAAAAATTAACTTTAATTTATTCTAGTCTCTAGTGTAACGCGCCAAGTTAATTAATAATTAGAGAGTAAGATATTAGAAATGCCATTAAAATAAACAAATTTTAAATAATTTTTAATGTATTTTAAAATATAATTATAAATATTAAAATATAACAAATTAAAATAAATTAAAATCAATATTCAGTTTCTAATATACAAGTATTCTGATTTAAAACAGAAAAATGAAAATTAATCAATTTTTTTACTATCTCGCAAGGTTGAAAAAAATGTGTGTGTGTGTGTGTATTTAGACAAGATTACGCAAAAACCGTTTGGGCTAGAATAATGAAGTATTAGTACCCTGGCATTATTCAAAATTCGTTGTTTTCTATCAACTTATGAGAAATGTAGCTGATTCGGAAGAGGCCATTACCTACCACGTTTACATTTTTTTTCCTCTAAACTAACCTTAAAAATAAAGATATATGTTTGATAGTTTTCACATGATTAAAAGTTATATAAAACTGCTATACATAGAATTTCAGCTTGATTGATTCGCTGAAAGTACCGGAGTTAATTTTTTAAATTTTGACTTATAAATGAAGGTTAAGGTTTTATTTACTTTGAAAAAAATCAAAACAATGTTGATTGCCTTCTTGTTTCAATAAAATGTTATCAGTGAAAATTATGTTAAAAACCTTAAATCCTATGATCGGATAGAATAAAATTTTAATTAATTTTCAAATTTAGAAAATAGTATGATTATCGAATTCAAATTTGCGAGATAGTCGAGAGGAGATACTCCAGAAATTTTTTATTAGGTTTATATAGATTAGCTATTATAAGGTAATTTTAAATGAAATAATACTATTTAGGTAATTTTAAATGAAATAATACTATTTATTGAAATAAATTGTAAAGCCAATTTCCAATTAATGATACTACATCGTTTGCGTGTTTGACATGTCGTTAATTCTAATTTTGATGCATATTATTTTTCCTTTTCTTTGTCTATTTTGGATTGTAACATTTCCTTGACATTGTCAATTTATATGATGAGTTTTTTCATCAAGTATGTTAGTAAGTATAATAATTAAAAATAATATCATGATTATTATGTGAAAATAAATATTTTATTTTTATATGAATAATTATTTTGATTTATAAATGTAATAATAAAAAAGTATTTATTCAAAATATTAAAAATGATCAGAATGTGATTAATATCTTGGTCCATCGAACTTGAGTTCGCTAGACCGAACCTCACCAACTTCATTTATTTTTATGGATTAATAACTTATTTCAAATAAATGCTTGGTGGGTAAAATGGGCATAGATCCCAAAAACCATCAAACTTAAAAAAAAATATTCAAAATAAATAATATTTGTACGATATAAAGAAAATCACGAACAATATATTGGTGGCGATGCCGATTGGGAAACGTCCGTTTGGAAGACTAATGTGGGTGAACAATGTAGGAAGGGACGTGAGAGAGATGGAAGAGGGTAGTGGTTGGATGGTTCTGGCATAGGGTAGGGACACTTGGAGGATTCTGCGGCCAAGAACTTTCGAGTTTCGTAGAGTCACAGAGATAGATAGATAGATAATGAGAATATTTGTATAATTTTGTGGGTACTTAAGGGCGAGAGTACAAACTTCACCAAGGTCACCAACATTTAATATATATATATATATATCTATATATATATACCATATATATATATATACAATATATATCATAGTAAAAATAATGAGAGATAATATTTGATAAAAGAGATTATCTTACAAGAAACAACAAGTAAATATTACGATTCTACATTATTATATCAACAATAAATTACAATTAAATTTATAATTATTATTTTTTTTTTTGGTTTTTATTTTTATTATCTATCATTGAATAGTTTTGTAGAGCATTCTCACTATTAGAAAAATAATTAAAATGGATGAAAATAAAATCGTTGCATTTCAATTATTTAAAGAATTAAAATTTCTTTTATGTAATGAAGTGGGATGGGAGGTCTTGAAATCTTCCCAAGATCATCATCTGTTCTACTTACTTCTTAAGATTTGTTTTTAAGATTATTAAAAGGGACGCTTATATTTTTTTTCAGTAGAATATACATATATTATATATAAATAACTAAATAGTAAATGTTTTTTGAGGAATATATTTCTATTTTATGCTATCTCGCCAGAATTTGAATTTTGAATGTCTCTGAAACATTTTCACTAAAGTTGAGAAAAATGTCTGTGTGTGTAAGTAGAAAATATTACGCAAAAGCGGTTTGAGCTAGAATAATGAAATTTGGTACATGGGCATTATTCAAAATTCGTAGTTTTCTTTCAACTTTTGAGAAATGTAGTTCAACTGGAAGAGGGTCATTACCTACCACGTTTTCTTTTTTTTTCCTCTAAACTGACCGTAAAAAATAAAGATATATGTTTGATAATTTTTCACATGATTAATAATTGTATAAAACTGCTATATATAGAATTTCAGCTTGATTGAATCGCTGAAAGTACCAGAATTAATTTTTTAACACTGCAAATCTCACGCGCCAACACGTGACGTGGTGCCATCAACAAAGAGCCAAACATGCGCTGGTTTAATAAATATTATTTATTAATTTTAATTTAATTATAATAATTATAATTAATTAACTTAATTTAAATATAATATATTTTATTTAAACCAATTCAAACTGCGAGATAGTCGAGTGGAGACACTCCAGATTTTTATATTTAATAAATCTATATTCATTTCCATGATAATATATTAGATACTTATAATAATTGTGTTAATAATTCCCATATGTAATAATAAAAAGATTAAAGTGAGGAGTGGAGTTTGTTAAGTCAAGGACGGAAACCTTGAACGTAATCCGTTTATTTATCCCTCTTCGTTGCATCATTCCGGGTTAAGGACCCACCTGTGGCCCAGTCAGGAAGTCAAAAGTATGTTAGTGAGTTGAACAAGTCGTCGGAGTAGGAGAAAAGAAAAACAAATTCATTCACTCCAATCAATTTTTATATCATAATATATTTTTATCATTTAAGTGAAAATAAAAATAAATATTTCATAATTTATTTATTTTTATTTTTATTTATTTAACATTTAGGAAATTAATTTAAATTAAACGTTCAATCGTGTTTTAAGAAATTTTGTCAGTAGGTTAATTTGAATTATGTTATTGGGATTTCCTATATTAGACCAAAGAATATTAAAAATTTCTCAAATCATATAAATATGTAAATATATAAATAATATTTTATGTTTTATTTGAATATTCATTAATTTATTTTTAACTTTATCTTTAATTTTAAACATTTAAATGTTATCTATATATATAAAAGGCAATGTCTGTGTGTCTGTGTGTCTGTCAAATACTCAAAAACTACCCGTCCGATTACGGTGAAACTTTCAGGGATTGTTGTGGGCATCCCAGGGAAGGTTTTAATTTGTATATATAAAAGGCAATGTCTGTGTGTCTGTCTGTGTTATTGTTTTGTGTTTTGTACATATATATGTAAAATAAAGAACAAACAGAAATAAGAAAATAAATTTTAATTAATATAATTTATAAAAAAAACTTAGAATATTAATTATTTAATTAATTAAAATCTACTTAAATAAATGCAAAGAGCCACAAATATATTAGTAAATATATAAATAATAATATGAAATAGTCAATAAATCTTTCTTATTATACTAGGAAAATTTGTTGTTGATTAAATTAAAATATATTTTCCAAGAAAACAAATATATGTCTTATCTACTTATACTGATTGAAACAAAATGGATGAAAAGCTTTTACATACAGACTTTCAACCAAATACCATGTATCACTCGGGGGTACAGGGGGCGGAGCCCCCGTCAGGGACCTTCAAAACGTATAAAAACATCAAAATCTCGACATCGAAAATTTTTGTGTTCGCAATACTAACTCTTGCGAGATAATAATATTTTAAAGGAAATTATTTTATTTATTTATTTAATAAAAAATTTACAAAATCTGTTTTATAATACTTATTTACGCCTTTTATTAAATATATTTTAAAATAATATTTGGGGTAAAATATCTTCAGACTGTAGAAAATTTTAGTTTGGATAATATACTGTTTATCTTATTATATAGTGACTATGCATTATTTAAATATTAAAATTTTAATATGAATTGTGTAATTCAAATAATAGAATTGTAAAGAAATCATAATCTATATATAAATATAAATCATGTTAAATTAAAATAAAAAATAAAACTTTAATCAAAAGAGCGCAAACAAATGTTTTTGCTTTAGTTACCTGATAAGAATTACGTTTATACTTATGATGATATTATATCATGCGAGCAGATACCTATGCAGATTAGTAGTATTGATATTTATATTTTGAAGATAATCAATCACGCATATTTATCTATTTTCATTACTATTTAGTATTTTGGTACGTACATTGAGATACAAATGCTAACAGTTATTTAATTGGGTTAGTACCAACAAATGGTCTGAGAACCATGAGTAAAAAACAAATAATAATTATATGGTAATTAAATTTAAAACAAAATTCTAATCGTAATTGAAAATATAAAATTATATTCCACCTATTTCTTGGTGACTTAAGTAGAAAATAGGTTTTAGTAAAATTTATAATTCCTAGATAATTTTCATTCATAAAAATTTTTATTTTTATTTTTTTAAAATTTATAATAGCAAAAAAAGATATCTTTTAGATTTATATATAACGTATCTTTCCTCTTTTTTTTGTTGATTTGCAAAGTAAATGATGTTTACTCACTTGCTGAGTTGCGTTGAA
Source organism: Labia minor (assembly GCA_963082975.1). NCBI lineage: Eukaryota > Metazoa > Arthropoda > Insecta > Dermaptera > Spongiphoridae > Labia > Labia minor. The sequence continues at coordinate 78,348,888 of OY720344.1, forward strand.
ATCAAATTACTATGCGGGCTGAATTTCGCCGGCCTCTTATACATACTGCAAATGAGCCTCTCTCGGCAACCTTCGTCTCTATAGCCTATATTATCTAAAATTTGATCAATTTTCTGCAGCAATGGACTATAGAATGGGTCGTAGACAGGGAATGACGACGTCGCTGCTTCTACAATAAAAGAACAAAAAATTAGAAAAAAATAAAAACAAAAAGTGAAATCCATCGACAAATGAGATTTAAATTTCTTTACGCTTCGAATCATATTACGGTCATAAATAAAATCTCTTTTATTTTTATTATAAAAATATATAGGTATCTGTACATTTATATATACTAGTATGTATGGTATATAAGTATTGGAAAAAAGACTAAATTAATTATATATAAATTAGTTTATATAATTTAATTTCTAAATGGTAATTGTAATTAATTAAAATTTCAAAATTCAAAATTTATTTATATAACGACATTAAATTCGAAATCAATTAAACTATCTCTATCATCAGTCATCTTCATTCAATATATTCTCACCAATCAACTATAATAGCTATCCTATTACACATTAATCTTATAATTAATTTTTGTCAAAAAGAAACAAATGATGAATGAATTTGATCATATATTATAAGAATGAAGAAAAGAAAAAACCTAAAATAATTCTAAATTATTGTTTTATGGAAAATAATTTTAATTAATAAATATTTAGCAAATGTAACAGATATTATAGTATAAGTGAACTAATATGGTAAAACTCCATAATTGAGTTAGAATCTTGGAAACATTCATTCCATGTCAATCCTGTTTATTTTTCTTTTTAGGGTAACATCCGTAAATTCATTATTTTTAATTCCATTTAGGTTTTTTATTGTCTAATAGGCAATAAACTGTACTTAGAACTGTTTTAACCCCTCAAAATGTTCAAACTGTTTAGATAAATATATTGTAAATTTTATAAAATACAAGAGAGAGGCTCTTGAATGAACAACGCGGAAGCATTATATAAATATTAAAAAATTAATTTCTGCGGTTATTGATTAGATATTAATAAAATTTATAGCCTATGTTCAAATAGAGGTATATAAGAATCTTGTGATGTAATTTTATAGTAATCCGTTCAGCCAATTTCGAGTCTATAACATCCTTAATTTCCGGATAGGCAGACAGATATGAAAAATTCAATAAACGCGAAGATATGCAAAAAATTTTAAATTCTGAGCAATGTGCAGACAAAAATCTTTTTTTATATATATAGATTTTAATGTTATAAATAACACTTTTAGTTCGGTGGAATTTTCATGAATATAGATGCATAATATCTTTATTTTTATACAATTAAATAGGTATAAAGATGTGTATTATTAATATAAAATATTGAATTAGATAATAATCTTCCAAATTTAATATATGTATCTATATCTTGATACCTTTATTTAGAGATATATAGAGATAGTTGTCGTTATATCAAAACATCTTCTAATTTGAATTAATAATTAATGCGGAGAATAATATGAACATTATTTAAAATTCGAAGTTTGTCCTTCTTAGACACGCGATCTATTAAAGAATTAAAGAAATATTTATCTAATTTATTTAGTACAAGATGATATAAAAACTAAATATTTACCCACTTAATTACATTTAAAATAACATTTAAATTGTATTTGTTTATGGAATCATTGTAGAGTTCTGTTATGATACTTAAATGCACATTCTATCAACTAATTACAATTCATTAAGTAACAATATTGTATTTGACATAAAAAAAGATATATCTTTGAAGTGTTTGTTTAATAGAATAGATATGTCTTGTATAGATGACCTTGATTTGAACCAAATACCTTACAGCGTATCCAATTGGGCCGATGGAATAACGCCATATTCTACTTTCCTAATCCCAATTGATAGAAAACAAATAAGAGATAAGAAATAATAGATAAAAAAAGATGAATAAATATTACCTGATTTAATTGATGGGTTATGATTTGTTTGATGTTGCACTTCAAGTAAAATTTGTTGTTTCCTTATTGCATCTTGTTTCAATTTAAGTTGAAGTTGTTGATGTTTTTGTTGCTCCTTAAAAATCAAAAGATTAATTATTTATATATTAACTTAATAAATATTTATAGTTAGAGGGAGGAAAAATTATCATTGAATCAAGTTAAAATCAGGCCGATGATTGTTTCCAGGGGCAAAGGTTAAAAAACAGTGCTTCAGGTAGGTTTGGAATTTTTATCCCTTCCATGGTAAACCACAGTTTTGTTTTATATTCACATATTCAATTTTATTAATATAATATATAATATGTTTTTTATTTAAGAATTTATTATTATTATTATTATTATTATCTCATTATAAATATATAAAAACGGCATCACAGAAATATATTCTAAAATCAGATATGAGTGAATCAAGAGAAAGTAGGAATTGGATAGAAGCGAATCAGAATAAGTTGAAGAAATATATATAAGTCCAGGAACATTTGATTTGAACTATAGAGAAAATAATGTTTTATAATTTTTTAACACAAAATTATTTGATTACTTAATTATTATGTATTGTCATATAAGTCTTTAAAATGATACATAATTACTTTTAGGTTAACAACAATTATTTAAAGTTAAGCAATGAATTATCTAAAATTGTTTAATTATCTCATCCATTTCACATTGTTTTGATGTACCCATAAGGAGACTTTTTTTAATTTACTTGCCTTTTGAATCTAAGCACATTTTAGTTGACCTTAGCATTCATTTTAAATTAATTAATTTAATCTTATATCTAAGTGAACTTGGCGAGATTCGATCTCTCGACTTCAAGTTTGGTGGAACTTGAATATAAACCATGGGTCGCCAAACTTTTTTATCATCGACCCCTATATAATTTTTTGAAATCTCCATCGACCTCCATAAAAGTAATTTTCTGTTAATTAAAATAAACTCTATTAGATACTCTGTACATTAATTTATCATTTTAAACATTTATTAAATTAATAGTACATTGTACAGTAATAGTTTGATGAAAAATATATTAATGTTGAAATTTAAATACCTTAATATTTATTCGATCCCTGGCTCAGGTCGAGCTTTGACTTTTGTTAAACAGACCCCTGGAGGTCTATATAGATAATTTTGGCGACCACTAAGTTTCCATTTTGGTCGATTATGCAGTTTTAATCAATGTAACAATTTCTATTTATTTTTGTGTGTTATAAGTTTAATCTAAATATAAAGTTTATTTTATTTTAAAGTAAATTAATATTACAATAAAGATGTAAAAAATTTTTCTGATTATATCAAATATTGATTGATTATTCTGTTTATATTCTATTTCTTTACATTAACTTTTTTATATTAACTCGTTAATAAGTGACTCGTTCACATTAATCATTAATACAATTTAATTGCATTAATTATAAGACAAAAAATCTTTGTTAATTAATTTTTTAAAAATATTTATCTTTCCATCTGCTTTAATAATTTTCTGTATCCAGGATATGTATGATTTCTCTTCAATTTATTTTAAAAATATGAAAATGTATTACTATTTCTATATGATCACATAATCATGTTTATAAACCGGAGTCCAAACATTTAAATTTAAACTTTCAATTAAAATTTATGTTATATGTTAAATCATAATAATGATAATAATAATAATAATAATAATAATTTTTAATTTATATAATTTTATATAATTAACACCTACTCTCAAACATTAATTAATTTGATTGTCCCCCCTCCCTATCTGTGTTTGTTGTTTTATTCTTAAAAATTGGAATTGAAATTGAAAGGAATTACCTGAGCAATACGATGTTGTGCCATGATGGCCTGTTGCTCTTTGAGTAGTTCCTGTTGCTGCATCATTGCTTGTTGTTCCTGAGCCGCTTTATGCTGGGCCTGCAGCTGTATCTCGGTGGCCCGGATCAACGCTGCAGACTGGGTGTCATCCACAACCGGCATCGCTGCCAAGAATATCAACAGAAACAACCCGTCAGATTCCAGGTCATCCAACAAGAACAAGAATCGTTTACTGATCTAATATATTTTATCTGATTGGATATTTTGTATTAATCCATTTTTTTTTGAATATTAGAATTATTATTATTATTATTAGACTAAAGACTAAATATATATATTTTTTTTATATTATTTTTTTTAAACATTTATATTAATAATAATTTTTTTTTAATTTTATTTAATATAAGAAATGAATCTAGGCCTATTTTCTGACAAATTAATTTTTAAATAATATCATTTAAAAATATTATACATTATTTATATTAAAGTGATATTCTATAAGATAATCATAGAAGAATTTTATTTTTTTTTTCTAAATTATTGAAATTATTATTAAAATAATTAATATTTTAAAATTTTATCATTAGGGTACTTATTACTAAGTGATTTTATTATTTTATTATCTTATTACTAAGTTTAATAATTCACTATATTACCCTTCGAGTTATGATTGAAATCAATTATAATAAAGCCCTTTATTCGAACAACAGATACAATTCGTTTGCTTTACATACTACGCATTGTTTTTTCTTTCTACATATATACATATTAATATTTCTTTTTGTTTTATTCATATATTTGGTGCTTCTTACAATTTAATAAGTATTTTTTTATTACATTATTTGAAAAATATAAATTTTATAATATATTCATAGTAATTAAACAATTTTTTTCATTATAATTTTGTATTTGATTTTTTTTTTAATTAATAAACCTGAGATAATGTAGAAAAATAATAAAACAATACAATTAATAGTAAACAAAAAATTTATTTAAACTTATATACGAGTATATATAATATTTTCTGTAAGTCCGTTTGCCAATTGGCAAAGGCCTCCTCCGACCTTTTAGGGCTTCAGCATATATTTTTGATTTTATTTTACTTTTTTCACAATTGTTGCCCTGTGTTGTTAGAAGGTTGTGGTCTTTATCCCCCATGAGGACCAGTGGGCTTGGGGGAGAGAAATCAATTGAACTATAATTAAATTAACTGATTATGAACAGTAAATTAACATCTTAAGTAATTTATTTGATATTTAATGATTTATAATGTTCGTATTCTTGTAAATATAAACTAATCAAAAATCGATAAAAACCTATTAAAATAAAACTTTGTCATTTTCATTCTTTTAAAAATACATAATAAAAATGTAAATAATTTAAATGAATCTGAATTGTTTGTTAAGTATTATATTTCATTGAAAACAATAAAATTATAAAAATTTCTATCTATCTTAGCCTTGAAATGAAAAGAAACGCAACGAAATCCACCCAAGTGAATGAAAATTGCTCCTTTCTCATCTTTTACTTTCTTTTTACTCTCTTTCTCCTTTCTCAACTATTTTTCTCTTTCTCTTGTAGTTCATTTACCATGAAATAAATAAATGATTTTAATTACCTGGATAGAGAAGACCCGGATTGTATTTTTCTGTAGAAAGGCCCCAGGAGGCGAGTTCATTTTGTGTTTTTTGAAAATCATTTCTACTGAGGAAACTATCAGGTGGTCGGGATAGATATTCACTATCGTATCCTGAAGGAGCTGATGGACCCGTTATACCTGGTTTGTAATGCACTTCGCCCTCATACGATTGGGGATGGTAACTATCATGAGGAGGATGCGCGTGGGGCGAGGGTGGGTAATGGGGTAATGAGTGGGAGGGAGAGGAGTGATGATGAACAGGTACTGGTACTGGCACAGGTACATGATGATGATGATGAGCGATCTGTAACATACCATTTAACAAAAGATTACTGTTTATTGACCTAAATATTATAAATTTGTTCAAACATTTTAAAATTAAATTTAAAACATAAACTTTCAGGTGTTGATGAGAGTAAATTTTTATGTCCTTTTCTTTTTGTGGTGTATTTTATGTAAATTGCATTGTCTACTGTTCTAGGCGTTATCATTTTAAGATATAATCTAATTCCTATTAAAAAATATATTATTACTTACAACTTTGTTCGGAAGATTAAATTTAGTATATATAATTTGTTAAATTTTATGATAATAATAAGTACTGGAACCCCGAGCCTCGGCTCGGTAATTAAGTTAAACAAAATGATTCATTATTATTGGGTTTGGCTGGTAATATTAATACCTGGGACACCTAGCTCTCGCTCGACCGTTTAAAAAATATTGATATACAATTCTTTAATTATTTATTACAATTATTAAATGTTGCATCATTGCATCAATCTGATAAGCAAACAATTTTAGCTAGCATAATAAGATTAGATATTAAAAAATATATAAAATTACCTGAAAATAATTAGATATTTATTTGATAAAATTAATCCAAGTAATATCGTCTATTTCTATTCGACATTATTTTCAGTTATGAAATGAGAAGGGAATCACAGTCAGTGTTTATGTTTTTATTTTTATGTTATATTTATATTTATATTTTATTATAAATTTTATTTTATTTTTCTAATATTGGCCTTTTTAAATGATTTATAAAACATTGAAAACATTCAAGATTATATGAATAAATTATTTTAATTTTGATCTCATAATTGATAATCATTTTCAAGTAAGTAAGATATTATTATGAGTGGATTCACAATGTATGAAGGGACACTTCTAGAGCGGTTTTTGAAAACCCATTTACATATCTAATCTATCTATCTATCTAATCTTCTGATACGAGTAAAAATTGTTTGTTTGTTTGTTTGTTTGTATGGCCATGGGTTCTCAAAAACCGCTCTAACGATTTTTTTGAAATTCACACCAGAGATAGTATTTATAAAGAAAAATTAAGTTTTATTGATCACATCTCTGGAAAAAATTATCTTTATTAGTTTTTTTTTCTAAATTTAAATGTATATATGTGACGTCACAACCACCGCCTGTGAGATTTATATCTATATTCTTAAAATAAAATTAAAAATATTTATATTATATTCATATTTGATTTTTTATATTTCATTAATAGATACATTTAAATTATTTGAAATTGTTTCACACAACGTTTAGTAGAAGATTTATCTTTATTCGATTCGATATATAGGAGGAGAATTAAATGACGTTATCAATTTATTATACATCGACTCCGTAAATATATTATAAAATATTATACTATATACTAGCTAGCTGTTCAATCAGTATATTAGATAAAACATTTATTTGTTTTTGTGTTCTTATTTTTAATATATTTTAATTTAATCTTAATTTTAATTTTAATTTGAAACATTTTAGGAAACAAATTTTTAATGGGTCATTTTTAGAAATCCCATTTAACAATTATAATAAATAATTAAATAATTGTAAAATTTTTAAAGTATATAAAAATAAATTGTATGAATTGGTTAAAGGGTAGTAGTTAAAATATAGTTGTAAAGCCCAAATTTCCTATCCATATAACATCATCGTCTGGGCCGCTACCATAAGGAGTCTTCTCTTGCTCTGACTAGGGCCACAGGTATTTGCCATTAGTCTCGAAAAATTAATATTAAATTGTATATAAATTTAAAAATTATAATATTTGATTTGTTTAAATTTTAATACTTGTAATCAATCGTATTCATAAAGAATAGAAAATTTTGAAAATCAACTTGGTATTAAATTCAGAAAAAAAATACTGATATATAAAATATATAGACTATTCGAATATAATTGAAACTCTTTCTCACCCTCTATTTTAAATTTTAAAAAACAGAGTGTTAAGAAATTAAATGCTTTATGCAACATGGATGGGTAAATGAATTAGGCTCCCTACCTCCCTGAGAAATTCCCATTATATAAAAATGTTTATAATATTTTAGTTTATTAAATCAAACTATTATTTTTTACTTCAATATTTTTAATGTTAATACAATTTTATAATCTATAAAATAATTTAATTATTTTAAAAAACGGCGGTGTTCAATTACAATTTTTTTACTCTCTACTGACTGTTCATTTCATAACTGAAAATAGTGTCGAATAGAAATAGACGATATTACTTGGATTAATCTCATTATGCTAGCTAAAATTGTTTGTTTGTATTATTGAGGACCCCAGTTCCATTCATTTTAATCAGATTGATGCAATGATGCAACATTTAATAATTGTAATAAATAATTAAAGAATTGTATATCAATATTTTTTAAACGGTCGAGCGAGAGCCCGCTGTCCCAGGTATTAATATTACCAGCCAAACCCAATAATAATGAATCATTTTTTTTAACTTAATTACCGAGCCGAGGCTCGGGGTCCCAGTACTATATAAATATATATATACAAACAAACAATATTAGCTAGCATAATAAAATAAGATAAAAATAAAAATAATAATAATAATAATATAATTTTAATATTTCTAATTTAAATATAAACAATATTTTGATTCTTTAATTTTTATAATAATAATTTTAAGATTTAATAATGTTTATAAATTTGTGAAAGCTAATTAATTGGTCTAGTAACCAAGCCAGTGTCGTTTTTTTGTTTGTTTTTCTTTATTTAATAAAAAATTAATTAGTAATTTCAAATGGTTTTATTTAATTATATTCTTTTTACAGATTTTGGTAGTAATTTATATATCAGTGGTTATTCTATTAGAAAATTAGAATCTCTTATTATTTTACTTTTTCAATGTTTATTTTTTTTTAAAGTTTCATTTTAATTTTAAAGAATTTAACTTAAAAAATACACTAAAATGAATTAATAAAACTAAATATAAATTAAAGGAGTTGAAATTGAAATATCAATTCATTTTATCATAAAAAATAAATTAAAATAAAGTTTAGAGTTTAGAGTCTTCAAAAAATTTTAGCAAAAAACATTTTCTTCCGTAATCATTTTATCCAACAAAAAATTTTGAAATTAAAATTATACACTAATTTTTGAATTCATCCCACTGTATTATAATTGATACTTATGAAAATTATTATGTAATTCCTAGACATTTGTAATTTCTATTTCAATTTTAATTTATAATTTTATTTGAATTGTTTAATAAATGGAAATATAAATTTATTATACATGAAAACGAATAACTTATCTTAATTAATTTAAATAAAATATTTAGAAATACAGAACTTTACCCCCTAATACTATGTATATATACTAGTATATATACCATTACTGGAATTCCTTAATAACTATAATTATAGAATAAGACACAAAGTATATTATTAGACTAATTACGCGTATAAGAAAATATAATTTAAACATATTATAGAAAATTTGAAAAAATAAAAATATGTTCTAATTTTTAAATTTTTTTTAATTAAAAAAATAATATAACTAACTAAATAAATAAATAAAATTCTCTGCTCTAGGTCAAAAAGAATTTCTCAATTTTTCTTATTCATTCACCAGAACAAAGATAACCGATAATATATCAGAAAAAAATCCATGCACCTCCATTCAATCAGCATGACAGTTATATTTCAATCTATATTTATTTAATTTAAAAATATTATTTCATATAAAACTCACCTGATGATGATGGTGATGAAATTTCGCATGACTTGCGTGATAATAAGCACAAAATTTAAAAAGATGAGCAAATGCAGGAAAAATAAATAGTAAAACTTTTAATAAAAGTTTTTTAGCAGCGCTAGCACCTAAAATCAACGGCGCTAAATACATCAATTTCACTTTAATCATTTTAATTATTAATAACAATGCCATGAAGCTCATCATTAACTTCTTTTTGATTTTTCCTAAAACAGAAAAAATAACAAAAAAAAATATCTTAAATCAATATCATCGTAAAACGAAATATATATGTCAGTATTAGAATATTAGAATAGGTTAATCTAAATAACCCGTTATCTTTTGGATAAATAAGGAATGAAAGGAAGAGGGGGAAATTGGAGAAGAAGTGCGAAAGAGAGAAGGTGGAATTAGCATAAGTGAAGTACGGAGAATTTATGAATATAATTGAACAGTTAAGTGAGTGACATAGATTGTGACAACAAATCCATTTGCTATTCCTATCAGTTTCACTTGAAGATAAAAGGATAGAATACAATTCATCTGAACATGGATTTTACAGTTAATAATTGAAATTATATACCTATATATAGTCTCAAACTAAATAGCTTTATAGAGAAAAGCTAAGAAACATGATTTATTATTGCTTACCGGATAAAAAGAATTAGAACATCTTTAGTTGTTAATACACATCGCTTCTTTTTTTCTATGCATATATATATATAGTACCGGGACCCCGAGCCTCGGCTCGGTACTTAAGTTAAAAAAAATGATTCATTATTATTGGGTTTGGCTGGTATATTAATGTAATATTAATACCTGGGATACCGAGCTGTCGCTCGAAAAAATGTTTAGACATTATTATAGACATTTTCATTCTGCAAATTAAATAATTTTATTTCATTTAAATAAATATCTATTTTTAAATAATTTTTCTCTCTACATTATTTATCTAATTCTGACAATATATTAAGATCACACCGGGACCCCGAGCCTCGGCTAGGTAATTAAGTTAAAAAAAAATAATTCATTATTATATTGGGTTTGGCTGATAATATTAATACTTGAGACACCGAGCTGATATACAATTCTTTAATTATTTATTACAATTATTAAATGTTGCATCATTGCATCAATCTGATTAAAATGAATGGAACTTGGGGTCCTCAATAATACATAAATATGTATTATTAGATATGTTTCTAAGTGCATGCATATTTGTTTTTTATTGGAAGAATGATAAATATATATCGTAATTTATAATTATAAAATATTATTAAAATATATATTTTTAATTTTATTTCGAAATTAAATAAAAAATTTTAAAATATTTTAAATATAAAAAAAATATTAATACAATATCTTTTAAAAAAAGGCGGGAGTCAAATTCAATATGAGTGTCATTTGTCCATATATAAATTAATAATAAATAATATTAATAAATATTAAATTTAATAAAAGAACAATGAATAAATAAATATAAAATAGTAGATTAAAAAAAAAAAAAATTATTTTCCGCCGGTTTCGATCCTGCGAAGTTTACTCGTCAAAACAGTCTCTCTACCCCCTAGACTAATATATTTAGATAATCAATATGACATTTTTTACTCTCTTAGCAAGAATTATATGTTTTTTTGTTTTTGTTTTTGTTTTTTTTGAGAGAGATTAATAAATATATATATATTTTATTAAAAATAAATATTTTTAATTTTATTTCGAAATTAAATAATAAATTTTAAAATATTTTAAATATAAAAAAAATATTAATACAATATCCTTTAAAAAAAGGCGGGAGTAAAATTTCAAAATGGATGCCATTGTCGTCACCCATATATAATTTTTAATTAAGAAATAAATAATGAAGCTGTATGTTTCAAGAGATATGATCAATAAAACTTAATTTTTCTTTATAAATACTATATCTAGTGTGAATTTGAAAAAAATCGTTAGAGCGGTTTTTGAGAACCAATATAGAAATATAGATACAATTTTAGCTAGCATAATAAGATAAGATATATATTAATTTCTGAAGTTAGATTATACTTACTGCAGTTGTTAAAAAGAAAAATCTTTAGAATTTTTCCAAATTAATATATGTATATTTCTATCTAAGTAAAGCTATTGAAATCAAATCAATTGGGTACAGCAATCACAATGTGTATACCTAACCTAGACACCTCCATCCAATTATAATATAGTTATATATCTCAATTGTGCTTGTACAATTAGAATAAGTGTAAAATGGAAATTGGCATAATTTATAATCTGTCAATAAACCTTTAAACTTAAAACTCGATTTCACAAACATGGGTCTGTTTTAATTGTCAAACTGACCCAAGGGTCCTCGATATTCCTCATATGCATTTCACACCCCTAAAACAAACCCCTCTCAATCACCTACTAACCCCTTCATTTAAATTAAGAGAGACTTAGTGTAGAGTGGAGAGAGAATGCAGTAGAGACTTGGTAGAGTAGAGTGTAGAGAAAGATATCATTTTCCCTTTCGGCCATTTAATGATTGTAATTTGTATCTAGTTCACCAATAAATATATTTTTCTTTCTTTGATCAAATATTGTCTTTGATTCTACCTTTTAATTACCCACCAGCCCAGCGGGTAAGGTAAAGACATAATTGGCATAGTCGGTTATAAAAGGCGCCGGTTGGTACTTGCCGATATCAAAATTGACGCCGATATTATAACTATAATCTCTCCTAATTTTCTCATATCCAATTGTTCACTTGTGTTTTTTTTTTTTGAATTGGTTTTAACAATAGTAAGTTATTTATTAATCAATGTTCTTCTATTCGAGATTTAAATATTAACTTAATTAACTTTCTTCATTATGTAATCTCTCAGTCATTTCTCATTAATATCATTTATTTTCAGCAGATACATGTTGTAGAAAATTTTATTTTCTAAAATTTTAAATTATTTCTCATCATACATTAATCATATACTATTCAAATACAAATTACAATCATTAAATGGCCGAAAGGGAAAATGGTGTCTCTCTCTACACTCTACTCTACCAAGTCTCTACTGCATTCTCTCTCCACTCTACACTAAGTCTCACTTAATTTAAATGAAGGGGTTAGTAGGTGATTGTGATTGCTGTACCCAATTGATTTGAATTCAATAGCTTTACTTAGATAGAAATATACATATATTAATTTGGTAAAATTCTAAAGATTTTTCTCTTTAACAACTGCAGTAAGTATATACTAACTTCAGAAATTAATATATATGCATAGAAAGAAAGAACCGATGTGTATTAACAACTAAAGATGTTCTAATTCTTTTTATCCGGTAAGCAATAATAAATCATGTTTCTTAGGTTTTCTCTATAAAGCTATTTAGTTTGAGACTATATATAGGTATATAATTTCAATTATTAACTGTAAAATCCATGTTCAGATGAATTGTATTCTATCCTTTTATCTTCAAGTGAAACTGATAAGAATAGCAAATGGATCTATATAAATCCTTTTATGAAATAATAAAGTAGTATAATAATAATAATAATAATATTTATTTAAGACAATGGTTTATTGGTTATAATCCTAAAATTTAATTCAATACTATTAAAATATTATTGTATTAATATGTTTTATAAAAATATAATTAGAAAGTATTATACCTAATTTAAAAAATAATTTAGTTATCCTTTTGAATAAAACTCATTCTGAATATTCTTTCTTGATGTAAATAAATCTCATAAGTTTTTTTAAGATTGAATTTTCTGGCTAATAAAATTAAAATTAACAAATAAAAAATATTAAGATTGTTATTTAAATTCTCATTAAAATTAAAAAAAAATATATATTAAATAAAAAAAAATATATATCTTAAAAAAGAATATAAATTATGCTTAGATGTCTTTCGAAACCTCCCACTACCCAACCTCTGAAAAGATCTTAAACGTATTATAAAATGTGATTTTAGATACGTAATGTCTTTTCTTAAGTTATTTCAATCATCTAGATTGTATATTTATTTATATATCTTTCACTTAAATTTATTTTGAAATTATTGAAGTGTAAATACTTTCAAATGTTCTAATCGATGATCAGTCTAAAGAGAGCAATGTAAAAATATTGAAATTAAAATATTATATCTTGTTTGTTATTATTATTATATTAATTTATAATTCAATTCATTATTATCAAATGAATATGTTAATTATCAATTTATGATAAATGTTCAATTTTTTAATTAAAATTCCATTACATAATTATAACTTAAAAAACCCTCTCAAGATTAGTAATTTTTTTTTTTATATAAATTGCTTATTTATTTTTCTTTAATGTTATGATAGAATGATTCACTAAAATAATTCTTCAATTGATATAAATAAAGGTTAATCTATAAAAATATATAAAAATTTAACATCCTATAACTATACTTAGTTATTTAAACCTGTTATCTTTAAACTTAAAAAAATATATAACTTTATAAAACATTTATAAACCGGATTGCCATTCAAGTTTTGTTATAATTAATTGAATAGTTTTCCCATCTGGGTCAAAATGTACAAAAAATATTTCAATTTTTTCCGATTAATCAATGAACACGAAAAAGATTATTTAAAAAAAATTGTTGAGAACGTATCTAGGTCCTTTATTCATCAGATCATCATTTACTTTTGAAGTAGTAAATAAAATTGAATAGAATTAATATATAACTTAAAATATAGATAATATGAACAATAAATGTTATCTGCCCTTTCAAATATATACCTATATATATAAATGATAATATTTGGGGAAAAGTATTGCACTATAGTAAATCAATCGAAATATACAAAATTATTATTGAAATATTTCGATACAGTGTAAAAAATGTTTTTATTATCAAAAGGACACGCTTCACCTCCATTGACTCTTTTTTTTTACTAAATTAATTTTAATCTAATTTTTTAATTTTTTTTAATTTTTAATTTAATTTAATTTTTATTAAATATATATTTATTAATAAGTGATTCTCGTAAGCGTTTATACTATATCAAAATTATTTTAGAGGAATATCAAAATTAAAATCTATAAAATTATTATTTTTCGGTTATATATTCTAAGGGTATTTGGAAATAAGATACTTTGTAGAATTTATAAATAGAAATGATCCTCAAACATAATCAGCATCATAAAATGGACGCAATATGTAGTTGGGATAATTGAGAAAAAAATAATGATTATTTGTGTTTTAGGGAAGTCATTTAGGAAACGATCGGTGGATATACCAAGGACAATAAATAGCTATAAATAATAAAATAGAAATTTTATAGAGATAGCTCAGAATAGAGATACTTAAAGAAATCTGCACACAATACTCAAGAACTTTTGAGTTCAGTGGATCCATAGAAATAGATAGATAGATTTAAAGATAAAAACAACTCTAACATGATGATGATGATAAATCGTGATATTTTATTAGGAGTATGAGTTAGTATATAATAACACTAATTTATATATCAACCTCTAGAAACTTATAAGATCTACTTGTAACATTAAACGTTTTACATTTCAATAATTAATAATTAATTAATATTATGTTTTATTAATAATAAAACATAATTTTATTAAATTATCAAGGAAATTAGTTTAATAGAACGTAAATTAACTTTTTCTTTGTAATTTGAGATTTTTGGTATCGCAAAAGAGAGGAAAAAATATCCATGGACTCGATCTCTTGGAGCAGTTGGTCACAGAGTCATTCAGGTGTAAAACCAGTTTTATTTGATTTCAATCTTTGATGATTTTTAATTTTTTATTTTTATTTATTTGTAATTTATTATTATTTTTTAAAGAAATTAATTTTGAAACTATATTCACTTATATATACACCCTCCATTCCAAAAGAAACCGAACTTTTAAAAAAAATAGTACCACTAAGGCCATCTGTTGTAATATTTTACCCGTAGATGGCTTAGTCCATTGGCAACTGATATAAATTTCATGACATTTGGATGCACACAACAAAAGTTATTGCGTTTCAAATGTTAGTGTGTTTTGTACATCGGTCGGAAAATGAGTTTCAAACAAAGAGCTGCAATTGATTTTTGTGTTAAACTTGGTAAAACTTTTACTGAATCGCACCAAATGCTACAAAATGCATATGGTGATAAATGTCTATCCCGTACGCAAGTTTACGAGTGGTTCGAGCGATTCAAATCGGGTAGAGAGACGCTGGATGATGACGAAAGATCAGGCCGTCCCAGAACTGGATTTTTACGATTCAAAAGGAATTATCCACAAAGAATTTGTTTCACCCGGCCAGACAGTCACTGGAGAGTTTTACTTAGGCGTCATGAAGCGTTTGCTGGCAAGAATTCGTCGTATTCGGCCAGAATATCGAGAAATCGGCAGTTGGACTCTTTTGCACGAAAATGCACCATCACATCGTTCGCGACTTGTAACTGAATTTTTGGTAAAAAATCACGTTATTCCTTTGCATCATTCGCCCTATTCACCAGATCTGGCTCCGTGCAACTTCTATCTGTTCCCTAAACTACATTTGGCGATGAAATGAAAGTGGCACGCATCGATTGAAGCCATTGAGAAGGCGACGACCGACGTCCTAAAGACCATTCCAATAAAGGACATGGAGAAGTCGTTTGACAACTTGTTGGGCGTGCAAATTTGTGTATCGATGCAGAAGGGGAATACATAGATTAATAAAAATGATTTGTTCCAAAATGTACATTGTTTTTGTTTTTTTTTTAAAGTTCGGTTTCTTTTGGAATGAAGGGTTTATATTGTATAAAAGATTAATGACAATGAATATTTATTATATTTAATTATTTTAAACTCAAAGAATTGCATATTTTGTTTTTTTTAAAGAATTAAATTAGCAAAAATTTTAAATTGTAATGTTTTTTTTCTTATCAAATTATATTATAAAATTTAATTAGTGAAGTAAATTAATAATTATGCGAAAAAATAAGTTTAGAAAGATCGGTACTTTTTCATCGTTTATTAATTTAAAATTAAAGAAAATTATTGTTAATTTTTGTTAATTGTATTAATTAAATAATCAAAATATTTGTATAAAAGTAGGATAGATGGGATCAGATTGATAAGAACCCAAATATTTCATTTTAAAATTTCCCATAATAAATTATAACTTTTAGTTCAAATATTGTATAATAAAAGATTAGAACAGGATTATAATTTAATATTTAGTTGAATTTATAATTTAGTGCTATTATAGAAATAAAAAATAATTTAATTTAATTTAAAAATATTTCAGGATAAATATTTTTAAATTTCACGCTATATATATTATATATATTTATTAATATAAATAAATTTCACGCTATATATATTATATATATTTATTTTTATATGGTCTTTTATATATATATATATATTATTTTTATTTAACAAAACTATATAATATTATAGTAAACTAATCAATTAATAAGAGGGAAAATTTATATTAATTAAAATTGGTATTCTTATAATTTTTATTATAAATTATTATAGAAATATTTGAAAATATAAATATATGTATGATATATAAATATTTTATTGTTCTCACCTTGAAATCCAAAAAACCGGGCTTCTTGAACTTCTTGTGGATGTTCTACAGTGACAAGCGCACCCCCTGAAAGTGCTCGCGGGGATATCCGAAGAATACCGCCTCCGAATGTCTCCGGAAGTGCCAATTTCAAATCATGCGATGTCAAAAAACGTACCCCCCGTTCGTATAACGACTCGGACATCGATTCAAAGGAATCCACTGATCGTCCCTCCTACGACAAGAATCATAATCATCACAACAAACAAATTAAATAAATAAATTGCATTTGGGCTGACCGCCTGACCTCTTTCACAGATTCCGTTGTCGCTGTTGGTGCCGATTGCGATGTCGTCTCTGTATCCGGGATTTCGTTCATCTCACGGGAATATTTATTTTCATGCCGGGCGAAAACGAGACTCTCGCCAAGGACAAGATCCTCGTGAGGGTCGAGGGCATCATTGAGTACACCATGCACGGTACGTTTGACACAATTAAAGGATTGAGTCATTGAACATTCGTCGAGTAATCGTCGCCAGAAGGAGGAGTTGGGTTCCGGGGCACCAAACATCAAATCCACTGCCGTTGATAATGGACCAGGGGACTCATCGTCAATCGCCTGGTCAACTAATCGTTCGGCATCGAGCTCGGCGTTGGTTAACGTGCACACAAACAACAACACAAACAACCACATTGTCACGGGCACCAAACCACATCGCGATCACGAAAACGAGTCGGCGACCATCGTGTGCTGATAGTCAGAAGACCGAGAGGCAACTGAACCCCACCTCCGCCTCTCCACCTGGTTTTATTCACTAGATATGAGCATTGGACTCGTCCCCACCTCATTTTTCTCGTCCTCCGTGAACGCATTCATAACTCCACTCGCACACACATACATACACACACACACACAACTTATTACAACCAATGATTGAAAAGAAGAATTAACATATATATCTATTATATTAACATCTCTTATCTATTCACTAAAAGAGATTGAAATTAAATTATTTAATCAAGAAAATTATATACATATATATATATATAACTCCTGGAACCACAAATGGGA
Organism: Labia minor; assembly: GCA_963082975.1. Classification (NCBI taxonomy): domain Eukaryota; kingdom Metazoa; phylum Arthropoda; class Insecta; order Dermaptera; family Spongiphoridae; genus Labia; species Labia minor. The sequence goes on from OY720344.1 coordinate 78,366,922, forward strand.
ACTTTGTATTGCCATAAATAATAATTCCTATTATTATTTTTTTTTAATTCAGTACCATTATTGATTTTTTCATTTCTGTTGCGGTCTCTTGATATTTTTATCTAGTAGTCTCACTATTAAGTGATTAAAATAACTAATATTAGATATTTCGAAATTTCGTTTTTTTTTGTAAAACTGAAACTGAATTTTCGTATAATGAATAAATATTTACTGACAAAAAATTGATCCAGTTGATTTTTTTAACCTCTTCATTTGAAGTAAAGGTTTTACCGTCCAAAAATCAACTAATGCCTTTATCGTGTCTTTATCAGCTTCAACCGGCCTTCCAGTATGTGGTGCACCTTCGACATCAAAATTGTCGGATTTAAATTTTGCAAACGAGTTCTGGCACAGGCGTATTGTCAAAACATCTTCTCCATCCGTTAATGACTTTTTGGCTTGGACAGCATTTTTACCTGTTCTATTGGAAAAAGAAAAATATGACGAAAATGCTGCTTAGTGCTCTCATATTTAAAAGAGCACCAACCATAAAACTACTGCGTAGATTCAATAGAACTTTTACACACATAAGTATCAGCTCTCCAAATATGATTATGCTGCTTAAGTTTGAAATTGTGTTCGAAAAAATATAATTAAAATTCTTTCGAAAAAACGAAATTACTTTCCGAACAACCTAATAATTATTATTTATATATATTTTCATAGTTTTAAATGAGAATAATCGGGCCTTATATTGCATTACCTAATTTTATTACACTAACCATCATTGTGTATAAGTTGGTATAGTAAAATATTATATATTAACACAGAAATTTCTAATGAATAACTTGTAAAGCACTTTTTAAAACATATATATATTATATTTTTTTATTTATTATACTTCTCTGTCCTATTTGGAGTAGGCGATGTTTATACAAATATTTCAAGTTTGTTTATTATATTATATATTATAAATATTACTTTATGTGATTAAAGATTTAATTTATTAAAAAAATATTTTAGGCTGGAAAATCATTTGTTTTTTACTATCTCGCCAGAGATAGTATTGCGATCACGAAAATTGTCGATGTCGAGATTTTGATATTTTTATACGTTTTGAAGGTTCCTAAATCATTTTCACTAAGGTTGAGAAAAATGTCTGTGTGTATGTGTGGGTGTGTGTATGTAGACAAGATTACGTAAAAACGGTTTGAGCTAGAATCATGAAATTTGGTACAGGGACATTATTTGAAATTTGTAGTTTTCTATGAACTTTTGAGAAATGTAGCTCAACCGGAAGAGGGTCATTACCTTCCACGTTTTCATTTTTTTTACTCTAAAGTGACCGTAAAAATAAAGAAATATATTTGATAATTTTTCCACATGATTAAAAATTGTATAAAACTGCTATATATAGAATTTCAGTTTGATTGAATCGCTGAAAGTACCGGAATTAATTTTTTAACATTGCAAATCACGGGCCAGCACGTGACGTAGTGCCATCAACAAAGAGCCAAACAAGTGGTGGTTTAATAAATATTATTTATTAATTTTAATTTATAATTTATAAATTTAATTTAAATATAATATATTATGTTATTTAAGCCAATTCAAATTGCGAGATAGTCGAGTGGAGACACACCAGCTTAATTTATTTTCGATCAAATCTAAAGTAATTGATAATCAGTCTTCTAAATATAAATGCCATATATAATAAATAAAGTTTTAAGTATTAAAATTTTTAAGATTTTCTGTTAATAATAATACATATAATATAATTATAATTTCTGTTTCAAATAATAAAACAACTTGAAATTTCTATTGTTGTAATTCTCTTTGATATTTATATCGAGAAATTAATTTGTTTAATTATGAAAATCCAATTAAATTAAATTGATTAGAACAATGTGTTTCATATTAAAAACTCCCCTAATTTGTCAATTTATAATCAAGTTGGGGTACTTTTCTAGAATAGATATATAAGCAAAACCTATTAATTGATTTACCTACAATAAATATTAACATGTATTACAGATATATAAGTGAATATCAATTAATTTAGTTTTTCATTTATTAGATTAAGCTTGATTAAAATTATTATTTATATTTTAATATAACTAATTTTAATTTTACTGTAAAAAAATAAATAAATTAAAATCATTAGAAATATACTATTCTTTCCCTCAAAATAAGATAACGCATAATCTCTCCTTATACCACAATAAAACTAAGAGGGAAACAGATTAAAAAAGTGAATGAGACATTTTACTCAAAATGGCGGGGTAGCTATATTTTAACGAACACTATTTTAAATTATATATATTAATGATGATATTTTAAAGACTTTAAATTGTTTCAAATTGTTATATAATTATTAAAAATGACCTAAAATTAGAAAATATAATAACTACTATTTAACCACTAAAAAATATAAGAACAGTAATTTTTCTTTGGTCCATTATATATATATATATATGAAATTCTAAGATAAATAATCCAAATATTCTGTAATTACTCTAATGATCAAAATAAATAATATAATTTAATGCTTTTTCTGAATAACTTTTTTATAAATTCTTGATCTTTTTTTCTTAAACAATAATTAAACAATATCTTTTTTTCAAATTAATTTTAGTCAAATTAAAAAATATATTTTAATTTAGTAGTTTTGATCAGATTATAGTGATTCATAAATTATAAAATTAGAATTTCAATAGTAAAAAAAAATTGGAACTACCAAACGGTTGTTTTTACGAATTTCAATATATTTCGACATTTAGGTTAATGCAAATAAAATCTAGTAGTAGTCTAGATGGATTGGATCCATCCACTTTTTGACGTCATTTATTTAGATAGGACGAGATAGAAAAATGTTGGATCTGTTTCGAAATACCCAGAAATGAATAGAAACACTTTGACCTTGTTCATCTTAAAAATGGCCCAATTAGAAATATTTACCCCTCATATTTTATATATATATAGGTAGAGGGAAAATCCTCAAAGGACACCTTCATACTCTTATACTTCTGTAATGTGAGACTTTTACTCATTAAAAACCCCTCATATTTTATATATATATTATATATAATATAAGAATATATATTAATTAAACAATTTTCTAATAAATTTAAGCATCTGTGCCCCCGAAATGATGCATTGTATTTGGATGAAAGTCTGTATGTAAAAGGTTTTCATCTATTTTGTTTCAATTAGTATATTACTTAAAACATTCATTTTTTTGTGTTCTTATTTAAAATATATTTTAATTTAATCAGTAAATTAATTATATATTATTATTGTATTTGTTAAACCTATCTATCTCTGTGGCTCTACGGTACTCGAAAGTTCTTGGCTGCAACAACCACATTTTTCCAAGTGTCCCTATCATAAGCTATAATCATCTAACTCCTACTCTAACCCATTCCCCCACGTGCCTTCCTACATCGTCCACCCACATCGTCCTTAGTTTTCCAACTGGACGTTTTCCAAACGGTATCTTTTTCGCCATTCTTTACTCTCCCATTTTAGCCAAGAATCTTACCCATTGCAGCCTTCTCGATTTTATAACCATAACTATGTCTGGAGATGCATAGAGGTCATGCAATTCCTCGTTATGCAGTCTGTGTCATTCCCCGGTGACCTCATCTTTCTTTGGCCCATAAATGCTCCGAAGAATCCTATACTCAAATATTATAAATCTACTCTCGTCTCCTAGGGTCATAGACCATGCCTCACACCCATATAATACAACCGGCAAAATAATTGTTTTATATATTTTAATTTTAATAATAATTTTGCCGCAATAAGCCCCTTTACTGCATGATAACAGGCATTGCCCGATTGCAACCTCGATTTAAATTCTTTTTGAATATTATTATTCTTCGTGAATATTGAAATTTATCAACATTTAACATTGTTTAATTGATATTACCGAATCTCCTTCCTAATATTGTTATTGAATATTTTTAATTATAATGAAATTAATTTTAAGTTACTTTGAAAACAATTATTCATTATGATGAAATAAATTGAAATTTATTTTAATGATTTTTTGAAATTTCACTGAATAAATACTATATAGTCATTAATAAAAATTAAAAGTAATCATATAAGTTGCTAATTATTGGTTTTCATCATCATTATCACAAACTATTATCATGTGCTTATCTATCTGTCATAATATATAAAATCTTTATAAATATTAAAAAAACTATTCATTCATAGAATCTGTTGGACAAATTCATTAAGGTATTTTTTTTTATTTTTTTCATTTTTCGAGTAGTTTAATTTATTAAAAATAAGTTGACCTGTGGCCAGGTTCGAACCAACCGACGGTTTGAAGTAAATTAATTTCCAGCTACAGAAACAGTTTCAAATAATTTTAATATATCTATTAATGTAATAAAAAACAGATATGGATACATATTTTTAATTTTATTTTATTTATAATAAATATGTAAGACCAGGCTGTGACGTCATGAATGACCTTTATTAAAAAAATGTCGAATTTCAAATATTTCTTAAATATTTATTAGTTGTTTAAAATTTGATTTTTTTTTATTTTGGAATTTTTTTATTTTTTACTTTATATTGTTTATTTATTTTTCTATATTATTGATAAAATTATGGGCGAATGGATTAAGATTTTAGCATTTATTTGATATATTCTAATTGAAAAAAAAGAATAAATTAGAAAAATATCCCACTTTCTATGTTAATTAGCACTGGCATAGAATCTATTAGAATCTTAGAAATTGTTATCCCATTAATTTCGTCACTTGAGTCCTCATTTCATTAATCTTTAGTATCTATGAATTTCTTTGATATTTTATTTGTAAAGTGTAAATTATAATTGTGTATCAAATGATTATAATTTAAAATTTTTTTCCTCATTTATAATTTTTTTTTTTTATTTGTTTATTCAAATTTTTTTTATTGATTAATATTCATTATCCTTTTCTGTTTCTATAGTATAAATAAGACATTTAGTTTATATATTTATATAAATAATAAAATTAACTATTTTGAGAATAGTCAAATCTCACAAAAATACTTTAAAATAATCAGGAATGAACTCTTTTCATATATATATATATAAAGATATAAATATAGGAATATACATATATAGGAATGGTTATATATTAATTTATTAGTAGTTAGATTATAATTTAAATATTCAATAAATTATACAATCTTTTTTATTAAAATATAAATTTCTATATACATTTAATAAATATATTATTTAATATTTTTTGTAATTTGTAAATATTTATTTCCTAATATTTTTATAATTTTGATATAAAATTTATATTAACCATTTTTTGTGTTATTTTCATTCTTTATTATAATAATTTTCTTTTCTGATAAAATACAAAAATGTCTTATTTTATTAATTTATTTAGTATATTAATGTTCTGAAATTGAAACAAATTTCATATTTATAAAGGATTATTTTTTCCTTCGAGGATATCTTGTATTTGTGAGATACTCTTTCCTTTGGTTTCAAAAACATAAAATTTACAAAATACTGTACCGAGCGCACAGAATAAACCAAACAACCAGAATATATTTGCTCGACCAAGTTGAATAGAAAGTGGTGGAAAAAGCATAGTCACTATAAATGTAAGGGTCCAATTAGAGGAAACGGATATACTAGAAGCAATGCCTTTGGTTTCAGCTGGAAAAAGTTCAGCCACAAGCATCCATGGAATGGGTCCAAAGCCAATACTGAACATTGTTATATAGACGCCTAAGGAGCAGAGAGGCAACCAGCCGAGATTCGAAACATCTTGGGTTGACTAGAAAACAAATAAAAAAAGGAGTTTCGAAAATCTTATCTAAATTAAACTAATAATTACAAATAAAATACAAAAACAAAATGATCTATAAAATTCTTGTAATAATATATTTATATATTATTATAATTAATTACCTTCAAATAGAAAAACAATCCCAAAACTGCTAGAGATAACGTCATGAAGCTAGCTGAGATTATCAATAGGATTTTCCTTCCATACCGATCCACTACTAGTCCCATTGCATAGGTAGCAATCACCTGCCAGGAATAAATCATGATTCATTTTTAGTTTTTTCCATATTTTTAATTTATATGACCTGTTTATGTTGAAATATATTTAAAGATTCTAAAAGTCATAAGATTCTTGAAGAAAAATATTGTAAACCCTAGTTAACATAATTAGGTTTGTTTTAATTCCCAATTATATTATTATTAATATTAATTATGATTAATTATCCATTTACCGATTATTGTTACATTGCACATATAACTATTAAATTAATTTTAAGATAGATATACACCTCATTAAATGGTTTAAAAACATGTGAGAATGGTTCAAGTTAAAACATTATTAAATAGTACTATATATACGTTTCCCGCTGGGGGCGCGAATGTCAAAACCCAAAAATAAAACAATACCAATATTCTAATGTATTGTAGGATATACAATATGTAGTTTTATTGAGTTCATGCATGTTATCTTATAATACAGTGATTCTCAGCCTTTTTTTACCGCGGCACACTTTGTACGGTTTAAAAATTTGGCGACACACAGAGAAAAAGATAAGTGTAAAAAATTGAAAAAAGTCGAAAATGTTTTAGAGCCTGATCGAAAAAACAGTTTACCCTTTTTTATAACCATATTGAAAAAAGTCGGAAATGTTGTTTAAGAGTCTCTTTGCTTTTGTAAAATCACTGACTTGATCAATTTCCTTAAATAACATTTTCTCTTGGATATGCTCGCCCCCCCCTCCCATTAGTGTGCTCGCGCCCCACAGGTGGAGAATCACTGTTATAATGTTTATAATATTATTGTTATTAATTAAAATTTTCATAAAAATATCAGTATTATTTTATTCGTCAACTGATAGAGTACAAATTTACTTATATTAAAAAAACTGAATAGGATTCAGTTTTTATAACCGTTAGTAAGGTTATGAAAAATTGTGATGTTGATAAGATTCTTTTTCAATAAATCTGATAAATAAGAATAAAATATTTTCTGCTAGCCTTGCCTCTGCAGACTTTTCGTTTTCTCCAAATAATTGAATGATTCAAAAGTTAAAATAAATTTTAAAAAATAATTTATTTATATCTAGATGGTTAATCAATACATACTTGAATAACTCCGATGATAACACTACATAAATCGCCACTCATTGTACTACCAGCAGCCTCAAAAATTTCACCTGCATAAAAAATTACTGCATTGATTCCACTCAATTGTTGTATCATCATTAAGCCAATCGAAATGATAAGTCCTTTTCTAAACGCTACTTCTTTAAAAATTTCCTAAAAATAAAATTTAAAATAAAATAATTATTATTTAATAAATTTTTTAAAATAAATTATTATAAAGTAGAATAGAAATAAATGGCAATCAGATGGAGCAACAGTAAGTTGGGTGAGGTAGTAGTCTATAATTTTTTCCTGAATTCAACTTACACTGTTACATAATCGTGTTACAAAATCAACGTTCATTTTATTGACAATTGCTGATCACCTGTCAATTATACATTGATTTACGCGATCCACAAATTGGAAAGATCAAAATTACTAGATTTATTTTCTGAAAACTACCTTTGCCATTTACGAACGTTCAATGCATTTGGATAAACATCGCAAATGTTTTTAGGAGCAATTGTAGCGATACTCAAAAAACATATTGACTGGGCAGTTCATCCAATATTATCTATTTGTTTTTATCGAATATATATTTAATTAAGAATTATTTGAGAAATATTCAACTTACACATAATAGATTGTTTTTATTTAAAAAAAATCATATATTATTCATTTTATTAATTTCTTTAATATCTAATTATCATAAATGGAGATAAAGTGATTAGGTTTTTATAAAATATTTTAGTAAGTAAATATAAATATGTAATATAAGAAAAAGAGATTTATTATTTGGTTCTGCTCTATTTGAAGGATCACTTATTGTTAGTAAGGCTTGAAACGATATGTGCGTTATCAAAAAGAAAGAGAACAGAAACTATTAGGAGTATTGAGAAATATTTTTATTAATTTATTATATAAATACTAACTAATTTAAATATAGTAAATTTGTATGTATATTTTTTATTATTTTGAATTAAATTCATATAAAAATAAAAATTTTAATATTAATTATTAATTTTCAAGAAATATTTAAAAAATTTATTACAATTGTAAAAAAGAAATTTAATATTTGGATTTTTTTTTAAATAAAAAAAAAACTGAACTAGTATCTTTTAATTTGAAATCTTAAAATTTTTCAATTAAAAAAGATGTTATTTTTAAAACTGATCATTTATAAATTGTTTATAGTAATATATTATTAAAAGCTATAATAAATACATGTAAATACTAGATATATATATATATATATATACATATAAACTCGTATTATATACTACATATAAAATAAAATATTCCAATATAATCCACAAATGATATTAGGTGTATTTTAACTTAAATTCTTTTACGAATTAAAATTGTCATTTTGACTGCAAAGGTATATCTTTCTTACTTTCATAGATGGTTTTGAATTTTCCTTTGGATCAGCTTGTTTATTCAATTCATTTAATTCTTGTTCAATATTATATTCATTTCCACGAAGACGAATTAATGATTGTTTTGCTCCTGTTTTATCACCAATTTGTATTAAATATGCTGGTGTTTCAGGTTGGAAAAAGATAAGAATACCAAAAATTCCAGTGACTAAAAATAAAAAAAACATGATTAATTAATTAATTTACAGGATTAGTAATTTTTTTTAATTTACCTGCTAACGAGAGACATGCCAAGTAAATGTAGTTACAAAATAATGCCAACACATATGTGTATAAAATTCCCAAAGTTATGAACAGTTGAAAATAGCTGGTGAGGGAACCACGAATGGCATTCTCTCCAATTTCCGCAACGTACATTGGTGCAAGGACACAAGTACTTCCAACAGCGAACCCGGCAAGAAATCGCGCCACGAATAATGCCCAGACAATTTGGAAAATTCTAAAACTCAATCTTAAAATCTGATAATAAAAAAGGAGTTATTTAATTTAAAAATTTAAAATTTTTTTCAATTTGAATTCTTAGCTATTTAATAAATTAATATAATTTTTGAACCCCCATTAGATAAAAGTATTAAAAAATAATTATTTCTATTTGAAATAGTATGAGCCACTCAGAAGCCAAACCGATTAACTCCAATTTTAAAAATTTGCTAGTAATGTAATGTAATGTAATCTGCAACATATAAAGTGAATAATGAACTTGATAATCTTAATAATGCAATGCAATATACATTTTTCTGTAATCAATAACCCTGAATTTCCTACAAGCTGTGAACTTTGGGCTTCCTTTTCTCAGTTTGTTTATATGTGGATTTAATCGCTTTGGCTTTTCTGAGTGGCACATATGAATCAAATGTTTTTTGGCCATTCTATACATTATTTGAATGTGAAAGAAACAGAATTGGCCTGATTATTTACTAATTCTAACGATAGTAATTATTTTATTATTATTATAATTATTATTATTATTTTGAGTTTTAAAAGGGTCTTTGAAGTGTTTATATAATAATTCTACATATTTTCATCTCTTATTTGCGCCACAGTGATTTTTGTGAGTATTAAAAAATAAATATTGGTTTCTTTCAATAAGTGAATTCAAATATGTCGTGTTTTTTATTAATTTTTAAAGTAAACAATCTATCTTTGACCAATTTAGTATATCTTAATCACATAATTATTTAATGTTTGAAAATTAAACTATAAAATAAACTCATGTCTTTGTTTTGGTACATATACTACACCTAGCCTACTCATTCTAATGGTTTTAAATTATTCTTATAAACCTCGATAGTACATGATTAATGGAAGAATCTATTATAAGCTAAACTATCAAGTAGGTGGGTTCTTTACTTTGAATTATCTAATTAGATTGATATAAGACTAGTTAACCTATTTTAAAACTGACCTACGATGAGATAGCAAAGTTTATGATAATAGACCCAAATTAATATTTAATTATGTTTATTAAATATATTATATATTATTTTAGATATGCAATAGTTTATTTAGATGGAAATTACTTACATGATTAATGCCCAGCTTAGAATGTAAGGAATAAGAAGAACTAGCAATGATTTTCTTCTGCCAATTCTCTGTGCTAAATATCCAGCCGGAAAGGAACCTATTAGCGCACCAATTGCCATTATTGAACCAATTCCAGCTTTTTCACTTTCACTATATGGAAGGTATTTCAACGAAGGAGATGTCCATGCTAGTACTGTTCCTGCTGCCATTGCGCCCATACAGGCTAAGGAAAAGACAAAACTACTTACAAAAAAAATAATATCTTAAATTTACTTAGAATGTGATATCTTTAAAATTCTACAATAAGTATTATCTACTAAAAGAGACATTGTTAATCATCAAAATTGATATCATCAATTGTGAACTTAGGAAAAGAACTGGCAACCTTTTATCTTTAATGACAATATAATTGTTTTTAGAAGCAAAGATAACATTAAAAAGATCAATCCAATTAAGAGTATTAAAAAAATAACATAAGAAAATAAAATGCAATGACAAAACTAAAAATCTAAAAAATCAAATTTTGTATTATGATTTAAATATTAGTAAAATTCTTAGTATCTTACTTTCTATATATATATAATGTAAAAAAAAATTAAATACCAGAAATGGCAGCAAAATATTGTGGCATCCGTTTTGCTGGTTTATTCTCATTTTTATGTGTTAGAAATGGTGATACAGTTTGAGTAGTATCATCTTCCATAATTTAATCTAAAACAAAATTAAAAAAAATGAAACTAAATGAGAAAAATAATTCATCAATCTAATATATATAATAAAAATGTTTTGATTTTTGATTTTAGAAAAGATTTGAAATTATGAAATGAAAATAAGTAATCATTTTCAAAATTTAAAGTTTTTAGTATCTATCTATCAATTCAGAACTAGAAGGTTCTTGGTCATTTCAGACACATTCTTTCAATATTCTTTATGCTTAGAGACCATCATCTAATTCATATATTGTCTCAATTCTTAAATCTCTACTAACCGATTGTTTTACAATTGATTTTTACTAACTCGCCAGAGATAGTATTGCGATCACGAAAATTTTCGATGTTGTTATTTTGATGTTTTTATACGTTTTGAAGGTTCCTGAATCATTTTCACTAAGGTTTGGAAAAATGTCTGTGTGTGTGTGGGTATGTGTTTTGTATGAAACCAAGATTACGCAAAAACGGTTTGAGCTAGAATGATGAAATTTGGTACATGGGCATTATTCAAAATTCATAGTTTTCTATCAACTTTTGAGAAATGTAGCTCAAACGGAAGAGGGTCATTACCTATAATGTTTTGATTTTTTTTTCTTCTAAAGTGACCTTAAAAATAAAGATATATGTATGATAATTTTTCACATGATTAATAATTGTATAAAACTGCTATATATAGAATTTCAGCTTGATAGAATTAATTTTTTAACACTGCAAATCTCACGCGCCAACAAGTGACGTGGTGGCATCCACAAAGATGCGCTGGTTTAATAAATATTATTTATTAATTTTAATTGATAATTTAATTAATTTAATTTAAATTAATATATGTTATTTAATCCAATTCAAATTTGCGAGATAGTCGAGTGGAGACACTCCAGCTTTTTCTAAAAACAAACTATTCAAACTATCTCGACTTTATTTTTTTATTTAACATATTCGAGTCACCCAACAAAATAATAGTTTTGCAGTTGTGAAATTTGAAGAAACAAGTGTTATAATTTTTTTTTTTTTTTTATTAACTTATAATAACAAACCCTTTCTGATTCCAACCTTGCAAGATTTATACAAAAATGTTTTAATTGAACTGTATTAAATTTAAAGTTTTACTCTAAACATTTATGTATGTATCTATGAAGTTTAAGAAATTTCCAATGTTCTTGAAAATTTTAATGAAAAATGAAAATATTTTTTTTAATCCTAAAATATATTAAAACAATAAATAACATACATATTGTATTGAAAGATAAGGCCCAGATAGAATATAAATTTATGAGTTTTTATTTATTTATTAAAAAAAATAATTAAATTTGTTTATGTGTTTATTACTAAAAATATATGACATTAATATGTATTCGTAAAATATCACCATTATTAGTATCATATCAATATATGATATAATACTTATTTTTAAAAAAAATTATTTATTATTTAGTTTATAGATTTAAATAATTAAAATGTCAGTTTTTGTGGTATTATGTAAAAAAGATAATGTATGCAATTCTTTTATTGACCTAGACAGTTTAGAGTGGATATTAATTTTCTTATATATAGAGTGCAAGAGGTTATCATTAAAAGATCATAAGTTCATGTAAATTTGATGTTTTTTTACATTTTTTCTTAATAATAAAAATATATTAAAATAAATAAATCAACTTTTGTAAAATTTAATTTATGAATATAATTATGCAAATCAAATACCATTCATATATATTAATAATTATTATATATTATAATTATATAAGTATTATTAAAGTAGTATTAGTTAAATGGTGTTAATAATAATAAGTATTATAATATTAATTTTAATTATAAAATGTGAAAGTTTTGGAGAGAGTAAATATTTTTCTTAATAATTTATATAATAATTTCAGATCAAGATATTTGTATAGATGTGAATAATAAGTACTATAAAATACTTGTTCTTTTTCATTTTAAAAAAACTTAATATTAACTCATTTATCTTTAAATCCATGAATTAATAAAAACAAAAAAATCTGCCAATATGAGAGAAAAAAATGTGAAAATACTTTAAAAACTAAATATGAAGGTTTTTTAACATGATATTTAATATTTTAAAGAAGAGGAAAAGGAATTTGGAATTTCAGTAGATTTTGGAGTTCAAGGTTTTTTTGTTTGCTGTCATTGTTTATATAATGTATTTGATTTGCCTTAATTTTTTAATTAAAATTATTATTCATCTTTAACTAATCTGTAATTAATTTATAATATATACTTATATATATTAAAATTAGAATATATATTTCTAAAATATAGATATATATATATTAATGTTTAATTAAAAATTAATTAAAGATTAATAATAATTTTTTAAAAAAAATTAAGATTCATTTATATATATATATATATATATATATAACACTATCCACTTCATAAAGGAAATCTCGAGCATTTAAGAGATTTTGATAAGATTAGACATCCAATCAATCAAGTGGCCTAAGGTTTTTAAAACCTATCATTAAAATAAGATTTAATAGGGAAAATAAACGTTTTTTCGTGATATTATTATCAATTTAGAGCATGATTTTATTTAACTAATAATAAAAGTATAGCATGTCAAGCACATGGACGAATCATTTCTTTTGCCTTATCTTTTGAATTTAGAAGATATTTGAAATGAATTGATTTCTAATCGAGTACTTTTTACTGAACTAATTATATTAATAGTTATAAGAGTTTTAAATAAATGGTAGTCACATAAAAGATTATTTCATTAAATCAAACATAGTTTCATTAAAAAGATCTAAATTTTCTTTATTCATCTGTTATATACTTGAATTTTACTAAATGAATTATAATTATAATTATAACAGGTATAGACATATAAAAAATTTCAAAATCAAAATCCTGTTGAACTTATAATAAATCTATTGCATAAAGTTGAAAATTTAAAAAAACATTTATTATTTTTTAAATATAACTTTAAATTAATCGTTTAGTGTAAATGGACATTAACGAATAATAATGATGAATAAGTTTTATATATTTTGTGTTCTTATTTATACTAGATAAATAATAAATATATAAATCAATTAACATGAAACTAAACGGAGTTTTTAAATCCAATTATTCTTATTAAATTTTTATTTTATAAAAAAATATACTGCTCAGGGTTATATCTATTAATATTATTACTTACATAAACATATATATATTATAATTTTTAATTGTATTTTAAAAAATTATATATTAAATAAATACATAAATAGTATAGTTATTCTAAGGAAGAGTGGTGGATTACGCTCTAGGCATGTTGGGGTGACTCCATCCCTCTCCTTCCCTTTCCTTGTAATTTACAGGTTTTTTAAATCTTTCCTGGTGAGTTGACAGACACCACCCTGCAGTGGCGTAACTATGGGGGGCAGGGGGGGACATATGTTCCCGGGCGCCAAATTTAGGGGGCGCAAAATTAGGGAAGCCAATTTGGAACAAAAGAAGAATTAATATTTAAAGTTAAACTGTATTTTGTGTAAGTCAATAAATATTATTTATACGCTTATTAAAATCTGTTAAACCTGTTTCGTTATTCGTCATTAATATTCTTTAAAAAAAAATTAAATTAAATATATATATATATACATTTATATATATAAGAAAGGGGGCGCTAATTTCTCAGTTGCCCCCAGGCGCAAGAACCTCACGGTACGCCACTGCCACCCTGTTTCTTAATCTTAAAATATACTTAAAAATTTAATATATATATATATATATATATACATAACCTAATGTATTTTCTTTTAAATACAAATACTATTAAAAAATTGTAGGTTTAGAAATATATACATATAAAATATCAAAATGAAATCTAAAAAGAAAAATTTATAACTACTGTTTTAGTTTAGATAGAAAAAAAAAATTGTATTTACATTGTATTTATCAAGGAGAGCACCCAAACATAAAGTGCCTAGAGGTCCCAGATGACCACAATCCACCACTGCTAAGGGTATTAAATATATCTTATTTACTTATATTTTTAATTATAATTTTAAAATTATATATATAATGAGAATCTTATATCTTAGGTATATACATGTTTTAATAATATATTGTATATAATACCTTAATCTAAAATAATCTAAACCTTTAAAATACCTTCCAATCTGATAGTTTTACAATCTATTTAATATAATAATATAGTTTTATGAGAAAAAAGAGTTGATTACTATATTTATCGTTTAAAGAAAATATAACTTTTCAAATTTAAAATTATCTCGATTTTATTTGGATTGCGTTTACGACAAAAAAGAGATCATATCATATTTTGTGTGGTAAATATATTTAATGTATAATCTATAATATATGTATGGCGCCCATGAGTAATATATTATCATTATAAATAAATAATCACACTAATTTGATAAATATTATCATTATTTGTTTAATATTATAATTTATTTTAAATGTAATCAAAATTTATATTTATTTTAATGATTTTTATTTTATTATACTATAATATATAAAAATTTTAAATAATTTATATAAATATATGATATTATTAATAATTAAAACTAAAGTAGAGAAATTAAGTAAATAGATAAGTAGTCATTATCAATCGAATACTTATTACATTTTAATGAAAATAATAAATATTGATCATGACGATCTTATGTAGTCTCATTTTATCATCAATCAGTGATAAATATGATAAAAATTTGATGGGGGGGGGGGGGGGTTAAGCAAGAGTTAACAAAATCCAGATTTGTTTTTTTTTTATTTTAATTTTTCGAATGGAATTTGTTTATAATCTATATTCTTTATCATTTCTATTTTATTTTATCTTATAATATTAAATCTGTTTCATTTATAATATATGTGTACACAAGTGTGGAATTTCCACACACAACCTAATGACTTGAAAATTATTTTTATTTTTATTTCATATAAATAGAGAAAAGAGAAAAAGTGATCCGTTAAAAGTTGATCATGATATGTTATTAAAATTTATCTGATAAGGTAAATAGAAAATCACGTGAAAAAATGAATATTGGCTTGATGAAGAAAAATAAAACTTATTGATTGATTTAAAATTTTTTTTCTAACGAGACAGTATGGCATTATGAGGACGATCGAATGGCATTTAAATTATTTAACTCTTGGCCTGTTAAACATCTGATTTAGAAATAGTTTGTTGTAACAATTATTTAAATTAGTTATTTTTTTCACATAATTTATTAATTTGGAAGGGTAGGTTTGCAATGCTAACTTTAACCCTAACTGAATGATTGGAATTTCAACATTATCATAACGACTGTTCATTAAGAATTTGTATAATCTATATAATTAAACCACTATGCAATCCTAAACTCCTTCTAAACAGCTTCATGAAGGTAAAAAGTTGAAAATTTCAAAAAAGTTGATCTATTCAAAACTTATGGGCCAAAAAATCGACCCAACCCAACCCAAATAAACAACACTCCATGTGGAGCTTCTGGTGGCTCAGTTAAGAAGTTGACACTCAACATAAAATTAATAATTCTAGAAATTTTCATACAAAGAATGTTTATAAAATTTAAATTTTTATTTTAAGTTCTAATATTCTATAATATTATTAGAAAAATTAAATTAAAGTGAATATATTACTCCTAATTAATTAATAATTTCTAAAACAAAGTAAGTAATATTTTTTATATTTAAATTTATATTTTGAAAAATTGTGCAATTTGCAAATTTGAGTGAAAACGAAGATTGAAATGAGAGAAAAAATATACTGATTGAATTAAAATAGATTAAACCTTAAATAAATTAATTAATTAATTAAACCTTTCGCATACAGACTTTCAACAAATTACTATGTATTACATCGGGGATACAGAGGGCAGAGTCACCTGTTTAGGTGCGAAGAGCGCCAAAGGCGGTCTGAGAAGCTAGTATTTATAAAATTATAAGATTATCACACAAATGATATTCTCGTAGATTCTAGAATGTTTTCACACCAATATAGATTGATTTAAAAAGAAAGACATGGATTCTTTTTTTATTATAATTGTAATTTTTCTACAATCACAAAAAGCAAAAATCAAAAAAATACTAAAAGATAATATGTTATACAATGATTTTGTTTATCTAATATCTTACAAATATATTGTCTTACCTTATAAATATGATTTTGGAACTCTAGCGTTATATATTATTTAATGGAATTTAAGAGAGTATTGCTAATATGTCTAGTCAATGATTAACAACTTTATTCAACATACAATGAATTCTATTAGTGTATTTTTCCTGTTATTATAATCAATCTTATAAGAACATATATGAGAGTCATTTCTTATTCTTATTCCATATTCCTTTATTTACTTTGTCATTCCTAGTTCGCAATTTTTCAAATAGGAAGGGGTAAATCCATAATAGTTATATATCCGTATATTGATTCATATAAAAAAGAAATAATAATATTATTCTTGTATTTTGAAGCTTGTTCTTCTACACATATTCTTTTAAAAAGAAGTTTTATTAAAAATAGAAAAAGTTTTCAAAACGAAATTCCGTTTTGAAGATATGTCTGGGGTGTAACAATAACTTCTTCGCTAAAATCAAAAGTGTTACTTTTTATCAGTAATTTTACTTTGTGTAATATCCTCAAAAAAGACTAAAGATTTTATTAAAATACAGTATTTAAGCTACATATATTCGTTTTTAATTTTATAACTATATTTTCAAATATATGTATATCAATTCAGATGAGCGATAAATCACATTACATAATAGATTATACATTTTTTGCAGTTTTCAAAAAAACAATTATTATTAATCTTGCTCAAACATGTCAAATAAAAGGGAGAATTGATTTACTTTAGTACTGTGAGAAGAAATTCATATGATAAATTTTCAAAAAGGCTTCTTTATTTTAAATTGTTATATTTTTTATAACTAAAGAAGCGTAAATGAGAAATAGAGTAAAAAGTAGTATGTTTAGTAAAAGTTATGTGATATACTCACTTACATTTTCATGATAATTTTATATCAAGAATTATATCAAATATACAAAATTTCTATAATTATAAAAAATAGTAAAAAAATTATAAATTTAAATATAATAATTATTAGGTTTAATATGAATTATAGAAAATAAATTCAATAAAATTAAAAAAAAAAATATTAATAGAAAAATATTTATTTATTATTTAAAAATTTTAAAATTCGAAAAGTTAACTTATAAGCTTATTTTTAGTAACTTGATTCGTCAATATTCGCGGTAGTCAAAAATGTTAGATGTATAATGTTTAATATTCGAATCCTTAGTAATAACATTAAATAAATAAGGATTTTTATTGTTGAGAATGGGAGAGAGAATGAAAATTACTTTTCCAATTACTTGAACTAAAGCCCTCTAAAATCCAAGTTGTTTTCTAATTTTCTATAAATGAAAAAAGGAATGATTAATATGTTCAACGATCAAATGTATTCATTCTTCTTATTTTTTTATTTATAATCAATTTTAAATTCCATAATATAATGTCTTCCACTGAATGAGAATGATTAAAATTATAAATAAGATTTAAGTTTTATTTATTATACATATTTAATATTTTAATTTCCCCTTTATGTTTTAATCGTCAATTAAATGTATAGAAATATATATATTTAATAATTAAAAAAAATATCGTTAAATAGCTAAGAATTAAAATATTGGTTAATAATAATAAGAGATACATGTTTATTTATTATTATTTAAATAAATTTAAGATTACTTACAAAATGAGTTAATTTGAAAATTGGTTGAGCACTGTCGCTGAGCTTAACCACCATCAACAGTGACCAAATATCAACTCAACCCAGTTTATCTTCTTTCCAAGTATTTTTGCTAGTTACTTGGTGATAAGGAACGAATTTGGAGGGAGAGGGGGGTGGGGATAGACTGAAAAGATGAAACTAATCAAGAATCAATACAAAATACAAATTAATAAGATAATATCTTAATATAAAAATATCTTAATTATTTAACTTAAATATATATATATATATATATATAATCTGATTTGAAAAATTGTTGACTATATTTCATTTAAATAAATCATTCAATTATGAAATAAAATCGATGAAGCTTGTTGGATTTTTATATTTAGGAAAAAATATAATATATCGATTCTTACTTTTTTATTTTCATTTAGTTATATTATTTTTATAAATTAAATAGCTAAGAGTATAATATCTATTATATAATTGTAATGCTTTTAATAATAGGATGATTTGTATTAATATATCGATCTATCTATCTCTGTGGCTCTACGGAACGCGAAAGTTGGCCTCAGCAATCACATTTCTCCAAATGTCCCTATCCTGACCTATCACCATCCAACTCTTATTTTCTTCCATCTCACTCAAGTTCCTTTCTATATTGTCCACCCACCGCGTCCTTGCTCTTCCAAGTTTCTCAATTGGTCTCTCCACAAATATATTTTTTGCCATTCTTTCGTCTCCCATTCTAGCCACACGCCTGCACATTACAGTTATTTCGATTTTATAACCCTAACTATGTCTGGAGATACATAGAGGCCATGCAATTCCTCGTTATGCAGTCTCTATCATTCCCCGGTGACCTCATCTTTCTTTGGCCCATTAATGCTGTCAAGAATCCTATTCTCAAATATTCTAAATCTACTCTCGACTCCCAGGATCATAGACAATGCCTCACACCCATATAATACAACCAAAATAATTGTTTTATATATTTTATTTTTGATAATAATCTTGACAAGATAAGTCCCTTTACTTAACAGGCACTACCCGATTGCAACCTCAATTTAAATTCTTTTTGAATATTATTATTCTTCGTGAATATTGAAATTTATCAACATTTTCAAATTCTGTTTTGTATTTTGTGTGTTAATACTATACCTCTCTGATACCAAATATTTTGTTTTAGCACTATTTATTTCAAGCCCCACCTCTTTTCCAGCACCTATTAATTTTTTAATTGAATTTGTCGAATTCCTATTATATAGAATAAATAATCTAGAATTTAATATAATCATTTACCTAATAATTATTAAGGAATTGATTAAGAATGTATGTATTAATACAAATTGAATATTTAAGTGGTAATTGCTCTTAAAAAGAATATTAACATAGGTATCTATTAACAAATATTTTAATTCTCATAACTTAATTAAATAATTAAATATTTATAACTAAAAATTTCATATGAGCGGAACATGCATTAATATATAATAAATCATTAAAATTATGATATCGTCACAAAAATTCAATTTCAAGATTTCATTCAATTTTTAATGTCTTTTTGAATTTTTTTGTCGTCTTTATCCTTTATTTTTATTTATTTATTTAAATGTTCTTTAATTACTTATTATAATATATGAATTTGAATGATATTGATATTATATATTTATTTTTTATTTTTGAACTTGGTGAGATTTGACCCTCAGTTTCAAATTTTTTAAATCTGCAAAAATTGGTTTGTTTTTATGCACAGAGTGCAGCAGGGAAATTACGTTTATTTTAAAAATAAATAACACAAGTAGTATAAGCGAAGATTTTTTTTCAAGTTATACATAGATACTTAAAGATTTTTTTATATTGTTATGTCTGACCATTTTCTTCAAAAAAACATGGTAATGCACACGTTCAGTACGAAGGCGGTACTCATGAAATTCTGGGAGAAGTGATTTCTGAATGCAGACTTCAGGGCGATGATTGAACGGCCACTTGAATAGTACCATGCCCGCTCCGTGTATGTATGCTCTGTGGCCCGCTCCTCTCTCGTCCACGCCATTATCGATGCTGTAGCTAAATAACATAAAACATTAGATACTGCTGGTTATAATGATCGTCACCTCACCCTTATCAGGACAAATGGGACGCTTTTCAAATCAGGAAGTTTCCATGTAGTTTACAAAAACAATATTGTGAATGTTGGGAATTAAAAAATTGTAAAAAATTTTTTATGTATATAAACAATATATATTTGAAAATTAATAAAAATTATAAAATTATATTTACAAATTATGTGGTGATCTCACTATTAAACATATCTTATTTACATATTGTTTTTTTCATATATTGTATTAAAATTTTCTCTTGTGAGAAAGCATTTTCAACAGAAAGGAATAATTTTTTATGTATAGATATATATTAAATAATTTAAATTAATTAAATTATAAAATTATATTTACAAATTATGTGATGAGCTCACTATTAATCTTTTTAACATATTGTTTTTTCGCTTGTGCGAAAATTTGACAATTTTTGAATTGTTATTATTGAATTTATACAGCTAGATGAAAATAGTAATGTTCTAAGTAATATATAATATAGTACCGGGACCCCGAGCCTCGGCTCGGTACTTAAGTTAAAAAAAATGATTCATTATTATTGGATTTGGCTGGTAATATTAATACCTGGGACACCGAGCTCTCGCTCTACCCTTTAAAAAATATTGATATACAATTCTTTAATTATTTATTACAATTATTAAATGTATTAAATAATATTTTATTGAAAAAATATTAAAAATTATAAAACTATCTAAAACTTAATTAATAAAAGAACAATGAATAAATAAATCACGAAAATAGATAAAAAAAATGCACGCGGCGAGTTTCGATCCTTCGAACTCGGGGAGTAAAAACAATTGTTTTTACCACTGGTCTAAGATATTTTGATAATAACAAACATATTTTTACCATCTTTCAAAGACATTTATTTGTTTTGTTGTTTTTTTTTTGAGAGAGATTAATAAATATATATATATTTTATTAAAAATAAATATTTTTAATTTTATTTCGAAATTAAATAATGAATTTTAAAATATTTTAAATATAAAAAAATGTTAATACAATATCATTTAAAAAAAAGCGGTAGTCAACCAATCGTATTTTATTTTGTTGTTTTTTTTTTTGAGAGAGATTAATAAATATATATATATTTTATTAAAAATAAATATTTTTAATTTTATTTCGAAATTAAATAATAAATTTTAAAATATTTTAAATATAAAAAAAATATTAATACAATATCCTTTAAAAAAAGGCGGGAGTAAAATTTCAAAATGGATGCCATTGACGTCACCCATATATAATTTTTAATTAAGAAATAAATAATGAAGCTGTATGTTTCAAGAGATGTGATCAATAAAACTCAATTTTTCTTTATAAATACTATATCTAGTGTGAATTTGAAAAAAATCGTTAGAGCGGTTTTTGAGAACCAATATAGAAATATAGAAATATAGATACATATATACAATTTTAGCTAGCATAATAAGATAAGATAATACATAATACATAATATTTATTTGAAAATTAATAAAAATTATAAAATTATATTTACAAATTATGTGGTGATCTTACTATTAAACATTTCTTATTTACATATTGTTTTTTTCATATATTGGATTAAATTTTTCTCTTGTGAGAATATTTGGCAATTTTTAAATTGTAAATATCTAATTTGCATTTTCAACAGAAAGGAATAATTTTTTATTATATAATATATAATTTCCAAAAAAACAAAACAATATAAGACCTATAAATTTACACATTTGAAAATAGTTTTATTATTAAATAAACAAAACATACCATCTTGGGTTTAACTTTTTCTTTTCGCTTGTTGTAAAATCGCTGTAAAGTAAAAGTCTGATGTTGTGTTTCCTCAATTTTGACGCTATTTTTTTTCTGTTGTTCCTTTTATATAAGGTAATGTTATTTGTGATCCTGTATATTGGTTTTTCGTTTTCATTTTTGATTTCTGTCTTTTTTGTTTTTCTGAATTTTCTAATTTCATATTTCGAGAAGCTATTGTTTATGCAGGGCCGTCCTAAGATTTTCGGCGCCCGTGGGCTGCTAAAATTTTGCACCCCTTTTCATAAGAAATTACACAGAATGGTTAGTAAAAATATATAAACTAATAAAAAATGCCGCCCCCAGAAGGCTTGCGCCCTAGGGCTATAGCCCAATTAGCCCTGTGGTTAGGGCGGCCCTGTGTTTATGAAAGCTTCCTTCAATCGTTGTTTTTTCTTTTTTTAATATTTTCAATTGAGCATATTTCTTCTGCTCTTTTGTGCAGTGTTTTTATCACTCCATATTTTTGTGATGGATGGTGGTTGGATTCTGCGTGGATATATCTGTTGGTATGAGTTGTTTTTCTGAAAATATCAAAATTCAATCTATTCTGTTTCTTTTTTATTAATACATCAAGAAAAAAAGGCGATTAAAATTGGTTATTAATACATTTTTTGTTTTGTTTAATCTCTATATATTCCAAAAGTCTTATACTATTCTTTGCAAATTTGTAAATTTATGGTATTATAAATTATATAATAATATCAAATAATGCAATCTTGGTGATTATTTAATTCTGTAATGAAAGGGGGATCAAAAATAACATTGTTAAGGTGATGTGGCGTACAGGCGATCACTGGTGAAGAGACGATCACTTATATTCAGGGTGAAATCTTGTGGCTGTTGACTCACGGTACTTTGCTTCTTGTTAAAAACAAAGCAAGTCAGACGAATTCTGTAAAACGAAAGAATCGTTATATGCAATTTTGCCTCTATAGTTCTACAATTCTTAAAAGAGAAATCATTAATTAATCGATTAAGTACGAATCAAATAGTAAATCGTGTATATTTGTTTGGTCTAAGAGATCATCCAGAAATGATTGGGACTACATTTCAATCGGTGATACAAATCACTTCTTTTTAGAGTATTGAAAGAATAAACCATGAATCGACTCTACGTTGAGTGTTGATCTTGTTTACCATCTTATAAATTTAAATTTCAATATTTTAATAATGATGCAGAGAAAAAGTAATATTAATTGAATATTTAAGCCAGATGCAGATTTTTTGGTTTTGACAGTGCGATCAGGCATTTATTCGCTACCAATAAAGCCGTGTTTCGAACACGTTAAATACATGATCAGGTTTATAACCACCTGAGGACACACTGAACTGAACAATGCTTGTAAACAATGAAATCAAAAAAGTGTGCATCAAGATTGCGCAAGATTTGACAACATTTGCCATTATAGCGAAACATTTTAGACCAGTCATGGACAAAGAACGGCCCGCGGGCCAAGTGCGGCCCTTCTGGCACTTTAATTCAGCCCGTGACAGGATTTTGTGAATAACCATTACATTACACATAAGGGATAAAATAGTTTCTGCTTAGCTAGAACAGAATAACGGTTTCTTTCTCATTGCGTTTTAAGCATCTAATATTAACTGAACACTCACATCTGGAGTCAAAGAAAACCATGTTTAAATTCTGTTCTTTTGCGTTGGATGAAAGTACGGATATAAATGACACAGCTCAGTTACTGATTTTTATAAGAGGTATTGATGACAACTGTATTGTATAAATTTTTATAAATTAATATCTGCGGTTATATTGAATAGATATTGATACCTAGTCACCAAGCCGTAACTCGGCCATTAAAAAAATATTCCTTAAAGCGATTTAATATCTGAAATATATATATATATATATATATATGGTTCACCGAGCCGCCGCTCGGTACTTTTAAAAGATTATTCCTTATTTACTATGAATATTTGGGATGAAGATTATTATTTAAAATAAATAAACGACAAAATATATGAAATTTAAAAGCACATACATTAAAAAAAAATAGTCATAAAATATACAGCCCTTAAACGTACGTATTAATGCACTGTAAGACAGAAAAGTATGGCCTGTAGATAATAATATTTTGTATTTATTGATTTTGTCTGACGTAGATGCTGACCATGGCAAATTTAAATGCATTTAAATTCCCTATTTTACATTAAGAAAAAAACTAACAAAGATGATTTTTCCAGAGTCTGAAATCAATACAGATCGATTTTTCTTTATAAAAATTATCCATGATGTGAATTTCAAAAAAATCCTTAAAGCGGTTTAATAATTCAAAAATACATATATACATACAATTTTTGCTGTATAATAAGATAAGATAAGATATAATGTATAGCATATGTTCAAATAGAGGTAAGTATGTATATAAGAATATTGTGGTGAAATTTTATAGTAACCGGTTCAGCCAATTTCGAGTCTATAACATCACTACTTTCCAGACATACAGACAGAAGGACGAAAAATTTTAGTCACTTTTGGATTCTAGAGGTCTTGAAACGTCAAGATATTTAAAAAAATTTAAATTTTGAGAAATGTGCAGACAAAAACCTTTATATAAAGGTATATATAGATTATATAAATAGGGAACAATTATACTACATAATTTTTTTTTAGATATAAATACAAATTATTTTCAAAGAATATAATAAATATCATTTAAATTCTGCTATTTTTAAATTTTTTTTTTCATTTATTTTTTTAATTTTTTTTTTTTTTTGTATTTATTTTAGGTCTTTTTCCTTAGTGTTTTTAAAATGAATTTAATATCAATTCAGAAAAATAATAAAATACTTCCTTAATTATAATAGTATTATTAATATATAAAAAAATATAAAATTTAAATAAACAAATAAAAAACATATAAATCTAATAATAATAAGTTATTAATCCTATGCCTAAATGTATTTCACTTCTTACATTTAAATTTATCAAAAAGGTAAGTGATTAGATTTAATGTACTAAAAAGATATATATAAAATGAATAATATGTTTTTAGGAATGATATGTGGTCATAATAACGATCTAAAATCCGCTGGGACATATCAATGCACAAATCTCGGTACTCGTCTATTGAATACACAATATCCCAATTATGGAGAATTATTTGAAGTGCCTGAAAAAGTTCAAATCCAATGGCATCGAGGAGGGTATATGATTACTTCAGCATTAATGTCTAAGCCAAAAGGAGGGACCAGAATTGGATGTCCTGACCGATGTGATGTTGAAGGTTCTCTAACTGATATTCCTATTGCACCCGTACATTTGGTGTTCGAAGGTGAAAAAGAAAATCCATTAATAAGTCTTTTACGTCGATTTAAAAAAAAGAAAATTGAGGGACCAACTACTGAGGATTTACAAAGACAATTAGATTATCTTCAGATAAGATTAAAAGAATTGGAAGAAGTAGAAAAGAAAAAGTTAAATGAAGAAAATGATTTAATTCAAAAATTGAATTTAGAAAAACAAAAGGAACAGTGTACGAAAAAAAAGTGTTCGAAAATAAAAAAAACAAAAGGAAAAGAAATAATAGTTTGTGATAAGAAAAAATGTAGGAGAGAACTCAAAGAAAAACAAGCAAAATGTGTAGAATGTGGTAATGAACAAAGTGAATGCATTACAGAAGAACCATATGAGAAAAAAAAACACAAGGAAAAGAAAAATAAAAATAAAAAAAGAAAGAAAAAGTCAAGAGAAAAATATGAGGAAAGTGAAGAAAATTTAAGCGATGTTGTCATATTTACAGAAGAAGAGAAACGAGAGGATTACCAATGTATGGATAATTCTTTAGGTGTTCCTGAATGTGCTTGTGTACCGTTAAGAAAAATTGGTCCAGAAGAGAGTCCTGATATGCAAGCTTGTGCGAAGGATAATCCAAACAAAAAAACTGTTAAAAAAAAACTTAAACGCGATTCTGAATACTGTACAAAAGATCCAATTTCTAAATCGACTAATAATTATGAAAATAAAGATTATATTAAAAGTGAAAGAAATATGGACAAATCATTAAAAGATAATATCGAAATAAAGAAAGAAAAGAAGCGTTCTAAAGATAATAAATCAAAAGACAAAAAAGACAAAAAAAGAACTAAAGAAAAAAAGGAGAAAAATAAAAAATCGAAATGTACAGATAAGGATTCTGGAAAAGTATGTAGTAAAGTAATAATAAATCAATGTGAGTTTAGTAAAAATAAAGATTGTTCATCTGGATATGATCATGAAAGTAATTATAAGAGTTGTAATAAGTATAATTCTTTTGTAAGTAATCACAAAGATAATAAACTTATTAAACTATTTAAAAGAGCACCAATTACATCAGAACAAGTCTCATCATCATCGATTTCAGGTTCATCTATAAGGAATAAAACGAAAGACATTTTACATAATTTAAAAAGCGAATCAACAAAAATATTCTTTAAAAAAAATGATAATCATGTTGTTAATTATTTATGGGAATCAAGAGAAAGAAAAAATGCAAACAATTTATCACTTCATCCAAGATTCGATAATGATAGTGGCATAATATTATGGAAAAATGATTTATTTAAAATTAATTCATCATCGTCTAATTCAAAAAACGAATTAACAACGCAAACATCAACAACAACATTTGAAGACAAAGCATTACAATGTGAATTACCAAGTAAAATCAAAGGTGAAATAAAAAAATCCTACTATCGAAAGAATAAGATAAAGGAATTTAAAAATCGAAAAAAATTTGTGGTTAAAAATTGTACAAGGAAAAAACTAAAATCGATAAAAAATGTTCGCGAATATCATGAAAAATTTAACGATGGTTCTAGTAACTCTATCAAATCAAATTATAATGAAGGGAACCCACAAAAAATTTGCATAAAGATATCAGGGGGAGAATTAATTGCTGGATCCTATATAAAAGGTCGAGAAGAAGAAGAGGTTTTCAATATTCATATATTGTCCACTGATAATGATCAAAATAATTCATTATCAGTAATGAATAATGAAATAAATAATGAAGAGGTAAGAAATATTTTTATTGAAGAAGTTGAGGATGGTAATTATATTTTTGGTAAAATAATTGAAAATGAAAGTTATATTTTTAAGCAAAAACATTTAATATCAGGTTTGAGATTAGATGAGAATGGAATCCGCTTATCTGCTGGAGGTGAATTAGAAGAAAGAGAAATTTATATCCCCAAAAAATCTAAAAGCGAAGGCTATTTATTCAAAAATCATAACAAGACTCAAAGATATTTTTCCAGTGAATATAATATGATAGAGAGATATATAGGTGAACCCGTTATTGATCTTATTAAAGATAAACTAAATTTAATTAAACGAGATTTAGATTTTGAAGTAAAAAAATGTGAATGTAGTCGAAAAAGCAAGAATTTGAGTTCCTCTCCACGCCATCATCTCAATAAACCCAGAACATCTAACACAATAAGAAATAACGTGAACCCACGAACATCAATTTTAAATAAACAAGAGAAAATAGAAGCACCAATGATAAATATTCCCATTAATCAACAACCCATTTTATCTACAGAAAGAAATGAAAGTTCAGGTTGTTATACCCTTTGTTTGAATAAGTTTTTTCCATGTTGTAACTGTAAATGCTGCAAAAGATGTTGTAAAAATTTAGATATCGCCTGTTGTTGTTATAAAAGTCATGAGACAATATCTGATATTGTTATTGCTGATTCAAATTCAGAAGTTGTTCCTACTTCAAAAAGAGTTGAAATAATTGAGAAAGAAATTATTCCAAACAAAGAAGAGACAGTGGAAAGTTCAATAAAAAGATATCCTGTAGAGTCAGATAATCATAAGAATTCATTGAGACAAAAATTTCTTTATAAATTTCGAATTTTTAATTTTGAATGTTATTGTGGAAGAAAATTCGAATATTTGAGAAAGAAAGGAATGACAGATTGTCAAAATTATGAAGAAGAAGAAGAAATATCGGAGGAAAGTATAGAGGACGAGGATCAGATAGAAGATACAATGAGAGAAGAACTTCCAATTATACCAGAAGAAATTCACTCAAAACCAGTTGCTAATTTATCTTCTTCACCATCTACCTATGAATCAGAAAGACCACCAGAAAAAAAGTCATGTGGTAGAAAGTGTTGTCCTTGCTGCTTCAAGAAAAAAAATGTAAACAAAAGAAGTAAGGAAAATAAAAAAAAAAGAAAACGTTATTCTTTTCTATCAAAAGATCCAGCACCCCTTGAATGTTGTTGGCTTCCTTGTTGTCGATTTGTTTGTCGATTGTGTTGTGGATGTTGTCCGACAGGTATGATAAATAATAATAATAATAATAATGAAATTATGGAAAAAAAAGAGTACCGGGGAGTAATGTCAGCTTATCCCGGCCATGCCAAAAAGGCCCATATAGAAAATCGCTTTTGTTATGTTTGGAGGAGGAATTTTGTGAATTTTCATAGAGAGCGATTGATAAATCAATTAAAGCCTTGCCGTTTGTATTGTATATTATGCCAGGCCATTGACCCTGAGGAACTTGAACATGAAATATATAGTCGAAAATACTATCTTAATAAATTAGAGCAAAAACAGTCATCATATTTTGACGCTAAGCCCACTTTATATTCTTATGAACAACCAGTTAATGAAGAGATAGAACGTAGTTGGAAAATAACAGATGTTTCTTCAGCAAGAATGCCAGAATATGATAAGAAATGTGAAAAGAAATCACAACAGCCTGAAGTAAATTTCCAAGAAAATCGTACTCCATGGGTAGGTAACGAACATCGTAATAATATGCCAATGTATAGCCGTCCAGGATTCTGGAAAAGACTTAAAAGACATATTATTTCTATCTTATGAAAGGCAATGATATTCAAATATGTGTTGTAAATATATGACAATTAATCACTATTGAGTTTTTGCTTTATATTTTATTATAGTTAATATTTATTTGTATTTAAATGACCTTAGATTGTCAAGTTTCAGAATAATTTATGAAGTTTAAACAAAAATATGATAGTAAGTGAAAAATTAGCTGGAGTGTCTCCACCAGGGGGGGGTCTCTCTTACGGCAGAGAAATTTCCAGTGTGACAGGTCTCCACTCGACTATCTCGCAATTTGAATAGGATTAAATAACATAATATATTATATTTAAATTAAATTTCATTAATTATAAATTATAAATAATAAATATTAAACCAGCGCGCATGTTTGGCTTTTTGTTGATGGTACCACGGCGCGTGAGATTTGCAGTGTTAAAAAATTAATTCTGGTAATTTCAGCTAATCAATCAAGCTGAAATTCTATATATAGCAGTTTTATACAATTATTAATCATGTGAAAAATTATCAAACATATATCTTTATTTTTACGGTCACTTTAGAGGAAAAAAAATCAAAACGTTGTAAGTAATGACCCTCTTCCGGTTGAGCTACATTTCTCAAAAGTTGATAGAAAACTACGAATTTTGAATAATGCTAATGTCATCATTCTAGCTTCTAGTGTAATCTTGTCTACATACACACACAGACATTTTTTCTCAACCTTAGTGAAAATGATTCAGGAACCTTTAAAACGTATAAAAACATCAAAATCTCAACATCGAAAATTTTCGTGATCGCAATACTATCTCTTACGAGATAGTAATTAATGACAAAAGTCTTCAATCTCTTTGATTACTCTTCCTTCTGTATTTTTGTTGTAATCTGAGATAATAACCATAATCATTTGTTTCTAAAAGTCAAATCAACCCCATAGCTATAATATATCAACTCAATGCATACACATGCCATCTATCTTTGTTTTTAATAAAATTGTAGAAGGAAAAATGCACGTAATTTATTATATACCTACGTAAATAGAAATCACAAAAAGTAGACGAAATAGAAAACAGTAATCAAAATATAATTATATAATAATATGCGCCAAAAAACTAATATAGAATTTTAATTAATGAAAATTTTAAATAGTAAAAAACGGATTAATTTCAATATAAATTTTATTAAACTTTATGTTCATTTCAACAATTACTATCCTTATAAGCTTATATTAGACTCAATATATCATCCAATATTTTTCGTAAAAGTCGGCTTTAAAAATACATTTATATAGTGATTTATTTATATATATATCCTTTGTTTATGCTCCATACTTATTTGTTAGATCCAGTTAGATCGATGCAACTCATTTTAAAATTGGCCACTCTCGTCTTCTCGACAGAGTTGGAAGGAATATATTTATAGTTTTCTTCTGAATAATAATATATGCATTAAATAATAAATTGCATTGGACATTTACAAAACATTAATATATGTATTTGAAAATTAAAATATAAGAAATTGTGGTTTAAATGATATCGTTGGCAGCATTGGTCCATCATCCATAGCTATATTCATTAAATTAATAATTGGAAATGTCAACATTTTTGACTTTCTACAAATTTTAACTATTATTATAAAATAAATCCTTATTCTGAAAAAGATACAAAATATCCTATATATATAGGTAGATAGTTTAATCTTTGTTTAAAGTATTAAAAATTGTCATGAAAATAATCAGTTTTAATCAAATTATAAAGTTATTAAAATTTTTAAAAATAAATAACTATAAGGATATAAAAGTATAGGAATTTTGTATAAAATGAAAAATATTTTTTAGGTCCTGTGGTATGCTGTTTATATTGTCAAACTAATTTTACCAATGAGGATATTTTATCTAAACATTTAAAAAAGTGTATTCCGAAAAAAATATGTTCATTTTTAAAATGGCAATTAAAATTCAAAAACAACATATTGAGTAATTCAAAGGAACATAAGGAGGAAAGAAATTATAAAAAATATTCTAAATCAAAATCAACTGTTTTAAAGACAAATGAATGTATCTATTGTAAAAAGAAATTTAGTTTAAAATATTCTTTAAAATCTCATTTGTTAAGTCATACAGGTGAAAAACCTTTTGAATGTAATTTTTGAAATAAGAAATTTAATCAAAAATCTACTTTAACAACACATTTAATAATTCACAGAGGAAAAAAGCCTTTTGAATGTATCTATTGCAAAAAGAAATTTAATCAAAAATCTACTTTAACAACACATCTATTAATACACACATGAGAAAAATCTTTTGAATGCTACTACTGTAAAAAGGATTTTAGTTGAAAATCTGATTTAAATTCTCATATATTTTCACGTACAGATGAAAAGGCTTTTGAATGTATTAATTGTAAAAAGAAATTTAATCGAAAAGCTCATTTAGATAAACATTTATTAATTCATACAGGAGAAAAACCTTTTGAATGTATCTATTGAAAAAATAAATTTAATCAAAAGTCTACTTTAACAACACATTTAATAATTCGAACAGGAGAAAAGCCTTTTGGATGTAACTATTATAAGAAAAAATTTAATAAAAAATGTATTTTAATTAAACATTTATTAACTCATACAGATGAACAACCTTTGAATGTAACTATTGTAAGAAAAAATTTAATCAAAAATCTATTTTAATATATCATAGGGCTGATAAGCATTTGATTTTAACATAATTGTAACCCTAGTCCTCTAATATTTATATATTTATCTTAAAGCCATATAATATAATAATACATAATAAGTATTTTTGTTAATTTAAAACTCGCTTATGATTGAACAATTATGAATGATATTATTTATAAATTAAATTTAATTCAAAATATTATTTTAATAAATATTTAATGTTTCATACAAATGTTAAAACTTTTGAATGTAATTTTTACAAAAGGGAATTTATAGGCAATGGATATTTATTTACAAAAGGTTAAAAAATAAATATCATTATTAAAATAATTATTTTCTTTATTGGATTATTAATATTAAAAAATTATCATTTACAATTAATAAATTAATATATTGTTTTCTATAGTAGTGATTGGTATTTCAGCAGGTATATTTCGTTGCTATATTCAAGGCAGGAATTTGCAATCATTGCTCTGTTACGATTGGTCTGTGATTTATTTAATATATTAATTCTTTGGATAATTTATAAGTTTTAATTAATGTGTAATGGATGTTAATACTTGGGAAGACAGGAAATATCCTATTTATATAGGTAATTTTGATTTTAGGCTATTTTTTGGTATAACAATTTTAAATTCTCATAATTTTTTAATATAATGAAACTTGTTTATAGGTCCTCTAGTGTGCTGTTTACATTGTCATACTAATTTTATCAATGAGGACTTTTTATCTAAACATTTAAAAAAGTGTATTCCGAAAGAAATATGTTCATTATTAAAAACTCAATTAAAATTCAAAAAGAATATATTGAAAAATTCAGAAAAAAAAGAGGAGAGAAGTCATAAAAAATATACCAAATCAACTAATAGCATTGTTAAGAAACATGAATGTACATATTGTAAAAAAAATTTTGGTGCAAAATCACATCTCAATACACATTTATTAACTCATACAGGAGAAAAGCCTTTTGAATGTAATTATTGTAAAAAGAAATATAATCGAAAATCTAATTTAAATATTCATATATTAAAACATACGGGTGAAAAACCTTATGAATGTAATTTTTGTAAAATGAAATTAACTACAAAATATCATTTAAATAAACATTTAATGATTCATACAGGTGAAAAATTTTTTGAATGTAATTTTTGCAATAAGAAATTTAATCAAAAATCTAATTTAACAACACATTTAATAATTCATACAGGAGAAAAACTTTTTGAATGTAACTATTGTAAAGAGAAATTTAGATTAAAATGTTCTTTAAAATCTCATTTGTCAAGTCATACAGGTGAAAAACCATTTGAATGTAATTATTGTACCAAACGATTTAATGTAAAATCTAGTTTAAATTTACATATATTAACTCATACAGGGGAAAAACCTTTTGAGTGCATGTATTGTAAAAAGAATTTTTGTCGAAAATGTGATTTAAATATTCATATATTACAACATACGGGTGAAAAACCTTATGAATGTAATTTTTGTAACATGAAATTTAATTCAAAATATTATTTTAATAAACATTTAATGATTCATACAGGAGAAAAATCTTTTGAATGTAGTTTTTGCCAAAAGAAATTTTATCAAAGATCCAATTTAAAAACACATATCAGGATTCATACAGGAGAAAAACCTTTTGAATGTAATTTTTGC
The DNA here is from genome assembly GCA_963082975.1 of Labia minor. NCBI lineage: Eukaryota > Metazoa > Arthropoda > Insecta > Dermaptera > Spongiphoridae > Labia > Labia minor. The sequence continues at coordinate 78,400,437 of OY720344.1, forward strand.
GAAAAGAAATTTTATCAAAGAGGCAATCTAAAATCACATTTAAAGACTCATACAGAAGAAACTCCTTTTGAATGTAATTATTGTAAAAAGAATTTTAGTCAAATTTCTGATTTAAATTCTCATTTATTGACACATACAGATGAAAGCCTTGTTAATGCAATTATTGTAAAAAGAAATTTAATGTAAAAAATTCATTTAAATCTCATTTATTTATTCGAATAGAACCTAAGCGTCCGATTTTAATATAATAGTACATAATAAGTATTTATTTTTTAATTTAAAACAAATATCACTAACGTTTAATCTGACGAAGGTTTCAGACCAGTTTATTTGGTATAATCAATTTGTATTGCATTTATTCTTGTATGTTTTCTCCATTTTTAGTCTGAATCCCTATATAAAATTTAACAAATATATTATAATTATATTTAAAAATTCTGAGTTTTTTTAATTGTTGTAAAACCTCTTCCTTCTCACAATTGCAATTTTGTTCTTGAGAGTCGAATTATGTACCGATTTTTTTAAATTTCTCTTTCAAATGGTTTAAATCAACTGATTATTTAATAACTTACATGCAGCTAAATCGATTTAACCACTACATCTGCACATATAGTCTTATAAATTTTAAATATCTAAGCTGAAATTTATTTAAATTTTTTTCATAACTTATTGAACTATATTAAAATTGATAATATTTACAATGAAAATGCTTTATTATTTTATAAATTTGAATGACAAATTGAAAAATTGCGGTTACTAGATCTCTTTTCTGTTCATTTGCTCTCTCTCTCTATTGACTTATAAAATCTCATTCCTAACTTTTTATTAATCGCTTTTGAACAGTTGTATTAGAATTTCTTCATAAATTTATTTTAAATGTTCATAAAAATTATATAATTGTTTATGTGATCAACAATTTACAATTTAATTTTGAATTAAAATAGGAATAGGGAGAAACAAGAAAACAGTTTGTAATATTTGTATATATATTTGTATGTAGACCAAAATGTCAGCCTAGTTAAATATAAATATTAAAAAAAGAATTAATACAAAGCTGTTTTGCTTCATTTGCCTCATTTATCTAAAATATGAATAATAAAGTAAATTTAAGTGGTGGAATTGTTTTGCCGGTGAAGTTTAATAAGCCAGCTATCTAAAGAATATATTGTTTTTAAACTATTAAACATTGATATTTATTGTGATGATAGTCTAGAACAGGGATGTCCAACGTTTTAATTTAATGGGCCACATCTCAAACTTAAATATTTAACTGGGCCGCAAAATTACCAGAATATGTTAAGCCTAGCTAGTGAATGTCTCAAAACTTATGGAGATTTTTGGAAATAGAGGTGGTTTTTTGTTTTTGAATGTTGCATCCTTTTTTTTATAGCCTCGAAGTTATAGGTCGCTTGCCGGACTGTGAATTCTTTAAAATTTAACTCCAAAATGAGTCGATAGTGGGCCGCATCAAAACTTTGAGTGGGCTGCGAGTTGGACATCCCTGGTCTAGAAAAACTAATCATTTTCCATTTTGATTTCTATTTCGGATTTAATAATATATTTTGTTATTTTTAGTTCGATAATTTCAAGTAAGGTTTTTATCGTAGCTATATTCACGAACAATATTTCCGAAAAATCAATCTTTTTAATTGTTATCAACTACAAATAGATTTTTGATGATTTGGTAAATTATTGAATTTATATAGAATGGATATATATTCACAAAAGGTTTAAAAAACATCCAATATATATAGGTAAGATACGTGTTGTTTTCTCTTAATTAAAAAAGTACCGGGACCCCGAGCCTCGGCTCGGTACTTAAGTTAAAAAAAATGATTCATTATTATTGGGTTTGGCTGATAATATTAATACCTGGGACACCGAGCTGTCGCTCGACTCTTTAAAAAATATTAATATACAATTCTTTAATTATTTATTACAATTATTAAATGTTGCATCATTGCATCAATCTGATTAAAATGAATTGAACTGGGGTCCTCAATAATACAAACAAACAATTTTAGCTAGCATAATAAGATTAATCCAAGTAATATCGTCTATTTCTATTCGACACTATTTTCAGTTATGAAATGAACAGTCAGTAGAGAGTAAAAAAATTGTATTTGAACACCGCCGTTTTTTAAAATAATTAAATTATTTTATAGATTATAAAATAAAAATTATTGTATTAACATTAAAAATATTGAAATAAAAAATAATAGTTTGATTTAATAAACTAAAATATTATAAACATTTTTAGTGGGAATTTCTCAGGGAGCTAGGGAGCCCAATTCATTTAACCATCCATGTTACATAAGGCAAAATAATGTCTTAACACTCCCTTTTTTAAAATTTAAAATAGAGGGAGAGAAAGAGTTTTAATTATATTCGAATAGTCGATATATTCTATATATCAGTATTTTTTTTTCTGAATTTAATACCAAGTTGATTTTCAAAATTTTCTATTCTTTATGCATATGATTGATTACATGTGTTAAAATTTAAACAAATTCAAATATTCTAATTTTTAAATTTATATATAATTTAATATTATTTTTTCGAGACTAATGGCAAATACCGGTGGCCCTAATCAGAGCAAGAGAAGACTCCTTAAGGTAGCGGCCCAGTAGATGATGTTATATGGATCGGAGATTTGGGCTTTACAACTATATTTTAAGTGAAAAAATGATTTCTTGGTTATATAAAAATTAAAATATTATTCGTTATATCTTATCTTCTTATACGAGTAAAAATTGTTTGTTTGTTTCTTTGTTTCATTGTTCTCAAAAACCGCTCTAACGATTTTTTTGAAATTCACAACAGAGATAGTATTTATAAAGAAAAATTGAGTTTTATTGATCACATCTCACGAAACTTTATTAGTTCTTCTTAATTTAAATTTATAATATATGGATGACGTCACAACCACCGCCTGTGAGATATATATATCTATTCTTAAAATAAAATTAAAAATATTTATATTATATTCATATATTTGATTTTTTAATTTCATTAATAGTTTTACATTTAAATTATTTGAAATTGTTTCACACAACGTTTAAAAGAAGATTTATCTTTATATTCGATTCGATATATAGTAGGAGAATTAAATGACGTTATCAATTTATTATACTCCGGTAAATATTATAAAATATTATTTACTAAATATTCAAACAATATCAAATATTCAATTAGATAAAACATTTATTTGTTTTTGTGTTCTTATTTAAAATACATTTTAATTTAATCAGTAAATTAATTATATATATTATTATTCGTTATATCTTTATTATACAGAAAAGTAGGCGTGTTAATATAAAATATATTATTGGGACACCGAACTATCACTCGACCCTTTAACCAATTTATACAATTTATTTTTATATACTTTAAAAATTTTACAATTTTTTAATTATTTATTATAATTGTTAAATGGGATTTCTAAAAATGACCCATTCAAAATTTGTTTCCTAAAATGTTTCAAATTAATTAAAATAAATTGTATAAATGTTCATTTATAAAATCTATATATCTGTGTGTCTGTTTTTCGATTTTTTAAATTTTGATTTTGGATTCGATTAGAGCTTAAAATGTGTAATAGTAAAGTGGTCTTGGTTTTTTAAAATTCGTTTGGGAACATGGTCAAATCGGCAGTCAAAGTTGAAAATTCCCCATATATTATAACTACTGTAATTAGTATTATTATAATGTAAAATTATAAAGAAAAAATGTTTAGACATTATTATAGACATTTTCATTCTGTAAATTAAATAATTTTATTTCATTTAAATAAATATCTATTTTTAAATATTTTTTTCTCTCTACATTATTTATCTAATTATCACAATATATTAAGATCATACCGGGACCCCGAGCCTCGGCTCGGTAATTAAGTTAAAAAAAATAATTCATTATTATTTTTATTTCGAAATTAAATAAAAAATTTTAAAATATTTTAAATATAAAAAAAATATTAATACAATATCCTTTAAAAAAAGGCGGGAGTCAAATTTCAATATGAATGTAATTTGTGACGTCATATATAAATTAATAATAAATAATATTAATAAATATTAAATTTAATAAAAGAACAATGAATAAATAAATATAAAATAGTAATTTATTAAAAAATAAACATGAAAATAGATTAAAAAACAAAAAAAAACAAATTTATTATTTTTAAATATCGATGCTCGAGTCAAGCCTCGACCCCTTAACTCCACTCGCACTCAGTCAAAACAGTCTCTCTACCCACTGGTCTAAGATATTTAGATAATTTTTTTTTTCATCTTCCGAAACCAAATACCAAACTATTTTATTTTGTTGTTATTTTTTTTTTTTTTTTTGAGAGAGATTAATAAATATATATATATATATTTTATTAAAAATAAATATTTTTAATTTTATTTCGAAATTAAATAATAAATTTTAAAATATTTTAAATAAAAAAAAATATTAATACAATTTCAGTTAAAAAATAAAAATGGATGCCAATTTTGACGTTTTCCATATATAATTTTAAATTAAGAAATAAATAATGAAAATGTATTTTTCCAGAGATATGATCAATAAAACTTAATTTTTCTTTATAAATACTATATCTAGTGTGAATTTGAAAAAAATCGTTAGAGCGGTTTTTGAGAACCAATGGGTATATATAGATACAATTTTAGCTAGCATAATAAGATAAGATAATTTTTTTTCTTTATTGGATTAATGATTTTAAAAAAATTTTATTTACAATAAATAAATTAATATATTGTTTTGTATAGTAGTCATTGATATTTCATCATGTAAACAACTTATTTAAAATATATGTTTAACCCCACTTAAAAAGATACTTTTTTAAATTAATGAAAAAACATGTTGTTTTAGGTCCTGTATTTTGCTATTTATATTGTAATACTAATTTTGTCAGTGAAGATTTTTTAGCTAAACATTTAAAGAAGTGTATTATGAAAGTAGTATTTTTATTATTAAAAAGTCAAATAAAAATAAAAATGGATTCAGTTAAACATTTCAAAAGAGAACTTGAAGACTATTTCTGTGAAGACAAGTGCAGAGTCTTTTAAATGTAACTACTGTGAGAAAAAATTTAGTCTAAAATCTAATTTAAATAAACACTTCATAGTTCATTCAAGTGAAAAACCTTTTAATTGTAACTATTGTAAAAAACTATTTTGTCGGAAATTCGATTTTAATAGACATTCATTAATTCATACAGGTGAGAAATTTTTTGAATGTAAATATTGTAAAAAAAAAAAATTTTTATGAAATCACTTGTAAATTCCCATTTATTAAGCCATACAGAGTCAAAAAAGCCTTTTGAATGTAATTATTGTAAAAAGATATTTAATGGAAAATCTGATTTAAATAGGCATATACTAATTCATACAGACGAAAAACCTTTTGAGTGTAATTATTGTAAAAAGAAATTTCGTTTAAAATCACATTTATTAACTCATACAGGGGAAAAGTCTTATGAGTGCAATTATTGTCATGAAAAATTCCGATTAAAATCACATTTAAATACAAATTTATTAACTCATACAGGGGACAAACCTTTTGAGAGCATCTATTGTAAAGAGAAATTCCGTATAAAATCAGATTTAAATTTTCATTTATTAACCCATACAGGCGCAAAACCTTTTGAATGTAATTATTGTCAGAAGATATTTAAAAATAAATCTATTTTAAAAAGACATTTAATAATTCACACAGGTGAAAATCCTTTTGAATGTAACTATTGTAAAAAGAAATTTAGTCTAAAATCTAATTTAAATAGACATTTAATAATTCATCTTTTGAGTGTAATTATTGTAAAAAAAAATTTAATTTAAAATCAAATTTAAATTCTCAGATCACCACATAATTTGTAAATATAATTTTTATTAATTTTCAAATATATATTGTTTATATACATAAAAAATTATTCGTTTCTTTTAGATATGTAAATTACATAAAAAATTGTAGAATTTTCAGTTAAGTGAAAAATTATTTATTCAGAGATAAAACTAACATTTCTGAAAAAAGTATAATTGATTGCTGAGATGTTAGTTTTATCTCTGAATAAATAATTTTCAACATAACTGAAAAATCTACAATTTTTTAATTCCCAATATTCCTTTTAAATAAAAAAAACGGACTAAGCACGGTTAATTAGTTTTAAATTAGTTGCCTTTCGCATGTAGATAGCGCAAAAAAGCGGGCATGGCGCGGTTTGAATTAGTTTTAAATTAGTTACCTTGCGCCGTCAGAAAGCGCAAAACGCCGTTTCAAAAAATTAACATTGGGTGTCCAGGTCTGATAACGGATAATCTGTGGTTTTTATCAACTCCGCTTCATGTATGTCTGTCTGTCTGTCCGCTCTTATGACAAATTGAAATCAATTTTTTATCAACTTTAAATTGACTATTGAAAATTTTTATAGATATTTTAATGGATCCCTAGAAGGTATGGTAGAAATATAATTGAATTAAAATTAATTAATTTTAATATAATTATATATTAATTGATTGAATATTTGAATTTTTATTCATGCCATCTGACGGATAAATATTGAGTTGGTTTTCATTTTGAAAAAAAATTCAAAATAATTTATAAGATTAAAAGAGAAATTTGTTATTAATATAATAATTATTTATTTATAAATATAATATAATAATTATTATTTCATAAAATGACATTTACTTAACATAAATAAATAAATAAATGTTAGAAAATTAATATTTTTTTATTTTATTCAATTTGCAAATTTTGTATAACTTCAACTTTTCTATTTCTATTGTTATATTAAATAAATTTATTCAATTAAAATTTCACTAAAAAGAATAAAATAATATAAATATAAAAAAAATTATAAAATACGTTTTTCTCATGGACTAAAAAGAATAAAATAATTTTTCTATAAGCGTGACAAAAAGTTTATGGATGAATTGCTTCATATTCAACTAAAAAAGTTGGCCGCTTTTAGTTTTCATTTGCTTTCCTTTTTATTTCTATGCAACAAAATTCCTTTATAGAGCTATAATTTATATATATACTTACATACCACACTAAAACACTTCATTAACAAGTAAAACTATTTCTTCTAGTATAATCAACTGTTTTGGATTTGATTGATATTATGTAAATTGATAAAATAATAATTCTTTTAAAATTTGTTACATACTTTGAAATAAGCATATTGCAGTGAAAGGAAATAAAAGATTAATTTCTTAGCTCTTAATCTATCAATTTTATAGCATAATAAAAAAAAAATCAGTTTATGTGTTTAATAAAATTTTTATTATTACAAAGATTTGACTTAAATAATAATATAAATAAATAAAACTAAATGCATCCAACGTTTTTCATTGAATATGAAGCAATTCATCCATAAACTTTGTCAGGCTTATAGAAAAATTATTTTAATCTTTTTAGTCAATAAGAAAAACGTTATTTTGTATTAAATTTTTTTTATATTTATAATTAATAATGTATGGCGAGGGCATAGTCTGTGACACACAACTGGGGGATGATTTTACAAGACCAACGAAATCATTTTTTAAATTATGCTTGCTCTGCAGCAGTGCTATCTCTTGAGCGCCTGCAGAGTTAAAAATTAGGTGCCTGCAGCGCCATCTCTTAACCAGCACCCAAAAACTAAACAATGATTCAGCTTGGCAGGCTAAGTGAGATGTGGTGAGATGGGTTTGGTCCACAGAGCATCCGTATCACAGACTATCTTTAAGATGTCCCCACTCCGGGTTAAATTTTGAAGCAAAGTTTTAGCACATCGCGCCACCTGGTATCATAACCCATATACTAATTTTATAAAAAACGCTATAAAAAAGCGTGCTTGTGTGTGTGTCTGTGTGAATTTTTTTTTTTTTTTTTTTTTTTTTTTTTTTTTTTTTGTCGGGAATTCCGGGAATTAAAAAATTGTGGAAAATTTTCTGTTAAATGAAAAATTATCTATTTGGAGATAAATATTAGTTTAATTTCCAAATAAATAATTTTTCATTAACTGAAAATTTTCTACAATCTTTTTATGTAATTAACATATCTAAAAGAAACGAATAATTTTTTATGTATATAAACAATATATATTTGAAAATTAATAAAAATTATAAAATTATATTTACAAATAATGTGGTGATCTCACTATTAAACATATCTTTTTAACATTTTGTTTTTTCGCTTGTGCAAAAATTTGACAATTTTTGAATTGTTATTATTGAATTTATACAGCTAGATTGATATAGTAATGTTCTAAGAGTAATAGATAATATATAATACATAATACATAATATTTGTTCTAAAATTAATAAAAATTATAAAATTATATTTACAAATTATGTGGTGATCTCACTATTAAACATATCTTTTTAACATTTTGTTTTTTCGCTTGTGCAAAAATTTTACAATTTTTGAATTGTTATTATGGAATTTATACAGCTAGATGAAAATAGTAATGTCTAAGTGATAGATAATATATAATACATAATACATCATATTTATTTGAAAATTAATAAAAATTATAAAATTATGTTTACAAATTATATGGTGATCTCACTATTAAACATATCTTATTTACATATTGTTTATTCATATATTGTGAGACGTATAAATTTACACCTTTGAAAATAGTTTTATTAAATACACAAAACATATTATCTTGGGTTACTTTCTGAGGTATCACTCCACGGTTTAACTTTTTCTTCTCGCTTGTTGTAAAATCGCTGTTTTCATGATTAATCCATCTGAGAAATGATAACAAATAATTTTAAAATAGTTTAATAGATATGTTTGGAATATCGAATTTTAAGTACATGGGTTGATCTACAGGTTATAAATATGGTCTGTTTAATAAAAACTTAGCCTATTGTCTTGGATCAGGTATACGAGGAAATAGAAGAATAGTTAAAATAGAAAGAAACTCGTTCATTTTCAATAGACAACATATATTAATAATATATTCAAATATTTTATTTTATATGTACATAATTCAGTAATACTGAATATTAATGTAAATATAAATAATAATATTTAATATGGCAAATATGTAAAATTTTGTAAATAAATAAAATATTTAATAATATATTAATAAATTTAATATTAATATAAAATAATTTATATAATAAAATTTTACTTACTGTAGGCATGTTTGCAATTGCTGCCTTCGGATTTCGAATTTTTATGCACGATGTAGCCTGTGGCGAGGGGACAATGACACACATCAACACACATGGACACACAACTGGGGGATGATTTTACAAGTCCAAGAAAATAAATTCAAATTTTATCTTCTACAGTAGTGCGGCCTCGTGAGCGTCTTCAGAGTTACAAATTGGGTGCCTGCAGCGCCTTCTGGTATCATAACCCATTAAAGTCAAAACATGGACTCAGAGCTTGCCTAAGAGTGAGATGTACCTGATCCGTATAATAACACATAACACATAACAGCTCATAAGGATCCCAAACGATCCCAAAGGATCCCTCACCCTGGATGACATGGAGTTGTCAATTCTGTTATATGGTCTGTGGTTTATATAAACGAAAAAATGGATCTTAATTCAGAAGAAGACAAAAAATATCCAATATATATAGGTAATGATCTATTATAGGGAAATTTTTCTTTTGAAAATGCATAATTATAAAGGAAATAATTTGTTTATAGGTCCTCTAGTTTGTTGTTTATATTGTCATACTAATTTTATAAATGTTGATTTTTTATCTAAACATTTAAAAAAGTGTATGCACAAAGAAATATGTTCATTATTAAGAAGTCAATTCGAGTTCAAGAAGGATTCTCAGAAAAATTTCAAGAAAAACAGAAAGGACAAAAGTCTTGAAAAAGATATTAAATTAACCCATAATTCTGAAAAGATATATCAATGTAACTATTGCCAAAAGAAATTTAATGTGAAATCAAATTTAAAAAAACATTTAAGAATCCATACAGGTGAAAAGCCATTTGAATGTAATTATTGTCAAAACAAATTTAACCAAAAATCTACCTTAAATAGTCATTTATTAACTCATACAGGTGAAAAGCCTTTTGAATGTAATTATTGTAAAAAGAAATATAATCGAAAATCTAATTTAAATATTCATATATTAAAACATACGGGTGAAAAACCTTATGAATGTAATTTTTGCAAAAAGAAATTTAGTTTAAAATATTCTTTAAAATCTCATTTGTTAAGTCATACAGGTGAAAAATCTTTTGAATGTAATTTTTGCAATAAGAAATTTAATCAAAAATCTAATTTGACAACACATTTAAAAATTCATACAGGAGAAAAACTTTTTGAATGTAATTTATGCAAAAAGAAATTTAGTTTTAAACATTGTTTAAAATCTCATTTGTTAAGTCATTCAGATGAAAAACCATTTGAATGTAATTATTGTCCCAAACGATTTAATGTAAAATCCAGTTTAAATTTACATATATTAACTCATACAGGGGAAAAACCTTTTGAGTGCAAGTATTGTAAAAAGAATTTTTGTCGAAAATGTGATTTAAATATTCATATATTACAACATACTGGTGAAAAACCTTATGAATGTAATTATTGTAACATGAAATTTAATTCAAAATATTATTTTAATAAACATTTAATGATTCATACAGGAGAAAAACCTTATGGATGTAATTATTGTAACATGAAATTTAATTCAAAATATTATTTTAATAAACATTTAATGATTCATACAGGAGAAAAATCTTTTGAATGTAATTTTTGCCAAAAGAAATTTTTACAAAAAGGTAATTTAAAATCACATTTAAAGACTCATACAGGAGAAACACCTTTTGAATGTAATTATTGTAAAAAGAATTTTAGTCAAAAATCTGATTTAAATTCTCATTTATTGACACATACAGATGAAAGCCTTGTTAATGCAATTATTGTAAAAAGAAATTTAATGTAAAAAATTCATTTAAATCTCATTTATTTATTCGAACAGAACCTAAGCGTCCGATTTTAATATAATTGTAACCATAATCATGTGAGATAATTATAGTATTAAGTCATAATATAATAGTACATAATAAGTATTTATTTTTTAATTTAAAACAAATATCACTAACGTTTAATTTGACGAAGGTTTCAGACCAGTTTATTTGGTATAATCAATTTGTATTGCATTTATTCTTGTATGTTTTCTCCATTTTTAGTCTGAATCCCTTTCATATAAAATTTAACAAATATATTATAATTTCTTATATTTAAAAATTCTGAGTTTTTTTAATTGTTGTAAAACCTCTTCCTTCTCACAATTGCAATTTTGTTCTTGAGAGTCGAATTATGTACCGATTTTTTTAATTTCTCTTTCAAATGGTTTAAATCAACTGATTATTTAATAACTTACATGCAGCTAAATCGAATCAACCACTACTTAAATAAATTTATTCAATTAAAATTGCTCTAAAAAGAATAAAATAATATAAATATAAAAAAAAAATTATAAAATAACGTTTATCTCATGGACTTAAAAAGAATAAAATAATTTTTCTATAAGCCTGGCAAAGTTTATCGATGAATTGCTTCATATTCAACTAAAACGTTGGCCGCTTTTAGTTGTTTTCTATTTTATTTCTATGCAATTTTCATATAAATCTAATGCGCCTAACGTTTTTCGTTGAATATGAAGCAATTCATCCATAAACTTTGTCAGGCTTATAGAAAAATTATTTTATTATTTTAGTTCATGAGAAAAACGTTTTTTTATTAATTTTTTTTTATATTTATATTTATAATTATGCCTGTGACAACTAAATTTATTCCAGCAGAATTGTTTTTTGGACGGAAATTGAAAAGAGCAGGAGACTGGAAATTTAAAGATAAAGAACAAGAAGCAAACTTGATCGATTCCCAAGAAGAAAGAAATAAAACAAAGAAAGAAAATGAAGAAACCAGTAAAGGAAATGTTAAAAAATATTATTCGAAAATTTATAAAAATAGAAATCAATTGACAAGAAATTATGAAATAGGAGAGTTTTTGGAATATAAAGAGGTGTGCGGGCTTGTTACCAAGATGGACGGGACCATGGAGGATTATTGGCAAGTGTAGTGATTCGATAGTCAGATTAGAAAACATTAAAAATAAATACATAGTCGAGAAGGTACATATAAAGGATGTGAAGCCAGAGATAATGAAGAAGGAGAATATTTGTATACAAGAGTATCCAAGAAGGTGGTCCAGTGTTATTTTCCTGTACTATTATTATTATTATGATTATTGTTTATTATTGATTTGTAAAAGAAAGAAGATTGTATTTGATTTTTCCTAATAAAGTTTATTAAATATCTGTAATATGTTACAATATATATAGATAATTGATTTTTAATGATATCGAAAATAGCCTTATTTAATTTTATTTTAATCGTTTAACTAATCACTCTCCACGGTTCATCGCCCAGCCAAGCAAATACTCCACTCCTCTCCCCCTCTCGTTTTTTTTTATTTATTTATTTTTTAATTTTTTTTTTTTGTTTTTAAAATCTTTTGTACCCAGGAACTATGTCAAAGTTATATTTTTGAATTTTGACTTCAGGAAATTAGCGGCTCCTGAGGAGGTTTTAACAGAAAAGGCCCCGGCTCCCTGGTAAAGTTATCATTCTATATAGCCGGACCGCATAGTGTTAAGAATGAAGAAAGATAGGTTAGTGAGAAAAGTAATAAACAGCTTCCCTAACCAAAACAGAGGTGGAAAGACTGGTCTAAATAGGTCCTAGGCCTAATAAGAAGTAAAAGAGTAAGATTTTTAATGAATATTTTTAATTATAATGAAATTTAAGAAAAGCCAATTCCGAGATATTTTATAAATGAAAAATTAACATTTTTAACGTCATTTAATACATAAACTAAAAATATATACTTTCATTAATAATATTAATTTAAATTAATTTATTTGTTTTTTTTATTAAGTTCTTTTATAAATTTTTCTAGACCATAATTATTTTTCTCCCCTAGAAGATACTTATCTAATTCTGTGGCACTAGGTCGAAAATTATTTGTCGCAGCAAGCAGATTTCTCTAACATTCTTTCTTAACTTTATCTTTGGCCTACCAAGTGAAGGAAAGCTAATAAAGTATTTTCTCTATGCTACAAAAATAAAATAGTCTCATTGAACTTAGCCGAGATATTAATCCCATGAAATATATGTAGGACATCCGTAAGTGCCTATAAGTCAGATTTTCAATAGCATCCCATATCGATGGACTCAACTCATTTTTATTACAAAAAATAAAAATGTGACTTAAATAAATATAGGATAAAATGTAAAATTAAAATAATTCATTTTATAATATATATTTACAAAAATATTTACATATTAATTTATAATTTTATAGATAAGGATTTCTGTCATAATAAAAATTAAAAATATTAACCTGTATGAGTTACTAAATGTCTATTTAAACTAGATTTTGAATTAAATTTCTTTTTACAATAATGACATTCAAATGGCTTTTCACCTGTATGTATTATTAAATGTGTTTTTAAATTAGATTTTTGATTAAATTTCTTATTACACTGATTACACTCAAAAGGTTTTTCACCTGTATGGATTAATAAATGATAATCTAGAGTACGTTTTTGGTTAAATTTCTTTTTACAATAATTACATTCGAAAGGCTTTTCACCTGTATGAATTTTTAAATGAGCTTTTAAATTAGCCACTTGATTAAATTTCTTCTTACAATAGTTACATTCAAAAGGTTTTTCACCAGTATGAATTAAAAGATGAGAATTTAAGGTAACTTTTTGATTAAATTTCTTTTTACAATAGTTACATTCAAAGGATTTTTCACCTGAATGTAATAATAAATGTGTATTGAAATCAGACTTTCTTTTAAAGGTCTCAGAACAATAATGACACCTAAAAGTTAATTCTCCTGTATGAATTATTAGATGTCTATCTAAAATAGATTTTAGGCTAAATTTTTTTTTACAATATTTACATTCAAATGGCTTTTCACCAGTATGAATTATTAAATGTCTATTTAAATGAAATTTACGATTAAATTTCTTCTTACAATAGTTACATTCATAATTATTTTTTATTTTGATGGTGGTATCCTTTTCAATTTTTGTTTCTTCTGTATCATTATTGATATTTTGCAAATCTTTTTTAAATTTTATTTGAGTCTTGAATAAACAACATATTTCTTTATGAATACATTTTTTTAAATGCTTAGATAAAAAATCCTCATTGATAAAATTAGTATGACAATAAAAACAACTAACAAGAGGTCCTAAAATAAATCAAAAGGAAAATTTAATATATAACATTAATATAATTATTTTTATTTGTTTTTGAGTATTGTAAATAAAAAAAAATAATAGTAAAATTATACTACAACCCAATCTTACCTATATATATTGGGTATTTCCTGTCTTCTTGTGAATTAATATTCATATTATGTGTACTAAAACTTATGCAAATATCAAAAAAAAAAGTTATAAAATCAAAAAATAAATATTTGACTTTTAAATGTAGATACCACTAAAAATCCGTATCAGAATTAGACTCACAGAGCTCACAGAGTATCCGTCAACCCAGTATCACCTCAATGGGACCGGTGTAACTCGAACACCAGATGGCGTTACAGGAAAAAGGTTGACTCTTCAGGCGCCCAATAGATGGAACCGCAAAAAAAAATGAACAAAGATCACCCCCTCCCACAGGCCTTCCGAATTCCCTGCAATTATTTGAATATCAAACTCGACATACCATCCGTGCACAGAGTATCCGTACACATAATATTCGAAACAAACCCAGCAATTCTTGACTAATTTTTATTTTTCACTTAACACTATTTAACTTATGAAGTTATATTATTTATTATTTGATAAATATAAATATAAATTTTATTTAACATTTAACACAAATAAAATTGAAAAATTTATTATAAATTGTTTGATAAATAATTTAAATTACATTGTAACAAATCAAATATCAAAGTTAAATTATTTAATATTTGATAAATAAATACAAATTTCACAGCAATATAGAAATTCACAATAAGCACTATTAAATCAAATATATTCACGTACTCCTCTCAGTATATCTTTTATAGTTTTTCACATGTTTAAAAATTGCATAAAACTGCTATATATAGAATTTCAGCTTGGTTGAATCGCTAAAAGTACCGAAATTAATTTTTTAGCACGTTGACTAACAATCACGCGCCAGCATGTGACCAGATACCCTCAACAAAGAGCCAAACTATACTATTTATTAATTTTAATTTATAATTTAATTTAAATATAATATATATGTGTTAATTTATCCAATTGGAATTTGCATGATTGCCGACCGGAGACATCCCACATTTTTTTCATTTATAAATTTACCCAAATGTACGTAAATCAGTTGTTTGATAAACTTAGATGATTAAAAATGCGTTGGATTAATTATTCTTAGTTAATCAATGATTTATGGATTTCTTGTGATCTTTTTGGAAATAGAAATGATTATTTATTTATTTATAAATTTCCTTCTCACTAAGAACAATTCGTATGTGTTTCTCTCGTTTCAAATATTGACATTGAAGAAAATTTTTAATCCATACATATTAAATATTAACAAGAACATTATTCGTTTATTTTATTTATGTAAATTACATAAAAGTAGGTGGAGTTTTCTGTTAATTTAAAAATTATTTATTTGGATATAAAACTAACATTTTTGAAAAAAGCATATTTGATTTCTGTAATGCTAATTTTATATCTCAATAAATAATTTTTAAATTCCAAATATTCATTCAAAAAAAATTTAAAAATGCCTCCCTCGTCGGTCGGTAAAAACGCTCACACATGCCCGCCTGCCACCTTTGCCTCCTTTAGCAACGAAAAAAAAATAGCATTGAGTGGTGTGGTAGTAACTGAATAGCTTTTTTTTAATCCTGGAATGTCCGCAGCCGCTAGATGGTGCTGCAGGCGACAATGGTTGACTCTTCAGGCGCCCAATAGATAGCACCGCAAAAAACAGACCGCACATCAAATAGTACGTCTCCCTCCTCACAGGCCTTCCGAATTCCCTTCAATTTGAATAACAAACTCGCAGACAATTACACCCACCGACACCCACATACCATCCGTGTCCATACTGGTCCATACTATCCGTAACAAACCCAATAAACATTGTAGTAAATGTAAGTAAATTTTTTATTATTGAAATTATTTTATTTTTAATTAGGAATTATTTTTTATGTCGATTTATTTAGAAATTAATTTTATATGAAAAAACACATTTTATTTTAAGTGTTATATTTTTTTTAAAAAAACAATCAATTTTTATTAATTTCAAAGTCTAATTAAATTAATTTTTATCACAAGTAACTAATTAATGTCTTTTTATTTTATTCATCGTGGAAATTTCCTACAATTTCAAAATTAATTCATTTTAAATTATTATTTAATTATGTTTGCAAGACAAATAAGATAACTTTTAGATTTTTTTTTTTGGTGAAAGATTAATAAATAAATTTCGTAATTTGATTCTAAAATATTATTAAAATAAATATTTTTAATTTTATTTCGAAATTAAATAAAAATATTATAAAATATTTTAAATATAAAAAAATATTAATACATTTTCAATTAAAACAGAATGGAAAGATGCAAAATGGATGACGTAGTTAGTGACGTCATATAAATTTTAATTGAGAAAAAACAAAGAAGATGAATTTTCCCGAGGCTGAAACCAATTCAGATAGATTTTTCTTTATAAAAATAATGTGTAAAAATGCAGAGCCTACTAGCAATGTTAAGCATAGACAAGCCTGCAGCGCTTAACTCAATTTCGGTTTCAATTCCCACATTTAAATGCCCGCCCCCGGTGTGTGGTTCGAGTCTTAGAGTGATGGTTTGTCGTCACCCCTGGTTTCTATATCACAGACAATCCTTATCTATTTTCAAGGGCGATAATACAAATATTTATTTTTGGATTCTTTGCTATTTACATAAGTTTTTATACCCATAAAATGAATATTATTTCACAAGAAGACAGGAAATATCCAATCTATATAGGTAAGATTGGGATGTAGTGTAATTTTAATATTATTTATTTACAAAACTTAAAAAAATAATTAAATTAATATTATATAGCGAATTTTGATTTTCATTTATTTTAGGTCCTCTTGTTAGTTGTTTTTATTGTCATACTAATTTTATCAATGAGGATTTTTTTATCTAAGCATTTAAGAAAATGTCTTCATAAAGAAATATGTTGTTTATTCAAAACTCAAATAAAATTTAAAAAAGATTTGCAAAATATCAATAATGACACAGAAGAAACAAAAATTGAAAAAGATACCACCATCAAAATAAAAAATAATTATGAATGTAATTATTGTAAAAAGAAATTTAATCAAATGTCTAATTTAAAGGCTCATTTAAAAATTCATACCGGTGAAAAACCTTTTGAATGTAACTTTTGTAAAAAGAAATTTAATCAAATGTCTAATTTAAAGGCTCATTTAAAAATTCATACAGGTGAAAAACCTTTCGAATGTCATCATTGTAAAAAGAAATTTAATCAAAAACGTACTCTAGATTTTCATTTATTAATCCATACAGGTGAAAAACCTTTTGAATGTAATCAGTGTAAAAAGAAATTTAATCAAAAATCTAATTTAAATGCACATTTAATAATACATACAGGTGAAAAGCCATTTGAATGTCATTATTGTAAAAGGAAATTTAATTCAAAATTTATTTTAAAAAGGCATTTAGTAACTCATACAAGTTAATATTTTTAATTTTTATTATGATAGAAATCCTTATCTATAAAATTATAAATTAATATGTAAATATTTTTGTAAATATATATTATAAAATGAATTATATTTTAATATTACATTTTTCCCATATTCTATTTAAGTCACATTTTTACCGACCAATGATAGTAAGGGAGGTATTGTTTTCATACCAAATTTCACATGTGGAGATTTTTACATATCTCCACGAATCATGCATTTTGTTAACAGAAAAAAAGTATTTTTAGCATGATGTCTGTCCGTCCGTATAGATGTACAGCTTGAACGGCTCAACGGATTTTGATGAAATTTGGTGAATTTACTTAATGCATCAGTATGATGAATTGATCAACTTTTTATGTATATCCGGAAACCGGAAGCTGTAGTATTACCGATCGACGATAGGAAGGGAAGGGTTATTTCTACACCAAATTTCACATGAGGAGATTTTTTACATATCTCCTCGAATCATGCACTTTGTATTGGTTTTATCCTCGAGGAAAAATCATTTTCATTAGTTTTTTCTTAATTAAAATTATATGACGTCACCCAGCTCTTCATGACGTCACAGCCAGCTCAACTTATATATTATAAATAAAATAAAATTAAAAATATTTATATTATATCCATATCTGTTATTTTTTAATAAGATGAGAAGAGTCCATCGATTTGGGATGCTATTGAAAATCTGACTTATCTTTATGTGGCTGTTGCAACCCGAATATAATAATATTATAGATGGCACCGGATCGGCTAAGCTCCAGGTAACTATGGACCACATCGGCCACACTGAATAGCAATTTATATGGAACGCGTGGCCGACAGCCCAAAAAATAGAGTCAAAGCTAGGTATGTTATGTCAGCCACCGGTGGCCGACACGGCGTTGAACGTGTTAAGGATGTCTTACATATATTTCATGGGATTAATATCTGGGCTAAGCTGTCATTTGTATTTTTGTAGCATGGAGAAAATACTTTACTTTCCTTCAGTTTGTGGACCAAAGATAAAGTAGTTGGGAGAGTATGTCTGTGGAAATCTGCTTGCCTCGACACAATTTTCGAATTCCCTAGCACCATAGAATTAGTTTCTTCTAAGGGAGGAAAATAATAATGATCTAGAAAAATTAATTAATTTAAATAATATTATTAATGAAAGTATATATTTTTAGTTTATCTTAGTTTATCTATTAAATGTCGATAAAAATGTTAATTTTTTTTCATTTATAAAATATCTCAGCATTAGATTTTCTTAAATTACATTATAATTAAAAATATTTAATACAAATCAAGCAATGAAATTAAATAATTACAATAAAATATTTAATTAACTTACTGATTATATTATAATATATTTTAAATAAGAACACAAATGCGAAGAGCACAGTAGTATGTATATAAAATTGTTTTTAATATAATCTTATAATTTTTAAAAATTGATTATATTCTTTTATTTAGTATACATACATTGTTATCTTCATTAATAGTAACGGCATTCCCGCTGGGATTCTAAAACTTTGATTTAAATTACCACCGCAGAAATTTTCGATAGAGTAAAGAGAACAGGAATTATTTCAGGTAAAAGAAAAAGAGTGAACTTAATCCCAAAGTATAACAAGTTTCGAGAAAAAGGATATAGGCCTTTTTTATCGATATTATTGTTAAATTATTTATTAGGAATAATTACCAATGAGATTTATAAGAGATAGATTACTTCAATTGATAATCAACTTAGATAGAAGTAGAGAAACTTTTATTTTAGAATAAATAATAGATTCGGTTTCAAACAAAGTTATTGATTATTTCTCAAATTTAAAAACTATTCACATATAACTCGTTATTAATTCAACTATATCCAGACAATTCTCAATTACCTATACAAAGAGACTTTTCACCTGTATGAATTATTAAATGTCTATTTAAATCAAATATCCGATTAAATTTAATTCTACAATAATTACATTCATAAATCGTTTTTATTTTGATGGTCAATATAGTGTCTTTTACAAATTTGTTTCTTCTGTCATTACTGGAATTTTTCACAAACAATCCTTTTTGAATTTTATTCGAGTCTTGTATAAAAAACATTTCTCTCTATGAAGACATTTTTTTAAATGTTTAGATAAAAAATCCTCATTATTATCAATTAGTATAACAATTAAGTATAATTTTGTTATTAATTATTTAATTATATATATTATAATTACATATATTTAAATTAATTTATATATAATGTATAAAATTTGATATTTTATGCAGATCTATGCTTGTGCTCATATTGGTTGTATTATAAATTCAATGGATGCTGGAGAACAGGGACCCATGATCTATTTTCTCAGGAATGATAATTTACGTAAAAGGTGGATAAAGCAATTGGGCAACATATCATATTAAAAGTTTATTCAATTTTATTGCATTGAAATTAAATTTTATTAATTATTTTTGAAGAAATCTGAGTGGTTTTTTTTGCCGGAAGTGTAGTATTAATTGATGGAAATGTGCAGGATTATTACTAAGAAGGGACAGGTAGAGTTATTGGAAAAAGTATTACACATTTGATAAAATTGTAACGAATTTTTCATTTTGCACGTAGAAAATTTATTTCTTTAGAAATTTTATTATTAGTAAAATAAAAAAATATGTAAAGAAATTAATTTTTGTGCATTTCCGAGAAAAACTTTACTTTAATAAAGTTATTAATATTACTTTGTCAACACAAATAATTTATTTTAATAAATTATTTCTTGTGGGAAATAAATTTTTTTTCTTGAATGGGCATAAATTCTGGTCAATACAGAAGGTGGACATTGAACTTTAAAGCTCTGGACATTAAACCCGTGGAAATTTTCCTATACATTAATGATATCATCAATGGTGGGGGAAGACATCCGAAGTGGGAGATCGAGTATTAAAAACACTGGAGTACATGTTGTGGGGTTCGTCTTATGGTCTTATGCTTCTTGTTGCCCCCTTGTTTTTTGATCCTCTTGTCGGGGGACAGAGGCTTTGCAGAGGCGAATATCATCGCCTGGAAAACAGTATGCCGTTTTTTCTCATCTCCTTGCTCGGTATATCGGAGGGGTTGCAGCTGCTAATGTGATCAGCGGAGACACCATTATCACCCTAATGAAGATACTGGACACCCCATTGCACTACTTCATCGCCGACTACATGCTTGGACCATTGCCTGCACTAAAGGACCGTAACTTTCCTTGATTTGGTTTAAATATTTTTTTAATGTTTTATTTCTTAAAAATAATATCATTTAATGTTAATCTTAAATGTTTGTAATTTTAATCTATGTGACAATGAAAATAAAACGTACGTTGCTTTTTTTATAAATTAAAACCTTTTATTATTTTTTTCTATCACTCCTTCAATGATTCTCGTTGGGATTCAAGGTTAAATAGTCTAGAGTTTGCTAACCATATTTACACTATAGGACCACCAAAAAATTCTCACCCCCCTTAAAAAATCATTTCAATATTAAAAATAAAAAAATTAATTAAAAATGTACATCTTTAAGATATAAAACCAGTAATCATAAAAAAACAAAGAAAGGGAAGATTAATAGAGTAATGAATAAAAAACCAGAGCTTTTTGTTTATGATGATTATTTTTTGTAATATTGTAAAAATAAGATTATTTCGTTATCTCTTAACCCTTTGCACTCTTAAATATATTCGATAAGGCTACCATCCAACTATGAATGATTTTTTGCATATTTATGTCAAAAGGTAAAATAATGCTATACACATAAAATATGAGACATTACTATTATTTTTCTTGTTATCTTACACAATTTGTATTACAATAACGATAAAATATACATAAAAAAACTGTGGGAAAACTCATTTAATAAAAGCTTTCTAGAAAAATATTCCTTTTTATTGTTCTACATATCTTTCAAAACATTCTCCAATATGTAAGTCTGGTTTTAAATAAGATTGCACATTATTTTGAGAAAGCTTAGGTTTTTTATTAAAAAAGAACATTAATTTTAAACATACTGATATATAATGAATATTTTTTGGCTTATGAATGTAAACCCAAGTTAGAAGATAATCCTATAATTATATAATTAGAATTTTAAATAACTACTGACTGTGGCAATTATATAATTATAATAAAAGGTGATGTTTGGTTCGAGAAAAGAATTTATTTGTGAAACTAAATACAACCATTAAATGGCCAAAAGGGGGGAATGTGTATCGAGGAATCACGTCTCTACTGCATACTGTCAACTCTATACTGAACTGAACTAACTGAATACTATCTCGATACTAACTACATTTTGTCTAACTAACTCTAACACTGACCCAATACTGAATATTGACTATCTGTCTCCAAGACATAATATATAATAATTGAAGTTAAGGGACAGGTGATGGGGTTGGGTCAGATTCAGGGGTGTGAACATATGTGAGGAAAGTTACCAACTTTCCAGAAAGGTCGAGGGTTTTGTTTATTAAATTTCTGAACAATTCGTTCCAGGTACAAATTGTTTTTATTATTGTTTCTTTTTCTAAATTTCTTTTGTAATTTTTAACAAGGGGTCAGGTATGCAATTAAAAGAAACCCAATTATGTGAAAATAGAATTCTAAATTATACTATTCCAATTGTGTGATCATATACAAGAGAAAATGTTTATGTACGCGGACATATAACTCTATAATAGGAAATATAATTTCTTGTTTACTTTTATAATATTCATAAGCATTCTATATTAATATCACAATATTGCAAATGAATGTAAATGATGCATATTAGTAAATTGAAATAAAGAAATGAAAATAATTTCAGAAAAGTGATAAGAAGTCAATAAATTTGAATAAAATAGTTAGGTATTTAATGATGTTTTTTTTTAATGTTTATTTAAATAAGATTGTAAATTAAATTTAAATTTACAATGGTTACCTTCAGAAGATTTCTATCCTGAATGAATCGAAAAATGTCTTTTTAAATGAATTCGAAATTTTTTTTAAAAGCTAGTTGAGAAAACAAGCTGTTTTTGAAATGTATATGATCATTTAGAATTTGTTCAAAAGACACCTATTATTTATTTTACCTATATATAATAAAATATTTTATAAACACTGGCAGTTATATTATGTTTCCAGAAATCAATTAAAATAAAAATAAAAATTATCTAACAATTTTTTGTTTTACGGGCCACTCCTTTGTGAGAAACGCCCGGGCATAAAATGTCCTCCTTGTTACAATGCCATAATTTTTAATATTAAAAATAATAAATATTTTCACGTAAGATTTTAATATATAATATATTTTTTAATATTATTTTTATAGTAGTTTAGTGTTATGCTAATTTTATATTTTATTTTTATTTTGTTTACTTTGATTTTTTTTTAAATAAATTAATCTTATCTTCTTATGAGAGTAAAAGTTGTTTGTTTCTTTGTTCTCAAAAACCGCTCTAACGATTTTTTTGAAATTCACACCAGAGGTAGTATTTATAAAGAAAAATTGAGTTTTATTAATCACATCTCAGGAAAACTACATCTTTATTAGTTCTTCTTAATTTAAATTTATAATATATGGATGACGTCACAACCACCGCATGTGAGATATATATATCTATTCTTAAAAATCTTCTTATGAGAGTAAAAATTGTTTGTTTCTTTGTTCTCAAAAACCGCTCTAACGATTTTTTTGAAATTCACACCAGAGGTAGTATTTATAAAGAAAAATTGAGTTTTATTGATCACATCTCAGGAAAACTACATCTTTATTAGTTCTTCTTAATTTAAATTTATAATATATGGATGACGTCACAACCACCGCATGTGAGATATATATATCTATTCTTAAAATAAAATTAAAAATATTTATATTATATTCATATTTGATATTTTTTACACAATGTTTAGTAGAAGATTTATCTTTATATTCGATTCGATATATAGGAGAATTAAATGACGTTATCAATTTATTATACTCCGGTAATTATTATAAAATATTATATACTAAATATTCAATTAGTATATATTAGATAAAACATTTATTTGTTTTTGGGTTCTTATTTAATTTTATCTTTTTTAATTTTATTAATAGATATACATTTAAATTATTTGAAATTGTTTCACACAACGTTTTGAAGATTTATCTTTATATTCGATTCGATATATAGTAGGAGAATTAAATGACATCATCAATTTATTATAGAACGAATCCGTAACATTATTATTGTAAATGTTATATCTATCTATCTCTATTCAGCCATCTTACTTACTTGAAAATGAAAATCCAATTATGAGATCAAAATTAAAATGATTTATTCATATAATTTTGAATGTTTTCGTGTATTATAAATAAAAACAAATATAGATATTCTTTGGATGACAAATTTCAATTTATATGATCTTAATATATTTTTATAAAAAGGCCAATTATATATATATGCAATTACAACTGTAGTGTCAAACACTGATTTTGAATTTGGCGACATTGAGCAGTGCATTAAAAATAATTTAATTTTTAAATTAATAAAATAATAACATTAATAATAATTCATTAGAAAATAAATAATTATGAATTATAATAATTGTAAATTTTAGATTTTAAGGCAATTTTATTTTTATCATAAATATTAAGTTGTTTATATTTTTTGATATAATTAATTCAGTGGCGCAACCAGAATTTGCTCCTGGGGGGGGTTTTGACTAGCCGCTCCACCTTCCT
This sequence comes from Labia minor, assembly GCA_963082975.1. Classification (NCBI taxonomy): domain Eukaryota; kingdom Metazoa; phylum Arthropoda; class Insecta; order Dermaptera; family Spongiphoridae; genus Labia; species Labia minor. The sequence goes on from OY720344.1 coordinate 78,424,888, forward strand.
ATGCCCCCCCCCCCCCCGGGCTCACTCAAAGACAAATTTTCATTAAGATTTTTTTTTTTATATTAAATATTTAAAAAAGTTTTGTAAATGAAACAATGATTTTACAAAATCTGGCAAATTTTGTATTTTATTTACTCGTATTCACAGTTTTAGAAAGAAATTATTTTTTTCCAGCTATAAGTAAACCATTTTAGCTTTCCTCATGAAATAAGGATAGCTTTTACGATGATCGGAAAATTTTTGCTCCGAGATTCTTCGAGATTTCCACTTTTCAGACGGTTCTGAATCCAAACTTGCAAAAAAAAATTTTGATCCGGCCGGCCGTTCGTTACCAAAATTAAGTCTAAACGAAATGAGATATTATCTTGGGATTTGATATTTAGATGTTTTTTTTGGAATGATGGGCGGGGATTGGATTGTTTTTGGACAAGATGGGACCATAAGTAATGCTAGTTTAAAGAGGTGTCAAAACACATTTTATTGAATTTCTTTATAAATTCCGATTTTTATGAGAATTATCATACTATCGTATTAAATTTATAGGAAATCGCATTTACTAAAAGTTTCATTATATTCATTTTTACCTAAACTTAATAATAAAGGAGTTATTTATAATAAACTACTTTAAGATGACGAAAGCTTTTCGTCCGCCCGTAGTGGTAGGATAATTTGAAAAAATTAAACTTAAGAAAATTTAGAAAAAAATAGATTTTATGTGTGGGAACTGAAGCTCCCGAATCCCCCCCCCCTGCCTCTTCCCTGGCTACGTGAAAAAATGAAATTCGATTTTAACCCATTGGTGACCAGATATCATGTAGATAAATATAGAAAAAAATATTTTTGAAAGGGTTTTTGGTGTATAAAAATAAATGTTCCCATTTGGGAACGCTGGCTCTACAAATGGGTTAATATATATAAACAAATAAAAAAAATTAACCTTTTTCAGTTGTGAAATCAACTATTTCTTTATTGTCTTCTTCGCTATTGCTATTAACACAATCTGTTGTTTCTGAAGGTCCAGCTTCACTATCTAATTCTTAAATGGAAAAGTATTTAAGAATTAATTCACTAATTTAAAAAAAAAATTTAAATCTTACCTTTCTTGTTTTTCTTATTTTGAAAAAAATCTGAAATTAGTCTTCGCTTCATAATCTTTATGAAATTAGCAATTAATGTATGTAGCAATGTGGAAGGGGTTGAATTGGTGTCTAGGGTAAATGTTCTCGATAGAGCAACTTCTTGGTTGCGAATTTCTATAAAATGGTTTATTTACAAATGCCCTACCCGTTGTGGTGGAGAAGGGGGGAGACTTTCTCCTGGACGTCACCAAAGGCCCTGTGGGGGTGAGGGCCTGCGTTTCCGCTATCCCTCTGTTAAATTTTACAACCAGGGATAAGGAAGTGGAGTGAGGAGCTCGAAACATCCCTTGACCTCGGTATCAATTTCCACATGTATTAATAAAAAAAAACTTTTTTATTATACACTAAGTTATATTTTAAGAATTTTTTTTCTTTTCTATTTGAAAACATAATATACAGCAATTATTTATTTTTTCTCTCCTGGGGGTTTTAACCCCCAAAACCACCCCTGGTTGCGCCACTGAATATACAGCAATTATTATTTTTTTCCTCTCCTGGGGAGGGTTTTAACCCCCAAAACCCCCCCCCCTGGTTGCGCCACTGAATTAATTAAATTGTTAATTGTTGATTAATGAGATGTATTAGTAAACATTATTATAAACTAACATGTACAAAGCTTTGGCTTAAATAAAAAGTGTAAGAATAAATAAATTATCTTTGTTGTTATTAATTAAAAATTAACAAGTGGTGACCCCGAAGCTAATGAAAAAAAAATCAAAAAGGAATCATACGATTTTCAAAATGCCGGAAACACAAATAATAATAATAATATATAATTAATTTACTGATTAAATTAAAAAATTGTAAAATTTTTAAAGTATATAAAAATAAATTGTATAAATTGGTTCGGTGTCACAGGTATATATTTTATATCAACACGCCTACTTTTCTGTTTGTATGTTATTATTTGAATGGCGATTCGGTGAATGGTTAATGGTTAATTAACGATCCATATAACATCATCGACTGGGCCGCTACCATAAGGAGTGAAAATAGTGTCGAATAGAAATAGTCGATATTACTTGGATTAATCTTATTATACTAGCTAAAATTCTTTGTTTTATAACCACTTGGAGCGCTAAACAGTTTTTCAAAAAAACACTATAGAAAAAAAAATATATATATTTATTATATATTTATGTATTATTGAGGAGCACAAGTTCATTCATTTTAATCAGATTGATGCAAATGTGTAACATTTAATGTAATAAATAATTAAAGATCCCAGGTATTAATATTACCAGCCAAATCCAATAATAATGAATCATTTTTTAACTTAAGTACCGAGCCAAGGCTCAGGGTCCCGGTATATATTATAAAAGTGCAATGTGGGTATGTTTTGTGGAGGTAAAGGTTCTAAGGAAACAAACATACATGTATTTATTAAAGCTTTTGTGGCTATTTTGATAATTATTAAGAGAATTTTTATTAAAAGACCACATTATTTGTATAAAATTATTTATTAAATTAAAATAATTGTACAACGTTTCAACTGCTTATTCTGCAGTCGTTTTCAAGTAACCGTACGCTTGCTCCGATTCAAGCGGACTGATGCATGTTGGGACACGTCACCTCTTATATAGGCAGTGATATTGGCGCCAATTTTTGCCGCCAATTCTTAATCTCAACATGAAGTCAGCAGCAATTGTCAAAGCAAGCGTTTATAATCAAGAAGTATGATAGTGCACTATGTCTCTATAAAAAAGATAGTAAATTATTTCTATAATCAAGATATATACATAAATACACATTAGATTAATTATATTTCATTCAATATGACAAATTTTACTCATCCAACACTATGTTCCACATCTTATTAAGTCTATATCCATCCTCTTTATTAATATTATTGGGATGATTATTAATTTCTATAGATTCTTTTATTTTTCTTTTCCACCAATTATTTTCAATATGAAGTGTTTCTACATTATCTAAATTTATTTTATGTCCTGTTGTTAAGGCATGTTCTGCAATTTCTGATTGATTTGGATGTTTCAATCTAATGGCTCTCTCATGTTCAGACAGTCTTGTAGAAATCTTTCTACTTGTTTCACCAATGTATACTTTTTTACATTCACAAGTTACCTTATAAACTCCATTATTTTCGTTTTTAATTTTGTCTTTTATATTTGAGGTGAGAGAAGACATTTGTTTATGTGGTTTATATGTTACTCTGATGTTGTGTTTCCTCAGTTTTGACGCTATTTTTTCTGTTGTTCCTTTTATATAAGGTAATGTTATTTGTGATCTGTATATTGGTTTTTCATTTTCATTTTTGATTTCTGTCTTTTTTGTTTTTCTGAATTTCCTAATTTCATATACCGAGAAGCCATTGTTTATGAAAGCTTCCTTCAATCGTTGTTTTTCTTTTTTAATGTTTTCATTTGAGCATATCTCTTCGGCTCTTTTGTGCAGTGTTTTTATCACTCCATATTTTTGTGATGGATGGTGGTGGGAATCTGCGTGGATATATCTGTTGGTATGAGTTGTTTTCCTGAAAATATCAAAATTTAATCTATTCTGTTTCTTTTTTATTAATACATCAAGAAACGGTAACTCTTCATTTACTTCCTATTCAACAGTTAGTTTTATATTTTTATGTAAATTATTGGCTGCTTCTACAAATTCAACTAAAGAATCCTTACCATGAGGCCAAATCATCAAAATATCATCCACATATCTAAGAAACAGTTTTGGTTTCTTTATTGCATTATTGACTAATTTTGTTTCAAAATCTTCCATGAATATGTTAGCGAATACTGGGCTTAGTGGACTACCCATAGCACATCCTTCTTTTTGCTTATAAATCTTTTTATCATAAATAAAGTATGTAGATTTTTGGCAAAATTCTATTAATTCGAGAGTAGTTAGCAAAAGGACCAAAGTTCTCCATAGCACCGAATAAAATTCCAAAAATTGAGATAGTTAGTTCAATTGAATCATCCTTATATAACTTAGCAAACAACATTGCAGAGGAAATTAGATTTGATACGATTACATTATATTTATAATAATATTTGAGAAGAATTTAAATCGAGGTATCAATCGGGAAACGCCTGTTATCATGCAGTAAAGAGGCTTATCTCATCAAAATTATTATCAAAGGGAATCAAGACTATGGACGCATAGGAAGGGATGTAAGAGAGATGGGACAAGGGCTCAGGATAGGGACATTTGGAGAAATGTGGCCAAGAACTTTCGAGTATCTTTGAGTTATATAAATAGATAAATATAACATATACAATAATAATATATATAATTAATTTACTGATTAAATTAAAATATATTTTAAATAAGAACACAAAAAGAAATGAATGTTTTATGTAATATAATGATTGAAACAAAATGGATGAAAACCTTTTACTACTTTTAACCAAATACGATGTACCACTCGGGGGTACAGGGGGCGGAGCCCCCGTCCAGCTGTGAAGAGCGCCGAAGGCACTCTGACCAGCTGGTAACATTTAAAGTAGCATAAAAAAATTAATCGAGGCAGGAAAATTGATGGGGTTTGAAATTACCGTATTTCCCGGCCGATAAGACGCACTTTTTTTTCTCCTAAATGTGCTGTAAAATTTGCCTGCATCTTATGCGCCGATGGTATACAGATATCACGGGTGTAACTTCGTCCTATAATAAGCAACCGTTTTGACAGGATAAATAATTACCATTAAGTATTTTTTAGTGTACCAGGCATAGAAAATAGTTCAATTCATTAAAAATTTTGATAATAGCACTCTTTTGAGCAGGTTGTTAGAAATAAAGTTTTAATACGTCGATGTCTAACTCCCTTAAAAAAATTCCCGGATAAATCAGAAATGCATACAATGTAGCATGTTTAGTTTAATCTTGCAATGAGTGCTGCTGCAAAACTTACATGCATTGAGCTAAAGGAGATGTCATCAGTATGCTAATACATTGTATCTCTCACGATAAAGTCACGAGTCTACCGCCACCACCGGCACTCAACCTTAGGTAACAAAGTATGAGCTCGGTGTTCAGTCAGTTCAGTGCGTAATACGTATCTTTCTATTTAGTCTGCACATGTGCTTCTAAGCACAGAAACTTGTTAATTTCTGTATAAAAAGTCAAAATTGGAATAACCTAATGGGATCTAAAGAGAGAAGATTGTCGTACAGTATTGCATTTAAACTTGAAGTCGTGAAATATGCTTTGGAACACGGAAACCGGGCAGCTGCAAGGCGTTTCGGCCCACCTCCAACCGAGAAGATGATACGAGAATGGCGGAAGCAGAAAGTAGATTTAATGAATGCAAATAAGAGTAAGAAAACTTTACGTTCATGTTCTCCGAAATGGCCAAAGCTTGAGGAGCACGTTAAGACCTGGATAATAAATCACAGGAAGAACGGGATCACTGTTTCAACAAAAATGATTTTAATGGAAGCGAGAAAGTTGGCGATAGATATGTCTATTGCCGATTTTTCTGGGACAACGTCGTGGTGTGAAAGATTTATGAAGAGAAATGATCTGTGCATGCGTACTAAAACCACAATAGCACAAAAACTGCCACCCGAATACGAAAGAAAAATTTTCGAATTCCACAAATACGTACTTAACCTGAGAAAAATGAAGTGTTTTGAAATAGGACAGATAGGAAATATGGATGAGGTTCCCTTGACATTTGATGTGCCATCAAATAGAACTGTGGATGTTAAAGGTGCAAAGACAGTTACAATAAAGACTTCCGGCAATGAAAAAACACGCTATACTGTTGTCCTTGCGTGTTGTGCTGATGGTTCAAAACTCCCTCCTTTGTTGATCTTTAAACGAAAAACGCTGCCTAAGTGTACAATTCCACATGGAATGTATATTCATGTTCATCCTAAGGGATGGATGGATGGAGAGGGTATGAAACTGTGGTTGCAGAGGGTGTGGTCCCGGCGTCCAGGTGGACTTCTGAAGAAATCGTCTTTGTTAGTGTGCGATCAGTTTAAGGCCCATATAACGGAGTCCGCAAAAATCCTTGCTGCAGAACTGAAGACACATCTTGCTGTGATTCCTGGTGGATTGACTTCTCAACTGCAGCCTTTGGATGTTTCAATCAATAAACCATTCAAGGGATTTATGCGTGAAGAATGGATAAAGTGGATTGAGGCACCAACTCACGATTTCACACCGACCGGCAGAATGAAACGGCCGTCAATTTCTACCGTTTGTGAGTGGGTGAAAAAGTCCTGGCAGAAAGTAAAAACTGAGACTATCGTAAAGTCTTTCAAAAAGTGTGGAATCAGCAATGCGCTGGATGGAAGTGAAGATGACATTTTGTATGAGGAAAGTGACGACCCCCGAGAAAATATCTACGCGAATGATTTTAGCAGCAGAGATGAGGAATTTCTGGGGTTCTATGATGAATAAACTGATATATTTGCTCATTAATAATTTTAATTTTTTTTATATTAAAGTTCCGTTTTTATGTAAAATGTTATCATTAAAATTCTTTTTTTATTATCCAAGTATTTTAGTTTTTTTCGTAAATTCTAACCTGAAAAATCCAGGTGCGTCTTATGCGCCGGTGCGTCTAATAGGCCGGGAAATACGGTAATAGTGATAAGACAAAATAATTAGTATCAGAGAGAATAATATTTGCAAAGAATTTAAATCGAGGTTGCAATCTGGAAATTATTATCAAAGGGGATCAAAATTATTAAATTATTAATTGTATTATATGGGTGGGAGGCATGGTCTATAACCCTGGGAGATGAGAGTAGATTCAGAGTATTTGAGAATAGGATTCTTCCCAGCATTTATGGGCCAAAGAAAGATGAGGACTCCGGGGAATGGCGGAGACTGCATAACAAGGAATTGCATGACCTCTATGCATCTCTAGATATAGTTAGGGTTATAAAAGCGAGAAGGCTGGGATCGGCAGGGCACATGCCTAGAATGGGAGAGGAAAAATATATTGGTGGGGAGTTCGATTGGAAAACGTCCGTTTGGAAGACCAATTGTGAACAGGGTGGACAATGTAGGAAGGAACGTGAGAGAGATGGGACAGGGTAGGAGTTATAACGCTCAGAATAGGGACACTCGGGGGGGTACAGGGGGCGGAGCCCCCGTCTAGGTGTGGAGAGCGCCGAAGGCGCTCGAAGCAGCTAGTTAGAAATATAAAATCGAGAAGGCTGTGGGACTGGAGGGTTGTTGCTCAGAATAGGGATGCTTGGAGAAATGTGGTTGCTGCGGCCAAGAATTTTCGAGTTCCGTAGAGCCACAGAGAGATAAATTTTTCATAGAAATATATATATATATATTTATTTATAGCCTTTTTGGTTATACATGAATAATCTCACGTACTAAAAAAATTTACATATATACTGTAATGATTTTTTTTATATAGGTGGATATTGAAGGGGAAAATCTAAGAAAAAGAAGGGTTGGTCTCATATGTATAATGGAAAAGGGTGGACTTTGAATCGGCGTGAACTGCCCTGGAGATCTGGACTACAAAATTTATAATAAGATTTATTATTATTATTTTTTTTTTTTATTTATTATTACATTGGCTCGGCCAGTGGCCATACAATGGAGGCATTGCCTCAAAGGCTAAAATACATTACACACAACTATTAAATTAATTACAAATACAAATTTAAATGCTTGTGAACTTCGTCTTATGATTCCTCCTAATCTTCTCCAACATTCATCATGAAAGATCTCAGTTGGAATAAGATTTATTATATTTAATGTTTAAATATAAATTTTTAAAACCTTTAAAGATTTAAATGTAAATCTTTTAAATTATAATTTTATATACAGTCATTTTTTTATATTTTTTATAAAAAAAGAAAAAAAAAGACGTTTTATAAAAATTATAGATAAACCAATATTTGTTGTGAAACAAATTTTTTAATTGTCGGAGCAGCCAGTATAATTTGTTAAGTTTAAGTCTCAGTTGTTTCTTTTTTGACTTGATGGGCATCTCCCACGTTAGGCGTCTGACAAGGTGCATACCGAGGTACTTTACAGTACTTTTAATCGGAATGGGTTTGTCTACGCTACGTCTACACTAAGTGATACTTAGAACCATATTGAAAAATCGAGTTTTAGAACCTGATTGCAATTTTTTTTTTTAGAACCATATTGAAAAAAATTGAAAAAAGAGGAAATGTTTAAAAACCCTGTTCGCAAAATCATCTTACCTTTTTTTTAGAGTTGAAAATGATTTCGCCCCCCAAAATCGTATAGTCAAATAATCGCCCCCTTTAAGATGTCGATCGCCCAGGTCAGTGGTGTACCTAGACGATCTTTTGCCGCCCGGGGCGATCTCCAGTTTGCCGCCCTTTCTATTATAAGTCAATCAAATAGTGGTTTTTATAAATTAATACACATAAATAAATTATTAAGTTATTTAATCAATATTAATTAATACACAGAGTAAATTTTAAACCTACCAGACCGCCTTCCGCCGGCCCTGCTTTTCAAAAGAAAAATCGATGATTTAAAAAAAATATTGGTATATCGCTTCAAAGTAATCATATAAACTTTTCAAAAGAAATGACATTTATAAACTGATATCAAAAAATTTTAGTTAGGAAAAATTGCCGAACAAAATCGTAAAGATGCGTTAACGAATTCAACGAATTTTAATGAATACAATAAAATAAAATTATTATCCTGTTCTTGGAATTAGAATTCAAAATTTACACTAAAATGCATTTACATACACCGAGGAATAATATTCGAAAACATATAGTTAATCATAATTTATATAAATCAAATAGTAATCTTATAATAATCATAATAATCATTTATTATTCAAGAAAGAAAAAAAAAATAAATATGAAATAAATAAGTTGCTTTTTATAACTATAACTAAATATAAAAAATGCCGCCCCAAGATAAGTGCCGCCCGGTGCGGACCGCACCCACCGCCACCCCCTAGGTACGCCACTGGCCCAGGTTAAGAATCACTGCTCTTTTACAGCCTTCGCTACAAAGACAGACTCCTTAAACACCCTAATCCCAAATCCCGACAAGAAGTTGTTTAATTTATTTCGTTTAATGTTTAGTCTCTTATTTCTCTTTTAATCAGAGTTCATTTGCGACGATTATAAGTAAATATAAAATAAATATATAATTTAAAGTGAAAAATTGTTTTTATAATTCAAATTACAACATTTTAAGACATTTTTAAATTTTATGCAATACTTTTGTCCAGCAGTTTATTATGTTTCCAGAAATCAATTAAAATAAAAATAAAAATTATCTAACAATTTTTTGTTTTACGGGCCACTCCTTTGTGAGTAACGCCCGGGCATAAAATGTCCCCCTTGTTACAATGCCATAATTTTTAATATTAAAAAATTTTAATTGTTCACAATTTAGCTTAAGTAAATGATTTCCTACATCTCATCACCTTTTCCCATTGGGGGTTTTCACACCAAGTGGAAACCACTCTTTTACTTTTAGAAATTTTTATTGGCAATATTGAAGTGTTATTTTGGGTCAGTAAGGTAAAAAAGAAAAAAAAGAAAATTTTTATAAAATCAAAATGTTGAACTTCCTTTCTTTCTTCTTAGCCTTATTTCCCACGGGGTGTGGGGTCGGCTCTTCTCGTTAATTGGCGCCAACTAAATCTGTTGTTGGCGTCGTCTGTAGAGAGATCAGATGCCATTAGATCTCCCGTTATACGGCAGGACCAGCTGGTTTTAGCCTCCCACGCGGTCTTTGGTACTCAACCTTCGATGACGGTGATGATGGTGTTGACGACTTTGATGTAGCTGTGGACGATTTTGAGTGAGGTTGATGGCAATGATGCTGATGCTGACCGATGTGACGATGTTCGTGTCGGTGATGATGTCGATGTTGATATTGATGTGGATGTGGATGTTGGACTATCTTCTTTAGCCCACCTCGTCCATAGGTGGGTAACCCTAACCCATTTCTCACATCGCCCGAGTGCTGACAATGTGCGTCTCTTGCAGGGGACGCCCCAGCCGTTTACCGTATAACATTTTTCCATTAATTGTTGATGCGACGCGAAGATGATCCAGCCGGCCTGTCGCTACAGCCTGACGCGTGGATTGGAAAGAAGGAAGAGGAAATAAAGGGGATTGGGTCTGGATGGATGATTTGGGTAGGGCATGCACTCCCTTGGTCGAGGAATGAGAGAAAATGCATGTGCTCGCGTAGGGCAGTGGGCGCCACTCACTGAGGTAGATCTGTCTCTCACCGGGATCGTGAGAAGGTATCTACCCGCTACCCGCAAAAAAAAATGTTGAACATTTTATTTAAATTTAAGTGAGTGTAATGATATATATAAAAAAAAAGGTTAGACGGATGAATATTAGGTGTATTGGTCGCAACAAGGGTATAATGGTAGCACTTTGGAATAGTAAATCCAGCTTCAGGGTGTGAAACACACTTCTTTCTGGAAGGGTGGAGAATTGTATGAAAGTGATGTGATGAGAACTGATGATTCCTGGCGAAGGCAGCATGAACAGGTGGTCCCGGAGAGACACAGCGCTGGACCGTGATATTGGGATTCGGTCCGATTATAGATGTCGTCAGCCCATGCTTCTGGACTCCTTGACTGCTTGTCGACTCCGTCAGGACCCCTCGTCGACCGCTTAGCACCGCTCCTCGACTCCCTTCGAACTCTCCTTGTCAACTCTCTTTCCTGAACTACTTCTCGACTGCCCGCAAACACTAGCCTCCGGCTCGCTGTTCCCCTCTTTTCTTCATTTCTCCTTGCAGATATCCAATCAGATTCTCGATCTGGATGCAACTCGGGGAAGGTTTTTATTTGACCCGGCTTAACAGGACTTAGTTGGAATTTGGATTTATATTTTGATTTCATATTAATATATTCAATTCCAGAGAATATCCCATTTTTTGTTTCATTTCACAGGAAATTCTCTAGAAATAAAATTCTCCAGAATCGATACCATTAACCGTTTGACGGCTACGCAGCGCCGTCGCGCTTCGATATTACGTCTCCAATACAGCTACGCGGCGCGGTAGCGCTGTCATTTTAGTGCGAGTTTGTCGGTCGCCGTGGGAGGTTGTTTCTTGCCGCTCGTGTGTTTTTTAAATAAAAGTGTTCTTTCTCAAGCCTAAAGAGTACGATACATCAGTTTTTATTTTATAAATATTTTTTTTTATATTTTTTTTTCGCATTGAAAAACGTAGCCATGTCGAGTGATGATAATATTTCGGACTCTGAATTGAGTTCTAATTTCACATCTGAGAATGAATCTTTGGACACGATTGATGTAAGCAGTGATGACGATAGTGTAGTTGGTCATAGAAAGAAAAGATTGAGAGTGGAAAATAAATCTTCAGAATCGTCTTCTTCTTCTTCTTCTTTAGAAACGGAAGATCTAACATTCATACCCATTCCACCAACAAAAACATTATTTTACAATGCTTGTCAAACACGCTAATACAGTTTTTCACCAGCATTATGTACCACATCAACAACTATCTATTGATGAATCACTGGTTGGTACACACTGCCATTCATCAATAAAGCAGTATCTTCCCAGTAAAAAGCATCATAAATGGGGATTAAAATTCTGGATGTTGTGCGACTCAATAACAAAATACTGCTTAGGATTTTTCTGTTACAAAGGAGCCAATAATGCAGAAGACAGGGATATAATAAAAAAAGACGGACTAGGATTTTCAGTGGTAGAAAAGTTATTGTCAGTTGGAAATTATCTACATAAGGGTTATCATTTATTTTTGGAAGGATGGTGTTGAATGGCTATATCAGAGGTGGCCATCCCAAATGATCTTGCGGGCCACTTTGGAAATGCATCATAACTTCGCGGGCCGCATATAAAATTATACATACCCATATGAGATTTAGACCCATTATAGATATTGTTTGGTGTGACAAATTGAAAAATAATGAATTTTTATTATGTTTACTATTATTTTTACATATAAACATATATAATATAATAATAATGATGATACTGAATGCACATTGTAAAAAATATATAATACTAAAAATTAAAAAAGAAACAACGAAATAAAAAAAATGAAATCATATTTATTTCACTAGTGGGATATTTGTTTCATGAGGGCGCAGAATATGTGATGAATCTCGCGGGCCGCAAAAATGTTTACGGCGGGCCGCGGGTTGGCCACCCCTGGGCTATATCCTATACAAATCTAACCACAGAAAAAAAAATGTCCCGGCTGCAATTCACATCCGCTATTATTGGACAAATCGAAGAAGAATGGATGACCTTTAGAAATATGGAAAATGAAGCATCAACTTCAAGCCCAAAATTTGCTTTGGAAAAACTACCTGGACGGAATTTACGGCAGTGTGCGGTCTGCAGTAATAGGAGGACTGGAATAAAACGTTCCAACCTTATCTGTTGCCGTCGCAAGAAGGGATTACATCGAATTTGCGCAGCAAAACATAAATGTTAAACTTTTTTTTTTAATTTTTATTTGGCTTTCCATTTTTTTTTATAACATACTACTTGTATATCATTTAATTGCCTTCAACAGTTGTTTCCATTAATTCTTTATCTACAAAATGTTAAAAGTTTTATGTAAATCGATGTAAAATTGGAGAAGTTATAAAGTTTTAAGTAGATATATATTTTTTATTTATTTTATACCAAAATTTCCTTTAGCGGTTTTGGAATGTATTAGCATTTTCATAGATAGCTGCCAAACGGTTAAAATTTCATTACAATATATATATAATTATATAAATAAGATTTTTAATATATATTAATTAATTAATGAGAATTAAAATTTGTTTTTTAAATTTCATTGAACAAAAAAATAGCATTTTAATGTATTTGGAATTGAATGATTTAAAAACGAGTAAGTATTTAGCCAAGATTTTTTTATAAAATTAATTTTTATAATAATACAATTCAATGAATAGAATGAATTATTAAATGTATAATTAAACTAAATAGAATGAAGTGTTAAATGTCTAATTAAACTGGATTTTGCATTAAATTTTCTTTCACAATAAGTACATTCAAAAGGCTTTTCTCCTGTATGAATAATTAGGTGAGCATTTAAATTTGATTTTAAATTAAATTTTTTATTACAATAATTACATTCAAATGGTTTTTCACCTGTATGACTTAAAAAATGAGATTTTAAAGAATATTTTAAAGCAAATTTCTTTTTACAAAGGTTACACTCAAAAGGTTTTTCTCCTGTATGAATTAATAAATGAGATTCTAAATGAGCTTTTCGATTAAAAGTCTCTTTACAATAGCTACATTCAAAAGGTTTTTCACCAGTATGAATTAGTAAATGTCTATTTAAATTAGATTTTACCGAAAATTTTCTTTTACAATAGCTACATTCATAAGGTTTTTCGCCTGAATGAATCCTTAAATGGGTTTGTAAATCGTTATTTTTCCTAAATTTCTTTAAGCAATAAGTACACTCAAAAGCCTTCTCTAGTAAATTTGAAAAATGCATTAATAAATGAGATTTTAACTGAGTTTTATGCTTAAATTTCACTTTACAATGATCACATTCAAAAGGTTTTTCATTAGTATGAATTAGTAAATGATATTTTAACTGATTTTTATAATAAAATTTCTTTTTACAATAATGGCATTCAAAAGGTTTTTCGTCATTATGAGTTAGTAAATGTACATTTAAATTAGATTTTACCTTAAATGTTTTTTTACAATAGCTACATTTATAAGGTCTTTCCCCTGAATGAACCCTTAAATGTATTTGTAAATTGTTATTTGTTCTAAATTTCTTTAAGCAATAAGTACATTCAAAAGCCTTCTCTCCTGTATGAATTAGTAAATGCGTTTTTAAACTTGATTTTCGAGTAAATATATTTTTACATATGTGACATTCAAAAGGTTTTGCACCAATATTATTTTTACTTGTATGTGCTGTAGTAGCTTCAAGTTTTTTTTTCTCTTTGAATTCCTCAAAATTCTTCAATAAAACGTTCTTGAATTTCATTATATTATTTAAAATGGTATATATTTCTTGGTCCATACATTTTTTTATATGTTTAGATAAAAAATCCTCATTTATAAAATTGGTATGACAATATGAACAGGAGACTAAAGGGCCTGCAATCAAAAAATATTTTTATTATATTTTATAGATTATTGTTTTATTATTATATTTTAAATTATATCTTTGAAAATAATATGTAATTAATTATTTCTTTAAAATTTTGAATAAATTTTGAGAAAAAGTAAATAGATTTTAAACTTACCGATATATATTGGATATTTATTGTCTTCTTGTGAATGCAGATCCATTTTATATTAATTAAAATTTAAAAAATAATGACAAATTAGAAAGTAAATAGATTTTAAACTTACCGATATATATTGGATATTTATTGTCTTCTTGTGAATGCAGATCCATTTTATATTAATTAAAATTTAAAGAATAATGACAAATTAGAAAGTAAATAGATTTTAAACTTACCGATATATATTGGATATTTATTGTCTTCTTGTGAATGCAGATCCATTTTATATTAATTAAAATTTAAAGAATAATGACAAATTAGAAAGTAAATAGATTTTAAACTTACCGATATATATTGGATATTTATTGTCTTCTTGTGAATGCAGATCCATTTTATATTAATTAAAATTTAAAGAATAATGACAAATTAGAAAGTAAATAGATTTTAACCCATTTAGACCGAAGGTTTTTTTAGCGAATTTTTTCGTGAAATTCGAATATGTTACATAAAATGGTGTAAAAACAAAATTGTTTCAAGTAACTTTTTTTTTTTATCTTTTCTAGTTTTTGAGATACAAGGTGTTCCGAAATCGGAACACTAGGCACAAGGACTACCTTCTCATGACATTAGAAGAATATACATATAAATTGTTTTTTCATAATTATTTGGTGACTTTTGAATACTAAAACTAGTCTTGTTGTCATTATCATAAATATATTTATTATATATATTACAAATATAAAATTACTAAAAATAACATTTACAAAAAAATATTTACTTATTTTGTGTATGATATTTTATCGAACATTTAACATGTAAGGCAGCATCACACTTTTCACATTTGAATGTTGTGTTTTTATGGCAATGTCGACAACGTATTTGTTTATTTTGATTCACTATATTATGATTCAGACCATCCTATCTTCAATCAATGCTGCACTTCTGTGATGGTCTTCCCTTTCTTTCAGTCTCTGCAGGCTGACCGTAGGTTTCCAGAAAATTGGATGCTATACGTCGACGAAACTCCAGAAGATCTAAAATCAAAAAGCTTTTCTTCTATTGTCCTTTGTAATTGCCAAGCATTTTGTAAAATTACTTCGAAATAAAATAACAGAGGACTTGAGTACCATTTTTTTCCACGTATGGATGCTCGATATTTCGCAATATTTTCATCAGCTCTGTCGACACCTCCCATATATTGTTTGTAAAGGTAAATTGTTTTTCCGACATGGCTTTTAAAACATTTGATTTTTCAATAAGGCTCTAAAAAAGGGTAACATTTTTACTATCTCGTAAGAGATAGTATTGCGATCACGAAAATTTTCGATGTTGAGATTTTGATGTTTTTATACGTTTTGAAGGTTCCTGAATCATTTTCACTAAGGTTGAGAAAAATGTCTGTCTGTCTGTGTGTGTGTGTGTGTGTGTGTGTGTGTGTGTGTGTGTGTGTGTGTGTGTGTGTGTGTATGTATGTAGACAAGATTACGCAAAAACGGTTTGAGCTAGAATGATGAAATTTGGTACATGAACATTATTCAAAATTCATAGTTTTCTATCAACTTTTGAGAAATGTAGCTCAACCGGAAGAGGGTCATTACCTACAACGTTTTAATTTTTTTCCTCTAAAGTGACCGTAAAAATAAAAATATATGTTTGATAATTTTTCACATGATTAATAATTGTATAAAACTGCTATATATAGAATTTCAGCTTGATTGAATTGCTGAAAGTACCAGAATTAATTTTTTAACACTGCAAATCTCACGCGCCAACACGTGCCATGGTGCCATCAATAAAAAGCCAAACATGCGCTGGTTTAATATTTATTATTTATAATTTATAATTAATAATGACAAATTAGAAAGTAAATAGATTTTAAACTTACCGATATATATTGGATATTTATTGTCTTCTTGTGAATGCAGATCCATTTTATATTAATTAAAATTTAAAGAATAATGACAAATTAGAAAGTAAATAGATTTTAAACTTACCGATATATATTGGATATTTATTGTCTTCTTGTGAATGCAGATCCATTTTATATTAATTAAAATTTAAAGAATAATGACAAATTAGATTTAAATAAGAATTTATGGTAAAGGTTTACATCCGGGGCTCCGAGATAGAAATGATTGTCCCTAAGAGGGCGTAACCAACGACCAAGCTTGGCTTTAGGTCAAGACAGGCCAAGAGATGTCGGGGCCTTCACCATTGTGTTTGCTTTAACCCTATAAGTTAACTTTTTTGAATTATTTTATTTATAAATAGCATCAAATATTTGGTCTAAACCCAAAAGCGCGCGATATTTAAAATTACCCAATATAGAAACATATTTATAAAATTAATAAGCAATATTTAATTATTTTATATGATGGTAATTATACAGGAGACGGGCCCAACAATGTAGGTGTTTGAAACTTACTTTGAGGTGTTCCTTGAATGATTCTGAACAACTTTATATGCAACTTTTTTTATGATCTCTTTTATTTTAATTAATAAAAATTAATTAATTAAACAGGGTATTTAGCCTATAAGAATGCATGGTGGATGACATGTTGACTATGTTTTCTCTTTTTTATCTTTAGGTGGCAGCACCTAGACACACTATCAGTACGGGAATTCAAATAAAATAAATAGATATAATAATATTTATTTTATTTGAATTTGGTAAATTGTAATTAACATTCAGCATTCTTTTGGTGTTTCTTTATAAATATATAACACTATAATTAATTATTTACGCATTAAAGGGTTCTTGATTGTAAAATTAATTAGGAAAATTCGGTTTATTTTATTTTAGAAATAGTTTTATTCATACTAAAGTTATTTAAAGACTTTCGGTTTTTTGAATTCGGTTTATTTTATTTTAGAAATAGTTTTATCCATACTAAAGTTATTTAAAGACTTTTTCGGTTTTTTGAATTCGGTTTATTTTATTTTAGAAATAGTTTTATTCATACTAAAGTTATTTAAACCTTTTTTCGGAGTTTATATTTTCTAAAATAAAATAAAATAAACCGAATTTAAAAACTGATAGTGTGTCTAGGTGCTGCCACCTAAAGATAAAAAAGAGAAAACATAGTCAACATGTCATCCACCATGCATTCTTATAGGCTAAATACCCTGTTTAATTAATTAATTTTTATTAATTAAAATAAAAGAGATCATAAAAAAAGTTGCGGTAATTATTGAATTTAACCCCGTGAGGTAAGGGAGGTGAATTACTTAACCAAACTTGTACCATTAAATAGTGCTAATCATCCTTTCTTAGAAATTTGCATGGGCATCTTATATTTTTCTATATATTTTTAGATAAAAAAGATTGAAATTTTAACATGTATTCAATTTAACATTATTTTGACTGCCATATTGCCATTATAGATTGGTTCAACGATTTGGCCTCTAGAGGGCAGCACCTATGATGGCAATATGACAGTCAAAATAATGTAAATTGAATACATGTTAAAATTTCAATCTTTTTTATCTAAAAATATATAGAAAAATATAAGATGCCCATGCAAATTTCTAAGAAAGGATGATTAGCACTATTTAATGGTACAAGTTTGGTTAAGTAATTCACCTCCCTTACCTCACGGGGTTAAATTCAATAATTACCGAATATATTATTATTATATGTTGTCTATTGAAAATGAACGAGTTTCTTTCTAATTTAACTATTCTTCGTATATCTGATCCAAGACAATAGGCTAAGTTTTTATTAAACAGACCATATTTATAACCTGTCGATCAACCCATGTACTTAAAATTCGATATTCCAAACATATATATTAAACTATTTTAAAATTATTTGTTATCATTTCTCAGATGGATTAATCATGAAAACAGCGATTTTACAACAAGCAAGAAGAAAAAGTTAAACCGTGGAGTGATACCTCAGAAAGTAACCCAAGATAATATGTTTTGTGTATTTAATAATAAAACTATTTTCAAAGGTGTAAATTTATACGTCTCACAATATATGAAAAAACAATATGTAAATAAGATATGTTTAATAGTGAGATCACATAATTTGTAAATATAATTTTATAATTTTTATTAATTTTCAAATATATATTGTTTATATACATAAAAAATTATTCGTTTCTTTTAGATATGTTAATTACATAAAAAGATTGTAGAAAATTTTCAGTTTAATTAAAAATTATTTATTTGGAAATTAAACCAATATTTATCTCCTAATAGATAATTTTTCATTCTACAATTTTTTAATTCCCAACATTCACAATATTCCTTAAAAAAAAAAAAAAAATCACACACACGCACACACACAAGCCCGATTTTTTATAAAATTAGTTAGCCGAGGACGATACCAGGTGGCGCGATGTGCTAAAACTTTGCTTCAAAATTTAACCCGGAGTGGGGGCATCTTCTAGATAGTCTGTGTGGCGTGTCCCCCCTCTGGCGTGTCCCCCCTCTGGTTAGCAACCAAAATATAAATTATTTCTCTCTATTCCTTTCTGACTTTTAAATTAAATTAAATTTAAATTTTCTTTTTAAATTAATCAAAATTAAAAATATCTTATTACAAACATTTAAATCTTTTTAACCTTTTAAATTTTTTATTTATTTTCTTTGTCTTGGTCAGGTTTGTTCATCAAATTATTTTGGATACTTTTTATTTACCAACTAATTATGCTTATATTAATTGAATTTTTTTTATGATTTCAGATGTGAAAGGTAAATATTATTAATACTATTAATAAGGAATTTTATCCCTGGATTGCTGTTTTCATTCCTTGAAGAAAGAAAATACAAAATAATGAATAGATGCAATTAATAAAACATGTTTAATCGAGTTAAAATATAAAAATAAATACTTATTTAATATATTATACTTTTATATTAATATTTTGGTATCTCTACGATCCTCCCTACACCTCGCAGAATTTGATGAAACTTCGCCAGTTGATTCTTTGATTAATTATAAGAAACTTTTTCCTTAGGCATTTCTTGGGAGAACTTCTAGTTTTCGAGATAAAAAGGATTAAAGATTGGATATCAACCTTGCCCCCACCGAAAGTTGTTGTCGGGATCCAACGTCGGGATAAGTTGCAAGTCGTTGATGAAATCCATCGAGAAAGAATACAAGTTGCTATATAATTCAATTTCCTCTAAAAGGAAGATACCCACCACCTTGCACCCACCGAAAATTCTTTGATCTTAATGTTTTAACAATTAAAATTAAAAATAAAAAACTAATTACAATGAAACTAAAATTTATAAAAATTACCTTGACGGATTCCTTGTATGATTCTAAACAACTTTTTCTTATGACTTTTTGCATGATCTCTTTTAGTTTAATTAATAAAAATTATGGGACTCAACGGAACAATTACCCCTATCCTGAGCCACAACCCTCCAATCCCTACCCTCTCCCATCTCTCTCATGCCCCTTTCTATATTGTCCACCCACCGCGTCCTTGCTCTTCCAAGTTTCTCTCTCCAAATATATTTTTACCGACCGACGATAGTAATGGAGGTATTGTTTGCCATTCTTTCGTCTCCCATTCCAGCCACGTGCCCTGCCCATCGCAGCCTTCTCGATTTGATAACCCTATATCTGGAGATGCTTAGAATTACTCGTTTTGCAGTCTCCGCCATTCCCCGGTGATCTCATCTTTCTTTGGCCCATAAATGCTGTGAAGAATCCTATTCTCAAATACTCTAAATCGATTCTCGTCTCACAAGGTCACAGACCATGCCTCACACCCATTTAATACAACCGTTAAAATAATTGTTTTATATATTTTAATTTGCAAGACATTGAGGGCAATGGTCAACGCTCCATGGTACATATATATTAAGATAATCCATGGAGATCTCAATGTTAGACCTGTGGCGGAGCAAGTGCAGTTTAACAGGATACGTTACCTCAACAGACTACAAAACCATGTTAATGACAAAGCGAGACAACTTACTGACACACAAGGACTCTAACCAGAAGACTATAAAGACTTACACCTAATGACTTGATACACGACAGACTCAATTCTCTTTCGACTAATGGGCCGACGGTTTGATTCAAGTCAATCGCTCCATTTTCTCTACTTGTCCCTCATAATATCCTCAACACCTATTATTTCCTATCTTTAACCCTGTCTAGTCCCATTAATATCTTTCTTTCTTTATCCTCCCCTCATAATACCCCTCTATTTCTTATTGTATATATTTTGTACATAATACCTGTAAATGTTCTTCTATTGCCTCAAATAAGGCAGATATTGAATTCATGTATTTCATTGGAAGTTAAATAAAAAAAATATATTTTAATTTTGATCCCCTTTGATAATAATATAAAGATTTATTACTTAAATTTAATTTGAAATAATTAAATATAACATAATAAATTATAAAGAAATTATTTTTTAATATAATGATAAATTTTATTTGTAGGTCAATTAGT
This sequence comes from Labia minor, assembly GCA_963082975.1. Taxonomy (NCBI): domain Eukaryota; kingdom Metazoa; phylum Arthropoda; class Insecta; order Dermaptera; family Spongiphoridae; genus Labia; species Labia minor. The sequence goes on from OY720344.1 coordinate 78,445,634, forward strand.
TGGCTATTTCTATTGTCATACTAATTTTATAAATGAGGATTTCTTATTTAAGCATTTAAAAAAGTGTAAATTTTAAATTTAAATCTTACAAATGAAGGTATTCATTTAATCATTTTACTTTGTTTATATTACATTATATTACAAGTTGTTACAAATTATTGTTATAATTGTATTATTATCTATAATTTTTAATAAAAATAAAATAAATTTATTTTTTTATATAGTTATTATTTAAATATATATTTTGAATTTGAATTATTATATATAATTACTTATTAGAAAATAATATAACGTCACTGGTTAAATAAATACATTTTTTCATCTTTTGAAAAGCTAATCTATTTAGATCAAGCCTTTTTAAACTAAGGGTCGCGACCCCAAATGGTGTCGTGTAGCAAAATTCTGGGGTCGCGAGAGATTTTAATGTCAAATATTTAAATACACGATTTTAAAACATCTAGATTTTATAAATTATACAAATACACACCTAAATTCTAGGTGTATTTGCGCATTTAGATTTATATGTATGTATACTGTTATCTAATAAATAAATCATCAACAAATATTTATATATCTTTCTTTTATATAGTGATTCTCAACCACTGTTAAGTGTGCCGCGGTAAAAAAAAGGTTTAAGACCTGATTTAGATATTGTAATTTTTTAAAAAAGCAGTTTTCATAAATATATAATTCCATACACACAATTTTTTTTAAAATAAAAATGGAAGTTGTTTATGTATTTGATATTTTTTTCTTCGGAAAAAAATATGGAAATTAACTTCCGAGATAAAATAGTTATTAATTTTGAGAACGAGGGATACAACCTCATCAAATTTACACAATTATCTATTTTTTCATTTTAAATAAGCATCTAATAAATGATAAAAAATCCATTATTATTATAAATATTATTGTAAGAAAAATGAGAAAATTAATTTATTTTAAAAGTATTGCAAAAGTATTTTTATTTAAATATAATATATATAAATATTTATATATTATTGTCATTATCTGGAATGATATATTCTATTTTCACATAATATATAAAATTAAATCTTAATTTCACATATATATATATATATATTGTAATGGTTTTCTTGGGTTTCTAGGGGGGGGAAGGGGAAGGGGAAAGAATCAATTAAAAAAAATTAATATAAATAATTTTTTTATTTTAATTAATATTTAATTTAATTTAAATTAAATTGATAAATTTAGAATTAATCAGAAGATAATTAATATTGATTTTAATATTAATTAATAAATACATTAATTAATTTCTTATATTCCAATCAATTAGTAATTATGATTTAAATTAATAATTGAGGTTTTAAAAGATAATGAAGGTAGGAGAAATGAGGGGAAAAAATATGGCGTCCTTCTAATTCGACAAGGGTCGTGAATGAAGGAGATAATTTTAATTTGTGGTCCAGATAAAGATATAGCACTCAGATAACAAGGATTCCAGCGTGAAATAGAGAAAGAGTTGTACAATAGAAGAGAGTGATTAGATTATTAGATGTTAACTTTTAATAAATTTTATTATAAGTAAAATAATAACGTTAGAAAATTTTCTTTCAAGAATCTTTGTTATTTTAAGCAATAAATCATATTAATTAGTTTTACAAATGGTGATAGAAATAATATCAATTAGTAACAAGAACTTAAATTATAATAAAACAAAAGGAATGAAATAAAGTCTTATCCGTGTCGTGGTGTGGAAATGGCGGCTGACATATGATGTCGTGATGATTTCCAAGAGGTCCAGATGAGTAGATTTTGTGAAGATCGAAAGAACCAGGTTGTCTTGTGTCTTCACGGGTTGAGATCAATTCCAATATTTAAATATTTTATTTGGAAACGAATGAGAGTTAAAAAGTATTTAGAAACGTAAAAATTTTATAAAAGCTGATTGAGCAAAATAGAACACGTCTATTCTCTCTGATGTCTCGATCAAGAATAATCTTTCCAACAATATCAATAATCAAAATCAACACTCGGATAAATTCACTCACACTCTCACATAAACACACACAGACCTGGAGTTCTTCCGTCTCTTTCTAATTCTAATTACAAAGTTGTATTTTAATTAAATAATTTATTTTATAAATTAACTAATTATCTCTCTAAGTGAGATCACATTTCAAATTCTTAGAACTATTAAATTATATAATATTAAAATACATAAAAAGAAAGGGATAGAGATATTGGCATTAATAAATAAAAAAAACTTAAATATAAAATAAAGAAATTATTAAAATTAGGGACTGAATTGAAAATATCAGTACATCCTCCACCTTTGTAAAAAAAAAAAAAAATATTTCTTTTGGAGATGAAATGTTCACAAATCACAAAAAAATATAATTTTTTTTTTTTAACATAATTGTTATGAATACTTAAAAAATATTACATTGGCATTTGTATATAACAAAACAACAAAAAACTTTCAGATATTTGGCCCTTTTTTTTTTTTAAAGAATACCAAATTAATACTGGCAATACAGAGGTTTGATATGGTGGATTCTAAGAAAACAATTTATAAAGAAGTTAACAAGTAGCAGAAACACAACGAATTGGTTCACACTGACACCCACAGAATAATTATAGTACTCTAACGTGACACATTAAGGTTGGAGCAAGTCTGGCAATAATCATATTTAATAATAAGTAATACAGGTCCATTGGAAAATTATCAGTTTCGATTTTCTCATTTCTACTTAAATTTAATTAGAATTCATGTTTCATTCTTTATTCAATACTTTATTGCTTTCATAGCATTTTATATTCTCTTTAATTATTCATATCTCATTTTCATTTAACATTTGTTTCTCTATAAAAATCCTATTATCTATAACATCAAATTCTTCTATATTATTTTTCGCAAATATCAGAAACCTCTCCTTACCATCTCACAATAGAAGCGATTTCAATCATCAAAACAGACTAAGAGACAGACCCGCTTGGTGGCTCATATGTCAAGGCAAAGTCTTCAAATTACACTTGTTAAAAAAATGACAAAAAATTATTAATTGGAATAAAAGGGTTTCAAAATCCTCCTATTATACTTGCCGATATTTTTATTTGTGTGAGCGTTCTTAATTTCATAAGTTCTCTCTCCACCATGGAGCTTTTTATTGATTTGAAATGGTCCTTCGATTTGATTTAACCAATACCAAATCTCTTTAAAACATCAGATAATTCAATATTCTTTTAAGGGGGATGGTTAAAAGAAACTTAGAAAATTTTTTTAAAATTGAAGAAGGCAAAGCAAGGTTTTTATTTACATAAAATTTTTTAATGAAGACAAATTAAAATTTTATCCGAGGCAATTAATTTAAATCTTTTCTTTCCTCGATCCCAGAGGATATTTTGGGATTTAAATTTTAGTGTTTTAAAATGTGATGTATAATTATCTTGATTGACAAACCATTGCTTCATTCTCTTCTTTGGCTTTCCCTTTTTCGTTAAATATGGTTTCAATCTCTTGTTATTTATACATTTTTTAAGATTTTTTATAAACATTTTTCTTTTCCATTTGTACTTAATATTTTCTAGTATCTGCTTCTTTATCAGATTCTTTATTTTCATTACTTTAGTATTTTCTTTAATTTCTTGTATATTTTCTAGTTCTTCTTTTGTTTCTACTTCCATCTTTTCAAATTCATTTTCATTTTCTATATTAAAATCGGTGTTCTCTTCTTTAGAAACCATTTCTTCAGCATTTTCATCAATTTCGATTTCAATTAACATTTTACTCTCCTCTTTCGGAGTAGATTTAGAAGAGGTTTCTTCTTCTAGGGGTGTTTCATCAGTTTTTCCAATTGATTCATTTACTTTTTCTTCTTCTTTCATATCAAGATTCTCTAGTTTATTTTCCTGTTCCTCTAGTGTTTTATTTAAATCATTACTATGTTGTGGTAATTTTCCATTTAATTTTAGAGAGAAATTTCGAACATCATTTCTTAAAAGGTTAGTATTTTTATTTAATTTTTCAGTTTGATTGTCTAGTTTTATATTTAATTCACTTCTAAATTCTCCCAATAGCTGTTTCAATAGCTGAGATTGATCATCAAATTTTTTATTTATTTCACTTCTAATTTCGCCAAACAACTTTGTCATTATTGTGACAAAATCCACTTGACTAAGAGGGTTATCACATGGAACCGCCTCAACACTCACCTGAGTATCCGTGTGACCAATCAATTGACTTTCTACAGACATCGGGCTAACATCATCAAATAATTGGGGTTGAAACATCTCTGTATCAGCCTCCGTATTAATATTACTATCAGTGGCCATATTGCTTAAAAATTAAAAAAATTAGTTACAAATAAAAATGTAAAATTCAATTTTAACAATACAAAATTTCCTGCGTGTCTTCTCTCTCTCTATTTCAACTCCGGTAAAAAACAATTAAATTAGAAGCCAAATTATTTAATTATTTTTAATTAAAACAATCTCGGTGGGACCTCCATGTAATGGTTTTCTTGGGTTTCTAGGGGGGGGGAAGGGGAAGGGGAAAGAATCAATTAAAAAAAATTAATATAAATAATTTTTTTATTTTAATTAATATTTAATTTAATTTAAATTAAATTGATAAATTTAGAATTAATCAGAAGATAATTAATATTGATTTTAATATTAATTAATAAATACATTAATTAATTTCTTATATTCCAATCAATTAGTAATTATGATTTAAATTAATAATTGAGGTTTTAAAAGATAATGAAGGTAGGAGAAATGAGGGGAAAAAATATGGCGTCCTTCTAATTCGACAAGGGTCGTGAATGAAGGAGATAATTTTAATTTGTGGTCCAGATAAAGATATAGCACTCAGATAACAAGGATTCCAGCGTGAAATAGAGAAAGAGTTGTACAATAGAAGAGAGTGATTAGATTATTAGATGTTAACTTTTAATAAATTTTATTATAAGTAAAATAATAACGTTAGAAAATTTTCTTTCAAGAATCTTTGTTATTTTAAGCAATAAATCATATTAATTAGTTTTACAAATGGTGATAGAAATAATATCAATTAGTAACAAGAACTTAAATTATAATAAAACAAAAGGAATGAAATAAAGTCTTATCCGTGTCGTGGTGTGGAAATGGCGGCTGACATATGATGTCGTGATGATTTCCAAGAGGTCCAGATGAGTAGATTTTGTGAAGATCGAAAGAACCAGGTTGTCTTGTGTCTTCACGGGTTGAGATCAATTCCAATATTTAAATATTTTATTTGGAAACGAATGAGAGTTAAAAAGTATTTAGAAACGTAAAAATTTTATAAAAGCTGATTGAGCAAAATAGAACACGTCTATTCTCTCTGATGTCTCGATCAAGAATAATCTTTCCAACAATATCAATAATCAAAATCAACACTCGGATAAATTCACTCACACTCTCACATAAACACACACAGACCTGGAGTTCTTCCGTCTCTTTCTAATTCTAATTACAAAGTTGTATTTTAATTAAATAATTTATTTTATAAATTAACTAATTATCTCTCTAAGTGAGATCACATTTCAAATTCTTAGAACTATTAAATTATATAATATTAAAATACATAAAAAGAAAGGGATAGAGATATTGGCATTAATAAATAAAAAAAACTTAAATATAAAATAAAGAAATTATTAAAATTAGGGACTGAATTGAAAATATCAGTACAATATATATATATATATTTCTATAGAAGATATTTATTTCAAATATAATATAATTATATACTATGATAATATTTTTATTTATATAAAAATGACTAGGATCAATTAATTATTTAAAACTCATTGAGATTTATGGTTTATATTCCCGCATTCCAAAAATGTTTGTTCCTATTCGTACATTCGTACTTCCCAAACTAATCTGAAATAAAATAAAAATGATAAGTACTTAATATTATTAATTATATTTCCTTAATTTATTTGACATAAAAAAATCGAAAATCAATTTTCTTAAATAAAAAATAAATTTAACTTACTGCTTGTTCAAAATCGCTAGACATTCCCATAGATAACTCAAGATTTTTTAAATTTAATTCTCTTGATACCAAATCCCTTATTTGCACAAGTTTCTATAAAATAAAAGAGTGTAAGACGATTAATTATTAATCTTAGATATTCACTTTCGTGTATATAAATGAAAAGTGTTAAAGAACTTTTTTTTCGATCAAAAATTAAATTTCTTCAGAGAAAACTAACACAAACTTTATCTCTGAATAAATTTCCACAAATGAAATTCTGTTTTAATATAAATATAGAGAAAAATTTAGAGAAAATATAGAGAAAAATTTAAGTGATGAATTCATGTTTTGATGGCATCTTCGGATAATACAAATATTGGATGATCAACATCTTGTTGACCATTTACATCTTCATAATCACCCTTATAGCGGGTATACTTATTATTTTTTTGTTATCTACGATTGATAGAAAGTCAGTGAAGGATGTAGCTTTCCAACAAAGGCGGCCATAGTTTGACCCACTAAATTGAGCAATTTTGCACGGGTGTTTACTTTGGAACGCTTTATATATCCAGTAAAGTGTGAAAAATTTATTAGTAATTATTATATTATATAAAATTATTTTAAAAATTACTCCAAAAAACTTTAAATAGATTTATAAATGAAGATGAAAAAGAACCAAAAAATAAAAAAATATCCAGTTGATTTTAAAGGAAATAAAAAACTAAGGAGGATTTCGAGCAAATTTTCTCTAATAAAAAATGAAATAAGAAAAAAATCAGAAAAAATCAAGAGGATAAAGGTAACATTTTGAAGATAGAATAAAGAAAATGGAATTGGAACTGATAGAGAAAAAAAATATTAATTTGATGAAAAGAGAAAGAAAGAAAAAACTTTAGAGGAAGATATTGAAGTTAAAGTGGAAATGTAAATAAAAACTAAAAGTGAACCCAACGATCAAAAACTATATAAAGTATATAAAATTGAAGATCTGATAATGTGTATGTGTATGAAGGAATATGTTTTTTTAATAAATTTAAAAGGCCATTTAAAGGAAATTCTTTTTAAAAAATGGTGTCACTTTATGTGCAGAATAGATGAGAATAAATAAAAGCTCAACTTACAGGGAACTTTTCTAAAATAACTATAATAATAGTAAATAAAAGTAATGATAAACTAGGCAAAAGTAAATAAAATTTTAAAAACTATCAGGAATATTTTAAGAATAATACCAAAAAATCTGGATTAGGTCCATCGGAAGGATCATAACCTAGTGCACCAATAGTCATTAATCCAATAAATTGTAAATTTGGGCAGGATTCAATAGTATATTTTACTAATGAAATTGCACCTGAAGGAGCACATCCAAATTTTTCTGTAAGAATATTTAAAAAAAATAGTTAAAATTTTAAATTAAAATATTAATTTATTGAAGTATTAATATATTTCATTTTAATTATAAACTTTGATTATTTAAAATTATTTTTTGTTGAAGAATTTTAAATTAGGATAGCTTAGTGGTTATAGTTCTGATCAGTAAAACTAGAGATCGAGGAATCGAAACTCGTCAAATTCTCAATGAGATATAAGATTTAATATTTTATTTAATTAAATCAAGAGGCTGGTTAAAATGGGTATAGATCCAAAAAGTTAATAAAATTAAAACAAAAGAAAGATTAATCGAGATTAATAGGTCTAAAAAAAACTTAAACATGAGTGAGATTGTAGACATTGCTTGTTCATACCTACTTCCTCACTAGTATTCACTTGAACCATGACTTTCAGTTTCTCTCTTCTTGATTCTTTACCCCAAAAATTATTAAGAGCCGTAGCCAACTTTTGTGAATCAACTGTTTCAATACAAAACAGTTGAGGAATGGAACACACTTTTGGCACCTTATTCTTTTGTAAATGACCAATCAAATGCCAATGAATATCCGGACATTCCTTAATTAACTAAAAATTAATATATATATAAAATTGAAAGAATTGTACCAAAGAAAGATTAAAGAGTGAATTTCATATGGAGGTTTTGGAAAGTGTTATAAGTTCATTTTTTATTATTTCAAAAAACATTAAATTCATAATTAATACCTAGTAAATAAATTGTAAATTGAACAACGGATTCACATATTTGAAGATAATAAATATTAATTAGTAATAGATAAGAAATATACACTATAGTAATAATAAATTAATTGGAATCTAATTTCTTTTTAAAAATATACTTACACCACTTTCAAAATACACGGTCGATATATTATTATGTAAAATATACTAATATATAAACAAAATTTAAGTAATAGATGGTGAAATAGGAAGTAATAGACCTGTTCATTATGGCTTTTTTCGACAAGTTCTTGAACATAATTTTCGCCGAAATTTCGTTGACCAGCTTTATAAGCATCAATTATATCCAAAACAGATTTGGTTTTACTTGCAGCAACTACTCGAACCTGGTGATCCTAAATATGTAAATATATAATATATTAAATAAATAAAATAATTATGAATTAAGAATTAATATTATTAAAGAATTGATAGAATTGTTTTATAAAAAAGAAATTTATCTTCTTTTTCAATGAAATGAATTTTACAACTTATAAAGATTTATTTGGAAATAAAGTCTAATAATGAGACACGTTATTCAATCTTTTAATAATTAAATAATTAAATTCAATCATTGAATCAATTTATATAAATGTAAACGTGGATTTTTAATAAGTTTATAATTTTAAAATAATATCTAAAAAAGGATTAATTAAATAAAAGCATGAAATTTTAATCTTGTTAAAGAACTTGTTTAATAATTGTAAATAAATACTTTTTAAAATAAATTTATTTAATAAATCATATAATTTGATGTTGAAGGTTAAATACCTGTGCATATTGTTTACTTGCAGAGTTGACTTTAGATTGTACATCAAGAAGTCTTTTTGTTATATCCATAGTACTCATTGCTCGATGAAAGTTTCGCTTAAGAATAAACAGTTTTATAAATTAAAATAAAAATAAAAAATAAAAATAATTCGTATAAATGCAAGTTCAAAATTCTAGTTTGTCAAAAACACCACTAGAGCCTCTTTAAATATAAATAAATTAGGCTTTTATATATATTATATAATTATATATCTTTTATGTAACTGATTATGTTCAAATTATAAAAAGAAAAAAATATTCAAGTGTTTGTTATCTGAATTATATATATATAAACTTTAAATCTCACACTTATTAATATTAGGTAAAGGAGGGAATATTCAAGTCTTAAAATATATATTAACTTTTATATTCAGTTTTTAAATTAATATTAATAAATATATATTTTTTCATAGAAGGATTATTACAATTTTGGATGCTATCTTATGTATATTGGGTTGGCAGAAAAGTGATTTCTAATTTTCTTATAAAAACCAATTATGCTTTTTAATAAAATGAAATGTATTAAACTAATTCTGTCAGTTAGTTTATTAGAGTTTGTTCTCTATCAGAGACCATAAACTCTCTATATATTGACTTGTATATCACGTTAAACTTTTTAATAAAATATGGGCGCTCCTTTTTAAATCCAAAGAAAAAATAGCGGTTTTTTAGTCAAAACACATGGGTCGTTGCTTGGAGGAAAAAAGTCGGTCTTGGGTCGAAATATTCGCCCCTTAAGGTCTCTATACATTTTTGCATATGCTCAAACCAATTCTGGAAACAATTTTTCCACTTTAAAACTGATGTCATAGAAACATGGTTTTGAGTCTTTAATAACTTCTTGAGGTGGTGAAAATCGCTGTCCGCATATCTTTTGTATGACATTGGGGAACAAGAAAAAGTTATTATCGGGTGAATACCGACAATGAGACAATATTTCGATGTTTATCTCCTTCAAATATTCAGTTGTTGTTTGACGTGCTTTATGAGAGTTGACATTAACGTGGAAAGAATGATGCGACGTTTTTGTTCTTTTCCCTTATCGAACACTGTTGGCAAACAAATTGTTGTATACCATTTGGCATTAACAGTTCAATCCTCTAATGCAGTGATTCCCAAAGTGGTCTATATCAACCTCGGGGATCTATGATAACCTGCAAGGGGTCTACGCCAGGGAAAAAAAATTTGGAGGTCCATGACATGAAAATGGGGGACCACAATAGTGGATCTCAACATACACTGATAGTACCTATTTACTTACATTATACTATCTTATAATATAGACATATACATTATTTATAAAAGTACCTATGAAGTAAAAAAATTATGTATTTATGTATAAGTTTATAAAATTGTGTAAGTTGTAAGATGTAGGCATTTGCTTTGAGGTCGCAATACATTTTGAACTTGCACATAATGATATACCAGTATCATCTTGTTACAAGCATATCCCCAGTAAAATCTATCTATCTTTTCTATTTTCTTCAAACTTTTATCAAGAACAAGGAAAACTATGTGATCTTTTTTGGATGAAGTATTTCTCAGAAACATTGCATTTTTGTCTGATATTATGGCAAAACAAAACATTAAATATTTGCCTGAAAGGTGAAGCGAGCATATTTATGAAATGTGCCAAAAGGTCCAATCGTTTAGAAAAAAATTATCATTTTTCAAAATATTGCTTTCTCGATCGGAGATATCTCCACAACACTTCCCGGAGCTAGCAAAAATATTGAATGAGCAGAACTGTGAAAATATAAAATTCGATAAATATGTAGGCGTCTTTGATTCTTTAATAAAAGAGTATACTAATAAATTTTCTGATTTTGACGAGCCTACTCCTACTATGAAACTGGTATTTGCACCACATTTAGTAGATTTTTCCGAGGCTTCTGCAGAACTACAAATGAAGTTAGTTGACTTGGAGGAAGTATGATCAAATCACTTTTTAACGCTAAAAAGGCATGGCACAGACCATGCCTCACACCCAACAATACAACCGGCAGAATAATTGTTTTATATATTTTATCCCCTTTGATAATAATTTTGACGCGATAAGGCCCTTACTGCATGATAACAGGTGTTTCCCGATTGCAACTTCGCTTTAAATTCTTCTCGAATATTATTATTCTTGGTGATTACAGAACGTAAGTATTTGAAATTTTCTACATTTTCGAATTCTACAATTTGTATATTAAGACTTAGTGTTGTATTCCTCTCTGTTACTAAATACTTTGTCTTAGCAGTATTAATTTCTAGCCCCACCTCTTTTCCTGCTTCGATTATTTTTTCTACGCTATCTGTTTCTAATGGGTTGTCTGACATCAATGCAGTCAGCACGAATATTGTTGATTGAGATGAATAGAGAAAACTTCCTTATTATGTGTTTTATTTTAACAAATGAAAAAATATTTACATAAGATGATTAAAATAGATGGTACAATGTGAATTAATATTGAAACAACAATTACCAGGAAGATGAAATAAAAATATAGGAAACTATTGCTCAGGTATGACTAGATGGCGCTCAGCGCGGATCTTCTAAATAAGCATCTTTAATTGCAAATGCCGAATCTCCTATTATATTTAAGTTGTCTGCCAAACCTAATACTTGAATTTTTTTGATTAATTGAATTGAGTTTTATTTTTCCTCTGCAGTAAAAATTCTTGTCAATTTTTGTCTCAAAGCTTCGCAAACTGACTTGTTCAATTCGTCACTCTATAAATACGAATATGAGACAAATTATTCGTTTCCTAAATCTTGAAAAGGAAAGTGATAAGAAAATATTTTTAAAAAAATATAAACTGGTAGTTCATGAGGCAAAAAAACAGACTGGACATCATTAGCCGAGGAGATTTAAGATTAAACCTTACAAAATTGATAATTTATTAATAAAACACCAGTTTCATCCTTTCCAATAAAAACATTTTCTTATTGCTTAGTTTATTTTATGTTACGTATATTTCTATATAACAAATACAAAATTTTTGAGTAGTTTTAATTTAAATTCAATTAATAAATGCATAAAACTTAACATGTGTTTTTTCTTTAAATTTTTAACACTAAACTTCATTACAGTTAGAAATTTACAAAAAATCAATATCAGATAAGTAGGGGGTCTATCCAAAACCGAAAAACATGGCAAGGGGTCTACGAGACGAAAAAGTTTGAGAACCTCTGCTCTAATGGAATGGTTGCGACATGTCCAGTACAAATGAAGAAACAAGAGATTGTAAAACCTTAAAAGGCAATCCTTGTGAATAATATATCAAAATATGAAAACGTACTCTCTAGCTCTCTTATTCAATTATATATAAACCAGCTGGTCAGAGCGCCTTCGGCGCTCTTCACAGCTGGACGGGGGCTCCGCCCCCTGTACCCCCGAGTGGTACATCGTATTTGGTTAAAAGTAGTAAAAGGTTTTCATCCAGTTTGTTTCAATCATTATATTACATAAAACATTCATTTCTTTTTGTGTTCTTATTTAAAATATATTTTAATTTAATCAGTAAATTAATTATATATATTATTATTGTATATGTTATATCTATCTATTTATATAGCTCAAAGATAGTCGAAAGTTCTTGGCCACATTTCTCCAAATGTCCCTATCCTGAGCCCTTGTCCTATCTCTCTTACGTCCCTTCCTATGCGTCCATGGTCTTGATTCCCTTTGATAATAATTTTGATGAGATAAGCCTCTTTACTGCATGATAACAGGCGTTTCCCGATTGATACCTCGATTTAAATTGTATATAAAGATTTTGTATGTTAATACTGTTCCTCTTTGTCACTAAATATTTTTTCTTATCACTATTAATTTCAAACCTCCATTAATTTTTCCTCGCTATCTGTAATTGCAATTGCCGAATCTCTTATAATATTTAAGACGTCTGCTTAGCCTAACTTTTCAATTATTTTGTTTAATTGCATTTCGAGTGATTTTTCCCCAATTTGTGTAATCACATACTCACAACATGCAACATATAATTGGTCAAAGAATATGTATATAATATTTATAATTTTTATGTTTTATTTATATTTATAATTTAATTTTGTTTTTGTTTTCTTTTAATAAATAATTCTAATATTAAAAATGCGTAGAGGTCGTCTAAAAAATCATATTTTAATTTTTATATAACCAAGAAATCATTTTTCACTCATTTTCAATTGGCGTTTTGATATACAAAATTAAAGATTATATAAATAAGTAATTTTAATTTTGATCTCATAATTGGATTTCCTTTTTCATGTAAGTATATAATTAAGAGTGGAATTACAATATAATCAATAGCTAATATATAATATTAAAAATATATTTACGGATTCGTTCTATAATAAATTGATGATGTCATTTAATTCTCCTACTATGTATCGAATCGAATATAAAGATAAATCTTCTTTTAAACGTTGTGTGAAACAATTTCAAATAATTTAAATGTAAAACTATTAATGAAATTAAAAAATCAAATATATGAATATAATATAAATATTTTTAATTTTATTTTAAGAATAGATATATATATCTCACAGGCGGTGGTTGTGACGTCATCCATATATTATAAATTTAAATTAAGAAGAACTAATAAAGATGTAGTTTTCCAGAGATGTGGTCAATAAAACTCAATTTTTCTTTATAAATACTATCTCTGTTGTGAATTTCAAAAAAATCGTTAGAGCGGTTTTTGAGAACAATGAAACAGAGAAACAATTTTTACTCGTATAAGAAGATATATAAGAAGATAAGATAAGATATAAAACTAATTAGTGATTTTTATATTAATACAAATCTCACAAAGAATTTATTTAATTTAGTTTTTAAGATAGCTCAAATTTAATTTAAAAAGTCATTAATAAATAAGGTATATATATATAAATATATAGGTATTAAAATTAATAATAATATACCTTGAATACAAATAATATCTCATTATTGTTTTTTAAAAAAGCCAAATTGAAAACAAATATTCAAACATAATTAAACATATGCAATAGTTTTACTGATTATCGTCTAATTAGATAAGAAATTAATATTTTGTTATAAAAATTTATTTCTATCTTAGAATATTTTGTATATAATTTGCTTCATTCCTATCAATTATAAATTTTATTATAAAAATTATTAAATAATTGATTTGCTATTAATTTTACTTCTTTAAATGGATATTTAAACTTTGCGCTTCAAACTTGGGTAGCACCCAAAAAAGCTAAATTTTGATTGAATGCAATTCATTAAATTAATCTATATCTAAGCATTCTTTCTAGTCATTTTATAGAATAGATAATTCAAATTGATTGGAATTTTTAAAATGCGTGATAATAAATTTTATTTTATGTTGAGAACTTGTTAACATTACAAAATTTACAAATTATACTAGAGGAGGCAGGCAATCGAAACGTTGTGTATTTTTTGAATAAATTTACAATAAAAAATATCAATATGTGGTTTTATTTACAAAATTCCCTTATGAGTGATAATAAATTTAATGGGATTATATTATACAATTTTTTTTTGTAAAATTTTATAATTAATTTGTGTATGTTGAGAACTTGTTAACATTACAATATTTACAAATTATGCCTCATTCAAGGTCCTAAAAGAATGTTGCCAAGTTTCTTGAATTTTAAAAAATAATAAAAATTATAAAAAGAATTGAAAAGATAATAAAATAAGACCAAGGTCATAATTTTGATTTATACTTCTCTATTTAGTGATTTTTATATAAACAAAAATACTGATAATAAAGTTCAAATAAATATACTTATACTCTAAAAACAGAAAGAAACCAGATGCTGTATTACCTCTGCAAAACAAAAACAGTTGGATATTCAATGACGTTTCAGTTTAATTGTCTATATAGATTAGATATTATATAATGCTGGGTTAACAAACTCATTCCAAAGGTTGTTCAAATATATGTATATAATTTCAGTTAAGTAACCAGTATACAAAATTGCAAAACACTAATGTCCGACAAATAATCTAATAAGGAAAACAGGACCAAAAACAATTTTTTGTTAAAGTTCAATTCTTATTCAATTATTTGAGAATATCATTTTCCTGCTAATTTTATCTAAATAAATAACTAATTTATAAAGAAATATATTATAATTATTAACTTAGATTAAAAAATTTAGGGTATTTTCTCAAAAAAAAAACTTATAAAATAAAAAAATTCTTTATTAAAAAATAAATATATATATAAACTAATCATAATAAAATTGAAAGAATTTACATAAAAAATATGCCTTAAATTTAAATTGTTATTTGAATATTTATTAAGTAATTAAATACTGTCAGTTTCATAATTTTTAAGATCATGTTTATTATTAGATTAATATATTAAAAACATGATCAATAATGTATTTAATATATATATACATGTATAGAAATAAATTCAGAAAGATGAATGATAAAAGATAAAATAATTTGTGGCTTACCTAATAGAATTGATAAACAATAACAAAAAAAAAATCGCCAAAAATAATGGAATCACTTTAATGAAATAAAAAAATGGATACTGAAATAGAAAAATATATGTGAATAATTTCTTGATATCAAAGTAAATAAAAAAAATAAAATAATTTATAAAATCAGATTAAATTGAAAATAATAAAAGGGTTAACTAAGTAGGAGGATTCCAAAATAACAATTAAAAATTAAAAAAAAAGATTACCTTAATCTGGCGGTCGTTTTTATTTAGCACATCTTTTTATCATTAAAAAAAATTGTCGATTATTTGACCATTATTGTGTGTATATCAATAAAAAAATTAATTTCAAAAAATATCTCAAAAATTACAATAATAATCAAATAAAAATAATAAATCGTGCTAAATAACTTAAAAAAACTAAAAAAAATTTTTCTGAAAATTAATTAATTACAAAAAAAATATTTTAAAGTAAAGGAATAGATTAAAAATTATAGTTACGAATTGTTATATGTTAGATATGATGATTTTCAGATGGAAGATAATCCGCAAGGGTTTTAATTAAAGGGTTCACTCAGAAGAGGGAGCCTTCCAAAATTCATCATTATATTTAAAACAAATTTGAAATGAATATCTTAATATATATTAAGTATAAAGTGCTAATAAATATCAATATTAAAAAATAATATGTATAAACATACTTAAATACCTTGAACGAATTGGTGTTGTTTGGAAACGATGAAGATAATTTGAAGATATTTAATTGCATAGCGAGTATTTGATCCAAATATTATACATATATAAATATATCTGAAAGTTGAAAATTATAAGATTAATACCCCCTATTATAAAAAAAAATATTAAAATTAATTTAATAACAATTTCAGATGGAAGATAATCCGCAAGGGTTTTAATTAAAGGGTTCACTCAGAAGAGGGAGCCTTCCAAAATTCATCATTATATTTAAAACAAATTTGAAATGAATATCTTAATATATATTAAGTATAAAGTGCTAATAAATATCAATATTAAAAAATAATATGTATAAACATACTTAAATACCTTGAACGAATTGGTGTTGTTTGGAAACGATGAAGATAATTTGAAGATATTTAATTGCATAGCGAGTATTTGATCCAAATATTATATATAAATATATCTGAAAGTTGAAAATTATAAGATGAATACCCCCTATTATAAAAAAAAATATTAAAATTAATTTAATAACAATTTCAGATGGAAGATAATCCGCAAGGGTTTTAATTAAAGGGTTCACTCAGAAGAGGGAGCCTTCCAAAATTCATCATTATATTTAAAACAAATTTGAAATGAATATCTTAATATATATTAAGTATAAAGTGCTAATAAATATCAATATTAAAAAATAATATGTATAAACATACTTAAATACCTTGAACGAATTGGTGTTGTTTAGAAACGATGAAGATAATTTGAAGATATTTAATTGCATAGCGAGTATTTGATCCAAATATTATACATATATAAATATATCTGAAAGTTGAAAATTATAAGATGAATACCCCCTATTATAAAAAAAAATATTAAAATTAATTTAATAACAATTTCAGATGGAAGATAATCCGCAAGGGTTTTAATTAAAGGGTTCACTCAGAAGAGGGAGCCTTCCAAAATTCATCATTATATTTAAAACAAATTTGAAATGAATATCTTAATATATATTAAGTATAAAGTGCTAATAAATATCAATATTAAAAAATAATATGTATAAACATACTTAAATACCTTGAACGAATTGGTGTTGTTTGGAAACGATGAAGATAATTTGAAGATATTTAATTGCATAGCGAGTATTTGATCCAAATATTATACATATATAAATATATCTGAAAGTTGAAAATTATAAGATGAATACCCCCTATTATAAAAAAAAATATTAAAATTAATTTAATAACAATTTCAGATGGAAGATAATCCGCAAGGGTTTTAATTAAAGGGTTCACTCAGAAGAGGGAGCCTTCCAAAATTCATCATTATATTTAAAACAAATTTGAAATGAATATCTTAATATATATTAAGTATAAAGTGCTAATAAATATCAATATTAAAAAATAATATGTATAAACATACTTAAATACCTTGAACGAATTGGTGTTGTTTGGAAACGATGAAGATAATTTGAAGATATTTAATTGCATAGCGAGTATTTGATCCAAATATTATACATATATAAATATATCTGAAAGTTGAAAATTATAAGATGAATACCCCCTATTATAAAAAAAAATATTAAAATTAATTTAATAACAATTTCAGATGGAAGATAATCCGCAAGGGTTTTAATTAAAGGGTTCACTCAGAAGAGGGAGCCTTCCAAAATTCATCATTATATTTAAAACAAATTTGAAATGAATATCTTAATATATATTAAGTATAAAGTGCTAATAAATATCAATATTAAAAAATAATATGTATAAACATACTTAAATACCTTGAACGAATTGGTGTTGTTTGGAAACGATGAAGATAATTTGAAGATATTTAATTGCATAGCGAGTATTTGATCCAAATATTATACATATATAAATATATCTGAAAGTTGAAAATTATAAGATGAATACCCCCTATTATAAAAAAAAATATTAAAATTAATTTAATAACAATTTCAGATGGAAGATAATCCGCAAGGGTTTTAATTAAAGGGTTCACTCAGAAGAGGGAGCCTTCCAAAATTCATCATTATATTTAAAACAAATTTGAAATGAATATCTTAATATATATTAAGTATAAAGTGCTAATAAATATCAATATTAAAAAATAATATGTATAAACATACTTAAATACCTTGATGTTGGTGTTGTTTGGAAACGATGAAGATAATTTGAAGATATTTAATTGCATAGCGAGTATTTGGACCTTAATTAAATTTAAAATAACAAAATCAAAATTTTTAAATTTAAAATATGTTAATCTGTTTTATAGAAAGATTTTATTATTACTTTGAAACGCGTAATATTGGTAAACATCATGCGTTAACCACAGACAGTAAAAAAAAGAAAGCATGTTTACGTTTCTTTATAGACAAAACTAGATATGACTACGTTAATCATATCCAATGATAATTATTTTATATATATATATTAAAATATAATTTCAAATTATTATTAATAAATATTATATTAATTATTTAGTTTAATCCATCTTAAAATTATAAAATATAAAATAATTAATGGTAAATAAATCTTTTTATTTTGAATCAATTTGGACCTTAATTAAATTTAAAATAACAAAATCAAAATTTTTAAATTTAAAATATGTTAATCTGTTTTATAGAAAGATTTTATTATTACTTTGAAACGCGTAATATTGGTAAACATCATGCGTTAACCACAGACAGTAAAAAAAAGAAAGCATGTTTACGTTTCTTTATAGACAAAACTAGATATGACTACGTTAATCATATCCAATGATAATTATTTTATATATATATATTAAAATATAATTTCAAATTATTATTAATAAATATTATATTAATTATTTAGTTTAATCCATCTTAAAATTATAAAATATAAAATAATTAATGGTAAATAAATCTTTTTATTTTGAATCAATTCTTTGTTGACCAAGGACACAGACCTCAGGCCACAGTGGGCCACAGACTATCTCTATAAGACTAGGACAGCCAATGTTAAATTCAGAAACATTGTTTGTAGCGCACTCTAACAACCCGGTATGAAAACCATGGGGAGTCAGTCTTATGGAAGGACCTGAGTTTCGCTTGGCTGCATCACTAGAGGCGCTGCTGGCACTAATTTTAATTCGGTTATCCGAAACAATCCGAAAACTGCCGAAAACAGCCAACACCAAGCACATTTTAAATCATTTTAAATATCGTAAATATTATCTGACGCCTGCGACGCCTGCTGACGCCGTCCATTTGCAATCAATATGGTTTCTAGAGTAAGTATAATTAATATAATTTTACTATTATTGATGATTATTTTTCATTATAAAGTTATATAATATATGTACATCTAAATAAATTTTTGATTTTGCAGATTTTAGATTGTGTTCATAAGAATTGTATTACAAATTCTCTACCTGGAGGAGAACGAGGACACTTGTTCTCTTTTCCAAGGTGTGATATTTTAAGAGAACAATGGTTAAAACAAATGGGCAGGCTTGACTTGCTTGGCCTACCTTATGCTAGAATGACAAAATTTCGTGTATGTAAACTTCATTTTAATGATTATGATTTCTGCACACCTGAAAAGAACCAATTAGTTTGTGGAAGGATACCCTTGAATATAAATCAAGATGGTAGGTTTTGTGATATTTAATAATGGAATATCCAAGGTTGCGACAAACAGAGGAATATATACCTCAGTTGTATAAATTTCATAAATTTTTTTAATATTTTTTTAGCAACACCTATTACTCCATCAGATGGTTTGGGCTTGGCTCTCGAGGAGACTGATCTTTTGGAATCCACCCCTGGGACATGTATGTATTATATTTATAATGTGGTAATTATCCAGTTCAACCCCGTGTGGTAAGGAGGTTAATTACTTTACCAAACTTGTTCCATTCAATAACCCTAATCGTCCTTTCTTAGAAATTGGTATGGCCATCTTATATTTTTCTATATCTTTTTAGATAAAAAGGATTGAAATTTGCTAATATATTCCATTTAACATTTATTAGAAAGCCATCTTAAGATTTTAGAATGGTTCATGCATTTGGCCTCTAGAGGGCATCACCTACACGAATTGGAGGCCTAATCAATTTAAATATATAAATTTAACTATATAATATATATATATAGATATAGATATAGATTAACAAAAATTCATCTATAATTTTATTGAAACTATACTAAATAATAATAAAAAAATTTTAAAAACCATTTTTAATTAAAAAAACAAAACATTTATTAATTAAAGAATTTCAATAAAATTATAGATGAATTTTTGTTAATCAGGTCGTGAATCATTGAAGAGCACGTTAAGTGGCCAGCTGAATTGTAACTTCAAAAGGAACATGATTTTTTTTTATATAATAATATATATATTGATTTTAAAATAAATATTTTTGGCATATATTTTTTTTTATTTAATTGGTATATTTTCTTTTATTTTATTTTTAATTTATTCATTTAATTATAACATAAAAGACCCCTTGGCTCTTAATAAGTGCTTGAATAAATAAAAACAAATTAACATTAGGTAAATATTATTTTTTTACCAAGTTATTTTATTATTTTATTATTTATTTTAATATTTCTCCAATTAGGGCTATTGAATGGAACAAGTTTGGTAAAGTAATTAACCTCCCCTCCCTTGAACTGGATAATTACCGTTTTAGAATTTAATGTTGTTTACTAAAAAATAATTTTATAAATTTTTTTTAATATTTTTTTTAGCAACATCTATTACTCCATCAGATGGTTTGGGCTTGACCTTCGAGGAGACTCCCAGAAAGAAAAGATTATACCAAAGGCTCAACGAGGTCAAGCGACTATTGAAGCTAGATAGAGTGAGAAAGAGAATAATTGCTAGAGAATGTAAGGAATCAAAAAACCTTCTCCATAAATCATTTCAAAATATTAATGATATCCATAATCTCCCTATTCCTCTCTCATCTTTTATTTTATCCAACCTTAAAAATTTCCATCTGTCCAAAAAGCCCCGCCGGTATTCCCAGGAAGAAAAAGCCCTTTTCCTCTCCATAATAAAACATAGCCCTAGGTGCTATCGATATTTACAAAAAATCTTATGTCCTCCTTCGGTGAAAACTCTTAAACGATTGCTAAGCAATTTCCAAATGACAACAGGCATCAACAGTCAATTTTTTGGCTATTTGAACCTCATATCCGATGATCTGACTTTCAAGAAACGCTTTTGTTGTATACTTTTCGATGAAATAGAGATTGCAAAATTTTTAGAGTTAAAAATAAGCAAAGATTCTTGGAAGGTACAGGGTTTTGTAGAATCGGGGGCTGAAAGTGAGCTTAAACTCGCTGATAATGCTTTGGTGTTTATGCTTCGAGGCATTGCTGGTAAATGGAAACAGCCTATAGCTTATTTCTTTACACGCAATGCAGCGGACAAATTCACTTTAAAGAAGTTGATCAGCGATGTTGTGCAGGCTGTTCATGAAAAGACCAATTTTAGAATCGTTGCCTCGGTCTGCGACTGTGCTTCGTGGAATGTTGATGCCATTCATTTGCTTTCGGAGGAATCTGGTAAAGTAGCCGACAACTTTGTATACAATATTGGAGATTATGAAATTGTTCATCTTTTTAATCCTCCTCAACTGATGAAATGTATGAGGAACAATTTTATTATCAAAAATATTGTGTACAATGGCATGGTGGCAAAATGGAGCGACTTAAAGAAAGCGTACGAATTTGACGCAGTTCCTGGAGCAATCAGGTGCACAGAACTCACTAATGCCCATGTGAATCCGTCAAGTCGTGAAAAAATGCAAGAGAAACTTGCCACGCAGGTGTTTAGTCGCTCCGTTGCAGCTTTCCTTGATATGTTGACGAGAGCAAACGTAATGGACGCAAGAGGCACGACTGATTTTGTTAATTTCATGAACAACCTGTTTGACTCGCTCAATACAGACTCTAATTCTAAAAACCCATTAGCCGGAAAATTGACTGATTATTCGCCTCATGTTGAATTTTGGATGAATGCGATGCGGTCGTTGAGGGATATTAAATTTATGGTTGAGGGCAACATTGTTGCTCCCCCTCCATTTGTGAAATTATTTATTGCAACAATCAGCAACGTATTGAATTTGTGGAAATCTCTAAAGAAAATTGGTTTTGAAGAGCTTGCTTTAAGTTCTTTTAACCAAGATCCTTTAGAGAATTATTTATTGTATTATCCCTAGCATCATCCATCTCTCAAATATCCTCCCTTCTCCTTCCATTTCAGATGCTTTCTTCCCCACCGACTTTTGTTCCTTAAATGGTGATGATTTCGCCAAAAGATGTAGCCTTCTTTTACATAAAGAAATGTTACTACATTTTATTAAAATGTGTAACAGATTGATATGTAAGAAGAATATATCTTCAAGCAAAATCATCAACATTTTCGTTAATTATATTTCTTGATCACTCTACCTAACTCTACGTCCTTGGCCTCAAGATCTCAGCCTGTGAGATTATCACAAATTTTGTTTAAAAACATCTCACAATAATAATCTATTTATTAAATAAATAGATTCATAGAACATTATTCTTTTCATTCTAGATGTGCAATTTATATAATTATATAATTGAAAAATTGTGTAATTTTTATTTAAGTGAGAAATTTAATATAATGTGTTTAAAGAAAAATATGTATAAAAGATTTGTTTACAAATGAGATAAACATCATTATTGTTAATGATATTTTGTAATAATCTATTTTAAAATACAACATTATTCTTTTCTTCTAGACATGAAAATTATGAAACTTTTCAGTTAAGTGAAAAATTATTTATTTGGGGATAAGACCAACATTTCAGCAATTTTCTGAAAAAAAAAATTATTTCTGAAATGTCAGTTTTAGCTCTAAATAAATAATTTTTCACTTAACTGAAAAATTTCATAATTTTTTCATTCCTCTCACTCTCATTCATTCAAAATAGATTTTAAAAATGGTGCCAGGCCTGTTTTTCTCAATTAGTTCGAGGCTGCATCCCTATTGATCCCTATGATGTAGTGGCACTAAACGCAGTTTCAAAATTTAACATTGCGTGTGTGTGTGTCCCCCCCCCTGATGAAAACAAAATTTAAAAAATTGGACACTAAGCTGGCGCACCTAACATTCCGGTATGCAACTAATTTTTTTTATAAATAAGCGGGAGTGTCCTCCCCTAGACTTTCCCGCATATAAATAGGTATAAAGAGTTGTGAATGAATATTTAGAATGTGTAAACTTGGTATTGATAAAGAGCCAGTTCGTATTAGTTTATTGGTGTCAAATTTGATATTTGGTAACATTTATATATATATATATATATATATATATATATATAGAATAAAGTGCTACTTCCGGTTAACTGATATTTTAAATGTAAAAAAACATATGGATATAATATAAATATTTTTAATTTTATTTTATTTATAATATATAAGGGCTGGCTGACGTCATATAATTTTAAATTAAGAAAAAACTAATGAAGATGATTTTTCTCGAGGATAAAACCAATATAAAGTGCATAACACGTGGAGATATGTCCTCACGTGAAATTTGATATGAAAATAACCCTTCACTTCCTCTCTTCGATCGGCAATACTAGCACGGTTTCCGGATTTGCACCAAAAGTTGATCAATTTATCCTACTAATGTATTAAGTAAATATACCAAATTTCATCCAAATCCGTTGAGCCGTTCAGGCTGTACACATCTATACGGACGGACGGACAGACATCATGCTAAAAATACTTTTTTCTGTTAAGAAAATGCATGATTCGTGGAGATATGTACCTAAAAATATCCATAGGTGAAATTTGGTGTGAAAACAATACCTCCCTTACTATCGTCGGTCGGTAAAAAAGAAACGCTACTTGTATAGGTAAAATGTCACTTCCGGTAGTCAGATCATGATGAAATTTGGTATCTCAATTTTTTTCATATTTTTAAATCTATATACAAAATATGAAGCAAATATCTCGAAGCAAACTGGTACTTTACTTGAAAGGTAAACGCAACCAGTGTAGGTAAAGTACCACTTCCGGTTAACCGATTTTGACGAAATTTTGATAGAAATCTACAAACTGTGAATAATATCGGTGTACCAAATTTCGAAGTCCTAGCTTGATTAGTTTCTGAGTAAATTTGCTTACAGACATTACATACATACATACACACGCAGACATAATTCGAAAAATGGTATTTTCTGACTCAGGGAGGTCTAAAACGTCAAGATCTATCGAAATCTCGAAGTCTAAATTTTTGACGATTCCAATACTTCCCTTATACGAAGTATGCGGGAAAGTAAAAAGCGGGCTTGCAAGGTAAAATTAGGATAAAAGCAGTGCAGCAAACAGTTGTTTTTTTCCATGTTGGATTTATATCGAAATAAATAATTTTTCACTTAACTGAAAATTCTACATACTTTAATGTAATTAACCAATCTAAAAGAAACGTATAATGTTTTATGTAATTTAAAATATTTATTTGAAAATTAATTAAAATTTCAAAATAGTGTTTACAAAATTTGTGAACATCTCGCTATTAAATCTGTTCTATTAAACATATTTTAATAAGATAAAGATAATAAGATAAATAAGATAAAGATAAAATAAAACAAATAATTAAACAAATAAAATAATAATAATAATGAATAAATTAAATTAACAACTAAAATAACTAAAATTATGTAACACTATTTAGAAAACTACTGATGGTAGCATTTGTTACTGTATCCCTTTTGCATATAATTATGTTACACATTTTCACAAAGTGATGCAACACAATTTTATGCAAAAAAAGTGTACATGTTGAGCTGAAATAATCGCCATGAGAAAGGACTTAAGGAGGTTTTCCAAATTGCGGATTAGATCAGGAATTCTCTGGAAAAAATCGTCAATCTCCACTGATACTTGATTAGTAAAATTTTCTGATGGATATTTTAAACGAGCTCCCTCAAATTCACTCAACGCTATTAACCAGTGAATACCCGAGTTCGTGGAACTGCTCAAAAATTGCTTGCACGACAGGCAATCATATGTCAATATTTTTTTTTAAATATATCCGGCAACGTAAGCTTTTTTGTTGATATCAGGAAGGGCATGGACATACGAAATGATATCTGAGGACGGAGATGAAGCAGGTATGCTATTATTTGGACTTGTGAGAATATTTAGATTTCCTCAAATTTCTAAGAATTGACAATACGAAAATTTTGAGTTGTGGAGGGAGATTATGTATTTCATTCATATTGTCATATTTAAGTTTAAAAGCATGTTAAAAAGAATTAATAAATTTAATTATATTATAACTGCATTAGTGAATTGGTGAAGGATTCAAATAATCAGAAACAGATATTTCTCTGCATTAAATGTAATTTTACGATTCCCAAATACGATACATACGTCTGAGAGGAGTTGAATTAAGAACACTAATTTCTTCTTCAGAGCATGCAATCCCGCTATCTATATTTATCTGAGAAAAAAATACGAGATAATTTTAAATTTGTTTAAGAAATTAGCTTAATTAATAATATTAATTATATTAGATAAAAACCTTTTAATAACAAATTCAATGAATATAAAACACGTGGACAAAATTTTGTTTAAAAGAATAAATTAATGTTAATTTAACTATATATCAAATATTTTTATATATTAATATAAGTTAGGCATAATTATATTGTTATAGAAATTTTTTTAAAATTTAATGTAAAAATATATATATAAATTTTTTTATATATTCCATTAAGAATTAATTTAAATATGATTTATATTCTTTGATGAATCTTATATATAAAATTCTCGTGTCACAAAACTTTGAAATCATACTCCTCCGAAACGGCTGGACCGATTCTTATGAAATTTTTTATGCATATTCAGTAGGTCTCAAGGCATGTCAGACTTCTTTTATTAAACAGCTAATTGCTAAGGTGTGTCCAGGGGGTGGTATTTACCTAAAAATAGTTTAGTTACCGTGCTAGATCATAGAGGCACTGCTGGCGATAATTTGACATCTATATATATCCTAATAGAAGACAAGAATGGTTCGTGGTTAAGAGAGCTAGGGCGTCATCTTATGACTTTGCACCCTCAGTTCGAAACTCCCAAAGGCACATTTTTTTTTAAAGTATTATATATTTTTTTTTACAAATTTATTAATTTTTATTTTTTTAATATTTTATTAAATTATTTTATTTTATTAAATTAAATTTTATTATCCAATTTTATTTTATTAAATTTTAATATTAAATTAATAATTATGTCAATTAATTTTTTGTGCATAAAAAAACATATAAAAAACTATATATAAAATTTGAATTTTCATCCATTCATTCATTTAAAATGATATTAAAATATTCATTTAAAATGATAATTAAAGAATATCTTATTCAAAATAAATTGTTGAATAAATCTGATATAAATATTTTCTTGATTTGTTCCTTTAAAATATAATAAATAATTAAATTAAATCCCTACTAGGGCCTCGGGGGGGGGGGGGGGGGGTAACTTTCTCTTTTTGGAAAAACCCATATTGCCATCCCCAGCTCGACTATCTATATATAAAAAAAAGGTTTTTGTCTGCATATTGCTCAGAATTTAAAAATTATTATAATATTTCACTTTTTATTTTAAATTCTAATATTTAAATATCAATTAAATTAAATAATTTATTCTAAAAGTTCTCATTTAAATTTATTTAATAAAATATTTAGATAATATTTAACTTAATTTTTATTTATTCTTTCTATATAATTGAATATTTCTTCTTTTCTATTTGAAAGTGAAAGCTTAAAAAAACTGAATATATTATTTTTAAACTTTTATCAATACAAAAATATTTTCATAACGTCAATTAAAATGACTAAATTATATTATTTTTGTTTTTGTTTCAATTATTAATTACAACTATATTTTAAGTGCAAAAATGATTTCTTGGTTAATTAAAATATGTTTTTTAGACAAATGATATAAACGAGATGTTTTAAATTTATGTCTTTTTTATATTGAGTATTTTTTTAAAATTAAAATTTGTTTTAAATCAAAATTATTGTATTCTATTATATTGTTTTATTAATAGGCTTCTCTTTTTATTTTTAATTTTTAATAAATTCTCTTTTTTGATATGATATTAATAAAAAATAATATTAAATTGTATATAAATATAAAAATTAGAATATTTGAATTTTTTAAATTTTAACACATGTAATCAATCATATGTATTAAGAATGGAAAATTTTGAAAATCAACTTGGTATTAAATTCAGAAAAAAGAATACTGATATATAGAATATATAGACTATTCGAATATAATTTCTCTCCTTCTATTTTCAATTCAAAAAATTTTAAGAAGTTTTAAGAAATTTAGATGCCTTATGCAAGATGGGTGGGTAAATGAATTGAGCTGGAAGAGGAGGCAAATATAATTTTCTTCTAATTCAGATTTAGGACAAATCGGGGACAACATTATATCAAATCTCGCTAAGAACATTCAATATTTCTGTGCACAAATTATTCAGTCTTGGCAAAGCGTATCACTCGCAATCAGTTTAAATTGAAATTTATATAAATTAACAAAGTGAAAATTTTTATTTGTTTAAATTTTATTACATTGAATCACAAAAAAAATTAAATATATAGATCACATGATTAAGAGAAGCAAGAAACGTGAGGGAAAATAAGTGTTGGATGGAGGTCGGACATGACAGAAACTGTAAGCGAAATCTTCATGTTGCGACTAATAATTTTCAAATCTAGCACCATAGAATTAGATAAGTTTCTTTTAAGGGAGGAAAATAAATATGATCTAAAAAAATTAATAAATGAACTTAATAATAAAAAAAACAAATAAATCAATTAATTTAAATTAATACTATTAATGAATATATATATTGGTAATTTATCTATAGTTTTATCTATAGTTTTATACCGTAAATTTTTATAAATTGTCTCAAGTCTCTAACTTTGAATTTTCTCAAATTTCATTATAATTAAAAATATTCAATAAAAATCAAGCAATGAAAATAAAATATCAAAATGAAATGATCAAGAAATATTATAGTCTATTATAACATACAATACCTACGAACCATAGGCGGAGGAAATATTAGGAGATATCATTGCGGGTTCAGGCCAAATCGATCAACATTAATTAAGATATTTTCATTATGACAGATATTAGCAAAAAAGCCGCGAATTCAATATTTCTGTTCACTAATTATTTGTAGACTTTAGTAAAACATACGCATGACTCAATAGATCCGGATAAACTTTTTCAAATTTTGATCTTCAAATTTGTCTTGAAGGTAGAAAAGAAAGAATAAGATGCGGAAATCAATTGTAAAATATTAGGTTAACCAGACGACTTAAATATAATAGGAGATTCGGCAATAGCAATTACAGATAGCGAGGGAAAATTAATGGAGGTTTGAAATTAATTAGTGATAAGAAAAAATATTTAGTAACAAAGAGGAAGAGTATTAGCATATAAAATCTTAAGATACAAAATGTAGAATTTGAATATGTAGAAAAATTGAATGTAATCACGAAGGATAATAATATTTGAGAAGAATTTAAATCGGGGTTGCAATCGGGAAACGCCTGTTATCTTGCAGTAAAGAGGCTTATCTCATCAAAATTATTATCAAAGGGAATCAAAATTAAAATATATAAAACAATTATTTTGCCTGTTGTATTATATGTGTGGGAGACATGGTCTATGACCCTGGGAGATGAGAGTAGATTTAGAGTATTTGAGAATAGGATTCTTCCCCACACATTTATTGGCCAAAGAAAGATGAGGTCACCGGGGAATGGCGGAGCCTGCAAAACGATTAATTGCATGACCTCTCTGCATCTTCAGAAATAGTTAGGGTTATAAAAGCGAAAAAGCTGCGATAGGCAGGGCACGTGGCTAGAATGGGAGAGGAAAAAGATATTGGTGGGGAGACCGAATGGAAAACGAAGAGATGGGACAAGGGCCCCCCGTCTAGATGTGAAGAGCGCCGAAGGCGCTCTGAGCAGCTAGTTAAAAATAAATAACAAAACATATTTCATATGTATATTTATTTTTATAAAGGTTTAGGGAAATTTGGAAATTATCAGCAATTAAAAAAGATTTTGTTATATTTAAATTCAAATTATATTTAAATGCGCTATCTACTGGGCAAAGCAAACACAATGGTGAAGGCCGCACCATCTCTTGACCTAAAGCAAGTTTGGGTGAAGGTCTCGCCCTCTCGGGGACAATCATTTATATCTCAGAACCATGGATGTAAATAATTACCAATAATTTTATTATTAACAACGGATAACATTAACTTTTCATATTTATTTTTAATTAATTTAAAAGATACTTTACTCCAGTATTTCTCAACCTTTTTTGGCACGCAGACCAGTAGATTTGTTAAAAAAAAATTGCAGACCAGTGATATTTTCTTAACAAATTTTTACTAAGTATTTATAAAGAACTACTACGTAAGTTAGATGTAACATTTTTATTATCATTTGCCTACAGTAATATTTAAATGTAAAGATATATAAATTATACATACATATAATAATAGGTAATTTTTTTTGTGGACAGTGGGAAATGTCCGCGGACCACCGGTTGAGAATAGCTGCTTTACTCTATCTTTATAAGACAACAGGATTGTACTATAAATTTATTTTAAAGTAATAAATGATTTTTATTTTTTGATTGTTTCAAAAAAATATATAAATAAATAGAAATATGTAAATACATTAATTAAATCAAATTAAACAAAATATTATATTTAGATTCTAATTTAATAATAACATATATTAAGTCAAATATAAAATAAACATTGAATGATAAAGATGAGAAATAAAGTGTTTATAGGAATTTCGCTTCCGTCTTGCATTTACAATGAAAATTATTATTTTTTATGAAAGTGTTTATTCTTTTATAATCATCTGGATGAGTTGTTTCGGGCAAATGTAAATTTTTTAATTTGGGAAATTCTTCGATTATAAATGAAAGGGTTTCCAAAGGAATAGGATCACCACCAATTAGAATCAAAGTATTTAAATTTTTGTAATTTTCCTTATCGATTAGTGACTTCACAATTTCTTCATTTGTAATTTGAGTATGACATATTTTTAAATAAGCTAAATTATGACAGTTGCTTAAAAATTCTAGCAATTTTGTATGTCGCCAAAAACAAGATACTTCGGTGAATGATTTCAGATTAAATGCTAATTTATTGTCCAAGGTGACCATATTTAGTGAGAAACAAGAGTTTAAACTCAACTCTTCTAAATTGGGACAATGTTCCAAAATCTCTGATAGAAGAATATTGCTTGCGGAGTTAAGAGCAAGAGTGCATAAATTTGGCCCATAAATTCCTTTCAAAGAAAAATGAGGATTTGAAAAAAGATAGAATTTAATGGAGATATCCATTAATTGTTTGACATCAGTTAATATTTCAATATCACTTGGATTTTCAATAATGAAATTAATCGACTTCAGATCAGGACATAGTTTAACAATAGAAAGTAATTCCGATGACCTTTTTATAGTGCCTGAAATGTCTGTTAATGGTAAATATTTGAATTTAGGAACATCTGCTGAAGAATGAGGTTCTAATAATTCCATAACTTTTCCAGAATTGTCATAATGGAAGCTTAACAATTGAGGAAATTTTGAAAATAAATAGCCAATAATTTTGTTATTTGTTCTAAATGAACACCTTAAAGTAAGTTTTTGCAAAGCCGTATGTTGTTTTATTTTTTTAATTTTTTTCATATCTAAAAATTTACAATTCTTAGCATTTAAATTTTGTAAAAATTGACATGATGATAAAATAATGTCTAATATATCCTCGTTTATATAATCATCAATAATTAAAATTTTCAAATTTTTTAATGTCATTATCATGGGAATAAATTTACTATTGTGTTTAGTGTTTAATAATGTTTGCATATCATCTGTAATATCTAACACTTGCAAATCTTGACATTTCTTTAGAGCATCATATAAAAACGAATGTTTAAATAATGAATAAGAACAATGAAATGTTGTTGTTCTTCTGTTTAAGCAATATTGTAAACCTTTAGCGTAATTAAGACCCTCCATTTCAAAAGTTTCTACAATACTATTAAATAATTGATTTCCTATATCCACAGTTAAACTTTCTTCTATGTTTTTAATATATTGTTTTTTAAATTCAGAAGAATGAGAAGAAAGTAACAATGTTGTTATTTTTAATCTCAATCGATCTTGAGCTAAGTATAACAGCGTCTTTGGTTCTTTGTTAGGTGCCATGATCTGCAAATAAAATATAAGATTAATATGTATGGAATATATAATTTTACCGCTATATTTATGTTTTAATGCTGAAGGTAAATATTCGAGATTTTAATTTAAAATTAAATATATTAATTTTACAAGAGAGGATATAGGATATAGGATTGCAAATTCTTCGATCAGGACCTCCTTTTTAGCTAAACAAATAAATATAATTGTATTAGGAAACATAAAATATATTTTAAAATTACCAAATCTAAAACAATTTAAGATTAATTAGATTTGACCATTAACATATTTAGTTCATTAGTACTAAAGTAAAACCCTGATTTTAGAAAACTAATTTATTATTAAAATTAATTCAAATAATTATTTAATATTTTGTGGCATAAATGGAAAGCTATTGTTTAGGGATTTAAACCTTAACATTATTAGTTCAATCCCCATTAACATAGCCAACATTACTCTTTACAGATAAAACTAATAATAAATAACAACGAGTAATTGCTATGGCAATATGCTTACATATTAGGTTAAACAGAATTAAAATAATATTTTTAAATATATACAAATGAATAAGAGAAAATGGTGCACCATATAAATTCTGTCATCTTACAGTAAATAAATGTTAAAATTAAGTTAATAGATAAATACCTTCATTCGCTTTTCCTTCTAACATTCCTTCAAAGATACCGTATTTCCCGGCCGATAAGACGCACTTTTTTTTCTCCTAAATGTGCTGTAAAATTTGCCTGCGTCTTATGCGCCGATGGTATACAGATATCACGGGTGTAACTTCGTCCTATAATAAGCAACCGTTTTGACAGGATAAATAATTACCATTAAGTATTTTTTAGTGTATCAGGCATAGAAAATAGTTCAATTCATTAAAAATTTTGATAATAGCACTCTTTTGAGCAGGTTGTTAGAAATAAAGTTTTAATACGTCGATGTCTAACTCCCTTAAAAAAATTCCCGGATAAATCAGAAATGCATACAATGTAGCATGTTTAGTTTAATCTTGCAATGAGTGCTGCTGCAAAACTTACATGCATTGAGCTAAAGGAGATGTCATCAGTATGCTAATACATTGTATCTCTCACGATAAAGTCACGAGTCTACCGCCACCACCGGCACTCAACCTTAGGTAACAAAGTATGAGCTCGGTGTTCAGTCAGTTCAGTGCGTAATACGTATCTTTCTATTTAGTCTGCACATGTGCTTCTAAGCACAGAAACTTGTTAATTTCTGTATAAAAAGTCAAAATTGGAATAACCTAATGGGATCTAAAGAGAGAAGATTGTCGTACAGTATTGCATTTAAACTTGAAGTCGTGAAATATGCTTTGGAACACGGAAACCGGGCAGCTGCAAGGCGTTTCGGCCCACCTCCAACCGAGAAGATCATACGAGAATGGCGGAAGCAGAAAGTAGATTTAATGAATGCAAATAAGAGTAAGAAAACTTTACGTTCATGTTCTCCGAAATGGCCAAAGCTTGAGGAGCACGTTAAGACCTGGATAATAAATCACAGGAAGAACGGGATCACTGTTTCAACAAAAATGAAGAAATCGTCTTTGTTAGTGTGCGATCAGTATAAGGCCCATATAACGGAGTCCGCAAAAATCCTTGCTGCAGAACTGAAGACACATCTTGCTGTGATTCCGGTGGATTGACTTCTCAACTGCAGCCTTTGGATGTTTCAATCAATAAACCATTCAAGGGATTTATGCGTGAAGAATGGATAAAGTGGATTGAGGCACCAACTCACGATTTCACACCGACCGGCAGAATGAAACGGCCGTCAATTTCTACCGTTTGTGAGTGGGTGAAAAAGTTCTGGCAGAAAGTAAAAACTGAGACTATCGTAAAGTCTTTCAAAAAGTGTGGAATCAGCAATGCGCTGGATGGAAGTGAAGATGACATTTTGTATGAGGAAAGTGACGACCCCCGAGAAAATATCTACGCGAATGATTTTAGCAGCAGTGATGAGGAATTTCTGGGGTTCTATGATGAATAAACTGATATATTTGCTCATTAATAATTTTAATTTTTTTTATATTAAAGTTCCGTTTTTATGTAAAATGTTATCATTAAAATTCTTTTTTTATTATCCAAGTATTTTAGTTTTTTTCGTAAATTCTAACCTGAAAAATCCAGGTGCGTCTTATGCGCCGGTGCGTCTAATAGGCCGGGAAATACGGTATTTATATGTAATAAACTTGTATATTTCAAAACTGTGAAAAAATTATCATTAAAAGAAAAAACAACCTAACATTGTAATTCCTTATTAATCTTCAAGTTTTTTTTATAAATAATCTTAAGTGTGTGTATTGAGTTTGACAGATACAATATCAATAAAACATTAATATACTATTTATATATATAAAACAAAAATAATATAAAATATATATGTTAAAATTCTAATAGCAAATAAACATATAATTGCATAAACAATAATAATTATTATTTTAAGAAATACATTTAAATTTTCTTCGAAGCATTCATGGTCCAAAGAAAGATGAGCTCACCGAGGAATGACGGAGACTGCATAACGAGGAATTGCATGACCTCTATGCATCTCCAGCCATAGTTAGGATTATAAAATCGAGAAGGCTGCGATGGGCAGAGCACGTGGCTAGAATGGGAGAGGAAAGAATGGCGAAAAATATATTGGTGAGATCAATGGAAGCCCAAGGACGTGGTGTGTGGATAATGTAGGAAGGGACGAGAGAGATGGGAGAGGGTAGGGGTTGGATGGTTGTGGCTCAGGATAGGGACACTTGGATTTTGAAATGGATATAAGATATAAGAAATTGTGGAACTTATTGTTCAAATAATCAAATACGAATCGCAGCTTCCACAAACGGTCATTAATTGATTGCAACTTGTCTGTAAAATGTATATAATGTAAAATTGCTAAGAATCATATATTTAAAAAAGAAATCGGTTCTAATCATAGAATTTTGGAATCAAGTCTGTTAAAGAATCTTTCTTCCTATGTGTCATCAACATTATGAGGGTAAGAAAAGATTACATCTCGCTTTTAAGCCCACCGTTTTTCGGATTGTTACAATACTCACCTCTTTTACATTACGTTGCTACTATATCTATTAGGTTCATTCTCACCATTTACCGCTTACCATTATTTTCTAATATTCATTATAAAATAAACATTGAAATAAATATTTTACAAACTCTCAATTAGAATAAGATACCAGATGACATTAAATAATTCATTATAGAAAAAAATAATTTCTATAAGTATAAGGTTTTTTTATTATATTATGTTTATAAAAACTCAAAATTAATATAAGTATATTCGATTATGAAGTTGTTAAAAATTTAAATCTAATTGATAAATTTTGAAAATTATAGAATCATTTTATTTATAACAAAATTAAATTAACATAATTATGAATATATAGTTATTATTCTTTTATTAATATTCTCTGATAACAAATTTATTGAATAAATTGTCATTAAAACAAGCATAAAGTATATTATATTTAATATTTTTTATTCATACCAAAGTTATTTAAACGCTTTTTCGGAGTTTATATTTTCTAAAATAAAATAAACCGAATTTAAAAAACCGAAAAGTCGTTGTGGGAATTCAACGTTGGGATAAGATACAGGTTGTTGATATAATCCAAATTTTGAATTTGATTCTCGCTCCCATCAATAGCACCACCTGAGAGTGTGCCGTGGTGTTGCCACCAACAACCATAAAAGAAAAGATAGTCAAAATGAATAGGAAAATTGGTAATTATTTCGTTGACAGCCGCAGCTAGGTGGGTTCATGAAACTTACCCTGCTCTATTCCTTGTATGATTCTAAACAACTTTTTCTTATGACTTTTTGCATGATCTCTTTTAGTTTAATTAATAAAGCTTGTTGAGCTCATGTAAATAATTACCGGTTTTTATAAAAGTTGTTATATACATATAATTATAAAATATATATCCAAATATAATGCAATATACTTCTTTCTAATCATTCTAATTTAGTATTATTTATTTAACTATATATTTAAATTTATTTTTTATGATTATATAAGAAAAAATTTTTACTTACGATTATTTAAGATCACATTTAAGATTGTGAAAAAATTTTGAAAATACTGGCTGTTGCATATAATTTGTAATTAAAACATAATATGAAATTATCTACATCATAGCACATTATGGTTAAAATATTGATTACGAATTCTTCATCTTAATCCAAATTTAACAGCAAAAATAAAATAAGAAAATAAAAATAATATAAAAAAAAAATACAAAAAATTGTTTAAAATTACAATTAAATTTAAAAAGAATCATTTACTATTGACAGATAAACAAAATCATCTTTATAAAAGCGCCAAAATTTGATTTTTTTTATATAAAACCATATGACTCCATAAGATGGCGTTAATAGCATCTTATTCAATCATTTCATGGAAAATTTAAAATATAATGGTTCTTTAATTTACTGCATTCATGTGAGTTTATTAAATGTTATTTAAATAAAAAAACTTAATAATGCTATTCATTTTTTTCACTTAATCAAACAAATATATATTACTTTGATATAAGTATTTACAGATTTAAGCTAAGATTTAATAAAATAAACCAATATAAATATACTTACTTTCATAATTGATGCATTATTCTGCATAGTAGCTATTTTTCGAAAATATTTAAAGAAAATATTTATATTTTTTGAACAATAATATTATATGAAAATTCTTATAAAATTTGGTTGATTCTGTATTGAATTATAATTAATTATAAGTTTGAATATTTATTTATATTATATTTTTAATAAACTCAATTTAAAAAAGGATGAAATTAACTAATTCACACTCACTTCACTATTCATCGTTCAAAGCCCTTCTTATATTAATAATCTTAATCATAATTAATATTAAATTGTATTAAAATAATTTAATTTCAATTGTTTCAATTGTTTGATTTTGATTTTCTCTGTAAGTTACATATACATATATCTATCTATCTATCTATCTATATATATAGATATAGATATATATATATAAGGCAATGACTGTGTGTGTGGTGTGGTGGTGTCTCGCCTAAACACAAAAACTACCCGTCCAATTTCGATGAAACTTTCAGGGATTGATGTGGACATTCCAAGGAAGGTTTTAGCGTAGTTAAATCCAAAATTAATTTAATTAGCAATATTTTGATAAAATTCTATTCATGGTTACCATGGTTACATTGAAAAATTTACAATAAATAAATAAAAATAATTGGAAATCTTTTCAACTTATTATATTGATAAATTTTATTAATATTTTTAATTTTTTTTAAACTGTCAAAAATAACATACCCATAATAACAGTTGTAATAAAAATAAAATTAACTGGAGTGTCTCCACTCGACTATCTCGCAATTTGAATAGAATTAAATAACATAATATATTATATTTAAATTAAATTAAATTAATTATAAATTATAAATAATAAATATTAAACCAGCGCATATTTGGCTTTTTGCTGATGGCACCACGTCACGTGTTGGCGAGTGAGATTTGCAGTGTTAAAAAATTAATTCTGGTAATTACAGCAAATCAATCACACATCTATACGGACGGACAGACGGACGGACAGACATCATGCTAAAAATACTTTTTTCTGTTAAGAAAATGCATGATTCGTGGAGATATGTAAAAATCTCCACATGTGAAATTTGGTGTGAAAACAATACCTCACTTACTATCGTCGGTCGGTAAAAAGTATTTTTAGCATGATGTCTGTCCGTCCGTCCGTCCGTCCGTATAGATGTGTACAGCCTGAACGGCTCAACGGATTTTGATGAAATTTGGTATATTTACTTAATGCATCAGTGGGATGAAATGATCAACTTTTGGTGCAAATCCGGAAACCGGAAGTGGTAGTATTAGCGATCGACGATAGGAAGGGAAGGGTTATTTTCACACCAAATTTCACATGAGGAGATTTTTTTATATATCACCACGAATCATGCACTTTGTATTGGTTTTATCCTCGGGAAAATCATATTTATTAGTTTTTTCTTAATTAAAATTATATGACGTCATCCAGCCATTCATGACGTCACAGCCTGGTCTTGCATATATATTATAAATAAAATAAAATTAATAAGTTGACCTGTGGCCAGGTCCGAACCGACCGACGGTTTGAAGTAAATTAATTTCCAGATACAGAAACAATTTCAAATAATTTTAATATATCTATTAATGTAATAAAAAACAAATATGGATAGAACATAAATATTTTTAATTTTATTTTATTTATAATATATAGCTTAAGTAGCCGGCGTTACCCGGCGTTACCCGAGGCTGTGACGTCATGAAGGGCTGGGTGACGTCATATAATTTTAAATTAAGAAAAACATAATGAAGATGATTTTTCCCGAGAATAAAACCAATACATTCGTGGTGATATGTAAAAAAATCTCCACATGTGAAATTTGGTGTGAAAATAACCCTTCCCTTCCTATCGTCGATCGCTAATACTACCACTTCTGGTTTCCGGATTTGTACCAAAAGTTGATCAATTCATCCCACTGATGCATTAAGTAAATATACCAAATTTCATCAAAATCGGTTGAGCCGTTCAGGCTGTACACATCTATACGGACGGACGGACAGACATCATGCTAAAAATACTTTTTACCGACCGACGATAGTAAGGGAGGTATTGTTTTCACACCAAATTTCACATGTGGAGATTTTTACATATCTCCACGAATCATGCATTTTCTTATCAGAAAAAAGTATTTTTAGCATGATGTCTGTCCGTCCGTCCGTCCGTCCGTCCGTCCGTCCGTATAGATGTGTACAGCCTGAACGGCTCAACCGATTTTGATGAAATTTGGTATATTTACTTAATGCATCAGTGGGATGAATTGATCAACTTTTGGTGCAAATCCGGAAACCGGAAGTGGTCCGTCCGTCCGTCCGTCCGTCCGTATAGATGTGTACAGCCTGAACGGCTCAACCGATTTTGATGAAATTTGGTATATTTACTTAATGCATCAGTGGGATGAATTGATCAACTTTTGGTGCAAATCCGGAAACCGGAAGTGGTAGTATTAGCGATCGACGATAGGAAGGGAAGGGTTATTTTCACACCAAATTTCACATGAGGAGATTTTTTTATATATCACCACGAATCATGCATTTTCTTAACAGAAAAAGTATTTTTAGCATGATGTCTGTCCGTGCGTCCGTCCGTCCTTCCGTCTGTCCGTATAAATGTGTACAGCCTGAACGGCTCAACCGATTTTGATGAAATTTGGTATCTTTACTTAATGCATCAGTGGGATGAATTGATCAACTTTTGGTGCAAATCCGGAAACCGGAAGTGGTAGTATTAGCGATCGACGATAAGAAGGGAAGGGTTATTTTCGCACCAAATTTCACATAAGGAGATTTTTTTACATATCACCACGAATGTATTGGTTTTATCCTCGGGAAAAATCATCTTCATTATGTTTTTCTTAATTTAAAATTATATGACGTCACCCAGCCCTTCATGACGTCACAGCCTCGGGTAACGCCGGCTACTTCAGCTATATATTATAAATAAAATAAAATTAAAAATATTTATGTTCTATCCATATCTGTTTTTTATTACATTAATAGATATATTAAAATTATTTGAAATTGTTTCTGTAGCTGGAAATTAATTTACTTCAAACCGTCGGTCGGTTCGGACCTGGCCACAGGTCAACTTATTTCTGTTAAGAAAATGCATGATTCGTGGAGATATGTAAAAATCTCCACATATGAAATTTGGTGTGAAAACAATACCTCCCTTACTATCGTCGGTCGGTAAAAATGTTTATATTTATTATTTATGTATGCCTATCTGTTTTTTATTACATTAATAGATATATTAAAATTATTTGAAATTGTTTCTGTATC
Source organism: Labia minor (assembly GCA_963082975.1). NCBI lineage: Eukaryota > Metazoa > Arthropoda > Insecta > Dermaptera > Spongiphoridae > Labia > Labia minor. Next base: position 78,484,797 of record OY720344.1, read on the forward strand.
TGGAAATTAATTTATTTCAAACCGTCGGTCGGTTCGGACCTGGCCACAGGTCAACTTATTCTGTTAAGAAAATGCATGATTCGTGGAGATATGTAAAGATCTCCACATGTGAAAACAATACCTCCCTTACTATCGTCGGTCGGTAAAAAAGTCCAATTAAAACTAAAATTTCAATTATATTCATTTAATATATTATTATTATTATTATTATTATTATTAAGTGTTCAGTTATCACATACGTATATATGTATACAGACACACATGCAAAAGCGAAGCTTTACCCGGTCTGCTAATATATATATATACTAGCTGCCCCGAGCGCCTTCGGCGCTCTCCGCACCTAGACGGGGGCTCCGCCCCCTGTACCCCCCGAGTAAAAGGTTTTCATCCATTTTGTTTCAATCAGTATATTACATAAAACATTTGTGTTCTTATTTAAAATACATTTTAATTTAATCACTAAATTAATTATATATATTATTATTGTATATGTTAATAATATATCTATCTATCTATGTGACTCTAAGGAACTCGAAAGTTCTAGGCCGCAGCAACCACATTTCTCCAAGTGTCCCTATCCTGAGCCCTTGTCCCATCTCTCTTACGTCCCTTCCTACACGTCCTTGGTCTTCCAAGCGGACGTTTTCCAATCCAAAATCTTTTTCCTCTCCCATTCTAGCCGCGTCCCCTGCCTATCGCAGCTTTTTCGCTTTTATAACTCTAACTATTTCTGAAGATGCATAGAGGTCATGCAATTAATCGTTATGCAGTCTCTGTTAAGTACGACTAATTGCCACCTGTAGCGTTGCTATGAAAATAAATATATTTATGTTTTTATTATTATGATGTAAATAAAAAAGGAAATAAAATTATATTTTGTTGTTCTAATTCAAGAGAAATATATTTCCTTTAATTTTAATTTCTTTCAATAGGTTATGGGCCCAGGAAGAAATTAAAAAAAAAATTATTATTTAAATAAAGAACATCAAAAAAAAAAAAAATAACATGAACTTTCAAAAGCATACTGAAAGGAATATCACACCATTCAAAGGTAAAGATTTTGATAATTGGAAATTTAGGATGAAGATTATTTTAGTTGAGAATGAATGTGAAACAGCTATAGAAAGAGAAATAAAAAATGATGCGCCAAATGCAGATCTTAAAAAAGAACGTAAGTGTAAATCTTTAATAACTATGGCTATTGATGATACTCATCTTGAATATATAAAAGATAAAGAAACCGCATATGAAATGTGGCAATCTTTAGAAAAGACATTTAATAGAAAAGAGAATTTCCTTTAATTTTAATTTCTTTCAATAGTCTCCGCCATTCCCCGGTGACCTCATCTTTCTTTGGCCAATAAATGCTGGAAAGAATACTCTGGATCTACTCTCATCTCCCAGGGTCATAGACCTTGCGTCCCACCCATATAATACAACAGGCAAAATAATTGGTTTATATATTTTAATTTTGATTCCTTTTGATAATAATTTTGATGAGATAAGCCTCTTTACTGCATGATAACAGGCGTTTCCCGATTACAACTTCGATTTAAATATATATATTCTTCTTAAATATTATTATCCTTCGTGATTACATTCAATTTTTCTACATATTCAAATTCTACATTTTGTATATAGATTTTGTAACTAAATATTTTTTCTTATCACCATTAATTTCAATCTGAATTAGAAGAAAATTATAAATTACCTCCTCTTCCAGCCCATTTACCTATCCAGGCATCTTAATTTCTTAACACTCCGTTTTTTTAAATTTAAAATAAAAGGAGATAAATAGTTTTAAATTATATTCGAATGGTCTATTATATTCTATATATCAGTATTTTTTTCTGAATTTAATACCAACTTGATTTTCAAAATGTTCCATTCGTTATCCATATGATTGATTACATGTGTTAAAATTTAAAAAAATTCAAATATTCTAATTTTTAAATTTATATTATTTTTGAATATTAATTTTTATTAATATCATATCAAAAAAGAGAATTTATTAAAAATTAAAAATAAAAAAAGAAGCCTATTAATAAAAAAATATAATAGAATACAATAATTTTGATTTAAAACAAATTTTAATTTAAAAAAAAAAATACTCAATATAAAAAAGACATAAATTTAAAACATCTCGTAATATCATTTGTCTAAAAAACATATTTTAATTAACCAAGAAATCATTTTTGCACTTAAAATATATTTGTAATTAATAATTGAAACAAAAATAAAAATAATAAAATTTTGTTATTTTAATTGAAGTTTTGAAAATATTTTTGTATTGATAAAAGTTTAAAAATAATATATTCAGTTTTTTTAAGCTTTCACTTTCAAATAGAAAAGAAGAAATATTCAATTATATAGAAAGAATAAATGAAAATTAAGTTAAATATGATCTAAATATTTTATTAAATAAATTTAAATGAGAACTTTTAGAATAAATTATTTAATTTAATTGATATTTAAATATTAGAATTTAAAATAAAAAGTGAAATATTATAATAATTTTTAAATTCTGAGCAATATGCAGACAAAAACCTTTTTTTTATATATAGATAGTCGAGCTGGGGATGGCAATATGGGTTTTTCCAAAAAGAGAAAGTTACCCCCCCCCCCCCCCCCGAGGCCCTAGTAGGGATTAATTTAATTATTTATTATATTTCAAAGGAATATTTTAATATCATTTTAAATGAATGAATGAAAATTCAAATTTTATATAGTTTTTTATATATGTTTATTTATGCAGAAAAAATTAATTGACATAATTATTAATTTAATAAAATAAAATTTAATATTATAATTTAATAAAATAAAATTTAATTTAATAAAATAAAATTTAATAATAAAATTTAATTTAATAAAATATTAAAATAATAAAAATTAATAAATTTAAAAAAAAAATATATAATACTTAAAGAAAAAAATGTGCCTTTGCAAGTTTCGAACTCAGGGTGCAAAGTCATAAGAAGACGCGCTAGCTCGCTCGGCCAGGAACCGCTTTTGTTTGCAAGTTTTCTATTAGAATTTATATACATGTCAAATTATCGCCACCAGCGCCTCTATGAGCTAGTATGGTAACTAAACTATTTTTAATTAATTAGCACTTCCTGGACACACCTTACCAATTAGCGGTTTTATGAAGGAAGTCTGACATGCCCTGAGACCTAGTGAATATACATAAAAAATTTCATAAGAATCGGTCCAGCCGTTTCGGAGGAGTATTCTGTCAAAGTTTTGTGACACGAGAATTTTATATATAAGATATATATATACTAAGGTTATATACTAATATTGTAAAATTTAAATATATTATATACTAATATTTATATGATTTATAAGATTTAAATAAGAATTAATAATAAATAATATTTTAAACTTGAAATTTTGTTAGAATTTTCTTGATTATCTTTTTAAAGCCAGCCTTATTTGTTAATTGAACCCTTTATGTATTATAAATAATTTATATATGTTAAATACTAGAAAAGGTGAATTTTGAATTATTTCGAAAAGTATTTATTTATTCATCAATATCCAACCCCTTCAAAGTAATTCCCCTCAGATATAATGAACTTATGCCAGGGCTTCTTTCAATCGTCGAAGCACTTTTCGGTATGGCTATCAGCTCGAGCTTCGATTCCGACTTTATCTAATCAATTGTGGCAAAACACTTTCCTTTCATTGGTCTCTTCAGTTTTGGGAATAGGAAAATGTAGAGAGCCAAATCTGGTGAATACGGTAGTTGAGGCATGATTACGGTGTTGTTTTTGGCCAAAAAATCACAAACAAGCAATGATGTGTGAGCTGGTACATTATCGCAGAATCCATGATCTGTTTTTCACATTTCCGATCGTTTGAGCCGAATTGCTTCACGTAAACATTGCATAACTTCCTTGTAGTATTCCTTATTAACAGTACGACCTGTTGACAAGAACTCATGATGCATTACACTATTGTAATAGAAGAAAACATTGAACAAAACCTTCACATTTGATCGAACTTTTCGTGCTTTTTTCGGTCTTGGCTCTCCTGGCCGTTTCCATTGGGATGATTGGGCCTTGGTTTCGACGTCATAACCATATACCCAAGTTTCGTCACCAGTTATGACCTTGAGCAAATCTGAATCGTCGTTGACATTATTCAACAACTCCTGAGCGATACTAATGCGACGTTTCTTTTGCTCAACATTTTGCAATTTCGGAACAAACTTCATGCTTAAAACATCTGAGAAAATTGCATGGCATGAGCCAATTGATATGCCAACATCTCTGCAACTTCCCTAATAGTGATTCGACGATTTTCCAAACCATTATCTTCACTGTTTCGATGTTTTCTTCGTTTATTGTTGCAACTCCACGAGGCTCATCGTTATCATCATCTTCGCGGCCTCCTTTAAAGCGCTTTTTTTGAGACAAAGTAGACTCGCCGAAAGCCAGAGTCAACATTTTAAGTGCATTGGAGCACTTAATTCCATTTTTAACGCAAAATTTAATACAGATTCTTTGATCCATTTTTTTAAGTAAAAAATCGAAGAACACACAAAAATGTCAGTTGTCGAAAACCAACTACTAATCCAAAATGATAATGTCAACATATGAGAAACATATGTGAACCAGCATAAGAAAAAAAAAATTAGATAATCGAATGTACACAGTCGACGAAAATTCAAAATTCACCTTTTCTTTTGAACATACCTCGTATATCCTATAATATCCTATTTATACATTAAACAAAATATGTACTTGTATTGCTCATATATATATATACGAAAACTTTTTATTTATAGGTTGAATTTGTGTTCAAAGGATCTAGTGCATAATATGGGTATAATTCACACTGAAAACAATTTTACTCATTCATTAAATTAAAAAAAAAATTAAATAAATTAAGATTTCATTTTCTTTAATATATATATATATATAATATAATATATTTACGTATAAAAAAAGAAATAAATAGAAATAATTTCTAAAAAAATAAATCTTCTTATGTAAGATCTTTTAAAAAGTGATTTGGATGCAAAAATCTAAAAAAGAACCAATAAAATATAATATTTTAATATAAAAATGAATAAGATACATATATTTGATAACTTATTTAAAAATTATTTCCAAAACGTGAATCTCCAAGGATTTGGATGAAACTTGACCTGTGGATACCTTGTTTAATTGCAAAGAAACTTTTCTTAAAAAATTTTTCCCGCTCTCTTCTAGTTTACGAGATAATCATTATTAAAATTTGCATATAAATCCATTTACATTCAGTTTGACATCCATATTAATAATTGTTTTTTTTCATTTGGTCTCAAGAATTATTCACTTATTCACTAATTTTCGGTTTTTATCAGTTCGGTTTGGATATAAAAAAATTATTTAATTAATTAATTTTTTAATTTTCATATATCCAAAGCCTTCTGAAAAAACCCAAAAAATTAGTAGAGCCCTCTTCTGGCTAAATGAATAAAACATGGTAGCTAAATATAATAGAATGTAAATGGATTTATATGCAAATTTTAAAAATGATTATCTCGTAAACTAGAAGAGACCGGGAAAAATTATATAAGTAATGTTTCTTTGGAATTAATCAAGGAATCCACAGGTAAAGTTTCATCTAAATCCCTAGAGATTCATGTTTTGTAAATAATTATCAAAAAGTCAATATTTAATTTTTAAACATTAAAATATAATGAAATTATGAGGTTATATACCTTAATATCATTATATTAGGCACAAGAAAATAATTTATTATAATTTTTTTTACAAAACTATTTATAATCCCAAAATTCTTAATACATAGATTCACAATTTATGACAAACGTGTACAATTAATTTTTTTTTGTTTAATAAATAATTTATTAAATATTTTAATATTTTGTAAAATTATAAAATTAAAAATATGTAGGTATTTTAATTTTGGGCCTAATTTCATACACACATTTTCGAAATTCAATATATATTTCTTTCATATTCAATAAAATCTTATAACTACTTTATGTGTAATGATTTTTTTTTTTTTTTTTTTTATTTAGCATCCATTTATTTTGTATATCTGCCCGAAGGCAATAATACATGGTTTACAAATAAAGTAATAAATGGGGAAGGGAGGTAAAAGGAAATAATAGGGCGGGTTAAGGAGAATGAGTCATTGGAAGTGTGGGTAGGAAAATAGTCGAGGAGGAAGAAGGGAATGTCACTGAATTATTAATCTGATGGCTAATCCCAGCAAGGGCACCATCGCGGGTCTATTTATTAATGTCTCTTGTCAAGTCCTGTGGTTTGAGTCTTTTGAGTCGTCTCAGTTGTCCTTGTGTGTCTAAAGGTTGTCGGGCTTTGGGATTAGGGTGTTTAAGGAGTCTGTCTTTGTAGCGAAGGCTGTAATTTTTAATTTCCATTTCGACTGTATCTATTCCGAGGTCCCTATGGATCAGACTGTTAGGGACATACCAAGGAGCACCGACCATCAGTCTGAGAGTTTTGTTTTGAAACCGCTGAATCAGGTCTCTGTTGGATTTACTCGCGGTCCCCCACATCTGAATGCCATAGGTCCAAATGGGTTTAAGGATCATTTTGTAAATTAGAAGTTTATTGTCTATCGTCAGTTGAGATTTTTGTCGGAGCAGCCAGTAAAATTTGTTAAGTTTAAGTCTCAGTTGTTTCTTTTTTGACTTGATGTGCATCTCCCACGTTAGGCGTCTGTCAAGGTGCATACCGAGGTACTTTACAGTACTTTTAGTCGAAATGGGTTTGTCTAAATTTACGCCAGGGCAGGTCTGTCTATTCAAAGTAAAAGTCAAGTGTGCAGATTTGTCTTCGTTAACTGCTATCCTCCATTTCTCAAGCCAAGGCCTTAATTGGTCCAGACTTATCGTTTGTTTTCAAGATCTTTGTGAATTGCATCAACAATTCGATGTACTTGCTCAATAGTGCCATGCTTCTCTCTTTAGCCGAATTGGTGGATTGGGATTAAATCTATTAGAAAGGGACGGAGTCAACGGTCTAATAGACTAATAGGTCTATACGAGTTTGACTCCTCAGGAGGTTTCCCAGGCTTGAGGATCATTTTCACCAAGGCTGTTTTCCACTGGGTTGGGAAATGACCCACTCTAAAGATGGAGTTAAATATGAGGGTCAGAAAGAGGATTGTCTTATCAGGCAAGTTCCTCAACATTTTACCTGAGATTAGATCATTTCCCGGGGCCTTTTTAGTTTTGATTGTCTGACGTATAATGCCTTTTAATTCAGAGGTCTGTATTAGTTTGGGGAATGGCATTGAGTAATTGTGTGTTTTGAATTGGTGTGTTGCCTGAAAGTAATTGTCAGGTAGAGTGTCCTTTGGTGGGAGAGGAGTAAAAACGATAGAAAGGTGACTAGCGAATGTATTCGCCTTATCGATGTCACTCCTCGCCCATTCATTATTTTGTCTACGTAGAGGGGGAATTCTTTCAGTTGGTCTTTTAAGTTTCTTTGTAGCTTTCCAGAGAGAATAGTCAGTTGAATGAGTGGGGGTGAGGTCTCTCAGATACTTTTGAATGCTTTGATTCCTTTCAGTTCTGAGTAGATTCCCAATTTGTTTAGTTAAATTATTAATTGTTGTTTTAAGGTGCGGGGATCTGTTTGTCTGCCATTGTCGTCTGAGCCTATTTTTTTTAGTTATTAAGTCTTTAATGTGTTTTGGTGTGTCTTGGTTTAAGTCTTTAGGAGTAATTTTTGGTGTTGACAGACGTGCTGCCATTTGTATAGTATTGGTTATATGGTGGATTGCTTTGTCAATGTCAAGGCTATATGTCAGAGGTAAGTTTAGGTCCAGGCTTTGGTTTAGTATTTCTGCATATTTATTTCAGTCAGTTTTATGATTAGTCAAGTAGTGAGAGTTTGATTTGAGAGATGCACAGGTGTTTAATGTAAGTTGTACTGGGGAGTGGTCAGAGGAAAGATCAAGGCAGGATTCTATTAAGCATCCCTCCCCGTTAACCCCTCTTGCCACAAAAAAGTCAATTAAGTCTGGGATTTTGTTTCTGTCAGAGGGCCAATACGTAGGTCTTCCAGTTGAGATAGTAATTAGGTTGTATTTTTTTATAGTCTTAGCGAGATTTCGACCTCTAGGAGTATTAAGTCGAGATCCCCAGTCAGCATGTTTAGCATTATAGTCACCTCCAGCAAGGAACCTCGACCCCAGGGATTGGAAAAAATCCCCAGACGAAATTCGATGCTTGGGAGGGCAGTAAGTAGAAGCAATTGTAATAGGTCCGTTTTTGTCTTGAATTGTCAAAGAGGTTGCTTGTAGATAGTCTTTGTAAAAAGGAGGGTTTTCGTAATGAGATATTTTGTCTTTAATTATAATGGCTGTTCCTCCGTGTGATGTACCGTCTGGGTGATTGGTAAAGTATAGGTTGTAATGGGGAATTTTTAAGTAGCTTCGAGGGTTGAAATGAGTCTCAGCAATTAGCATAATGTCAATGTCTTTGTCTATCAGGTAGTGTTTGAGTTCACAAGAATGCCTCAATAGGCCGTTAGCATTCCATAATGAGATTTTAAGCAATCGATCCATTGGGCATTCTCGCAATGAGGGTAGTCAAAAGGTTGAGTATAGTGTCCATGCGATCCATGAGTTTAACCAACATGCTTTCCAGAATAGGTGTTTGTGTTTGTGTGGTGAGAGAGTTGGTGTTGTCGTTATTATTAGATTTTAGTATGAGAGCAGAGTAGCGAATGTTTGGTTGTGACATGGAGTTAAGTGTTTGTCGTTTGTCATGTGTTGTACTAGTTGGTAGTGGAGGGTGTACAGTCTGTAATTGTTTAGGTCTAAGAGCGGGATATTTGTTTTGTCGTAATTCGACATAATGTTTGCAGCCCTTAAAGTTGGCTGGATGGTCACCGCCACAGAGTACGCATTGGGGTGGAGAAGTCTTGTCTTTTTGGCAGTCAGATGTAAGATGGTCTTTAGTACATTTGACGCAGCGAGGTCTCAACTTACAGTATGCCCTGGTATGCCCATAGTGCTGACATCTCGTACATTGAGGGATATCTCTACGAGCACGCGGTGCCTCAATTACAACCCTGCTATGACAGAGGTATTGAGTAGTATAGATGTCTTTATTGTTGGGTGCTGGTTTTAGGTCTAAGAAGAATATTGGTAGGGGTTCCTTTGTCGTTTTTTTCCTTATATTAAAGATATTGGCCACTGAGTGACCAAGGTCTTCAATTTCTTTTTTAATGTCATCAAGGTCAGTCGAGTAGTGTAGTTGTTTGATAACAGCTCTAAAATTTCTTTCAGATTTGGGTTGAAAGGTATAGTATTCATATTTGTTGTTATCTAACATTTTAATTATTGAGGTGTAGTCAAGTGGTTTTTTAGGATTGATTTTAACTTCGTCTTTTTTTATTAGTTTACAAACAAACCCGTCTCGGGCTACCCTGCCAAGACACACCAACATGTCATTATAATTAGTGACATTAGGAATGAAAATAGGGGGGGGGGGGTTTGTTTGGTATAGTTTCTTTAGAAGAGATAGGTTGGTTGTCAGTTAGTTCTGAGAGTGTTTGAAATTTATTAGTGTGTGTAGGTATAGTATAATCATCCAAAGTCTTTTGTTTAACACATCGAGTTTCAGGGCTGTCACGTAGTCTTTTATTGTGATTTACCAGTTGTTTTGAGTGAAGAGTTTTATGGGAGTAGCTCATAGTATAGTCCCTGCCAATCCCACAAAAAACACACAAAATCTCCAGTCACCAACCGCTTCTGAAATGAGTTGATTTTGTTGCAATTCAGCGGCGATTCACATATGTCAATTCGCTTCATTGTCTTAATTCGTCAGGCACATACATTGAGATTCATTTTGTATTCAGCCCTATTTAAATGTTTCCAACGGTTTTTTGTGCAATCCTTAGCTCTTGGGCAATCGAAACAGTGCTTACATGACTGACTTGACAATGTCCATAAATTATCGACATTTTTGACAATTGGCCTTCCAGTTCGTGGTGCATCTTTCTCATCGAAATTATTGGAAAGGAATCGATGAAAACAAAATTGGGTGTGATTGACTGTTACAGTATCAGGACCATAAATATTATTCACATTTTAAGCCGCCTGACTAGCTCGATGTTTGGGTGCCACACCAATTAACACCAAAAAACATGTTGGATCGAATTTCCATCTGTGAAGTCTTGACTAAACGGAATGAAATCGTCCAATTTCTTAAACGGATGGAGACTGGATGAGAATATTGTGCGAAAACATCGTGGTTAAACAAGGACTATAGCCAGGAAGGTACTACAGTGTATTTGGTGGAACTGGAAAGGAATAATTTATTATGTGTATGGCCAAACACTAAATTCAGATCTCTATGGACAAATGGACCGTTTGAAGCTAGCGATTAAGGAGAAACCAGCAGAAGAGATGTTGTGTCCATCAGACCACACACGTCTGAAGTGACTCACCAAAAATTCTTAGAGCTTGATTGGGAAATTTTAATTCATTCACTATATAGTTCGGACCTGACAGCAAGAGATTACCTCCTTTTTCTCGCATTTCAAAACTTTCTGTGTGGTAAGATTTTGGAATAAGAGAAGATTGAGAAAATCGATTATTAGAGTTTTTCGTCAATAAGGACTAAAACTTCTAAGAGAGAGGCATTATGAAATTAACAACAAAACGGTGCATATTTGACCCAAGTGGTTAATGCAAAGCAAGTTAAATAAAGTTTTGAATTTCGCGTAAAAATAATGGATTTCTTTTCTTCAACTATTACATTTACAGTACTCATCCACTCAGCTACTCATATTGTGTAACCAAGTCAAGTAGGTCGAAACCATTAAAGGTCGATATTTGGCCTTCCTAAAAGCTCTATGTATGAAATTATATTGGATAATTTGTCTATCCTAATTTTCAACGGCTGAGTACCAAAACTGTTTATTTGTTGCTTGGTTAGAATAAGTTCTTTAACATTGACAATGATTATGTTTAAAACTAGCAAACGGTTCGCGCTTTTATTTACTTTATGTTTAATTTCTATTAATAAAGTAATCTGTCTAGATTTATAAATATAGAAATATTTATAGTACAAATATTTTTAATATCTTAAATGAGATCGATATGATCATAGATTCAAGAAAAATTGAAATTTTGATTATTTGTTTTAACATATATATTTTTATGTATATTTGGTCGTTTTGGTTTCCGTGAAAGATTTTATTATGAGAAATTATTTCTCGGCGTTTCGGATATATATATATATATATATAAAGATCAATAAGCAATTGATTTAGTTTGTGATTAAATAAATGTAGATTACTTATTATTTACATTATATTTTTTAAGTGAAAAAATTAATAATTTTGGAAGATAATATTTAAATGTAACAATTAAATGTTTTCTATTTGATTTGTAATATTTAAAAATATCATATATAAATTTATTTATTTGTCTAAAATGTATAATTGTTTTAATATTCAAGTAGATAAATTATAATTTACCTTTCTAAATTTTCAAGTTGTCTAATTTCCCGTTTGATATGCCTCAGGTGATCACATCGTAGACGACGAAGTTGTTCTAAATATCGACGACTGTTTGGCACTGGTAATAGATAAAAAATAACAATTTACTATTAAGAAAAATAAATATAAATTCTTATTTTGATTGAATAGAAAAATATATAGATGGAGTTGTAATTATTATAAAATTATGAGACGTGGACCATACATTTTGTAAAGGTTATTTGTTTAAATTAAAAATTGTATAACTATAAATATACATATAAATGACATTAGTGTTCAAAATTCAACACACTTTTACACTTACTTACGCAAGATACACAGTGAACGCTCTTTAAAAGCAACTCATTTGAACTAATTTCAATAAAAAAGTTCCTTATTGGGAAAAGTTGCTTATAGGGAAAAAATGTATTTAAATTTTCTAATTATCAGAAAGAAAGAATACGAAGAATATACGATATATATATATATATATATATATATATATATATGTTGGTTTAGGTTTCCGTGAATTTTATTGTTATTATTATTATCAGATTTATCAGGGATATGATCACGTATTTTTGTGAGATTGTTTTCTCGACGTTTCGGCACCCATTTTGGCGCCATTTTAAAGAGATTATTTAGGTGGGAATATTTTTGGGATTCTGGGTCTTAGTCTGTGTGACCAAGGGTTAATATCGGGATTTTGGGTTGATAGGTTGGGTCGTTTTGTACTCACTGCGTTGCTGTAGAGCTCCGAAGAATCCTGGGCAATCCTGAGACCAGCACACGTCCGCACTGGACAACAGTCCGAGGCCAACTGAGAACTGATGCTTGTGATTCTATCTGAGCTTGCTACCTGCGCATGCGCAGTGGGCTTTTGTGTACTTAGGTGGGCGGAGCTTAACTTAATGTCGGGATTTATATTGATTCTGGATCTGAGGGGGGAATTCCAGCTGTTTGTGCGATCAACTTTGTTATTGGCAATATTTTTAAGAGTTTGTGAATTGTTTTGGGTTTGAGTTTTTATGGGAGGTTGGGAGTGTGATTTTAGAGCTAATTTCCAAGACGGAGGCAGGTTCAGGGCGTCGTCCCTTGTGTTGAGGCAATTGGGACGTTTTTCAATCTCAATTGCTTCACGCAGGAGTCTGGGATATTTGAGTTGGATAGGAGCTAAGGTTTTGGTTTCGGAGAAATTGATGTTGTGACCGGTCTCGTTGTGGTGCTTGGTTAAAGCCGAGGCCGGATCTAATCTCCTTAGAGACAGCTCATGCTCATAAATTCTATTTTGTATTCTCCTGTTTGTCTGTCCTATGTATGATCTCGGACAGTCTGAGCAGGGAATCTCATAGACACCTAGGCTCTCATTGGGAATTATGTCTTTGGGAGTTCGGATTAGGTTAGAGAGTTTCATGTGGGTCTTAAAAATGGGTTTGATTTCATTTCTGGAAAGAATTCGCCCAATTTTGTCCGTGATACCTTTTATGTATGGGAGTACTATTTTATGTTTTTGGTTTAAGGGATCTTTTTCTGTTGGGGGAACTGTTGATGATGGTTTTGGGGTGAGAATGGAGGATATCTGTTTTTGTATAAGTTTTGGAGAGTAGCCGTTTTGAACCAGAGCACTAGTCAGTGTCGTGATCTCCTGTTTTCTGTGTTGTTTATCTGTGAGGCGAAGAGATCTAGACACAAGCGTTCGTACGACTGAGTTCAGTTGGGCTGGGTGGTGGTGTGATTTGGCATCCCTGATAAATCTGATAATAATATATATATATATATATATATATATATATATATATATATTCATAAAAATAAAAATAAAAGTCTCAAAAAGTTATTTTGAGAAGGATTTTACATTTGAAAAATATAGAAAATCTATTTATTTGATATGAAATAGACATCTCAAGTAATTTTATTTTATCAAAATTTCGTGTAAATATAGAAATAATCATAGTTATCTTTTAATTAAAGTATCACCTTGGTAATTGAAAGCGTTCTTATTTTTTGAGAGATATACTCCTTCTCATTTAAAATAAATATTCATCTGTCATTAATATTAATTATTGTATTATTATATAAAAGCGACTAAAAGAGGCAGCAACATTAACCTTCAACATTCATCTTGTGGATTAAATACGATTTTGTTTGTATTGTTTTTTTCCATAACTTTGGTCAGTGCGACAATGAGAAATGATTCTGACACCATTTCATTAAAAAAAAAACATCCCCCAATTCCAAACTCACATCCTGTTTTTGGCTTGATTCTGCACGCAACATCTCAATTTAATTGAATCCATGAATAAGGCGAATAAAATCAAAGAGAAAGGATAAAAGAAAAATAAAGAATGCAATTGATTTTATTATTTAAAAATAAATTGTACAGTTCAAGTTTTATTATTTTAAATTTGATAATTAAATACCGGATTGTATCATATTCTAGAATTGTATATATTACATTGTATTTTTTTCTTTTATTTTAATTTAGATAAATTCTTATTTATTTATAGTTTATAAAACAATTTATTTTTTAATTTACTCTAAAATGAATATAACTACATCTAACTCTTTTTTTACACGATATTGAAATAACATGGTTCACCAATATACTTTTTTACCTGAATGCTCTAAATCAGTGGTTCCCAACATGGGACGTACGCCTCAAAGGGGATAATTTGACTATTCCTGAACATGAATGAAAAAAATTTATGAGGGCCATTTAAAATACTTAGTAAACAATTAAAAATTATGCAGTTGTACATAGAAGGATATTTTAAGTTTTTAAAAGCTCTGGTGGGACATGGCATAAAAAAGGTTGAAAAACTTTGCTTTAGATTCTAGCACCTACCATAAAAATTTATTTTTAAAATTTTAACAGTGTAATTAGAATACACTAAGTTTATACTCATATATTAAAAAAATAAATGGGTTAATGCAGGAGGGAGAAACCTTTTTTATCGAAGGTCCAAACGAAAGTTCGACATTTCTTGGCTGACCGCAGACATAAAAAAAATCTGGAGTGTCTCCACTCGACTATCTCGCAAATTTGAATTAGATTAATTAACATTTATTATATTTAAATTAAATTTAATTATAAATTAAAATTAATAAATAATATTTATTAAACTAGCGCGTGTTTGGCCCTTTGTTGATGGCACACACATACACACACACACACACACATACACACATTTTTCTCAACCTTAGTGAAAATGGCTCAGGGACCTTCAAAACGTATAAAAACATCAAAATCTTAACATCGAAGATTTTCATGATCGCAATACTATCTCTGGCGAGATAGTAAAATAAGATTTTAAAAAACATAAACCTGAATTTCATTGGATATTTAACCCTCAAACGACAGGATAGATATGTGAATTTCTTTGGGCTCCTCTCGTAAAGGGTACAAATAGGCTCGACATTCTTGTTCGATGTGCGTACAAAATAATGGTTTAAGAATTAAGCACCACATTTGTCAAGATCAAATCGAATGTGAAATGCTCATTTACTAGAACCACCATATGAATAAACTCTTCCACACTAACGCACGATGTTCAGCTAGCAAAACAAAATACGGGAACTCTTTCTACATGATCTTGATTTTTAAAATTGTGGAAAATATCTCCAAATTTAACGCATGTTGCTTGTGATTTCTTATACGATTTTTTCGCACAATTTTCTACCGTGTAAAATAAAAGAGTTGGGTGTAGTTATTATGATTTTTTTACCTGAATTAGTTGGAGTCCCTTCATTTGAAGATGCTGGCTGTTCTACACTTGTACTCGGACAACTCATAATTTCACTGCCATTCTATCAAAGAATGTACACAAAATTAAAAGAAAAATAAAACTATTTTGTATTTTAATATTCCTAGACATTTAAACATTTTTCCGAATGTGGGAACGAACAAATTATCAGTCATAGTTTACATTTTTTAATAGTAAATTAAATTTTGATAAGATTAAAATATATTTATAAATATACTAGTTTGACTTATTAAAATTTCACCTTATTATTTTGATGATTTTCTAATAGAAATGCGATGGTTGAACATAACCGACGTTCATCTTCACTAATCAAAGGATTTGATTCTGATTTTTGAACAGCCTCAGCAACAAATTGGAGTCCCTTATATTTTAGTGAGCTTTTATTTCGATGTGGTCCATCGGAACCTCTCTGAATAAATTTAGAAATTTTATTTTATAATAATTTCTTGCTTTGTTTTAACATGAATACTTTTGAAGCGTCGGACCTCACTTAATATAAATATTAAGAACAACTTAAAAAATTTAATATTGAAAGGATTAGATTTTAATTATATTCCACCTTATTTTTTACAATATTTGCAATTAATTATTATAATAGCTACTTGTATTATTCAGATCATAAAGTATGATTATAAATATATGTTGGCGGGTGTATTTTTTGAATCATACTTAATTAAATTTTTATTTGGTATGTATAATTAAAAACATAAACAAAAATAATTATACCTATATATAAATATATATTTACTTATTTAATTTTATTATATAATTAGTAATACTAAGAATTAATTTTATATATTATATATATTCTACAGGATCAATAAGTTCTTATCGATATTAGTCTGTTAAAATTAAATATGTTGTTGTTATTAATTTTGATAAAGTCTTTGTATGTAATTCTCTTCGCATATGTAAATTAATAAGAAATTATTATGATGTTAAAAAGAGTGTGATTAAATATGAAAATTAATTCAAGTCTTTTTAAAAATAACTTATCAAAAAAATTAAAAATCATTAAAATGAAAATTTAAAAAATGGAAATTATCTATATTTAATGATAATAAAAAATTCAATATAATAATATAATCAATAATATACTCCTATTTTAATTTAAAAATTGGGTGTAAATTTTGGGGGTATGTGTGAGAGGGGAGGGTGTAATTATTTATGACACGGGATCTCTCTGTGGGACGATGAACCAATACTAGAAAAAAGATCAGATCCTTATTAATTTGATTATATTTTTGAAATATTCTAAATTTGCTTCTCATATTATTAATATTATAAGAAGTATGGAGGTGTGGTCCCATACTTAGGATGATGAAGCTTGGAGGTGATGTCCAGTTAGAAGAAACCTCCACCTTCTTGCTTTCTTATAATAAAAATAATTTATTCATATTATTAAATATATTTATTTTATAATTATGTTATCTAACAACATGATACATTAAACATCCATTTTTTTTATAAATAATAACATCTAATCTATTAAATTTAACGATTTCTATTAAGTAGAAAATGTAAACAGATTTATTAAAAAGTCGCTATTCATAGCCACCTCCATTCAATTCCTATTCTCTTCAAATTCGTTCAAATTGTTTTTTTTTTATTATTATTTTTCCATCCGAGTCTAGGACTACAAATCAGTCATTAAGTTTTTGTAAATTACAATAATTAATCAGATTTTTCAACACTATCTATTCTTAGCCATCCTATTAACTTTTAATTCCATTAATTTCTTGTCTTCTCACCTCAATGTAAGACTACCCATTTCGTTTCTCTATGTACAAATATGTAATAATAGTAATAGCAATAAGAAAATAAAAAATATTGATATTTGTAAAATCAAATAAAAATTTCAAAATATGTACCAAGTACAAAATGTAAACACAATTTACAAAGGGAGTTTTAATGGAGGAATGACTATTACAATCGCAATTGCATTTTATTACCCCCGATAATGATTTCACTCATAATGGCCTGTATGACTGGACAAATTCGCTTTCAAATTAAACCTATTTACTCTTTCTAAATGTATGAGATCGGCCATTGATATATAGTAAAAGTATGAAATTTGATGAAATTTATAGTCCCCTTAAGATTTTTTTATCTAGGTAATTTTCTTTGGATTAATTAATTGAAGACCTTAGAGCGAAACAGTGGTAAGCCACAAAATCAAAAAGTTGAGATATTGCAGTTTAAAGTTTAAAAAAAAGATATAAAACATTGGGTTTACTGCATATATTTCAAATTTGCTCAATATGTAATATCAGTAAAGGGAAAAAGTCAGCAACTATTATTTCTTTAAATAAAACATTTTTTCTACAAAAATTAGAATTTATTTTGAAAAAAATGTGGTTTACCATGTTTTTGCTAAAACTAAACTAAACGGATGATAAAAATAACTAAGATAATATAATACATCTATAACACATCTAAAATTTCAACATCTTTATCTACTATATTTTTTTTTACAAAAAAAAAATAGAATTTACATAAAATGTAGCTTCACGTGTTTTTGCTTTATCTAAATTAAAACAAAATAAAGAAAAGAATGCAATACTTATTAATCATCTAAAATTTCAACCTCATCATCTACATCATCAACAGTTACATTTAATTGAGTGTAAAATGATTGATAGGCTGGAGGTATATAAGGCAATAATGTTTGTACATTTTTAATTTTCTTTTCTGCTATTTTTAATGGCTCGTTGTATTTAAGATTAATATCTGACAAGGTTATCATTACAGGTCTACCTTGTTTTAAGACATAAATTTTCCTGTATTCTCCATTAACTGTGTTTTTAACAAAAAATGATCCAATATTCTCTGATTTAAAGCAAAAGCTATACGTTCCTGAAAATTCCAAGTTTGTCTTATCAGAAAAGCGTGCTTTTTTGTTTATATTCGCCAACAGAGGCTCATAAGAATAAGTCTTTTTGACTCATTTTTGTTACTATAAATGGTTTTTTTCGGTTTGATTTTTGAATGACATCTAGCCAACCTTCTGGTGAATATATTTGCTCGTTGTTGGGCAATAACATCTTAAGCCACATGGCATACAATACTTTTGCATAAATTATTTACAAAATATTTTTACATAAAAACGTGGTAAGCCAAAAAAATAAAAAACTATAACCTATCTCAGAAGAATCTGTCGACATATTATCGTTATTTGGTACAAAGTCTTTGTCGACACAACTGTCATCACTCTCCTCAAAAAACTCAGGACTAGAACGGTTATTTTCACGAATAATTGCTCTTGAACGAAGACATAAACCAGAAGTCGACGCCATATTGATGTGGCTTACCATGCTCTTCACGTAAGAAAATGAAGTAATTTTGCCAACACCAACAACATGATTTAGCGATAGCAGCGGTATTTATTACGAAACAGTCAAAATAACTTTTTTAGTGGTTTAATATTGTTCCCGCCATATGATAAATGCAATAAAACAATTTTCGGCAAAAGTGTGGCTTACCACTGTTTCGCTCTAAGGTCTTCAATTATAAGAATATTTTTATATTTAATTATAACGCATAAAGAGAATTACATAATTTGTATCAAAAAGAAAGTTTTTTTTATATAAAAATCTTGAACCTTAAGAATAGGTTAGAACTTAAGAAAATAACATAAAATCGAACTTAAAGGAACTGGTAATAGTGGCTGAGATGGTTCAGGAGGACATGTATGCCTCGTGAATTAATCGCTGTGGTTATGAATTAGCAGGTTGTTCAAGAAAATGGAAATAGATCAGTTGTGATTAATTTATTTTTTGTAAGATGTGAGTGTTGAAGTAAAGAGGTCATATGTTAATTTCCATTTTCAGAATAAATAGGGTACGGTTTGGTTTAGAATATTCATATTAATAGTAATATTCTAATTTCTAATTTTTTCATTTTCTTTTAGTTTAGTTTCATTTCAATTATCAAAGTAAAATTAAATAAGAACATAAATAAAAACTTAATTTAATCTTTATTAAAATAGACTTTCTATAGTATTAAAAACATAAAAGAACATAAGGAAAAACGTAAAAAAAAGAAAAAGAAAACATCTAACAACAACAATAAAAAATAAATAAATAGAAAGTAATGTTTAAATTACAATTGAAAGGATGAATAAAGGCTTGAAGGGATGAAAGGGTAGGTCAAGAAGGGGTTGAAAGAACCATTCCCTTCAACTTGTTACATCTCATCCATGTTTCCTATTTGAAATTTACAATTGGACAAATGAAAATACAAAAAAGAGAGTGAAAGAGAAAGTGAAAGAGGAATTTGAGAACACTTTTACTAAGGGAAACATTGAATTTAATTAAAATATTACATTGCTCATATTCATTATATTAGGTTATATTTTAGTCAAACAAATCCAGAAAAAATACTAATAATATTTAGGATACTGTTAAACAGAGGTTTTCAACCTTTATATTACTAATTCTATATATTCATTAAGGTTTTCAAAGTTGTTATTATTATTTGCGGGTTATTTTCACATTTTATTGAGAGATTTGAGTCTCAACATTTCTGCATCCATTTTGGTGCCATTTTCAAGAGACTATTTTAGAAAAAAATTTTTAGACTTCTATATCTTAGTCTGTGTGACCAGGAGTCAATGTTGGGATTTTGGGTTGAATAGTTGGGTAATCTTTGACTTGCATTTTGAAGTTCTAAATAATCCCTGTCACTAGGACTAACACTAAAATACGTCTGGCTTATACGACATTTATACGACATTTATATATAAAGAGAGAGAAAGAGAGAGAAAAGAAGGTATAATCAGGAAATAATTTGAGAAATTCGTTTGGTTTAGTCAACGTTTCAAAGATCAAAAACCATTATTTTTGAAGATCAAAAATCGTTATTGTACAAATATTATGTTCTATATACAAAAAATTGAAAAGAATATATATATATATATATATATATATATATATATATATATTAATATCAATAATATTTATTAAAGTATTTTATGAATGAAATCAATATTTCTTAAAATTGACACGCTTCCCTTTGCACTAGTCGGCGCCTTCCAGTTTAGAAAACGCTGCTCTGAAATATATTTCTTAAATATCTTTATGTATATATCCTCTTTTTAATAATAAAGTAGTGGTTTAATAATAGAAAATAATTACTCTAAGTTAAAAAGAAGAAGAATGAGTTAATTATTAAACAAATAAATAAGGATAATTATATAACATACCTATTCATAATATACTACAATTAAAAGTATTAATATGATAATTCAAATAAGTATTATTATTAAGTTTAAATTATAGTTTAATATTGAAATCTGTTTTCATTTAAAAACTAAAAATTAATAATCTTACCTGGCATTTGCGAAGCCTCTTTTTTTTCTTATCTTTCTGATTCTCTCTAAATGTAACAAAAATATATACAATATTTTTAGTATAATATATTTAAGTAATAATATATTAAAATAATCTTATATATAAATAAATAATAAATATCTAACATTATCTAATCTTATTATAGTAACAAAAATAGGTATGTGAAACTATACGTTTTCGCGGGACTATTATACAGGGTAGGTTGAATAAATGTTTGGAAAATCAAATTATTTTAATTAAATAATTAACTTTATCAAATCAAAAAAAAATATATATTTTTAAATAACGTATGATATATTTTATATTTTATTTTAAATATTAGTTCCCTCACCTGATTCATATTAATAAAAAAAATAATAACTTGATAATTAACATCAAGTCAAAATTGAAAAAAAACAATTATAAAATGTAGGAGAGAAATTGTAAATTGTATCTCAACCTTTAGGCGCCGTTTTCAAGAGAGTTTTGAGAAGGCTTGTATGACCTAGAATTATAATTGATCTTTTGGATTAAATGGATGGGAAGTGTTTGACTAACTGTGTTTGAGTCCTCAAAAATCTGGACTGTAGCATTGTCTCTGACACTAGCACTGTCACAGATACTAGCACAAGCACCTCCCCTATCACAGTCTAGCACTAACATCGTCACTATCACTGACACTAAAATTGTCACTATCATTCATCAGTCGTTTTTATCACAAGCGGTCATTAGCACAAGCATTGTTACTGGCACTGGTTTATATTAAAGAACTTTTAAAAATAATAATTTTAATAATAATAAATATATATACTTTCATATTACTTTCAATTCTTTTCCCATCCCCTGTCCATTCTTAAAATGCCTCTTAAAATGCCTTATTCTTTTTCTATCTGTCCTTTTTGTAATCTCCTATTATCTTAAGAACCATTATTTATCTCTGTTAATACTGCAAATGTACAATAAACAAACAAATAAATATTGAAAACAATCATATAAAAATAAAAATAAAAAAAATTGAATTTTTAATTGCTAGGTATACCACTTTCGTTTTCATAAATATTACGAATAAGTTCATTTATCATTTCTATATTCTCTTTATTTAAAATTTAAAATTCAATTTAAGCTTAATAGTTCATTGAATAAATAACAAAACACATTCAATGACATTTATATTTATCTTCATTATACATTTTCATCTAATTAATGAAATTGATCTGCTGTTTTATAAATAGAGAAGTGGACTAGAATATCAATAATATATGCAATTTATTATATTATAATATACATAAATGAATGAATTGAAATAGAAGGATGTAAAATTTATTTCATTTAAACGAATCCGTTGAAAAGTGCATTCATTTATTTAATATTTAGTTCTAACCCTTATATTAGCTAATTAATGAATTGAATTATTTATGATTTGAAAATTTAAAAATAACAAAATAGTATATACTAGATAACTAGATAATTGAAGGTTAATTATATCGTAAACATATATTAATATTCTATGTAGTTAAATGTAATAAGTTGATAGTTGGTCTCATTTGTTTCACAAAGTAATTGTTTGTCATTCCATCCAATTGTATTACAATAATAATAAAATTGTTAAAATTTAAATTATATCGCACTCTACTTTATTAATAGATACGTATATATATATATATATATGTACTTAAATATATATGCCACACCTGGGAAAACTTGCCTGTTTCATGTACTTTCATAGTTTAGTAGTATATTTACATTCAATCTTTTTGTTTATATAATTTCCAAAGCATAATTATACGAAATCATCCCAATATATTTTATATTTAAGGGTTGTTAATTTGTTTTACAAGTCCATTTAATTTCCATTCCCACAAAAATGAATTGAACACAAGTAATAAGTGTGTATATGTATAATATATATCTTTTCTCTTTTCAATTTCATTTAAGTAGTTTTGTATCCCAATGGAACTAACTGGAGTGGTTGAAGATGAAAGTTGTGAATTGACATCCCTTCTCTTTAGTTTAATGGATTACTTTCTATACTTCAAAGATAGAAATGACTTTTCTACACAATTATTTATCTAGTAATTGAATTATATAAATATTAGTTATTGAACGTCAAACTATGTAACTGAAAGGAAGCGATTTGGATGAATTGGGCCAAAATACAGGAATAGACACACACAGAAAAATCTCATTTACATTTGTTTTCAATTTATATACTGTTCAAAGTACAACAGTTTATTGAGTATAATCTGTAATTGAAATAATCAATTGAATAATTCATTTACTAATGATAATTTATTTATTGGATAGGATTTTTGCATCTGGGGATGAAGTAAAAGAGTAAAAGTAAACCAATTCAATATATTAAAAATACTGTAATCATCATGAAAAGGGTATATGAAATTTAACTATGAAAACAGTCGCCCCTCAAAGACAAAGATGAAAATATTCACAAGATTATAGTGGTTTTATAGTGGTATTTAGTAACAAAGAGGATCAGTATTAACATACAAAATCTTAATATACAAAATGCAGAATATGAATATGTAGAAAAATTGAATGTATTCACGAAGGTTAATAATATTTGAGAAGAATTTAAATCGAGGTTGTAAAGAGGCTTATCTCAACAAAATTATTATCAAAAGGAATCAAAATTAAAATATATAAAACAATTATTTTGCCTGTTGTATTATATAGGTGTGAGGCATGGTCTATGACCCTGGGAGAGGAGAATAGATTCAGAGTATTTGAGAATAGGATTCTTCCCAGCATTTATTGGCCAAAGAAAGATAAGGTCACCGGGGAATAGCGGAGGCGCTCTGAGCAGCTAGTATAATATAATCTAAATATTCAAATAACATTTTATATTTATTTTAAAATATTATTATTTTTAAATTATCCTTATTTTATTTGAATATTTTTACCGACCGACGATAGTAAGGGAGGTATTGTTTTCACACCAAATTTCACATGTGGAGATTTTTACATATCTCCAGGAATCATGCATTTTCTTAACAGAAAAAAGTATTTTTAGCATGATGTCTGTCCGTCCGTCCGTATAGATGTGTACAGCCTGAACGGCTCAACCGATTTTGATGAAATTTGGTATATTTACTTAATGCATCAGTGGGATGAATTGATCAACTTTTGGTGCAAATCCGGAAACCGGAAGTGGTAGTATTAGCGATCGACGATAGGAAGGGAAGGGTTATTTTCACACCAAATTTCACATGAGGAGATTTTTTTACATATCACCACGAATGTATTGGTTTTATCCTCGGGAAAAATCATCTTCATTATGTTTTTCTTAATTTAAAATTATATGACGTCACCCAGCCCTTCATGACGTCACAGCCTCGGGTAACGCCGGGTAACGCCAGCTACTTCAGCTATATATTATAAATAAAATAAAATTAAAAATATTTATGTTATATCCATATCTGTTTTTTATTACATTAATAGATATATTAAAATTATTTGAAATTGTTTCTGTAGCTGGAAAATAATTTACTTCAAACCGTCGGTCGGTTCGGACCTGGCCACAGGTCAACTTATTTCATAATTGTTCACTTTAGCATATTTATCATGGATTTGAATAAAACTTTACCAGTGGATTCCTTTTTTAATTCCAAAGAAATTGTCAATATGCAATATTTGTCGGTCACTTCTAGTTTACGAGATAAAAATTATTAAAGTTTGCATGTAAATTCGATTTAGATATCATATTTATAATGTTTTATTGATATGGTCACTATAGGGCTTCACTAATTTTCAGTTTTTTTCATTCGGTTTGAATTTAGAAATATTAAAAAAATAATTAATTAAATAATTTTCCTATATCGAAACGGAACCGAAAAAAACCGGAAAATTATTGAATAAGTGAATAATTTGTGAATTAGTCAATAAAACAGTACTTAATGGCACATTTCGACGTTCATAACCAGTTAATCTATCAAATAACGTATTATTTCGTGCCGAATGAAAGATAATATAACTTCTATTGTTTGTTTTTGTGTTATTTTTTATTCAAAGGCAAATGTAAAGTAATATTTGACCAATCAAGTTATTTCATCTTCATCATTTGTTTGTTAATCATTAATGTGGGAATGTTGTGTGAAAAAGAGATTATACTATAGTGTGTTTCTTCTTTTTAATGAATTTTTTTATATCTTAACAGTGTTGAGATAAATAACATTTTCTTTAATTAAATCATAAGACAGGATATTGCAGCCTAAAAGAGAAGTAATTTTTCAAAGATTCCCATTTCTTCTATCTCATTTTTTCATTTTTCTTTGAAGATATTAGTTAAATACATCGTGATTTTTCTTTTATATTGTAAAAGATAATAATAATAATAGTAATAATAATAATTTCCATTAAAAAAAGTAAAATAATGACGGAAGGGAAATAATAATTCAAAAGTAAAATATTTTTTGTTCTTCTTCAGAAATTAATCTTTATAAATTGAAAGACTACTTTTTGTCATTGATCTTTCCGTACATTCATATCATAATATTTTGTTTTATTATTAGTAGTAGTATTTATATAAGACCGGTTGAGAATGATTTTAAATTAATTTTAAAATACAGTCTAAACAAAATAATTTTTGATCATTCGTTTTTCTTCATTGTCAATAGAGATAGTAAATAAATGGAGGATTAAATGAAAAAGAAACATTTTCTGCACAATAAATTTAAATGATTTGTTATTTTGATTTTCATCCCAGTATTCAATACCAAACAACGATTCTGAGAGCGGGGTTTAACTTTTATTATTTGAATTGTCTTTTTCCAGAAATAATCACGAATAAATAATAAATAGATATAAGATTTTAAGTAAAACGATTTTTGGTCAAATTATAATTTATATTTTTTATTTATTTAGTTTATTTTTTACCCCTCTTTAAAAGAAACCGTTCATATATTGATTGATTTTTTTAATTTATAGAAACAAAAGCTATTTCAATTTTTTACTTGTAGCGAGAGAAGCAATTCAATAATAGTCTTAAAAACTCTGTTTTTGTAAAATTAAAATAGAGGGAGAAAAAGAGTTTCAAATTATATTCGAATAGTCTATATATTATTAATATCAGTATTTTTTTCTGAATTTAATAACAAGTTGATTTTCAAAATTTTCTATTCTTAATGCATATGATTGATTACATGTGTTAAAATTTAAACAAATTCTAATTTTTAAATTTATATACAATTTAATATGATTTTTTTTAATATTATATCAAATAGGTTGACCTGTGGCCAGGTCCGAACCGACCGACGGTTTGAAGTAAATTAAGTTCCAGCTACAGAAACAATTTCAAATAATTTTAATATATCTATTAATGTAATAAAAAACAGATATGGATATAACATAAATATTTTTAATTTTATTTTATTTATAATATATATGTAAGACCAGGTTGTGACGTCATGAATGACTGGATGACGTCATATAATTTTAATTAAGAAAAAACTAATAAAGATGATTTTTCTCGAGGATAAAGCCATTACAAAGTGCATGATTCGTGGTGAGCTGGAAATTAATTTATTTCAAACCGTCGGTCGGTTCCGACCTGGCCACAGGTCAACTTATTTTGTGTTAAGAAAATGCATGATTCGTGGAGATATGTAAAAATCTCCACATGTGAAATTTGGTGTGAAAACAATACCTCCCTTACTATCGTCGGTCGGTAAAAAAGAGAATTTATTAAAAATTAAATATAAAAAAGAATCCTATTAATAAAAAATTAGAATACAATAATTTTGATTTAAAACAAATTTTAAAAAAAATACTCAATTTAAAAAAGACAAAAATTTAAAACATCTCGTTTATATCATTTGTATAAAAAATCATATTTTAATTTTATATAACCATGAATTCATTTTTGCACTTAAAATATAGTTGTAATTAATAATTTATACAAAAACAAAGATAATATAATTTAGTAATTTTAATTGACGTTTTGAAAATTTTTTAGTATTCATAAAACATTAAAAATAAAAATTTCGAATAGATTGTTAATTATATTATTAATTTTTAATTATTACTAATGAATTATTAATTATAAAATATTGATTTGAAGAGAGGTAGATATAAAGAAAATCGTGAAAAAGTAGATGTAATAGCATTCTTCAGCAACAAGTGTTTATTATCATTGCGCAGGCCCAAGCGGTAGTGATCTTTACTATGCTAGGGCTATCTGTCGTTATTGGAAATGTAAAACGAACACAATAATCGCCTTTAAAATGTCGATTGTTTATGTCTGGTTCAAGTTTGGGAGAAGTTTAGAGTTGAATATGGATGAATTCAATGAGAATCACATTTCTGTTTTTCATATATTATGAAAAGTCAAAGTAAAATTAAAATGGTTACTTATTCCACACAAATCATAGTTGCTATTTAAAGTATACATGTAGGTACATATAAGAAAATACTAAGAGATAAAATATGAGAAGAAATATAAAATTGTTAATCCATAATTTTTATAAAAAGTCAAAAAATATTGAAATACCTAATATTAATAATAATAAATATATGGATTTAAATCTTAGATGAGGGGTACAGTTAACCTAATGAAGATTGTCTACACTGAGATATAGCAGTTGTCACAAAAAAACAAATTGCTCTTCGAACTTCTTTCTCATTCATCCTATTTCGCAAGCTTTGCAAAGTTACTTTTACGAGGAAATAAAAAAAAAAAATTGAAAACTCGCTGAATCAAATGGATTATCCTCGATGAAGATTATGATGAAAAGCAAAGGCGATTTTTTCCATTTTTTTTTATTTGTTTTTGAGCTTAGTTATCAAATCTTTCTTGAAAATAATAGAAACTAAAAATATTAAATTAAATGGTATTTTTGCAAACACGATATTCTGAGCAAATCCTAACAAATAAGCACCTCTTAGTCTTCTTTAGTTCTTTGACGTTTGAAACATTGAATTATAATTCATTGAAAAATAATAGAATGTAAGAAATAATAATTGCTAAGATTGAATAGATTTAGGGTATTTGAAATTATGATTCTACAAAAGATTTATTAACAAAAATGATTAAATTACACAAGAAGAAAATTGCATAACGAGGAAATGTATTATCCGTATGCCTCTTTAAAGCTAAAGAGAATTATCAAATACATTATAATACCAGATTGAATGAGTGAGAGAAGATTGCTAATAAGGAAACAAATTGGTAAGCCAACCGATTGAAGAATAAAGTTGGACAGACCAGAAAAAAGAGGAACTTGAAGGAAATGGGAATTGACTGTTTGAGAAATGTGGTTGCTACAAGGGATGAAACGATATCACGGAGGTATCGATACTTTTACTCGATACAGTATTGGTCTAAAAGTATCGATACTTTTACTCGATACAGTATTGGTCTAAAAGTATCGATACCAATTCGATATCTAATGAGAAATATCGATACCTCGTATTTTTTCGAAGAATTTCAGGTAAATAACAACATAAAGTTCTGGTATTCTATTTATTGAAATAAACAAAAATATACATAAAAGTTTATTAATTCAGGAGGCAATAATAAAATAATACAATATAATAATTCGCATAAATTGAAATTTCTACAAACGTAATCGTAAATTTTTCTTAAATAAAAATATGAGATTTCATTTTTTTAGTTTAATTACAGTTTCAAATATGTATATCATTTTCCAATTTCAAATATTGTTTACAAACTCGAAATGTCAGTTCCATAGGTAAGAGAAATAAGATAGATAAAATCTCATATTGCTAACAACCAACAATAAAAATTAAATGTTACTGTTCTTCTGAACGAACTTCAGCTTGCGTCGTTCGCAGCGTAGTTACAGTAAAATAGTGTTACAAACTATTCCACTTCTATCTAGTACAATTTAGTTTAAATTTATGAAATAAGATATAAATATTCTTCCTTCAAACTAATTATCGCGGACGTGTACTTAGTATCAATTCAAGTATTAAAAGTACTTGATATCGAAAAAAGTATCGAATAAGTACTTGAATTTACTCGTATCTTTTCATCCTTAGTTGCTACAGACAAAAATTTTGGGGTTCATTAGCACAAAGCTAATTTACAAGAATAGATAAATAAGAGAGATTAATTCTCATTAGAAATAAATAAATTGTATTTATTTAAAAAGTTTTAGTATACATATGATTATTATCTCTCCCAATAAATCTCTGATATTCAAAATTGATTATAATTGTATAATTAAAATTTACTGGGTTATTAAAAAACTGGCCAAATTTAATTAATTTATATTACAAGAGAGGTTATTTGCAATCAATATAATAATGAAAGTGCATTGAATGGAGACTAAATGAAATGATAAAAAACTAACATTGCTTAAAGTTTTTAAGTCTCAATAATCTATTTATTACATTTTTTACGATGATATCTCTCTGTATGTATTTGTATGTTGAGGGGTGTGACAATTTTTATAGAAAGATAATAAAGCGCCAAACAAATATAAAAATCTCATTGTTGGATTTTTTTTCAGACAAGTCATTATATCTAAGAAAACTTACCCGATAGCATTTTCAATGATAGCAATAAACTCAGATCTGCTTTCTCGAGGAGGGGTTTTGATATCCGATTTATGAGAATCTTTTGGGCAGTGTACTTGGCAGCCAAGATTGCATGATAATTGGCCGTCATCGCCGCTACCCCATCTAACAATGATAGGAATTTATTTAGTAAAAAAATGATTATCAAATCTTAATAATTATGACTTATTAATTAACATATCATTATATATTATTGTAAATTCTATTAATTTATAGTCTAAATGTATATAGGACCAATCTTATTTTTAATTTTTTTTTTACTTAAAACATCAAAATCAAAACAGTACAATGATTTAATGAGTTTTTGAAATGCAACATTAAATTTTGGACGTGGAACACAGAGCAATTGCTCGACCCTTTAAAAAATATTAATATACAATTCTTTAATTATTTATTATGTATTAAATATTACATCATTGCATCAATCTGATTAAAATGAATGGAACTTGGGGTCCTCAATAATAATAAATAATTATAATAAATAATAAATAATATTTTAGTGAAAAAAATAAAACTATCGAAAAATTAATTAATAAAATAACAATGAGTAAATAAATATAAATTAATAATTTAATAAAAAAATAAACGCGAAAATAGATAAAAAAAACATAAAATTTACTAATAAAAATTTATAAGAATTAGCAAAAAATTAATCAACAAAACAGATTAAAAAATTTCAAATATTTAAAGAGAAAAAAAAAATTAAAAAGTATATTATTTAATTAATAAAATAAATATTAATTAATAAATAAAAATAAATGAAAAAATTTCAAATATTTTAGAGGAACACGAATTAAAAAATTATTTATTTATGTTTTTCTATTTGTATTTAATATTATAAAATTATATTTATTCAATAATTTATTTTGAATAAGATATTCTTTAATTATCATATTAAATGAATATTAATTAAAGAAAGAAATTGTATTTAAAATATCACAAATAATATGTATAATATGTTTTCAAGATAGAGAAACACAGAAATATAATTTACACTTACAATGTCTGCAAGACAAATAAGAAAACTTAGATTTTTTTGGTGATAGATTAATAAATATATTTCGCAATTTGATTCTAAAATATTATTAAAATAAATATTTTTAGTTGTGTTTCGAAATAAAATAAAAAATTGTAAATATAAAAAAAATATTAATACTTTTTCAATTAAAAAAGAATGGCAAGAGACAAATTTGGATGGCGTATTTAGTGACGTCATATAAATTTAAATTAAGAAAAACTAATGAAGATTATTTTTATCCAGGTTGAAACCAATTCAGATCGATTTGTCTTTATAAATATTATCTATGGTGCGAATTTCAAAAAAAAATCCTTTCCAATTTTTGCTAGTATAATAAGATAAGATATAAATATTATTGTTATTATTAACATATATATTCCACTAATTGGATTTAAAAAAACAAAACAATCACTTTATTTCTTTAATTCATATACATTTAAATTGATAATTAAAGAATTTCATATTTATACTTAAATATTGAATAAAAATATTCGCGAATTATTTATTGAAATATATAATATATAATATATTTGATTTATATAGGTATTGTATTTTATTCAATTATAATTTCAACTTTATATTTAAATTTTCTTTTTTTATCATGTATTTTTTTAAATGTTTTATTCACTTAAGATTGATTTAATTGTTTTTTTAATTATGATAATTTTTTAAAATTATATTTTTTTAAAAAAATTAATTAAAACTGAAGTTTCTTTCTCACTCTCTCAGTCAATATGAATAAATACATTTTGCAGGATGAGCATTTATAATTATAAATATATATTTTTTAAATATCAAATGATTTTAATTGATTGCTTGTCAATACATTTGTTTATCAATTAATATAAACACATATAAATTAATGATGATGATTCAATGTATACTGAAAAATACATTTAATATTTTTTCATTTTATAAGTAGATTATATTAGTAATAATCTACTTATATTATACTTTGCTTTTTGTAAAATATTGGTATTAATTAATTTAATTAATATTTTAATTATTATTTGATAGTCATTATGTTTACATTAAGAAATAAACATTTTCAATGGATGATTAATAACTATCTGATAAAACCTATAACAATTTCAATGTAGAAATAATAAATTAAGACGATGGAACTCAGAATGTAACAAAAATTGTAATTAATTGAAAATTTCCATATTTATCTTATTAAAACGAAGGGATAACTTGAATATCAGATTAATGATAACTAGCTGCTCCGAGCGCCTTCGGCGCTCTTCACACCTAGACGGGGGCTCTGCCCCCTGTACCCCCGAGTGATACATAGTATTTGGTTGAAAGTCTGTATGTAAAAGATTTTCATCCATTTTGTTTCAATCAGTATAAGTTGATAAGACATGTATTTGTTTTCTTGTAAAATATATTTTAATTTAATCAGTAAATTAATTATATATTATTATTGTATATGTTATATTTATCTAACTCTGTGTCTCTACAGTTTTCGAAAGTTCTTAGCCGCAAAATCCACATTTCTCTAAGCGTCCCTATCCTGAGCTACAACCAAATCCTACCCTGTCCCATCTCTCCCATGTCCCTTCCTTCATTGTCCACCCACCTTGGTCCTTGGTCTTCCACCGGATGTTTCCCAATCGGTTTCTCCCAATTTCTAGTTTCTCCAATTCCAACCACGTCCCCTTCCCATCCCAGCCTTCTTGATTTTATAACCTTAACTATATCTGGAAATTATTTCTCGTTATGCCATTTCCGCCATCCCCCTGTGACCTCATCTTCTTTTGGCCTATAAATGCTGCGAACAATATTAATCTCACAAATACTCCAAATCTACTCTCGTCTCCCAGAGTCATCGATAGGGTGACCAAACGTCCCGTCTTTAGGTGCACTGTCCCAAAAATGTCTTCGGGACAGCCTACTGTCCAGTTTTTTCAATATTTAGGACATTTCTTAATTTTTTTTTCAAAATTTTTTCAATTTAGTTCTAAAAAATACCGTTTGTCCCGGTTTGGTGTTCTCGAAATATGATCACCCTATCATCGATCAACATGAAAAATAATTGTTTTATATATTTTAATTTTGATCCTCTTTGATGAGATAAGCCCCTTTACTGCATAATAACAGGCGTTACTCAATTACAACGTCGATTTAAATTCTTCTCGAATATTATTATCTTTCGTGATTAGAGATCTTAAGTATTTAAATATTTATACTTTTTCAAATTCTACATTTTGTATGTTAATTGTATGTAAGTCGTATCCGTATCATAATTCTTGAATTTTTTTGTTTAATTACATTTCGGATGATTTTTCATCAATTTCTCTAATCATATGTCTCCTCTTCCAGTCCAATTCATTTACCTATCAATGTTGCATAAGGCTTTTAAATTTCTTAATTTGGCTAGAACACTCCATTTTTTAAAATTTTAAATAGAGGGAGAGAGAGAAAGGTTCTAATTAAATATATATATATATATATATATATATATATATATATATATATATATATCTGTTTCTATGACAGCAAAAAAGTAAACAAATTACATACATACAAACGCTCTCCTTTATATATATTTCTGGAAAATGGAACACCCGCAGCTCAGCTCAGGAGTTACCTAAGATTCTAATTTCTTTTTTATTTTTCATCATTTGAGGTACCCTTCACCTCAGAAAAATTTGGTTACCTTACTCCTTGTAGTTTAGGCTCTGGAGTTTTTTGCGTACAGACGGACACTAGCGTATTAAATATATAGATTAAGAATATTATGCTATACCATTTTTACTATTCACAATGTATAGATATAAAAAATGTAAATATAAAAATTTTTTATAAAATAACGTTTTTCTAAAGGGTTAAAAAGAATAAAATAATTTTTTTATAAGCCTGACAAAGCTTATGGATGAATTGCTTCATTTTCAACTAAAAACGTTGGACGCATTTAGTTTAATTTATTTATATAAACAATCTATCAAATTATTGTAATAATAAAAATTTTATTAAACACATAAAGTGACAAATTTTTTATCATGCAATAAAATTGATAGTTTAAGAGCTAAGAAATTAATCTTATATTATTTTTCATTGTAATATTCTTATATCAAAGTATGCATCAAAATTTAAAAGAATTTTTATTAAATTTACATATTATCAATCAAATCCAAAATGGTTGATTATATTTGAAGAAATAGTGTTACTTGTTAATTAAGTGTTTTAGTGTAGTATGTATCTTAGTATATATATATATATAGTACCGGGACCCCGAGCCTCGGCTCGGTACTTAAGTTAAAAAAAATGATTCATTATTATTGGATTTGGCTGGTAATATTAATACCTGAGACACCGAGCTCTCGCTCTACCCTTTAAAAAATATTGATATACAATTCTTTAATTATTTATTACAATTATTAAATGTTACACATTTGCATCAATCTGATTAAAATGAATGAACTTGTGCTCCTCAATAATACATAAATATATAATATATAGATTCATAGATATTTTTTCAATAGTTTTTTTTTGAAAAACTGTTTAGCCCCAAGTGGTTATAAAACAAACTAAAGACAAAAAAATGTGCTTTGTAGCTTTTCGGAATTAAAAAAGCAAAATTGGCAGTCGTGGGACTGGCCGACAGAAGTGAAAACTTCTGCGTAAGAAATTTTAAAACAGACGAAATTCGCGCTATTTCACGAGAAAGATGAATTTCATATGCAGGTATATATATATAACTTAGATATTATTTTAAACATATATTTTAAACAAATTTGTAACTTTTATATATATATATATATACAACTTTGTTTAAAATATTGCAATACGAACTGTTTTATAAATTGTTATCTGTAACATAAAATATATATTTATTATGTGAAGTTCATTTCGTATAATTTTATTATATATGTTTATATGAAATGAACTTTACATAATAAATATATATGAAGACCTTAGAGCGAAACAGTGGTAAGCCACAAAATCAAAAAGTTGAGATATTGCAGTTTAAAGTTTAAAGAAAAGATATAAAACATTGGGTTTACTGCATATATTTCAAATTTGCTCAATATGTAATATCAGTAAAGGGAAAAAGTCAGCAACTATTATTTCTTTAAATAAAACATTTTTTCTACAAAAATTAGAATTTATTTTGAAAAAAATGTGGCTTACCATGTTTTTGCTAAAACTAAACTAAACGGATGATAAAAATAACTAAGATAATATAATACATCTATAACACATCTAAAATTTCAACATCTTTATCTACTATATTTAAGTTTAATATCTGACAAGGTTATCATTACAGGTCTACCTTGTTTTAAGACATTAATTTTCCTGTATTCTCAATTAACTGTGTTTTTAACAAAAAATGATCCAATATTCTCTGATTTAAAGCAAAAGCTATACGTTCCTGAAAATTCCAAGTTTGTCTTATCAGAAAAGCGTGCTTTTTTGTTTATATTCGCCAACAGAGGCTCATAAGAATAAGTCTTTTTGACTCATTTTTGTTACTATAAATGGGTTTTTTCGGTTTGATTTTTGAATGACATCTAGCCAACCTTCTGGTGAATATATTTGCTCGTTGTTGGGCAATAACATCTTAAGCCATGGCATACAATACTTTTGCATAAATTATTTACAAAATATTTTTACATAAAAACGTAGTAACCCAAAAAAATAAAAAACTATAACCTATCTCAGAAGAATCTGTCGACATATTATCGTTATTTGGTACAAAGTCTTTGTCGACACAACTGTCATCACTCTCCTCAAAAAACTCAGGACTAGAACGGTTATTTTCACGAATAATTGCTCTTGAACGAAGACATAAACCAGAAGTCGACGCCATATTGATGTGGCTTACCATGCTCTTCACGTAAGAAAATGAAGTAATTTTGCCAACACCAACAACATGATTTAGCGATAGCAGCGGTATTTATTACGAAACAGTCAAAATAACTTTTTTAGTGGTTTAATATTGTTCCCGCCATATGATAAATGCAATAAAACAATTTTCGGCAAAAGTGTGGCTTACCACTGTTTCGCTCTAAGGTCTTCATATTTATATGTCAGAGATAACAATTTATAAAACAGTTCTAATGACAATTCAAATTTCGCGCTCTGTTATAAAATAATTTTATAAATTGTTATCTCTAACATATAAATATATATTTATTATGTGAAGTTCATTTCGTATAATTTTGATTATATATGTATATATTTAATGAACTTTACATAATAAATTTATATATTAAAATATAATATTCTTTTATTTCTTTTCCTTACAAAATTTTACATCTATAATTTATATTACAATATAATATGCTTTTATTGCAATATTTAAAGACATTTTTATACTTTTTATTATATATGTATATATGAAATGAACTTTACATAATAAATATATATTTATAAGTTAGAGATAACAATTTATAAAACAGTTCTAATGACAATTCAAATTCGCGCTCTGTTATAAGAAATTTGAAAGCAGACGTAATGTGCGCTAGCTTCATGGTGTTTGTCACGCTCACGCGAGTTCTATTTCAGTTAAAAAATAAAAATGGATGTCATGTGACGTCATCCATATATAATTTTAAATTAAGAAATAAATAATGAAGATGTACTTTTCCAGAGATATGATCAATAAAACTTAATTTTTCTTTATTAATACTATATCTAGTGTAAATTTGAAAAAAATCGTTAGAGCGGTTTTTGAGAACCCATGGCTATATATATATAGATAGATATATATAAACAATTTTAGCTAGCATAATAAGATAAGATATATATATATATATATGAATTATAGCTCTATAAAGGAAGCTAATTGCATAGAACTAAATGCGCCCAACGTTTTTCGTTGAATATGAAGCAATTCATCCAAAAACTTTGTCAGGCTTATAGATAAATTATTTTATTCTTTTTAGTCCATTGGAAAAACGTTATTTTATAAAAACTTTTTATATTTATATTATTTTATTCTTTTTAGTGCAATTTTAATATGATAAATTTATTTAATATAACAAGAGAAATAGAAAAGATGAAGTTATACAAAAATTTACAAATTTTTATTTTTATGAGATTTTATAAATGTATATATATAAATATATACATTAATATATATATAAATGATATATATAAATGTATATTTTATCTTATATATAAAATTCTCGTGTCACAAAACTTTGCATGACCTCTAAGCATCTTCAGAAATAGTTAGGGGTATAAAAGCGAAAAAGCTGCGATAGGCAGTGGCTAGAATGGAAGAGAAAAAAGATAGGTGGGGAGACCGATTGGAAAACGTCCACTTGGAAGACCAAGGATGCGTAGGAAGAAACGTAAGAGAGATGGAACAGAGACAAGATAGGGACACTTGGAGAAATGTAGTTGTTGCAGACAAGAACTTTCGAGTATCTTTGAGCCACATAGATAGATAGATATAACATATACAATAATAATATATATAATTAATTTACTGATTAAATTAACATATATTTTAAATAAGAACACAAAAAGAAATGAATGTTTTATGTAATATACTGATTGAAACAAAATGGATGAAAACCTTTTACTACTCTTAACCAAATACTATGTACCACTCGGGGATACAGGGGAGCCCCCGTCTAGGTGTGGAGAGCGCCGAAGGCGCTCGGAGCAGCTAGTAAATATATATATATATTGTCTTCATAAAAAAAAGGTTATTCTATTGTTTTGTTTCCTTTCTATCGGGGACATATACAATGCATAAAAAAAAAGATATTTTCTATATACCATCTGAGGGAAAGAAACCCCTCCGCATTGGCGATACAACTGATTAATAAAAATTCATCATTAATTTTAATGCTATGAAATATTTTTAAATACATTCAAAATGAAAATCTATCCTGAAATCAATATTTATGTTTCAAAATCCGTTGAAAAAAAATTAATCGGAGCAATACAAAAGGAGTTAGTTACTAAAAGTAATTAATCGATAATTAATTGCAATTAATTAATTATAATTCAATTATATTTCTTCTATACCTTCAAGAGATCGATTGAAATATCTATAAGAATTTTTAAAACTCTCTCAATATTAAGATGATGAAAAATCGATTTCAATTTGTCAAAATAGCCAACAGACAGACAGACAGAGAGACTGACGCCAAGTGAAGTTGAGAAAAACGTTATTATAAGTATGAAATTATAGTTATTATAGTTTGATGATAATTAATAAGAATCAAAAAATTGGGCATTAAAATACGAATTAAGTAAAGTGTCAATTTTATCAGTCCCATGGGTCAAGAGAAAAAAAAAATCAATATTTTTTCCTTCTCATTAATTCTCATATCTGACAAGTTAAAATATTTCAAATAATAAGTTCGTATTAAAACGTTAGTAACAAATATTGTGTTTTTCAAGCGTATCAATAAACATGTATTTTTATCTACAAAAAGCTAAGATTAAGAAATTACATTTTGAAAATTTGAAATTTTGATATTTTAATGTATTATTTTATTGTTAGACGCGTCTATGAGCATAAGGCCAAATAAAACGTATATTGGAGAAGAAAATAATTTCTCATTCACTTATTTAACCTCCTATCTTGTTGAAATTTTTAAGGCATGTTCTTATAACTATGAGGAATTGTAAAAAAAATATAACGGACCCCAAAATATTTTTAAAAAAATTATATGTTGGACATTATAAAATTTTAAAATTACAAACAAGGTTTAGCGTAAAATGAAATATCACGACAAGGGAATGAGATAATCAAGAACTTTTTTTTTCCTAAATTATCTACATGAAATGGGCTTTAATTTAATAAAATAAAAGTTTTGTGTATTTGCCTCCTTCTATTTACTAAGACCACTGCAAGTTACAACACATTAATTATGAGCAATATGAGAGTCTCAATGACTGAATATTGTTAATAATTAGACATTTTAATATTAAATAAAATATTTTTACCTAAAAATGTCCATCGAAGGAAAGTTTAACAGCATTCTTACAAACAAAGTTTGAAAACTATGAGGAAGAAGATAGGATCGAATTCAAACAGTGGGTAGCTACAGACAGGACACAGATGATAACTCAAACTTCAACCACACACACATTGATGAATTTATTGATGAACTAACAACAAAAATAGAAAAATTGATCCCACATTCTTATATTGCAAAAAGTTAGTCGAGCTATTTTAATTTGACTTAAGCGAGAATTGGATTCTAACAGTGTATCTTGAATCTTATAAACCATACAAACATCATGATTTAAGTCATCGGAAATTATACAATGTGATGAGACTATTTTTTTGTCATCAACACACATGTTAATTATTACTGGGTGAACAGTGCAGGAGTCTGAGGTCCAATGATAACCCTGTACCTCATCTTGAATCACAAAAGAGAAATTCTCGCTGAAGTCAATTGATTGATATAATGGCTTGATTTGGCGCGCAGTTATCCTTTAGACTTTTAAAATAGCTCGACTAACTTTTTGCATTAACATTCATAAGATTGTTTTAGACAAACATGTGTTTAAAAGGTGGCATTTGAGTTTATATTTTTTGTGGAGATATTTTTATAAATAATGGCTCGTCAGGAAATTTATATTGATTTTAAAATTAGTGAAATATCAAAAGATATTCGGTCTCTCGTGATTCTTTTTAGGAAATCTTGATGTCAAAACTGCATTTCGCTCTGAAAAAGTCGTTTGGGAATCTAGTGATCAACTAATATATTACTATAAACAAAAATCTTAAATTTTTTTAATAAAAAAATCTTTTGCGATTAATAAAAAATTCGAATTTAAGTTCTCATGAGAAATACATGTTTTAAGGTTCCCAAAGTTGAAAAGCATAATTTGCAAAATGGTCTGTATTAGATATTAGAGAATTTAAAGTTTTAAATTTGAATTTATGAAATTTCTAGCCTTTCACTATTCAAATTTACATGGCACAGTAAAAAACAATTGGGAATAACATTGTAGAATTGTCATTCTCTATTGTTTTATTCAAATAAATTAAATTGTTATAAACAGCAATGGTTTTTAAATCTATTTAAAAAGGTTGAATGAAACTGCTTTTCAATTCTAGGTGAGAAATTTTCAATGTTAATGGAATCCAATCACTGTTTCAGAGAGTACAGACGCTTAAGGTGTTGTTTTTTTTTAATTTTATTCTACGACTAAAAGTAGCAGAGAAATTCATTACTGATTCATTTCACGAACTCTCTCAGCCCAATTGCATTTTAATGAATAAAGAACAAAAATCCACCCATTCCCTCTATCTCTTCTATCTTCCATTCTACTTAAATGACATATATTTTATTAATTTATTAGAATCTAACCAAATGAATCTATATTAATTTTTTTAAGTACCAACGAATAGATTATTTATTTATAAATTTGATTTCTTTAAAACAAGGGTCTTCAAACAAAGACTCGCATGACATATATGATTAGATAAACCAAACTACTCTAATTCTAATTTAGTTTAACCATAACTCATGTTATAACATGGCAAGACTTGTCAGAAAACTTAATTAAAATTTAATGGTGAATATCATAAAATTTCAATTTTGGTCGAAGTAAGTTCATTGCTTTAAATAATAATAGAGATATATTTTTCTTCTTAGTCGTTTTCCTCTTCACAGAGTAATCGTAACCTTCACAACTTCCATGTTTTGATCACTCTTATCTTAAGTATTAACTGTGACATGGATGGCATCTAGTTTTATTCCTCGTTGCTAGAGAACCCCTAACTTCTCTCCCACTTTATACGCCCATCATGTTGTAGACCTGCATCTTCTTTTTCCCCTCAACCTTTCCCTGAATTATTATTGTTTCTAAGCCAGTGTCTGCTAGGATAAGATGACCAAAATCTTACGATTCTCGCGACTATGATCAGAGAAGAAAATAAAAATAAATTAGATAGAGAGAGAGAGAAGAGTACCGTGGTGAATCTGTCTATTTGATATCTAGTAATTATTAAAATGCCTGTTAATATATTAATTTGGTATAAAGGCTCCAATAGTCTCATTTAATTTGCGCCATTGTAAGAATTGGAATCTATAAATTTAGCACATCCTACAAAAGGACAGTGACTGTTAAGTCGGTTGCCGCCTAAGCAGGCTAAAGATTTTCTATGATCACAATAGAACGGGTTCTCTCAATCTTTATTTTGACTTTCTTGATCGGAGGTGCTACTTTTTATTTAGTATAGCTTCCCAATTTCGATCCCGGAGGTCTCATAGATACCAGTTAGGGAAATACCCTTGACAGGCCCGGAACTTGCCGGGATCACTAAGATGAGAGCCTACAGCGATGACCCAGGAAGTCTAGCACAGTGTTTCCCAACTTTTTGAAGTGAAACTTCTTTAGCGGCGTCCTGACATTTGGTTGAGAATGGAGAGTGAATTGAAAAATTGAAATTTCGTAACGCATTCGTAACGCAAGAGAGAAAAAAGATATAGATATAACGAGTGAGAATGAGATAGCCTCTATCTCCGTCTCTCTTTTGTGCGGTGTTTCGTTCTTGCTATCTGCGTCTTCGTTTTGTGCTGTCTTTCGTTCTAATACCCTCTCGCTAGGTCCAAAGTCCACGGCGCGCATGCGCGCTAGTACGTTGACGCGGAATAATATTTCTCAGCCTCTGCTGGGTCAAAGAATAAAAATTAGTATGTGACCTCACAGTTACCGCCTTTTAGATATATATCTATTCTTAAAATAAAATTAAAAATATTTATATTATATTCATATATATGTAAAATAATAATTATATTATTTTAATATTCCTATAAGTTGGTATCACAATTTATTATTATTATGAATTATTTATAAGTAATTAATATTATTAATTGGTATTAATAAATAAATAATATTAATTATATTAACTTAATATTTCTAACTTTGTATTACAATAATGAGACGGAATTGTTGTGTGTTAAATTAGATTTAATTAAAGATTGAATTTAGAATAATTAAAAGGGTTATTGAAACCGCGTATGCTGATTAGGGAATGACAAGATTGAATAGGTTCAATTAAAAAATGCTTATATAAAATTATAACTAAAAATGATTTATTTAATAAAACTATAAGAATTTAAATTACAATTTAATTAATTTTTTGTGAATAAATAAACATATATAAAAAACTATATATAAAATTTGAATTTTCATTTATTCATTCATTTAAAATTATTTTCCGATTGTTCCTTTAAAATAACCCCTCTTAGGGGGTCGGAAGGGGAGGCAACATAAGGGAATTTTCTTTCACTTTGTTATTGGGAAAAACCAGGGGGGGGGGACAGTCTTACCAGGAAAAACCCAAATTGTCAGCGTCCACTCTGGGGTTTTAAACAGTTTTAAAGGAAATGTTAATTATAAGTTCATTTCTCAACGAGTTGTATCTTTAAATTATCTTTATTAATTTAATTAATTATAATTAATTTATAGCCAATAATAGTTTATTATAGCTAATAATTTTTTAATTTTTAGTGTAATTTGCATGATCATTATTTATATAAAAAAATAAACACATTTTGCAATTTCCCAGAAAGGCTTATAATGTCAAGCTCCCACATGTGTCCATTACAATTAAGAATAAGTAAGTTATGTTTGTCACGTTCACACTTCCACATGTGAACATTACAATTGAAATAGTAAGTTTATGATTCGACATAATTTGCAATGTATCAATCAACCTCTTAAAATTAAGGTTCTTAGCATTTAGCAGGTAAAACACTTGGCGAGAGTCATTCAATTGAAAATTGCAAGGGTGGACTTGTTAATTGTATGTGCTTGGAAATATTCTTTGTAGGAGAGGGCAGTGTGGTTTATTTTTCTCTATTTCTCTCTCACTCACACTCTCAACTAAAATTTATCTTATTCTCTAGATTGTAAGAAGTTTCACTTCCGCCACGTGTACGATGCTGCACATTTTGCTTTTTTTATGCCCCACCTAAGCCCTTTTAAAATTTTTATGTCCTCTATGTAACATAAACATAATTTTTAATATTAAAAAATTAAATTGTTCAATTAAAAAACTTAAATGATAGGTTTTAGGAAGAAATCAATAGGAAATTTTGTTAACCAAACACAATAAGTAAATTTTCAAAAGATATAATGAAAAACTAAAGCTAAAATTCGAAATAATTTTAATAAAGATTTTTTTATTTTAATATTTTAATTTAGTGAGATCCTTGCGAATGATGCTTTCTGCTCAGAGATTTTATTTTAGGTTCCAATTTGGTTAGCTTCAGTCTCAAGTCTTCCAGTTCTGTTATATCCAGACGATTTCATTTTTTAACAGTAAATCATTTACAGCAGTTATTTAAATGACTCAGAGCAAAAGGGTTAAACTCGTGTCAAGTCCATTTTCGAATTGCCCTCCTTTAGATTCAAATTGCCCCCCCCCCCCATGTGAGGCGTGGGGCACGGGCCTAGAGTCTTTAGAATAGGAACCATTTTATGTTAAATTAAAATAAGCTGGAGTGACTCCACTCGCCTATCTCGCAATTTGAATTGGATTAAATAACATATATTATATTTAAATTAAATTTAATTAATTATAAATTAAAATTGATAAATAATATTTATAAAACCAGCAGGTATTTGACTCTTTGTTGATTGTACTACGTCACGTGCTGGCGCGTGATTTGCAGTGTTAAAAAATTAATTCCGGTACTTCCAGCGACTCAATCAAGCTAAAATTCTATATATAGCAGTTTTATACAATCTTTAATCATATGAAAAATTATCAAATATATATGTTTATTTTTATGGTCACTTTAGAGGAAAAAAATGAAAACGTAGTAGGTAATGACCCTCTTCCGGTTGAGCTACATATCTCAAAAGTTGATAGAAAACTACAAATTTTGAATAATGCCCATGTACCAAATTTCATGATTCTAGCTCAAACCGTTTTTGTGTAATCTTGTCTCTACACACACACACACACACACACACACACACAGAGAGATAGAGAAGGAGACAGACATTTTTCTCAACCTTAGTGAAAATGACTCAGGGACCTTAAAAGAGTATAAAAACATAAAATCTCTCTGGCGAGATAGTAAAAATAACTACATATTTACTAATTCAGAAGTTTGTTGGACATCGAACTAGTAAAAATATAAATTTTACAAATATTATTTAAATTTCAATTTATATTTCATTGAATAATTCTTGAAAGAAATTTTCATATAATTCCGTTTATTAATTAAAAGAGTTAGCGAGATATTCCCATAAAATGTCAATCATATTTATTGAATATACAAAGTTTGTTCGAATTAAAAAAAAATGATATAGAAAAAGGTAATGTGGAAAAAAAGTTTATTAAAAATATCGAAAAATGAATAAACACTCGTTCAAATTCTTATCTGTTAAGACTAATCAAAATTAACTTCTACCGACAGTTGAAAGCTGCCTATCATTTACAACTGACTTTTAATATTAATTTTTTTTTTAATTCAACCCTTGTCTGTCTCTGATTTTATTTTTTATAACATATTCGTTTAGATAAAAGTTATCAATACTTTTTTATTTATAATGAAATTAAATTAAAAATACAAAGAAAAAGAAGATTAAAATACATACCCTGAACATTTCAAATATTATAAATAAATAAAAAGATAATTTTTTGTCCTATAAATTGCAATTTAAAAATATTATATAATATATGAGTTTATATCTTATTGGTTATTATCAAATCGATTAAATTATTTATTATTTATTAGAATAATTATAATAATATTAATATTGCAATACTTCGAGGCTGGTTGATTTTATCATAATATAATAATCTAATGAATAACATTTATGATAATTTATGAATGCATAAAAATCATCTCTCTTTTCAACTATTATCTAATCTTATCTTATTATGCTAGCTAAAATTGTTTGTATATATATATATATCTTATCTTATTATGCTAGCTAAAATTGTATGTATATATAGCCATTGGTTCTCAAAAACCGCTCTAACGATTTTTTTCAAATTTACACTAGATATAGTATCTATAAAGAAAAATTGAGTTTTATTGATCACATCTCTTGAAAAATACATTTTCATTATTAATTTCTTAATTAAAAATTATATATGGAAAAAGTCAAAATTGGCATCCATTTTTATTTTTTAACTGAAATTGTATTAATATTTTTTTTTTATTTAAAATATTTTAAAATTTATTATTTAATTTCGAAATAAAATTAAAAATATTTATTTTTAATAAAATATATATAGATA
This sequence comes from Labia minor, assembly GCA_963082975.1. Classification (NCBI taxonomy): domain Eukaryota; kingdom Metazoa; phylum Arthropoda; class Insecta; order Dermaptera; family Spongiphoridae; genus Labia; species Labia minor. The sequence goes on from OY720344.1 coordinate 78,529,133, forward strand.
TTTATTAATCTCTCTCAAAAAAAAAACAAAAACAAAAACAAAAAAACATACGTCTTGCTAAGAGAGTAAAAAATGTCGCTTTCATCATCTAAGTATTATTAGTCTATTGGGTAGAGAGACTGTCTGACAATTCAACTTCGCAGGATCGAAACCGGCGGAAAATAATTTTTTTTTTTTTTTAATCTATTATTTTTTAATAAATTACTATTTTATATTTATTTATTCATTGTTCTTTTATTTTATTTTATTAATTAAGTTTTAGATAGTTTTATAATTTTTAATATTTCTTCACTAAAATATCATTTAATATTTATTAATATTATTTATTTATTATTATTGAGTACCCGAAGTTCCATTCATTTTAATCAGATTGATGCACTGATGCAACATTTAATAATAGTAATATTGTAATAAATTTCTATCTTGAAAATTGTTACATATTATTTAGGATATTTTAAAAACAATTTCTTTCTTTAATATATATATATATTCTTAAAATTGAATTTGTTTAAATTTTAACACATATAATAATAATAAATATATATAAATATAAATATATAAAATATAAAATTAATAATATAAATATATATAAAATAATATTAAATTGTATATAATATGTGTGTGTAACGGGCGGACCATTTATTTTATTTGTAATTATATTTAAACCTGGTGAACTCATCCACTGGAATTGGGTCCCAGGAGGTGCTGCTCAGATGGAGCCCGCCCAAACTAAAAGGGATTCCCCTAAAGATCTTAGCAGCCCTTGGCTCGCTATGATAGACAGTCGTTGGAGTCGTTGTGAAACCATTGAGCTGATGAGATAGGGCATGGTACTCAATCCTTAAATTTATGTTTATATGTTCCATGTTCTGAAATATTTGGTAAATTTATCTTTATTTTTGTTTTCTTTCTTTCTATTAAACCCGTTAACAATATACAAATATTTTGTGAAAGTTTATTTTTATCAACCCTTATTATCTTGGCGCCTAAATTAAAGTTATATCCTTTATCAAATCATTATTATTTATTATTACAATAGTATATAAAAGAATATTTGAATTTGTTTAAATTTTAACACATTTATTCAATCAAGCCACCGCTTCTTATATCTTATTATTTATATTATAATTATTAAATAAAATTAAAAATATTTGTTATACCGATATCTGTTTTCATTGCATGAACACATATATCCATACATTAAACTTTTTGTTTATATTTTTTTATTTTTAATTTTTAATAAATTTTCTTTTTTGATATGAGATTTTATTAAAAAATTGTATATCAATATTTTTTAAAGGGTCGAGCAATAGCTCGGTGTCTCAGGTATTAATATTACCAGCCAAATTCAATAATAATGAATCATTTTTTTTAACTTAAGTACCGAGCCGAGGCTCGGGGTCCCGGTACTATATATATATATATGTAAATGGTTCTCAGAAACCGCTCTAACGATTTTTTTGAAATTCATACCAGAGATAGTATTTATAAAGAAAAATTGAGTTTTATTGATCCAATCTCTGGGAAAAATCATCTTCATTAGTTTTTTTTTAATTTAAATATTGGGTTGATGGATAAATTATGACGTTTTTTGGGATGAAATAAAATCCTGTTTTTTTAATTTTTTCATTTATTCATCCAATTATATAGTTTCCACTAATTAAAATATCCTTCTCCCATCTCTTTACTAACATATTAATGCCTCTAAAATAAAAATCCTCTGGTTTAGAATAAAAATACTAATCATGGGCTTTTTTCACTTGTTCAATTGAACCGAATTTTTTTGTTTAAATAATTTTGTAACGACCTGAAAAGATGAAAATAGGCAGGAGCAATATCCGGAGAATAGGGAGGATGCTTCAAAACCTCCTAATTTAAGTCCCTCAATTTGTACTGTGTCTTCATTGCCGTGTGTGGCCGCGCGTTGTCGTGATGAAAAATTATCCCTCTTCTGTTGACCAAAGCAGTTCGGTTTCGTTCCGTTCCAAAAGTTTATAATAAACAATTCCTTTGCCATTCCACCATATGCAGAACATCACTTTTTGTTGATGAATATTGGCTTTCGCAGATGATAATGGGGTTTCTCCACGCATCCTCCAATGTCGTTTTCTCGTCACATTATCGTACACGATCCACTTTTCATCTCTAGTTACCAATCTGTGCTTTATCCGCTTAAAGAAACATATGCTTCGATAGGGATCATTAAATTTGAAGCCGACACTTGGTGACGGGCTCAAACTTCGTACCTAGAAACCATTCCTAGGCGATGCAGATGATCTACCACAGTTAATTGGTTAATCTCCATCTTCAACGCTATCTCCCTAGTGGTTAAATGTGGATCAGCTTCAATTAATGCCTTTAAAATATCGTCATCAGTCTTCAAAGGGCGTCCTATTTTTCGTTTATTGGTCAATGAAAAATCTCCCGATCGGAATGTTGTAAACCATCTCTTGTCGAACTTTAACAACACCTCATTAATAAATTAAATAAATAAATAAACTTAAAATAAAAAAACAAATAAATCAATTAATTTAAAATAATAATATTAATGAATGTATATATTGTTAGTTTATCTATACTTTTATAACGTTAATTATGTTCTTTTTATTTTTATAAATTGTCTCAAGTCTCTAACTTTGCATTTTCTCCAATTTCATTACAATTGAAAATATTCAATAAAAATCAAGCAATGAAAATAAAATATTAAAATGAAATGATCAAGAAATATTATACTCTATTATAACATATATAATAACTACGAATCATAGGCGGAGGAAATATTAGGAGATATCATTTCGGATTCAGGCCAAATCGATTAACATTAATTAAGATATTTTTATTATGACAGATATTAGGAAAAAAACCGCGAATTCAATATTTCTGTTCACTAATTATTTGTAGACTTCAGTAAAGATTAACTAAGACTCAATAGATCCGGATAAACTTTTTCAAATTTTGATCTTCAAATTTGTCTTGAAGGTAGCGAAGAAAGAATAAGATGCGGAAATCAATTGTAAAATATTAGGTTATCCAGACGACTTAAATATGATAGGAGATTCGGCAATAGCAATTACAGATAGCGAGGAAAAATTAATGGAGGTTTGAAATTAATTAGTGATAAGAAAAAATATTTAGTAACAAAGAGGAAGAGTATTAACATACAAAATCTTAAGATACAAAATGTAGAATTTAAATATGTTGAAAAATTGAATGTAATCACGAAGGATAATAATATTTGAGAAGAATTTAAATCGAGGTTGCAATCGGGAAACGCCTGTTATCATGCAGCAAAGAGACTTATCTCATCAAAATTATTATCAAAGGGGATAAAAATTAATTGATTAATTAACGTCCGCTAGGAAGACCAAGGACACGTAGGAAGGGACCTAAAAGAGATGGGACAGGAAAGGAGTTGGATGGATGTGATAGGGACACTTGGAGAAATGTGGTTGTTGCGGCCAAGAACTTTCGAGTACCGTTGAGCCACAAAGATAGATAGTATAACATATACAATATTAATATATAATTAATTTACTGGTTGAATTAAAATATATTTTAAATAAGAACACAAAATGAAATGAATGTTTTATGTAATATACTGAGTGAAACAAAATGGATGAAAACCTTTTACTACTTTTAACCAAATACTATGTACCACTCGGGGGTACAGGGGGCGGAACCCCCGTCTAGGTGTGAAGAGCGCTGAAGGTGCTCTGAGCAGCTAGTTCTATTAGAAAAAAAGAATGAAATTAAACTCGTGTATGCATGAGAGAAAATCTAGACGAGAAGATTATAAATCGTGTTAATATTATATACCCATCTATAAAAACAAATTTATTCATGTTATGAACATTATGTTTATTTTTTATGAATAACTAGAAAAAATATAACTTGTGAAATAATAATGAATTACGATTTGATTGATTAAACATTGAGAGGGAGATTAAACCTTAATGAATGAATAAATGTCTTCAATATTTAACTTATTTTATTATTCTAGCAAAAATCCTATATATATATATATATATATGTGTGTGTGTGTATATTTGTATATTTTTAAATTAATTTATTAATTAACCGCTCGAAGAATTTTTTTGAAATTCACACCATAGATAACATTTATAAAGACAAATAGATCTGTATTGGTTTGGCTGAAGAAATATTATCTTCATTAGTTTTTTCTTAATTTAAATTTATATGACATTACAAATAACGTCATCCATATTGAAATTTGCCTCTTGCTAATTCTTTTTTAATTGATATTGTATTAATATTTTTTTATATTTAAAATATTTTAAAATTTATTATTTAATTTCGAAATAAAATTTAAAATATTTTTTTTTTAATAAAATATATTTATTAATTTCTCAAAAAACAAAAAACAAAAACAAATACGGCTTGGTAATTGTCTTGCAAGTTTTGTTATTTTTTCTTTAAAATATTTGAAATTTTTTAATGTTTTGTCGTTAAATTTTTGTAAATTCTTATAAATTTTTATTAGTTAATTTTTTATGTTATTTTTTTATCTATTTTTGTGATAATTTTTTATTAAATTACTAATTTATATTTATTTATTTAATCATTGTTTTTTATTAATTTTTAGATAGTTTTATAATTTAATATTTATATTATTTAAATTTTATTAATAGTATTATTTATTATTGAGGACCCCAAGTTCTATTCATTTTAATCAGATTGAAGCAACGATGTAACATTTAATAATTGTAATAAATAATCAAATATTTTTTAAACGGTCGAGCGAAAGCTCGGTGTTCCAGGTACTGATAAATTATTGATGAAAAAATTATATAGGATATATATTGTAAACTTTGTAAATAAATAATAGTACCTTTTTCGTTTTATATTATATTATATTAAATATTTATATACCTTTCTATTAAACCAGATGGAGGTCTCGTTAGTTCAGAATAAAGAACATTCGCTCTATAACATTCAGAATTAAGTGGTTTATTGAACAAAGGCGTCTTAACCAATGAGGCACATGGAGTTTTAATTAAATCTATAATTATTTTTTAAATTAATATATAAATAAAACTAAACATAATAAAATCGTTTAAATACTATTAACTTTTTTTTATTTTATAAATAATTATTTTTTTAAAAAATAAAAACATTAATTTATTTATAATGTAATCTAATTTACCTGGATCAAAAGGACTGGTTGCTGCACTCTTTTTCAAAAAGGATGACATAGAGTTTGTGTGAGGCCATGGTTGTTTAAAACACATCTTTGTGGAAGTCTTGAACATTTCTTGAGATTGTAAAACAGTAAGATATTTTAAAATAATATAAACTGATTAGGACTGGAAATCGTCAGGCAGCCAGTGCCGTCGGGCAGAAGTGAAGGTAAGAACTAGCAATCTCTTATTTTCGTTTTTATCAAAAAAATAAAAGTTTCGCTTTCCACCTCAAAAAATAACAACGCACGAAGACAGAAACATTTATTTTTTACTATTAATGATGCTAAGAGATGTTTATTTCTTAACTTCACTTCATTTCCAGACCTCTATATATTAATATATTTTCGAACCTATATATGAGTATAACTGCCGATTTATAAATATTACATATTTAAGTATATAAGTCATACATACATTTAAAAATAATTATTAAAAAAAACTATTATTTTGATGAAATTATTTATATTCTTTAAACGAAAATGAAATTAATATTATTCATATTTTTCTAACGGAATTTAAGACACAATTGTCAAGAACTATTTTTGGAAAAAATTGATTTTCTAGCTCTATGTTTATTAAACATAATTAAATATTTGACAAATTGTAGATGTAAATTTTGGAATTATAAAACGGTAATCTAGTGGTGGGTTCGAAAACAAGCTTTCCCACTGGGTTATGTTATGTTATGGGAAGCCATCTTATGAACATTATTTATTAAGATATTTAGTTAATAAATTATTTGGATTTTTCATTTTATGTTTATTTGTTTAACATTTTCAAATTTATTTAAATATCAAATAATCTCGTCTCCTACAAAATTTAAATTAATTAAATTTTATTATTAATTAAAAATAATTTTTTAATTTTCCATTAGAATATTAATTTTTTATTCATTAATAATAATAATAATAATAATTCAAATTAAATGCTTGTAAATTCATTATATTCAAATATATTATTATTATTATATAGTGGTTAACATATAAATAGAGACCCAGGGCCCTTAGGAACTTGATATTTTGGTCCCGACCATCTCATATCATAATGCAAACTTAGAATTTTTAATTTTGGCGCCTTATTTCTTGATAATCATATAAGAAAACTCCATCTTGTCCAACAATGAGACACATTAAAACATTAAAAAAGAATGAAACCCAATTTTTCAAATGAGTTATATTTTAAATTATTTAGATATTATATGATATAATTAATATTATAAAATCACCAAATAAAAAAAAATGGTGTAAATTCTAAAATAAATTCAAATAAAAACTGAGATATACTCGTATTGTATATTAACGGTTAAATTAAAGAAAAACTAATAGTAAAAAAAAATACACTCATAAATTCATTGGGTGATACGAAGACCACTTTGAAAAAATTAAATTTAAATTAATTTGGGAAATTTTTTTATATCTCGTTTACATTAATTAATTTCTTTCATATTTATGAGAATTCTTTGTGTACGTGTGCGTGATTACTACCTTCAGTATTAGTCCAATTTCATTTCAACTCTGTATTCTCTGGCAATGATGTCAACATTTTTTTTTCTATATTTTCCTAAATAACTATGTATGTAAGTGAAAATTTTACAATAGTTTCCCTTGTTTAGAACGAACAGACTATTGCAATAATGGGTATACTGTCATATGATCGTACAAAATTGAAATACAATTAATTTTTGGGAAGACTTAAATAAAAGATTTAAAAAATTGTTAGTCTAATTGTTACCCTAAGGCCAAGTATATTTTTAACCCTTTCATCTATTTTATCCATTGGTTTTTCAAACACTTAATATAAAAATCAATTCCAAAAATATATCTATATAATGTACAATATACGTTATGATTCGTTATTAGTTTCGTAATATAGATTCGTTAACTTTATATCATACACACCATTACATCTTCCAATTAGTGGTTGTTGTTTTTGTTGATGGTGTTGTGGATGAAATTGTGTTGGTTCGCATGGTGATGTCGTTAACTCAGCATCCGTTGGTGAAAGGGATCGTGATCTCTCAGCGTCGCCTTCCCCTCGGCCCTATAAAACAAAAAACAACCTTCTAATTTAGTATACGAATCAGATCACGTCCTTCATCTAATGTAGATGCAAATTCAATATTCACTCATCCAAAATGAATATATCAATGAATAATTCCAAATAAATAGTTTTATATACCTATATATATATAAACTAAAAAAAATGTAAGAGAATAATTTAAAAAATTACATATGCAACATACATGTACTTGTTCACATTTATTTTGCTTGATTGTTAACAAAAGTAATAATTAATTATAATATAAATTACAATTATATATATATATATACTATACTATAATATAATATAACTAGCTGATCAGAGCGCCTTCCAGGCGCTCTTCACACCTAGACGGGGGCTCCGCCCCCTTCACCCCCGAGTGATACATAGTATTTGGTTGAAAGTCTGTATGTAAAAGGTTTTCATCCATTTTGTTTCAATCAGTATAAGTAGATAAGACATATATTTGTTTTCTTAGAAAATATATATTTTAATTAAATCAGTAAATTAATTATATATTATTATTGTATATGTTATATTTATCTAACTCTGTGTCTATACAGTTTTCGAAAGTTCTTAGCCGCAGCATCCACTTTTCTCTAAGAGTCCCTATCCTGAGCTACAACCAAATCCTACCCTGTCCCATCTCTCCCATGTCCCTTCCTTCATTGTCCACCCACTTGTCCCCATCTTTGGTCTTCCACCGGATGTTTCCCAATATTTGCATGTGTGTCTGCATACATACCTACGTATATGATAACTGAACACTTAATAATAATAATAATAATGTATTAAATGAATATAATTGAAATTTTAGTTTTAATTGCACTTTTTTTTTGGTTTTTATTTTTATTTATTTTTATTGGAATTATTACAAATAATAATAATAATAATAATATACCGTTTAATACGTGAAAATAATAATAATAATAATAATAATAATTTATTAAATTAATATAATTGAAATTTTATTTTTTATTATTACATTTTTATTTTTATTTTTTACCGACCGACGATAGTAAGGGAGGTATTGTTTTCACAGCAAATTTCACATGTGGAGATTTTTACATATCTCCACGAATATTTCTTAATTTAAAATTATATATAAGTCACCCAGCCATTCATGACGTCACAGCCTGGTCTTACATATATATTACAAATAAAATAAAATTAAAAATATTTATGTTATGTCCATATCTGTTTTTTTATTACATTAATAGATATATTAAAATTATTTGAAATTGTTTCTGTAGCTGGAAATTAATTTACTTCAAACCGTCGGTCGGTTCGGACCTGGCCACAGGTCAACTTATTTTGTTAATAATTTATTTTTATTTTTTATTTTTTTTGTTAATAATTATTACATTTTTATTTGTTCGAAAATTATTTCTACTTTATTAATTGTTAATAGTTATTACATTTTAATTAACAGTTTTCGGAATAAGTATATTCTCTTATTTTATAGAGATTTTTATTGTTTGTCTCAAAAGTCTACCTACAATATTTCATTACCATTGTATGATTCAAAATAAAATTCAAAATATTTAATAGGACATGACATGATCTTAGTATTTTTCCCATACCAGAATATTTGCTAATATTACATGTTGGAGTTCCAATTACCTGCATATTTAATGGCAATTTCAATGCTGAATATACTTTTAAATAAAAAATTAAAAAAATTTGAAGTAAATGGAATTATTATACTTAATAAATCTATATATAAATTTAATATATATTCAAACAATAATTGAAACAATATTTTCAATATTTTACTTACATTGTGATTTATATTTCTATTTTTATTACAACTGTTATTATGGTTATGTTATTTTTGACAGTTTAAAAAAAATTAAAAATATTTGAATTTTTAAGTTTATATGTAGCGCCATCTGTCGATAGTTTTGTGACACTACAGACTTTTACCAAAATATTACTAATTAAATTAATTTTGGATTTAATTGAAACAATATAAATAAAACGATTCAATATTTTACTTACATTGTGATTTATATTTCTATTTTTATTACAACTGTTATTATGGGTATGTTATTTTTGACAGTTTAAAAAAAATTAAAAATATTTGAATTTGGAAGATTATATGTAGCGCCATCTGTCGATAGTTTTGTGATACTACAGACTTTTACCAAAATATTACTAATTAAATTAATTTTGGATAAATTAATTTTGGATTTAACTACACTAAAACCTTCCCTGGGATGCCCACAACAATCCCTGAAAGTTTCACCGTAATCGGACGGGTTTTTGAGTCTATAAGAGACAGACAGACAGACAGACAGACACACAGACACACAGACATTGCCTTTTATATATATAGATATAGATAATTTAAAGTAATTAAAATATATAAATATTAAAATTTTAATTAGTATTTATAAATAATATTAATAAGGTATTGCAAGGTTTTTGGAATTATAAAATCTACCCATGTAGATTTTATAAATGTTTATAAATGTTTTATGAGAATAGAATTGGCTGTCTTACTGTGTGCACGCATTTTTAGTGAGCTCCTGATCTTTTGTCGTTATCTTGGTTGTTTTTTGGTAGTTTTTTTACATTTTTGAGAATTACGTGTGTTGTGATCCAACCTGCCACCCCCCAGTTTTCAGGGAGGTTCGTCGATTTTTTCGATACCTTTTGGACGCCTTTTTTAGTCGAGTGCTTCGAGGTGACCTCCAGTGAACCCCTCCCACTATTTGCAAACTCTAAAATTACAAGAAGTGATTAACTTAATCCTTTTTTTTTTTTTTTTTTTTTTTGTGTTTTGATTATTTATTAAGTGTTATTGAACTATTGAAATACTAATAGTATCAATCCTTATTAACGACCCCTTGCCGAGGTCTTCCCCTCCCCCTCCTAAAGTCACTACGACAGGCCCCGTAAGTGCAATATCCTTTTTCTCTCCTGGTTTTCTTCTCATCCATATTGTTATATTATATATTGTTTTTATTTTTGTTATTGTTATTGCTGTTATTGTATTTATTTTTGTGTTCTATTTTTATTTTTATTTTTGCCTCTATTATATTTTTATCTGTCCTCTGGTGTTGTTGTTTATTATTATTATTGTTGTTTTGTTTATTGTTATTATTATTATTATTTTTTTTTTTTTTATTTCTTTTTCTCTTTTCTTGTAAATATATTAGTTGTTCCTTGTGCTGTATGGCCAAACAATAAGCCATGTCGGATAGTGAGCAATTTGTGAGTTACAGATGCAATGTCTGTAGAAATGAAATTAAGACTTCGGCAATGCAATGTAAGAAGTGTGTGAAGCTTTTCTTTCACCCTGGTTGTGTGAAGAGGCATTCCACTCCGGATAAGCTCAATAAAAACACACTCGTTGCATGTCAGGGTCCTTTTGTTAAGATAGATGTGAGGAGAGAATTGGAGATGGAGGAGAAGAGAATGCTGTGTTTGAGACTGGATAGGCGTGACTCACTCAGATCGGATGGTGGTGCTTCTCAGGACTCGATAGATGCCTCGGACCGAGCAATTGATAGCGGGGAGGGTGTCTTAGATGCCGCTGGAGGTCTCGACTCTCATATTGATAAGATATTGAGAGAAGTTAGAGAAATGAGAAATGAGATAGTGGCGAGGGAGGAGATTAAGGCTATCATAAGGGATATAGTGAGTGAAGAGGTAAAGGAGTTGAAAGATGCCATTAGTAATATCAGAAGTATGTTATTGGCAGGGGACAATGGTAGAGGTATATCTACTCCTACTCCTCCTAAGTTGGGGTACAGTGATGTTGTTAAGTCACGAGGTGATAGTGTTCTTTTGGTTAGACCGAAAGTCTGTCAAGAGAGCAAAGGTACTAGGAAGGATATAAAAGAGAAAATAAATGTGAGGGAGTTAGAGATGGGAATCACGAGATTTAAAAATGTTAGCAAGGGTGCAGTTATCTTGGGTTGTGAGACTGAAAGTGAGTCAGCCAGGCTAAAAGAGAAAATTTTGGAATCTGATTTGAAGAATAGTTATGATGTAACTGGAGTTAGCAAAAGATGGCCTAAAATTAAGGTTATTAATGTTGATGAGGAGGAATTCAACTTGGGCGATGATTGTCTTATTTCTGCACTGAAAAGTCAGAATAGGTTAAATGCCGATAGAGATAGTTTTCATATGAGAATTTTAAAGAAGATCAAAGCAAGAACCGGTAGAGAGAACTCGAGTCGCTCCTTGATCATTGAACTTGATGAGGTTACTCATGCGGAGTGTCTTAGGTCTGAGAGACTTAACTTAGGTTGGAGACGATGTAGGGTTTTTGACCATGTCAATGTTCTGAGGTGCTTCCGGTGTTGGGGCTTTTTGCATACGTCATCTAGATGTTCGAGAGGTGAAGTATGTCATAAGTGTTCTGGGTCTCATAAAAGCGAGGATTGTAAAATGGAAATCAAAAAGTGTTGCAATTGTATGTTTAGAAGGGATACGTACAAGATCGATATTGATGTGGACCATGACGCTCTGGACTTAAAATGTCCTACCTATGTAAAAATGTTAAATGAAGAAAAAAGAAGGATTGGTAACTCCTAGCAACCAAAGAGTTCAGTTGAGGAGGAGGAATCAACTGGACAAGATGGAGCTTATGTCAGAAATGTGAAGGACTTAAAAATTGTATTTTGGAATGTTCGTGGCTTTGATAATTTCCTATCATGGAATGGAATCTCCGAGTTCTCTATTATTTCTCTTTGTGAGACTTGGTGCTTGCAAGATTTGGGTGATTTGACCCAACTAAGGGATTTTCACGTCTTTTCATCGATGGCAATACGGGATAAGTCTAGAGGAAGGGGGAGTGGAGGTTTAGCCATATTTGTTAATAAATCCCTTTTCCAAGCGGAGTTGATTGAAGGGAATGAACTTTGGTTAGTTGTTAAACTAATTGATAGGTTCAATCATGAATATATTATTGGGATTGTTTATTTCAAACCCTCACTGGAGCTCGAATTTGTTTGGAGTCTTTTTGAGGACCTTTTGAGAGGTTTAGTTGAGAAGTATGATGGAAGGTTAATAATGTTGGGAGGTGACTTTAACTCTCGTATCGGTGATTTGAACAGTTCCCTGGGAGATTCTCTGCTGGATGGGTGTAGGGTTGAGGGTGATAGACAGAGTCTGGATAAAAAGATTGACAGGAGAGGAAGGGACTTGGTTGAATGCTTTGAGAACAATTCTTTTATAGTCCTAAATGGCCGTACCAATAGTGATTTTCCTTCTCAGTTTACGTATCTGGGTCCCACAGGGGGTTCAGTTATAGATTTGGTTTGGTGCAATTCACTTTGTGTCAACCTGGTAAACGACCTCAGTGTTGTCATGGATGTGGTCCCTTCTGATCACTTTCCAGTTTGTGTTGAGTTGGATGTGCCGTTGAATGCCTGCTATCTTTCTGAGATGCAACCTGGTGGTTATGTCCCTTCAAGACGTATGAGATGGGAGTCCTCGAAAGCAATGGCATTTCGTGGGCTGATGAACTACTCCGACCGATGTCGGTTACCGCTGGATGCATCTGACGAGAGCATTTATGATGCCCTGATTCTTGCTATTGAAGAGTGTTCTGAGTTGTTGGGGCTTTGTGTGACTGCGAGACCTACTCGGCATTTGAAACGGAATGCTAACAAGAGTTGGTTTGACTCTGAATGTAGGGCGGCAAAAAGGACTCTTAGGGGTTATTGCAGAGCACTGAGTACTAATGGCTTTCCCGAGGAGCTCAGGAGGGAATATTTGCACCTTATGAAGTCCTATCGCCTTTTACTGAAAAATAAGAAGAAAGCCTACTTGCAAAATATGGTTAATGGTATAGGTAATTGCCGAGACGCGGGCACCTTCTGGCGGGTGGTTGGTGGGATGAGGCGTGGTGCTCCTGATCCCACGCCTGTGCAACTTGGATCTTGGAATGACTGGCTGCGTCATGCCTATCCACCTGTGGTCATTGACCCTATGGATGTGCGGTTTAGTGATGCTCTTAGCCCCTGGTTTGACTCTAATATTTCTCAGCTGGATATTTTGACCTCATTGAGTAGGGTGAAAAATGATAAATCACCCGGATGTGATGGTATTCCCTATGAAATTTTTAAAAATTTACCGCCGAATTGGTTGTTCTACCTGGAGGTTCTGTTCAACAGAATTTTTGAATCTGGTTCTGTGCCCCGTAGTTGGGGTGAAGTACAGTTAATTATGCTCCATAAGCGAGGGGATAAGGCAAACCCTGATAACTATCGCCCTATAGCCCTGATCAATTGCATAGCAAAGATCTTTACGCAGATACTGCTTGCACGTCTGGAGAATTGGTGTTTGCTGACGGAGGTAATACCGGAAGCTCAATCTGGTTTTTGTAGAGGAAGGGGTTGCATGGACAATTTATTCACTTTTAACAATGTTGTTAACATTGTTCTATCTGGCTCTAAGAGGAGGGTTTATGCAACCTTTGTGGATTTTCAGCGTGCCTTTGATTCGATCTCTCACTCAAAATTGTGGCTAAAGTTATTTGGTTTGGGTGTAAGCTTTAAGTTTATTAGGATTGTGCGTGACCTTTATACAGGTTCAAGCGCGCGAATCCGGGTGGGCTGTACGCTTACAGAGAGTGTTGATATCACGCGGGGAGTTCTCCAGGGTGAGACGATGAGTCCACTGTTGTTTTCGCTCTACCTGTCTGACTTGGAGGAGCATCTCAGGGAATCCGGTTGCAATGGTGTAAATGTTAATTCTTCGCTGGATATTTTGTGTCTTCTGTATGCGGATGACCTTATCTTATTAAGTGATACACCAGCGGAGGTCAATAGAAAGCTCTGTGCTCTGCATAGTTACTGTTTGGAGAACGATTTAAGAGTAAACATAAAGAAGACAAAAATAGTTATCTTTCACAAGGGTAGAATGTCGGGATGTAGGGAATTTGTCTATGCGGATGAAAGGATTGAATGTGTCAAGAGTTATGTGTACTTGGGAGTCCCTTTTGCTGAGTCGGGACTCTTTCTCCATGCTGCGAAAAGCTTTGTCTCTAGGTCCTCTGCTGCTACTTTGACCATTTTGAGTGTTCTACGAAGAGCAAGATGCCGCTCTTGGGCTTCTCGTGGAAGACTTTTTGAGGCTTTGCTTCTAAATACAATTTTATATGCAGCACCTGTTTGGAGTCTGCGATATTTGGATGTCTTGGAGAGGGTACAGGTCGGCTTTTTCAAGAGGTTATTGGGGCTACCGAGGGGAACACCGGACTCAGTTGTGAGGCTTGAGGTGGGGGTGGTCAAGCTGAGCTACAAGATATTGGTGATGACGTTGAGTTGGGTGATTAAGGTGTTAAGAATGGAGGGATTCAGGTATCCTGGGGCTACTTACCTTAGACTATGTGAACTGGATTCCGCGGGGACTGGTAGGTATAACTGGGTCAGCCAGTTGAGAGGTCTGCTGGACTCTGCTGGGGTCACTGCTGTCCGTCTAAGTAATGTGACCTCTATTATAGAGGCTTTGGATGGATTGGGTTCGTTCAGAACTAACTTAATCATGAGTGATATTGATTTTATTAACAACTCATGTTTCAGTAGCTATTATAAAGAACTGATCGTTCTCGATGGAGAGTTCTCTCCCCAGGATTATTTGGGACGAGATATAAACTTTCAGATGGTCAGGGTTGTATCACAGTTGAGAATGGCAAGTAAACATCAGGTTAGGCTTACTTTTGGGTGTTGTAGTTATGTAATTGATCAGACGCAGGTTTGCTCTATCTGCAATCTACTTCAGGAGGAGACGATATACCATTTAGTCTGTGCATGTCCTATTTACGGGCCTTACAGAAATTACTATATCCCTCAGGTAATTGGCATTGGATGTGAGACGGATCTAATGTGTGGTCTTTTTAAGCTTCCAGGTGAACTTTGGATGAGGAACGTTTATCTGTATATGAAAATGGCAATGCAACTGAGATCTTACATGATGAATGAATGATGATTGATGGAGAAGATTAGGATTAATTGACGCGGGAGGAATCAGAGGATGAAGTTCACAAACATTTGAATTTATCCTATGAGGCAATGCCTCCATTGTATGGCCACTGGCCGAGCCAATGTAATAATAAATAAATAAAAATAAAAATAAATAAAAATAAAAAATATATGTTTTATATATTTTTATTTTAAAGAGCATTATATCGAAAAAAGTATAATAATAAAAATAAATATGTAATTTTAAATAGTTATAAAAAATTAAAATAAATATAATTAGAAATTAACTGACTATATTAATATTATTAGTTGACTAAAATCAGAGTCTATCCTTAATTTCACATCAGTAACCTAAATGTACTTTAATTATTTGATCATTCTATGTTAAACAAGAAATTCTTAAAATATCAAAGTTCAAAACAATCATCATATTAAAAATTAAAAATAGTATTAATATTAATTAATATTATACATTCCAAATGCCTTTTTATAAGGAAAAATGTCAAAATATTGTATCAATTTATGAAAATTCTCAAATAAATAAATAATCAAGACAGCCTCTACGTCACTGAGACAACTTTACGTCAAAGGAACCGAAGGTTGTTAAAATACTTGTGTGTGTGTGTGTGTGTGTTGTTTTTAATAAAATAATTAAAATATTATAGCCAATAATTGTTTTTTCATTTTTCATTAATTACTTTGTACTCTGTCGTCTTAATGGTAGGCGGATAGATGATGGGGTTTAAAAAAGAAAAATTAATAAAAAAAAAATTAAATTAATTATTATAAATAATTATAAAATTAAAAAAATTGAATATGAGTAAATAATTTTATTAAAATAAATTATGTATATATATATATATTTAATAATAAACCAAGTAAAGTATATATTATAGCAGTGATTCCCAAAGTGGTTTATATCGACCCCAGGGGTCTATGTCAACCTACAAGGGGTCTAAGCCAGCGAATAAAAAATTTGGAGGTCCATGAAATGAAAATGGGGTTCTAAGATAGTGGATCTCAAGCCTATTTACTTACATTATACTACCTTATAATTCAATTCAATATAGCCATAAAAAAAGGTAAAATTTTTTTGCAAAAAATCAATTTGATGTTAAGTAGGGTGTCTACCCAATACCGAAAAACATGGCAAGGGGTCAACGACACAGCTCCCATAATACATCGGATTTTTTCCGCGGCTCCCTTAATTAGGGTGACCATATTTCGAAAACACCAAACCGGGACAAATTTTTTTTTTTTAGAGACAAATTGAAAAATTTTAAAATTAATCGAAAATGTTCAAAAATTTCCCCATTTTTTTTAGAACCAAAAAATTTCAAGTATTAGGAAATTTTTTCGCGGCTTCCCAGGGAGCCGCGGCTCACAATTTGGTAATCACTGTATTATAGTATACTGTAGTATAGTATTAATATTATATTGGATAATTAACTTGTAATTTCTACTACGTTCCAAATCGGATGTTTAGATCATAATTTATTATTTCTAGTTTTTTCGTAATATATTTATAACACGAGCTGTGTTCAACTTTCGAATCTACCTCAGATTTAAAGATATTTGTAAATATATATATTTTTCTTATAATATTTCGACTTATTAATATTTCAAATAAAATATTAATTTTCAAATATTCTTGTATATAACAATCTTATTTTCTTTAAATATTATATATAAAACCTATCTTAGTTTTTTTGATTTATTGAATTGAATATTAATATATAATTTTTATTATCCTATACCCGCTAGAAATTCAGGGGAGAATTGGTGAATCCCTGCAAATCTTTGTAATTATTTTTATAGATATTTTATATCTACAAGGGATGAAGAGAACTTTCCACATGGAACATTTTTGAAATATTGTCCCCAATTACTTCGTAAATTTCAGAAACCCGGAAATTCTCTTAAAACCAGGAAAATTTCTATACACTTACACCTATAAATTAATTATTACAAATAAAATCACAATAATTAATTCGAAATTGTCTTTATTGATTGATGGAATTATCAATATGATTTTTGCTTCTGAGAAATTTATTATCGAAAATAGAGTCAATTTATTATTTTTATTTTATTTTCCAAGGAAATCGAACCAATTTCTTTTTTATTTTCTTTCCTTTCCATGTATTCATGTAATAGGGTATTGGATGCAACAACTCCTGTATTTTATACTATGTGTAGACTAATATCTATATGTATCTTTATAGATATAGAGTACCGGGACCCCGAGTCTCGGCTCGGTACTTAAGTTAAAAAAAATGATTCATTATTATTGGATTTGGCTGGTAATATTAATACCTGGGACACCGAGCTCTCGCTCTACCCTTTAAAAAATATTGATACACAATTCTTTAATTATTTATTACAATTATTAAATGTTACACATTTGCATCAATCTGATTAAAATTAATGAACTTGTGCTCCTCAATAATACATAAATATATAATATATAGGTACATATATTTTTTTTCTATAGTGTTTTTTTGAAAAACTGTTTAGCGCCCCAAGTGGTTATAAAACAAACTAAAGACAAAAAAACGTGCTTTGCAGCTTTTCGGAATTAAAAAAGCAAAATTGGCAGTCGTGGGACTGGCCGACAGAAGTGAAAACTTCTGCGTAAGAAATTTTAAAACAGACGAAATTCGCGCTATTTCACGAGAAAGATGAATTTCATATGCATGTATATATATATAACTTATATATTATTTTAAACATATATTTTAAACAAATTTGTAACTTATATTTATATATATATAAATACACAACTTTGTTTAAAATATTGCAATACGAACTGTTTTATAATTCTTATCTCTAACATAAAATATATATTTATTATGTGAAGTTCATTTCGTATAATTTTGATTATATATGTATATATGAAATGAACTTTACATAATAAATATATATTTATATGTTAGAGATAATTTATAAAACAGTTCTAATGACAATTCAAATTTCGCGCTCTGTTATAAGAAATTTGAAAGCAGATGGTTTCATGGTGTTGGTCACGATCACGCGAGTTCTATACTTTTTCCCCATCCCGCAAAAGTGCTCAACGCCGCTAAAGAAGTTTTCACTTCAAAAATTATTTAATATTTGGAAATATATCTGACTTATAGAAAAAATGAATATTAATTAAAGAAAGAAATAGTTTTTAAAATATCCTGAATAATACGTAACAATTTTCAAGATAGAAATTTATTACAATATTACAATTATTAACTGTTGCATCATTGCATCAATCTGATTAAAATGAATGGAACTTCGGGTACTCAATAATAATAAATAAAATAATATTAATAAATATATTGAATAATATTTTATTGAAAAAATATTAAAACTTATAAAACTATCTAAAACTTTATTAATAAAAGAACAATGAATAAATAAATATAGAATAGTAATTTATTAAAAAGTAAACAATAGATAAAAAGAAAAAAAAATAACAAAATCATTATTTTCATTTTTAAATAACGATTCACCCGGCGAGTTTCGAACCGACGAAATCCACTCGTTAAAACATCAGTCCAACCGCTGGACTATATGTATTTAGATAAAAAATTGTCATTTTTTTACTGTCTTAGCAGGCAGTATTAAAAATTTTGACGTTTTCCATATAATATATAATTTTCAATTAAGAAATTAATAATGAAGCTGTATGTTTCAAGAGATATCATCAATAAAACTTAATTTTTCTTTATAAATACTATATCTAGTGTGAATTTGAAAAAAATCGTTAGAGCGGTTTTTGAGAACCAATATATATAGATAAATACATATATACAATTTTAGCTAGCATAATAAGATAAGATAAGATATAGATAAATATATAAAATTGAGTGATCGAGGCCGAAATAAAAAGACGATCTGTGTTCCGGTCAACATTTCAAAAGAAAAATGTTAAATTGAAGACGGTTGCAGGTACAGAAAATAACATAAATACAAAAGTGATTCGTCCTTTCATATTTTTCTCTCTTTATTATTTTAACAGATAATTATTTAAGATTTATTATGTGATGGTTGTTATTTAGATTTTATTAAGGTGACCAACCGTCCTCCTTTTGTAAGTGTCCTCCTTTTTGATATAGGTATGTCCCGTTTTTTGAAATATTTAGGACATTTCGTACTTTTTTCAAAATTTTTTCAATTTGTTTCTAAAATAAGCTGGAGTGTCTCCACTCGACTATCTCGCAATTTGAATTGGATTAAATAACATAATATATTATATTTAAATTAAATTTAATTAATTATAAATTATAAATAATAAATATTAAACCAGCGCATGTTTGGCTTTTTATTGATGACACCATGGCACGTGTTGGCGCGTGAGATTTGCAGTGTTAAAAAATTAATTCTGGTACTTTCAGCAATTCAATCAAGCTGAAATTCTATATATAGCAGTTTTATACAATTATTAATCATGTGAAAAATTATCAAACGTATATTTTTATTTTTACGGTCACTTTAGAGGAAAAAAAATCAAAACGTTGTAGGTAATGACCCTCTTCCGGTTGAGCTACATTTCTCAAAAGTTGATAGAAAACTATGAATTTTGAATAATGTCCATGTACCAAATTTCATCATTCTAGCTCAAACCCTTTTTGCGTAATCTTGTCTACATACATACACACACACACACACACACACACACACACACAGACATTTTCCTCAACCTTAGTGAAAATGATTCAGGAACCTTCAAAACGTATAAAAACATCAAAATCTCAACATCGAAAATTTTCGTGATCGCAATACTATCTGTGGCGAGATAGTAAAAAGTGTAAAATGTCCTGACTTAGTGTTTTCAAAAAATGGTCTCCTTAATTTTATGTGTAGTAATGTTTAAACAAATATGTAGTTATAATCGAAATCCTCTTTATTGTTTTTTAGAATATTCTCCATATTTTTTCCACTCTGATTAAGTTAACTCCAAAACATGCGTTTATAATGCATCAACTGCTCGATTGCTGTTTTTACCTGTTCTTTTGTACAAAACTGTTTCGATATATAGGTAATAGTGGACTGAAGTTTCATCTGCTGTAATAAGTTATCAAACAGATTTTATTTAAGTTAAAACTCTACTACTCTTGATAAATTTTCATTTTCTGGCGGTTTTGATCCAATATCAATATAGGGCCTTTTCCTTAAATCCATAGTATTCATCTGATATATATATATATATATATATATCCTTAGTAATATATATATATCCTTAGTAATTTTCTTATTTAATTTATTTTTATATTTTATTTGTGTTACATTTAACAAACTTTTATAATGACCCTGTAGCAGGGGTTCTCAAACTTTTTCTTCCATAGACCCCCTGTAGGAATTTTATTTATTTCATAGACCCCCTACCTAAGGAATATATATATATATATATATATATATATATATATACATCTAATTGTGTGTGTGCAAAAGCTACCACAGACGACTCATTTTAAAACTCATAGTAATAGGAAAATGAGGGGAAATTGTATAGAAGAAAGAAACTGAATTATCAATAATTATATCTATATTTTTAATGATTAAATTTAACACATAATAAAAAAAAACATTAATATTTAACAAAATTATAATATTAGTGTGATGTATGGACTTGAGGTTTTTGTGCGATTTTGTTTGGCCTAAAATTACTAAGTTTTATTCTTAAATCTTATTTTTTACTAAATAGACATCCATAGACCCCCAATAGACCCCTTGGTGATCATAGACCCCGATGAAGTCCCATAGACCCCCAGGGGGTCCACATGGACCCCTTGAGAATAGCTGCTGTATAGTATATGAAGGTAGGTCAATAAGTCCGTGACTTTTTGAATGAAACACTGGTTTTTGGATAAAAAATTATTTTATTTTTCAACGAAGTCTTCGTTGAGCTCTATACACTTCGTCCAACGTTTCGACAATTTTTTATCCCTTCCAGAAAATAAGATTTGTCAACGACATCAAAATAGGTATTTGTTTGTGAGATGATTTCATCGATGGAGTCAAATCTTTGGAAAATAGTCATGAGGGAGCAAATTCGTATCCCAATTCATGGATTTTCATGGAAATTCACTTTTTTCCATTTTCTTCTCAAATCACGAGGTAGTCTGCTATTAATGGATGTCAAACAAAAACTCAAAGACCCAGTGGTTCCAATTTCAACAAAAGATAGCTATAGTTGTCTGCTGACAGGAGCAGTGTTGCCATTTCATTTAAGAGACGGAAAATTCAAAAAGTACTTATTGACCTACCTTGGTAATATATATTATATTATGAGATAGAAAAATATTATATGATATAGGTACTATATTCTTCATTAATTAATTTTTAAATTGAAACCCCTTTATCTTTTGTTCTCAAGTTCCGATATTTAATTTAATTATTATACACTGAATGTTAAAATATATTCAAATCTTGTAGGCTTTTCATTTTACATGATTCAATTTGAAATATAATAAAAAATTAATTCAAAATGAATATTTTTATATAACGCCCATGACTCTGCACTGATCGTAATAAGTTAATCGAAAAGATATTATATAGATTCATATTACTAATCATCATTTCGGAGAGTATGGGCGCTTCTCCTGATATGAAGAGAGCTAAAGGTAGCTAGTAAAATCTTAAAATTATTTATTTAAATGTTATTTGTTATTAGATATAAGTACAATGGATACTCAGAAGTCATCGCATTTGCATATCGTCACTTTCAGTCCTCGTCAAAAATTTCATAGGAAATTCACACCTAGTTTAATCCTCGCCGCTATTGAAATACACCTACACGACAATATATTAGTTACTTTATCATGATATTTTATGTAACTGTAATAATAAAACTGTTGTAATAAAAATTAAAAAAATGAATAAAACCGTATATTTTAAAATCTTTATTTAATTTAACTTTTACGATATGTGATAATTCAAGTTGACTCTTGAAAATTTCATTTTGATCCCTGAAAATTTTGACAAAAGAGTCATTAAAACTTGAGTTTTTAAGGTTACTATGAACATCCTGCAGTATAATAGATCAATAGATTTTCTCTGACTTTTCGATTTCTCTATTGTCTATTTTATACTAAACTGGCTTTACTCCTTTACATTTTCCTATATTTCTTTTAATAAACTAAATCAACTGTACTTTAAATTTATTTTCCATTAAAAATGTTGAAAAAATGTACAAAAATAACGTAGAGTATTGTGGGACAGAAAGAAAACGCGGACCAGGAAGACTGCTACTGCTATGGTATGAGGTCTACCGAAAGCTTACTTCGACTTTTTATTATCTTTATTATATATCATTTATTTCTTTTTATTTATTTGTATATCTTTATTAATAATGTAATTTAACATTATTTATTAAAATTTAGCAATAATATTGTTAAAATGATGGCGTAAATAGCATATACGTGACTGATATTGGGGAACTTGGAATGGATTACTTGGTTTTTAGATATTTCTTATGAAAGAATTCAATTTACTTGTTGTCGTCTTTGGTTGTCGTCGATTTTTCTGGTACAAATTAACGATGACATCCGAATATCCACTATATATGTATAATTGCAAACTTACTACTTGCTGACTAATCAGAGAGCTACATGATTTCATATCGTTTGCCATTTCAGTAAGAAGATAATTTGAATCGAATGGAAATTCAAAAAATGTTGATGATTTGTTATGGTGTTGAGCATGTTCCTATAAAAATAAATTAATTAAAAGATAAAACATATTTTTAAATCTAGTTATATTCTAATTAAAAATTTTCTTAAGTCTTAGTTAATTAATTATAGAAATGTTTTTTAATACCTGATAGTAGGGATTAGATTTTTCTTTTAATATGGATGCCGTTTCATCTAAAAATAAAAATACAAATCCTATTAATTTGAAATTTTGAATAAATATATTACTTTATTATAATAAATTTAATTAATAAATTCCACACATTCGTTAATTATCTGCTATAAATACAACATGGTCAGTAAGACCATGAGAAACTTTAATAACCCTCTCAATTCTGACTCTTCTTATTTTGTTAGAATGTTTTTCATTTACTCTCTGTGGATTTTTGTACGTTGTTGAGACTAGTGCGAATCAAGATTCATTAATATCTCGCCAGAGATAGTATTGAGATCACGAAAATTTTTGAAGTCGAGATTTATAAAACGTATAAAACGTTTTGAAGGTCCCTGAGTCATTTTCACTAAGGTTGAGAAAAATGTCTGTGTGTGTGTGTATGCAGACAAGATTACGCTAAAACGGCTTGGGCTAGAATAATGAAATTTGATACACGGGCGGGCATTATTCAAAATTCATAGTTTTCTATCTACTTCTGAGAAATGTAGCTCTTTCGGAAGATGGTCATTACCTACCACGTTTTCATTTTATTCTTATAAACTGACCATAAAAATAAAGATATATGTTTGATAGTTTTTCATATGATTAAAAATCGTATAAAACTATACTAGAATTTCAGATAGATTGAATCGCTGAAAGTACCGGAATAATTTTTAACACTGCGAATCATGCGCCAGCACGTGACGTGGTGTCATCAACAAAGAGCCAAACATGCGCTGGTTTAATAAATATTATTTATTAATTTTAATTTATAATTTATAATTAATTAAATTTAATTTAAATATAATATATTATGTTATTTATTCCAATTCAAATTGCGAGATAGTCGAGTGGAGACACTCCAGATTGTTTTTACTTATTCTTCTTCCATTGCTCAATATTCTCTTAATAGATCTTTCTATCTAATGTTTCAGACGGATCCAAAACTTTATTAATTTCTTAATACAAATTTACTGTTTTACATTTTTTTTAATTTAAGTCAGTGATGATGAAACTCTGGAAATGTGGCCGAATATTTTCTATGTTACTTCTCCTGATCTTTTAATAGTCTGGATCAGTGGTTCTTAAACTGTGGTCCGCGGACCCCTGGGGGTCCGCGAAGCCTTTACTGGGGGTCCGCGGTCCTCGGAAAAAAATCATCGTAAAAATATATACATATATAAATATTTAAAGTTCATTGTTTAACTATATCCTCCTAGAGAATTACGGCTATAATTTAATACTATTAATAATACTATTTTATTTTATTAAATTGATAATTATGTCAATTAATTTTTTGTGAATAAATAAACATATATAAAAAACTATATATAAAATTTGAATTTTCATCCATTCATTCATTTAAAATCATTTTTCGATTGTTCCTTTAAAATAACCCCTCTTAGGGGCTCGGAAGGGGAGGCATATAAGGGAATTTTCTTTCACTTTGTTATTGGGGAAAACCAGGGGAGGGGACAGTCTTACCCGGAAAAACCCAAATTGTCAGCGTCCACTCTGGGGTTTTAAACAGTTTTAAAGCAAATGTTAATTATAAGTTCATTTCTCAACGAGTTGTATCTTTAAATTATTTTTATTAATGTTAATTATAAGTTCATTTCTCAACGAGTTGTATCTTTAAATTATTTTTATTAATTTAATTAATTATAATTAAATTATAGCTAATAATAGTTTATTATAGCTAATAATTTTTTTTAATTTTTAGTGTAATTTGCATGATCATTATTTTATAAAAACACTAAACACATTTTGCAATTTCCCAGAAAGGCTGTTTTTGAGAGTAAGTATAAGTTAGTTTTATGAATAAAAAATATTTATTTTAATAATATTTTAGAATCAAATTACGAAATTAATAATATTTTAGAATCAAATTACGAAATTAATAATATTTTAGAATCAAATTACGAAATATATTTATTATATAAATTAATATTCATTTAAAATGATATTAAATCATTTATTTAAAATGATTTAAAACATTTATTAAAATGATTTAAAACATTCATTTAAAATGATATTAAAACATTGATTTAAAATCATATTAAAACATAGCTAGTAAATAATAATTCGTTATATTTATATTATATTTATATTATATTTATATTATTGTAGTTCAATGTTAATAAATTACTCCATAAAATGGATCGTTGGCTACAAACTGGTTCAACACAGAAACGGAAAGAATCAGATGATGAGGCATCAACAGCAAACTCTACCAAGAAACGCAAAACTAGAAAATATTCGGATGATTATTTATCATTTGGATTTACTTATATTTGCAACAATGATGTGGAAAGACCAGTCTGCGTTCTATGTCAGGAAAGTTTATCCAATGAAAGTATGAAACCTGCTAATCTCAGACGTCATTTACAAACAAAGCACAGCGAGCATGTTAGTAAGTCTATCGAATTTTTTAAAATGAAAAAAGAAGAACTTAATTCAAGTCAGAAATTGATGGTAAAGACGGGATCTGGTGGTATGAGTAAGAAAGCAGTAATGGCATCATATGAAGTAGCTCTACTTATTGCTAAAGCAGGAAAGCCGCATAATATAGCAGAGCAATTAATTCTTCCTGCTACAAAAGTAATTACAAATATAATGTTAGGAACTAAAGCAGCAAACGATATAAATTTGATTTCATTATCAAATGATACGGTTAAGAATAGGATTGAAGACATGTCATGTAATATAAAAGAAGAATTAATATCGAGAGTGCGCAAAAGTCACTATTACTCATTACAATTGGATGAAAGTACTGATGTCACTAATAATGCCAATTTGTTAGCTTTCATTAGATATGAGTTTGAAAATCAAATACAAGAAGATGTATTGTTTTGTGATTCACTACCTTCACGAACGACAGCTAATGACATATTTAACAGTTTGAATAATTTTATAACCGAAAATGAAATAGAGTGGCCAAAATGTGTTGGAATTTGCACTGATGGTGCTCGTGCAATGTCAGGTACAAGAACTGGATTGATTGCTCTTATTAAAAATGTTGCGCCTCAGGTTGTTTGGAATCATTGCTGCATTCACAGAGAATCATTAGCAGCCAAAAATATGTCACCAGATTTGAAAAGAACATTAGACGAAGTAGTTAAAATTGTCAATTTCATTAAGGCTCGTCCACTTAATTCCAGAGTTTTTAAAATTTTGTGTGAGGAAATGGGTAGTCAACATACACATTTATTATTACATACAGATGTACGTTGGTTGTCCCGCGGGAAAGTACTCATTCGCCTTTTTGAGCTTCGAGATGAAATACGATTGTTTTTAATAGATGCGCATTTTGAACTGACCGAATGTTTCAATGATTTTATCTGGTTAGCTAAGGTGGCTTACTTGACTGATATTTTTACAAAATTGAACGAACTTAATTTGAGCCTGCAAGGTACTGTTGTAAATATATTTAAAGTTGAAGATAAAATAGAAGCAATGATTAAAAAAATCGACTTGTGGTCGAAACGCATCCAGAACGGTGTATATGAGTCTTTTCCAACTCTCAATGATTTCATAGAAAGCTCCAGTGAAAAATTGCTTAATCAAACGCGTCAATTATTTGTTGAACATTTAATTACTTTGAAAAGCAACTTCAGGAAGTATTTTTCTACTCCTGATCCTTGCAATAACTGGATCAGAGATCCATTTAATATGGAAATTACAAATGCTAAACATTTATCTGCACCTGAACAAGATATTCTCGTGGAATTATCATGTGATACAACTTATAAACTAAAATTTAACAAAACTGAATTGAGCAACTTTTGGTTACTTCTCAGGTCAGATTATCCTGCGCTTGCAAATAAAGCACTTCAACACTTGATTCCATTCTGCACAACATATTTATGCGAACAAGCTTTTTCGGTACTATTTTATATTAAGTCTAAATATAGAAACAAATTAAATGTAGAGCCGGATCTTAGATTAAAAGTTTCCAATATTAAGCCAGATATTGAGATTCTTGTTTCAAGAAAACAACTGCATACATCTCATTAAATATGTAAGTTATATTTAATGAGATAGATGCAGTTATTTTTTAAAATATTTCTTATTTAATATTTTCTGAAAAAAATTATAAAATATTTATATGAATTTAATGTAAGTACCCATTATAATTTGTGAGATTTGTTGCTATGACAATGTTTGTATTTTCTTTCTTCAATATTATAATTTCTAATAAAATGTGTTCTACAATATGCAAAAAAATCGTTATTCACCAATCACTGTTAGAAATATTCATCATATATCCTTGTCCTTATGAGATCGTAAGCCAGAAATTAATTAATAAAATGACGTAAAGTACCTAAAGTTGTGATGGGGGTCCGTCAAAAAAAATTTTTTCAAGTGGGGGTCCGTGGAGTACATAAGTTTAAGAACCTATGGTCTGGATAATTCGGAATGGCCAGTTGCCACATCTGGGTTATTGTTCTATTTCTCATTAATCATGTTTTTTTGCTTGTTCTTAAGCATTCATGCATATGGAAATATATAACGAGGGATTTCAGTTTCTGGACTTTTATGAATTATTATTATTTTAAAAGTACTGGGGCGTCAGTAAGTAAGTGGGAGTGTGAGTTCAGGATCAAGAGAATAGAGATTCTTGAAAACTCAAAGAATAAAGATTCTTCTTCTATGCTACACACATCTTTATTTAGAAAAAAATCCCCTAGGGATGTGTTAATGCTTTTATATCAGGGTGCAATAAACTCAAACTGTGAGATTTACCCATTAAATTATTTAAATTTTGTTATTTTTAATTTTATGATTTTTCTTCTATTTAAATATAATGAGGTAAATAATATACAACATTGTAGGTATATGTGAATTCAGAATTAATATAATTTAGTAATAAATTTTAATAAGTGGTAGATTGTTTAAATTGACTATAAATTCTAATGGCTTATAATTTGAATTTATAAACTATAAATAAAATGCATATTATTTTATAATGATGATTTATTAAACACTAAAAATATTATTATATATAATAATTTTCATTTAAAATTTTATTGCAATATATATTTATTTTTTGTTTAGATTGATATATCTCTTTTAAATACATTGGTAGTTGTCTTTTAAAATATTGACCATTACAAAGGAGTTTATATATATATATTGTAATCCTTTTGGTCTGCTCACTTGGGATACCTTTTTTGCTATTTTTACAGGGAAGCCTCTCTTTCTGTAACTTTTCTTTAGCATTTTTCTTTTGATTCTCTAGGGAATTTATTCAAAATATGCGATTTAATTTTCACTTTGCAATTCAGATAAAATATATACTTATATATAATGAACAAGAAAAAAATAATTTATTTAAAACTTATTTTATTGAATAATGCTAAGAATTTAAAGAAATAATACATAGAATAATTAAAATTGATGATGATTCCTATCAAGAGATAAAAATAATTTGATGGTTATGGTCCAAGATATGGACGATTGGAAGAATGTAGTTGTTAGATAAATATTATTTAAACATGAAATATAAAAATTTATAATAAAATATAAATTTATTTTTCAGCAACAACATACAAATTCCGACTAATTGTGACAAGATGAGTTCGATTTTCTATTGTAAATGTAATGCATGAGTATTTTAATGTTTAATGAAAAGATATAGACATTTTCTACAGGTTATCCATCATAAACTGATGGGCGGAGGGTGGTTACCGTTTGCCCTTTATCTTTATTTCATATCTTACTACCCAATGGTTCAATCTTGTTAAATTAAGACATTTATTTCGGTTTGATGCCAAAGAATATATAAGAGATGATTCAAGCAAACAAATAAGTAATTGATCATTTTAATAAACTTGATTATAATGTATATTTATCTTTTTGATCTAATCTTATTAATGTTCTAAAAATATATATAAAAAGAATTAAATTTAAAAAAATTCAAGTGTTTTTTATTATGATTAATACTATTATCATATCTATCTATATATATAAAAAAAGGTTTTTGTCTGCACATTGCTCAGAATTTAAAAATTTTTGCATATCTTCGCGTTTCATGACCTCTAGAATCCAAAAGTGACTTTAGAATTTTTCACGTCTGTCTGTCTGTCTGTCTGTCTGTCTGTCTGTCTGTCTGTCTGTCTGTCTGTCTGTCTGTCCGGAAAATTACTATTTTATAGACTCAGAATTGGCTGAACCGATTTCTTTGAAATTACATCACAATATTCTTATATACCCCTAGAGTAACATAGGCTGTAAATTTTATTTATATGTCAACAATAACCGCAGAAATTAATTTTTTAAAGTTTATATAATTCTCCGTGTTGTTCATTCAAGAGCAGCTCGCGGCTCACTGTCGGCCTAGCGGAATCATTTCAAACAATGAATTATCATAGCGATTCCCAATCGAAGAATTATTATAATATTTCACTTTTATTTTAAATTCTAATATACAAATATCAATTCAATTAAATAATTTATTCTAAAAGTTCTCAATTTAATTAAAATATTTATTAGATCATATTTTTATCTTAAATTATTTTTTATTTAATTGAATATTTCTTCTTTTCTATAATATATATATAATAATATATAAATTTTAATATTGAATAATAAAAAAAAAATATTATTTAACCTGAATTAAAATGACTGAATTATATTATCTTTGTTTTTTATTTTAATTTAATTACTCTATTATTAATTACTAAATATATATATATATATTATATATAAAATTAAAATATGATGATATAAAGTTGTTTTAAATTTTTGACATTTTTAAATTGGATATATTTTTTAAATTTATTAAAATGTTTTTTTTATTTATTATGTTTAAAAGATTCATTTTTATTATGTGATATTAATAAAAAATAACGATGCTCTGTGCAAGTCGAATCATGTTGCACATAATTAAATAACAATTGCCAAACAAAGAATATAATATTTTTTTAAATTCTTATATTTAAATATCATTTCAATTAAATAATTCATTCTAAAAGGTCTTATTTTAATTAATTTAATAAAATAATTAAATCACCATTCAATTTTTTATTAATAGGCTTCTTTTTTTATTTTTAATTTTTAATAAATTCTCTTTTTTTGATATGATATTAATAAAAAATAATATTAAATTGTATATAAATATAAAAATTAGAATATTTGAATTTTTTTAAATTTTAACACATGTAATCAATCATATGCATTAAGAATGGAAAATTTTTAAAATCAACTTGTTATTAAATTCAGAAAAAAAATACTGATATATAGAATATATAGACTATTCGAATATAATTTAAAACTCTTTCTCTCCTTCTATTTTAAATTAAAAAAACGGAGTTTTAAGAAATTTAGATGCCATATGCAACATGGGTGGGTAAATGAATTGGGCTGGAAGAGGAGGCAATTTATAATTTTCTTCTAATTCAGATTTAGGACAAATCGTACAACATTATATCAAATCTCGCTAAGAACATTCAATATTTTTGTACACAAATTATTCAGAGTATTGGCTAAGCGTATCACTCACAATCAGTTTAAATTGAAATTTATATAAATTAACAAAGTGAAAATTTTTATTTGTTTAAATTTTATTATAATAAATCAAAAAAAATTAAATATATAGATCACATGATTAAGAGAAGCAAAAAACTTGAGAAAAATAACTGTTGGATGGAGGTCGGACATGACAGAAACTGTAAGCGAAATCTTCATATTACAAAGAATAATTTTCAAATCCCCTAGCACCACAGAATTAGATAAGTTTCTTTTAAGGGAGGAAATTAACTAAAATCTAGAAAAATTAATAAATGAACTTAATAATAAAAAAAACAAATAAATCAATTAATTTAAATTAATACTATTAATGAATGTATACTATTAATGAATGTATATATTGGTCGTTTTATAGATTTCACTATTATAACATAATAATATTTGAGAAGAATTTAAATCGGGGTTGCAATCGGGAAACGCCTGTTATCTTCAATAAAGAGGCTTATCTCTTCAAAATTATTATCAAAGGGAATATATAAAAAGATTATTTTGCCTGTTGCATTATATGGGTGGGAGGCATGGTCTATGACCCTTGGAGATGGGAGTAGATTCAGAGTATTTGTGAATAGGATTCTTCCCTGCATTTATTGGCCAAAGAAAGATGAGGTCACCGGGTATGGGGGAGACTGCATAACAAGAAATTGCATGGCCTCTCTGCATCTTCAGAAATAGTTAGGGTTATAAAAGGGAAAAAGCTGCGATAGGCAGGGCACGTGGCTAGAATGGGAGAGGAAAAAGATATTGGTGGGAAGACCAATTGGAAAACGTCCGCTTGGAAAACCAATGACGCGTAGGAAGGGACGTAAGAGAGATGGAACAAGGGCTCAGGATAGGGACACTTGGAGAAATGTGGTTGTTGCGGCTAAGAACTTTCGAGTATCTTTGAGCCACATAGGTAGATAGATATAACATATACAATAATAATATATATAATTAATATAGTGATTAAATTAAAATATATTTTTTAAATAAGAACACAAAAAGAAATGAATGTTTTATGTAATATACTGATTGAAACAAAATGGATGAAAACCTTTTACTACTTTCAACCACCAAATACTATGTACCACTCGGGGGTACAGGGGGCGGAGCCCCCGTCTAGGTGTGAAGAGCGCCGAAGGCGCTCTGAGCAGCTAGTATATATATATAAAGAGAGTGAGAGAAAGTTAATAATGCACTACTCTAATTTTTACTTATAATAATGATAATAAAAAATGAGTTGTGGCCAGACGCAGAACCGACCGACGATTTGAAATAAATTAATTTCCAAACTTATATAAATAGTATTAAAAAAAATTTTAAAACATGAATTACAATGACTAAATCTTGGTTTTTATTTTTAGTTTAATCTTGGTATTTATTTTCAGTTTAATTACTCAATTATTTATTTCTATTAGATTTTAAGTGAAAAATTTCCGACAATGAATATAAAATTAATTAATTACTTTGGGAACTACCACTTCTCTCCGGTTTCCGGATATTCACAAAAAATTCATTTCATATAATATAAAATAAAAATTAAAAGAAAAAATGTAGTCACAATATTAATGATTTCACTGTATTAAATAAGTTAAAAAAGCCAATATGATTAATTGAAATATTGTAAATATTAGAAAAATAAAAATATAAATATTATAAACATTCTTTTTTTTTGTATTCTTTGCGCAGCTGAATGACCACATGTGTTTATATCAAATTTTTAAAAATTAATTTCTGCGGTTAATAAAATTTATAGCCTATGAACAGACATGAAAAATTCTAAAGTCACTTTTGGATTCTAGAGGTCATGAAACGCGAATATATGGAAAAAATTTTAAATTGTGAGCAATGTGCAGATAAATATTTGTAATATAGGGCCGAGTACTTACTTTAAAGCCGAGCATTTACTTGTACATAATACTAGAAGGGAAGGAACAAGATCATGCCACCTGTATGCGACGAGCGGGTCAAATTGATTATTAAAAACATCATTTAGCTTAAGTTAGTTTATTTGTCTAATCAAGATACAATTATTAACTAAGTTCGAATTATTAATCCAGTCAAAATACAATTTATTTAATTTGTTCATTTAATTAGGATACAATTATAAAACAAATTTAAATCATTAATCTATTCAAACACAATCTATTTATTTTGTTCAATTAAATAAGGTTACAAATATAAATAGAATTTAAATCATTAATCTGTTCACATACAATTTATTTAATTTAACTTGTTTATTTAATTAATTTTATTTTAATCCATTTAATTATAATTCATCTATAAACATTTCATTCAATTTATTTCATATTCAGAATTCATTCAATTATAATTTATTTAAAAAATATTTCATTTAAGTTATTTCATATTCAGAATTCATTCAATGATAATTTACAAAATTTAATTATAAGTTACTTATTCAAATTTATATTACTTATTCAATTTGATATTAATATCTTTTGAAAACATTTCATTTGATTTATTTCAAATCAGAACTTCATTCAATTATAATTTACAAAATTTAATTATAAGTTACTTATTCAAATTTATATTACTTATTCAATTTGATATTAATATCTTTTGAAAACATTTCATTTGATTTATTTCAAATCAGAACTTCATTCAATTATAATTTACAAAATTTAATTATAAGTTACTTATTCAAATTTATATTACTTTATCCAATTTGATATTAATATCTTTTGAAAACATTTTACTTAATTTATTTAAAATACATGTTATTGAACTTACATTTATGTTGTGTCGGCCAACACTTACTATTGATATAACTAAAAATATTAACACTTGATATAATTAAAAATATTAACACAAACATTCACAATCACTTAACAATAATTCATCCCCTTATAATATATCATACACTGCACACTCTCCATCCTACCCCCACTCTTCCCCTGCCAGGGGCCTCAGTGTGTCACATCTTACGCCCCTTGTAACTTTCTGTCCCTAGGCTCTCCAACGCCGAGTTTTTGTTGCAGTCCCCCCGCCGTGCCTCTCCCCCTCTCACCCATATTTTCTCCTCCCTTATGTATGTGTCGCTCCTCTAAGTAATGCAAATCTTTGCAAATCATGGCTTCGACTCATAGCCTTGAACGAATGGCCAGCGCTCACATCTTCCCACGCATTTCTTATTTCTTTCTCATCACCTTGAGCCATTTCACTTGCTGTCTCCTCTGTCTCCATCCGGTCTCTCCTTCCCCCTCCTCTATCCCTTACCGGCTATCTCACTTCCACTTACATACATTATCTTAACTTAATTATTAACTTATTTTCTAGCAGACGCTAACGTATGCAAATTCCATTCTCCCCCAGCAGCCCTGCACGTGTGGGCAGCGATAATAACATTTTTTCCCAGGGCTATGAAATGCTAACTCATCTTTCTTCTTCTTATACTAACACATTCTTAATCTATGACATAATGTATTTTATATAATCTATTTCTACACATTCTAAAGATAACATAATAATATATTTCCATTACACTAAGATAATATATTTCCAATATATTACACTCCACCACCTTTTAAAAAAGATTGTTTCGGGATAAAGATTTTTCACGAAACAATCCTTTTCAACAGTTCGTCCCCTCCTCTGTTTTGTTTATGTCCACATCACTTCCCAGTTGATTCTGCAGCTTCCCGTCCTCTTTCTTCTTCCGTGCACGCTTCTTCCATCAAAGATCGTAATTCCAGCGGGGTCAGCCCTTCCCGTCCTTCGAGGAGTTTCCTACTTATACCTATAATTAATCCTAATAACATTTTTGGGTTGATCAATCGCGCATCGAGTCGTCCCGCTGCCGCCGATTGAACAATCCCGAGGACATCCTCTAACCAGCTTCGAACTGACGTTACCGCTTACCCCAGGCGTCGTGTTTTGGTCATTAACTTCCCTTAAATTTTGTAATCTGGCATTCAATTCCACCAGGTCTTCATTATCTAGAGTTCCAAAAAGCAAACGAATTTTAAAACGTGCCCCCCCCCGCGTCTACCAAACCACGCCGACATCGCGCCGGGGGTAGCGTCTCACTCAAATGTGAAATAATCCCCTCCGTCATCTCGAAACTGGTTTTGATATCTAGCATATCCTCCTTAAAATCTATCCACTTCCAAGGTTCTCCTTCGAAGAGAGCGTATCGGTCATCCTGTAATTTTCTCCAAAGACTCCTGATGACCGATACCTTCTCTTTAATTTATTAATAGAGAAAGATTAATTTATTATACGTCGACTTGTTCAAAATAAATTCCCAGTGGCATTACCTCTTCCCTCTCCCTCGCCTATTTTCCCATCGTAGCGATAGTCTAACCTGCTAGAGAAGGAACAAAGATACATTACTCCCGTTTTTGTGAAAATTTCCTAATGGTTCTCTTTTTAGAACGCCCTACCCCTCTCTTTTGGTGGGACCCCAACGGGTGGTTTTCAACTACTAGTATTCCCTGTCGCCCCAGCTGTTGGGGAAGTGCTTGTTCTCGGGCTTCCGGTGTTGAGCTGGGCCTCCATGCCACCCCTAACCGTGGCATCCATATTGGAACTTCTGGTCTTTCTTCGTGAGGGTCGTCAATGGCTTCGTAATCTCGTTGTTCCTTCTTCCTACCCGCGAGGTTTGTCCTGCTTCCATTTGACTATTTTGCTCACCAGTCTCGGTCTCCTGTCGCCAAGACTCCGAATCCCCTCCATCAATCCTGAGGGATTCCTCCTCCCCTTCTGGCTCGCTCTCCACTTGCACTTCTTCTCTCTCGGTGACAGACGGAATGCCACTAATGGCTCCAAATTCCGTGTCATCTCGTTCAGTGCTAAGTGCTCTCGCTTTCACAACTTCCTCTTGCACCTCTTCTACCACGGTGACCGACGGAATGCCACTAATGGCTCCAAATTCCGTGTCATCGTGTTCAGTGCTACGACTCCTTCTCCCACGACCTCCTCTTGCCCTTCTTCTCTCTCGGTGACCGACGAAATGCCACTAATGGCTCCAAATTTCGTGTCAGCATGTTCAGGGCCAACTATTCTCGCTCTCACGACATCCTCTTGCTCTTCCTCTATCTCAGTGACCGCCGGAATGCCACTAATGGCTCCAAATTCCGCGTCCTCTTATTCAGGGCTAACGATTCGTGCTCTCGCGACCTCCTCTTGCATTTCTTCCTCCTTTCTCTCACCTCCGAGCCTTGTGTCCTTCCCGTTTACCATTGTATCACCTGCCCCTAATCGCAGGGTTACTCGTGAGCCGTGTCTTCCAGTTTGAACCTCGCTCTTGGTTGTTTCTTCACCCATTCCTAAGTGTTATCGTTGGGTATCTTCGGACGACCCTCAACGCCGTTCCCTCCATCTTCCACTCCACGACCTCCTTCCTCTGGTCGTCGGGTATGTTACCCATTTTGGCCAGCTGCTCAAACTTATTGAAGAATAAGTCCATTTGCCCCATCCCCGCCCAGGGCGACATCCCCTCCACTATTCCCTTGTCCTGTCTTCCGGATTATCTCGCTCCTCTATTTCCCATGTTTCGCCTATGTAAACCTCCCCGTAAACCCTTTATGAAAACATCTACCAACGGTACCACTTCTCTTATGGTTTTATGGGCAATCGTGACTCTCTCTCTCTTTCCCCAAGTGGCCATATCTTTTAACTGTAAAAAAAAAAATTTTCTGATATCCCCATTCCCATCCCAAATGTCCTAATAGCTGACTTAGCATATAGCTGTGAGTTATCGATCTTGGTGTGCCTCGTTGTCCTAATTATGTATCTGTTCCTCCATTTCTCGTGGGGGGTGTTTTCAACTTTGATATTGAGCAAACACCAGGTCTAGGGTTTAATTTTTCCGTACTCTCCCTCATCTAAGAAAGAAAATCTGTTATCCTCCAGTTAGCCGATAGCGTCCAATAATTTTCCCGAGCTTCATTAGTTAACCCTCCAACCCTAAACCCTCAACCCCACACCTGACACCAGTTGTAATATAGGGCCGAGTACTTACTTTAAAGCCGAGCATTTACTTGTACATAATACTAGAAGGGAAGGAACAAGATCATGCCACCTGTATGCGACGAGCGGGTCAAATTGATTATTAAAAACATCATTTAGCTTAAGTTAGTTTATTTGTCTAATCAAGATACAATTATTAACTAAGTTCGAATTATTAATCCAGTCAAAATACAATTTATTTAATTTGTTCATTTAATTAGGATACAATTATAAAACAAATTTAAATCATTAATCTATTCAAACACAATCTATTTATTTTGTTCAATTAAATAAGGTTACAAATATAAATAGAATTTAAATCATTAATCTGTTCACATACAATTTATTTAATTTAACTTGTTTATTTAATTAATTTTATTTTAATCCATTTAATTATAATTCATCTATAAACATTTCATTCAATTTATTTCATATTCAGAATTCATTCAATTATAATTTATTTAAAAAATATTTCATTTAAGTTATTTCATATTCAGAATTCATTCAATGATAATTTACAAAATTTAATTATAAGTTACTTATTCAAATTTATATTACTTATTCAATTTGATATTAATATCTTTTGAAAACATTTCATTTGATTTATTTCAAATCAGAACTTCATTCAATTATAATTTACAAAATTTAATTATAAGTTACTTATTCAAATTTATATTACTTATTCAATTTGATATTAATATCTTTTGAAAACATTTCATTTGATTTATTTCAAATCAGAACTTCATTCAATTATAATTTACAAAATTTAATTATAAGTTACTTATTCAAATTTATATTACTTTATCCAATTTGATATTAATATCTTTTGAAAACATTTTACTTAATTTATTTAAAATACATGTTATTGAACTTACATTTATGTTGTGTCGGCCAACACTTACTATTGATATAACTAAAAATATTAACACTTGATATAATTAAAAATATTAACACAAACATTCACAATCACTTAACAATAATTCATCCCCTTATAATATATCATACACTGCACACTCTCCATCCTACCCCCACTCTTCCCCTGCCAGGGGCCTCAGTGTGTCACATCTTACGCCCCTTGTAACTTTCTGTCCCTAGGCTCTCCAACGCCGAGTTTTTGTTGCAGTCCCCCCGCCGTGCCTCTCCCCCTCTCACCCATATTTTCTCCTCCCTTATGTATGTGTCGCTCCTCTAAGTAATGCAAATCTTTGCAAATCATGGCTTCGACTCATAGCCTTGAACGAATGGCCAGCGCTCACATCTTCCCACGCATTTCTTATTTCTTTCTCATCACCTTGAGCCATTTCACTTGCTGTCTCCTCTGTCTCCATCCGGTCTCTCCTTCCCCCTCCTCTATCCCTTACCGGCTATCTCACTTCCACTTACATACATTATCTTAACTTAATTATTAACTTATTTTCTAGCAGACGCTAACGTATGCAAATTCCATTCTCCCCCAGCAGCCCTGCACGTGTGGGCAGCGATAATAACATTTTTTCCCAGGGCTATGAAATGCTAACTCATCTTTCTTCTTCTTATACTAACACATTCTTAATCTATGACATAATGTATTTTATATAATCTATTTCTACACATTCTAAAGATAACATAATAATATATTTCCATTACACTAAGATAATATATTTCCAATATATTACATATTGATATTTATACAATTGAAATATCTCAATTGATCATATTGGCCTTTTAAACTTTGAAAACATTCACATTACGACTATATTATCTCTATAAAGTTTTAAGATTATATGAATATATAATTTTAATTAAGAAAATTGATCTCATAATTGGATTTTCACATAAGATTTTAATATTATTTTAATAGTAATTTAGTATTATTCTAATTTCCTTATATTTTATTTTTATTTACTTTTTGTTTTTTTTAATCTAATCTTATTATGCTAGCTAAAATTGTTTCTATGTTTGTATGTTTGTTTGTAAATAGATTCTCAAAAACCGCTCTAACGATTTTTTTGAAATTCACACCAGAGATAGTATTTATAAAGAAAAATTGAGTTTTATTGATCACATCTCTGGGAAAAATCATCTTCATTAGTTTTTTTTTAATTTAAATAGATATGACGTCACAGCCACCGCCTGTGAGATATATATCTATTCTTAAAATAAAATTAAAAATATCTATATTATATCCATATTTGTTTTTTATTCCATTAATAGATACATTTAAATTATTTGAAATGGTTTCACAACGTTTAGAAGATTTATCTTTATTCGATTCGATATAGGAGAATTAAATGACGTCACATATACAGCGACTCCGTAAATATAAAATATTATACTATACTAGCTAGCTGTTCAATCAGTATATTAGATAAAACATTTATTTATTTTTGTTTTCATACTTACTTAAATTTAATCAGTAATTTAATTGTATATTATTATTGTAAATGTTATCTCTATCTATCTGTGTGCTCTTCGGTAGTCGAAAGTTCGCAACATCCACATTTCTAGAAGTGTCCCTTCATACATTGTGAATCCACCCATAATAATATCTTACTTACTTGAAAATGAAAATCAATTATTTAAAATTATTTATTCATATAATCTTGAATTTTTTCTGTGTTTTATAAATAATTTAAATAGGTCAATATTAGAAAAATAAAATTAAAAATATAATAAAATATAAATATAAATATAAGATAAAGAAAGACTTAATTTCTGCAGTTATTGAATACTAGCTGCTCAGAGCTCCTTCGTCGCTCTTCACATCTAGACGGGGGCTCCGCCCCCTGTACCCCCGAGTGGTACATAGTATTTGGTTGAAAGTAGTAAAAGGTTTTCATCCATTTTGTTTCAATCAATGTATAACATAAAACATTCATTTCTTATTGTGTGATTATTTAAAATATATTTTAATTTAATCAGTAAATTAATTATATATATTTTTATTGAATATGTTATAACTATCTACTCGAAAGTTCTTGGCAGCTACAACCACATTTCTCCAAGTGTTCTTATCCTGAGCCTCTGTTCCATCTTTCTTACGTCATTCCCTGGTGTCCTCATCTTTGGCCCATAAATGCTGGGAAGAATCCTATTCTCAAATACTCTGAATCCACTCTCATCTCCTAAGATCATAGACCATGTCTCACACTCATATAATACAACAGACAAAATAATTGTTTTATATATTTTAATTTTCATTCCCTTTGATAATAATTTTGATGAGATAAGCCTCTTTACTGTATGGTAACAGGCGTTTCCTGATTGCAACTTCGATTTAAATTCTTCTCAAATATTATTATCCTTCGTGATTACATTCAATTTTTCTACATATTCAATTTCTACATTTTGTATGTTAATACTGCTCCTGTTTGTTTCTAAATATATTTATTTATCATTATTAATTTCAAACCTCATCTCTTTTCCTACCTCGATTAATTTTTCCTCGCTATCTGTAATTGCAATTGCCGAATCTCCTATTATATTTAAGTCGTCTGGGTCACCTAATATTTTACAATTGATTTCCGCATCTTACTCTTTCTTTACTACCTTCAAGATATATTTTAAGATCAAAATTTGAAAAAGTTTATCCGGATCTATTGAGTCATGCGTAGGTTTTACTAAAGTCTACAAATAATTAGTGAACAGAGATATTGAATTCGCGGTTTTTTTAATATCTGTCATAATGAAAATATCTTAATTAATGTTGATCGATTTGGCATGAACCCGCAATGATATCGTCTAATATTTCCTCCGCCTATAGTTATAAGTATTGTATATGTTATAATAGAGTATAAAATATTTCTTGATCATTTCATTTTGATATATATATATATATATAATAAATAGTGCACAGGCGCTCTGCGCAGCTAGTGTATATATATATATAATAAATTTATATAAATTAGAAAAATATACCTTTAGATTCACGATGTCGTCTCTTCTGGATTCTCTCCGTTCTTGCTAATATAGCATTCAATTCACGACAACTTTTTTCAATTTCTTTTCGAGTGTCCCTATCCTGATCACTAAAAGCAAAATAAATAAATAAATAAAATAAAAATAAAAAACCAACATACTATTAAAAAGAAATATTAATAAAAAAAATAAAAATGCAATGCTACACCACTTTAAAAAAATAATAAAACAGATCAATAAGATAAATAGAAATAAACAACTTTTAAGACAATAACAAATAAAAATAAGTTGACCTGTGGCCAGGTCCGAACCGACCGACGGTTTGAAGTAAATTAATTACCAGCTACAGAAACAATTTCAAATAATTTTAATATATCTATTAATGTAATAAAAAACAGATATGGATATAACATAAATATTTTTAATTTTATTTTATTTATAATATATATGTAAGACTAGGCTGTGACGTCATGAATGGCTGGATGACGTCATATAATTTTAAATTAAGAAAAAACTAATAAAGATGATTTTTCTCGAGGATAAAACCAATACAAAGTGCCATGATTCGTGGTGATATGTAAAAAATCTCCTCATGTGAAATTTGGTGTGAAAATAACCCTTCCCTTCCTATCGTCGATCGCTAATACTACCACTTCCGGTTTCCGGATTTGCACCAAAAGTTGATCAATTCATCATACTGATGCATTAAGTAAATATACCAAATTCCATCAAAATCCGTTGAGCCGTTCAAGCTGTACACATCTATACGGATGGATGGACGGACGGACAGACATCATGCTAAAAATACTTTTTTCTGTTAAGAAAATGCTTGATTCGTGGAGATATGTAAAAATCTCCACATGTGAAATTTGGTGTGAAAACATTACCTCCCTTACTATCATCGGTCGGTAAAAAGGTAAACCGTTTGTCCCGGTTTGGTGTTTTGGAAATATGGTCACCCTAGTCGTTTTATATTTGAATTTTGATCCTCTTTGATAATAGTTTTGATGAGATATGCCCCTTTACTGCATAATAACAGGCGTTACTCGATTACAACGTCGATTTAACTTCTTCTCGAATATTATTATCCTTCGTGATTACAGATCTTAAGTTTTTAATTATTTATACTTTTTCAAATTCTACATTTTGTCTGTTAAGACTTTGTGTTTTAATACTATTCCTCTCTGTTGCTAAATACTTTGTCTTAGCATTATTAATTTTTATTTGTCAAAATCCAGAATAACCACCTTTCGCAGAGCGGACTGCTGCGAGACGTGCAGGAAGAGAGTCACTTAGGTTC
Organism: Labia minor; assembly: GCA_963082975.1. Classification (NCBI taxonomy): domain Eukaryota; kingdom Metazoa; phylum Arthropoda; class Insecta; order Dermaptera; family Spongiphoridae; genus Labia; species Labia minor. Next base: position 78,570,823 of record OY720344.1, read on the forward strand.
CTGAAGGTGTTTACTTGGATGTTAATTTAGTTGTCAGTTGCTCAATGGTAGCCCGTCTATCTGCAACCGTCGCTCGCCTCTGTCAGCTATGGCCAGTGGTGCATCACATTTGCCACGTCGCTGATTTTAAACAGTCCCATTTTGCCATGCACGGTACACTTTTACCACGGCGGCACAGAAACAGTTCGCAAACTCAGCCGTTTCGGAAATGCTCCCACCCTTAGCCCGAAAACCAATGATCATGCCCTTTTGGACGTCGGATAAATCGCTTCGTTTCTGCATTATTCCAACGATTGAAATGTATTCCAAAGCCTACACACACCCCTTATATACGCTCAACCGCACTGTGCTATATATACTGTGATTGGTTATTTAATGCTTACGTGGAAAGTACGTGGTGGTCATATTAATGTGACTGGACTGTGTATATATATTCGTATAGGCCATGTATTATTAATTTAAGTATTTTTTTAAAATTATCAATATAAACATACATTTATTTTAAATATTCTCAGATTTTAATATTATAATTAAATATACAACTTCTTTCTGACCCTCATATTTAACTCCATCTTTAGAGTAGGTCATTTCCCAACCCAGTGGAAAACAGCCTTGGTGAAAATGATCCTCAAGCCTGGGAAACCTCCAGAGGAGTCAAACTATTAGTCTACTCTCTGCCATCTCTAAATTGTTCGAGAGGGTCTTTCTTTCTAGACTGCGTCACTTTCTGATAGATTTAATCCCAATCCACCAATTCGGCTTTAGAGAGAAGCACGGCACTATTGAGCAAGTACATCGAATTGTTGATGTAATTCTCAAAGATCTTGAAAACAAACGATACTGCTCAGCCGTGTTTCTTGATATATCTCAGGCTTTTGATAAGGTTGGCACAAGGGTCTACTTCTGAAGCTCTATGACATACTCCCACTAATTTATTATAGACTGATTCGTTCTTACCTCGATGGCAGAAGCTTTAGAGTTAAGATGAATAACGCCATTAGTGAGGTTTTTCCAGTTAGATCGGGAGTAGCACAGGATAGTGTTTTGGGGCCTGTTTTGTATTTACTTTTTACAGCTGACTTACCGACTAACCCGAACATAACCACAGCGACCTTTGCTGAAGACACCGCTTTGCTCGCTTCACATAAAGACCCAAGCGTGGCTTCTGCTATGCTCCAGGAAAGTCTAAACCAATTAAGGCCTTGGCTTGAGAAATGGAGGATAGCAGTAAACGAAGACAAATCTGCACACTTGACTTTTACTTTGAATAGACAGGCCTGCCCCGGCATTCCGGACCTATGGCATTCAGATGTGGGGGACCGCTAGCAAATCCAATAGAGACCAAATTCAGCGGTTTCAAAACAAAATTCTTAGACTAATAGTCGGTGCTCCTTGGTATGTCCATAACAGTCTGATTCATAGGGACCTCGGAATAGAAACAGTTGATATGTAAATTAAAAATTACAGCCTTCGCTACAAAGACAGACTCCTTAAACACCCTAATCCCAAAGCCCGACAACTGAGACGAATCAAAAGACTCAAACCACATGACTTGACAAGAAACATTAATAAATAGACCCGCGATTGTGCCCTTGGTGGGATTAGCCTTCAGATTAATAATTCAGTGACATTCCCTTCTTTCTCCTCGACTATTTTCCTAACCACACTTCCAATGATTCACTTTCCTTAACCTCTATATTTTCCTTTTACCTCCCGTCCCCATTTATTACTCTTTGATTATTGTAAACCATGTATTATTGCCTATGGGCAGATGTACAAAGTTAAATGGATGCTAAATAAAAAAAAATTATATATAAGATAAGCTTCATGAGGATCACGGAAAGGTTTATCCATTTTTCATTCCATTTTCACTTCTGACTCTTTCCTAGTTTGCCAGAATATTCTTATTTTTCTCTCTGGGCTTCTTTACTTCCATATGAGGTATTGTTTAATCATTTAGATAGATTAGATTTTAGTTTCTATATTGTCCATTCTGATCTACCATTGGTTCGACTCCCCCAAAATTCGAATGCACGATTGTTACCTTGTTTGTTCTTATTTGCTTATTCTGAACTCGTCCTGCGTACGCAGTTTTATTTAAATTCTAGGATTATCAGTTCACGAGCAACTAATTCTTATAATATAATAGTATCATTATAGTACAATAATCACTCTTTTGAAGTTTAGATAATTACATTTATTTAAATTGTTTTTTTTTTATATCAATGATCTATTTATCTCAGTTAAATGTTTTCTGCAGTTTTATAATCTCTAAAGCCGATAAAAATTATTCCATTTACATGGATTATCCAATCCCAATAAACCACTCTCTATCATAAATTCTAATTACCCCGCAACTTCTATTTAAATATTTTAGTAAATAAATCATCATCGGCGGGTAGATATAATTTGAGTAAAGTGACATAAATTTATGTGTTCAAAAGATAAACAAGGTCAAAACGCATTTGAAATCATTTGTATTTTTTTATATGAGAAAAATATTGTAGAAAATTTGATTTGATTGCATAAGTAGATTTAATCTTGTTAAAATAATTAGATTGGCATTTTTACTCAATTAGTTTACTACTAGATAGAAAAAGATGTTTGCAGCGTAAGGCTAATTTCAGTGCTTTACTCTAAATATTTACAAAATTACATCTTAAAAACATACAAAGTAAATAAATACATACAAAATAAAAAATAATTTTTTTTAAATACTCTATTTTATTAAATTCCTATAACCATTTTAAAATGAATAAATTTAAATATGTATAAGATTTTTCTTTTTTAATTATTATAAAACAAACACTACATTTTTCATTTATTTTATAGATTTTATACTAGCTGCTCAGACCGCCTTAGGCGTTCTTTGCCCCCCTGTACCACCAAAGTGATACATAGTAATTTGTTGAAAAATAACTTTTCATTTATTTTATTTTTTTTAACAAAATGGTCTATATCAGTGATTCCTAAAGTGTGCCTTCCGGCTCTCAGGGGGATAATAATTTTAAAAATAGTTTCGTTCAATTAAATAAAAAGAGTTTTGTTTATTAATTTATTAAAATAAAATAAGTATGATAAAAAAAATTCTTTATATTAATCTTAATATAGAAAATTGAATCTGTTTCATTTGATTAGGTGAATTTTGTATTACGTTGCAAAATGTAAGTTAATTATGAATAAATACTGATTTCATTGATTAATTCGACCTTATCGTCTCTAAAATTGTGTTATATATATATTAATAATTAGGAATAATTAATAATAAATTTGAGATATATGAGAAAACATAAATCAAAACTCTTGATATAATAAATGAAATCATTTATTATTATATAAGTTCTAGGCTATTTCCATTCGATTCCAAACCGATTTTCTCCAATATTATATCTTTAATTTCTTTCATATAAGGACTAAGGCTTTACTCTACCCACAGGATGGTTCTAGATTTATAAATAAACTTAATGTTTGCCTTTCATCAACCATACCTCCTCCATCGCAACATTTTAAAAGGACCATTTTCATATTCACATAGGTGTATAATATAATTTAAATTATTTAATTTTATGAGATATTTTCTATATTAGTAACGACATCATTTAGTTTTTTGTCTGATTATACATGTATTTAGAACCTTAAAATTTTCTTTATTTTTAATTTACATTGTGACAAAAAAGTTTCTGCAATTTCTAAATAAAACGCAAAAATAGTTAATCTTCTTCAGTATTTATTTTGTCTCCTCCAAAATATGCCCCTTCTGAAGCAATACACGTATGCCAACGCTTCTTCCAATCTTCGAACCATTTTTTATAGGCATTGGCCGGAATGGTGTTCAGCTCTCTCGTCGCATTCTGTTTTATGGTCAGTATGGAGTCAAAACGGGTTTCCCGGAGTGGCAATTTTAGTTTTGGAAAGAGGAAAAAGTCACACGGGGCCAGATCTGGACTATACGGTGCCTGGTCGATGGTATCTATCGAGTATTTTGCCTTAAATGCGTTCACAATCGTGGCTCGATTAGATGGCGCGTTATCGTCGTGCAAAATCCACGAATTGTCTACTTACAATTCCGGCTGAATACGACGGACCCGTTCACGCAAACGCCTCAAAACAGTCACATAATACTCCTTATTGATCGTTTGTCTCTCTGGAACGTATTCATGTTGCACCACTCCACGAATACCGACAAAAACAATGAGCATCACCTTGATTTTTGAGCGGCTCTGGCTTGATTTTTTGGAAACTTTTTTGTCACAGTAGTATAATATTCTTATTTTTTTGTAGAATTTTTACAGTTGATGAAAATAATTTTAAAGTCGCTCTAGAGAGAAACACATTTATTAAGTAGTTAATATTATTAATAATATTAAACACTAAAAATATATCAAAAAAGTTTTTTATATCTTTCTGTTTATGCTTTTTTTCATCACCTATCTAGATATAAACAACCAAGAGATTTAAAGAGAATTAAAGATTATAAAACTTTTAATTGCTTTATATGAAAATTGCTTTACATAAAAAAATAAGAGTATTATCTTTTATACACATACATACGTATAATAAAAAAATAATATTGAAATATCTTTCAAGTAAGTATATATATATAAAGTAAAAAAAATAACTAACAAAAAATAAAAGATATTAAATATTTTGGAAACTTTACTAAAAAGAATGGATAACTTTGATTAGAGAAACAAAAGAAAACGAATCTATGCACATAGAAATAATAAGTTAATCTAAATTGAAATTGAATTAAAAGGAGTTTTCGTTAATATCAGACTTGAGTGATAACTTCGGAATAAATATTTAACTATAAAGATTAAAATATAATAACAACGTTTTGATCATTTAGTTATTTTGCTATCAATCATTTATCATTCGATTTAATCGAATTGTTTAGTTTAAATTTAAACGATCTACGCCCTCTGAATATTTAATATCCTACTTAAATAAGTAGTCGACTTCATCATAGTAAACATCCCTCATTGAACTTAATGCCCTGTTGCACCTAAATATGCGATTATTGTAATTATAGGCATATCTTAAAGATAAATGAGCCGTTTATTTTGAAAGTGGCCTAGGTCCGTTTTTTACTTTTTTTGCCAGTTACAATAGTTAGTTGTACAACTTTATGTGTATCAGTGAAGTATTTGAGGTTGTTTATATTCCAAGCAAATACGATTAATTTTTGACACATTAGTTTTCAGAATTACTTCAATAAGTAAACCGTGTAGTATGAAAGTTACCTAATAATGTTAAATTCTTTATCTAATACTTATGTTCATATGCGTCCACGCTTTTTTGTTGGGCATATGTAAAGGATAATATTCAAGGTTTAATTATTATTTTATTTTCTATTTTTTAGAGCATTTTTTATTAAAAACCGTGTATATTAATTTATTTAATAATATGATGTTGCATAGTGAAAAGTGGCATCTCATCTATGCATACCCAAACAAATATCTTATCTTATTATGCTAGCTAAAATTGTATATATATAGCCATGGGTTCTCAAAAACCGCTCTAACGATTTTTTTCAAATTCACACTAGATATAGTATTTATAAAGAAAAATTAAGTTTTATTGATCACATTTCTGAAAAAGTACATCTTCATTATTTATTTCTTGATTTAAAATTATATATGGGTGGCGTCAAAAGTGGCATCCATTTTTATTTTTTACTTGAAATTGTATTAATATTTTTTTGATTTAAAATATTTTAAAATTTATTATTTAATTTCGAAATAAAATTAAAAATATTTATTTTTAATAAAATATATATATATATTTATTAATCTCTCTCAAAAAAAAATAAGTTGACCTGTGGCCAGGTCCGAACCGACCGACGGTTTGAAGTAAATTAATTTCCAGCTACAGAAACAATTTCAAATAATTTTAATATATCTATTAATGTAATAAAAAACATATAGGCATATAACATAAATATTTTTAATTTTATTTTATTTATAATATATGTATATATTTATATGTAAGACCAGGCTGTGACATCATGAATGGCTGGATGACGTCATATAATTTTAAATCAAGAAAAAACTAATAAATATGATTTTCCCGAGGATAAAACCAATACAAAGTGCATGATTCGTGGTGATATATAAAAAAATCTCCTCATGTGAAATTTGGTGTGAAAATAACCCTTCCCTTCCAATCGTCGATCGCTAATACTACCACTTCCGGTTTCCGGATTTGCACCAAAAGTTGATCAATTCATCCCACTGATGCATTAAGTAAATATACCAAATTTCATCAAAATCGGTTGAGCCGTTCAGGCTGTACACATCTATACGGACGGACAGACGGACAGACGGACGGACAGACATCATGCTAAAAATACTTTTTTCTGTTTAGAAAATGCATGATTCGTGGAGATATGTAAAAATCTCCACATGTGAAATTTGGTGTGAAAACAATACCTCCCTTACTATCGTCGGTCGGTAAAAATAAACAAAAACAACAAAACGAATACGGGTTGCTAATACAGTAAAAAAAATGTTATTTTATTATCTAAATATATTAGTCTAGCGGGTAGAGATACTGTTTTGACTGAGTGCGAGTGGAGTTCGAAGGTCGAACCTTGACAAGAGCATCGATATTTAAAAATAAAAATAAAAATAATAAATTTCTTAATTTTTTTTTTTATTTATTTTCGCGTTTATTTTTTAATAAATTCCTATTTTATATTTATTTATTCATTGTTCTTTTATTAAATTTAATATTTATTAATATTATTTATTATTAATTTATATATTGATGACGTCACAAATGACATTCATATTGAAATTTGACTCCCGCCTTTTTTTAAAAGATATTGTATTAATATTTTTTTTATATTTAAAATATTTTAAAATTTTTTTTAATTTCGAAATAAAATTAAAAATATATATTTTAATAATATTTTATAATTATAAATTACGATATATATTTATCATTCTTCCAATAAAAAAAAATATTCATGCCTTAGAAACATTCCTAATAACCCCAAGTTTCATTCATTTTAATCAGATTGATGCAATGATGCAACATTTAATAATTGTAATAAATAATTAAAGAATTGTATAACAGCTCCGTGTCTCAAGTATTAATATTACCAGCCAAACCCAATAATAATGAATTATTTTTTTTTAACTTAATTACCGAGCCGAAGCTCGGGGTCCCAGTATGATCTTAATATATTGTGAGAATTAGATAAATAATAGATATTTATTTAAATGAAATAAAATTATTTAATTTACAGAATGAAAATGTCTATAATAATGTCTAAACATTTTTTCTTTATAATTTTACATCAGGGGTGGGCAACTCGCGGCCCGCAGGCCAACTGCGGCTCGCGTGCACATAAACTGCGGCCCGCGGACATATTTAAAATTTATATGGTGGCCGGCCCTTATGCAAATGTTTTAATGATATTTATCAAAATATTGAGTTATTTCTCTAATTAGAAAATAACATACCAAAAAAAACATAATTTTTTTGGCAATAGTGGTTATTTTATGATAAATTTTCTTTACCGTTTTCTGAATACATGATTTTCATTTACCTACAAAACCAATGTTAATGGCCCGCTTAAGTTTGATTGTTTTCAATTTTGGCCCGCATTAAAAAAAGGTTGCCCATCCCCGTTTTACATTATAATAATACTAATTACAGTAGTTATAATATATGGGGAATTTTCAACTTTGACTGCCGATTTGACCATGTTCCCAAACGAATTTTAAAAAACCAAGACCACTTTACAATTATGTACACTTTTTTAAGCTCTACTCGAATCCAAAATCGAAACTTTTTTAATACGTTTTTTTATACATTTTGAACGTTCCTGAATCATATTCACTAAGGTTGAGAAAAATGTCTGTGTGTGTGTATGTGTGTATGTATATGACCAAGATTACGCAAAAACGGTTTGAGCTAGAATGATGAAATTTGGTACATGGGCATTATTCAAAATTCATAGTTTTCATCCTCATCTTGAATCACAAAAGAGAAATTCTCGCTGAAGTCAATTGATTGATATAATGGCTTGATTTGGCGCGCAGTTATCCTTTAGACTTTTAAAATAGCTCGACTGACTTTTTGCAATATAAGAATTTGGGATCAATTTTTCTATTTTTGTTGTTAGTTCATCAATAAATTCATCAATGGTTGAAGTTTGAGTTATCATCTGTGTCCTGTCTGTAGCTACCCACTGTTTGAATTCGATCCTATCTTCTTCCTCATAGTTTTCAAACTTTGTTTGTAAGAATGCTGTTAAACTTTCCTTCGATGGACATTTTTAGGTAAAAATATTTTATTTAATATTAAAATGTCTAATTATTAACAAAATTCAGCCATTGAGACTCTCATATTGCTCATAATTAATGTGTTGTAACTTGCAGTGGTCTTAGTAAATAGAAGGAGGCAAATACACAAAACTTTTATTTTATTAAATTAAAGCCCATTTCATGTAGATAATTTAGGAAAAAAAAGTTCTTGATTATCTCATTACCTTGTCGTGATATTTCATTTTACGCTAAACTTTGTTTGTAATTTTAAAATTTTATAATGTCCAACATATAATTTTTTTAAAAATATTTTGGGGTCCGTTATATTTTTTTTACAATTCCTCATAGTTATAAGAACATGCCTTAAAAATTTCAACAAGATAGGAGGTTAAATAAGTGAATGAGAAATTATTTTCTTCTCCAATACACGTTTTATTTGGCCTTATCCGAGACTCGGAAATTTAAAAACGCCAATCTTTAAACTGCCATTACTCAAAAACTATGTGAGATAAAAAATTAAAATTTGGTGGTGTTTTTCATGTTTATAAATAGAACATATTTACCAATTTTCATAAAAATCTGAGATTTTGGGTGAAAAAATGACTATTTTCTGGTTGAATTGACGTGGAATGACCCTAATGATAGTTTAATAGTGGTTTTTTTACTTTCCCGCATACTTCGTATAAGGGAAGTATTGGAATCGTCAAAAATTTCGACTTCGAGATTTAGATAGATCTTGACGTTTTAGACCTCCCTGAGTCGGAAAATACCATTTTTCGAATTATGTCTGTGTGTGTATGTATGTATGTATGTATGTATGTATGTAATGTCTGTAAGCAAATTTACTCAAAAACTAATCAAGCTAGGACTTCGAAATTTGGTACACCGATATTATTGACAGTTTCTAGATTTCTATCAAAATTTCGTCAAAATCGGTTAACCGGAAGTGGTACTTTACCTACACTGGTTGCGTTTACCTTTCAAGTAAAGTACCAGTTTGCTTCGAGATATTTGATTCATATTTTGTATATAGATTTAAAAATATGAAAAAAATTGAGATACCAAATTTCATCATGATCTGACTACCGGAAGTGAAATTTTACCTATACAAGTAGCGTTTCTTTTTTACCGACCGACGATAGTAAGGAAGGTATTGTTTTCACACCAAATTTCCCCTATGGATATTTTTAGGTACATATCTCCACGAATCATGCATTTTCTTAACAGAAAAAAGTATTTTTAGCATGATGTCTGTCCGTCTGTCAGTCCGTATAGATGTGTACAGCCTGAACGGCTCAACAGATTTTATGAAATTTGGTATATTTACTTAATACATCAGTTGGATGAATGGATCAACTTTTGGTGCAAATCCGGAAACTGGAAGTGCTAGTATTGCCGATCGAAGAGAGGAAGTGAAGGGTTATTTTCATATCAAATTTCACGTGAGGACATATCTCCACGTTTTATGCACTTTGTATTGGTTTTATCCTCGAGAAAAATCATCTTCATTAGTTTTTTCTTAATTTAAAATTATATGACGCCACCCAGCACTTCATGACGTCACAGCCAGCCCTTATATATTATAAATAAAATAAAATTAAAAATATTTATATTATATCCATATCTATTTTTTTACATTTAAAATATCAGTTAACCGGAAGTAGCACTTTATTCTATATATATATATATAAATGTTACCAAATATCAAATTTGACACCAATAAACTAATACGAACTGGCTCTTTATCAATACCAAGTTTACACATTCTAATTATTCATTCACAACTCTTTATACCTATTTATATGCGGGAAAGTCTAGGGGAGGACACTCCCGCTTTTTTTGCTTGTGAAGATAAAGAATCCAGAAAACCTCCAATATATATATGTATGTATTTGATAAATTATATCCAACAGAGAACAAAATAATTTAAATAAATTTGGAATTATATTGAAGCAGCAACTATTAATTCCAATATCCTACTCCTATTTATAACTATATAGTATATATATATATATATATATATATATATATATATTGATATATATTTAGATAAATCATTTGATAGTCTCCATCTGTTCCAGCGTAAATGGTATTTAAAGCAATACGAGTTTATTAGTGGTCGAGTGAATAATTGCAATTACAACTGAAACGGTTTATTGTTCTTCGTGGACTGCACTGCTAACCCCGTCAACTCCCCTCCTTTTCACCTCTTAAATGACTATCAAATACAAGAGGAGTAATCCTATACATTGACAAATAAATCATCATTCCATTTGATTAGGCCTGTTCATCTCTTTGTATTCGTAGAGGAAACAAAAAGAAAGGGCTAGAACCCGTATAACCTCAATGGACATTCCAATAGCCAATGTTTCCATTAATTGGCAGTTCTATTGATTTACAATATAACAGGGACTATTGGTGAAAAATAATGAATCAAAATTCTACTCAATATGACAGTTGAGAAAATTTATTATTATTTAATCTCCATCACTATTTAGACAAGTTAACTTATGAAATTTTCATTATAAAAAGATTTAATATGTCTAGTTTTATTTTATATTTTATATAAGAATTCATATAGAAAAATAAAAATTTAAATGGATCATTTATATTTTAAATAAAACCAAAGAAATATAAGTTTGAAAAAACATTTAATAAAGTTGAATGATGAAATATGTGCATATTTTTGCATATTGATTGAATCAAAGTACCAAGTATGGAAATGTAAAATTAAATTAAATATTGAAGAAAGCATTCATTTAAAAAATAATACCTACTTAATGAAATTAATATTTAAAACTTCTTTCTAATGACTATTGAACTCAAAAGTTTAATAGAGATAATTTCAATATATATATATACATATATGTATTTATGTATATATATATATATACATTCTAACATTGTATGACCACAGCGTCATTGGTCTTCCAATCGGTTTCCCCACAAATAGACGTTTCGCCAGTCATTCCTCTCCCATTACTGCCCATCGCTTCTCCCTTTTAATCCTCTATGTCTGCCTGCATAGAGGTCATGCAGTTCCTCCTTATGCAGGCACCGCCATCTTTCACCTCAACTTTCTTTACCCTTATTTTAAGAATCTTATTTTAAATATGTACTCTAAATCTACTCTCGTCTTGCAAAGTCATAAGTTCACGCCTTAGACCCGTATAATACAATCGGCCAAATAATTGTTTTATATATTCTAATTTTGATTTCCTTGAATAATAATTTTGACTTTTAAATTTCGTAACTTTGTTTAAAAAATTTATATATCCTTATTTTAATTATCATATTTTAATAATCATATTTTATTATTTTTACTAAACAGGCAAATTAAATAGGTAATTAAAATAAAAAAAATATAGTTTTTATTTTTTTCTTCTTAAAAATAATAATAAAAAATCTGGAGTGTCTCCACTCTACTATCACGCAAATTTGAATTGGATTAATTAACACATATATTATATTTAAATTAAATTTAATTAATTATAAATTATAAATAAAAATAAATAAGTAATATTTATTAAAACAGCGCGTTTGGCTCTTTGTTGATGACACCACGTTACATGCTGGCGCGTGATTTGCAGTGTTAAAAAATTAATTTCGATACTTTCAGCGATTCAATCAAGCTGAAATACTATATATAGCAGTTTCATACAATTTTTAATAATGTGAAAAACTATCAAACATATATCTTTATTTTTACGGTTAGTTTAGAGGAAAAAATAATGAAAACTTGGTAGGTAATGACCCTCTTCCGAATGAACTACATTTCTCAAAAATTGATACTTAAAACTACGAATTTTGAATAATGCCCGTGTACCAAATTTCATTATTCTAGCTCAAACCGTTTTTGCGTAATCTTGTCTACATTCACACACACAGAAGGAGACGGACATTTTTCTCAACCTTAGTGAAAATGATTCAGGGTCCTTCAAAGCGTATAAAAACATCATAATCTTGACATCGAAAATTTTCGTGATCGCAATACTATCTCTGACGAGATCGTAAAAAAGTATTTTAAACTTTATTTAAAAACACATTGATAAAATATTTAGCATATGATTAATATGATATTGTACAAGATTTTTAATTTCTAAGACATCACCTATTTTTATTAGATATTAGATTTTTATTTAGAAAATGTTAAATAAACATAATTGAAAATAAAGTTTTATAGTATTTCAGAAACACTTAAGTAAGAGAAGAAGAGATTGGTTAAATAGAATGATGTCAGTGTAATAGGGAGTTAGAAATTGAAACAAAGACAGTTCATTATATATAAAAGAGAGAGAGAGAGAGAGGGAAATAGAGATAGAAAGTGTTTGATTACAAACGATTTAATATCCATTTTATAATATTTTTTAAATTGCTAAATAGAATAAAATGGAGGAAGATTGAAGTTTAATAATTAGAAACGCAGCCATTGGTGAGTTTGAATTAAAACATCATCTCGAGATGAAAGGAATTTATTTTTAGAGAAGGAATCAAAGGGCTAAAATTTTCGTGCAAAAGAGCGTGACAGAGAGAGAGATCAGGCGAGATGGGGTTGATGAATGAATTTCAATACTATCATTAACAAATGACTAAATTGTAAATAAAGAAAACAACAAAACCATTGCAAACATTAAACATTAATTTGGCTATAAAACGAAATTGTTTTATATCAAAGTATATATTAGAATCACATAGAGAATATTCTATTTAACTTAATTATATAAAACTTTATTTCAAATGTTTTTTAATTTTACTATTGAAATTCTATTTAGATGCCAACAATACAGTTTAACTAGATCTAAAAGTTTTGTTTGATTTTTAATATTTATTAAATTTATTAGTCACAATTTGTAGTTTTTCTAAAAAATAAACCCGTCCTGATGGCTGTTTATGAGGGTGAAAGAGAATTTTATTTACTTAAAAAAATTAGCATTAAAATCCAAATTCAAAGCCACCTTTTCTTCGGGCTCGTATACTCAAGTTTTGAAAGAGAAGAATGTCCGCAGAGAAGCTCGTAATCGACGTATTTCATGAGAATCTTCTACTACCATTACCAGGATATATACACCTCCTATACACAGAGCCTAAAGAACGGATTGATATCTGAAGAGTCAAATAGGCCAAGGTGAATTCTTTTTCCATTTAGACCTAGCCTAAGCCCCTAACATCTATGGGATAGGTGGATAGTTTCCAGCAAAAAAAAAAATGCTGAGAATGTACAAAGTTGTAAAAATAATAATAATATTAAATATAATTTAATATTTAAATTTGAATATTTTATCATTGATATGCCCAGACTAATGACAGGCACCCTACTTATTTATAACTTCATTTAATATGGTGTGAATTGATTCCTCGATCTCGAATTTCATGGTTATATTATGAAATCAATTACTTTTTCTATCAATTCAATATTTATACTCAATACATCTAAATTTAACATTTCAGAATTAATTTGAAATAAAAGATAGATAATAAAATCAAAAAAGAGAGTACATTTATATATCTTCTTTAACCAAAACAAGAATATCTTCGAACAATGATTTGAAAGAAAAGAAGTGTTGTAAAGTCCTGTTGAATTTCAAACTGCTACTTTAATTTTATCAAGACGGCATTTAACAGATTGCGCTATCTCAAAAGTCATCCCAGATCGCAATTATCCTAAAAGTCAAGCTAAGACTAACGATCAGCAGTAACTACCACACCATGTTTCAACGTTCTGTGAAAATGTAGTCTCTAAATTGAAGTATGTTTACTTGTAAAATCAAAAGAATAAAAGATTTGAAAAAAATAAGGTTTTATAATAAATTATTATAATTAACACCAAAAATTATTCTATTCAACCATACATGTATATATTATTCCTTTTATTCTGAATTAATATTTAGAAAAATTTCACTAATATAACGAGAAAAATTGACATTTGCATATGAAAGTATTTACAAAAAAACATATATTTCGATTAATGTTAATATATTCCAATATTAAATACATGTAAATGAAATAATATATATATATATATATATCTTTATTTATTGAACTGTGCAAATGATATAGCATATTGAATATGCTATATCTCATGTTTTCTTTTATCAGGTTTTACGAATTTAACATTAAATAGAAATTTATAGATAAATATATATAAATTATATTTATAACTTCTTTTAACCTTAGTGTATATAGTTTAGGATAGAGGGCTTATTAAGTATTTATTAAGTATTAATGTAAGATAAGCAGTTAGTTTAATTTTGATTGTGTATATAATATATTCTATAAATAACGTGTAATTTAATTATTCTTTTAGATATGTATTATTTAAATGTGTAAATATTCTAATAATTGTATAATAATTGTAAATATTCTTTTAGAATTAATAAAATCACGACAAAAACGAAGAAACCTTTCTCTCATTTGAAAGCCACCTTACAAATTAAATTACCTGGAAATTTTTAGAATGGATACAAGCCGATTGGAAGAAAATAAATTATATGTACACATCATAAAAACAAATGAAAATGAATTTAGACTGGAAGGTCTTTCGCTAGATAAAATCTTATGGTATGCACTTCCAGACGAATATCAATATTTGGCAGATCACAAGGTACTTATTCAAAAATCATCAATAAAAAACGCTATTGTGGCTATAAAACCTATTAATGGTTATCGGAAAATAGGACTTAAAATAGACGAAAATTTAATGAAAGAATATTTCGATGAAGACGATAACCTTTGCTATAAAAATATTCCATTGGAAGAAATAAATTCAATTCAATCGGAATTAAAGTATAATCAATCTGATGAAGAAAATGTTTTAACTAAAGAAATAAATGATTTGAAGTTAAAAAAATATTTAAATGAAATAAATTTTCACGAGGTGGAAAAAAAATTTATTTTAAACAAATTTGATAAAAAACACAATCCGATAAAATGGTTTGAACAATTTGAAAAAGAATGCGAAAGACACCATGTTGATTTGGATATTGATAAAGTTGAAATTTTACGTTTTTTTGTTTCGGGCCCAACCAAAGATTGGTATGAGGCTAATTTAAAAAAAATTGGATTAGAAAAATGGAATTCATGGAAACATTCATTTTTAAATGTATTTATAGATAAAGGATGGTCTATAATTAGAAAAGCTTATAATTATAAATATCTAGGCGGATCATTTATAGATTATGCGATATGTAAAGAGAATTTATTATTAGAGGCTGAAAATAAGAGTCGAGTTGAAGCAAGAATTAATATGATTGTTGTCGGATTACCAATGGATATTCAAAATCAATTAGATAGGGAAGAAATTACAACTATAGAAAAACTTTTTACAGAATTAAGGAAATTAGACAATAGATTTAATCAAAAGAAAATTGAATCGAATTTTAATGAAAATATTAAACAAGGAAAATATGAACAAAAACTTAAATTTTCTAATTTTTTAAAAAAACCATGTTTCATTTGCGAAAATCTTGGATGGTTTAATCGTTTCCATCCAAGTAACGAATGTAGAAATAAAAGTTTGTTTGAAAAGAAAATACAAATGAATAAATCCAATTATGGCAAAAATGAAACAGAAAATAAAATTTCTTTAAACTAGAAAGCCCGGGAAGATTGAATCCATTAATAAAAATAAATGTAATTATCAATGGGAAAATAAAAACTAAAGCCATTTATGATAGTGGTTCTAATGTTAGTTTAATAAACAGAAGAATCACTAATCTTTTAAAATTAGATACCATTGATTCTGAAAATAGTTTTAAAACTTTCAATGGATTCAACTTAAGCACTGCCCGGGGTAATGTTATATTACAAATTGGAAATGTCAAAAATCGATTAAAAGTATACATAATGGATGAAAATAAATTTTCATATGACATATTATTAGGTCTCGACGCTATTCAAAATTTTAAACTGATACAAGATGAAAATTTGAAAATTTTACAAAGAATTGATAATAATAAAATAATTAAATTGGATGAGATTTCATTTGATAAGAGGACTAATGATGTTATTAATGAAGATACAATTGATGAAAATATTAATGATACTTTTGATAAAGAATTTAAGATGAATTTAAATCACATAAACAATGAAAAACAAAAATCAATGATAACAAATTTAATCAAGAGTTATAAACATATATTCGCTAAAGATAAATTCGACGTTGGAAAGGTGAAGTCAAAAGAAGCAGAAATTAAATTAATAAGAGAAGAATATGTAAATTCTCGTCCATACAAATGTTCTATACCAGATGAAAAAGAAATTAGATCACAAATTAAACAGTTACTAGAAGCAGATTTAATAGAAGAATCAGATTCGCCGTTTTCTTCCCCTGTAACTCTTGCTTATAAAAAACAAGAGGGGCGTAAGTCGAGATTATGCATTGATTTTAGAAAATTAAATAATTTAATAATACCAGAATGTTACCCTTTTCCAACTATTAACGATGTTATAGAAAAAGTATCCAACTGTAAATATTTTACAGTCATCGATATAAATTCTGCATTTTGGAATATAGTTCTTACAGAAAAAGACCGAGAGAAGACATCTTTTATAACAAAATTTGGTAAATTTATGTTTAAAGTGCTTCCATTTGGATTAAAGAATTCGCCAACAATTTTTCAAAGAATTTTATCAAATATCATAAGAAAAAATAATCTATCCGAATTTTGCATTAATTATATCGATGACATTTTACTATTTTCAAGAACATGGGATGATCATATTAAACATATTGAAGAACTGTTAAAAGTTATGGCAGAAGAAGGGTTCAAGCTCAACTTATTAAAATGTACATTTGCAAATAAATCTGTTAAATATTTAGGCCATTTACTTGAGGAGAACAAAATTTCACCAGCCCGTGAAAACCTTGTTGCAATAAAGAATCTCCAAAGACCAACTGATAAATCGGGAGTGCGTAGCGTTTTAGGATCAATAAATTTTTACCTAAAATATATTGAAAATAGTTCTGAAAAATTTGAACCATTGCATAGATTACTCAAGAAGAATATCCCATTTATTTGGACAGATGAATGTGAAAAAAGTTTTAACATGATAAAGGAGTATTTATGTTCTTCACCAATTTTATCGATTTATGACATAAATAAGGATATATATATTGAAACAGATGCGAGCTATAAAGGTATGGGAGCCACCTTAAAACAACCACAAGATGATGGAAAACTACACCCGGTAGCATATTTTTCGAGAAAATTATCTGAAAAAGAAAAACGGATGGACATAATACATTTAGAATGTAAAGCTATTAAAGATGCTATAAAACATTGGCAATATTATGTTATTGGTCGGCAATTTACCGTATGCTGCGATCATAAACCATTAGAAAATTTGAAAACCAAAGCTAGAACGGATGAAATACTAGGTGATTTGGTTAATTACTTATCCCAATATAATTTTAAAATTATTTATAAGAAAGGGAGGGACAATGTTTTACCTGACTTATTATCAAGACAACCAGTTTTGGAATATTTTGAGAATGAAGATGCTATTCAAGTGGTAAATTTAATAGAATTGAATGAAATAATAAAAGATCAGAAAGAAAACATAGATGAACTAAAAACAGCATGGACAAACACCGTACGACGTAATAATATTACATTCAAAAATTTAAGAGGAAAATTTAGAATATTCGTTTCAGTCAGTTTTGGCATTCAACTAATACAAAGAGTACATGAATATTATGGTCATATTGGAGCTGCACATCTGAAAGAAAGGATAAGAAAATATTATTATTTTAAAAATATGGATAAGTTGATAGATACATTTTGTAAAAGCTGTTCGATTTGCATAGAAAATAAGGTTCGTAGGAGTAGACTAATTGGTTTAATGTCAAAACTAGGCCCAGCGACAGAACCATATGAGATCATGTCTATTGACACGGTTGGTGGATTTGGAGGTAATAGATCACCAAAGAAATATTTACATATCTTGTTAGATCATTTTAGTAGATACACTTGGATTTCAACATCAGTAAGCCAATGTTCTAGAGATTTTATAAAGATGATTGACCCAATAGCAAAGAAAAACAAAATTAAAATTCTGTTAGCTGATCAATATTCGGGATTGCAATCTACAGAATTTCAAAAATATCTTACTGGGATGAATATCAAATTGATATATACCTCGATTGACTGTCCACAATCGAATGGACTTAATGAGAGGTTAAACCAGACGTTGGTTAATCGAATCAGGTGCAAGGTGAATAGTGGAGATAGAAGAGCTTGGTCGAAAATTGCGGAAGAGTGTGCGTGTGAATATAATCGCACTATTCATACAGCAACCAAGTATGAACCTGGCTATCTACTTTTCGGGAAACAATCCAGTATTTCTCCTTTCGAAATAAAAAGTGATCTATTAGAAGATAGAAGAAGAGCCTTGTTAAATTCTTCAAAAAACTTTGAAATAAACAAGAGAAGATTTGACAAGAACAGAAGAGAGTATGAATTTTCTGATGGGGATGAAGTTTACATAGAAAATGGAAATAAACTAAATAGGAAAAAATTGGATAAAGTAAGAATAGGTCCTTATAAAATTTTAAAAATAATTTCTTCCTCGATATATAAAGTTAATTGGGGGAAAAAGGGAAAACTTGTTCATTCAAGCAAATTATCACCTTTTCAGTGAAAAAGTGACCTTTGGGGGGGAGGTATAAATTATATTTATAACTTCTTTTAACCTTAGTGTATATAGTTTAGGATAGAGGGCTTATTAAGTATTTATTAAGTATTAATGTAAGATAAGCAGTTAGTTTAATTTTGATTGTGTATATAATATATTCTATAAATAACGTGTAATTTAATTATTCTTTTAGGTATGTATTATTTAAATGTGTAAATATTCTAATAATTGTATAATAATTGTAAATATTCTTTTAGAATTAATAAAATCACGACAAAAACGAAGAAACCTTTCTCTCATTTGAAAGCCACCTTACATATATAGAAAAAAAAAATTATATTAAAATATTGAATATACCTATATTCGCTGAGATATGATTTTTATAAAAAAAAAAAAAAATATGATCTACAATTAATATGTGGGTAAAGGAGGGGTTAGAAACTTTATTTTAACTCGCCATCATTATGTCAATAAATTTCTTTAACAGTTTTCCCATAGTTAAAGTCATTTTATCATTTTATCAATTTCATTATTATAATATTACCTATTATCTTTTTCAAATGTTTACTTTGAATTATTTATTACAACCAACATAAAAAATAGATCGACTGTCCTAAATCTAAATCATCGAATAGAAGAGTAGTAATAACCCAATAATTATAAACATTTCATAAATTCATAATTTAAAAAAGTTATCAAAATATAATAAATAATAATATATAATAAATAAATATAATTTTATCAAAACAATCAACATAATTATATTGAATGGTGATCCAGTCATGGATTTGGATAAAACTTTACAAGTGGGTTCCTTTTTACCGACCGACGATAGTAAGGGAGGTATTGTTTTCACACCAAATTTCACATGTGGAGATTTTTACATATCTCCACGAATCATGCATTTTCTTAACAGAAAAAAGTATTTTTAGCATGATGTCTGTCCGTCCGTCTGTCCGTCTGTCCGTCTGTCCGTCCGTCTGTCCGTCCGTATAGATGTGTACAGCCTGAACGGCTTAACGGATTTTGATGAAATTTGGTATATTTACTTAATGCATCAGTGGGATGAATTGATCAACTTTTGGTGCAAATCCGGAAACCGGAAGTGGTAGTATTAGCGATCGACGATAAGAAGGGAAGGGTTATTTTCGCACCAAATTTCACATAAGGAGATTTTTTTACATATCACCACGAATGTATTGGTTTTATCCTCGGGAAAATTATCTTCATTATGTTTTTCTTAATTTAAAATTATATGACGTCACCCAGCCCTTCATGACGTCACAGCCTCGGGTAACGCCGGCTACTTCAGCTATATATTATAAATAAAATAAAATTAAAAATATTTATGTTATATCCATATCTGTTTTTTATTACATTAATAGATATATTAAAATTATTTGAAATTGTTTCTGTAGCTGGAAATTAATTTATTTCAAACCGTCGGTCGGTTCGGACCTGGCCACAGGTCAACTTATTTAATTCGAAATATACTTTTCTTATGCAATTTTTGCGGGTCCCTTCTAGTTTACGAGATAAAAATTATTAAAATTTGCATATAAATCCATTAATATTCTATTTAGCTACCATGTTTTATTAATTTAACCATCAGAGGGCACCACTAATTTTCGGTAATTTTTCAGTTCGGATTAGATATAGAAAAATTAAAAAAATAATTAATTAAATAATTTCCCTATATCCAAACCTAACCATAAAAAGCGAAAATTAGAAATAAGTGAATAATTAGTGAATTAGTTAATAAAACATTACTTAATGAGATCATATTTCGAGGTTCATAATAAGGTTATCTGTCGAATTAAAAAAGGAACCCACTGATAAAGTTTTATCCAAATGACTGGATGACCATTCAATATAATTACCCAATCCACAATGCTATTTGTAATAAAGAAATTTTTTTTATAAAGTAAAAAATATAACTACAAATTTCAGAGTTTATAAAAAAATATAGTTTATAAAGTCAGTATAAAAATTCTACAATAATAATATGTCTATAATATGTGCCACTCAGAAGCCAAATCGATTAACTCCAATTTTTAAAATAGTAAGATAATCTGCATCATATGAAGTGAATAATGAACTTGATAATCTTAATATTACAATGCAATATACATTTTTCTGTAATCAATTTGAATTTAATTCAAACTGTGAACTTTGGGTTTCATTTTCTCAGTTTATTTAAATGTGGAGTTAATCGTTTTGGCTTCTGAGAGGCGCATGTATAATATATAATAATGAAATAATATAAAAAAACTCGATGATTAAATGTAATTATTATTATTATATAATTTTTGGGACGATGAATTTGCCACGGATAGTATTATTTAAAAACTTATTTAATATTAATAATACAGTAAACATACAGTAATAGAGTAATACATTACAAGGAACTTCAAGGGATCATCAAACTACTCGATCGTTATAACTGTCTGTTGTATCAAAGTGAGTGGGAACGAAATATAAAGTGTTATGTAGGCTATTGTAAGATTGTATTCTTGAGATACATTTGAACTCAATGAATATCGGTGTAGTAGTCGTCTCTTGACAATGTTGGCCTAATTATTTTGCCATGATCATAAGATTCACCAGTAACTGATTGACTGGTGATTGCGGCGAATCCGAGGAAGATATTTCAATCTCTACATATCTACATACATACATATCTACAAGATCTACTTTTCTCAGATGTACTGGCAAAACAATAAAAGAATATAAAAGCCGTCAAAAGTACCGCTATGTTTCTTTGTATACGAGTATTTTAAGAATATTTGTTGATATATATTTAAACAATAAGTATGTGTTCGTTGAAATACAAGATAATAGTTTTTAGGGTCCATAAAAATTGTTCGTTAATTCTAATAACCGAATAATTCGTTGTATTGAATCGCCACATACAATTCTGAAGGAACCGTAAATTTAGTACGTTATAATAGAGTGTTCGTACTAAGGGAGATTTACTGTAATCAATTAAAATGTTGTAATACTGGTTTCAAATACAAGAAAAATATATTATATTATTATATCAAAAGAGTATAATAGAAAAGTTTAAAAAAGAATATTATTAAATAATTATTTATGTATGGAATATAAATGTACTAGGTACAGTTAAGTATAAAATACTTACCTTTGACTTTCGCAAATGCCCGAGTGTTTTCTTTGTGAATGATGATACTTCCTTCTAGGAAACCTGAAAATAAATAGGATTTCTTTCCAATTACATATATTTTTACTTTTCTATTTTCTATTTTTATATATTATTCAATATTGTTATTTTTTCGACCTCAAGTTTGACAGACCAGGCAAATAACTTTATTGCTTAAATTTTATCAGATTTTTTTTTTTGTTTAATTTTTTTCAAAATATATGTAATTCTAAGAGAACGTGGTTAACTCATAATATATATTCCCAACGGCTACTCAAATTTTTCTTCCCTTAATTTATTTAAATAGATGATTTGTAGACCTATGGCGGGTAGGTTCCGGTTGAGAATCAAGCGGAAGACTTAGCCTGGACGGGCTCTTCCGGTTGCGAGGTTTTGGACGGAAGTATCTTGGTGTTGGCGCGTAAGGGAGACGATCCTTTCTTGTTCTAGAAAACCACATAATAAGTTTAGATAAAAGTATGTTATAATTAAAATAGGGTTTGATTAGATTTTGGTTAAGAACTATTCTTTGGGAAATAAGGTATCAATTATTTTTTTTTAATCTTTGGTTTCGTGTAATTGTTGAATTTATTCCTTTTTTTTAAATATTCGAGTTAGAAGTTTTATGGTATCGATTATTTAAAGTGTTAGAAAATTATTGCTGATTCCACTTGTCACAAAAATCCAATAAATTCCTTTGCGAAAGTATTCTAATTGAAATTGGAAAGTTCGATGATATACAAATTCAGTAATTACTTTTTCTTTTTTTTTCTTTTTAGTTTTAATTCTGTTAGGTTATTGTTAAGAAATTGGAAGAATTTATATCCTATTCTTAAATTGTTTATCGGTGTTTAGATATTTGTTTATCCAATTTTATGAATCTAAATAAGAAATTCGGAAATTTATCATACGTTTCAGTGACGAGGCGTTGAAAATATTTTCGGAGTTGTAAGCCGCGACGTTTTTGTTGTGCGACTGCTTTGGCCGCGAGTTCATTAGCTGCAGGACTTCTGGATAAAGAGATTCCAGGGGATGTAGCCCGATGCTATTTAGACAAAATAAAATGTTAAGAGATTAGATCATATAATTTAAAAAGTTTATTTTATATATCTAATCATATACTAATAAAAATTGCATATTTGTAACAATTAAAAAATATATTTCAGTGAATGAATACACTCACTAGCTAGATAAAGAATACCTTAACTCTGAAATCAGAGTATACACAAATAAATTTATGAATGCTTCCACCAGTCAATGTATACACCTTCTACTGTAAGTTAAACTTTTTAATTGTTTGTTTATTATCTACTAATATATTTGATAGATATTTTAACAATTTATTTATTAATAGATATATATTTCACTACATTTTTTTATTTGAGCATTAGATGTTGGCAGCATTTTATATAAATACAGTGAACGCTTTATATAAGCAACCTCTCTATAGGCAAAATTCTTTATAAGCAACCTCATTATAACAAATTTTTTTAGGCCAACTGTTCTGTATAAGCAACTTATTTTTTTAAAGCTATATATATTTGAATTGACAGCTATTCACAACAACAAAACCTAAAATTGTAAAAAATTCTGTCATTGGAATAAGTTTGTGTTTTGTGCTGCCATATTGAAGTTAATTTCTGATAATTAGAATAGTTATTTTAAAATTTGATGAAGGTTTAAAGAATTTCCAATGGGTAAAATAAAATAAAAAAATATAAGATAAAAAGAAAAAGAATTCTCAAATGGGAATTTTTCATTTTAAAGTAAAAATAAATAAATAAATATAAATGTCATTAGAAGTTATTTTATAAAGAAAAAACTCTTTCAAAATATTTTAGATGAAAATTGGAAATGAATAAATTATTTTCCTAAAAAACAAAAACTCATCC
The DNA here is from genome assembly GCA_963082975.1 of Labia minor. Taxonomy (NCBI): domain Eukaryota; kingdom Metazoa; phylum Arthropoda; class Insecta; order Dermaptera; family Spongiphoridae; genus Labia; species Labia minor. The sequence goes on from OY720344.1 coordinate 78,594,783, forward strand.
AATATATATTCATATTTTTTCATATATAAAAAGTTGATTTTTTGTCAGTTCTTTGCTTACAATTTAAAAATTTTACTTTAAAAATAATTTTACGTTTCATGATTTGGAGCAGAGTTCGGCAACCTTTTTCAATGGTCGGGCACATTTCTGAAATAATATAACAGGGGTGCCCACTTGTTGTGATACTTGTTAGTCATATTGAAAAATCGAAAAAAAAAAATCGAAAATGTTTACCGACCCCTGATCTGGAGAATGAAAATATAGCTCTAGAATTTTTAATGTAAGGTTAAAAATAAAAAATTAAACTTAAAAATAATATAGATTGGTCGGTTACTATATATTACTTTACAATATATAGGGGAGAGTGGTGATACTTGATCCCCACTTTGGTTTTTTTCATATATTTCGGGCTATATTCGTGAATTTGAAATTCTGTTTGAACGAGTTGATGACATGGTTCCTTACATTCCATTTGGCACCAGGTTTGTAACCAATAACTTTCACGATTACGAAAAAAGTGATGTTTATTGTAATGTACTCCCAAGGATCAAGTATCCCTCATATGAGGGATACTTGATCCCTTGGAGTGGGATACTTGTTCCCGGGGATCAAGTATCCCGTCCCTGAATATTAAAATCCTGAGTAGGACTTGCAAAACGAACAAAATGCTCTAAAAATTTCGGGAAAACGTCGCTTGTCATCCAACCAGTTGCATAAGCAGATCCATCACTACCTGGAGGTGAGCCTTTAAGAAATTGTTCTGCCAATTCTTTCTTGGGAAAATTAAGAATGGCGGATTGTGCCCACCCGCAGCATTTATGGCAGCGCACACTGTAACAAGTTCGCCACGTTCAGCTGATGTTATTTTGCCGACTTGCTTACAACCTTTCGTTGCTAGTATTTTGGTCGGTTTATGAACCGTTGTCAATCCCGTCTCATCTATACTCCAGACGCGCTCGGGGGGAAATTGAAATCGTATAAAAACATCTTTGAGTTTTCCAAAAAATTCCTTCACGTTGGTTCTATTAAATGCTGTGCTTCTAGCTAAACTAGTAGCTTCCGGTGTTCTCAGTAATAAGGTCCCATTTCTTTCAACGAAGCCCCTATACGAATCTCTTCCTTCTTCCTTGTTCTTATCCCAAGAAGGAGGGTATATCAACTTATTTTTTGATGCATATGCGTAAGCTAATTGTCTAAATTGAAGCACAGTCATGCCTTAGTACATTTTTGCCATATCTTCCAAAAACTTGCCCAGTTCTTTCTCCTGAATGCTGGTAAAAACCTGGCGCTCTTTGTAGCCTGGAAAAGCAGTCAAACCATTCGTTTATACCTACGTCCCATCTAAAACAATAGGTACTGGTATTAAGACACTATGAGCGGGGCGGGTATTTGTACCCGTTGCGGGGACTGCCACTTAAAAGCGGGGCGGACGCTAGCCGCTCATAATGTGATAATATATATTTTCCCTTATGTCACTTAAAATTACTTATTTTAAACGATAACTAATAAGCTCATAGTGTGTTAATATATAAATAATACAACAATAATAATTATCAAAATTGCCTTCTTAAAAGGAGAATCTCGTAGTGGGTGATACTTGATCCCAGGATCAAGTATCACTTAACGCTAAGGGATCAACTATCCCCCACTTAACATAAAAAATTAATAAATTGGAAAATGTCAAAAAAGTGAGTCTGTAAGAAAAAGCTATGTCATTTTAAATAGCCAATAAAAGGTGCAATTTAAATGTATCAACCAATTCTTTACAACATATAACACAAGAAAATAATATGACTTACCGTTAAGTTGAAAAAAAACATTGAGGTAGCAGTTAAAAGAATATATATATTATTGGTCTATGTCATCAACTCAAGTCGCTACCATTACACGGATTCGATAAATAAACAACACTACCACCGAGTGATGCCAACAAAACGGCGACAAAACGTTCTAAGACGGGAAATTTCAATGGGGATCAAGTATTACCCAGGATCAAGTATCACCACTCTCCCCTATTATAAATTTAACTTGTAAGGGGGCCCCACGGTGGGTGCCAATTTGTAAGGGGTGGGTCCACGTTCGGGATGCCAGTTGGTTCTTTACAGGGAGAGGGGAAGAAGGGGGAAGAAAAGGGAGGGAAAATATGATGAAAAAGAGGAGATGGGAAGTGGGAGAGGGAAAAATGGACTTTAAATGGAATGAAAAAAGGGTTTAGGTCTCCACAGGTAAGCAGGTGGGTATTTTCCTGAAGAGGGAAAATATTACAAGCACTTGAAGAGTCCAAACTGCCTTTCCTCCAGTGATCCAGCGAGAATGTAGTTGGTTGGGCGCCACAAGGTAATGCAAATCAAAGAGACAGGACAATAAGGAGTAGTTAAATCAATTTAAATACTATTATAAGTTATAAACGTATAATTATAAGAAGTTAAAGAGAATATTATATAAATTCTCCACCATTGGAGTCACAAATAAAATAATTATAATCCAGTTACAGGGATTAATTGAATAAATATAAAAGGATGTTCTCCCCAAACACATGGGATTACTTGACAAAAGGTTACAAAAGATCCATCCAACATGGAGGATCGCCTTTAAACACTAGGACACGAGTCTTTACATAAAGAACGATAAAAAGAGAATGAGAATAGAATGCCAAAGTCGTCAACCGCACCGAGGGCCAGCGGGAATCCCTTATATGTTGTCATTTAATTGTGCAACACCGCCTGGGGTGACTTTGTCATATTTATAATATATAAAAATATACATTCATTACAAACTTTAAAACAAATACTAAATTTATTATATTAAGAAAAATATTTATTATATATTAATACCCTACTCGAAAATTTATAATTTTTTAAATTTTGGATTTTAGGTGTTTCAATTGGAATAATAAAAACTTACTTTTTTTTAGGTACAGGGAGCGGCAAAATGATCTGACGGTTTTAAAATGTAAATAACTCAATCGTTTTAAGAGATACAAAGTGTTTTATTGCATATTACAGATTGCTATTTATGAACATTTATAAAAATAAGTTGACCTGTGGTCAGGTCCGAACCGACCGACGGTTTGAAGTAAATTAATTTCCAGCTACAGAAACAATTTCAAATAATTTTAATATATCTATTAATGTAATAAAAAACAGATATGGATAGAACATAAATATTTTAAATTTTATTTTATTTATAATATATAGCTGAAGTAGCCGGCGTTACCCGAGGCTGTGACGTCATAAGGGCTGGGTGACGTCATATAATTTTAAATTAAGAAAAACATAATGAAGATGATTTTTCCCGAGGATAAAACCAATACATTCGTGGTGATATGTAAAAAAATCTCCTCATGTGAAATTTGGTGTGAAAATAACCCTTCCCTTCCTAGTCGATCGCTAATACTACCACTTCCGGTTTCCGGATTTGCACCAAAAGTTGATCAATTCATCCCACTGATGCATTAAGTAAATATACCAAATTTCATCAAAATCGGTTGAGCCGTTCAGGCTGTACACATCTATACGGACGGACGGACGGACGGACAGACATCATGCTAAAAATACTTTTTTCTGTTAAGAAAATGCATGATTCGTGGTGATATATAAAAAAATCTCCTCATGTGAAATTTGGTGTGAAAATAACCCTTCCCTTCCTATCGTCGATCGCTAATACTACCACTTCCGGTTTCCGGATTTGCACCAAAAGTTGATCAATTCATCCCACTGATGCATTAAGTAAATATACCAAATTTCATCAAAATCGGTTGAGCCGTTCAGGCTGTACACATCTATACGGACGGACGGACGGACGGACAGACATCATGCTAAAAATACTTTTTTCTGTTAAGAAAATGCATGATTCATGGAGATATGTAAAAATCTCCACATGTGAAATTTGGTGTGAAAACAATACCTCCCTTACTATCGTCGGTCGGTAATAACCAAAGAAATTTTATGTGATCCGTTCAAGATTTGAAGATGACATCTTTCAAATGATGACCATCTTGGGCCATGCATTCTTCCAATCTTGCACTGAAATTGTCAAACACTTTCCCTAACATTGCAGGAGGAAGGTTGGCTATTTCTTGGCGTATGGCTTCCTTGAGGTCATCCAAAGTGCGGGGTTTGTTTGTGTACACTCTTGATTTCAGCAGTCCCCACAAGAAAAAGTCACAAATGCTGAGATCGAGGAGCGAGGTGGCCTTGGACGGCCCGTTGATTTCCGTTTTAATGCTGAACCGGTAGCTCTAAAGTTACCCACCCACAGCAAAATGGTGTTTCGAGTTGGAACTTTCCCTCTCGGACCCACATTAAAACGTCTGCGGAACTGCCGCTGAACAGCAACAACACTATCGCTACTTTTAAAAAATGCTTCCACAACGAACGCACGGTGCTCAGCCGACCACCGCTCCATGGCTACTAAAATGTCCGCACCTAGGCTCTGGAACGCCGCTATCCCCACCAACCTTCCTCCTGCAATGTTAGGGAAAGTGTTTGACAATTTCAGTGCAAGATTGGAAGAATGCATGGCCCAAGATGGTCATCATTTGAAAGATGTCATCTTCAAATCTTAAACGGATCACATAAACATTTCTTTGGTTATTTTTATAAATGTTCATAAATAGCAATCTGTAATATGCAATAAAACACTTTGTATCTCTTAAAACGATTGAGTTATTTACATTTTAAAACCGTCAGATCATTTTGCCGCTCCCTGTACTTGAATTTAATTTCTAAACTCCTTACTCATAAATCACGGATTTACCTTCTTATATATATATAGTTGTTTTGGTTCAAAATCATTCTACTAAAAAATATTTATAGTAGAAAAATATTAAACCCAAGAGATACCTCTAGTAATAATTTAATTGATTAACTAAATTATAATTCAATTACATTTTTTCCATAGCTTCTAGGGACCCATTTAAATATATACAGAAATTTTTAGAAGCCTAGTTCAAATAAAAGATCGATTGCAATTTTTCATATAAGCGAATAGACAGACAAACAGAGACGACACGTTGTAAAATTAAAAATCTATATCTATCGAGATGAGAGTATAGTTCTGGTTCTCGCCAAGCTCTTTTAGATTAAGAAATTAATAAAAAATAAATATGAGAATAAATAAATAAATTAATAAATAATTAAATGAAAAAAATATTTTTTTTTCTTGTCTGTTATAAAGTAAATGTTTATAAGGGTTAAAATTTATATTTTGAATTTATTTATTATTTATATTTATTATATATAAGTGCCTTTCAACACCTGCTATTAGATGATCTTTAGAGGTAAAATAATAAAAATAAACCTATTCAGGTAAATATACAAAAGAAAAGTATTATTAGTATCATTATAAATGTATTATTCTACTTAAGGTTTATTTTGTTTATTGATTATGTAAATGAAAAGGAAAACAATGAGAATAATGACATCTTTTGAGGTAGTCTATGTATAAGAACAGTCTCAACCAGTCCATTAGTCCGTACCGAATTTCTAATGAACCACAACCACTAATTCAAAAAGAGGTAAACTTGCAGACCTAGTATATTGGAAGGAAATACTTAATGGAGTGCTGAAAGACACATTATCTGTGGCAAAGGGTCAATTCTCCGTTGAATCACCTCCGAGGTTCTATTTTTAAATGAAAACGATTATTATCGTCGCCTCTAATGACACCACGTTTTTCGGTGAAGTAAAATCAATTCCAGTAATGTTTTTGTAATTCAACACTCTCGTTCATAAATCAAAAGTGTTTCAACGAAATGAATGAATCGCCAGAAAGAAAGAAGATGAATAATAAGTATAACAAATCTATAGAATATAATATGGACATATTTTATTAAATTAAAAATATATTTTACACTAAAAAAATTAATTTATTTTGCAATTAAATATAGAATATAATATAATAATTGTTTATTCTATAAGATAAATTCAACAAATTGTTGTTATTAAATTAATTTATATAGTTATAAATTAAAATTATAAATAGAAGAAGTTTATCTCACGTTTTGTTAATTTAACAACCTTAAATTGACAACCTGAACTTAGTAAGGTAAACGAACCATTGGCTGAGGTTGTGGCTGCACAGCAGAGGTCTCATACGCTGAAATGCGTTACGTGCCATTTCAATTCTCTGTTTAATTTCAGGATATTATATTTATCATTTATAGCACAACCAAGATATTTAATTTGTTTTACACTTTCAAGAGGGTTATTATTGACTTTTAGTCCGGTGTCATAGGGGTTCGTATTTTTGCTGATGATCATACATTTTGTTTTGGTCACATTTAGTTTTAGTCCATACTCCTTACTCGGTTCTATTTCTATTCACTAGCCTCTGTAGATCTTCCAGAGTAATAGCTCTTAGCAGGGTGTCGTCTGCATATCGTGAAGTAAAAGTTCTGCGATTTTAAAAAAAAATTAATAGAAACCAAATTGAAAAAATAATAATAAAAATTTGTATTTTTTTATTGATTGAATTTATATACTACATATATGGATATCTAACAATAAAATAAACTTTCCAAAATATCTTTTGTTTCGTTGAACTTTTGATATATCTATTTCCTTTACTTAGAAAGTATAAAAACAATATATAGAATTACTAAAAAGAATTGCGTGGCGTGATAGGGGCGATTCGCCAACCAAATGATAAACGGTTCCTGTGTCTGTCTGATTTTCCAGCTCTTTCTATTTCTTCAACGTACAAATGAAATGAAAAAAAAAAATTCGTCGCAGACTGTTTTTGAAAGAAGCTAGAGAACAAAATGGAATGGGTAGAAGAGGACACTGAGAGGGTGAGTCCAATTGCAGGATCCTTCACTGTCACACCCTGTCACCCGCCACATATCTCCTTCCCCCATTCAAAATCCACACCAGCGATCCCACCCAGTTGATTCACCAAAAGGAAAGAACAGACATATTGTCTTTATTGTTTTTCACTTTACAAGATTTTCTATTATTTATTTATTTTTATTTTTAAATCTCTCACAAGAAAAATAGGAATATACTAATATTAATAATAGTAATAATAAGAATGTCAAAGTGACACAAGATTATATTTTTTTTTATTTTAGGAAAAATAAATAAGAATATAACACAAATAATAAAATACTTGATATAACAGATAATCTCATCTTTTAAATATTTTATAGTTTTTTTTTAAATAGGTCTTTGTAAAATTTAATTTAAAAATGATATTTTTAAGATTAAAACTGAAAATTAAAAATTTTAAAGAATATTAAAATATGATAAATGTAAAATATGAAAATGTACAATTTTAATATAATTGTTTCAAAATTGGACCAAATATCGAATCTTTATATTATTTTTTTTCTGAAATTATTTCAAAACATCATTAATTATATATCTAGATATCGACTAATGTTGTTCAAAAATTATTAATATAAGGGACAGATTATTTATATTCCTTTTATTCATTTTATTTTTTTTTTTTATTATTTTGGATAAGTTTATAATAACGAGAAGAAAAAGAGAAACAAAGTTATTTTGTCGCCTAATCTTCAAATAAAATGTATATATATAATATTTCAATAAGGGAAAAGAACAATCTCACTCCAATTGTATAATTTTTGTCAGTTAAGAATTTGCAGTTGAAAAAGACATATCAGGATGATATGACCTTGTAACTATCACGTGATAAAATTATTTTTTTTTATAAATCATCACACCCTGTTATAACTATTCCTATTACTTCCTGTAATAATAGTGAATTACATTATCTTATTTTTTTTATTTAAATTTCTTATATTTAATTTGTTTAAATTTTTATTATTAATTAAAGTGTATTAGTGTTAACATTATTTTTTTTCCCTTAATTTTTACCGACCGACGATAGTAAGGGAGGTATTGTTTTCACACCAAATTTCACATGTGGAGATTTTTACATATCTCCACGAATCATGCATTTTCTTATCAGAAAAAAGTATTTTTAGCATGATGTCTGTCCGTCCGTCCGTCCGTCCGTCCGTCCGTCCGTATAGATGTGTACAGCCTGAACGGCTCAACCGATTTTGATGAAATTTGGTATATTTACTTAATGCATCAGTGGGATGAATTGATCAACTTTTGGTGCAAATCCGGAAACCGGAAGTGGTCCGTCCGTCCGTCCGTCCGTATAGATGTGTACAGCCTGAACGGCTCAACCGATTTTGATGAAATTTGGTATATTTACTTACTGCATCAGTTGGATGAATTGATCAACTTTTGGTGCAAATCCGGAAACCGGAAGTGGTAGTATTAGCGATCGACGATAGGAAGGGAAGGGTTATTTTCACACAAAATTTCACATGAGGAGATTTTTTTATATATCACCACGAATCATGCATTTTCTTAACAGAAAAAAGTATTTTTAGCATGATGTCTGTCCGCGCGTCCGTCCGTCCTTCCGTCCGTCCGTATAAATGTGTACAGCCTGAACGGCTCAACCGATTTTGATGAAATTTGGTATCTTTACTTAATGCATCAGTGGGATGAATTGATCAACTTTTGGTACAAATCCGGAAACCGGAAGTGGTAGTATTAGCGATCGACGATAAGAAGGGAAGGGTTATTTTCGCACCAAATTTCACATAAGGAGATTTTTTTACATATCACCACGAATGTATTGGTTTTATCCTCGGGAAAAATCATCTTCATTATGTTTTTCTTAATTTAAAATTATATGACGTCACCCAGCCCTTCATGACGTCACAGCCTCGGGTAACGCCGGCTATTTCAGCTATATATTATAAATAAAATAAAATTAAAAATATTTATGTTCTATCCATATCTGTTTTTTATTACATTAATAGATATATTAAAATTATTTGAAATTGTTTCTGTAGCTGAAAATTAATTTACTTCAAACCGTCGGTCGGTTCGGACCTGGCCACAGGTCAACTTATTTAACACCCTTTTGTATTGTTTACCCAAAATTTGGCGCCCATAATCAACTTATTATAATATAATACAGCCATCGTGGGTCATTATAAGTGCACCATAGTTTGATCCATTACAAAGTGGTGCATAACGTGAGATCTCTCTCTTACATTAATAAATACGATATTAAAATTAAAAAAACATTTTTTGTAGATCTAATTACGTAGTAAACAATTAAAATAAATTTAAGTAGTTGAAAATTAATAATATTTCAAAACTATTATATAAATTATTTAAGTTTGTGCGATTTGAAATTTAAATAATCAATCTACTATATGTCTGTAAATACCACATTCCTACAAACGTTCATATCCTGAGCCATCTCAATCGAATTTTTACTCTCTACCAATTCACGCACATCCTTCATTGCATTGTCTACCAATAGTTTAAAACTAGTCTTTTAGATACTATTGTATATTTCAGGGCTTCTTAAACTTTTTTTATTCGCGACCCCATTTATGATTGCGAGTTTCCTGGCAAGCCCGTATAAATATAAAAGAAAGATATATAAATATTTTTTGATGATTTATTTATTAGGTAACAATATGCATACAAATCTAAATGTGCAAATACACATCTAGAATCTAGGTGTGTATTTGTATAATTTCTAGATTCTAGATGTTAGAAAATCGTGTATTTAAATATTTGACATTAAAATCTATCGCGACCCCAGAATATTGCTACGCGACCCCCTTTTGGGTCGCGACCCATAGTTTAAGAAGACCTGGTATATTTAAACATTATACACAATTTTATTAATATATTTTTAATCATTTGTAAAATGTAGATAATTCAATGTTCATGTTTTTATAACGTTTTTATCAACTTCGCTTCATGTCTGTCTGTTTGTTCCCTCTAATGATAAATTAAAAATTTTTATAGATATTTCAATAGATCCCTAAAAGGTATATAAATCATAAATTTATCAAATTAAAATTGCACTAAAAAGAATAAAATAATATAAATATAAAAATTTTTTTATAAAATAACGTTTGTTTATGGAGTAAAAAGAATATAATAATTTTTCTATAAACCTGACAAAATTTATGGATGAATTGCTTCATATTCAACTAAAATACTTTATAAAAAAAGAATTTTAAAAAACCACGTTTTACTAACGGACTAAAAAGGAGAAAATAATTTTTTTCTGAAAATCCATACTGACATTACATACAAGAGATCTGATTTGAATCAAACTGTCCATAACGTAAAACGTGGGGCGCAACAAATAATAATTTTTCTATTCAAATATGATTTCCTTTATTAATTTTTATTTAGCATCAATCGTTGTATTTTTTAAGGCTTAAGTTTTCACCAAAATTCTTGTAGAAGGGAATATTATTAGTAATACGATAGGATAAGTTTCGTGATATAATTTTTATAAATATCACCTATTAAGTATTTAACAGACTTTTTGTAAAAGGGAATATTATTAGTTAATCATTAGAAAATTTATTGTATATTTAATATATATTTAAAAATTGTTTAAGATACTAACTTATACTATCAAACTTTTCAAATATCAAATTTTTTATCAGACCACTTGTAAAAGGGAATAATATTAGTAGTCCAATAGATTTTTTTTAATTTAAATTCTTTCGAGCATTAAATTTAATATTTTTGATAAAGATCAATATTCATTCGTCAAATTATATTATGCGTGGTTTTAATGTTTATTTTGAGATTTATATATTTTCTATATTTTTATTAGAAACAGGATATTTTAGACATATTTGCGCCCCACGTTTTACGTTATGGACAGTTTGATTCAAATCAGATCTCTTGTATGTAATGTCAGTATGGATTTTCAGAAAAAATTATTTTCTCCTTTTTAGTCCGTTAGTAAAACGTGGTTTTTTAAAATTCTTTTTTTATAAAGTATTATTTTCTACTTTTTAGTCTTCAAATTTTGCAATCGATTTTAGTTTACTCATATTAATTAAATTTATGAAGTATAATTTAAGAAATGAATGTTTACTAAATATTTATATTTATAAAGTTTGGGATTTTATGTTTTTTGTTTACATTTTTTTTTGTTTACATCCGACATTTTGAATTTTTATATATAGGAATAATTTTGGATTATTTCATTCAAATTGTAGCAATTAGAAGCTCATAGAAATGATAATATTGTATTGTCATCGAGAGCAAAGCTGTTGGTGAAGTTTCAAGAAAATCCGATGATTGGAAGTCGTCGAAAAATCGATTGCAAGATTTGACACATACACACAGACAAGAATACAAGTTAAGTAAAACGTGATAATAAAAACGTTGGGCGCTTTTAGTTTTCATTTACTTTTATATTTTATTTCTATGAAATTCAATACCTTTATAGAGCAATAATTTATACATATATACTTACATATCACACTAAAACACTTCATTAACAAGTGACACTATTTCTTCTAATATGGATTTGATTGATAATATTTAAATTTAAAAAAATAATAATTCTTTGAAAATTTGTTACATACTTTGATATATAAGTATATTATAGTAAAAAAATAATAAAAGATTAATTCCTTAGCTCTTAATCTATCAATTTTATTGCATAATAAAAAAAATTGTGTCAGTTTGTGTGTTTAATAAAATTTTTATGATCACAAAAATTTATGTTTCATATAAATTATAAATAAATAAAAATAAATGCGTCCAACGTTTTTAGTTGAATATGAAGCCATAACCGTTGTCAGGCTTATAGAAAAATTATTTTATTCTTATTAGTCCTTGTGAAAAAAGTTATTTTATAAAAAAATTTATATTTTTTATATAGAATTTTCTTGTTTAAAAATCTTTTTATACTTGGATATTTGGAAATCAATTTTGTTGAATATTAAATACACTTATATAGATATAAACATATATTCATTGTGTTACAGATTTATAAAAATCTTATTTTAAATTATGAAAATCACTGATACAATTTTGTGAAAGAAAAATTCTAAATATGATTGAAATTTAATAAAAATAATTGTAGACAAATGGATGTATTTAAAAATAATTTTTTTCTTTTTCTAAAAATATTTAAATTTCTCTATTGTAAATTCATTATACTGATAAAAATATATATAATTATCATTTATTTTTGGACTTAGAATTAAATGGAATGAAGCTTATTTCTTTTAGTCTCCTCCTCATTTCTCTCTCTCTCTCTTTCTTTCAATTATAAACATTCCGGAACAAGAAATGATGAACATTTTGTTCGATGGTCATTACATTTGAATGTATATTATGCTTTCAAAAAAAGGGCAGCAATTAAATGAGACTCATTAAAAATATTTCAATAAAACTACCGCCCCTACACTACGTAATTTTTTTCCATATTCATTCTCTGATGTAATTATTAAAAAAAATGATTTTAATGAACTACCTACATAATTATTCTTATTTATGTAAAAGACTAAACAAATAAATATTGCAAAAAATAGAAATTTCGTTGAGTTTATGTTGTACTTTGATATCTCTAACATAAATTAATTAAGGGATATAAAATAAATTAAATTTATTAAGTTTTTTTAATTGTAGATTCCACACATTTTTAGATCTCCAAGAAATGGCTTTTAATATATACTTTTCAATCAAAAAAAAAAAATTCTCATTTTATTGAGAATACTTTCAAAATGAAAACCAATATGAAAAATTTTGTGAAACTTTAAATAATCAAGATAAATATTATTATAAAAATAAAATGACTATATATATAAAATATAAAAAGTATAAAAAAAATAATTTGAAAAAAAAACAAAAATTTTGTCATAATTTAAATAACAATAAAGAAAATAGGATTTGTGATTTTTTAATATTATTTATCTAAATCAGCGGTTACCAAAGTGGTGGTCCGCGAGAAAATTTCGCTGGTCCGCCGAAAAATGTGGAATATACTAACTCATCATGTTAAGTTATGTTTCAAGATGCATTAAAACATGATTCAATTCATAACAATAAGTGATAAGTTATAAAAACTCAATGTTTATGTGTTCTTTGATCACAACTTTTATTTATAAATATATTTAACACTTAAAAAATCCTATAGTGGTCGCGGGATTTAAATTATGAATTAACTGGTCCGTGAGGTCAAAAAGTTTGGCGACCGCTGATCTAAATGATTCCATGCTTAGTTCTCCAGGAGAGAAATTGCTTTTTTATAATTTAATAATATTACTATTAGTTATAGAATTATTTTGAACAACATTGGCCGATATTTACGTAAATAATGAAGATTATAATTATGTTTTGAAATAATTTCAGAAAAATTAATATAAAATTGATATATATTGTCCTCTATTTAAACTATTTAATTAAAATCATCCCTTTAAAAGATCTTAATTTAAATAAAATTTATGTAAACTATTACTCCCTTATCGTAGAAAATTATCTAACTTTTTTCAAACGATAAAAGTAATTTATATTTATGGATAAACCAAATAGCAAAAGACTAAACAGTACAAGCGCTTCTAACAAAATATAAGATTTTTTATATAAGAAATTTTAAAATAATTTAAATTTTATTTCATCAAAATTATTTTGGAAGAATATTACAATTAAAATCTATGGATATTTATTGAATGGATGAACGCAAAAAAATATAAGAAATTTAAAAGTATGAATTAAAGTAGTCATTATGAGCCGAAAAAGTCCTAATCTATTTATGATCGATTCTCTTGGAGTATACAATCAGATTTATGCAGCTCCGATTACTTCCCGATCTTAAAGATAATCAAAAACTTCCTATTTATCGCACTCATTCATAGTGGCAAATTAAAAAAGCGAATTGGCCACTTTTCAAACAACTCTCATCTTCTAATAATAGTACTTATGACAATAACGATGATAGCGAAAATAATATTACTTCACAGCTTGAAATATTTAACTGAAAAATCACTAAAGCAGCCTAAATATCTATTCCAAGATCAAAAACAAATCTGAAACGGTTGTGTGGATAAATGAAATTAGAGATGTCATTAGAGAGAGGAAAAAATCATTAAGATTGTTTAATGTTACCCCCACCACTTTAAATTTAATTAATTATAAGAAAAATCGACCACGTGCAAAATATTTAATCAAACAGGTTAAAAAATATTCATGGGAAGATTACTTTAACGTTTCTCACTCAGAGTAAGGAGGTATGGGGGAAAATAAAAAGAAATTAGCTAGAGTGTCTCCACTCGACTATCTCGCAATTTGAATTGGATTAAATAACATAATATATTATATTTAAATTAAATTTAATTAATTATAAATTATAAATAATAAATATTAAACCAGCGCATGTTTGGCTTTTTGTTGATCGCACCACGTCACGTGTTGGCGCGTGAGATTTGCAGTGTTAAAAAATTAATTCTGGTAATTTCAGCGAATCAATCAAGCTGAAATTATATATATAGCAGTTTTATACAATTATTAATCATGTGAAAAATTATCAAATATATCTTTATCTTTACGGTCACTTTAGAGGAAAAAAAATCAAAACGTTGTAGGTAATGACCCTCTTCCGGTTGAGCTACATTTCTCAAAAGTTAATAGAAAACTACGAATTTTGAATAATGCTCATGTACCAAATTTCATCATTCCAGCTCAAACCGTTTTTCCGTAATCTTGGTTACATACACACACACACACACACACACACACACACATACACACACACAGACATTTTTCTCAACCTTAGTGAAAATGATTCAGGAACCTACAAAACGTATAAAAACATCAAAATCTCAACATCGAAAATTTTCGTGATCGCAATACTATCTCTTACGAGATAGTAAAAAGGATCTCAACCTGTGATGGTTAGTTATTTATAATTTAATAATGAAATGGTCTCAAATCCCTATGAAATAGCCAATATTTTGAACGAATATTCGCATATCAAAATTATAATCCACGATTTTTAATAATAAAAATACGGCAGAAAGTACAAATTTAAATTTTAACTCGACAAACTTGGAAATACAATAAACCTTTTAATATATGGGGGAATTCCATAGCATAATAAATTCCCTAAAAACTCCTCTCCTGGCTCAGATAACATTCACAATCTAATGATAAAACATTTACCCACTTCCTCTAAGCAATCTCTTCTAAACAGATCTGGACAAATGACTTTTTTCCGTACCGTTCTGTTTTTATACGTTTTGAAGGTCCCTGAGTCTTTTTCACTAACAATAAGGTTGAAAAAAATGTCTGTGTGTGTATGTAGACAAGATTATGCAAAAACGGTTTGAGCTAGAATAATGAAATATGGTACAAAGGTATTATTATCATGTTCATTGAGGACCCCTTTACAGTTCCTTATTTGAGTGGTGATATTTTTTATTATTTATTCTACTATTTATTTATTTATTCTATATTGTATTTATTGATTAGTTATTTATTGAATAGATTTTTTTTTGTTCTAAAATCTAAAATGAAAATTCATTCTTTCCAAGTGATCTACCAGGGGAGCGTTGAGTCTGACACAATGGAATCGGTGAGATTCCGTAATTTACTCTTTGTTTACGAGGTACCTTGATCTTCAAATAATAATAAATTAATGAGCCGCAAAAATGGAGAATATCAAAAATATTTATGCTAGTTTTACATGATACAACAGATGGTAGAAAATACCTTCATAATTATCTTCATAAAAACAAGTGTGTATTACACAATATCTTTAAAATTAAACACAGTTTTACATACACACTTATAATTTAATTAATTAATTGCATAGAAATAATCGAGAAGTGCCTTATTTATTCCGAATAATTTTAATAGAAAAATTTGGAAAATGTAAAATTAGTAATATAGAGTGATTTGCAATGAATAAAAGCATAGTTGAAATGACTTAAGTTAAAATTATTTGTAACAATAAATTATGAACAAATTAATTCAATCTAAATAAATAAAAGTCAATAAGAAAGAATTAAAGAGAAGATAGTATTTGGATGGAGGCAAAAATGTTGTTTCTGAAGTCAATAATATGCGTAATCACAATTAAGATTATTAGTGAAAATTTATTTAATGAATTTAGGAAAAAATTGAAATTGGATGGAGGAAATTGAGGCTAGGTCGCTAAAAGAATGTCGTTGGCGCAACCAAACCTTTATTTTATCACATTGATATATAGGTAGGTAAATTAAAGTTTGAAATAAATAAAAATTTATAATTATTAATACATATGATATGAACCACACTTTAAAAATTTATATTAGTATGTATATAAGTTTATATAATGAATAATATATTCGAATATTGTGGTTGAGGCGCGCGAACAAGGATTATTGTGTTTAGTTTTTTAAAAATACCTGTTTATAAGCTTTTTGTTCATGGAGACAACATCCACACACTTTCATCTTTGTTTTCTTTTAATTCATTCGATTGAATCTATAATATTTTAATCGATATTTAATTAAAAAATAAATATAAATTAATATATAGATATATATTAATATTATTACTCAAAAAAATATTATATAATTTCAATTAAAAAAAAATCAGAAAAATTAATTAAAACTTAACAAAAGGTGATATTTTTAAATAAATTCTCAATGGCATGTTATGTAATCATTTTCAAAATCATTTTATAGAAAAATAATCATAATCACATTAAAATAAAAATATTAAACTTTATAACGCAAATAAAATATTAAAAAGTTTTCAATTGAAATTTAAAAATATTATTTTACTTACAAAGTGTATATAAAAATATATAAAGTTATATTTCAATTATCAAAAAAAAAATCTATAAAGATATCAAAATCTTGTTTTAAAATAATATTTAAGGCGTTTAGATATAAAAAAAATCATAACAAAAGCATTATTATGAGAAATATATTGAATGTAAATAAATATTAAAAAACAAAATAAAAAAATTTGAATATTTCGAATTTAATAAATTTTACGAGCAAACATAATAATTTAGTATGTTATAAATCGTTTAAATTGACCAGAATTTAAAGGTCCCGTATAAAAAAATTCAATAAAAATATATAAATAAGTATTCATTTTATTAAAAAAATGTTATAAAATTTATTAAAAATTAGTTTTAATTTTACTCTAATTTTTATTTTTGATTTTTTTTTTTTGTTTGAAATTATTCCAAAGTTACAGGTGGGCTGAAAAGTCGTAGGCCGGCATAGATAAAAACTTAAATATATTATAGTTCCCTTCGAGGGTGATACAGCGATTATAGTGGTCATATAATTTTTCGATAGCATTTTTATAATAAGATTTGTCTTTAACCTCAAAATAGGCTTCAGTTTCGGCGATCACCTCTTCATCGGAGCAAAATTTCCACTTAGCGAGCATCGTTTTAAGGCATGAGAACAAATACAGTCGCTGGGGCCAGATCTGGAGAATACGGTGGATGCGAAAGCAATTCTAAACGCAATGCTTTATCAACACACGAAATTCCTTTTTTTCTATATTTCAAATTAACAAAAGTTCTTTCACAAAATATTCTATAACTCCGATACCAATTGTGCAACAGCTGTAAAATTTATACACGCGTCTTTTGAAGATTAGGGCTAACTAAAAAAAAATATGGATTTGATACTAGTGGCGCCCTGTATGTGTCAGCCTAAGAACTTTTCAGCCCACCTGTTATGTTGAATATTGAAAAATAATTGATCAAATGAATATTGATAAAGATTGTTTTTCACTTCATCAAAGATCAAGTAAGATTAGAAAAAATTAAACATTTTAAATAAAATAGCGGACCATAGGTGCATATGTGAAAAATGTAGGATTATTTAAGTAGAATTAAAATTATTAATTTCAGGCTTATAATTGTAAAATTTCTAATTTAAAAATTTGCATTTATGGAAAATTGTATTGCCTTTAAAACTATGGACAGATGCATATCACTGGGCATTATCAAATAAAACTGTAATAAAAAAATCTAATAAATATTTTGTATGTTCCTCACAATCCCATTTTCAAAAAGTAACTTCTGAATTAATCTCGCAATATAATTCATTAAATGAAAAGTGGGAATATGAAAAATTCAATTTTGGAAGTGTGTTTTGATTATAAATAAAAATGTTCTCTTATATCTATAATAGTCTATGTCAAATATATATATATATATTATATATTTATTATAATAAAATTTGTTAAAAAATATAATATCAGTATTATATATTTTTATATACTTACATATAAATAAATAAGAACATACAATAACACACACCTTTCTCAACCTCTCCAATGTTAATAAAATTAAACAAAATATAAGGTGGATCCTACACATTTTCCAATTTAAAATATTTTCAATGTTCATCTATATTGCCCTTCCTCTCAGATATAAATTAATGAACTCTTATTTTAATAACCAGCAAATTTATATAATGTTTAAAAAAATTATTTTAATAGTTGATGGCAATGTTTTAATGAGGGAATGAATATTTTTTATTGTTAACGTAATTTAATGTGCAAAGAATCTAATTTAATGTTTATTTTGACCTAATTTGATGTGCAGCTGGTTAGTGTGCAAGTACTCAAATTTAATGTTCAAATCAGATTTTTTAAATGTTTATTTCTCAATGTGCAAATCTCCTATTTTAGTGTGGAAATAACCTATTTAAGTGTGCCATTATATTTATCCCATATTAATATGAATAAATGTCAGTCATATTTGATAAATTTATATTAGTGTATAAGTATAGTAATATATATATCATAATATGTATTTAAATTTTACTTCGTCATAAGAAATATATTTTATGAAGAGACATGTCTCAATAGATCTATAACAACCGAAATGAAGCGTTTTATTTATATTTGTTCAAAAGTTGATACATTTTGAAGAGCATATAAAAATTCTCTATACTTTCAAATCTATGGACAATAAAATTTATATAAATATATATAATTTATATATATAAAGAAAAAATGAATAGGTCACCATTGAGAATAATAAATTGAGAAACATTAAAAATTCTATTACAAAATATAAAAAAATTAATCTAAACTAAAACTTGTGTGTGATATTAAATAGATTAAGAGTATATATTCTATGATGGCTATCTCCTCAATAGAGAAAACGCCCCTTGATGTAGAACATTTGGTACTAAAATATCTATAGTGCATGTATCTTTTCTTATCTTATTATATAATACTAGCAAATATTATATATATATATATATATATATATATATATATTTGTATTTTTGATATATTAAACCGCTAAAAGGATTTTTTTGAAATTTACACCATAGATAATTTTTATAAAGAAAAATCAAAAACTGTATTGGTTTCAGTTTCTGGAAAAATCATCTTTATTAGTTCTTTACTTAATTTAAAATAGTAAATTTAAATTACGTCATCAACTACGTCAGACAGCGCTTCCTTAAATAAGAAATATTATAAATAAAATAAAATTAAAAATATTTATTTTATGTTAATAATATTTTGTAATCAAATTACGAAATATATATTGTTTTATCCACAGGCCATACTTTTCTATTTTTCACTGCATTTCTAAGTACGTTTAAGGACTTTATGTTTTATGACTAATTTTTTTAATTTATGTTCTTTTAAATTATTTGAAATTGTTTCATATAATTTGTCGTTAAATATTAATCTTAATCTTAAATATTCATAGTTCATAAGGAATTTTTTAAAACACCGTGCGGCAGCTCATTGAACCAGGTACTTATATATAATTCCAAAAAAATCTAATTCAATATATAAAAGAAACCTTTAAAAGAATTGATTTTTTGGTCAAAAAAATTACTAGTAATATGAAATTTTTTTCAGGGCTTCGAACCGTTATTTTTTTCGTTTCGGTTTTCGTTCCGGTTCAATAAAAAAAAAATATCAGTTCGGTTCCGGTTTTCGTTCCGGCAAAAATAACGGTTTTTTGGGTTTTCGGTTTTCGGTTCAGCTCCGATTAATTAATTTTAAAGACCTTTTATTTGTATTAGAAATTTAGGTCGGGGTATGCCGAGTCTGCCATAAATATATAAAAATATTTCTTGCTACCACCCTAAATCATACTACATGAATTGATACAATATAATATAAATAATAATAATTAATTAAAGGTATAATAATTAGAAGTATATAATATAAGATGTTAATATAATTTATTAAACGAAACAAATAAGTATGAATATTTTTTTACATCCTTCTACTTTCAAACACTCAACAAACGAAACAAATTCGTATATTTAATGTTAAAGTATACAGGATTCTTGGATATATTTACTTATAATTATAACTAGAATTATAAAAGATGAAAATTATACCTCTAATTATTAAAATATCTTCTAATATATTTTCATTTAAACTATTTCTATTGTCTCGTAAAATAAACTTTAAACCAGAGAAAGCTCTTTCAACACTAACTTGTGTTGCAGTATCTCCTAAAACCACCATTGCAATTTTGTTAAAATGAGGATATGTATTTTTATTTTCCTCCCAAAATTCTAAAATAAGTTTTTTACTGTCTAATCTTCGTACTTGGTCAAAGGTATTCAATATTTGTTTAAATTTATTTAATAATTTTATTTATATTTATGCATCATTTTCTTTATATCAATACATAACCCTGTAACAAATGGAATAAATAATTTAAAAAATTAATACTATCATTAAATCAAAATATCAGTATTAAACAAACGATGAAAACATTAAATTCTGTATTGCGACTACGAGACGCTGCCAACACAACCGAAGGGAGAGTATGACTAGGACACTAATTTTTGAAACAAAGTTTTTAGCGACACCATGCAATGCGAGGCATAACTAATTGAAAAAAATTCGGGCTTGGGTGTTGCCAAAACACCTCTTGTGGCAACTCTGGATTGAACACTTACTGAACCGAAATAAACCGATATTATTTTTTTCGGTTCAGCTCCGGTTTTCGTTCCGACAAAAATACCGGTTTTTTTCGGTTTTCGGTTTTCGGTTCAGTTCCGGTTCGAAGCCCTGATTTTTTTTAAATTTCTTAAAAAAATAAAATTATTTAACAAAGGATGTCTGACAAAGTATAATATATGTATATAAACTTAAATGTATTAAAATTTACTAGCTGCTCCGAGCGCCTTCGGCGCTCTTCACACCTAGACGGGGGCTCCGCCCCCTGTACCCCCGAGTGATACATAGTATTTGGTTGAAAGTCTGTATGTAAAAGGTTTTCATCCATTTTGTTTCAATCAGTATAAATAGATAAGACTTTCTTGTAAAATATATTTTAATTTAATCAGTAAATTAATTATTATTATTATATTTATCTAACTCTGTGTCTCTACAGTTTTCGAAAGTTCTTAGCCGCACCATCCACATTTCTCTAAGCGTCCCTATCCTGAGCTACAACCAAATCCTACCCTGTCCCATCTCTCCCATGTCCCTTCCTTCATTGTCCACCCACCTTGGTCCTTGGTCTTCCACCGGATGTTTCCCAATCGGTTTCTCCCAATTTCTAGTTTCTCCAATTCCAACCACGTCCCCTTCCCATCCCAGCCTTCTTGATTTTATAACCTTAACTATATCTAGACATTATTTCTCGTTATGCCATCTCCGCCATCCCCCTGTGACCTCATCTTCTTTTGGCCTATAAATGCTGCGAACAATATTAATCTCACAAATACTCCAAATCTACTCTCGTCTCCCAGAGTCATCGATAGGGTGACCAAACGTCCCGTCTTTAGGCGCTCTGTCCCAAAAATGTCTTCGTGATACCCTTCTGTTTTTTCAATGTTTTCGAAATATGGTCATCCTAGTCATCGATCAACATGAAAAATAATTGTTTATATATTTTAATTTTGATCCTCTTGGATGAGATAAGCCCCTTTACTGCATAATAACAGGCGTTACTCAATTACAACGTCGATTTAAATTCTTCTCGAATATTATTATCCTTCGTGATTAGAGATCTTAAGTATTTTTTAAATATTTATACTTTTTCAAATTCTACATTTTGTATGTTAATTGTATGTAAGCCGTATCCGTATAATAATTCTTGAATTTTTTTGTTTAATTACATTTCGGATGATTTTTCCCCAATTTCTCTAATCATATGTCTCCTCTTCCAGTTCAATTCATTTAGATATCAATGTTGCATAAGGAATTTAAATTTCTTAATTTGGTTAGAACACTCCATTTTTTAAAATTTTAAATAGAGGGAGAGAGAGAGGTTCTAATTATATATATTTATATCTGTTTCTATGACAGCACAAAAAAGTAAACAAATTACATACATACAAACTCTCCTTTATATATATTTCTGGAAAATGGAACACCCGCAGCTCAGCTCAGGAGTTACCTGAGATTCTAATTTCTTTTTTATTTTTCATCATTTGAGGTACCCTTCACCTCAGAAAAATTTGGTTACCTTACTCCTTGTAGTTTAGGCTCTGGAGTTTTTTGCGTACAGACGGACACTATCGTATTAAATATATAGATTAGAATCATCATTATTCACACTTTAAGTTCGTAAATTTATTTTGATTGTAATTATATTTTAACCTATTTAGCGATTTTGTAATATAATGCTTTTTTTGTACCCCCTTATACCAAAGTGCTTTATAATTGTCATAATTATTAATAACATAATATACCCTAAAATATGATTATATATTAAAATAAAACCTACTTTTCAAAATAAAAACATATTCGTCGGTTTGGAAGAAGACCGTCACAACTCAAAAATTATTTTAGAGAGATTTTTATATAAAACTATTACTTATTGTCAATATATCGACGGTTTGGAAGAAAACTGTCATAACTAAAAATTAATAGATTTCCAGGAAAGGCATTTCAGAATTTATATTGACAATAAGTAATCTATATATAAAAAAGGTTTTTGTCTGCATATTGCTCAGAATTTAAAAATTTTTGCATATCTTCGCGTTTCATGACCTCTAGAATCCAAAAGTGACTTTAGAATTTTTCATGTCTGTCTGTCTGTCTGTCTGTCTGTCGGTCTGTCTGTCCGGAAAATTACTATTTTATAGACTCAGAATTGGCTGAACCGATTTCTATGAAATTACATCACAATATTCTTATATACCCCTAGAGTAACATAGGCTATAAATTTTATTAATATTTAATCAATAACCGCAGAAATTAATTTTTTAAAGTTTATATGATTCTCCGTGTTGTTCATTCAAGAGCGTCTATCGGCTCACTGTCCCTAGCGGAAGCATTTTAAACAATGAATTATCATAGGCATTCCCAATCAAAGAATTATTATAATATTTCACTTTTTATTTTAAATTCTAATATTCAAATATCAATTGAATTAGATAATTTATTCTAAAAGTTCCCATTTTAATTAATAACTATGATCTAAAAAAATTAATAAAAAATTAATAAATGAACTTAATAATAAAAAAATTTAATTTTTATAAATTGTCTCAAGTCTCTATTTTTGCATTTTCTCAAGTTTCATTATAATTAAAAATATTCAATAATAATCTAACAATGAAAATAAAATATCATAATGTAATGATCAAGAAATATTATACTATATTTCACTATTATAACATAGAAAATACTTAAGAACCATAGGCGGAGGAAATATTAGGAGATATCATTGCAGGTTCAGGCCAAATCGATCAACATTAATTAAGATATTATCATTATGACAGATATTAGGAAAAATCGCGAATTCAATATTTCTGTTCACTAATTATTTGTAGATTTTAGTAAAACATACGCATGACTCAATATAGATCAGCATAAACTTTTTCAAATTTTGATCTTCAAATTTGTCTTGAAGGTAGTATAGAAAGAGTAAGATGCGGAAATCAATTGTAAAATATTAGGTTACCCAGACGACTTAAATATAATAGGAGATTCGGCAATTGCAATTACAGATAGCGAGGAAAAATTAATGGAGGTTTGAAATTAATAGTGATAAGAAAAAATATTTAGTAACAAAGAGGAAGATGTAGAATTTGAATATGTTGAAAAATTGAATGTAATCACAAAGGATAATAATATTTGAGAAGAATTTAAATCGGGGTTGCAATCGGGAAACGCCTGTTATCTTGAAATAAAGAGGTTTATCTCATCAAAATTATATCAAAGGGAATATATAAAAAAATTATTTTGCCTGTAGGATAGGATTCTTCCCTGCATTTATTGGCCAAAGAAAGATGAGGTCACCGGGGAATGGGGGAGACTGCATAACAAGAAATTGCATGGCCTCTCTGCATCTTCAGAAATAGTTAGGGTTATAAAAGGGAAAAAGCTGCGATAAGCAGGGCACGTGGCTAGAATGGGAGAGGAAAAATATATTGGTGGGGAGAGACCGATTAGAAAACGTCCGCTTGGAAAACCAATGACGCGTAGGAAGGGACGTAAGAGAGATGGGACAAGGGCTCAGGATAGGGACACTTGGAGAAATGTGGTTGTTGCGGCTAAGAACTTTCGAGTATCTTTGAGCCACATAGATAGATAGATATACCATATACAATAATAATATATATAATTAATTTAGTGATTAAATTGAAATATATTTTAAATAAGAACACAAAAAGAAATGAATGTTTTATGTAATATACGGATTGAAACAAAATGGATGAAAAAAAACCTTTTACTACTTTCAACCAAATACTATGTACCACTCGGGGGTACAGGGGGCGGAGCCCCCGTCTAGGTGTGAAGAGCGCCGAAGGCGCTCTGAGCAGCTAGTAGTTTTATATAAAAATTTTGTATATAAAAACATTGTGATAATTTTTGAGTTCTGACGGTCTTCTTCCAAACCGAAGATATATTTTTAGCAAATTTATTTATATCATATAAGGGTGGTGGAGAGAAACGGGAAATTTCGAACCCCTGCCCTACCCTGTATATAGATAAAATAGTCTAAGTTCTAAGTTACCGACATGCCATTAATTTCGAATATAATAATAATAATCTTGTGTGAATTAGAGATATAATTGTAATAATTTATTAAAATTTTGTTGGAAATGAATCAGTTGAAATTTTACAGGTATTATTATGAAATGTGATTGTGTGTTCTAACACACATGAGTTAAGTAGTTAATTATATGTACCAAATTTCGTGCACCATTTTGATATCATCTAGTAATGTTAAAAAATTAAAAAAACACTATTCATATTTTGCAAGGTTTGTTAAATGTTAAGTAAGAATCATATTTCATATTAATACCTGTAAAATTTCAACTGAAATTGTTGGAAATGAATCAGTTGAATCACATTTCATAATAATACCTGTAGAATTTCAACTGAAATTGTTGGAAATGAATCAGTGAAAAAATATAAATGTGATTCTTACTTAACATTTAACAAACCTTGCAAAATATGAATAGTGTTTTTTTAATTTTTTAACATTACTAGATGATATCAAAATGGTGCACGAAATTTTGTACATATAATTAACTACTTAGCTCATTTGTGTTAGAACACACAAATGAGCTAAGTAGGATGTTCAGAATCGAAAGTCAATAATTAAGAACTAAAAACATGTTTCAAAGTAGTTGGGGTACGTTTGGTGGCCTAGCACAGGTGTGATCCATTATCAATTCTAGTAACTTGGATAATCGATAAAAATATGCTACAATCAATTAATAAAAATTCATATTAGTATACATTTTAATTGTGGAACAGAGAAAGGAGATGGAATTTATCTTAAATAAAAATTAACACAATTTGAATTTATAGAAATATTTAAGAAAATTATTTTTTGTATTTAACATTTATATTGACAGATAGTTTAATAATATAAATGTTACTAATTTAATTAATTTGTAATTGAGAGGCCGATTACGTTCCATTACAACTTTGAACTGTATTTGATATCGATGGAACAAAATGAAATTCACAATAGTACTTAATTAGAGAGGTTGAGAGGAATTTTTGTTAGAAAATATAATTTACATTTAGTTTTTTAATAATGAAAGAATTACAATCAAAACTGAAGGGGTTGAAATTTTAAATTTCACCTCTTCAGAAAAATGTATTTTATTAAGACGTTTAACCTGAACTAAGATACTAAATTATAAATCACAACTAAATTATAATTAAAAATTGTAAAACTTATATTATAATTTTATCTCTTTTTCTCTAAATTTGTTAATTAAAAATAAACATTAAAAAACAATCGATATTCCGAATCTCTTTATATATGAATATATTATTTATACCAGATAAACAGCTAATTACATCTTGAAATGAGTTTGATTGCTGACATAAAGCTCATATAAGTTTTATTGATTTGAGGGTTAGTAAAGGCAGTTAGTATTGACAGATAGTTTAATAATATAAGTGTTACTAATTTAATTAATTCAATTGAGAGGCGAGTTTTATTCCATTACAACTTTGAGCGGAATTTGATGAAGAAAAATATGATCTTGAATTCATAATAGCTATACATAATTAAAGAGGTGTTTTTGTTAGAAAATATAATTTACATTTATTTTTTTAAGTAGGAGAATATTTTATACTAATTTCTGTCTAGTTTGATTGTGTATTAATATAAATAAGAATATGTACGAATTAAAAAAAAATTAATTTGTATAAATTATGTCAAATATTTCTTTCAATTCATATATTGTTAGTTAAACAGTATATAATTCATATTCAATTCACATAAATATATTAAATCTATTAATATATAATACATATATTGAAATAAAATTTTTGAATAAAAGTCTTTAAGTAGGTGAATATTTTATACTAATTTCTGTATTGGTATTGGTTTATACATATTATAAGTTTTAAGGTTCATGGTTGGAAATTTCATTTATACAAAGGTTTGATTTCAAAAATAGCATATAATTAAATTAAATTAATTCAAGGATGATGATTTTGAAATAATATTTTTATTTATATCCTCGTACTTACTTTCTCATTAAAAGGTTTTTTGAGTTAAATAATCAATGTTTGAGTATGTTTGTCTCATTTTTTGATAAAGTCATTTTAATTGGTTGTTATTGTTCAATTACAAAAATTTCTAAATTAATTGATTAATAACGATCAAATGATATTAAAAAACATTTTGATTCAAAATGCTTATTGAAAACATATTCTATCTATATCTGTCTCTGTGACTCTACGGAACTCGAAAGTTCTTGGACGCAGCAACCACAACCAACCCTCCAAGTATTCCTATTCTGAGCCACAACCTTCTAGTCCCTATCCTCTCCCATCTCTCTCACATCCTTTCCCACATTATCCACCCAACGTGTCCTTGGTTTTCCAAGTGGATGTTTCCCACTCGGTCTCCCTACCAATATATTTTTTGCCATTTTATCTTCTCCTATATATATTCATCTGTTGAATTTTATTTATATATTTTCATGAACCACATGTAAGCTTTTATAAATTGTTTAAAGTTTAATCCAAATTCAAATTTGAATAAAGAATATTACCTATATTTTTTGAAAATTTCAATTATCTTAAGTGGTATATATAGAGAGGAAATATTCAAAATTCGATTTTTTTGTAAACTCAAATATTGTTAATTCAATAATGAACATCGAGTGAATCCAAAGTTAAAGATTATTTTGAGAGCAAAGACTAATCATCTTTTAAAGGGAAAGTGGAGTAAATTTTAGATGAAAATTTGAAGTATTTAAATGGTTATACTAGTGAAGATTAATTGAAAAATAATTTTTTTAAAAAATCACTTAAAAATAAGCGGGAGTGTCCTCCCCTAGACTTCCCCGCATATAAATAGGTATAAAGAGTTGTGAATGAATATTTAGAATGTGTAAACTTGGTATTGATAAAGAGCCAGTTCGTATTAGTTTATTGGTGTCAAATTTGATATTTGGTAACATTTATATATATATATATATATATATATAGAATAAAGTGCTACTTCCGGTTAACTGATATTTTAAATGTAAAAAAAAACAGATATGGATATAATATAAATATTTTTAATTTTATTTTATTTATAACTAGCTGATCAGAGCGCCTTCGGCGCTCTTCACACCTAGACGGGGGCTCCGCCCCCTGTACCCCCCCCCCCGAGTGTCCCTATTCTCTGAGCTATAACCATCTAACTCCTACCCTATCCTATCTCTCTCACGTTCCTTCCTACATTGTCCACCCTGTACACAATTGGTCTTCCAAACGGACGTTTTCCAATCGAACTCCCACCAATATATTTTCCTCTCCCCTCTCGCTGCCAGCGCTCCTAGATAATAAAAAATAAGATTAAAATTTTAAAAAATGAGAGAGAGTGAATTTATTTTATTCTAAAAAAATACAACTCACACATATCTTATTTTTATTAAGAATAATTTATTATATATATTTTTATTTATTTTATTTATTAATTTTTATTTATTTTATTTAATAAAAAAAACATCTTCTGATATCTTAATCAAAGAAAAGCTGAATCGTTTTATAATTCTAATAATTCCTATTTATGTAGATATATAAATGGTTTAGTTAATAGATGAAGGAGTTAGGTAGAATGTGGTGGGGGAAACACCGGCAGGTGGTTTGGAAGACGCATGCGCGCGATATTTGGTCTTCCACTGGACAAACACTGCGCTCAGTTTGCGCTCGCGTTTGAGCTATTAAACTCGATTTTATCTACTTCACTGTAATATTTATCGCTTATCACACTTTTTTTTACTAGTCACTGAATCATTGAGTGTCAAGTGTATCTATTTATTACTTAATCATTATCGGCGAAATTGAGGTTTTTTTGTCTGTTTTTCTTCGGTAAACACCGACATCATCTTCTCGATGAGTGTCTAGGTAAGTTTATAAATTAACTAAAAAGCCTATTTTATTGTTATATATAAAAATTATTTAAAAAATCCTTATAAAATATTATATATAGAATATTAATACATTAAACTTTGAACAATTAAAAAAAATTAAAAATAATTCATATAAAATACCATTTTTTTTTATTTCTATACTCAATACTTTCGAGATGAAAATTTTTTGTTAATTATTTTAATTACTAATTTATCTTTAACCAAAAAGATGTAAAAATATTTTCATCTTAAAAAGAAGTTAGGTACTTATCTTAGTTTTCGTTTTAGATAAAATAATATATTTTTAATAAAAAAATATTTTTTATTCACCTAAATTTTAAAAAAAATTTTCTCCACTAAAATTTGTAATAAGTATTTTTTTTTAATGTGATAGAAGGATTTAGGATCCTATCCGCCCAATAATATTTAAGTCTCTTCAAAAAACACAAACAGGACAACATAACTAAATTTATAATATATATATATATATATATATATATATAGTATTATCTCGTTATATAAATAAAAACACAAAATAATTAATTATTTAATAGAGTATTAAAAATTACAATTAAAATTATTTAAATTAATTTATTATATAAATATACATATATATATATATTCCAATATTTCAATAAAATATTGTAATATTAACATAATAACTTTTTATTTATTTTCCTCTTAATATTATCTATATTTAATTTATTTTGTAAATAAATATGTTATTTATAAATAAATTTTTAAAATTAATTATTTAATTTCTTATCATATATATGTGAATTGATTAATTTGTTAGATAATTATAAGAAATAATAATTTCTAAGCCAGAATTTCTTTTTTCAAATAATAATTTAAATAAAAATTATGGTATTGAATTTATGGTCATTCAATTTCATTGCTGGAGACAAAGAGCAAGCAAATACTAACTCTTATTTTAGTAAACTACTTTGAATCAATAATAAAATTAATATGTATATAATTAATAAGTAGTCAGAGAGGGGCGTAGGGCACTTTAAAAAAATATCCTCTTTACCTTTAATTTTAATTATATTACGAGTTTGTTGTACATTAATAAGTTTGCTGGACTGATTTTTATATGAATATCCTCCATTCTACATTACTCATCTCATGTTACTTCTATTTGTGTTTTTGTCAATTGATCATCTTCAATCAATTTATATTATATATACTTTTTAAAGATCAGATATTACATTTTGTTATAAAACCTTGAATAAAAGTTTATTTTTAAGCTCTGCACTGTTCATCAGATGCCTTCTTCAGTTCGGAGAACCTTTTCATAAATGTTCGATAATGAATATATAAAACTTTTAATATTTAATTATTCTATATATATATATATATATAGCAATTCCTACACAAAATAAGTAAATTATAAAATATATTTATTTTATTTATATTTCAAATAATTAAATATCATTTAAATTAGGTAATTTATTATAAAAGTTCTCATTTTAGTTATTTGTTAAATTTTAGTCTTATTTATTAAATGTTTTATTAGAAATAAGGTTTAATTTTTACCAATTATACATATTTTTTTTAAATAATATATTTAAAAAAAATATAAAAATTTAAAAAAAAAAATAAAACAAATAATTTTCCGATAATAAATTAAGAAATTAATTTAGAATCAAATATTATAATTACTACAAAGTCTGATCAACAAGTGTGAAAGATGAGTTTATTGTTCAAGGAATCGGATGATTGAAAACATTTTATTTATTATATTAATTATAATTTATATTTTCTTATTAAACAATTTATGATAATTCATTTCAGGATAAAACAACTAAATTAATCAAAATGTAGGGTGATTAAAAACGAATAAATAATAACCTATAAATCTTCCTCTATTTATAAAAAAGCTTTTTGTCTGCACATTGCTCAGAATTTAAAATTTTTTACATATCTTCGAGAAATAATTCTAGAAATTTCCATACAAAGAATGTTTACGTATAATATTTAAATTTTTGTTTTAATTTCTAATATTCAAAAATCATTTCACTTATTTAATTTATTCTAAAAGTTCAATTTATTTATTATATAAAAATTAAAATATGATTTTTTAATCAAATGATATTTTAATAATTTCCGAAAAAAGAAACCTCTCTCTCTCTCTATTCTAAAGTCTAGAAAAACAAAGTGTTCTAGCCAAATTAACAAATTGAAATGCCCTATGCAACATGGAAGGGTAAATGACTTGGATTGGGAGAGGAGACAATTTATAACTTTCTTCTAATCTTAAGAGAATATCAATGCGAATTAAAGCCAAATCGGACAACATTATATTAAATCTAATCTCGCTAATTTAATTCAATATTTCTGTAGACAAATTATTCAGAGTTTTGACAAAGAGTATGACTCAGATTAAATTTAAATGAATATAAATTAACAAAATGAAAATTTGTATTTGTTTAAATTTTAATATAATGAATAAAACAAATGTAATTTAAATATATAGATCACGTGACTAGAAGAGTACGAAAGACAAGCAAGAAACTTGGTTAGTTATGAGCAGACCAATTGAGAAACCTTCTGTGGTAGTCCAAAGGAGAACTTGAAGAAGTTGGGAGAAAATAGGTGTTTGATAGTGGTTGGTCTGGACAGAGACTTTAGGGAAAGAAGAGAGGGAAGAGTTAGAGAAATCTGGTTCCTTCGACTAATAATTTTCGAATCCCCTAGCCCCACAGAGTTAGATAGGGAGGAAAAGATGTATGGTTTAGAAAAATTAATAAAATAATAAAAATAAATTAATAAAAATTAATTAATTTGTTCAAGTTTGTATTTATTTAAAAAAATTAAATTATCCTTAAAATATGTATAATATAGATTTTTTGGAAAGTTTTTTCTCTTATTAATAATGAAAAATTATAAAAAATATTTAATATATATAAACATGTACATATATAGGTATATATTTATTTATTCAGAGAGTTTTTAAATATAATTATCTAAATGTAAATATAAATTTATCTTTAATGATATGTGATAAGGTTGTCAATAAATTGAATATCATTAACAATTTCACTAGATCAGTTAGGAATTCTTTGTAATTAATAAAAATAAATTTAAAAAATAACAAAATTAAAAATATTTCAATATGTGATAGTAAAGGGTGTTTTTTTTCGAGGTATAGAACTTTAAGTTGGCATTATACTGTTAAAGTTGACGACCGATTTAACAGCTGTCAAGTGATTTATTCTCAGTTTGGTTTGGCAATTCATCATGAATAGACTCACGCCTGAACAACGCTTGCAAATAGTGCAATTTAATTCGAAAATAATGGTTCTGTGCGGAATACGTATCGTCGACAAAATCGTCCATCAGAGCAGTTAATTCGATTATCCATGGAACGTTTTCGCACCACGTTTACTCTTATTGCTAACTTGCATCCCCAAGGACGCGTAGGAAGGGACGTAAGAGAGATGGGACAAGGTCTCAGGGTAGGGACACTTGGAGAAATGTGGTTGCTGCAGCCAAGAACTTTCGAGTTCCTTAGTGTCACAGAGATAGATAGATATAGCATATACAATAATAATAATATATAATTAATTTACTGATTAAATTAAAATATATTTTAAATAAGAACTCAAAAAGAAATGAATGTTTTATGTAATATACTGATTGAAACAAAATGGATGAAAACCTTTTACTACTCTTAACCAAATACTATGTACCACTCGGGGTACAGGGGGCGGAGCCCCCGTCTAGGTGTGGAGAGCGCCGAAGGCGCTCGGAGCAGCTAGTATATATATACCACAGACCATATACGTTTAGCATTAGGGAGGCAACACTGCCGATTATAAAAATTGTATTTACAGAAGGGTTATAATACACTATAGTTGTAAAAAAATAACTTGAATATTGTGTTTTCAGTTTTTTGAACAGCCAATAATAGAGCAGTGATAAATCAGGGAGATAAGGTGGTTTTGGAAGAAGATGGGTCAAACTTAATTAAGGTGCGCAACGTGAAACACTTATCGTGGTGAAAAAACCATTAATGCTCTAGAACAGTGGTTCTTAAACTGTGGTCCGCGGACCCCTGGGGGTCCGCGAAGCCTTTACTGGGGGTCCGCGGTCCTCGGAAAAAAATCATCGTAAAAATATATACATATATAAATATTTAAAGTTCATTGTTTAACTATATCCTCCTAGAGAATTACGGCTATAATTTAATACTATTAATAATACTATTTTATTTTATTAAATTGATAATTATGTCAATTAATTTTTTGTGAATAAATAAACATATATAAAAAACTATATATAAAATTTGAATTTTCATCCATTCATTCATTTAAAATCATTTTTCGATTGTTCCTTTAAAATAACCCCTCTTAGGGGCTCGGAAGGGGAGGCATATAAGGGAATTTTCTTTCACTTTGTTATTGGGGAAAACCAGGGGAGGGGACAGTCTTACCCGGAAAAACCCAAATTGTCAGCGTCCACTCTGGGGTTTTAAACAGTTTTAAAGCAAATGTTAATTATAAGTTCATTTCTCAACGAGTTGTATCTTTAAATTATTTTTATTAATGTTAATTATAAGTTCATTTCTCAACGAGTTGTATCTTTAAATTATTTTTATTAATTTAATTAATTATAATTAAATTATAGCTAATAATAGTTTATTATAGCTAATAATTTTTTTTAATTTTTAGTGTAATTTGCATGATCATTATTTTATAAAAACACTAAACACATTTTGCAATTTCCCAGAAAGGCTGTTTTTGAGAGTAAGTATAAGTTAGTTTTATGAATAAAAAATATTTATTTTAATAATATTTTAGAATCAAATTACGAAATTAATAATATTTTAGAATCAAATTACGAAATTAATAATATTTTAGAATCAAATTACGAAATATATTTATTATATAAATTAATATTCATTTAAAATGATATTAAATCATTTATTTAAAATGATTTAAAACATTTATTAAAATGATTTAAAACATTCATTTAAAATGATATTAAAACATTCATTTAAAATCATATTAAAACATAGCTAGTAAATAATAATTCGTTATATTTATATTATATTTATATTATATTTATATTATATTTATATTATTGTAGTTCAATGTTAATAAATTACTCCATAAAATGGATCGTTGGCTACAAACTGGTTCAACACAGAAACGGAAAGAATCAGATGATGAGGCATCAACAGCAAACTCTACCAAGAAACGCAAAACTAGAAAATATTCGGATGATTATTTATCATTTGGATTTACTTATATTTGCAACAATGATGTGGAAAGACCAGTCTGCGTTCTATGTCAGGAAAGTTTATCCAATGAAAGTATGAAACCTGCTAATCTCAGACGTCATTTACAAACAAAGCACAGCGAGCATGTTAGTAAGTCTATCGAATTTTTTAAAATGAAAAAAGAAGAACTTAATTCAAGTCAGAAATTGATGGTAAAGACGGGATCTGGTGGTATGAGTAAGAAAGCAGTAATGGCATCATATGAAGTAGCTCTACTTATTGCTAAAGCAGGAAAGCCGCATAATATAGCAGAGCAATTAATTCTTCCTGCTACAAAAGTAATTACAAATATAATGTTAGGAACTAAAGCAGCAAACGATATAAATTTGATTTCATTATCAAATGATACGGTTAAGAATAGGATTGAAGACATGTCATGTAATATAAAAGAAGAATTAATATCGAGAGTGCGCAAAAGTCACTATTACTCATTACAATTGGATGAAAGTACTGATGTCACTAATAATGCCAATTTGTTAGCTTTCATTAGATATGAGTTTGAAAATCAAATACAAGAAGATGTATTGTTTTGTGATTCACTACCTTCACGAACGACAGCTAATGACATATTTAACAGTTTGAATAATTTTATAACCGAAAATGAAATAGAGTGGCCAAAATGTGTTGGAATTTGCACTGATGGTGCTCGTGCAATGTCAGGTACAAGAACTGGATTGATTGCTCTTATTAAAAATGTTGCGCCTCAGGTTGTTTGGAATCATTGCTGCATTCACAGAGAATCATTAGCAGCCAAAAATATGTCACCAGATTTGAAAAGAACATTAGACGAAGTAGTTAAAATTGTCAATTTCATTAAGGCTCGTCCACTTAATTCCAGAGTTTTTAAAATTTTGTGTGAGGAAATGGGTAGTCAACATACACATTTATTATTACATACAGATGTACGTTGGTTGTCCCGCGGGAAAGTACTCATTCGCCTTTTTGAGCTTCGAGATGAAATACGATTGTTTTTAATAGATGCGCATTTTGAACTGACCGAATGTTTCAATGATTTTATCTGGTTAGCTAAGGTGGCTTACTTGACTGATATTTTTACAAAATTGAACGAACTTAATTTGAGCCTGCAAGGTACTGTTGTAAATATATTTAAAGTTGAAGATAAAATAGAAGCAATGATTAAAAAAATCGACTTGTGGTCGAAACGCATCCAGAACGGTGTATATGAGTCTTTTCCAACTCTCAATGATTTCATAGAAAGCTCCAGTGAAAAATTGCTTAATCAAACGCGTCAATTATTTGTTGAACATTTAATTACTTTGAAAAGCAACTTCAGGAAGTATTTTTCTACTCCTGATCCTTGCAATAACTGGATCAGAGATCCATTTAATATGGAAATTACAAATGCTAAACATTTATCTGCACCTGAACAAGATATTCTCGTGGAATTATCATGTGATACAACTTATAAACTAAAATTTAACAAAACTGAATTGAGCAACTTTTGGTTACTTCTCAGGTCAGATTATCCTGCGCTTGCAAATAAAGCACTTCAACACTTGATTCCATTCTGCACAACATATTTATGCGAACAAGCTTTTTCGGTACTATTTTATATTAAGTCTAAATATAGAAACAAATTAAATGTAGAGCCGGATCTTAGATTAAAAGTTTCCAATATTAAGCCAGATATTGAGATTCTTGTTTCAAGAAAACAACTGCATACATCTCATTAAATATGTAAGTTATATTTAATGAGATAGATGCAGTTATTTTTTAAAATATTTCTTATTTAATATTTTCTGAAAAAAATTATAAAATATTTATATGAATTTAATGTAAGTACCCATTATAATTTGTGAGATTTGTTGCTATGACAATGTTTGTATTTTCTTTCTTCAATATTATAATTTCTAATAAAATGTGTTCTACAATATGCAAAAAAATCGTTATTCACCAATCACTGTTAGAAATATTCATCATATATCCTTGTCCTTATGAGATCGTAAGCCAGAAATTAATTAATAAAATGACGTAAAGTACCTAAAGTTGTGATGGGGGTCCGTCAAAAAAAATTTTTTCAAGTGGGGGTCCGTGGAGTACATAAGTTTAAGAACCTATGCTCTAGAATTTTGAATCGTATAGCTTAATGAAAACAACGCCTGACTATCAACTGAATGGTCTGGCAGAAGAAATTCATTATACACAACAACGCCAGAAGATTAAAAAATCACTATATTTTTTAATACATTTGTTTTATAGTTTATTCTAGTAGTTTATTCTAATAGTGTAATTTTTTTAAACATGGGACACTAAAGGACAGTAAAATAAATAATTACAAATTTTATCAAATATTCTACAACTCCCACATTTTACTGTATAAATAAAAAAAGTTAAAAAAATATTTTTATTTATCTGATTTTAGACTTCTCATAGTATAAGTTATAATACTATCTTTAGTTTAAAAATAAATAAATAAAATGTATTATCTATGTGAATTAAATTAAATAAAAAAATCATGCAATTGAAATCATACATCAATATTGATTATGTTATTTTTTTTTATTTTTTATTTGTCGATTGCAATTGCATTGCGGTTTGTTCTTATAACAAATTGAATCGTAGTATTAGTACTATAACTATTCAATAAAATCCACTTCTATCCCACTTGGGGTCCTATTCAATAGATTGACAAACATCAATTCAAAATAAGCCTCTCATTTTATTAATTAATCAACTTTTTATTTATATCGATTACTTATATAATTGTACTTCTTATGCAGAAATAAATTATTTAATATAAACTCCACGCAATATCATTCACCAAAAAATGTAAATTTATACATACTTATAATATAATACAATATACGTTAAATATATTATTATCTATTTGAAATCTGACTGCCATAATTATTCTCTTAAGATTATTGTTTTATATTTTAATATTCATATATTCTATACATTTTTAAAAATTTTGGCTTATTTTTATTTCTATTTTCAGTGAATTTTTCACATAATTTATAGCAAGAATATACTTATTTAAAAATATAGTTCATTCATGGCGCAAACATTTTGTGGCGTATTTCGAATATACCACTTTTTTGGTTTTATATATTTTATATTTATTATTTATTTATTATATACTAGCTGCTCAGAGCTCCTTCGTCGCTCTTCACATCTAGACGGGGGCTCCGCCCCCTGTACCCCCGAGTGGTACATAGTATTTGGTTGAAAGTAGTAAAAGGTTTTCATCCATTTTGTTTCAAACAATGTATAACATAAAACATTCATTTCTTATTGTGTGATTATTTAAAATATATTTTAATTTATTTAGTAAATTAATTATATATATTATTATTGAATATGTTATATCTATCTACTCGAAAGTTCTTGGCAGCTACAACCACATTTCTCCAAGTGTCCTTATCCTGAGCCTCTGTTCCATCTCTCGTACGTCATTCCCTGATGTACTCATCTTTCTTTGGCCCATAAATGCTGGGGAGAATCCTATTCTCTGAATCCACTCTCATCTCCAAAGATCATAGACCATGTCTAACACTCATATAATACAACAGACAAAATAATTGTTTTATATATTTTAATTTTCATTCCCTTTTATAATAATTTTGATGAGATAAGCCTCTTTACTGCATGATAACAGGCGTTTTCCGATTGCAACTTCGATTTCAATTCTTCTCAAATATTATTATCCTTCGTGATTACATTCAATTTTTCTACATATTCAAATTCTACATTTTGTATGTTAATACTGCTCCTGTTTGTTTCTAAATATATTTATTTATCATTATTAATTTCAAACCTCATCTCTTTTCCTACCTCGATTAATTTTTCCTCGCTATCTGTAATTGCAATTGCCGAATCTCCTATTATATTTAAGTCGTCTGGGTCACCTAATATTTTACAATTGATTTCCACATCTTACTCTTTCTTTACTACCTTCAAGATAAATTTTAAGATCAAAATTTGAAAAAGTTTATCCGGATCTATTGAGTCATGCGTAGGTTTTACTAAAGTCTACAAATAATTAGTGAACAGAGATATTGAATTCGCGGTTTTTTTAATATCTGTCATAATGAAGATATCTTAATTAATGTTGATCGATTTGGCATGAACCCGCAATGATATCTCCTAATATTTCCTCCGCCTATAGTTTATAAGTATTGTATATGTTATAATAGAGTATAATATTTCTTGATCATTTCATTTCGATATTTTAATTTCATTGCTTGATTTTTATTGAATATTTTTAATTATAATAAAATTAGAGAAAATGCAAAGTTAGAGACTTGAGACAATTTATAAAAATTAATTTATAAAAATTAACGGTATAAAAGTATTGATAAAACTAAAGATAAATTAACAATATATACATTCATTAATAGTATTAATTTAAATTAATGGATTTATTTGATTTTTTATTATTAAGTTCATTTATTAATTTTTTTAGATCATAGTTAATTCCCTCCCTTAAAATAAAAGAAGTACCTATTCAAATATGGAAAGAATAAATACAAAATAATTTAAGTTAAATATGATTTAAATATTTTATTAAATTAATTAAAATGAGAACTTTTAGAATAAATTATTTAATTGAAATGATATTTGAATATTAGAATTTAAAATAAAAAGTTAAAATTTATAATAATTCTTTGATTGCTAGTTATATACATTGTGTAAAATGAGTCCGCCAGTCAGTGGGCCACGCCTGGCTCTTGAATGAACAACACGGAGAACTATATATAAACTTTAAATCTCTCTCTGTCCCGCTCACACACACTCTCACCTCTCTCCTCATCCCCTCCACCTCTCATTTCTTAGTTATTTCAATTTCCACAAATTGTCTAATTTTTAAAATATTCACTAATTTACTTTCTATTTTTATTCTTTAATCCTTAAATAATATATTTTCTATTTTATGTTAAAATGTAAATAACTTACATTTTAACATATTAAACTATGACAGCAAAAAAGTAAACGAATTACATACATACATACATACAAACAGTCTCCTTTATATATATAGATATTAATCTATATATTATATATATATATATATAAATGTTTTTGTCTGCATATTGCTCAGAATTTAAAATTTTCCCCCCTATTTTAAATTCTAGAAAAACAGTGTTCTAGCCAAATTAAAAAATTTAGATGCCTCATTCAACTTGGATGGGTAAAAGAATTGGGTTGAGAGAGGAGACAATTTTCTTCTAATCTTAGGAGAATATCAATGTGGATTAAAGCCAAATCGGTCAGCATTAGATCAGATATTTTCATTAAGGCAGATATTAGAAAAAAAATCAAACTCTATTGTTTTACTATTTTAAACTTTTTTTCCCTTTCAATCATTTGAATAAATTATTATTATATAATTGTTAGCTGGGTTCTTTCCAATATTCCTTGACGAAGTCCGATAACTTAATGCAATCTTCATTTTGTCTATTTTGCATATTTTTCTATATAATATACTGCTGCAACACATATAGTCAAAATTTATTCCTATTATTTTAATTCAAATATATTATTTTTACAAGCCATGCGATTTTTAGTGTCAGTGCAATTGTCGAGAATTTTTCAGAGCTTTAGAACGAGAAACTTCACTCAATGAACCCAACATCCTAACATTGACTCTTGGTCACACAGAGTAAGACCCATGATCCCAAAAACATTCTCTTGAACAGCCCTGGCCAACCCAAATGACACCATGGGCCTCTTTGATTAGGAATAATGCTACAGGGGCCGCATTTTAGGAAAACGTGCAACAATGTATTAAAAATCACTTTTAATACTTTCTTGATGCTTAATGTTTAATGTTTTAATTTATTATTTTTCGGCTACTTTTTTTTAAATAAAAATAACAATTTAAAATAAAAAAATATATTCTATTACTTTTATTTCTAACTTTTTTCTTCCTTTTTATGGAATCAAATATGTAGTTTAAATTGTATGGCATATTTTAAATAAAAAAATTAATTAATAATAATTATTTCAATTATTTTCTCTGTTTTTGAATATACAGACGAGAAATGAAAGTTACAAAAGAAATATAAAGTTAACTGGCGGGCCGCACAATTTATCACGGTGGGCCGCGGGTTGGCCAGGCCTGCTCTTGAAAATAGCACCAAAATTGGCGCTGAAACGCCTAGACCCAAATTTCACACAAAAATGTGTAAATAACCCGGAAAACTTTTTTATATAAATTGAGAAAATAATTTTGGATAGGTGATAGAAGAGTGGAAGGGTTAAGTTGCAATCTAATTTTACTTACTTGTCTCCCTTAATTTTGATTTAAATTTAAATTTCAACAATTTACAATAAATATTAATTTTTATATTATAATTTTACTTTAGAAAAACAAAATTGATTTTTTTTTCAATTACTGTATTCGAGAGTTGGGAAAGGGGAGTTAGCTTTAAGCTTCTATAACTTTTTTCATATTAAACTCTTAAACAGAAAATATTGCAAACTCTTTTTATAATAATAAAAAATAAATTAATTAAAGAAATTGTTTTTCATGTCTACACATTTTACATAGTATATTTTCAATTTTTTTGTAATATATTTCATCTACTATTTACTATTCAAAATTTATTTTTAAAAAATCATTTTTAAAGGGCGTAGGGTTTTAAATAAATAAATATTTAATGAGATATCATTACTAGATTAAATATAAAATTTATACAAATAAATATTTGATTCATATTTCTATTATCACGTTTAAATATTTATAAGAACAGGAAAATCATTTACATGTTAAAGCCATTTTTAAACTAGATAAAAAATCGCTTCTGACATTATTATTTAAATATGATATTAAGTCATATTAATTAACCTTGAATTTAAATAAATATAGTATTTATTAAATGATAGGTAAAGTAAAATTATTAGTTTTAATTTGTTATTTTAAGAAAATTATTATTGAGATATCTTGATTAACTTAAGTATTATAGTATATGAGTATGTCTTATTGGTATGTAGATATTCTCGATGTTATATTTATGTATATGTATTTTTTAATCTATTTAATATAATATAATAATTTATTAAAAAAAAAATTACTAAAATCAAAATCAATATACACTAAACAAAACAAATATTAAAACTTTTTAACTGGATTAAAATAAAATTTATTTATTAAATTTTTTCTCAATCAGATAATAGAAATAATGTACTCTCCTCTGTCATGCCTCCCACACACATTATTTCTAATTATTATATTAAGGGATTTCTAGGGATTAAAAACCTCTTTTCCTGGAATATAACGATTTAAACCTTCCTATAGTCTCATAATTATTTATTTTACTAATTTTAGAACATTTTATTTAAATTATTCTGATGAGAAATTCGAACTCTCGAAATCAACAAGTCAGGACTACTTGGACAATTCTTGAATGACAACACTTAAAAATAACTCTACAATGCCTAAATTATATACGATCACAATACTTACACATAGTTTTAGCATTCTTTGGGTGATATAAATAAGTTGGAAGCGGGAAATTCTAACCATCAATCTGTAATAATATTTTTTTTGTTTTTTAATGTTTTTTTAAAAAGTGTCTAAAAGTGTGGGTAAAATACGTGACATGACAATAGATAAGTATCAAGAACTAAATTAATTATTTTTAATATTTTAACAAAAAATGTGATATTATAATGAAAAATGATTTATTTAATATAGAATAATATTACATAATATACGAGTTAAAAATTAAATTATATGATCATTATATTTAATATTTACTTTCAATATATAAACAATAATTTTACTTCCATCAAACATTCATACAGATATTTATATACAATTTGGTTGATAAATTTAAAGTCTATTATAAGGATCTTATAACAAACTTTGCACTAGTACACTGACATTTCAACCCTTCAGTCAATACTGATAGTATGATATTTATCAAATTAAATGATCATCTTCTTATCAATTTCAATTCTGACATTCTAATTATAGATGAAATATACTTATATTTTCAAAATAAACAAACGAATTTAATAAAA
Organism: Labia minor; assembly: GCA_963082975.1. Classification (NCBI taxonomy): domain Eukaryota; kingdom Metazoa; phylum Arthropoda; class Insecta; order Dermaptera; family Spongiphoridae; genus Labia; species Labia minor. The sequence continues at coordinate 78,636,665 of OY720344.1, forward strand.
CTCATACTTCTACTTAAAATAATTTGAGACATTTATTTTTCAGGGGATGGGAATTAAAATTAAGATTAAGATAAATAGATTAATTACTAATGGACTAATTGTTTTGTATCAAATAAAAATAAATATTTTCTTTGCCTTTAGGCTTCTAAAAGAAAATTATTTTAGTCATTACTCTCACAAAAATTTCATTTCTTATACTCGCTTCTTCGCTTGAGAGTATTTATTATTAACGAGCCAAAAAAAGAGACATAAGAAGAACAATTGACATTTGATTTGATAAAATAAAACATTTTCATTTTAAGTAAAATAAGACAATGATAAATATCTTCTAATATTGATTTTAAAATATAAATTATAATGAAAATATAATTATAAAAGCAGAGAAATTAAGATGGACTGGATATTTAGCTTGAATACAAGAACGTTTTTGATAAAAAAATTAAAAGTAAAAATATTAAAGTATGAAAACGTTCACCTGGATAGATAAAAAATTCGACGAGATGATAATTGTGCCACTCAGAAGCAAAAGCGATTAACTCCACATTTGAAGAAACTGAGAAAATGAAGCTCAAAGTTCACAGCTTGTAGAAAATTCAGGTTTATAAGGTAATTTTGTAAATAAAACCACATATTGATATTTTAATGTAAATTTATTCAAAAACACAAAAAAATAAGTTGACCTGTGGCCAGGTCCGAACCGACCGATGGTTTGAAATAAATTAATTTCCAGCTACAGAAACAATTTCAAATAATTTTCATATATCTATTAATGTAATAAAAAACAGATATGGATACATAAATAATAAATATAAACATTTTTAATTTTATTTTATTTATAATATATATGCAAGACCAGGCTGTGACGTCATGAATGGCTGGATGACGTCATATAATTTTAAATCAAGAAAAAACTAATAAATATGATTTTTCTCGAGGATAAAACCAATACAAAGTGCATGATTCGTGGTGATATATAAAAAAATACCCTTTGGTGTGAAAATAACCCTTTCCTTCCTATCGTCGATCGCTAATACTACCACTTCCGGTTTCCGGAATTGCACCAAAAGTTGATCAATTCATCCCACTGATGCATTAAGTAAATATACCAAATTTCATCAAAATCGGTTGAGCCTTTCAGGCTGTACACATCTATACGGACGGACGGACAGACAGACGGACAGACGGACGGACAGACATCATGCTAAAAATACTTTCTTCTGTTTAGAAAATGCATGATTCGTGGAGATATGTAAAAATCTCCACATGTGAAATTTGGTGTGAAAACAATACCTTCCTTACTATCGTCGGTCGGTAATTAGCTGGAGTGTCTCCACTCGACTATCTCGCAATTTGAAACATTTCTCAAAAGTTGATAGAAAACTATGAATTTTGAATAATGTCCATGTACCAAATTTCATCATTCTAGCTCAAACCGTTTTTGCGTAATCTTGCCTACATACATACACACACACATACACACATACACACACATACACACACACAGACATTTTTCTCAACCTTAGTGAAAATGATTCAGGAACCTTCAAAACGTATAAAAACAGCAAAATCTCAACATCGAAAATTTTCGTGATCGCAATACTATCTCTGGCGAGATAGTAAAAAACACAACGTAAATCTGCAATCGTTATCAAGCAGCTGCACTGTCCGAGCATCCAGTGCCGACTTTTGTGTTTTTGAATAAATTTACATTAAAATATCAATATGTGGTATTATTTACAAAATTCCCTTATAAATAAAAACAACCAGAAAAACTTTAACAATTTAAAATTGAGGTTTATTGATTACAGAAAAATGTATATTGCATTGCAATATTAAGATTATCAAGTTCATTATTCACTTCATATGTTGCAGACTACCTTACCTTACATTACATTACATTACTAGCAAAATTTTAAAAATTGGAGTTAATCGGTTTGGCTTCTGAGTGGCCCAATTATCAAAATAGTAATTGGACAAATTTGACTATTGTTGAGATAGGATGTTTGGAGGAATGTGATTGTTTAGTTAGAGTTCTATTTTGAAAAATAAATTAGGAAAGAATTAATTATATTAATAACAGTATACAAGTGTATCTATTATAAAACAATAAATAAATGTAAATACAAATAATAATGGATAAATAAATATTAATATATTTAAGGATGTAACATGTAACAGTATCTTAGATCATTAATGCCCTATTGTTAAAGTTCGTGCTAAATTACCTATTTATTTTTCATAAAGGAATACCTGTTAATTGTTTATTATTGTTCATCGCTATTGTTGTTAAGTTTGATGGTACATCCCTTAGCAAATGAATATTATATTAATTTTATAAATTAATAGGAAAAATAAACATAATAAATAAGAAACATTCTCGAAATAAATACTAAAATAAAAAAAGAATAATATTATTTAAAAAAAACTAATATATTTCTTCTTGAAAAAAAAATAGACTGCCGACTGCGCCAATTTGTGGTGTATTTTTATAAGACACGGTAGGTTTTTAAAAAGAACAATATTTATTATTTAAGATAGAGGTAAGTATAATTATAAGTATAAAGAACTTGGAATGGAATGTAATGTACGTATAGAATAGGTGTGTATGAATTAGTGTATCTGTGAGAGTCTGAAGTTGGTTACAATATTTGTATTGCAAACTGCTGAGATAGAATGGACCAGCAAAGTCTATATATATATGTTGCCAGGGATGGGATGGCCTTTCCTAAAAATGTAGAGGTACTTTTTTGGTGTATTTGGGAACATATTGCATTCTTGACAATTTCTTGTAATTCATTCTATGTCCAAATCAATTTTTGGCCAATAGACAAATGACCTTGCAAGAGCTTTTATCTTGACATGTCCCGGATGTAATTCTTCTAGGACTTTGGATCGTAATGTAGCAGGTATATATACTCTCATTCCGTAGAATATGCATTTTTGTTGTATTGTATATTTATAATCTCCATCTCCTAGAGAGACACCTGAAGACAAATTATCATAAATCACTTTAAGTTGTGGGTCAAATTGTGTAGCAATAGCGACTTCTTTCGCTGTTATAGTTAATGTTTCCCATTGTCCTATATGGAATATTTCCGCTTCATCAATCTTCTTTTCAGGAAGGATCTCTTCAGATTTCATAGGTAAACGGGATAAAGCATCAATGTTTCCGTTATCTTCATATCTTCTATATTTATGTCGAAATCGAAGATTTGTGATTGAAGTGCATAATGTAACATTCTTGTTGCACTCAAAAGTGGCAATTTATTTTTGTTGCCAAAGATGTGTATTAGAGGTTTATGGTCGGATATTAGAGTAAATCTTCGACCAACATTTAGCATCCTTAAATATGTGGTCGACAAATTTTTGCATTTTTGCTGGTGCTGAGCTTACACCATACTGTATTTTATGTCCCTTTATTTCAACAGGAACCATTACAGGTGGGTTTTCTTCGCACTTTGTATTAATTCTTTTAATATAATGAAATGGAATTAATTCACTTTCCTCTTCACTCGATGTATTTGATAACTTCTTGTACATGGCCCTTCTTGTTGCAAAATTTGCACATTAAATTAGTTGCTTTACACATAGGAGCCTTATGTTAATTTTTAATTCCACATTTAAAACAAATAATATTTTCTTGTCTTTTTGTATTAGACCTGTTAAAATTTTTCTTATATTTCTTCGTAGAGTCTTTAGGATCAGTGAATTTATTTATTGATGAACTTTGTTGTAAAATTTCAGATGTACCTTCTGAAGAACGTTCAATAGCCAATGCTAATTCTATAGTTTTATTTAATTTTATATCAGCTTCTTCAAAAAGTCTATCTAACATCACTTTTGACCTCAATCCCCTAACAAAAAAATCGTTTAACATTGTCTCTAACATTTCTTTAGGATATGTGCAAACAGCTGCCAATTTTCTTAATTCGGATATGTATTGTGAAACTGACTCACCTTCTCTTTGTTTTCTATTTAAGAAGACATGCCGGCTCGGGATGACCAGGGGTCTCCGGTTTAAACGCTCCTTTAACACTGTAAACAATTCCTCGTATGTCTTCTCTTGATACGACTCAGGAAAATTAAGTTTTTTAACAGAGCATGATGTATCGCCGACAATAAAGAAACTGAAAGAAACAAACGTGGTCACTTAGGTGTGTATGTATTAGTGTATCTGTGAATGTCTGAAGTTGGTTACAATATTTGTGTGTATTGCCAACTTTTGAGATAGAACATGACAGTCATCTATATCAATATTTTATAATTTTTAACTAAAATATTAAACAAAGTGAGAATTTTAACTTTCTCTAGATTGTTAATTAAGGAAGTTGGTGAGGTGTAAAAATGCAAGTATAAAATAAAAAAAAATCAAGTCAAATGATTAATGACCTCTATTGTTATTACCAAATTATTATAAAATATGAAATTCATTTATCTATCTAATATTATATTATATACATGTATTGATTTTTTTTATTTTTTTATTCAATTTTTTTAATGCCAATGAAAAAATTTACATTTAGTCGCGAAAAGAATTAACTAGTTTTTATAGGGATATAGAACTTTTTAAAAAATATTGAATTGTATTGAATTGTAATTGAAATGTATTAATAATTTTCATATTTGAATTTTGTTATTTGATATTATTCTTTTCTGAGTCGCGAATAGCAAAAAGTCCAATTCGTAATAATATAAATATTTTAAATATCATATTTCTTTATAATCTCGCGTGGCACTTCGTAATTTATTTCTTTCCAAATATATATATATTTACTCTATATCAGTGATTCCCAAAGTGGTATATATCGACCCCCAAGGGTCTATGGCAACCTTCAAGGGGTCTACTCCAGCGAATAACAAATTTGGGGGTCCATGGAATGAAAATGGAGGTCTACGATATTTACCTACATTACTCTGTCTTATAATTCGATTCAATATGGCTCTAAAATAGAAAAAGGTATTTTCAATAAGGCTCTAAAAAAAGGTAAAATTTAATAAGGCTGTAAAAAAAGGTAAAATTTTAAGTAGGGGTCTACCCAAGACCGAAAAACATGGCATGGGGTCTATGACACAAAAAAGTTTGGGAACCTCTGCTCGATATCGATCATTTTAGACAAGCAACAACATTAGTTTAAGGGTAAAAAGTTTTTTGGTTTCCAAACACTTATTAATATTAAATTTAGATATTAAAAATAATATCTTATTACTATCTCGCCAGAAAAACGGTTTGAGATAGAATCATGAAATTGGGTACATGGGCATTATTCAAAATTTGTAGTTTTCTATCAACTTTTGAGAAATGTAGCTCAACCGGAAGACTACCTACCACATTTTGATTTTTTTCCTCTAAAGTGACCGTAAAAATAAAGATATATGTTTGATAGTTTTCCCATGATTAAAAATTATATAAAACTGCTATATATAGAATTTCAGCTTGATTGAATCGCTGAAAGTACAGGAATTAATTTTTTAACACTGCAAATCTCACGCGCCAACACGTGACGTGGTGCCATCAACAAAGAGCCAATCACGCGCTGGTTTAATAAATATTATTTATTAAATTTAATTTATAATTTATAATTAATTAAATTTAATTTAAATATAATATATGTTATTTAATCCAATTCAAATTGCGAGATAGTCGAGTGGAGACACTCCAGCTTATTTTATACATAAATTTATTATAAAGGTAAAAGGAAATTCGCTACATAGAAAAAGATCTAGAAATCGATTTGTTCATGTGCGAGGGAAGAAGCCAGTCTAATATTCTGAATGTCAAAGTATATGTAGAGGAGCTGATTGTGACTCAGATCATTATTTGGTTGTAATTAAATTGAGAGAGCGACTCTGAACGAGGATCACATATAAAGGCAAAATTAAACAAATAAAAGATACAATTTAGATAGATTAAAAACTGGGAATGAATGTTAATATTGCAAATAGTAAGAAAAAAATTTAGCAATTCAGATATTGAGAGGAGATAAAATTGAGAAGAAATATGAGATATAATAAAATAAAAACAAAAATTAAAATATCATTCGGAATAATATATATATATATGGTAGTTTATATAAAGATTAAGAATAAAATTAAACCATGGATTGATGAATTTTTTAAGAATTTTGAAAAGAAAAAATCTCGCAATTTGAATTGGATTAAAAAATAAATATTTTATTTAAATAAAATTTAATTAATAAAGTTATTAATTAAAATTAATAAATAATATTTATTAAACCACCGCGTGTTTGGCCCTTTGTTGATGACACCACGTCACGTGATTTATAGTGTTAAAAAATTAATTCCGGTACTTTCAGCGATTCAATCAAGCTGGAATTCTATATATAGCAGTTATTAATCATGTGAAAAATTATCAAACATAGGGTAAAGCATACAGTCGTTGGCCCCCTTAAGCAATTCCTAGCAGTCTTTAATACATATCTGGGCAAATTGCGGAACAATCTGTCAAATTAGGTTTGCAGAACATAGATATTATGAGCATTTTGATGAATAAAAAAAAATCATTTTCCCATGACATTTTCAATAAGTACTTTTAAAAAAAAATCCTAAAAATACAGTTATTGGCCCTCTGTTATATTTATTGGCCTAGGCATTACAACAAACGAATACATAAGCAAAAATTTTAATGATCGCAATACTATCTCTGGCGAGATAGTAAAAATTAAATAATTTGTTTTTATTAAAAAAAAACATTTAGATTAACTTATTTTTTGATAATTCTAAATTCCTATAATTCTCATAGATTAGTTTTCAAAGAAGCTATTACCTGATTAAGATAAGTATAGATTTTTTATATATATATATTTTAATCAATCCCATTATCACGTTGATAATAAAAATGTTAACTGATATACAAATTTCTCCAATTTGTTTTTTTTTTCATATTATTATCATTATCATCTTCAAAATGATATATCTGAAAAGAGACATATACAGAGAGAGAGAGAGAGAGATTTCGATGTACGAGAATATGGTTCATTTATACATTTATTTTATCTCATATTCGAATAAAATGATGTGTAAATCTGCCTGCGTCGAACAATCATTCACAAAACGTCATATAAACATGAAAAGCGATATAAAATCTAGAAGTTCAAAATTTTAAAACTAAAAAACAATTAAACTAACTGAACAATTTTTGTAACAAAAAAAATCACCGATTGGTAATAAAAAAAATATTATGAAAAATTGACTCAAGAAATAAATATGTTTTTTCTTTGTTAAATTTTAATCAGAACGCAATGCAATGAAGACAGACTTTTTCGAATTGGAGTTTTCGACAGAATCATTTACTCTCCTGGTTGGACCGAATAGGACATCACATGAGAAAATTAACTTGGAGTGATTTCTAGTTGTCGTCAAGAACGGTCTGAGATTAATTGCCACTTCTCCCCTGGAGGCATACGTCTCTTTAACACTTGTAACATCGAGCATTCCGTCTAGTTGATCAAAAGACAAAATGGCTCTCCGATGATGCTTAGAAAATCTAATTAGTCAGAATAGAACAACTAATAAGAATTATTAATTTTGATAATATTCAACATTTTCCCTAAAAATAAAATAAATATAAAAATTATAAATATTATATCTCTAGTTTAATTACGAAAACCTGGTTCACTGAACCGCCGCCAGTAGTTTAAAAATTTATTCAGTAAAATTGGATAATATTGTTTTAAGAATAGTGCGGAACTATCGTGGAATATAAATAAATAGTATCGATTCTTAAGAATATCCTTTCTTCTACTTTTCTATCGATAATAGTAATTATTGTTATTTTTTTGTAAACTTGTTTTGTTTTAGCTGAGTATTAGCTAGCATTTATTCCTTTTTACCGACCGACGATAGTAAGGGAGGTATTGTTATTTTTATATTTAATTTGTAAATTTTAAGGATTGTATCCTTTTAATTTTAAATCAATTTCATTTTATTTTTACTTTATATTAATTTTCATTTCATTAAATATTATAACGTGTCAACGAACCTTTTTCTTTTATTTGTAAAAAAGTGAATCTAATTTTTCCTTTGCAGATCCATATGTTAGCATCGGATATTTTGATTAATTTAATTTGTTTTTATTTCTTTCCGATCTTGGTTCTCCAAGGCGAATCGTCTAAGCACTAATAGTCAAACGTACTGCACTCTTTGGTGAAGTTTATTTCAGGGTCCCTTTCCCAAATAATTTTGTTTTACTCCCCGTGTGAAAGAGTTGAGAATTCTTTTTTAACTCCTTCACTAGTGGCAAAGGTGATTCGACAGGTTCAACAATATTTTATTTTGTTCCGGCATGTCCACCAAATATTATTAACTCCTCACCCTTTGTCATTGGGGTTAGTACTGACCTTCTTTGCTTTCTTTCTTTAAGAGTCCTTGTCACCTTTAGGATTTTGATGAAACTTCGCCAGTTGATGTTATTAAATTGAAGTAATGTTTTTAAAATATATTTATTATAATTATCATTAAAAATTTATCTTTTAATGTTATAAATTATTTTGAATTTCTTTCAAAATGAAAACCAACTCAATATTTAACCGTCAGATGGCGTGAATGAAAATTCAAATATTAAAACAATTAATGTTTAATTACATTAAAATTAATTAATTATAATTCTTCCATATCTTCTAGGGATCAAGTGAAATATCTATAAGAATTTTCAAAAGTCTAGCTAAGTTTGAAGCTGATGAAAAATCGATTTCAATTTGTCATAAGAACGAACAGATATGGGGACAGACAGCGAGACAGACAGACAGACACGAAGCGAAAATGATAAAAACGTTATAATCAAATATACAAATATATATACATATATAGAAACTTACAGATATATATCCCAATTGCATATAAAATGTTTGCTTATATCATAAGATAAGATATGTTATTAATATTAATAATAATATTCATATAAATGTGTACGTTTTCCGAAAGCAGCTTCAAATATTGGTATATTTTAATTTGGATATTTATTGACACCTGTCATTAATTACTTTTATTAAGAAAAAACAATTAAATTATTTTTCTGTAAATGAAATCCACACCGATCGATTCTTCTCAAAAATCTCCTATAATTCGAGAGTTTCATAAAAACTCTGTGTAAACTTTTCAAGATCAGAAAAAAAGCCGACTGACATAAGCAGGAGATTTTTTTATGCATATTGTTAACGATAAGAAAATAGTTAATATATATATATATATATATTATGTATAACAATTATTATATTAATTTAAAATAAATTGGAAAAAAGTTTCTCATATAATTAATTATGTTAATTGAGATTTTAATTAAAAATAAAATTAAAAAAAAATCATAATAAATGTATATACATATTTAAATTACATGATGTTGTCCTATATTGTCCTTTATACTAGTTTCTCTTAATTCAATACATAGTGAATTATATATACATGTGTTTATGGTAAAATAATAAACATCTTATATATATATCTTCTCAGTGGCGCAACCAGGATTTGATCCTGGGGGGGGTTTTGACTAGCCGCTCCACCTTCCTATGGCACCCCCCCCCCCCCCCGAGCTCTCTCAAAGACAAATTTTCATTAAGTTTTTTTTTTTATATTAAATATTTAAAAAAGTTTTGTAAATGAAACACTGATTTTACAAAATCTGGCAATAAAATTTAATTTTGTATTTTATTTACTCGTATTCACAGTTTTAGAAAGAAAATATTTTTTTCCAGCTATAAGTAAATCATTTTAGCTTTCCTCATGAAATAAGGATAGCTTATACCTACGATGATCGGAAAATTTTGAAAATTTTTGCTCCGAGATTCTTCGAGAATTCCACTTTTCAAACGGTTCTGAATCCAAAACTGCAAAAAAAATTTTTTGAACCGGCTTGTTACCGAGATTACGTCTAAACAAAATGAGATATTGTCTTGAAATTTGATATTTAGATGTTTTTTTTTTTTGGGAATGATGGACGGGGATTGGATTGTTTTTGGACGAGATCGGACCATAAGTAAGGGTAGTTTAAAGAGGTGTCAAAGCACATTTTATTGATTTTCTCAATAAATACCGATTTTTATGAGAATTATCATACTATCGTATTAAATTTATAGGGAATCGAATTTACTAAAAGTTTCATTATATTCATTTTTACCTAAACTTAATAATAAAGGAGTTATTTATAAAAAACTACTTAGAGATTTCGAAAGCTTTTCGTCCGCCCGTAGTGGCAGGATATTTTGAAAGAAATCATGTAAAAATCCCTAAGAAAAAATCCCTAAATAAAAAATTTCCCTAATTTTTTTTACTTATTTAATAATGAATAGCCGAAGAGACTTAAATGAGGTAGTTGGTGTCATCCCATCTGTTCCATCTGGTTTTTTAGCGTCCCATTTTTCATGGTTTGCCTTCATTATAGTCAGAAGCTTATCATGCGAGTCGCTGAATCGTTTCCTTGGTGAACCAGGCTTCTTACCACGAACTTCACGACAGATTTCCAAAGAGATAAGGTTATGCTCAATATGGATTTGCTTAATCAGGTTCCATACTGATGTCTTGTAACCTCCTAAGCGTGAACGAAGAGCATTGTTGTAACCTTCCAATGCATTGTTTGTTCGAGGCAAACCCATCAAAGTGGCATCGGAGATGTTCCAATGTTCCAATGTCGAATTCGGGGTCATAAAAGCCAGCCAAAAATTGTTCACCTAGCCAAGTGCGCTCGAAGTAAGAAAAAAGATCACGAAGTTTTACCCTGTTGGTCGTCCAGATAATGCTTGGTAGGCTACAATGACTTTTGATGGTGGTACCAAAACCAAAGCTGCAAGAGTTAGTAAATGAGTGGAGTTGTCAGGATTATCTATATCATTATAGAGCTTCAAAACTTCTGGCATTGATTTGATGTTTCTATAAATGCATTGAGCAAAATGAAAAAGACAACCTCTGATAATAGTAAATTTCACAAATTGCGTTATATATTCCCTGGTGAAATATACGGTGCAAATGGTGTATTTTGTATTTGGAATCATTAAGCTATTAAAACGTATGATAATAAACGGAATTTGAGTAAATTCCCTTTATTTTACATACGAATTTTTTTGGAAAAATCACATGTGTGGGCCCTATGTATGTATTTTTTGACCTATTTTTCCCTACTTTCGGTCCAGGCCCGATTACCTCCTTGGGAGGTCGTGTCTCAGGCAACTGGGTGTCATGCTCACCTTGTGATTTAATTTTCTGAGTCACAATTAAAATTAATACAAAAATGAAAAAAATTGTTTTTAGGGATTTTTTCAGTCAGCGATATTTTTATTTAGGGGTTTTCGCTTTTGGGGATTTTCGGTTTTAGGGATTTTTGACTTTTATGGATTTTTTCCTTTAGGGATTTTTACCCGTTTCCATTTTGAAAATATTTGTCTTCGCTTCATAATTTTTATGAAATTAGCAATTAATGTATTATTAATAAAAAATATTTAGAATTTGAGTAATATTTTTATTTATTTTATATTTAAATAATAGTCAAATTGGAAAATTTCAGAATCATCTAGTAATCTTATATTAAGTCTTTTGTTTTTTATGATTTAGGAGAAATAATAAAAAAAATTTTATTTTTTATATTTAATTCTGTACGAAAAAATAAGCAATTTTTTTGTGTTGAAATTTGTTTAAAATAAAATAAACTTACTTATTATACACTAAGTTATACTTTAAGAATTATTTTTTTTCTTTTCTATTTGTAATATAGTACATAATATACAGCAATTTATATTTTTTTCAATCCTGGGGGGGGTTTTAACCCCCAAAACCCCCCCCTGGTTGCGCCACTGTATCTTCTTATTTATTTAGGATTTTATATTAATGTTTATAAGTTAATATAAACAAACAAGAAATTCATAATAGCTTGATTCTACTTGAATAAATATCGTATATTTATTTATTCTGCTTAAAACCTTTTAAAATATATAGATTTAGGTATACCTATATATATTTATATAGTCAATACTCATATCTAAAAGAAAATATGAAAATAAATTGACTCGGTGGTTGACATCGAAAAAAACTTGCTGGATATTCTAAATATTTACAAATAATTAAAATAATTAATTTTCTAAATAATACATTAAATTAATCTATTACTATTTTTGTTTTTTGTTATACTTCTCTTTATTTATTAATTAAAACTAATATTTGGTTTATTTTTTAAATAAAATTTTACAGGTATAGAAAATAATCTTATCTTATTATGCTAGCTAAAATTGTATATATGTATTTATCTATATATCATGGTTCTCAAAAACCGCTCTAACGATTTTTTTCAAATTCACACTAGATATAGTATTTATAAAGAAAAATTAAGTTTTATTGATGATATCTCTTGAAACATACAGCTTCATTATTAATTTCTTAATTGAAAATTATATATTATATGGAAAACGTCAAAATTTTTAATACTGCCTGCTAAGACAGTAAAAAAATGACAATTTTTTATCTAAATACATATAGTCCAGCGGTTGGACTGATGTTTTAACGAGTGGATTTCGTCGGTTCGAAACTCGCCGGGTGAATCGTTATTTAAAAATGAAAATAATGATTTTGTTATTTTTTTTTCTTTTTATCTATTGTTTACTTTTTAATTTATTTATTCATTGTTCTTTTATTAATTAAGTTTTAGATAGTTTTATAATTTTTAATATTTTTTCAATAAAATATTATTCAATATATTTATTAATATTATTTTATTTATTATTATTGAGTACCCGAAGTTCCATTCATTTTAATCAGATTGATGCAATGATGCAACAGTTAATAATTGTAATATTGTAATAAATTTCTATCTTGAAAATTGTTACATATTATTCAGGATATTTTAAAAACTATTTCTTTCTTTAATTAATATTCATTTTTTCTATAAGTCAGATATATTTCCAAATATTAAATAATTTTTGAAGTGAAAACTTCTTTAGCGGCGTTGAGCACTTTTGCGGGATGGGGAAAAAGTATAGAACTCGCGTGATCGTGACCAACACCATGAAACCATCTGCTTTCAAATTTCTTATAACAGAGCGCGAAATTTGAATTGTCATTAGAACTGTTTTATAAATTATCTCTAACATATAAATATATATTTATTATGTAAAGTTCATTTCATATATACATATATAATCAAAATTATACGAAATGAACTTCACATAATAAATATATATTTTATGTTAGAGATAAGAATTATAAAACAGTTCGTATTGCAATATTTTAAACAAAGTTGTGTATTTATATATCTAATCAAAAACATACCTGTTAAAAAGGGGGCCAAGTTCCTATCGGCTATTTGTTTGCCTAAAAAAGGGTTCAAATCCATCACAATGCCAAGTTTAGATGCACTTCAAAATCATTCATAATCATTTTATCAACAGCCTGATCCACTGGTAAACATTTGGCATTCCAAAGAATCGCCACCACACCCAGTCCTCCGCCTCCTGCATCCAGGCACGCCACTTTATTCACGTCAACGGTCCATCTGGCCGAAATTCACTTTACCATACACCCAACTTAAAATATGGTATAGTTGTTAAAATACGTAGGTACATGGTTTAAAATATCTAAAATTATAATACTTAGAAATTTGAACTTGGCAGGTTTTCGTGCTGTACAAAACACTCAGTCCCACACCAAGTCCTCCGCCTCCTGCATCCAGGCACACTACACGCCACTTTATTCACGTCAACGGTTCATCTGTCCGAAAAATTCACTTTACCATATACCCAACTTAAAATATGGTATAGGTGTTAAAATACGTAGGTACTTGGTTTAAAATATCTACAATTTTAATACTTAGAATTAGAAGGATAATTTATATATTTAAATAATAAATATAATTATACAATTAATCTAGTGTTACGTACAGTACGAAAACCTGCCAAGTTCAAATTTCTAAGTATTATATAATTTTAGATATTTTAAACCATATACCTACGTATTTTAACAACTATACCATATTTTAAGTTGGGTGTACGGTAAAGTGAATTTCGGCCAGATGGACCGTTGACGTGAATAAAGTGGCGTGCCTGGATGCAGGAGGCGGAGGACTGGGTGTGGTGGCGATTCTTTGGAATGCCAAATGTTTACCAGTGGATCAGGCTGTTGATAAAATGATTATGAATGATTTTGAAGTGCATCTAAACTTGGCATTGTGATGGATTTGAACCCTTTTTTAGGCAAACAAATAGCCGATAGGAACTTGGCCCCCTTTTTAACAGGTATGTTTTTGATTAGATTTCAATACTTTTTTTTAAGAAAGCTTCCTATTTTTTCCTTTTTGTGCCGCGCCCGCGTCCATTCTTAGCCTTTGAAGTAATTCTGTGTTTAAAAAAATTGCAAATTTTTTTAAATTAAAATTATATTTGTTTATATATTAAATATAATAATTTTATTTGTTCTTTTATTTTATAGTTCTGAATTTCCAACTTGTATTGAATAATAAATAATTAGAACTATTAATATTAATTGAAAATTATATAGAAACTGTTAAGTTATAACAATAAAAATAAACAAACATTAATTTAAATTATAAAGTAAAATGGTTTAACACTATTATATATATTTATAATTTACACCTAACGCTACTTGTATAGGTAAAATGTCACTTCCGGTAGTCAGATCATGATGAAATTTGGTATCTGAATTTTTTTCATATTTTTAAATCTATATACAAAATAGGAAGCAAATATCTCGAAGCAAACTGGTACTTTACTTGAAAGGTAAACGCAACCAGTGTAGGTAAAGTACCACTTCTGGTTAACCGATTTTGACGAAATTTTAAAAGAAATCTACAAACTGTGAATAATATCGGTGTACCAAATTTCGAAGTCCTAGCTTGATTAGTTTCTGACAAAACCAATGAATTCGTTTGAATTCGTTAAAATCGCATTGATATTCGATTATAACAACTCAAGCTTGACCGATTTCTTAAATTTCATAATTTTTTGTTAACCTACTTATAACACACGACCTGTATGCCAAATTTCATAGCGCTAGGACAATTGGAAATACCCTAAGAATTTTGTTGACCAATCAGTGAATCAGTTCCAAAATAAGCTATTTTCACAGGGTCATATTTCAGAATCTACTGAAGCTATAACTATGAAATTTGGCATACTGCTTTAGTTCTAGTATATGACTACGTAGATAAAATTTTATCTCTGTACTTGCAATAGGCACTGAGATACAGGGGGGTCAAAAGTGACTCCAAACCATTCGTGTAAATATACTTACGGCATGCGCGCGGCTTGCTGGAACTTGGCCGGCGCACTGCCGTGCGCATAGATATATAAATATAAGTTACAAATTTGTTTAAAATATATGTTTAAAATAATATATAAGTTATATATATATACATGCATATGAAATTCATCTTTCTCGTGAAATAGCGCGAATTTCGTCTGTTTTAAAATTTCTTACGCAGAAGTTTTCACTTTTGTCGGCCAGTCCCACGACTGCCAATTTTGCTTTTTTAATTCCGAAAAGCTGCAAAGCACGTTTTTTTGTCTTTAGTTTGTTTTATAACCACTTGGGGCGCTAAACAGTTTTTCAAAAAAACACTATAGAAAAAAAATATATGTACCTATATATTATATATTTATGTATTATTGAGGAGCACAAGTTCATTAATTTTAATCAGATTGATGCAAATGTGTAACATTTAATAATTGTAATAAATAATTAAAGAATTGTGTATCAATATTTTTTAAAGGGTCGAGCAATAGCTCGGTGTCCCAGGTATTAATATTACCAGCCAAACCCAATAATAATGAATCATTTTTTTTTTAACTTAAGTACCGAGCCGAGGCTCGGGGTCCCGGTACTAATTAATAAAAAAAATAATAATAAAAAGAAAAAAAATTAGCCTAGTCTAATTATATAGAACTAAAGTACGAGAGTTCCTTCCTCACTAAGATCAGAAAAAAAATATTGCAATAAGACAAATGTATAAGTAAAGTACAATGAGTAAAAAAACAAAGAAAAGCGATTAAATATCTATTTTTTTATAAATTTTTTCTCTTAATTTAAATAGTTATAAATATGGTTTTGAATCGTCTGTATTTTTTGTTATATGGTAATCTACATTACAAATTCCTTCCCTTTTTAATTCTCTCTTGTTTCTATTATTTTATTTTTATATGTGTTGCTTTAATTCAATAGTATCACCACTAATATAAATTCTTCTCACTCTATATTCCCCATCGATTTTCAGCTTCTTCTTTACGTTTTGTATTTTGTTATTTCTATTTTAGGAAAAAAGCGTGCAAGTTTAGTAACAGTTTTAGTTTAATTAAAACACACAATCAATTTTTAATAAGTTTGTTTTCAAATATAATTATTTATTGATATACCTAATATATAAATATATATCTATATATATAAAAAAAGGTTTTTGTCTGCACATTGCTCAGAATTTAAAAATTTTTGCATATCTTCGCGTTTCATGACCTCTAGAATCCAAAAGTGACTTTAGAATTTTTCACGTCTGTCTGTCTGTCTGTCTGTCTGTCTGTCTGTCCGGAAAATTACTATTTTATAGACTCAGAATTGGCTGAACCGATTTCTTTGAAATTACATCACAATATTCTTATATACCTCTAGAGTAACATAGGCTATAAATTTTATTAATATCTTATCAATAACCGCAGAAATTAATTTTTTAAAGTTTATATAATTCTCCGTGTTGTTCATTCAAGAGCAGCTCGCGGCTCACTGTCGGCCTAGCGGAATCATTTCAAACAATGAATTATCATAGAGATTCCCAATCGAAGAATTATTATAATATTTCCCTTTTTATTTTAAATTCTAATATACAAATATCAATTCAATTAAATAATTTATTCTAAAAGTTCTCAATTTAATTAAAATATTTATTAGATCATATTTTTATCTTAAATTATTTTTTATTTAATTGAATATTTCTTCTTTTCTATAATATATATATAATAATATATAAATTTTATCATTGAATAATAAAAAAAAATATTATTTAACCTGAATTAAAATGACTGAATTATATTATCTTTGTTTTTTATTTTAATTTAATTACTCTATTATTAATTAACTATATATATATATATAGATTATATAAAAATTAAAATATGATGATATAAAGTTGTTTTAAATTTTTGACATTTTTAAATTGGGTATATTTTTTAAATTTATTAAAATGTCTTTTTTATTTATTATGTTTAAAAGATTCATTTTTATTATGTGATATTAATAAAAAATAACGATGCTCTGTGCAAGTCGAATCATGTTGCACATAATTAAATAACAATTGCCAAACAAAGAATATAATATTTTTTTAAATTCTTATATTTAAATATCATTTCAATTAAATAATTTATTCTAAAAGGTCTCATTTTAATTAATTTAATAAAATATTTAAATCACCATTCAATTTTTTATTAATAGGCTTCTTTTTTTATTTTTAATTTTTAATAAATTCTCTTTTTTTGATATGATATTAATAAAAAATAATATTAAATTGTATATAAATATAAAAATTAGAATATTTGAATTTTTTTAAATTTTAACACATGTAATCAATCATATGCATTAAGAATTGAAAATTTTTAAAATCAACTTGCTATTAAATTCAGAAAAAAAATACTGATATATAGAATATATAGACTATTCGAATATAATTTAAAACTCTCTTTCTCTCCTTCTATTTTAAATTAAAAAAACGGAGTTTTAAGAAATTTAGATGCCATATGCAACATGGGTGGGTAAATGAATTGGGCTGGAAGAGGAGGCAATTTATAATTTTCTTCTAATTCAGATTTAGGACAAATCGTACAACATTATATCAAATCTCGCTAAGAACATTCAATATTTTTGTACACAAATTATTCAGAGTATTGGCTAAGCGTATCACTCACAATCAGTTTATATTGAAATTTATATAAATTAACAAAGTAAAAATTTTTATTTGTTTAAATTTTATTATAATGAATCAAAAAAAATTAAATATATAGATCACATGATTAAGAGAAGCAAAAAACTTGACAGAAAATAACTGTTGGATGGAGGTCGGACATGACAGAAACTGTAAGCGAAATCTTCATATTGCGACGAATGATTTTCAAATCCCCTAGCACCACAGAATTTAAATTTCTTTTAAGGAAAATAACTATGATCTAAAAAAATTAATAAATGAACTTAATAATAAATAAACAAATAAATCAATTAATTTAAATTAATACTATTAATGAATGTATATATTGGTCATTTATCTATAGTTTTATACCGTTAATTTTTATAAATTGTCTCAAGCAGGGCCGCGACGTGGGTGCAAAGCGCCCGTGTGCAAATTTTTAAAAAGCGCCCCCTCTATCAATAGAACAATAAAATCAAATAAAACATTTAATTTTGAAAACTGTGTTTATGAATACAGAGGAATTTATCTACATAATAATAGGAAATAACAAAATAATTAACTCATTAACAATAGAAACAAGGTTAAATTTCTAGAACAATAAACATAAAAAAAATTCAAAAATGAAAAGATAATACAATATGAAATTCCATCACAAAACTATACTATTCGGATTCTTCGAGCCTTTGAAGCTACAAAACCTTTAATAATATCATATATTTCTAAGTTATCCATGATTTCATTTTCTATTGCTATCATAGAAAGATCTGTTAAGCGCTCCTGCGACAATGTCGAACGCAAATTCGTTTTTATAATTTTTAACTTAGAGAAGCTTCGTTCACCCGAGGCTACAGTTACGGGCAAGGTTAGAAAGATACGCAGTAAAACAAACAAATTTGGAAAATATATTTAAACGTGTCGTAGGATTCACGTACACAATTATATTGATTCATTTTTAAAACACTTAAAATAAAATAAAAAAGAATGGTCAGTTTGGCGCCCCCTACACCAGGCGCCCGTGGGCAGCGCCCACCTTGCACACGTGCACGCCGCGGCCCTGGTCTCAAGTCTCTATTTTTGCATTTTCTCAAGTTTCATTATAATTAAAAATATTCAATAATAATCTAGCAATGAAAATAAAATACCAAAATGTAATGATCAAGAAATATTATACTCTATTTCACTATTATAACATATACAATACTTAAGAACCATAGGCGGAGGAAATATTAGGAGATATCATTGCGGGTTCAGGCCAAATCGACCAACATTAATTAAGATATTTTCATTATGACAGATATTAGGAAAAAAACCGCGAATTCAATATTTCTATTCACTAATTATTTGTAGACATTAGTAAAACATACGCATGACTCAATAGATCCGGATAAACTTTTTCAAATTTTCAATCTTCAAATTTGTCTTGAAGGTAGTAAAGAAAGAATAAGATGCGGAAATCAATTGTAAAATATTAGGTTACCCAGACGACTTAAATATAATAGGAGATTCGGCAATTGCAATTACAGATAATTTAATGGAGGTTTGAAATTAATAGTGATAAGAAAAAATATTTAGTAACAAAGAGGAAGAGTATTAACATACAAAATCTTAAGATACAAAATGTAGAATTTGAATATGTAGAAAAATTGAATGTAAACACGAAGGATAATAATATTTGAGAAGAATTTAAATCGGGGTTGCAATCGGGAAACGCCTGTTATCTGCAATAAAGAGGCTTATCTCTTGAAAATTATTATCAAAGGGAATATATAAAAAGATTATTTTGCCTGTTGCATTATATGGGTGGCAGGCATGGTCTATGACCCTTGGAGATGAGAGTAGATTCAGAGTATTTGAGAATAGGATTCTTCCCTGCATTTATTGGCCAAAGAAAGATGAGGTCACCGGGTATGGGGGAGACTACATAACAAGAAATTGCATGGCCTCTCTGCATCTTCAGAAATAGTTAGGGTTATAAAAGGGAAAAAGCTGCGATAGGCAGGGCACGTGGCTAGAATGGGAGAGGAAAAAGATATTGGTGGGAAGACCGATTGGAAAACGTCCGCTTGGAAAAAAACGCGTAGGAAGGGACGTAAGAGAGATGGAACAAGGGCTCAGGATAGGGACACTTGGAGAAATGTGGTTGTTGCCGCTAAGAACTTTCGAGTATCTTTGAGCCACATAGGTAGATAGATATAGCATATACAATAATAATATATAATTAATATAGTGATTAAATTAAAATATATTTTTTAAATAAGAACACAAAAAGAAATGAATGTTTTATGTAATATACTGATTGAAACAAAATGGATGAAAACCTTTTACTACTTTCAACCACCAAATACTATGTAACACTCGGGGGTACAGGGGGCGGAGCCCCCGTCTAGGTGTGAAGAGCGCCGAAGGCGCTCTGAGCAGCTAGTATATATATATATATATAATAAATGTTATGTGTTTGTGTGTGTCTGTATGTTTTACCAATTATTTTATGAAAACTTCTTATTTTACTTTATGGAAATGGTTCCTTCATCGAAATGGAGTTGGTAGATGATCAAAATGTGATTTGTAACTGAATGATATAGAATCTTGTACATAATTTATAGCCTTTAGTATCGGCCAAACATCCAATATTGGTTCGAACTGCTCTTCGATTGAATTTATTATTTCATTTTTCTTATACTTTGAGAATGTTTATTATAAATCATGAATAAAAATAAAGCTAGTTATCGACTTAATGAGGAACATATGAATAACCGTATTCAAATTATATACCCAAAATTAAAAATAAATTGCAAAAAGAAAACGAATATTAGTTTTTTTCATTATACATTACAATTATTATATTAAATCCATTTGTGTATATTTTAAAATTTTATATTAGTTAACATATTTTAATAGACTTAAAAATTATTGTCAGTATTATTAAATATAATTAAATTTTAAATAATAATAATAAACTAATTTTGTTTCCTATTAATTTAACATTATAATTTTAAATATTTTGTCTACTTTTTATTAATACACTTTACTTAACTCACACTCTTAGGCTGTCCGTGTGTTGTTTGTCTGCGGTTTGTCCGCGGCATTTTATAATCGATATTTCAACAACTTCCCGTCATTCAATCAATTTGAAATTTTGCATACGCGCTTGCTCCTGCTAATAATACACGAATCAATTGAAAAATCCACTGAATTATTTATCTATTAGTGGTAATTAATTAACTAAACTTTCATATGCGGAATATGGGATAGTTCACTATTTCAATCATAGATGGCGATAGCAGTTCTAGAGACGCTGAAGCCCTGTTTTAAACTAAAAGTTTTTGCAACACACATTATATTTACAAATCTCAAAACATCTCTAATTTACCACGTAATATTTCTTCTTCTGGCCGATTAAAAGTTCCAGGAATCGGTTGTCTTCTTATCGCGCCTTGATGTAATTTTGCTAAATCATGTTTCTTAGTACTTTACGTAGAATTAAATAAATCAGAAATACGCCTAAAAAGTATAAAATAAATTTAAGTAAAAAGAAAGAACACACTTTACTTAAAATTGCACTAAAAAGTAAAAAATAAAATCACTGTAAAGTGTGTGCGCTCAAATTATAATAACACCGTAAAACATTTGCTTCCACTATTGGGCGCACACACTTTACAGTGATTTTATTTTTTACTTTTTAGTGCAATTTTAAGTAAAGTGTGTTTTTTAAAAAGATTTCTTTTTACTTAAATTTATTTATATAAAGAAGGTTTTATGATCACAAATAATTTTTTCTGACTCACTAGATGAGTTTAGCTCTGAAGATCACACACATATTTATGTTAGGAATCAACTACTGATGTATACATTAATTTAATTTTTTAGTTAATTGAATTGAAATTAATATATAAAGTATATTAAAATGAAAATAAAATCATTCTTAAATATTATTCACTATTAATTAAAGTATATCTTATATGATTGACATTAATTGATAAATTGTTGATATTAATTAATAATACCGTGTCTAATTAGATTTGTGTATATTAATCTCATAAAACTCCTTCTAATTTCACAGGGAAATAAATAATTAAGTAATTATTTACCAATAAATAATATTTTTCAATATTTATGTATATTTAATATATAGATAAATAAAACTTTATATACAAGCATCAGTAACTCTTTTAATATTTTTTTAATAATCAAATAAAACTTTTTTATTACTTTTATCAATCAAATGTTTTTTTTAGTAGCGTTTTAGAACCTTGATCTCTTAAAATTCTTTATTCAAAATATATTTATTTGATTTTTTCTCGTTTTGTAAGAAGTCAAAGAATCTTGTTTGAATAAACTTACATAAGACATTTTTATTCATTTCCAATGTTATCCTTGATCCGTTCAATCAATAGTTTAGAAAAAGAGACATCTCATTGCATTTCCTTGTGAATATGTGAATATATATTATAAAGTAAACGGGAGTTTTCGTTTTTTGGTAAGAATTTTCTTTATTCGTCAACATTAAAAAAAATAGTCCCCATTTTGTATTATATACTTATGCTTTTTTAAACGATCTATTCTATGAGCCTTTCATCTTATTTAAGTTTCTTTAAGGTTCTTTTGTCTGATGAATATGGAGGCTGTATTATTATTACAATGTTGTTCTTAACCAGCAGTTTACAAATAAGGAAATAAATTTTGTGATTTAGCCATTGTTATCCTTAAATCAAGGCGTTTTTTTTTCAACTGCTTCATTCAAACGGCGTTAGTACTCCTTATTAATCATTTGTAACATTTTTATAACAATTTAATTAGTATTATTAAGAAATATATAATATTAAATAAATTCTTCTAAGCCAAAAGTAACGTACTAGTATTATATTATTTTAATAATAAAAAACTTAATTAGCTAAAGAAATATTTTTTTTATTTATTTAACTCTATTTTTTTTAAATATTTTTATTTTATCATAATTATTTTTGAGATTTTAAAGAACTCTACAGCTAAGATCTTTAATGTTAACCAGTAATCGTTTATTTTTTATATACAATTTTTATCACTGTAAATCTTTATATATCTAATATACGATATACATATCTAAAAAAGTATATCTGTTTGCTTGATTATCTGTTAGTTATGAGTTTCCAAATAGCTGCATGGATAACAACCAAAGTTGATATATAGTAGCATGATCCTGAAGCTCGTAGTGCTAGTTTCTGCTGCTTCAATGCTTTCTTTGGATCGTTTACTCCAGTGTTTCTCAACCTTTTTGGACCAAACGCCCCCTTTGTAAGACCCGCTTCTTAATTCGCCCCCCTATAAATTTTTATAGATAAAAATTGCATGATAATCCCTAATATAAGGTAGGTACACTAGGTGATACTTAGAGCCATATTGAAAAATCGAGTTTCAGAACCTGATTGACCTTTTTTTAAAACCATATCGAAAAAATTGAAAAAAAGAGGAAATGTTTAAAAAGCCTGTTCGCAAAATCATCTTACCTTTTTTTAGAGTTGAAAATGATTTCGCCCCCCAAAAATAACTCATCGACCTCCAAAATCATATAGTCAAATAATCGCCCCCTTTAAGATGTCGATCGCCCCCTAGGGGGCGATATCGCCCAGGTTGAGAATCACTGGTTTACTCATTACAGAACAATAAGTTTAATTGTCATGATAATGATGATAAATGTTTTTTTATTAAATTTTTTCATATTTATAATTTTGACTTTCAATTAAATTGGCCAGTTAGTGTAGATATTTTGCTAAACTACATAGAATATATTAATTATTTATTTATATAAATTATTAAATAATAGTCTAATAACTTATAGATGCCTTCCTTCAAATATACCCTTCTTATACGTTGCATCATTCTTATTCTATTATTGTTTTTATGTGAATTTAATATATAATTAACAACTCTAATTTCGGTAATTAATCAAGTAAACGTTTTTTTGTGGATTTGGATACTTTACCAGTGGGTTCCTTTTGCAATTCCAAATAAACTTTTCTACGAGATAAAAGTTATTAAAATAAAGATTTTTTAAGTTGAACAGATTAGTTATGAACTTCGAAATGTGCCATTAAGTAATGTTTTTTTGACTATAGTCGGAGAGACCAAAGTTGGTGCGTGAGGGGTGGCGGCCAGGAGAGGCTTAGGGTACGCCCTCCTAGAGTGATTTCTCTTCCATCACAGTCTTCTACTCTCTCAAACTAAACTATAAAAAATGTGATATTCGCAACCGAGTTTCGCGGTGTGGTCTTGTTAAAATGGTGGGGGCAAGCGCGGGGGTCGGCTCAGGCACCAACTTTGGCCTCTCCGACTATAATCCACTAATTATTCACTTATTCACTAATTTTCGGTTTTTATAAGTTCGGTTTGGATATAAACCAAACTTATAAAAAAACCGAAAATTAGTGCTCCCTCTGGTTGTCAAACGGATAAAACATGCTAGCTAAATAGAAATCAATGGATTTATATGCAAATTTTAATAATTTTTATCTCGTAAGCTAGAAAAGGCCTAAAAAAATTTCATATGAAAAGTTTATTTGGAATTTCAAAAGGAACCCACTGGTAAAGTATTATCCAAATCCACGAAAAGGCGTTTACTTGAATAATTACCCTAATTTCTTTTCAGTACCAAATTTTTTTTATTACTAGATCTTCAGTCGAATATTACTAATTTATATTACATTATTGTTTATATTACTTTCAGCAAACTCAATCGGCATATTTATAAGAAAAATTTATTAATAAAATATTTTTAATATATTTTGCATTACATTATCTTTTGCATTTTGTAGATGGATAAATATGATGACAAATCACAAATATTGAAAATAAAATTTCGTTTCACCTTTTTTTATCTAATTAAAATTAAATTATGGGCATATCATAAGATTGCTATTATGAATCATATGAAAAGGAATGTAAAAAGCATTCATTAAAACCATTCATTAATTAATTTAATATAAATCGAAACTAATATCTAAATCTTGTCCTTACATTTACATTCATTTTTTAATGTATCTGACTAAATAAATTATTTTGTTAGGCTTTTTTTTAAAAAAATGTTATATGATCCGCTGTTATGAATATAATATATCAATATATATTTGATATTATAAACGTGTATTTGAAGGATGATATTTGATTGTCTGCCAATTTAACCTCTACGTAAATTTAGTGAAATCGAAATGGACTTAGTAAGATAATTAGTAGTGGAGGAAGACTTAAGATATGAAATGGGTACTTATCCTCCATGATTGTTCGTATTAATGTAATTTGTCAATGTAATTGATCTTTGTTTGAATCCATTGAGAAAGCATATTTGTCAAGTTACTGGGACAGAGCTTCAAAGGAAAGAGGGCTGAATATTTATCCTGCAGAATCGCATTCCGCCTCTCTACCTACGTGTAGAATTACTTTTTCACTGGACAAAATAATTTTAGTTAAATTAGAAGATGATAAAATATACAAATATTGTATATTCAAATTTTTTTTAATTAAAAAATGTTTTCGTTTATATTTAATACTTAGATAGAAATAAAAAAAAAATAAATAAATATAAATACATAAATATTAAACTAAACTGTTTTATTTAAATAAATAAAAATTCAACGTATTTTTTGTTTTGTTTTGTATTTTACAAACCAAAACTATTCTCTTTCTGTCATATATTCATTATTTTAATTATATATATTTAATATAAATGATACATGTTATTTTTAAGAGTAAGATGAATAACAATTTTTTTAAACGAATATTTTATAGGAAACCATTTTTCTATTAGATCTCCAATTTTAGAGTAAAAAATAAAAAATGTTTGCCTTTCGTTCTATAATCGATATGGTGTCTTACTTTTTAAATTTCATTTTGTGCACGATAATTTATTAAACTTCAATCATTCAACTAAACATTTTCGTCAGCGGCAAATTAAATAAAAAGAATTTCAATCAAAAAATTAAAGAAATAATTAAATTTAAAGTAAATAAATTTAAAAGAAAAAACTATAAAATATGAAAATATAATTTTTCAAACGAATAAAAAAAATCAGGAAAAAACACGTTAATGAAGAGGCTCTTGAAAGAAAATTGAGAATTTATTTTTATTATTGACAATTAATTTAAAGAATTACTCTCGTACATTAAGAAATTTTTATTATCTTTTCAAACTAATAAGAACCCAATTCAATTTTAAACTTATATCTATCACTCTAAAAGTGAACAAATATTTTGTACTTAATAATATACGAGGGTAAGTCAATAAGTTCGTCACTTTTTGCATGAAGCACAATTTTTTGGATAAAAAATTATTTTATTTTTCAACGTAGTCTCCTTTGAGCTCTATACACTTGGTCCAACGTTTCTCAAATTTTTTTATCCCTTCCAAAAAATAAGATTTGTTCAGGATATCAAAATAGGTATTTGTTTGAGAGATGATTTCACCGTCGGGGAGTCAAATCTCTTTCTGCTGAGCCATTTCTTCAGATTTGGAAACAAGAAATAGTCACTCGGGGCTAAATTCGGAGAATAGGGCGGATGAGGGAGCAATTAGTATCTCAGTTCATGGATTTTTTTATGGAAACTGCACATGTTTGCACTCTTGCATTGTCCTTATGGAAAATAATTTTTTTTACCAAGTGCGGTCGTGTTTTTTTTCAAATCGTCATTAAATCTACCCAATAAGTTGGCATAATATTTCCCCCGAGAAACCCACTGTTTTGACTGCTGTTTGTACTCTGGTGTGTTGTGGTGGATTCACATTGCATCCACGGTTATGAAACGGCGCAAAAACTCCATTTTTATTCCTAGGAAGTTGTCACACGATTGCGTTTGTAGCCGATTATGATTATTATGATTATGAAAGCTTGTGGAAATAATTGTGAAATTTTGTTAAAAGCAAAGATGCCAAAATCCATTAAAAATTAAAAAAAATATTGTTCAGTTAAACCATAGGTTTCCAAACTTTTTTGTGTCGTAGACCCCTTGCCATGTTTTTCGGTTTTGGGTAGACTCCCTAAATTGATTTTGATTTTTTATAAAAAAATTTTACCCTTTTTTAGAGCCTTATTGAAAAATCAAAAATGTTTTAAGAGCCATGTCGGAAAAACAATTTACCTTTTTTTTAGAGCGTAGACTCCCATGGCCCCATTTTAATTTCATGGACCCCAAATTTGTTATTCGCTGCCATAGACCCCTTGCAGGTTGGCATAGACCCTTAGGGGTCGATATAGACCACTTTGGGAACCTTTGAGTTAAACTTAATGCAAATGTTCAATGTTTACAAGTGTTAATTAAAGTCTTGGATGCAGTGGAGGACTAAGGCTAAAGTGGGCCCTAGGCAAGTGCTGATGAAGAAGCATCTCATGATTGGAAAATGATATTATACTACCTATGCTCTGAAAACGGATAGACTGAAAACATAAATACAACTAAGATCAATAAGTTTTTAAATATATATACTCACATATTCGTATAGATTATAAATATAAAATTATTAGTTTTCTTTTTGAAAAGAGTGCCTTTAAATCCATCATGGACATACCATGTGAAGTTGTTAGGTCCTAGAATAGTGTGTCGAAATCTTACCTGCTAAAACTTCTACCCTAGGCCTTCCTATGGGGTTATTATGTCCCCTTTCATCATCGCCGTGAGGTATTACTTCATGGAGAAATATTTTTATAGCCCAAAAATAAAGAAATTGCAATTTTTAAATTTCAAAATATATTTATTCCATGGATTACAAAATAATTATTGATTATAGATTGTTTTCACAATTTGTGTGTGTGTGTGTGTGAAAGACAAAATAAATAATAATTAAATTAATTAGAATGGAAAACAAAATAATATAAACATATAATTGTAAATTGTGTTTAAATCCATATTTTTTTTTTAAAATATGTTTTAATTCTTTTTTTATATTTTTTAATGAATTTGTCAAATTTATCTATATCTATATATTAAATAAATACTTGAATATTATGTCAATTCAATTATTATATTGTTTATTGTTTTATCAATCACCTTAATATAATAAATAAATGATGAATTCAATCAAAACATATATTGTATTTTTATAGAGGTGGAGATAAAATTATTTTTTTAATAGTATTTAATAAAATTAAAATTCTTAGAATTTTGTCATTGATTAAAAGTGTATTTTTAATAATTAATAGGAAAGAGGTGATAATTCAAAAAATAAATCCAAATGAGGGTGTCTGGAAAATGTTTATTTCCGTTGTTTATTGATTTTATCCTATACTTTAGTTAGATTTCTTTTTTATTAATTTGCCTATCACATTTAAACTTATCTTAAAGATATTAAGACAATATGTATAATAAGAGAATATATTAATGATATCATTTATTAAAATTATAAAAAAAATTAATAAACATCAATGTAATCGAATATAAGATTGAGCTTATAATATATATCAATTCTCTAGATTGTAGAAATATGTGTGTTAGTTATTTTTATTAGAATTAAAAATTTTTCCTACTCTCATAATACTGTTTTCAAAGTTATTCCATTAAAAACGTTAAAATATTAAAATTTTTTCTTTAAACACCTTATTATTTTAGTAATTAATATCATGAATGAATAATTTACTATAGAAGGTCGATTCTTAATTACCCACAGTTTATCACTACTATACGCCACTCTTATTAACATGAATGTTCAAAAGATATGGGTTCAATGAAAAAGTCCGTCCATGGAATCATCACTCCATTAAGTTTATTTCTATTATATTATTATTGGAAACTCTCCAAATACCTGATATTTTGTCGCAATTCCATCTAAAATAGAAGTACTAAATAATAAATAATAAGAGAGCATAAAAAGAGACAGTACCGGAATGTTTAATTAAATACAGAAACAAATCTTTAGCAAATCCTCTCTTCCAATCAATTTGAGTTTTATATTTACCTATCGGATTTTGCTTTGACCTCTAGGCATTCTCAGATATATTTATACTTATAAAATCGGGGACATTGACGATCGACAGGACATTTAGATTGAATGGAAGAAGAAAAATTAAAGAAATGTTTATTTGGAAAACAGCCAGTGTGTTGACAAATAATGCGATTAGAGATAAGTTGAAACAGAAATGAAAGAATTAGGAAAAAATAAAAAAATGAATGAATTGAAGTAAATTAGGATAGGAATGGATACAGGAATATTGTTGCTGCGGCCAAAAAATCTTTCATGTTCATTGAAAAGGCAGATGTAAATATTTTTTTTTTTTTTTAATTTTAATTTTAAATATATTTACAATCAGTTCAAAAAAATGAAAAGAAAAAAAAATTAAGTTATTATTTCAGTTCATATATATGAAAGAAGTCACGATTCTACTATTAAATCTATGTATTATTATAATATTAAAGGGCTTTTAATATTTTTAAGTATCACAAATATTTTTTGCATCAACTTAAAATCCTAAATTCTTTAAATTTGTGATTGTGTATTATACAAACATAAGAAATAAGTAATTATTAGAAAATTATTTATTAAAGTATTGTATTAAAAATAAAAATAATTTGTTTATCATCTATGGATTAGAATTGGAAATTCACCATCTCTATTAATTATTCTTTTTATTAATTTTCTTTATTAATGAATATTATAAATTTGTAGAAAACTTAATTTAATTGTAAAAATTATATAATGAAATAAAAATATAATTTTTATTTTTTAAAGATATTTTTAACAATGAAAAATAAATTTTAGCACTTTGTTAGAAGAATATGTGTGGAATATAAACTATTTATTAAAATAATAACACTACTGTTATTTTAATTTTGAATAAATTGGTTATAAGAATCATATTATACAAAATAATTATTATATATTATTATTTAGAAATATTTCTTATATATTTTTTATTAAAAGTAAGAATAAATAGTAATTTATAGTAAGTTTCTAATAATAAGGTTGTATATTAATAAATTTATGAAAAAAAAATATGATGAGGTGAGTGCCTTATCTTAGTTCGGCATTTAAATGGATGAATCAGCGTTGCACTTTATTTTCTAACCAGAACATTTAATTTAGAAGAGAGAGAGAGAGAAAGAGAAGAGAAACTAAAATAATCACAAATACAAATAAACACACAACTATAAGAAACTCCGTAATTTGATAGTTTAATTTGCAAATGAGGATTATTTTAGAATTATTATTATTATTATAAAGATTTTAAGGATATGTAGAAAACTCAGGCAATTAACCCCTCATTTACAATTTTTCACCATCAGTTTCATCAATAAAAAATTAAATATATAAAAATATAAATAATAAACCAAATAAATAATAAATAAATAATTAATTATCTATAAATAAGTGCTAAAATTTTTAATAGTCGAAAAGAGGCTACCCCCCACGGACTAAACTATAATAAATAAACATAAAAATAAATTTAAACTAAAATCAATCATCGACAAATAAACTGGATTAATAAACAAAAGTTGTTCCATCACCGGTTGTTGACCTGTATCAAATATCTTATTAATATTTTCAAATACTAAGAAAAAATCTATTGAATAACTATAAAGCCACCCCGTACTAGACTAGCAGAAATAAAAATATGTATGAGCTGTGGCCAGGCATAGTACCGACCGACGATTTGAAATAAATTAATTTCCAAACAACATTATATATAAAGTATCAAAAAAAAAATATTTTTAAAACTCGAATTAAAATGATTAAATTATATTATCTTGGTTTTTATTTTTAGTTTAATTAATCAATTATTTATCATTACTATATTTTAAGTAAAATACTTTGAGACAATGAAAATAAAATTAATACTTATTACCACTTATTAATATTACCACTTCCGGTTTCTGGATATACACCAAAAGTTGATGAATTCATGCTACTGATGCATTAATAAATATACCAAATTTTATCAAAATCCGTTCAGCCGTTCAAGCTGTGTTTACGGACACACAGATGGACAGATATAATGCTAAAAATACTTTTTTCTGTTAACAAAATGCATGATTCGTGTAGATATGTAAAAATCTTCACATGTGAAATTTGGTATGAAAACAATACCTTCCCTTCCTATCGTCGGTCGGTAAAAAATAAACTATATCTAATTGTAAGCATCGGAACCTGTCAACAAACTGAACTAACCAACAATGTTATCTCCCAACACTCGGGATTGTTATAAAACATTGACTGAACAAAAAAATATTAATATAATACATATTATAGAAATATATTTATTTAAATAAAGGTACAATTGATCATTCTCATCTATTATTCGAAAATTACTCTTTTTATAATTAGATTAAACAAAACAAATACCGATAATATATATAATGATTTGTGCTTCTCGTAATTTTATATTTCATCCCCTTCATAAAAATGTTGTTAATTTATATTAGGTTACATTTATTTATTTATTATTATAATTTAGTCCGGATTTATTTATTATTATAATTTAGTCCGGAGTGTTATCTTTACTTCTACTTGAGTTGTTATGTTTATTTATATTTATTTAATTCTCATTTATATTTATATTATTTATTTATTTATTTTATTGATGAAATTGATGACGACGAAGCGTAAATGAGGCGTTAATGATCTGAATTGCCGTCATGCCCTTAATATCTAATAATAATAATAATAATAATAATCTCGCAATTTGTATTTTATTTATTATTCTATATTTTATATTTTAAATGAAATCATCACTATCTTCAACTTACCTAACTGATGATATAACAAATTTCCATTGCAAATTATTCATTCTTAAGATAATTTCTTCATATCATGAAAAGAAAAAAATTATAGTTTATGTGTTTATTTTTGATTCTGGAAACTTAAAAAAAAATATTTACTCATTTGATTTAACTATTATTTGTTGAACATTTGTGTTTATTTTAATCATTTCAGTAATAATTAGACAAATACTAATTTTAAGCGGGAGTGTGTTATAATGAATGGATAAATTGTAAAAACGGAAATAAATTTATTAAGTAATTGAAAAAGCTGATTTTGAAAAAAATTATTTTTTAGTTAGGTTTGGTATAGATCAGAGGTGGGGAACCTTTTTACCATTAGAGGCCACATTTAAATTAGGTAGCAATAAGAGAGGCCGCATAAGCTGATTGACCTAAGAAAGTGATTTTGTATAGTTTTTCTATAGATTTAGCAATTTATTGCATTATATAGAAAAAACAAAATATAATACTACAAAATTTTAAATATAATATACATATAAAATAATATAAAAATATTATAAAAAAATACAATAATATTTTTTTTTCACTAAGTTAGTGACTTATTTGGCTTTGTTTTTTGTTTGACAGTAATTGTATATTTGGATCAAGCTTCGTAACACACAGCTTTAATTGATCCTCTAAATTTGTTTTTAATTTTGATATGAGAGAAAATGTTGTCTCGCAACAGTAGGTACTTCCGAAGCAGGAAAGTAAACGGCGAGCATGTTTTCGAAGGCATGGATATTCAACAGCATTTTTCCAGATTTCTATGGGATCCTTTTTAGTGTTAAAAAGGGATTTGATGATACTATCTTCCCCTAAATCAATTAACTCCATTTGTAGTTCTGCAGGAGCCTCGGACATATCTATTAAATGTGGTTCAAATGCCTGCATGTGACTGCTCTATATGACAGATTTTGTAAATAGTATCTTGTAATTTTAATTTATTTTCAAATAAATATTTTCTATGTAAACATAGAACATTATTCGTTTCTTTTAGATATGTAAATTAGATAAACATTGTGTAATTATCGGTAAAGTAAAAAATTATTTATTTAAATATAAAACCAATATTTCGGCAATACTCTGAAAAAAGCATAATTGATTTCTGGAATTCTGAAATCTCCGATAAATAATTTTTTCACTTGCCTGAAAATTTTACATTTTTTTAATTCTTAATAATCCTTCTAAATAAAAAAAGAAAAAACACAGACACATAAGCTGGCTTTTTTTCTTTAGTTCATTCTTATTGCAACTGTTTAAAAAATTAACATTTAGTGTCCAAGTCTAAAACGGATGGTCTATGAGCCAGAGCCTCGTTTATGCGTGTTTAAGTCGGTTTCAGACTAGTATTCTGATGTCATGTTACAATATGACTATTTTTGGACAGATTTTTCGCGCAACTGTCATGGTGTTGATGTACACTAGTTGTTTGAAACGAACTCTACCATTTTGTACTAGGAGGCAAAGGGCCGCACAAGAACCTCGCGGAGGCCGCAGGTTCCCCACCTCTGGTATAGATTATGCTATATTTAGAATATTTTTAAATTTTATGTTAGTTTTACACTTTTTTTAAAATTATTTTACATTTTTTTTATTTTTATTTTTTTACATTTTTTCATTTTTTTTTTTAGTTTTTACAATTTACATAAATTTATGTAAAGAATAAATAAAGGCTTTTTAAAATTTTCTGTACACAATATGGTCTTCTGATACATGCCCATTTAACACATTCAATTAAAACTTTGTACGATAAGCTGTACAGAATTCATATGAAATATTTTGTACAGTTTTTCTAGGTTTAGGTGTTTATTCCCCTATCATAGTTCTTTGATCCCATTTTTTCGTTACATAAATTATTTTATTTATCTTTTTAAGATTCTCTATTGTAATGATCCGGCTTCGTTTTTAGGCGGGTATGATGTGGTTATGTGTAGAGGTATGTAGGGGGTAAAAAAGCGGCTATATATCCCGGTTTGTCGCGTCAGAAGTCTCATATTATAAGCAAAGTATATATTGTGTTCGTCACAGAGCGCGTTTCAGTACACCCATAAAGGAGGGGTCAGGAGGAAGGGATGAAAGGTCACTATTTGCCCAAGACAATAATATTAAATCCTCTTAAAATTTATTTTTTTGTAAAAAAACAAAAAAAAAAAAAAAATTCAAAATTTATATATTATATTAACAGAAATGAAGTTTAACACAATATTAGATTATTGAAAATTGTTTTCATTTACTAGCAGGTATATTCATAAATTTCAAATAATAAAATATAATTAGAATATCTTTTATCAATTTTTTATGTAAGTAATTTAGCGTACATGATAACAGGCGCTACTAATCCCAAAACGTCCCATAGTCGCGCTACTGTCGATAAGATATTTCGTTTTGTACATCTTTTATTTGTATGCGGTATTTTAAAACAAAATTCATCAGTTACAGGTAACCATTCTAATCCTAATATTTTTAAATCGTTATTTTTTTCAAAATCCTTTACTTGATCATAAAGAAACTCTCTTGGAATTATTTCCTGTACAGAATGTGAATTTGTAGCCCATTTAGATAAGTCAAATTTAGCGGTTTTAAAAATATTAGTTAATTGATCAAATGTCCTTTTAGTTTCATTTTCAGTCATTAAAGAGGTGCATATGTCATCCATATAGTTATCTCTTTGAATGATTGTTGCGGCTAATGGAAAATTGTTTCTTTCTTCAAATACTAGTTGGCGAAGAGTTCTCATTGCGAGAAATGGACTACAATTTAACTCGAAGGCAAGGCGATTAAATTCGAAAATTGATATAGTGTCTTTGGAGTTAAATCTATATACTGTGATGCCTCACACAACGAACTTAATTCGTTCCAGGAGCAAGTTCGTTATGCGAAAAGTTCTTTATGTGAAACGCAAAGGGATGCAATACAACTGCAGCGATCGTGGAAGCTCGGGCGAGTTCGTTGTGTGAAACGAAGTTCGTTGTATGAATCATGAAATTTAGTTCATTATGGTTCTTGTGTGCAGCTTTCGCTGTGCGAGGCGTTCGTTATGCGAGGCATCACTGTATTAATCTTTTTAATTTGTTCCGATTTAACCCCTATCTGAAGGTTCGTTGTTAGAGCCCAGCGAAATAATCGAAAATTTAATGAGAATGAGAATGAGAGAATGCAAATTATATTTTGTAATTTGTAATTTTGCGGTAGATTCAAAGTCTTTTTACATTGATATTTTTTTTCTAATTCCTTCCAAATGTGTAGGTAATTCTCTGTGTCAGGTCGAATTCCTATAAGAATTGAACGTGCTTTATCAGTTAAACTGCCAACGAGGTACTGAATACGTTCAGAGTTAGAAAAGTTGGGGTTTTCGTGAATATTAATTTTAAAACTTTCATAAAATAGACTCCAGTTTTGCGGTAATCCATCTAATTACTTAATTGCAATTGGGGGTAGATTTATTTTTCGATCAGATTGACCTACAGGAGCTGTATTGGTTGATTTGAGGTGTTCGAGGATGGACAGTCTCTCGGCATTGATATGATAAATATCCTCGAAATTTAACCAAGCCTTAAAGGAAGGTTTATACTTTTCATCAAAAGATATATTCAATTCATTAATTTCACTAATCAATTTAATATATTCTTCCCTTAGATTATCTATGGATTCAGTTGCGGCTAAAAATGAGGTATTTTCTTTAAAATCGCGAGAAGAGATATGTTTTGATTTATTATATAATTCGGTAATTGTCTCATAATAAGCTTATTTTTTAGCTTCCACAATTGAAAGTCTAATTTCTAAATTCATTATAAATTAGTTTAATTAAATTCCAGAAAATATTTTAATAAAATAAATCAATTTAAATAGAATTATTATTTATAACCAAATATGTATTATTTATATTTAAATAGGACTAAAAATTAAAATCTCTTGATCTATGTATTTATAATATTTTGATGAAATGATTTTGAACATTACCCTGAATGAAAATATCAATATTAATTTTTCTTTGTTTTCATCGCAATTAAAAAAAATATTAATATACTCAATCAATAAGAATAACAAATTATTACTTATTTAATTTCTTAATTAAATTAATTATTAATGCGGGCGTGTTTGAGAACAATAAATAGTATACAAGATAAGGAAAAATTAGGAAAGCGTTTAGACCATATAATGATGATCCGCGGTGGTTCGCGGTTCTGGAAAGAATCCAGAAATGATATCCTAGGTATAAGAAATACCAAAGGATTTCCGATTATTAAAGGAACAATGTAACGGACGGAGATCCGTGTTCTAAGAACCAATGTTTGAAACGAAGCAAAGTACACAGCAATCGTACAGTTTTAATCTCCGTTTCCTGCGGGTTGTGCTGGTTCTGGGAAGGAACAATGAATGTACTTACCACTTCGAGATGACACTTTGCTGTTATAAACTGTCCCTTCAGTCTTGCGGGTTGCGATGAAAATATGCGCGGTGAAAAGGTAAAAAAAAACGCGTGTTTTCTTCTTCCGGCTTCGCTTTTAGGCGGGTATGATGTGGTTATGTGTAGAGGTATATGTAGGGGTAAAAAAGCGGGTATATATCCCGGTATGTCACGTCAGAAGTCTCATAGTATAAGCAAAGTATATATTGTGTTCGTCACAGCGCGTTTCAGTACACCCATAAAGGAGGGGTCAGGAGGAAGGGATGAAAGGTCACTATTTGTCCCAGACAATAATATTAAATCATCTTAAAAATTATTTTTTTGTAAAAAAAACAAAAAAAAAACATTCAAAATGTATATATTATATTAACAGAAATGAAGTTTAAAACAATATTAGATTACTGAAAATTGTTTTCATTTACTAGCAGGTATATACATAAATTTCAAATAATAAAATATAATTAGAATATCTTTTATCAATTTATTATGTAGGTTCTAAGCATTTTTTTTATTCTTGTCTCGTTTTTTTTTTATTATATATTAATAACATAGTAAAATATGAAACAAAGAAATCTCATTTCAGGGATACATATCGTTATCAGATTATATTATCTATATATTGTTTTGAGATTAAATATATCAGTGTTTCTTGTATCTCAATCATCACAGTTTACTCTCTTTTTTTCAAAAGAAATTAAATTAAATCAAATAAAAAAATATGATAATAAACAATTCGATATACTGTTCATTTGAAAATGACTATTAGACTGCATCTAAATTCTATTCATACTTTATATTTTAAAGTAGGGTGCACACTGCCCGATCCTACAATATTTAGTAAATCGGTATTTGACAAATACCTTATACCTTACAAGAATAAATCAATCAAAAAACTACTTAAAATCTTTTATGAAACATACTGACTTGAATATATTTAGGTTTCGGTTTGCACTCGTTTTTTATTCTTTTTAAAAATCAAAACTTAAAAAGAGTAGTGGAAATCCGTGATATTAGGGGGCCTTTTAGAATAGGATATAAAGTTTAATTTTGGAAAAACTCTGAGGGAATATTAATTCAATTACCTTTGCTTTTTTACCTTTGTTTTGTTATTTCTACTTTATTTCTTTATTCAATTTTCATCTTAAGATACAATTTCTTATTTTATATATTGTATACTTTTCTTCTTTAATATATGGACGGTTTATTTTGAAAGTGGTGTAAGTCTATATTCTCTTGTTTCGAGAAAATTAGATGTTAGCATTTCTGTCAATTAAAAAATTCAGGCAGGTTGTATGAAGTCTGGCAATGTCTCTATTGTTTTATAAATATTTAATTTCATTATATAGATATGTTTAATGCGAATTAGACTACAATAATACATATTTATGGGCTGTAAATGGACTTACACCACTTTCAAAATTAGGCAACTGTAAAAATCGTTTAATTTCAATTTAAAAAAATCAAAAAGCACTTAAAATATATTTCATTCTAATCCAATTTTTTTACAAATACTCGTTACAAGACATAAAATTTAATTTTAGACACTAATTACATTGTCAAAATTAAATGATACTGATAGTATTTACTTATGCTCTGCATGTGGCAGTGTTTCGAAATATGCATGATGCACCGGAGGTATATAGGGTAGTAACTGCTTCATGTCTTTATATTTTTCGTAAGTAATAGGCCTGGCATTTTCGTACAAGGGCGCCAGGGCAATTTTTTCAAACTTTAGCGGTCTTCCAGGACGTGTAGGTAATAAATTTATAGTTTTAATTCTGCATCCTTCATTGATGTTTTATAAAAAATAGTATATGGTGCACTTTTGAGAAATCTCAACCAACATATTTGCAACCAGTTGACTTGTTCGCCATTAGTGTTTTTCTTTACCTGTTTTTTAATCGCATTTTGAAGAGTTTTTATTGAAACAAAATCCTCTCGTGTTATTTCATGTAAAATGAATTTGTTATCTTTTCTATATTGTTTTATCTCATCATAATAATCCTGTAGTTTGTATAGAAAATTATTTTTTCGCAATGCCATTTCTATGATGCCAAAATCTGCATCATTCGGAAGATATGAATGCCCAGAAAGTAAAACCTACTTTTGTCAATTGGACTTACACCACTTTCATAATCAATAAGTATGCAATTTCATTTACCCACACATTTTAAGTTGTAAAAAACATGGGAATTTTTTAAGAAATTAAACACGAACTAGTTATACATAAAATTTTACATTAAATTAAGCATGAAATACGTCATATCTCATTTTTTTAAAAAATGGACTTACACCACTTTCAAAA
Source organism: Labia minor (assembly GCA_963082975.1). Lineage (NCBI taxonomy): Eukaryota > Metazoa > Arthropoda > Insecta > Dermaptera > Spongiphoridae > Labia > Labia minor. The sequence continues at coordinate 78,674,989 of OY720344.1, forward strand.
TAAACGGTCCATATTATTTCTTCTTTCTTTCTTCAAATAATTATTAGTTCTTCTTTCTTGTTGTCCGGCTCTTCCAGGAAGAGATTGATAATGATTCAATTTCATTCGTGGTGGAGCTAAACCTCTGGCTTAATCAGATGATCAACTATCACTGGTGGAGTTAACTTTTGATGGTTTTATATGAGGTTGCCAGATCTTCGTTGCACTTTCTATGAATGTGAAATAAGGCAAATAAGCACAGTATAAACTTTTTCAACAGTCTGACAATTCAATCTGATCTTGGCTTTTTATATTAAAATTAATGAATAAAAGACACTGATCTTGTATGATAAATTGTGTTTAGTCTAGTGACCTATCTATCTATCTATCTCTGTGGCTCTAAGGAACTCGAAAGTTCTTGGCCGCAGCAACCACATTTCTCCAAGTGTCCCTAACCTGAGCTATAACCATCCAACCCCTACCCTCTACCATCTATCACGTCCCTTCCTGCATTATTCACCCACCGTATTCTTGGTCTTCCCAATCGGTTTCCCCACCAATATATTTTTCGCCATCCTTTCCTCTTCCATTCCACGTGCCCTATCCATCGCAGTCTTCTCAATTTTATAATTTTAACTATGTCTGGAGGTGCATAGAGATTATGCATCCTCGTTATGCGGTCTCCGTCATTCTCCGGTGACCTCATCTTTCTTTGGTCCATAAATTCTGCGAAGAATCCTGCCTCACTTCCATATAATATAACCGGCAACATAATTATTTTATATATTTTAATTTTTATGCCCTTTGATAATAGTTTTGATGAGATAAGTTCCTTTACTGTTTGATAGCAGGCGTTTCCAGATTACAACCTCGCTTCAAATTCTTCTCGAATATTATTATCCTTTGTGATTACGGAACCTAAGTATTTAAATATTTCTACATTTTCAAATTCTACGATTTGGATGTTAAGACTTTGTGTCTTAATACTATTCCTCTCTGTTACTAAATACTTTGTCTTAGCACTATTAATTACGAGCCCCACCTCTTTTCCTGCTTCGATTGATTTTTCTACGCCCTCTTTAATTACAATTGCCGAATCTCTTATTATATTAAATCGTCTGGCGTCTGCGTAACCTAATACTTGATTTTTTTGTTTAATTGGATTCACTTTGATTTTTCCCCAATTTGTCTAATTACATATTCCAGTACTAAATTAAATACAACTGGCTGCTACGAGCGCCTTAGGCGCTCTTCACACCTAGACGGGGGCTCCGCCCCATGTACCCCCGAGTGATACATAGCATTTGGTTGAAAGTCTGTATGTAAAAGGTTTTCATCCATTTTGTTTCAATCAGTATAAGTAGATAAGACATGTATTTGTTTTCTTGTAAAATATATTTTAATTTAATCAGTAAATTAATTATATATTATTATTGTATTTATCTAACTCTGTGTCTCTACAGTTTTCGAAAGTTCTTAGCCGCAGCATCCACATTTCTCTAAGCGTCCCTATCCTGAGCTACAACCAAATCCTACCCTGTCCCATCTCTCACATGTCCCTTCCTTCATTGTCCACCCACCTTGGTCCTTGGTCTTCCACCGGATGTTTCCCAATCGGTTTCTCCCAATTTCTAGTTTCTCCAATTCCAACCACGTCCCCTTCCCATCCCAGTCTTTTCGATTTTATAACCTTAACTATATCTGGACATTATTTCTCGTTATGCCATCTCCGCCATCCCCTGTGACCTCATCTTCTTTTGGCCTATAAATGCTGCGAACAATATTAATCTCACAAATACTCCAAATCTACTCTCGTCTCCCAGAGTCATCGATAGGGTGACTAAACGTCCCGTCTTTAGGTGTTCTGTCCCAAAAATGTCTTCGGGACACCCTACTGTTTTTTCAATATTTATGACATTTCGTAATTTTTTTTTCAAAATTTTTTCAATTTAGTTCTAAAAAAAAGGTATACCGTTTGTCCCGTTTTGGTGTTATGGTCACCCTAGTCATCGATCAACATGAAAAATAATTGTTTTATATATTTTAATTTTGATCCTCTTTGATGAGATAAGCCCCTTTACTGCATAATAACAGGCGTTATTCAATTACAACGTCGATTTAAATTCTTCTCGAATATTATTATCCTTTGTGATTAGAGATCTTAAGAATTTAAATATTTATACTTTTTCAAATTCTACATTTTGTATGTTAATTGTATGTAAGTCGTATCCGTATCATAATTCTTGAATTTTTTTGTTTAATTACATTTCGGTTGATTTTTCCCCAATTTCTCTAATCTATCTGTTTCTATGACAGCACAAAAAAGTAAACAAATTACATACATACAAACACTCTCCTTTATATATATTTCTGGAAAATGGAACACCCACAGCTCAGCTCAGGAGTTACCTAAGATTCTAATTTCTTTTTTTTTTCATCATTTGAGGTACCCTTCACCTCAGAAAAATTTGGTTTCCCTACTCCTTGTAGTTTAGGCTCTGGAGTTTTTTGAGTACAGACGGACACTATCGTATTAAATATATAGATTAGTGATAATGCGTCTCCTTATTTTAACCCATTCCGAATTTCGAAAGTTTCTATCAATTGATTCCCGTATCTTACTCTTCCTTTACTTCTTTCAAAACAAATTTGAATCATACGTGCTAGTTTTTTCGGAATTCCCATTAAGATTAAAATTTAAAAAAAAATCCCCGTCTATTGAGTCATATGGTTTTCTAAAGTCTACAAAAAATTGAACAGAAATATCGAATTGGCGTTTTATTTTGATATCTGCCTTAATGAAAATATCTGATCTAAAGGTGATCGATTTGGCCTGAACCCGCATTGATATTCTTCTAATATTTCCTCTGTATATGTTTGTAATTTTAATAATATTCGAGAGAATCTTATACGATGTCGACCAAAGAGATATTCCCCTGTAGTTATTGCAGTTCGTTCTATTTCCCTTCTTAAAAAGTGGGATAATAACAGCCCTCTGCCATTCTAATGGAATCTTTTCCTTATGCCAGATCGAAAGAACTAATTTGTGCATGCACTCTACTAAAGGTTTTCCTACATATTTGATTAATTCTGCCGGGCTCCCATTCCCGCTTCTTTATTATTTTTAAACTTTCCCATTATCATTTCCACTTCATGTAACATTGGTTCTTCGAGATTAATTTCTACTGAGTTTACCGTTAAGGTTTCAAATTTATTACCTAGATTCGAATTTAATAAATTTTCAAAATAGTTCTCCATATTTTTAATATCGTCCACTTCTGTTTGTAAATTATTATTATCATCATTTTTTTATTTTTAATGACTTTCACCACTATTTTCCTGCTATTAATATATTCTAACCTATCTACTTCTCGTTTACCCATTGTAATTTTGCTTTTTTCCTAATCTCTATTACTTCTAAACATTCCTCATCGAACCATGATTTATACTTTTTGTTATTTTGAAAACTTATACTATTTGATGCTGCCGTTTTAATATTTGTTTTTATTTTGACCCATATTTCTTCCGGCTCTTTTGTCTCGTCATTCCCTGGAAGATTCAAATTATCAAATCTATTTTTGATTTCGATTTGGAATTTTATTTATGTTCCACATTTTTAAATCTATCTAAATTGTATCGTTTTTGGTTAATTACTCCTAACTTATGGTGTTAGACTTTCTCTTAATTTTGTTATAAGATAATAATAATCCGAATCACAATCTGCCTTTCTATATACCCTGACATCCAGAATATTAGACTGGCGTCTTCTGTCTACCAGAATATAATCAATTTAGTTTAGTGATATACCTTAATATTTTGAAGGTGAAGTTCATTCATCTGAGTCGTGTTTGGAAAGACGCAGAGATAAGTTATACATTAATTTATATTAAGTTTATTTTGATTTAGATTATATCTTTTTTTGTTCTATAATTTTTAAGATACTAAACTAGCTGACAATAAGAAATAGAATACATTTTAAAAGGCAAAGGAGACTATAAGAATAGATATCTATTGTTATATTCGTACCACGATCAGGAATAAAAAAATATGATGTCAATGGCATCTTGATCCCTATGGAATTTATGGAAGAAATTCAAGATCTAACTCATTTGTATTCCAGAATTGGCCTTGAATTTACATTTTTTTAAGAATAAGCAAGTGAAGTCAAAAAATGGTTATAGAAAAAACTTAAAACTTTAATACTTTAAATTTAAAACCTTGCGCAATTTTAATTTCTTGATGAAAAAGCAAAAGGATAACATTATTTTTTTACTTTTCTTAGATCTAAAATGCTTCCTTAGAATTAATAAAAATTAAAGATATAACTATTGTTATTGTTTAGGTTAAATACATTAAAAATACTATTATTAAGTTCAAAAATTAAAAAAAAATTATTTTATAAATAAAATTAAATTTTTAATAAAATAAAACATGTCGTGTCTGGTACACAGAATTAAAAATAAATAAAATAAAAACAATATTAATAATAATAAATACCATATGAGTATTTTTTTTCTTTTATGTTTTGTTTTGGCTCTAAGGTCATATTAGCCAGTTTACAATTACCTATATTAAATTTTTTGTGAACTTAGTGAGGTTTGATCCTTTACCCTGAAATTCATTAATTCAGAATTTAAACACTGTGTTTCAATCTTAATTAAATTTATATACAAAAACAAATAAACTAAATGAATCAATTACACGATAATATTTAAAATGGAAATATTAAAAATGTACAAATTTAAGTAATCTATAATTTTCCCAAATTTTATAAGCGCTTTACTAAATTTAATTAAGATATTATGTTTAAAATAAATGAGATGATTAGAATAACCTGACCTAGATACACATGAATCCTCTGTAAGTTAATATTTAATAATCGTCGTCGTCCGCCATTCCCTCTATTCAGCACCCTCGCCGTGGTGACCCGAAAAGGAGAGCCCGTGAGTGATCTCACCTGGTCGATCCATCTTAATGGTGCTCTTCTGCGTGGTCTTATCGAGGGCATTTTCACTGCGCATTAGTTGTCCGAAATAGCGCAGATTGCGATGAAAGACAATACCGAGCTCCTTCAAGATAGAACTGTGAGATGTGCCTTCAGCTGAATTCTAAGCAGCAGCCTTCCAGCATCACATCTCAAAAGCGCTGGCTCAGTCTCGGTCCAAGCATGGTCCAAGTCTTTGTCCAATACATGAAAATGGAGAAAATCAGATTTTTCATGACTTTAGTTGTATTGGTTATTTGCAATCCTTCCATATTCTTTTTAATTGATCTATTGCAGATTTTGAGATATCGATCCGTGTCCTTATCTCGTCGTCGCATTCACCACCATTCACAGTGACACTTCCCAAGTATGCGAACCTTTACATGACCTCACATCCCGCAATCTGAGAAATATCGGAATGGTTATTATTTCCCCTGTCAACCACCATTATTTTAGTCTTCACTCGATTGAGTTTTAGCCTAATCTCCTGGCTGGCAGTCTCGACTGAACGAACAGTTTGAGAAATTTGGCTGTCGAGGGAGGCTCTATTACTTTCTTGTAGGATATGGAGCGTGACCTTGCTTACATGCGAAACTAACTATAATTCTATATAATTCTATAATTTCTGCATTCCTTTTTGAAGTCTTTTTTATACAACGAGATAAACAAGGATTAGTCGGCCATTGTTGCGTGTTCCATATTATGCGACATATTCTCAAAAACATCTCCACTCCCAAATCTCCAATGGATATTATAATTTCAGCTGGCATGACATCTGGCCGACATGCTTTTCTTAGCTTCAATATTAGGAAAAGTATTTATTTATTCATCAATATCCATTTTGTCCCCTTCACAGCAATTCCCCTCAGATATAATGTACTTATGCCAGCGCTTCTGCTAATAGTCGAAGCATTTTTGAAATGCGTTTTCGGTATAGTCATCAGTTCGTTCTTCGATTCCGACTTTATCTCATCAATTGTGGCAAAACGCTTTCCTTTCATTGTATCTTCACTTTTGGGAATAGGAAAAAGTACAGAGCCAAATCTGGTGAATACAGTAATTGAGGCATGATTACGGTGTTGTTTTGGGCCAAAAAATCACGAACAAGCAATGATGTGTTAGCTGGTGCATTATCGCAGAATCCATTATTTGTTTTTCCAGAATTCCGATCGTTTGAGCCGTATTGCTTCACACAAACGTTGCATAACTTCCTTGTAGTATTCCTTATTAACAGTTCTATCTGTTGGCAAGATATCATGATGCACCACGCAATAAACAGCGAGCAAAACATTCACATTTGATCGACCTTGCTTTGTTAAAGTGCTTGTACCACTTATAAACATTTTTTTGAAACAAAGTATTCTCGCCGAATGCCACAGAAAACATTTTAAGAGCTTAGCCTATTTCATTTTTAACGCAAAATTTAATACAGATTCTTTAAAAAATCGAAGAACACACTAATACAAGACTAACTTTTTCAGTTGTCAAAAACAAACTACTAATCCAAAATGGGTGATAATGTCACCAAATGAGAAACATATGTGTACCAACATAACTAAAAAATTTCGATAATCGAATGTACGCGAAATTTCAAAATTCATCTTTTCTTTTGTATTCGTATTGAAAAGACAATAATTAAATAAAAAACAAATAATATTAAATTAATTAATAAAGAGAACATAATAAAAATTAACTAAATTTTAAAGGTTTTTATTGTGACTGTAAAGGAGATCCCTATACAAAAATAAATCAATTCTAAAGCTGATGTTAGAAGTAATTTCGAAAATCAAGGAACATTTTAATTATCCACAAAGGCAAATTTCAAATTGTATTATAATTTTAAAATTTTTTTTATTATTAAACCTCAATCATTATTTAATGAATTATAATAAAATACAACTACAAATAAGAATTGATTGGAAATTAACTACTTGACAAATATAATCTATGTTTATTATTTAAATTTTCTATTCCTTTGAAAACAGACCGCGTAATTTGACATCATAATGTATTCAAACGCATACACTGGTATACAATTTGCAATGCTTTTGTTTGATATGCCACTATTCCATTGAATGAAACGCAATTGACATTCATTAGCAGCACAGTTATGAACATCATTTCAAGATTGGTGTTTCCATTCAGAGAAATATTCTTGTATGAAAATAAATAGTCTGTTCATCCATCATCAATCAAAACTATGCAAGGCAGATCGATAAATAATTTCTAATAATAATAATAACAATAAAAATAATTCATATTAAATAGAAACATCTCTGACCATTCTACAATTTTCATTTATAAATTTATTTTATTTATATAAAACTTCTAATGATTTTTATGATTTTTGATATAAAATTCCAAAATATGTAATATTTTGATTTGCACCTATTTGATTGCAACTAACAAAGCAATCACAGGTGATTTCTATCAGATAACTCAAATTTATTCGTCGGTTACTAAATGCTCACAGACCAATTATATTTATATATATTGTCTTTAAGAAGTATTAGCAATATATATTAATTTTAAAATGAGTGCATAATTAATTAGTTTAAATCATTTTAAAAGATATTCTTTTATCTTTAATCAATTTCTTGATCTTGGTAATCTCATTTAAAAGCCAATTCAAGCAAATGTTACTGGAAATGATCCATGTTAAAACTTTTTAAGTTAAGATCTCTTAAATGATAGTTAGCTTCCGGAAACATTAACGTTAAAAGAAGTAACCCCCTCTCCATTAATCGCTAACTATTATGCTAAGTGCACTCTATGAATTAGTGGAAGTCCTTTTAAGGATGAAATAAGCAAACATTTATCAAAGTTTTAATTTGCAAAATCTCTTCCTTTCATCTACATTTCGTTTATAATTTAAGTTGATATCTGGAATAGTCTAATTTTGAGAAGTAGGAACATCATTATTCATTAGTATAATATTATATAATGCTAACAAGTGGCTAAATTTTTCTGAATTCAAAAAGAAAATTTAGTTCTTGTCATTTGAAATAATTGAACTTCATTGAAGTTAAAATGAAATACTATCCGTCATAATAAAAATCTCTTGAGAGAGTAGGAAAGGGTCTCAAGGGACCATGTATCTACGATCTAACTCAACGTGTTTAGAATTATATTTACTCAGTAATTTATGTTATTAGTATAAAACAAAGACCAACAACTAACTAACTATCTAAATCCAAAATAAAAAGGTTTTATTTAAGTGAAAAAGAAAATAAAGAAATAGACGTTTTAAGAGCTTTTAAATCAAAAGAATTTCTTTAAAAAATGTATGAATGTGAACATCAAAATCTATATATATTATTTTTTTTTTACTTAATTTTTAATTTATTTGGGATAGTAAAGAAACAATTTGCTGAAATAGAATAGAAGGCGGCTAACTCACCTATAAGTTCAAATTCAAATACCTAATTTATTTTCTTTTTGGCTCTCAATATTAAAATTCATATGAAGATGAAAAAAATTAAAAAACAATTTTCAATTATAAATTTTTAATTATAAATTATAAATTAAAATTAATAAATAATATTTATTAAACCAGCGCATGTTTGACTCTTTGTTGATGGAACAACGTCACGTGTTGGCGCGTGAGAATTGCAGTGTTAAATAAGTTGACCTGTGGCCAGGTCCGAACCGACCGACGGTTTGAAATAAATTAATTTCCAGCTACAGAAACAATTTCAAATAATTTTAATATATCTATTAATGTAATAAAAAACAGATAGGCATATAACATAAATATTTTTAATTTTATTTTATTTATAATATATAGCTGAAGTAGCCGGCGTTGCCGGCGTTACCCGAGGCTGTGACGTCATGAAGGGCTGGGTGACGTCATATAATTTTAAATTAAGAAAAACATAATGAAGATGATTTTTCCCGAGGATAAAACCAATACATTCGTGGTGATATATAAAAAAATCTCCTTTGGTGTGAAAATAACCCTTCCCTTCTTATTGTCGATCGCTAATACTACCACTTCCGGTTTCCGGATTTGCACCAAAAGTTGATCAATTGATCCCACTGATGCATTAAGTAAATATACCAAATTTCATCAAAATCCGTTAAGCCGTTCAGGCTGTACACATCTATACGGACGGACAGACGGACAGACGGACGGACAGACATCATGCTAAAAATACTTTTTTCTGTTAAGAAAATGCATGATTCGTGGAGATATGTAAAAATCTCCACATGTGAAATTTGGTGTGAAAACAATACCTCCCTTACTATCGTCGGTCGGTAAAAATTAATTCTGGTACTTTCGGCGGTTCAATCAAGCTGAAATTTTATATATAGCAGTTTTATACAATTTTTAATTATGTGAAAAACTATCAAACATATATCTTTATTTTTACAGTCACTTTAGAGGAAAAAAAAATCAAAACGTTGTAGGTAATGACCCTCTTCCGGTTGAGCTGCATTTCTCAAAAGTTGATAAAAAACTACGAATTTTGAATAATGCCAATGTACCAAATTTCGTTATTCTAGCTCAAACCGTTTTTTCGTACTCTTGTCTACATTCACACACATACACATACATTTTCATCAATCAATCTTAGTGAAAATGACTCTGGGACCTACAAAACGTATAAAAACATCAAAATCTCAACATCAAAAATTCTCTCTGACGAGATAGTAATAAACCAAATAATAAATTCTAATAAATTATCAAATAAAATGTTTGTTACTAATTAATTATTTTTTTTTTTAAAGTAATTCGATTATTTAATTAATTAAAATTGACATCTATAAAAATTTTATTTTTAAGGTTTTCAGTTAATTGTTGTGACAGTATCTCTTCGCTTTTTAATTGAACAACACGAAAATAATTTTACGCTTAATTACATTTTAATTTATATTATTAATTATATTTATTTCTTTTGATATTAAAATGAATTATATGAAATATCGTTTGAATAAATTTGTTTATTTGCATTAAAAAAATATTAAGTACTTTTTTGGGGTTAGTATTACATTAATGGGGATGGAAAATGTTTTATATTACATACATGCGAAGATTATATCTTCATAGATAGGTAATTATAAAAAAAAATGAATAAAAATTCTCTTAATATACCCGAATACTAAATCAAGTCAGGTCTAGAAGAAGACAAAAGAAAAATATGATAGTACATATATACATATTAACTTAATGTTTCTAGAACAACTGCTAATTGTTTCTGTTCTATTTTTCTCAAATTCAGAAATTTATTTAATATTTTTTTAAATTTTGTATTAATAATGTATCATATTCATTTTTATATAATTTATTGGCCTATAAGATAATATTTATATAATTTTTTTTTATTTTTGTTATTTTTCAAAATTATTTTAAATTTATTATTTAATCACAAATCTAAGGCACCTTGCCATCAATTTGAACTTCAGAGAACTAAGCCTATAACCACAATTTCAATAAAGTATGTTTTATAAAATTTATAATAAGGTAAACGTACCAGTGGTGGAGCGCCTTAAGAGAAATTTTCAATAAAAACACTATTATATATTCTGCAATAAAAGTGAGAATAACAACAAAATAAGAGCTAACATATTGTATAACCTTTTTACTGACCGACGATAGTAAGGGAGGTATTGTTTTCACACCAAATTTCACATGTGGAGATTTTTACACGAATCATGCATTTTCTTAACAGAAAAAAGTATTTTTAGCATGATGTCTGTCCGTCCGTCCGTCCGTCCGTATAGATGTGTACAGCCTGAACGGCTGAACGGATTTTGATGAAATTTGGTATATTTACTTAATGCATCAGTGGGATGAATTGATCAACTTTTGGTGCAAATCCGGAAACCGGAAGTGGTAGTATTAGCGATCGACGATAGGAAGGGACGGGCTATTTTCACACCAAATTTCACATAAGGAGATTTTTTTATATATCACCACGAATATATTGGTATACTTTGTATTGGTTTTATCCTCGAGAAAAATCATATTTATTAGTTTTTTCTTGATTTAAAATTATATGACGTCATCCAGGCATTCATGACGTCACAGCCTGGTCTTGCATATATATTATAAATAAAATAAAATTAAAAATGTTTATATTTATTATTTATGTATCCATATCTGTTTTTTATTACATTAATAGATATATTAAAATTATTTGAAATTGTTTCTGTAGCTGGAAATTAATTTACTTCAAACCGTCGGTCGGTTCGGACCTGGCCACAGGTCAACTTATTTAATTATCACTATTAAACAAACATTCGGTTAATGTATATTTAAATATTTTTTCAAATTTATTTCTAAACGTATGTTTTGTTCTAGTAATTGACCAACTTAAAATCTAATGTTTTAATAGTTGATCATATTTTGATCCAGTAATGGGTTTAAAATAAATAAATGGAATAAAATGCACTAAGGATTGATTTTATTAATATTTTTTATATTTCTTATAATTTGTTTTAATTATTCTTTATATTTACGAGAATTAATTAACATTTCTTGTTTTGCTAATTGCTCGAAGTGCCTACTACGCTATTCCAATTGTAATAAAAAATGTCAGGAGTTTTTGACATTTCCATAAATCTCTTGTATTCTCCATCGATGAAATCGTGGCTTCTTCTGTATGATTTTTCGGGAAAGTATAATCTCCCTTATAAAAAAAATACCACTTATTTGGTTATCTATTTTCTAACATGCAACCATTGAATTTTAGAGCCTTTTGATCTGATACTCTTCACTGACTTCAAGAAAATTCTTTTCACCTGTGTGATATTTTACAACTAAAATCACAATATTCAGAACTATTAACTCGTTCCTTACAAACTGTCTTTCCTCCCTTTTTCGCTATCAAACTTTTTTCTTCGCCTCTCTAAAGCTGCTTATTATTAATCTTTTCTAATTGTTCTTATTTAAATAATACATAAATTTAATAAAAGATATTTATTATTATATTAATAGAAATATTTAAGTAATTGACCACCCGGTCAATTTCTAAAAAAATCTGATATTTGTTTCCGAAATGGATCACCCCTTGATAATTGTTAATGTTTACATTAAGAAAATATTTTAAATTGATTAATATAATTTGAATTTGAAGTATCAACTATTTAATTGCACTTTTGGCTGAAATTATCATTAAATAAAACATAATATATTGAAAATCAAGTGAAGCCTATCCTTACCGTTTTGCATAAGAAACTAACCTTAAAATGCAATAACGCCTACCTCGTGTTTTAAAAAATTCCTAATTATAATATAAATGCAGCGTCTGTTTCATTGATAAGCAATCCGGAAGAGGCTCTCCTTGAAATTGATCGTTATCTCGAGTTTAATTTGAAATTAAAAAGCTTAATTTGATGAAAAATCTATCAAATTCAACTGGCACTGTGGTCCACCACTGGCACGCTTACCTTAGATTGTTTTAATAGAACATTCAAAAGGTTGAAGTTACAATGAAGTTAAATAAGTTTACTTAATTAGTATTTCATTTACAATTTTTTTTACTTAATATTTTAAGTTTAATATATGGTACATAGAAACAGGGCTCTGTCTGTGAAATCGCCAGAACAAGCTAAAGGTAATTGAGAAGGGGAGTGAACTATAACCGCTAAGCTTCTGATGATCATATTCATCATTATATAATAATTTAAAACAAGTTATTTCTTCTTCTTTTGAAATTAGATATTGTTTCATTAATTAGATTAGATATATTTTTATAAAACAATTAATATATTTTTTATTAAAAAAACATTAATTTTAAATACAAATATGAGCTGTGGCCACGCACAGAAGCGACCGACAATTTGAGATAAATTAATTTCTAAACATTTTACATATATATATATATATAAAAAGTATAAAAAAAATATTTTTAAATCTTGAATTAAAATGACTAAATTATATTAAATTGGTTTTAATTTTTAGTTTAATTACTCAATTATTAATTACTAGTATATTTTAAGTGAAAAATTTCCGGCAATGAATATAATATTAATATTTTGTAAACTATAACTTCCGGTTTCCGGATAAACACCAAAAGTTGATAAATTCATGCTACTGATGCATTAAGTAAATATACCAAATTTCATCAAAATCGGTTGAGCCGTTCAGGCTGTACACGTCTATACAGACACAATGTACAGACGGACGGACAGATATCATGCTAAAAATACTTTTTTCTGTTAACAAATTGCATGATTCGTGGAGATCCGAGTAGGTAAAACATCTCCTCATGTGAAATTTGGTGTGAAAACTATACCTTCCCTTCCTATCGTCGGTCGGTAAAAATTATCAATATTTGAAAAATTAATGACTCGAAACGGAATCCCAAATAATAACTTAACGATTTAAAACCCTCATTTTATGTGTTTAAATTTTGTTTTATTTTTACATCATTAAATGGTACATATAATTAAATGGAATAATTATCATGAAATTAAACGATCTAAAAGTATATTCTCGAATTTAAAAATAAAAAATATTATTTTCAAGCTTTTAAATTAAAATGATTAAGCCCGTTTAATATGAATGAAATAAAATTTTTAGAAAAAGTTATTAAACAATTGAAACTTTTTATTGAAGTTTTATAAATAATTTTGTATATTTATTATTTAACAAAACCAATTTAAACAATTTATTTATGATAATCATAATTTTAATCAAGAAAAAATATATACTCTTAATTAGGAAAAATTAAGAAGAAAATTTTTTTAATAAAATTACGTTATTATAAATTTGAGAGGATGGAGAAGAGAACTTTGGTGGTTTATGAACAAAGTTACCTTTAACATAAAAACATTTGGAAAATAAAATTACCTCAAGCATCTGGTGCTCGCCAAGGTATCAAATGGATTTTTCTTTTAAATAGGTTGTTTCATATTTATATTTTTACGTCTAAACATCTCAAAATACATGCTACTTGCGTCAGTATAGACTAATAATCTGACTTTAGAATAAATTATTCACATAATATTTTATATTCATTTACGATATAAGTATTTGCATATAAAGTATATGATGAATAAGTATAAATGTCTATTAGAGTAATGTAATTCACCGATAACTTTGAAATTTTGATTTCAAGTAAAATTCACGTTTTATAGGCCTCTAAATAAAAAAAGCAAAATGTGCAGCATCGTACACGTGGCGGAAGTGAAACTTCTTAGAATCTAGAGAATAAGAGAAATTTTAGTTGAGAGTGTGAGTGAGAGAGAAATAGAGAAAAATAAAGGGATCATTTCGAAAGACATATAACAGTATAAAATTTTCGCAACAAATATTCGCTTTATTATTACCGACCGACGATAGTAAGGGAGGTATTGTTTTCACACCAAATTTCACATGTGGAGATTTTTACATATCTCCACGAATCATGCATTTTCTAAACAGAAAAAAGTATTTTTAGCATGATGTCTGTCCGTCCGTCTGTCCGTCCGTCCGTATAGATGTGTACAGCCTGAACGGCTCAACCGATTTTGATGAAATTTGGTATATTTACTTAATGCATCAGTGGGATGAATTGATCAACTTTTGGTGCAATTCCGGAAACCGGAAGTGGTAGTATTAGCGACCGACGATAGGAAAGAAAGGGTTATTTTCACACCAAAGGAGATTTTTTTATATATCACCACGAATCATGCACTTTGTATTGGTTTTATCCTCGAGAAAAATCATATTTATTAGTTTTTTCTTGATTTAAAATTATATGACGTCATCCAGCCATTCATGACGTCACAGCCTGGTCTTGCATATATATTATAAATAAAATAAAATTAAAAATGTTTATATTTATTATTTATGTATCCATATCTGTTTTTTATTACATTAATAGATATATGAAAATTATTTGAAATTGTTTCTGTAGCTGGAAATTAATTTATTTCAAACCGTCGGTCGGTTCGGACCTGGCCACAGGTCAACTTATTATTATTATCTACTCTATCATCATATCTACATTGCCTGTGCTATTGTCGGTTGGTGTTTCAATTGGTAATACTGATATTAATGGCTTGTGATAACTAAAATAAGATATATATGTTCGTGATTCGATATTTTCTATATAACGTGTAAAAACAGCATCTATTGTAGTTCCAGATTTTGTTGTTGATTCCTTGGGATCGTTATTTATAAGCAGACCAAATGTTTCTCGAAGAAAGTTGATCAACGGCAACGAATCATCAGATCCAAAAT
Source organism: Labia minor (assembly GCA_963082975.1). Classification (NCBI taxonomy): domain Eukaryota; kingdom Metazoa; phylum Arthropoda; class Insecta; order Dermaptera; family Spongiphoridae; genus Labia; species Labia minor. The sequence goes on from OY720344.1 coordinate 78,690,123, forward strand.
TTACATTAAAATCTCCCCCGAGAATTAGAGGGATTTTATCTTCGCCTCGTTCAAGTGCATTAGCACCTGTGTGGCTATAAACCAGTAGTGAACGGTGTATGAAATAAATAATATCGTCTAAATTTTGGTCGTTATTTTTTTTCGGCATAGTGAAATCTGTGGAGTAGAGAAAAGCAGTTTTAAATGCAATAATAATTTTAAATTGATTTAGTAGTGTTAAAGTAATGTTGAGATTCGGATAAATAACGTGAATGGTCATCGACGCACATAACTGTATGTGTTGGCGTGTGAATCGCCGACCATGTTCACACACACAATTACATGCGTCGGTATGCGTGCACGCTGTATATTTGACTTGAGAATTTTCGTCAACGTACTCGTGCGCATGCGCGTCATGGACTTGCGCGTCATGAGTGGGGATTAGAACGAAAGACCGCACAAAAGGGAGACGCAGATAGCCTCTTTCTCAAGAACGAAAGACCGCACAAAAGGGAGACGCAGATAGCCTCTTTCTCAAGAACGAAAGACCGCACAAAAGGGAGACGCAGATAGCCTCTTTCTCAAGAACGAAAGACCGCACAAAAGGGAGACGCAGATAGCCTCTTTCTCATTCTCACTCGTTATACTTATATCTTTTTTCTCACTTGCGTTACGAAAACTCAATTTTTCAATTCACTCTCCATTCTCAACCAAATGTCAGGACGCCGCTAAAGAAGTTTCACTTCAAAAAACAAATTTAGAAATCGACCTGTGTATATATTATAACCAGAGGTTTGAGAAACATAATTTTAATAAGTGAGTGAAAAACATTCAATATCGAGAAGAGAGCAGGCCATCCTGTCCCGTCTCAGAATAGGTCACTGCTTTTTTTCTCATGGACATCTGATTCTGAAAGAAAATGCCCCTGGGTGCACAATATGCGATATGAGAGTCACCGTGGATCATGTTCTCGTCGAATGCCCATCGTACGTATCAGCAAGAAGGTCATATAAAATTAAAAATTTGATTATCAGAGATTTATTGGGAAAGATTGAAAATTTTGAGAATTTGTTTAGGTTTCTACATACGATTAGATTGCTATACAAAATATAGTATTTATTTATTTTATTATTATTGTTATTTATTTATTTGTAAATATAAATTGTTGGTTTTGTTATTATTTTTTGCATAGTTTATTGTTGTTATTTATTTTATTATATTCTAGTCATGTTCAATGGGGGACCCCTTTACAATGCCTTTTTGAACGGTAATATTTTTTATTATTTATTCATCTATTTATATATTTATTTATTGTATGTTGTATTTGTAGATTGGGTATTTATTAAATAGATTGTTTTGATCTAGAAAGAAAATTCATTCTTTCCAAGTGATCTACCCGGGGAGCGTTGAGTCTGACACAATGGACTCTGTCAGGATTCAGTAATTGGCTGTGTCCCGGCGAAATAGATGAAATTCTCCCTGTGTGGAGATAAATGAAATTTATCTTGTTCGATGGATGATTTCTTTAAGGCATAAATGGTCTTTGTTGATGAGGTGCTTCGATGTTCAAATAATAAATAAATCGACCTGTATATGTATATTCGTCTTTCTAGTTATTGTCAACTTAGTATAAAATAGAAAATTGCTTAGATTTATCAAAATGGAGAAAACTGATCAAATAGTTGAGGATCCATACATGTTGCATTTGCTATTCGCATTCTTATAAAAGAAACTGTCAACTTTGTAATATATAAGAAATGAAGAACACATTTGAACATTCGAAGAAGACAAACAAAATAAAAGTTGGGAGAATATGTTGTACAAAATCTCTATCTTGCATAGACGACAACCTTCTTCATAGACTTAGGCCCTTAAAGTGCTGAGACGCTAGAGATTGTGTGAGTAAAATATAAGAAACTAATTGACTTGTACTATTATATTCGCATGTTTGAACATTACATAAATTCAACTTAACTCAGCATTATTTTAATAGGTTAAAATAGTCTTAAATAAGTTAATTATATATTAAATAAATTGAACAGAACTTTCTTTCATGTTTAATAGAATAATTTCTTTGTATAAAAACAAGGCATCAGACATATATCTATTAACTATATTATAATATTATGTATTTTTATACTTATTTTAAAAATGCAATTATAATAAACACTACTTAACCATTGAAAATATATTATAAATATGTATATTATACTCTGTTATCAAAATCGATAAAAAAACTGACTAAGAATTTTATTTCATACGAGGTTGTGTGAGTTAATCTTTGAATCATTTAATATTACAACTCATCAGCTTACCCTTTACATTTCTTATCTTTAAATTAACATTTTTATTCTACTTTTTTTTTTATTTTTTTGTTGTTTTTTAATTTTTTATTTCTTTCTTAATTGCAATAGTTTTTCATCGATTTTATTTTTATCTTTTTACTATCTCGCCAGTCGAGATTTTGATGTCTTTATACATTTTGAAGGTCCCTGAGTCATTTTAACTCAGGTTGAGAAAAATGTCTGTGTGTGTGTATGTGTGTATGTAGACAAGTTAAAGCAAAAAAAGTTTGAGCTAGAATAATGAAATTTGGTACACGGGCATTATTCCCAATCCGTAGTTTTCTATCAACTTTTGAGAAATGTAGCTAATTCAGAAGAGGAATATTACTTAGCACTTTTTCATATTTTTCCCTCACAACTGACCGTAAAAATAAAGATATATGTTTGATTGTTTTCCACATGATAAAAAATTGTATAAAACTACTATATATAGGATTTCAGCCTGATTGAACCTCTGAAAGTATCGGAATTAAGTTTTGAACACGACTGGCAATCACGTGACCTGGTGCCATCAACAAAAAGCGCTGGTTTGATAAAAATTATTTATTAATTTTAGTTTATGATTTAATTAATTAAATTTAATTTAAATATAATATATGTTAATGAATCCAATTCAAATTTGCCTGATAGTAGAGTGGAGACACTCTAGATTTTTTGAATAAACAAATATTAATGAAAAATAACAAATGAAAAGAATTAATTATGACTATAGTTTAAATATTACGTGTTTTGAGAAAATTTATATTATATAGGAACTTTATTATTATTATTCGAGTTTTTGCACTTACTCAGCATTTAATTCATGCAAATTTTCACCTATCCCCTTTTGGTCTTTTTTTGGGATTAGGCTCGGACGATATGGGAAAGGAGTTCGCCATGGCCCACAGGTCGTTTAGGAATAATAATTAACCAAGGAACTTGCGATGATGTGGCACATTTGCTGAATTACGGCCTTTTGTCCAACCTTGATTATATTGGGTGGCATATCAAGTTCCTTGATTGTTTTTATGATGTTCTTCTAGACAACCCCTTCTGCCTAGATTATTAAAGGGGGGATGGTAACCCTCTCCAATTTCCAGATTTGTTTTAAGTGATACGCGAGTTCCTCGTATTCATTTCGCTTTTCTGATTCAGTTTTTTTTATGTTGTGTGTTAGAGGAACCGCGATACTAATTATTATCCCAATTTTGATATTTTTGTTTATAAGGACTATATATGGCCTGTTGAAATCGACAGTTCTACTCATCACTGGCCTGTCCCAATACAGAATGGTGTTTTGATCTTCTAATACAGGTGCTGGTGAATATTTATAATTAGGTGGAGTTTTTTTTATTTAATAAGCCATGTTTTAGTCCTAGGTGTTAGTGGACTACCCTGGCAAATTGGTTGTGTCTTCCCAGAAAGACTTGGGCATCCTGCCATTATGTGTTTTATTGTCTCCCCAGAGTTTCCAAATTTTCGCCACCTATCTTCTAATTTTGTTTTAAGGATGTGATTATCGTAATTCTTTGTTTTGATTACGCGATCCTGGATAGCCATCATAAGTCCTTCAGTCACTGGATAATGGTGACCCTCATTTATCCATTGGTACGATGCCTCCTTATCAATATAATCCTCCATCATCAATCTTGGTAGTTTTCCATGCAGGACTTTGTAAACTAAAGGTTCCACTCTTCTTGTTGTTGTTTAGAAGTCTTGTTTTTTAAATTTAATGGGGTATAACTATCGTCCATTTCTTTAATAGCCTGTATAATTCTGTCGTTTGAGTTTAATATTTGATCTCTTATTTTCCTTTCTTGATTTCTACAGAGGTCTCTTATATTTACAAGGCCTCTGCCTCCTTCTTTTCGCGGTAGGCAGAGCCGCAAGATTGAGGATTTAGTGTGTAGACAGCGAAATTTTGTTAATATCTTCCTTGTCATTCTGTCCAGATTATCTAAATCAGTGTCCGACCATTTCACGATACCAAAGGAATAAGTTAATGTAGGGACTGCCCAGGTGTTGATGGTTATAACAATATTTTTTCCTGATAATTTCGTGTTTAGTACCTTTGTAATTCTTTTTCTATAATTATCAGAAAATATTTTTTTTAGGTTGGTGTGATCTACACTAATATTTTGTGGTATTCCCAGATATTTATTATTATTATTATTATTATTTTTATTCATGCAATTAGTTTTTCTCCTCATTCCAAATAATAAATTCTTTTAATAATAATGCCAATAATAATATTTTAATTTGTAATACTTTTAAAATAGATACGATTGTCATTATCATAAATATAGATTATTTTTTATTTTATTTTAATGTTTTGTTTTTTTTTTTTTTGTTTTTTTTTTTTTTTTTGTATAAAAAAGTTTACATATATAATTTTTATTTTTTAATTAAAAGTATTTCTAGAAATAGCAATTATTATTTTTTTCATTGGTCATCACATAATAAATAGAATGTATCATGTTTTAATTGAGTGCTGATTGCGATTTAGTAAAATGCATATTTAAATCTTCTTGCTTGTTTAACATTCAAATATAATACATATTATATTATACAATTCAATAATTTTTTTTACCGAAATTTTTGTATATTTTATTTGAATTTAAGTTATTCATTCTGTTTTATAAACAAATATTTTTATTAAAAAATAATAAATAGTAAATTTATTTTAAAATCGGCATTATTATTAATTACTAATGTGAAAAATTTGTAACGAAATTGATTTTAAAAAAAGAAAATTAATGAACGACCTACATGAACATACTTCCTCCTACCGATTATTAAATTTATTTTTTTCTCTATGTTAAAATATTTTTATTTTATTTTGTTTAATGTATTTATTAATTTTGCTTAAATTAGCAAAGAAAATCAAAATTACATTTTATAATTTTTTTTTCTAAAATTTCCATTTATGATACAAAAATATCATTATTAATCATCTCAAGACTAATTTATTAGTCTGATTGTGATATAATGTCTTAATTTATATAGAATACTAAATTTACCTGCTCCAAAATTTATTGAAATACATTTATCTATGGTGCACTCTTTTTTTATGATATCAAAAGACTCAAAACAAGGATTTCCAACACTTTTGGAGATCAATAGGTATCCGGTGATTTTCAAATGCCAAGGTTAATGAATACCTCCTGCACATGGCTCATATCAATTACTTCCTCTTCTCTTCCTTTTGACAACCTGTAAAGAATTATCTTCTTTCATTTCCTTTATTACCATTTAGTATAAGATTTGATAAGCTTTCACTTTCACATGCTATAATTCCTTAGATAGAGATCTATATATATTATATTAAATTATTAAACATTAAACAATTGTTAAAAAATATTATTAATAAAAACTAGATTTCAAATTCAATTCAACCTTAAATTTCTATTTAATTTTCAAAAAATGATAATTATAAATTTGGACAATCATGTTTAATTTTTTTTAAGTAGTAAGTAAAATTCCCTTCTATAATTATTATACAAATACACCTATCAAGATATTTTTAGTGTATTTATAATTTTGGATTAATATTGATTTCGAGTAATTTTCCCAGCTATTTGAGTCATTTTACTAAAAGCTGATCTTAATTCATATGCTCTTTGAATTTATGCTATTATACTATTCTATGAAATAAATCATATTTTTATTAAATGTTTATTTTTCAATTTTAATGTTTATTAGCAGGGAATATTGAAATAACAAATCAAGTTTTTGTCCATTTAATTTTAATTTTAATATTTTATTGAAGATTAATAAATAATATTCTATTTTTCACAAAAATAAGATTATATTTTTTTCTAGACAAATTATACTTTTCTTTTATTCCATTAAAATATAGCATTTTACCCTTTTTCTTTAACCAATAATTAACAACTTCCATATTCAAATTAAATTCCAATGATGAAAACATCTACACTTTCTTTCTCTTTCTCTTGTTCTAATTTCTTAACGATCACTATAATCAAATTAAAGTTTAAATATCAGAATAATAATTATAATTTTAATATCGAATTAAATATTTCAATATTTCCTTGATTTTTTTAATTATTCATTATTTTATAATAAATGTACAGCTAAATAATTATATTAAATAAATTTCTTTATTATTAAGCATTATATTTAATAAATAGATTGAAAAGACGTAGTCAGAACATCAAATGGATCATAAATAAAAAAAATTCTATCAAGATTGATTGGTATTTATTTGTCCGATTGTTCTTCGACCCAGCGCCTTCATTACAGTTCATTTAACAAGGTCTTCCTTCATCTTTGTTCTTTAATTAGAACATTTTCTTTCTTTAACTCGCTCTCTCGTTTAATAAGTATAACAATTCTTATTCGTAATATTAATTTTGGAGAAAAATATTCTCTTTATAATATATATACCGTTTAAGAAAAAATTATTAATTATTAAATAATCCTGTCTTTTTAGTTATTAAATTAATTAAAAAAAGAAAATGAAAATTAACAATAGTATAAAATAAAATAATAGAGTTAATTCTGTCATTTGAGTTAGTATTCATTTTCATAAGAAATTTTCGACATTTTCTATTTTTTTAATTTGATTGCTTTGGAAACCATCTTTCATCCCTGTCCTATTACTCCATTTATAATTTCATTATCATTTCTTGGAAAATTATTATTATTTTTTTTTTAATAATCTTCTTGTTTCAGGTGAGTGCTTGTTTCATTTCATTAATCCGCAATTAAAAGGTAGATATCAAAGCACGAGTTTAAAGCTACAAATTGCTTACATCGTTGTTAAAACGTTAACATAGCAGTAGATAGAAAATATTGTTTGTAAGATCAGCGCTTATGAATTTTTTTAACAATTTATAGATAAAACGAAATGCGAATGTAAAGAGTTAAAATAAATAAATACATATATCTATATATCTATAAAAGGTGAATAAAATTAAAAATGTACAGTTTAATTATTACATTATAAAAATCATTAATATAAAAAATTCAAAGTAATATCTTACCATATATAAATAAGTAATAATTCTGATTTATGTAATTATGAAATTGCAGAAGACTGCATTAAGAGTTTTTAAAATAATATAGAAAATGTTACGAAATCTAGGACATGTGGCTCAAAAACTGAATCATATCAATTGTTACGAGATGTGGGACAAGTAGCTGAAATGGGTGATGGGAAGCTGGGAAGAAGTATATGGGAAAACCAATTGGGTAATGATTGATTGGTATGAAAAGGATTAACTACTAAGATAAATATTTGAGAAATAGGAAGAGAATAGGAATAGGTGGTTTGGAGTAAGCATCGTCAGGACACTCATAGAAACCAGCGTGGTTGCCAATTGTGGGGCTTATGGTTCTGTAATCTTTTTAGTTCCTGTAAGAAATTTGGGTTTTCTTCGTATTTGAAGGTATTTCCACTAAACTTTTAATTAATTGGTCTTTAAAAATCTTAAAATCAGTCTTTGTTATTGAGAAAATTAATTGTCTTTTCTTATCTCAAATTAACACCAATTGCCTACCAAAATACCGGTTGTCAATATAAGCAATGGTTTCTCCTAAAGGGACGGTTGTTACGAACAACTTTTGCATTCAATAGCTCATCATCAAAGCAAGAATTATAAATTACATGAATGGGACATAACAATTTGCATGATATGTAAAATAGAAATACAATTTGATAAACCCATTTGAACAAATAAAAGTTATATAAGAAGACAATAAATAAAATTGATAACACAAGGAAATTTAATACTAATTATTTTTAAAAACAAAATGAGAATAAATATCAATAAATATGTACTACAATTTATTGATTTGGATTGGGAAAGACTGAATTTAAATTATCTATATATATAAAGGAGACTGTTTGTATGTATGTATGTATGTATATATGTATATATGTATGTAATTTGTTTACTTTTTTGCTGTCATAGAAACAAACAAAAAAGAAATTTCCTACTTAACCGACACTTTACCGGTAATTTAGAATTATGAACATCAAAAAATAAGAAACGATTTCTATGAAATAAAATCACAATATTCTAATATATCTCTATGGTAACATAGGCTATAGATTTTATTAATATCTAATTCTAATCAATAACCGCAGAATTTAATTTTTTAAAGTTTATATAGTTCTCCGTGTTGTTCATTCAAGAGCCAGGCGTGGCCCACTGACTGGCGGACTCATTTTACACAATGTATATAACTAGCAATCAAAGAATTATTATAATATTTAACTTTTTATTTTAAATTCTAATATTCAAATATCATTTCAATTAAATAATTTATTCTAAAAGTTCTCATTTTAATTAATATAATAAAATATTTAAATCATATTTAACTTAAATTATTTTGTATTTATTCTTTCTATATTTGAATACTTCTTTTATTTTAAGGGAGGGAATTAACTATGATCTAAAAAAATTAATAAATGAACTTAATAATAAAAAATCAAATAAATCCATTAATTTAAATTAATACTATTAATGAATGTATATATTGTTAATTTATCTTTAGTTTTATCAATACTTTTATACCGTTAATTTTTATAAATTGTCTCAAGTCTCTAAATTTGCATTTTCTAAAATTTTATTATAATTAAAAATTTTCAATAAAAATCAAGCAATGAAATTAAAATATCAAAATGAAATGATCAAGAAATATTATACTCTATTATAACATATACAATACTTATAACTATAGGCGGAGGAAATATTAGACGATACCATTGCGGGTTCATGCCAAATCGATCAACATTAATTAAGATATTTTCATTATGACAGATATTAAAAAAACCGCGAATTCAATATCTCTGTTCACTAATTATTTGTAGACTTTAGTAAAACCTACGCATGACTCAATAGATCCGGATAAACTTTTTCAAATTTTGATCTTAAAATATATCTTGAAGGTAGTAAAGAAAGAGTAAGATGCGGAAATCAATTGTAAAATATTAGGTGACCCAGACGACTTAAATATAATAGGAGATTCGGCAATTGCAATTACAGATAGCGAGGAAAAATTAATCGAGGTAGGAAAAGAGATGAGGTTTGAAATTAATAATGATAAATAAATATATTTAGAAACAAACAGGAGCAGTATTAACATACAAAATGTAGAATTTGAATATGTAGAAAAATTGAATGTAATCACGAAGGATAATAATATTTAAGAAGAATTTAAATCGAAGTTGCAATCGGGAAACGCCTGTTATCATGCAGTAAAGAGGCTTATCTCATCAAAATTATTATAAAAGGGAATGAAAATTAAAATATATAAAACAATTATTTTGTCTGTTGTATTATATGAGTGTGAGACATGGTCTATGATCTTAGGAGATGAGAGTGGATTCAGAGTATTTGAGAATAGGATTCTTCCCAGCATTTATGGGCCAAAGATGAGGACACCAGGGAATGACGTAAGAAAGATGGAACAGAGGCTCAGGATAAGGACACTTGGAGAAATGTGGTTGTAGCTGCCAAGAACTTTCGAGTAGATAGTTATAACATATTCAATAAAAATATATATAATTAATTTACTGATTAAATTAAAATATATTTTAAATAATCACACAATAAGAAATGAATGTTTTATGTTATACATTGATTGAAACAAAATGGATGAAAACCTTTTACTACTTTCAACCAAATACTATGTACCACTCGGGGTACAGGGGGCGGAGCCCCCGTCTAGATGTGAAGAGCGACGAAGGAGCTCTGAGCAGCTAGTATATATATATATATATACCAGGTGCCCAACCTTAAAACGGATGTATTTTTTTTGGAGAAAAACACAATAGTTAAAGCAGAAAAGAGAAAAATATTTTATTCGATGTATTTGCCCTCATTGGCTACAACTTTTTTCCATCTTTTTTAGAAGATTGTGGATTCCACTCCAAAAAAGTTCATCTCCTTTGATCTTCAAATGAATTGAATTGCTGCCTAGCAAGCGCGTGTTTCATCGACGCAAACAAATGTTAGTCCGATGGGACCAGATCTTGAGGGTTGGACGAGTGGGGTAACAACTCAGAGCCAAGTGCATCCAACGTATTCCGAACCCGGTCTTGCTGTGTGTTATGATCCATTGTCACGCTAGCAAATGACACCCTCATGCCGATCCGCGTATTCCGGTCTCACGATTTTTTGCATAAGTTAAAACAGAAATGAAAGAATTAGAAAAAAATAAAAAATGAATGAATTGAAGAGAGTAAATTAGGATAGGAATGGATACATGAATATTCTGCAACTGGCGGAGTTAGACCGCCATGCAAGCACTCAAGACATCACATACGCACTAAACAACGATCAGAAAACTGTTTGGAATCATTTAAAAAGGCTGACCACTCAAAAATACTCGATATTTGGGTGCCGCACGATTTAACGCAAAAAATTTAATTGATCGAATTTCTATCAGTGAAATGTTTTTAAAACGTAATGAAATCGACCCATTTCTCAAGCAAGTTGTGACGGACGATGAAAAATGGATAAAATACGAGAATAAAAAACGCTAAAGGTCGTGGACAAAGGCCAGTGAATCATCACAAACGACTTCGAAGCCTGGATTGACGGCCAATAAGGTTATGTTGTGTGTGTGGTGGGATTGGAAAGGAATAGTTTATTATGAGGTGCCTACCAACCTAGCCAAACTATTAATTCGGTTCTCTACTGTGAACAATTAACTAGATTACAGCAAGCAATTCAAAACAAGAGGCCAGAATTGATCAATAGAAAAGCTGTTGTCAGTTGAATCATGACAACGCCCGGCCACACACATCTTTGATGACTCGCCAAAAACTGACTGAACTTGGTTGGGAAGTTTTAATGCATCCACCATATAGTCCAGACCTTGCGCCATCCGACTACCATTTGTTTCGGTCTTTGCAAAACTTCCTTGATGGAAAAATATTGGCCAACAAAACATCCGTCGAAAACACTGTGACCGAATTTTTGCCAGTAAACAACAGAAGTTCTACATCGATGGAATTATAAAATTACCCGGCAAATGACAAAAGGTCATAGATAATAATAGGCAGTATGTACTTGATTAAAATTGATTATCAATAAAGAAAAATTTTATTTACATTGGTACAAAAAAACCGAAGACTTTTTCCTTCACCCAATATATGAAAGAAGTCACAATTTTCTCTACTATCAAATCAATGTATTATTAAAATATTAAAGGGGAGTATTGCTTTTAATATTTAAGTATCACAAATATTTTTTGCATCAACTTAAAATCCTAAATTCTTTAAATTTGTGATTATGTATTATACCATATATATATATATAATAGAATTTCATTCGATAAAATTTATAAAATTATTATTTAACGCTGTTTATTATATTAAAAATAATCAAAAACAAAGATTGTATTTTTTCGAATTTTTTTTATATTTTGAGTCGATTAAGTATTATATTGTAATCTTATTAAAAAAGTGTTTGTTTAAAACAATCTCAAAAAATGAAACATTATATCTATCAATTACCTTATTTCATTAATTAATTTGAAAAATGTGGAAAGTGATTTATGACTATGCCGTAAATTTAGAAAGTTCATTGACATTCAACTTAAGGAAATAATTGCATAATTGGGCGTGTAAGACAAATTGGAAGCTATTATCATGGCAAAGCTATTAAGCAATGTAATTTAGGATTAACTTATATATAGGCATACAAAACTCCCCTCCCAAACTTCTGAACCTTTATTCATAAACAAGTTAGCAAATGAACTCAAATTGTAAAATAATAATATAATTATAATATATTTGTTCGAATATGGAAATTCCTTTTTATTCAAATATATTTTCATAATAAAACAACTTTCTTTTACAATAAGAACTCGCTGAAATATTTTTTATTTTATTTATAACTTGAAAAATAATAAACGTTTAAAAAAGAATCATTTCAAATTTTAGTTTCAAATTAATTTGATGGATGTGGATGTGTTTTAAAATGTACATATTAAAATTTGATTTCTATCTAAACAGTTCTACAAAAATGTGCTATATAAGTTTATTATCTAAGTCTATTGCTGGTTTAATAAATATTATTTATTGATTTTAATTTATAATTTAATTAATTAAATTTAATTTAAATATCTTATATGTATTTAATCCAATTCTAATTGCGAGATAGTCGAGTGGAGACACTCTAGCTTATATTAGTTTGAATTGAGACTATGAATGAGCTTACTACGAGTAATTGATTTGTTTATTAATGAGGATTATTTTAATAACTGAAAATAATTCGCCACTGAACCCTCATCTGCCCTAACGACATGCCCGTACCATCTCAGGCGCGCCTCAAGCATCTTCTCTTCGATTGGCGCCACCCCCAGAATTTCTCTGACTCTCTCGTTCTTCACGCGTCTTGTGATTTGCTAAACATTTTCATTTCCATAGAGTGGAGTTTTCTTTCATGCACTTTTGTAGCAGGCCAGCACAGCCACAGATCTTATAATTGCCTTATATATTTTAGATTTAAGGGCGAGGGGGATTTTTTTGTCATATACAACATCTGTTACCTGGCGCCATTTCATGTTTACACGAGCGGCGACATCTTCCATCAAATCTCCTTTGGATGTTAGATAGGAGCCTAGATTTTTGAACTTTTTGGTCTTATTAAGCTCAATACCAGAGCGACCCTAATTGTGTCTACAGATTGTTCACCACATTCCAGGTACTCGGTCTTTTTTAAGTTTAGCTTCAGCCCGTATTCCTCTAGTCGGACTTTCCATTTTACAACCAGGTCTTCTAGTTGCTCCCTATACTCGCAGGACAGCATTACATCGTCCGCATAGAGTAATGTCCATGGGTGTGTTGTTTGCAGGTCCTGTGTGATGGTATCGATGCACAAGATGAAAAGGGGGGAGAGCGCCGATCCCTTTATTCTGCTTTCATAATATTGACATAGTGTATTAACTTTTATAATATATATTTAGACAATGTATATTATAATTGTAATACACTTTATAGTTGATGTTTTACTAAACAAAACTATAATTAAAAAAAATAAATAAAACATAATTTTATATTCTTTAAATTCTTTAAATTTGAAGATATTTAATTAGTATATCAGAAAAAATAAATGTCTATAATTTGTAAATGGTTAAGAAATTTCAAATTGCTAAATATCTATATAAACATATATATATAAATATTTAATTTAGAATAAAATTTATTTTAATATGATATTATTATCGAATATATAATATTATAATATTTTAATGAACGAATCGCTAAAGGGATTTTTAACATTCAATGGTAATTTTTTTAATTGTTAAACCATTTGCATAGACTTGAGCACCCCTGGGAGAAATATTTTTTTGAAAAAAATAACAAGAAAAATTGAATTTAGTGGAAAAAAGTATATAATATTTATAATTATATTAATATTGTGAAAAAATATTAAATTCGATTAAAAAAATAAAAAATATAAATTAAATGAATTTTTTTTCATTTCATATTATTTTTGCCGAAAAAATCATTAAAACCATTAAAAATGTGTAAATTGTAGAGATATAAAATTGTGGCTCGAATCGGAGAGGAACGACTTGAGATAAGTGTGTTAATAATTTGGATAAGATCTGATGGTTAGGGAATGATAAAGAATATCAAGGTATGTGAGGAATATGGAAGAAGGCTCGGATCAAAGAAGGAATGTAGTTGCGCTAATTCAACAAAGATTGATTATTTTTATTCAATTCTACAAATTAGATAACAAAAAAAATTGAATATGTTATAATGGGAAGCAATATTTTTTTAATATTCATTTTAATATACAGTTTTTATTATAATTGGGTGATTGATTGATAATATAATGCAATGAAATTTAAAGATAAAGGTAGGAGATATTTTATAAATTTAAAACTAATTTTTCTTTAACGTAATATAAAACATTTTGTCATCTTAAAATATAAACATGCAATAATGTTAATTTCAAATAGTTGATTTATTTGTTTAATCTGTGAATCTTTGCTTCTATTGTATTTAATCCCTATATCTAAGGTGATATCCTCCTCTCTTAGAGACAACGTATCTATCAATATATCTATGCAGCAACCACATTACACTGTATCCATCAAAAGCCACTTTAAGGCAACTGCTATTCTCGCCCAAATCCTTTACGCCTTTCTTTATATTGTCTGCCCACTCCATATGTCTTTGGTCTATGACAGAGGTGCCCAAACTTTTCTGGTTTGCGGCTCCCTAAATAATCGGATTTTTTCCGAGGCTCCCTTAATACATACGATTTTTATATAAATTTTTACTCTCCTGAAAAATTCTTCTTCCCTCCATTTTCAGAGCATCGTAAAATCATCTGACCTTTGTTTTAGGAACAATATTGAAAAAAATTTAAAAATAATCGAAAATGTTCAAAAATTTCAAGTATTAGAAAATCTCTATACTATCCGTGGACGACCGAGTGTAATGGTGGTCCTTTTTACCGACCGACGATAGTAAGGGAGGTATTGTTTTCACACCAAATTTCACATGTGGAGATTTTTACATATCTCCACGAATCATGCATTTTATTAACAGAAAAAAGTATTTTTAGCATGATGTCTGTCCGTCCGTCCGTCCGTCCGTCTGTCCGTATAGATGTGTACAGCCTGAACGGCTGTACGGATTTTGATGAAATTTGGTATATTTACTTAATGCATCAGTGGGATGAATTGATCAACTTTTGGTGCAAATCCGGAAACCGGAAGTGGTAGTATTAGCGATCGACGATAGGAAGTGAAGGGTTATTTTCACACCAATTTTCACATGAGGAGATTTTTTACATATCACCACGAATCATGCACTTTATATTGGTTTTATCCTCGAGAAAAATCATATTTATTAGTTTTTTCTTGATTTAAAATTATATGACGTCATCCAGCCATTCATGACGTCACAGCCTGGTCTTGCATAGATATTATAAATAAAATAAAATTAAAAATGTTTATATTTATTATTTATTTATCCATATCTATTTTTTATTAGATTAATAGATATATTAAAATTATTTGAAATTGTTTTTGTAGCTGGAAATTAATTTACTTCAAACCGACGGTCGGTTCGGACCTGGCCACAGGTCAACTTATTTTCTTCTAATACAGTCCGTCTGCTCTCCTCGGTACCCCACGAACGAATGCCTTTGTCTCTTTTCAACAACTATTCTCTTCTGGGGAAACGTATTACAATAATAATCCTTTTCCAAAATAAATTTATTTTTAAATAAATAAATTTTCTTTTTTCTTTTTTTTAAGGATTAATGATATTTTTAAAATATCATTACAATATATATATTAGTATAATCTCTCTCTCTATTATTAGTTCCTCGTTAGGAGTAGATGGATTGAAATTAATATAAATTAAATTTTCCGTTAAAATAATTATCACGATTTTTTATATATTGTTTCATAACAGCTGCACATCGACATATAAATAATCTATAGCTACTTATATTTTTTACTCTATTCTTATATTAATTTTATAATTCAGAACAAGTTCATTAATTTTCTTCTCTTGAACTTATCTAACACCTTTAATGTAGCTATAATTTTAGTACCCGCATATATATATCTAAAGTTCAAAAATGCCAGAGGTTGAAATAACAGATTTTATTAAAACTAAAAAGTAATTTACATTATTAGTATAATATAGTGTAATATATAGTAGATAATAAAAGGTATATTTACCTAAAAAGTAATAATTAAATTACAAGTTATTTCTATTCAATTATGTAATAAATACAGGAATTTATATTTGACAAGATGACAGTTCAACTCTCTTTATAGAAAATGAAATAGTTCTTACTATTAACACTTAGTCTAATGCGGTGGCTTCCTAAACTGGCGCTAGTTGTAAAAGTCAAATAGGGCGCCAGTTTAAAATATCAAATATACCAAGAACATATATTTGATATTTACACCTTCCCCCCTGAGATCATTTTTCGACCGAATACAATGATAGCTTGCTACTATGAAAGCAATTTGAAATTTTTTTTTTTTTTCCGCAATTCACTTCATACATTGTTGGCGAAATCTTCTTTATTATTGTAAAAGGGCCGATTCTTACTGGATCTGTCTTCTTTCTGTTTAATTTGTTACCTTGCTCTATATACACTTGGTCTCCCGTCTTAAATTCGTAAATTTTTCTGGTTTTGTCGACACGTTTTTTATTTATGTGAAAATTCTTCATTGAGTTTTCAAATGCTTCTCTTCTATCTTTATTGAGGTCATGTTTTTTAAAAATCTCAACTGGACAAATAGATGATTGTTTTCCCATCAGTAAATATGCTGGTTCAAATTTAGTTGAACTATGTATTGTTTTGTTGTATTCTTCTGCGCATTTCTCAGCTATTTTCGACCATGCTCCTTTCATTCCACTATTAATTTTGCATCTTATCCTATTTACCAGTGTTTGGTTTAATCTCTCGTTTAATCCATTTGATGTTGGGCAATCTATACTGGTGAATATTAATCTTATATCTAGTCCTTTTAGATATTCCCTGAATTCTTTTGAATTTAATGCTGTATATTGGTCCGCTAATATGATTTTTATTTTGTTTTTTTCTTTGATTTTATCAATGAGTTTCATGAACTCTTTTGCTTCTTGGCCTTTTGATGTCGATATCCATGCATACCTGGTAAAATGATCCACCAAAATGTGCATAAATTTCTTTGTTGAATTATTCCCTCCGAAACCTCCTACTGTATCGATGGACATGATTTCATATGGTTCAACTGGTGGGCCAAGTTTTTGCATTAAGCCTATTGTTCTACTCCTCCTTGTCTTATTTTCTCTACATATTTTGCACTCTTCACAGAAGTCAGTTATTACTTTATCTAAGTTTTTAAAATAATAATTTGGTCTTATCTTTTCTTTTAGTTGTGCCACACCTATATGGCCGTAATATTCGTGGATTCTTTTTATTATTTCTGTTCCAAATTTTTTAGATACATAAATTCTTTTCCTTTCTTTTAAATTTTTATATATAACATTATTATGTTTTTCTATTCTTTTATCCGAGCTAATTTCTTCCTTGTTTTCCATTTGGTCTTTTACTATTTCGTTTAGTTCAATTAAGTTTACCACCTTTATTCCGTCTTCGTTTTCAAAATATTCCAAAACAGGTTGTCTAGACAATAAGTCCGCTAGAATATTTTCTTTCCCTTTTTTGTAAATAATTCTGAAATTGAATTGAGATAAATAGTGTACTAGATCCCCTAAAATTTCATCGGTCCTTGATTTTGTTTTTAGGTTTTCTAATGGCTTATGATCGCTGCACACTATAAATTCTCGACCCATTAGGTAGTATTGCCAATATTTAATAGCTTCTTTAATAGCTTTACATTCTAGGTGGATTATATCCATTTTTTTTTCTTTCTCTGATAATTTCCTAGAGAAGTAAGCTACAGGATGCAGTCTTCCATCTTTTTGTGGTTGTTTTAATGCAGCCCCTAAGCCTTTCAAACTAGCATCTGTGTCAATGTATACCTCTTTTTCTGCATCGTAAATAGCTAGAATTGGTGAAGAGCATAAGTATTCTTTTATTAAATTAAAACTTTTTTCACATTCTTCTGTCCAGACGAACTCTACATTTTTTTTTAACAATTTGTGTAATGGTTCAAATTTTTCTGCACTATTTTCTATATATTTTAGGTAAAAATTTATAGAACCTAATATACTTCTTACACCAGTTTTATCTTTAGGTGTCTTTAGTTTCTTGATTGCAATAAGATTTTCTTGTGCCGGTGATATTTTGTCTTCTTGAATCAAGTGACCTAGATATTTCACTGATTCTGTTCCAAATGTACACTTTTCTAATTTTATCTTGAATCCTTCCTTTTCCAGAGTTTGTAGGAGCTGTTGAATATGTTCTATATGATCTTCCCATGTTCTCGAAAAAACTAACAAGTCATCTATGTAGTTAATACAATAATCGTCCAAATTGTTTTTTCTTAATATGCTTGATAAGATCCTTTGGAAAATTGCAGGTGCATTCTTATATCCAAAAGGAAGAACGTTAAACATAAATTTCCCGTATTTTGTTATAAATGCTGATTTCTCTCGATCTTCTTTTTTTAGTTGGATACACCAGAAAGCTGAATTTATATCAATCACACTAAAATATTTGCAATTTGGTACCTTATCTATTATATCACTGATAGTGGGAAAGGGATAGCACTCAGGGATAACTAAGCTATTCAGTCTCCTAAAATCTATACATAATCTAGTCTTCCGACCATCTTCTTTCTTGTATGCTAGTGTAACTGGAGATGCATATGGAGAGTCAGATTCTTCTATTAATTTTGCTTCTAATAGTTTCTTTATTTGTGTTTTTATTTCTAGTTCATCTGGTTTTGTACAATTGTATGCACGTGAAGTGATATATTCATCTCTTTTTAATCTAATTTCGGCCTCTCTTGATTTTACTTTTCCAACATCATATTTGTCTTTTGCACATATGTGTTTATATTTCTCTACTAATTTTAAAATTTGAATTTTCCTCTTTTTTTCTTTTACGTGTTCTATATTTACTTTTAATGAATTTCTATTTGTTTGTTCATTTAAATGAACTTCTGATTGGGTTTCTTTTTGTTTATTTTCATTTACTTTCTTATTTATTATCCCCTTTTCTAAGTCTAAATTCTTTTCTATATCTATTAATTTTTTTGTTTCATTATTTTTATCTTTTTGCCAGATGTCTAAATTTTCATCTTGAAGAAGCCTAAAACTTTTTATGGCATTTAATCCTAATAGTAAATCGTAAGAAAAGTTATTCTTTTTTATTACGTATACGTTTAATTTATTTGTAATATTTCCTATTTTTAGTGTTATATTTGCTTTGCCGGAAGAGAAGTTAAATCCATTGATCGTTTTGAAAGCACTTTTTTGTTTCAATAACGTTGTTTTTAAATTGTCAATAATTCTTTGATTTATTAGGCTCACATTTGATCCTGAATCATATACTCCTTTTATTTTCTTTTTTTTATCAATTATTACATTTATTTTTATCAATGGATTTAATCTTTCCGGCCTTACTCGTTTAAAGATTCATTATCCATTTCGATTTTTAATTCATCTAAATTTTCCTTTTTTTCATTAAGATTAACTTTTCCTATTTCCCTATAAAATTCTTTATTTCTACAGTAGTTTGGGTTGTGAAAAAGGTTTGGTTTACCAAGTTCTTCACACATGAAGCATGGTTTTTTCCTATTTTGGTTAGTATAAAAATTCTGACTATTTGCATTTCCGGGATTTATATGAGAAAGATTTTTATTCTGATTTACAGGAGTTAAATGTCTTTTTATTTTTTTTTCAACCTTTTCAACTTCTACCTTATTTCTACAAATTTCAGAAGGATGAAACCGGTTTTCTAAACCTCGTGCTTCACAAATAGAACATGCTTTTATATTTTTATTTATTTGTGTGTTTTCATTATTTTCAAAATTTTTTTTAGTAAATTTACTATCTTTTTTTTGTAATTCTAACATAAGTTCATTTGTTGTTTTTATTTCAGATTTATCTAATTCTTCTTGTATCTCTACAGGAAGTCCCACTAAAATAATATTTACTAATCTCTTTTCAGCTGAAATATCCTTTTCAGCCTCTAACACTAACCTTTCTTTTGCTAAGGCATATTCTAAAATAGATCCACCCAAATATTTGTAATTATAAGCTTTTTTTGTTGTTAACCAATCATCTTTTTTAAAAATATCAAAAAATGATGTTTTCCAAGAAAACCAATTTTCAAGGCCAATTTTAATTAAATTCGATGAATACCAATTTTCTGATGGACCAGTCATGAAGTATTTTAGTACTTCAATTTTTTTTCTTTCAGTTTGTATGGAAAATTTTTTACATGCATTTTCAAAATCGTCCATCCATATAATTGGATTTTGTTTTTCGAAATTCTCTAAATAAAATTTTTTACAAATCTCGTGGGTGTCCATATAGTTATTTTCATTTAATTTTTTTTCTAATTCTTTAAATTTATAAAAATAATAATTTTCATTTGACTCACATGGATCCATTAATTTTGTATTTTCCTGTTCCAATATTTCTTCAAGTGGTAAATCCTTGAAACAAATATTTCCGTCGTTGTCTATGTATTCTTCTTTGAGTTCTTCATCCAATTTTAATTGGACATTTCTAAATCCACCACATGGTTTTATGGCCGATATAGCATTTTTGATGGAAGATTTTTTTATTAATATTTTGTGCTCTTTTATATTTCTGAACTCTTCTGGAATAGAATACCAGTCGATTTTATTCTCCGACATCTTTGCAACTTCAAATTCATTCTCTCCTTTTTTTATTATATGGAAGAAAAAATTTTTATTTTCCATTTTTATTTATTTTAAAAGAAATAAAATTTGTAATTTAATTTCTAAAGTTCAAAAATGCCAGAGGTTGAAATAACAGATTTTATTAAAACTAAAAAGTAATTTACATTATTAGTATAATATAGTGTAATATATAGTAGATAATAAAAGGTATATTTACCTAAAAAGTAATAATTAAATTACAAGTTATTTCTATTCAATTATGTAATAAATACAGGAATTTATATTTGACAAGATGACAGTTCAACTCTCTTTATAGAAAATGAAATAGTTCTTACTATTAACACTTAGTCTAATGCGGTGGCTTCCTAAACTGGCGCTAGTTGTAAAAGTCAAATAGGGCGCCAGTTTAAAATATCAAATATACCAAGAACATATATTTGATATTTACATATATATATATATATATCAATATATATATCAATAAGGTTTAAAAATATTTTATTTTATATTGTTTTCTCTTCTAAGAAAAGATATTTAATCCAATTATTTCAATGATACATAAAATGAAATTGCACATTCATTACATTCCCAGATTTTCTCCCATATAATTATTACCTTTCAAGAAGGCTCAAAAAAAAATTTTGTTTCTAATAATAAAAGAATTTATTATTTAATGATAAAAAAAATTAAAATTTTTAAATTAAATATTTTATATTTTTTAATATCATTAGCAAATTTTATGTTTCCATGCATTTCTACATTCACAAACTACATATTTATATTAATACTAGCTGCTCAGAGCTCCTTCGTCGCTCTTCACATCTAGACGGGGGCTCCGCCCCCTGTACCCCCGAGTGGTACATAGTATTTGGTTGAAAGTAGTAAAAGGTTTTCATCCATTTTGTTTCAAACAATGTATAACATAAAACATTCATTTCTTATTGTGTGATTATTTAAAATATATTTTAATTTATTTAGTAAATTAATTATATATATTATTATTGAATATGTTATATCTATCTACTCGAAAGTTCTTGGCAGCTACAACCACATTTCTCCAAGTGTCCCCGGTGACCTCATCTTTCTTTGGCCAATAAATGCTGGAAAGAATAATCTGAATCTACTCTCATCTCCCAGGGTCATAGACCATGCGTGGCTCAACGGTACTCGAAAGTTCTTGGCAGCTACAACCACATTTCTCCAAGTGTCCTTATCCTGAACCTCTGTTCCATCTCTCGTACGTCATTCCCTCATCTTTCTTTGGCCCATAAATGCTGGGGAGAATCCTATTCTCAAATACTCTGAATCCACTCTCATCTCCTATAAGATCATAGACCATGTCTCACACTCATATAATACAACAGACAAAATAATTGTTTTATATATTTTAATTTTCATTCCCTTTTATAATAATTTTGATGAAATAAGCCTCTTTACTGCATGATAACAGGCGTTTCCCGATTGTAACTTCGATTTAAATTCTTCTCAAATATTATTATCCTTCGTGATTACATTCAATTTTTCTACATATTCAAATTCTACATTTTGTATGTTAATACTGCTCCTGTTTGTTTCTAAATATATTTATTTATCATTATTAATTTCAAACCTCATCTCTTCTCCTACCTCGATTAATTTTTCCTCGCTATCTGTAATTGCAATTACCGAATCTCCTATTATATTTAAGTCGTCTGGGTAACCTAATATTTACAATTGATTTCCGCATCTTACTCTTTCTTTACTACCTTCAAGATAAATTTTAAGATCAAAATTTGAAAAAGTTTATCCGGATCTATTGAGTCTTGCGTAGGTTTTACTAAAGTCTACAAATAATTACTGAACAGAATTATTGAATTCGCGGTTTTTTTAATATCTGTCATAATGAAAATATCTTAATTAATGTTGATCGATTTGGCCTGAACCCGCAATGATATCGTCTAATATTTCCTCCGCCTATAGTTTATAAGTATTGTATATGTTATAATAGAGTATATTTCTTGATCATTTCATTTCGATATTTTAATTTCATTGCTTGATTTTTATTGAATATATTTTATAAATTGTCTCAAGTCTCTTAACTTTGCATTTTCTCAAATTTTATTATAATTAAAGAGACTTGAGACAATTTATAAAAATTAACGGTATAAAAGTATTGATTAAAACTAAAGATAAATTAACAATATATACATTCATTAATAATATTAATTTAAATTAATGGATTTATTTGATTTTTTATTATTAAGTTCATTTATTAATTTTTTTAGATCATAGTTAATTCCCTCCCTTAAAATAAAAGAAGTACCTATTCAAATATGGAAAGAATAAATACAAAATAATTTAAGTTAAATATGATTTAAATATTTTATTATATTAATTAAAATGAGAACTTTTAGAATAAATTATTTAATTGAAATGATATTTGAATATTAGAATTTAAAATAAAAAGTTAAATATTATAATAATTCTTTGATTGGGAATCGCTAGAGTTATATACATTGTGTAAAATGAGTCCGCCAGTAAGTGGGTCACGCCTGGCTCTTGATTGAACAACACGGAGAACTATATATAAACTTTAAAAAATTAAATTCTGCGGTTATTGATTAGATATTAATAAAATCTATAGCTATTAAATAATAAAATCTATAGGTATATAAGAATATTGTGATGTAATTTCATAGAAATCGTTTCTTATTTTTTGATGTTCATAATTCTAAATTACCGGTAAAGTGTCGGTTAAGTAGGAAATTTCTTTTTTGTTTGTTTCTATGACAGCAAAAAAGTAAACAAATTACATACATACATACATACATACAAACACTCTCCTTTATATATATAGAATAATAATAGAATAATATTTATATAATAAACACAAAAAAAAATAAAATAGGATTTATTTTATCAAAGAAAGAAAAGACAAAAAAAATAATATTATAAAAGTAATTACAAAATAAATTATAAACAAATCTCAGTGATCACTTACTATTTTTACAAATTCCGGATGCATCCACTTTCAATATTTCACCCTTTATTTTATACAATTCATTCACTGCTCAAAGGCTAATAATCATCTCGTCCTCGTCAGCAATCTCTCTCTCTCGCTCACACACACTCCCACCTCTCTCCTCAACCCCTCCACCACTCATTTCTTAGTTATTTCAATTTCCACAAATTGTCTTATTTTTAAAATATTCACTAATTTACTTTCTATTTTTATTCTTTAATCCTTAAATAATATATTTTCTATTTTATGTTAAAATGTAAATAACTTGCATTTTAACATATTACACTATGACAGCAAAAAAGTAAACAAATTACATACATACATACAAACAGTCTCCTTTATATATATATTAATAATTAATATTAATATTAATATAAATTAAATAATTTTTCTTTTCTTTTTAAGAAATATAATTGATTAAATATCTTTAAACCCAATTTAAAAAAAATATATATAAGAATAATTAATTTGTTCAATATATATAAGCAGTGCCGCCCTAACCACAGGGCTAAATGGGCTATAGCCCCAGGGCGCAAGCCTTTTGAGGCGGCAATTTTTTATTTGTGATATAGTAAAAATTTATTTTTCATTTTATTAGTTTTTACTTATTTTTAAATTAAAACACTTCTTAAAATATTAAACTGATTTTTATTTCTTTCAAATGTGCTGAAAAACGATAGATAGAGAAGGGCAACGCGAAATAGGAGTAAAACCCTACCGATCGTACTTTTGTTTCAGTCGCATTTGAACTGTCGGAGCTGTATTGGAGTTAATATAAGACCACCAATCATATAATAGTTCCGATCAAGTAAGGATTAGACTAAAAACTGATCGGAACTGTCATTATTGAGATAATCCCCTCAAATCTGGGTAAACCATCTTTTAAATACCCATCTTTTAAATAAGTGACTTTAAAGAAAAGTTACAATAAAGATAACAGTTTATTATAAAAATAATAAATAGTTATTTTCTAGTTCTGACACTTTTGTTTTGTATAACTTTTCCGACTCCCATTTGCCATTGGGTGTGTTTTCTTAGGAAGAAAGGTTCATTATTTTTAGTAGCCCATGGGCGCCGAATTCCTTAAGACGGCCCTGTATATAAGTATATATTTGGTATTGAATATAAAACGAATATAGAAAAGGAATTGCAACAAAAATTTAAATCTTAAAGCATATATTTTTTTATCAGAAAATTAGAAAGAAAATTTATAAAAAAAAAAATTAGAACTAATAAATATTAATAAAACATTAAAATTAAATGGAAATCAGACGAACAAGAATTATATGGGCAATATTTAATAATTACAAGTATTAAACAAGGCTATCAAACGAGATAATATTTAATAAGGGATAATAACTTTATCCAATTTGTTAACATAAGCTAATATCATTAAGTGGGGATAAAGAGAATATTTACAAAATTTAAATTTCACCAATATATAATGAATGAGGTTAATTTAAGTTTAAATATTGAACTTCTAGTTCTTCTAATTGGCAATTTTTTTGAATTTCATTTAATTTATCTTTGAAGTTATGGTACTTTAATTAAATACATAAACTTACCTTCTCAATTACCAAATGAATCAGAGTGTTCCTTAGACAGGTTTAAAATTTTAGAGGGACAGTAAAGGTTTTTTTTTAGAATATTTATATTTATTTATCCAATACTAATATAATATTAATAAAATTAAATATATGTGAGGCCAGCAGGATCAAGGGGGCAATAAAACGCTGATGTTGTTTGTAGAATCGGTATTTATTGTTTGACGTGTTCGGGAGTGTAGAGGTTACAAAGTCGGTGTTGTTGAAGTCGCTGAAGGTGGCCGAAGGCGGATCGTCGGTGTGGGATTCAGAGTACGAAGTCCTCTCGGAGTGCTGCTAGATGGCCCTGGGCGGTCGGTGATGTGGCCGGGTCGGATGATGGTCCGTGAGCAGTGTGCGGGGACCGGAGGGCGACTCGTGGCCGATGAGCGGTTGACCGCAGGGCGACTCGTGGACGACGGTCTGGAGGACGGTCACTGGACGATGCCCGTGGCCCGGAGGATGGTCAGTGGATGATGCTCGTGGCCCAGAGGACGATGCTCGGGCCCGGGGAGGTATGGCTTACAGAGTCTCTATCTGCCTACTCTCTGCAAGCCGGGAAGGTGAGGAAGGGAATGATGGTGACGGAGTCAGCCATGGCAATGAGGGCCGTAGGCAGTCGAGGCGATGAGGCCCGGACGTAGCCGTCACGTTGGGGTCCCCAAGTGAGGGGACCCGTGTAGGAGATGGTTAGGAGTGGATGGTGAGGATAGGACTGGGTGCCGGACTGCTGCCGGGCTGCCCTTATATACCTCCAGCAAGCGCCTCTGGTCCGCCCTATTGGGCGTGTCCGGGGGCGGAGTTATTTCTTCTCGAAGCGCCTGGAATCTTCTGGAAGTTTCTGAGAGCATCTCGAAGCGTCTGGACTGTTCTGGAGCCTTCGAGCATAATTTGTGTGACGCCACATATGTAATGTTTAATTTACTTTATATAAGAACCTTTATAATAATGGTAGGAATGAAACGTTTAAAATAATATTATTTTTTTATTATTTTAGCTCACTTTCTCAGCAATATGCTGGAAAACTTGCACCCATCCCTTTAGAGGTCGTATGGGATTGGGCTCGGACGGCGTGGAGAGGTAATTCACCCTAATCCATTCGGATAACCTGTCTCTCAGCTCATCATTAGGAATTTCCGCACTATGTAGCAAGTTTGAAGAATAACAGACTTGTTAATCAGTGGTAGATGGTCTTCCGAAATTCCCATAATATCTTTAAACTTTTCTTCAAATTAATTCTGAGGCTTCTCCACCGAGATAACCACCAGGATAATCTTCATCTCCCCAATCCTCCAAATGCACCCGTTTTCCATCGCGAGGATCCTATATTTATTTATCTTCTCCTTTTCGGTTTTTCGGATGTTATGACTCAGATGGACCGCAATGTCAATCATATAGGCCCACTTTTCTTTTTTGTTTATTAGTAGAATGTCGGGCCTATTATGGTCGCAGGTCTTGTCGGTCAATACTGGGTGGTCCCAGTATAACACCCATGTGTTATTCTCCAGAACGGGGACATACTTGTAGTAGGGGGTAGGGCTAGGAATCAGTTCGTGTTGAAGAGACAGCTCCTGGTGGCTAATCTTCGTTACTTGATTGTGTCTGAGCGTGTAATTGTAATCTGTCTCAGCCAGTGCAGCACATCACCCAGTTATTATTATTATTATTATTATTATTTTGAAGTTCAAGGCACCTCAGCAACATAAACCATTTATACTTTCTTCCATCATACGTGATTTAATTCATTGACAACCAAGCGACCCCTTCAGGAAGTATTTCTTCTTTTTTACCGGAGGCACAGCCCGACAAACAGTAAACTATTGAATCCTGTCAAATTCCATTGTGTCAGACTTATGATCACTTAGAAATTATAAAAAATTTTCTCCAAAATCTATCTATATATTCAAACTTCTGTTCAATAAATAAATAAATAAATAAAATATTACAACTCAAATAAGGAGCTGTAAAGGAGTATTGATTGGGTAAAGATTTGTAAGGATATAATAATTTGAATTTAATATAACTCATGCAAGAATACGAAAAACTTGAACCAATATACAAGTACAATAAGAATACAAATAAAATAAATCAATAAATAATAATAAAAATGTTTGAAAAGTTAACTAATGGAAGAGATATCAATTTTGATTAAAATTTTGAAATAACTTTTTCCTGAAAAACTAAATTTACTACACACTTATATCAAAAGAAAACTTTATTAGCTTATAAAATAAAATAAAGATGAGCATTTTCTATCAATATCCATTATATTCTTAAGTGCTGGCACTTGACATGAAATGGGATTACATTTAGATGGACTTAATGAAAGAAAAAAGAAAAGTAAAAAAAAAAAAAAACTCGAAAAACAATAGCATATTTTTTTTATGATAATATTATATATTTATAAAAATCAAGATTTTAAAAATATGAGGAAAAAATATTCGTTGGAGGAGTTTTCGTAGGTGTTAAGATTGCAATAACAAAGAATAAAGAAGCTGAGCTTAATAAGATATGAGCTTGAAATATTATTACAAAAACTTTGTTTTGAATACCTTTGAAGTTATATTCTACAGATGATAATAAATATAAATATAATAATAGAAAAAGTAAATGCACAGCTTAGACTTTCTATCTCTTTCTCTTTCTTTCATGCTTTAATGATAACAATAAACTCTTGTAAAGAAAAGAGTATAGGAGATAAAATAATAACAAAACTTTACTACATACAAAGATCATAGCGGAATAACAATATATTTAGGAGTAATAACAATAACATCAATATATCCCTAACAAATAACTAAAATATAAATTAAACGATAATTTAATATATATATATTAATTTATTTATATTGATTATAAAAGTTATATGACTTTCCAACATCCATGCCAAAAGATAACAAATTGTATTTATATGACAAAATTTATGATTATTGTTTTGAAAAAGAAAAGTATTTTATTTAAAAGATTTCCCTTAAAATATTGTGTTATATGTTATATGTATATTACATACAATGTATATTATTTATATTTTTATCTTAGGGTCAAATATTATATGTATCTATATTAAAAGACAATTTTGAGATTTTTTCAAGTGTCATTATTTTGAAATCTATAGAATAAGATTTGAATATTTTTAGAATAAATTTGTATTTGTATATGTGTGTGTTCGATTGATTACATGTGTTAAAATTTAAACAAATTCAAATATTCTAATTTTTAAATTTATATACAATTTAATATTATTTTTTAATAAAGCATCATACCAAAAAAGAGAATTTATTAAAAATTAAAAATAAGAAAAGAAGCCTATTAATAAATAAGTTGACCTGTGACAGGTCCGAACCGACCGACGGTTTGAAGTAAATTAATTAGCAGCTACAGAAAAAATTTCAAATAATTTTCATATATCTATTAATGTAATAAAAAACAGATATGGATATATAAATAATAAATATAAACATTTTTAATTTTATTTTATTTATAATATATATGCAAGACCAGGCTGTGACGTCATGAATGGCTGGATGACGTCATATAATTTTAAATCAAGAAAAAACTAATAAATATGATTTTCCCGAGGATAAAACCAATACAAAGTGCATGATTCGTGGTGATATATAAAAAAATCTCCTCATGTGAAATTTGGTGTGAAAATAACCCTTCCCTTCCTATCGTCGATCGCTAATACTACCACTTCCGGTTCACGGATTTGCACCAAAAGTTGATCAATTCATCCCACTGATGCATTAAGTAAATATACCAAATTTCATCAAAATCCGTACACATCCGTTCAGGCTGTACACATCTATACGGACGGACGGACGGACAGACATCATGCTAAAAATACTTTTTTCTGTTAAGAAAATGCATGATTCGTGGAGATATGTAAAAATCTCCACATGTGAAATTTGGTGTGAAAACAATACCTTCCCTTTCTATCAGTGGTAAAAGATAGTTCATACCTCCCAAAGTTCACAAAAAAATAAAATATAATATTTAATGTTACGAAATAAAAATAAATAAATTTATAAACTGGCTAACATGGGCTTAAATTCATTTTTAGATAAATAAATATTAATATTTTATTTCATTAATTAAATTGAATTTATGCTGCGACTAAATAGACATTTGATAAATGTTCTTTGTGTTTTGTCTATTGAATAAAATTTTTGGAATTAATTTAATTTACTTTAATCTCTTTAATCCAACCTGTCTTCTTTTTTCAATCCGTTCATTCATTTTTTTTTTTCTCTTAACTATATTTCAAAACTTTTCATTGACTTTGTATAGACAGAAAATTGGATTGCATTTGGTAAGGGGGTTGAAAAGATTTAGAGGGTGAGATGGGAATGGGAAAAATGTTTAAAAAAAAATAGAAAAACTTTTAAAGGCGTTAAAAAATGAGAAGCCAAAAGAAGACGATCATTTTTTATTGTTAAAAATATAATTTCATATAAGTTAATTTATAGATGTACTTATATGTATATATACAAATTATATTTTTATTTTTTTCAATGTTATATTTTTTAAAAATAATTTTATTTATTTTTTCAAATAATTAGCAACCTTCCATAATTATTAAAATTAAATTGACAATTCATTAAAATAAATTCTTTTAATCTCTATAATACAATTGCATTTTAATATTGATTTCAGTTAATAAATGATTCAAATTAATTAAAGAAAGTTGTGGGGTTTATTTAATTCAAATTGATTTAAAATTAATGATAAATGAATAATAATTTTTTATGGTTCATAAGTGACTTATTGCTTATAGAAATGGGAATAGATTGAGAATATAGGAAAACAATTTTGTTTTTTGGAAAATTAAAGAGGTTAAGATAGGGGAACAATATGGATCGTTATAAGTGAGCTAACCCTAGAGAGTGAGAAGTTTTTTTGGGGGAAACCAATTTGTAATAAAGTAAAAAAAAATAGAAAATTTTTTTAATAAAGTTTTTGTTTTATTCGGTAATCTAACATGAATTGGTCATGAAAAGAAATTTTATGCTAAATATCGGATGAATTTACAGCTCTCGTGTGTTTAGTGACGATTAATTATAATAATTATTAAGATCATTATTCTTCTGGGAATGATTCAATGTTCTCTCGATGAGGGCGCACATGTCAAACCTAGCCATCCCCAGTTTGGTTCTTCAAATAGTATCTTTTACTACTATTATATTTTATTAGTATTTATTTATAGTTCGCCACCTAATGAATTATTCAAATTATATATATATATATGTATATATATATTTAATTTAATTAAAAAAATACTTTAATTTTTTAAAATAAATATAAAATTAAAAGCATGAAAGGTTAATAGGAGATGAAATAATCACCTACTGTTAGTGACTCTTCAACTTATTGTCTTCTATTTTAACCTAATACCATTAAATTAATTTATAACTTTACTTTGGTAGTAGGGAACAAAGCCATTCAGCGTTTATCGTATAAGGATTTAATAAAGGAACCCTCTCATCCGAATTAATTACAGAAATATTGCTTTAGTCAATAGTTATAAAATATACATTAAATAAATGGAAATTCTAAATACAATAATGGGCAATGAATTCTCAATTGACTTATTTACTTATTTCATTTGAATATCCTGTGTTTTTCTTATAAAATATAAATAATATAAATTCACACTTCACAGAAGCATGAATTTTTAAAAACAAATTAGAAAATTGAGCATTTATTTTAAGAATATATTCTCTTTTAATTAAGAAATAATATTTTCTCCATTATTTTAGTCACGAATATGTAAATATGAAAACAAAAATTTCAAATTTTAACTTGTTTTTTAATTTTAATTAATATTTCTTTAAAAATTTCTAAAAATCTTACTAATGTATAGTAAGAGATATACTTATAAATGTATTATACATAAAAGGTAATGCGGTTTTATTGACAAAGATTTTAAGTTTATTTATTTATTTAACCCTTTTTATACATTTTTTATTACATATAATACAAATAAAAAATAACAATTATTTATCAGGCCCATGTTGGGCATAGGCCTCTTCCATTTTTTCCCAAAATTTCTTTTCTTCTGGCAGTTCTTCCCCACTCATTTTCCGTTAACTTCTTAATATCGTCGTACCATCTCTTGTGTTGTCTTCCTTGTTTTCTTTTTCCTTCGATAGGCCACATTTCCATCACTACCTTCGTTCATCTTTAGTAGTTTAGTCTTGCTATGTGACCTGCCCATTTCCATTTTAATTTCCTTATTTCTCTTGTTATGTTGTGTAATTGTGTGTGTGTGTGTGTGTGTTTTCTGTATATATATATTCACTCTTAATCCTGACTCTCCTCTGAATATTTAGGATGCTCCTTAACATCGCTCTTTGAGTCGTCTCTAGTTTATTTGAAATTTTTTCAGTAGTCGACCATGTTTGCGCTCCATATATGGAGTAGTAAAAAATTTTATTTTGGGAATTAGGTCAATATTTGTATTTTTTAAAATGAATTTTAGTGACCAAAATTTTTTCCAACCTAAGGTTTTTCTTATAATTTATTTTTCAGTTCTATTTACAAAACTAATTAAATATTTTCCATCCATTTTGTTTCCTTTATTAGCCCAATATAGATTTCTGAATGTTTTCGAAGGTACAGTTGAATAGTGCTGGTGATAAGGGATCGCCCTGCTTAACATCTCGATTAATTGGAAAGTAAGGTCCATTCTGATCTAGGATTATTCTAGTTTCGGAACTTGTGTAAATATTTTGGATTATTGATATGTAGATTGGATTAATCCCTTGAGAGAGCATGGACGTAAATATAGCTTTGTTCTATAGTGCCAAATGTCTTGTTATAGTCTAGGAATGGGAAAAATAATATCTATTTGGTATTCAATACTTTTCTCAATTAATTGATTGATAACTTTCAGGTGATCGTTTGTAGAGAATCCAGATTTAAAGCCGGTCTGTTCTATTGGTTGGTTAAATTTAATTTCCGGCTGATTTATTTGTTTTTAATTTTTTTATTAATAGATGAGTGAGGTTCAAAAATTTTTTTAAAAATTTTATCATTATAATTTTTAATATCTGCTTTAATTTTGTATTTTACGTGTTTGTACATTAAATTATGTTCAATTCGACTTTTAGGTAAATCTATTTTTTGTTTTAATTTATTTCTTTTATTTTAATATTGTTTAATTGTTGATTAATATATTTCAAATATGAAAAAGTAAATATTATATCACTTTTAACAAAATTTCTTTGTTACAGATAAAGGTTACTAAAAATAAATTTGGTTTATTTTTGTGTATATTTGTTTAAATAAAAAGTTAGTTCAATAAATTGTATTAAGACTCTGAGTAGTATAACTTATACTTTATTTTAAGATTAATTAACTCGAGTGTACTATTTTTAACTATTAAAATATCCAAACCAAATTTGATATTTTTTATAGTATAAAAATAACAAAAAATTCTATTTGATTTTAATTTTTTTTTTTTTTAATCAACGACAAATAAAAAAATCTTCTTTTTCTAAATTAAATTTAAAATATTAGATATGTAAAGTTTCATAATAAATTTACATTTTAAAATTAAAGTACGTTTTTAGACATTATAATATAATTTATTTTTTTGTTACTTATTTCTTTAACATTTTGAAAAATGAAAATATTGAAATGCACTTAAAGATAAAAAAACTTTTTCTACAACCCCAATCTCATTTAAATTATAATATTATTGAGAAAAATAAATAAATTAATATATATAAATATATATATAAAATATTGTTTAAATATTCATTTCACGATTTCAATTACGAGAAAAATGTTTTGAATTTAATATTCTTTTTAAGTAAAATAAGACTATACATAATAATAATAATCATAATATTAAAAGCATAATACCAATATTAAACATATAACTGGGAAGCAATCCAAAAACGCTGTGTAATGCTTTAACAAATTTCCCACCCTTTTAATCACAAATAAAATAAAATTTTTTTTCTTTATTTATATTGAAAAGAAGAATATTCTTTTTCTTATATAAGCAAATTAAATAGAGATGTTTTCAAATGATGTTCAATTAAATATTGCTATTGATTGAATGAATGTATTGAAATGTTGATTAACCTAAGCTGATGTCATTTGATATGATAATTATATTTGCAAAATGGAAATCAAAGGGCCAATTTCACCCTCTCGCTCTCTTGATGTTGATTTAGACTTAAACATGAGATTAGGGTCAAGGGAATTGAACAAGGGTGGAGCGGGTTGATGGGGGAAGAGGAATGGGTCAGTAAAAGATGTGGGTGGTGTATTTGAACGAATCAAATAAGGTAAAAAAAAGTGAGTAAGGTAACTTGGTGGCTCGTATTTAAATAATTACAATCGACTTTCGACAGGCTGACATACGAATCTTCCAATGGAATTGACAAAGAGGGACAAAAGGATATCATCATCATTAGTATCGTGCAATATATAATCAAAAGTATTCAATCAATCCTTCTTTATCGAACACCATCAAAGATAAAAAACCATTAAAAGAATAGTGAAAGTGAATCGGTTGCTTTCTTATTCAAATAAGCCATGTGTGAACTCGGAAATTAATTAATGAAAATCGGCCCTTTTTATAAAAATTTTTTAATATTGTTACATTTTAAGAATATAAATAAAATAGTACATCAATTTCTGTGAATAAACCTTTTTTAATTAAATTCCTTTACAACTATTTAAAGAAACCAATGTAAAATTATTTTTATTAGAAAAAAAAACTTAATAAAAATTCATATTTTTGCCGATTGTACGACATAAAGTCCAAACCAGCCCAAAATGTTCAAACCAAAAAGTCCAAAGAATAAAAGACCAAGCCAAAAAGTACAAAATAATTATATTTTAAAAATTTTATCCAAAATTTCAGAACATTAAAAGTTAATTTTATATGGCATTAGCGCTATGCAAGTTAAGTGGAGAAATGACTTCAGTAATATTTTAAATTTTCACTAAAAGAGAAAATAAACCGAAAAAGTGGAGAAATGATTTAAGTAATAACTTAATTTTTTTCTAAACAGAAATAAACAGAATTAAAACCCGATAAAGTGGAGAAATTAGTAGACTTTAGTATGAATTTTAACTTTCTCTAAAAGAAAATAAACCGAACTACAAACCAAAAAAGTGAAATGACTTAAGTACTTATTAACTTAACTTCTAATAAAAATAAATAAACCGATCTGAAACCCGAAAAAGTGTTGAAATGACTTAAGTAATAACTTAACTTTCAATCAAAAGAAATAAACCCAACTTCAAACCGAATAAGTGTAGAAATGACTTAAGTAATAACTTAACTTCTTCTAATTTTAAATAGATATTTTTAAATAGATTAAATAGTTCTAAAAATAATAGATTTTCTAAAAATATTTTTTGGATCTAATAGATTAGTCTTTTTTTTTTTCGCCCAATATATTATTATACTATTTTTAATTTACATATTATAAAATAAATTTAAATAAATATTCACATCGCTTTATATTATTATTTCCTTTTCAAATCACAATAGATTTTTTTATTTATACAAAAAACAAACTATTTTTTCAAATTTTTTTTGTTTGTTTATTTATTGTTTAAAAAAAGCTTATCCAAACAAGTTTTATCTTTTAATACCTACTACCTATTGTCCAGTATCTATTTTTAAAATTTAATATTTTTTAAAACTTTCCAACAATGAAATATGAATATGAAACATAAATTAATATATTACTATAGAATAAAACTTATTTCTAAATAAAAAAAAATTTAGTACAAATTTAATTTTAAATGAGATAAAATAAATACCAAATAAATAAAATAAAAATAAAATCATTATTTATTTTGACAAATAAATAATTATAAAAAAAAAATTTATTATAATGTTATGTCATTTAAAATTATGTGAATTAGTTTTAATTTTTTTATTTAAAAATAGGTATTATTTTTTTTTGTTTTAATAATTTTAATAAATTATATTTTAAATAATTTCATCATATCTAAAATAATTATAACTATAATTAGTATGTATTTACAATATTTGTTTTCTTATAACTGATAACAAAATCCCTTTATTATCTATATTGAAAATTATTGATAAATTTAAATAATTAATTTGTATCTCTGAGATAAACTTTTAATAAATCTATAGATAGTGCATTTAATGAATAAGAAAATGACTAATGAAAGTGATCTATCGTTTTATGTGAAAATTATCTTCACTTAATATTAATTCATTAATAAAATTTTCATGTTTACTGAACATTCTTTGTACATTTTTATGAAATATCCCTTTTAAAATTAGATAAATAAAATTTTAATATTTACTAGGATTGTAATATATATGGTATATACAAAACATTTTTTTTTGTTTTTCACTTTCTTTTTTTTATAAAAATTTTTTTCAAATTCAATTTGTCGAATGAAATGATAAAAAACCTTATTAATAATATATATAGACGATATTCAAGAATATCCTTATCTCCTATTCTTCCTGTCTTGTGAAAATCCTGTCCACCAATTGCAAGCGTTGGCAAGAAATATATTTCCTAAAAATAAAAAAAAATTAAAATAAAATAAATAGAAAAATATCTTATTCGAGATTTGACTCTTATCAAATGGTTACAATTCTGATAAGATAATTTTTTTATGAATGTATAGAGACAAAAATCGATTCAATATTTAGTGTTTATTTCAATAGCCAGCTTTTTTTTTTTTTGTTTTATATTTATTTTTAATTTTTAAACATGATGGGTACTTGAAAACCTAAAATAGGCTGCTTTATATATATCCTATAATATAATAAAATTTACAATCCTAAATGAGGATGTTTTTACATAAGTAGTTTTAAATAACAGCATTTTTTCGAACTTAAAAATTTATATTCTTATATCCTTTTCAAAATATATAAGGCAAGAATTAAATTATATTAAATTTATTTAAGGAAAACATTTGAATTATGTTTTCTGAGAACTATTTTTTGTTGAGTTCGGCCTTCAAATTAATTTGTAAATACTATATACGTAATATATAAGTATATAGTATCGTTAATTGGTGAACTTTAAATATTTCGAATATTGTATATAAAACAAAAACATTCATCATGCTTTTTTTATTGAAATTTTTAAGTTATGAAAATTACAAAATCAAATTAATGTTATATTCTCTCATTGATGATAATTATTATAAAAATCGGTAATTGTTTTTTACTGTCTCGCCAAAAAACGGTTTGAGCTAGAATAATGAAATTTGGTAGTAGTCAAATTCGTAGTTTTAAGTATCAACTTTTGAGAAATGTAGCTCATTCGAAAGATGGTCATTACCTACCACGTTTTCATTTTTTTTCCTCTAAACTGACCGTAAAAATAAAGATATATGTTTGATAGTTTTTCAAATTAATAAAAATTGTATAAAACTGCTATATATATAGAATTCCAGCTTGATTGAATCGCTGAAAGTACCGGAATTAATTTTTTAACAAGTTGACTGGCAATCACGCGCCAGCACGTGACATAGTGCCATCAACAAATAACCAAACACACTCTGGTTTAATTAATATTATTTATTAATTTTAATTTATAATTAATTAAATTTAATTTAAATATAATACATATATGTTAATTAATCTCATTCAAATTTGCGAGATAGTCGAGTGGAGACACTCCAGATTTTTTTTCCTTGAGCAAATCCTAGTACATAATAATTTTAAAACTGTTATTGAATGCAACCAATAATAAATATTTTAAATTAAAAAAAAATTGTGAATATAATTATTTATTTTTTTAAATTTTATTTTGAAGAATCCCTTTTTAATTTAAGTTAATTTTTTTAAGTTAATTTGAATTTATTTTAATTAATTTTTCAATAGAAACATGTATAGAGGTATATATACTTATCCTAAAGCATTTAAACATTCTAAAAATTGATAATATTATAATAATACACTAAAATTATCTCTCTGACTTGTCTCTCAGCTTAATTTATGAAAACTTTTTACTATTATCGTCAAAAAATCACATAAAATGTATTAATATTTATAATATTATTATCAAATTTGAACTTATCTATAAAATTTAAAAATAATTTTAAAAATACTATTTTTAATAATAAAAAAAAATTAAATGATATAAAATAAATGTACTTTAAAATATACATTTTGAATAATTTTAGAATTAAAATAACTAAATATCCTAACAAATAAATAAATTAAGAATATTATCTACCTACTTTCTTTTCTATTTTTATAAAAAATTCATATTTCAATAATCGATAATTTAATGTTTAATCTGCCATACCAAATAAATCAAATATTTAAATAAGAATTTATATTTTTACCATAAGTAGGTCTTATAGATCTCTGTTCTAGTATTAAAAGTACAATGTCGAATATACGATATATATACTTATATACATATTGTAACGTTGAAAATTTCGCGCTCGAGCTTCCCTCTGGTGACGAGTGACTGTCGATTGTTGCCCAGCTCACTTTTTTTTCTGCGTTGCTGATGTCTCTGTTAAGCTTGTCGTTTTCTCTCTTTTGAATTTAGAAATTTAAAATATCTTATCATCTCTAAAATATATATATGTATATTAAATCACTACTCAAATTCAAAAATTATCTTTTGTCACGGTGAGTAAAAGAAATAAAAAAATAACTAATTGTAAATATATATATATGTTATTCATAATTTGCTCGTAACTAATTTGTTCATTCTTTATTTTAGTTTTTTATAATAAATATAAGTCTTTGTATCATGTTGCCATCCCGGCCGAATCCTGGTCAATAAATAAATTATTTAATTCATCATCATTTATTATTTTATTTTTCCTTGTTATTTACAATATATATAAACTTATTCATTCATATTCTACAAATTTTCGAACCTATTATGAAGTAAATGAGTTTGGGCTGATGCATTTTATATGGATTAACGCCAAATGCATTTCTACTCATAGAAGAGAAATTAATAGGGGCCTTTAATTATTTGGAAAATGTCCAAGCATAACATATCTAATTATAGAATTTTATCATTTATTTATTTAAAAGAATTATTTCTGATATTATATTTTTAAGAATTATTTATAGAGAAATTTAAAATAAATTATTAATACATTATTATTTCAACTATCTTTGAGACACTTGTAAAATAAAATGGATTTGACAGGAGTAACTACCACCTCCATCCAATTCATCTCCTCTTCCAAATCGCTTATATCATCTACCATTAAATTGTCAACCAACCCCTTCTGGTTTTATTATTATTTTTAATATATATATATATTTAATTTTAAATCAATTAAACATGGTTAAAACTAGTAGACTTTTCATACATTGACCAATTAATTTAGATTATATTATATTTAAGTGTTCATATGTATTTTTAAGAACAATTATAGAAGCTCTCACTATGCATTAAAAAAAATGTCTAGATTTAAAAAAAATACAAGTTAGTAAAAGAGGTAGTAATAATTAAAAGAAATAATAATGAAACGTTATAAATTATTTATTTAATTGAATAAGAGTTGAGTAAAATCGGATACAGGCCGGATGTCGAAAATCCGGATATCCTCTTCAATAAAGATATTCAAAAATTCTGCTTAATATTTGAAATTAAAAAAAAAATTATTTGTGAATTTATAATAGACCTCACATAATATAACATAAAGAATTACAAACTGATTTATATTATATTCACCCTCTATTAATAAAACCATTTATTTAAATTATATAAAAAATAATAAATTTGTAAGATTTTCTTAAAAATTTACTATTCTATGAGAAATTTAATCATAAAATCTAATTATCAAGAGATATTTCAATTAAATATTCCTATTTATCCTAATTTAATAAAAACTTGGAATCATTTAATTCTATAAGATGATATACCGTCTCAATAGTTCAACAAATTTAATAGAAATATATCTACTTTAATAAAAATTTATCTAAAATTTTCACATAATTTATTATTCTTTTTTTTGTAACTTGTCATCAATACCAGAACTCCTGAGCTAAAATTTGATATTCTAATTATTAAAAGAAAAATATTTTTCAATAAATTTCTAAAAAAAATCACATTTTAAAATAAACATCCAAACAAAAGAAAACGAAAGGGATAGGATGAATTGAAACGTTTTTCTGTGTGTTTATGGGGGGGGGGGGTCTAGTGTTGTCTTTTTGCCTCATTGCCTCCTAAACATGGTACGTGATCAATCACCACCCACGTTGATTGTTTACCAGGTAATCAAACAAACTTCACTAGCACGTGGCTTGCATTCGATTCTGGAAATTTTTATTGATTTTACATTAAAATATTATCGTTAATATATATATATATATATATATTATATTTACTAAACATATAGGCTACATTACAAAAGAATGTGATTGTGCAATGATGTAATAAAGCAATAATTTAATAATATAAAAACTGTTCATTAAACAATATACCTATTTTCAGTGTGTGCTAATTCAAAAATTTTTGACTATTGCCATTTCTAACAACCGTTCCTAACTTAAGCCAGGATCTATTCTTTCAATTATACTATTTCCTTGATCTTTAATCCAAATATTCTAAATTTATTCTCGTCTGAAAAAGTCATGGAACACACCTCATTCCAAAATAAAACCGACAAATTAATTGTTATTTATATTTTTGTTTTATTAAAATTAATTAATTGAATAGTACTGGACTTCCTAACTTAATGTCCAGGGTTTCAACCACATAAAGTTTATTTATACTTAAAATTAATTATTAATTTCAACTAAAAGCTGCCTAAAATGAACATTGATCTCAAAAGTTAATAAAACTTAAAAATATTAATTATTTAATTAATTGTTATTAGCTTTGATGAAATTAATCTTCATAATAACAGTCAATAATTTAAATTCTTTTCGAATTATTTTTTTTATTATTATTGCGAGTGGGACTACACCATGCGGCGTCTCTCGCATCCAAGTCTCCACCTCTTTTTGTCCCGACAGTCTCTCTGCTGTCTCTGCTCTCTCCTCTATCTTCCATGGCTTGCTTAAGTCCATCATTCCAAGATAATATCGGTCTTCCCCTTCGTCTCCTTAGTCAGGTTTCCAGTGTCATACTCTCGATGATCGATCTTTCATTAGGCATTCTTCTCAGATGTCCATACTATTTTGGACGATTATTTTCAATACTATCCAAAATGGTCAGGGTAACCTGAATCTTCTCTCGAACAGTTTCAATACTAACTTTGTCCATTCTAGAGATATAGCAGTTGTCCGCCAACAGAAGTTCATTTCTATCACTTTTAGCTTTCCTTCATTCTTTGAGATCTCCTAAACCTCTGCCAATATATTGTAATGCTTTCCACTATTGTTTTGTATATTCTCCGTGACACGTTGTTTGTGATGTTTATGTTACAAATGACTGGATGAAATTGTTTTGTTTATCACCGACACAGTTAGGTACTGACCATATATTCAGTTTTATTGACATTTGTAAGATCCATTTTTTATATTCTTCGTCGAGTTTTCTTATCGTATAAAATACATTATTTTCATCTTCTGCAAATTTTACTTGATCATCAGCAAAATGTAACAAGTATAATCTATTCTATTGTCATCGATGCTTATCCCAATTTTTCCTAAATGAATTGGGAGAATGACAAATGAAATATTAAGTATATCTTAAATAACGTGGGTGCTAGACAGCATCCTTGCCTCAAACCTTTACTTACTTTGAACTCAGGTGACAGTGTACTTCCTACTTTAACAATACTCGTATTATCTGTATATAAGTTTCGTATCAAATGAACATATTCTGATTTTTTATAGCTTTCCACAGTTTCGATAGCGGAACATTGTTTTCTGCAATCTACGTATATTAGATGGGGTTGCCAAGATATGGGCTAGCCTTTTATCAGTCAATGGTCTAATACTGAAGATCATCGATGCAGGATTTACCGGCATTCTTTTATGTTCTTTATTTCTTGTTCTGTTTGATAGTTAAGTACTTTTCCATATTCTCTACCAAAAGGAGCTTAAAACTGTGATGCCACGATAATTAGAGCATTCGTCTTTGGTGCGACTTTTAATATGCCCCTCTTAAAATCTGTTGACCTTAATTTCCTCCATTTAAAATTCCATATATATTGACTCTATTATTAAATATTTTGTCTTTGCAATATTAATTTTGTCTTAATATAATTATCTTATATTAAATACAAATAGTATAACAAATGACACATTATATTATTATGTTTAATTTTTAATTTGTTATTCAGTCCTTTTGATAAACTTTCAAGATTGTATCGTGTTTATAAATAAGCTTCTTTGACTTAAATGCTTTATTGTTATACGTTTTTAATGATAACACTATTGATTAAAGCTTGTTTATATGCATTATAGCGATACCTATTAATGGGTTATTTGACTTCTTAATTATTCATAAAGAGAATGCCGAATTGTATTATCTCGTTTGATGTCCAATTTCGACTTGTATTTTATTTTTTATTTATGAAATGAAATGAAATCATCTAGAAAAAAAAACTTATTAACTAACTCCTTCAAAAGTTGGATTTTGTTTATAATTGAATTATTTCTTTCTTTTATGATTACACATTTTTTTTATTTCGTTCACATTTTATTTTATTTATTTTTTTTATCTCTTTACACTTTGACACTTCACTTAAAAGACAGAAGAAGGAAGTTTCATTTATTTTTCATCAACCACATCAATATTATCTAAATAGATCAAGGATTACAAATACTTACAAATAAAACAATATTGAATGGTGAAGAGGTGTTGGCAGGAGAATTTTAAGGTTCAAGATAAATCTAAATTTTGTATTTAGGTTGAATTAAAAGAAAAATTAATAAACTTTTTTTCAAAAAAATTTTGAATACCATTTTATTATATGACTGGCATAGCTTAATAAAAATGATAAATGTCAAAACCAATTAATTAAAAGAAATCTTTTCTTGTAATTATTAATAAATTTTTTAATATATTTTTGAATTTATTTATGATATGATTATATCATTTATTTCATTTATTTTTTAAAATTCAAATTGAAAAAAAACAGAAAGTATTTGTTTCGAAATAAAAGATCTTATTATAAATAGAGGTGACAGAATGTAGAGGACATTACCCTCTCCATACCCAATGGCTAACAGTAAATTCATAAGAATATAATGTTTGCAAGTCTAGATTGAATCATTATAATATTTTGGTTTGGATTTTATTCAAACCTGCTATTAAGTACATTAAGTAAAAAAATTATTAAATTAAACTTATAGATTAATCTTTGGATCTTGTCTGTTGTTAAATCCAATGACTCCTTCATAGTTATAAACAGATGGTTATTTATTAATAAAACACATTAATATTTTATACAATATTTTAATTGTTAATTATAATAGAATATATTTGAATGGATACAGGTTGAATAATTAAAAACAACTCAACATTCTTGAAGCACAACCTGCTTATATAGATACATGATCAATAATATTTTTTTATAAAATATATAATTCTAATTATAAAAATATTTAATTTTCATTATAAAAAATATTTAATTCTGTTTAAAATAATATTTTTTATTTTATATAATATTTAACTTTCTAAATAATTTTAATTTTTATTAAACAAATATTTAATTTTTTACAAAATAATTTAAATTTAACCGATTCCACATTACTCTCTCAACAGTGACTGCCTCACGACAGAAGCATACCTTAAGGCAGTGGTTTCCAACCTTTCTGTATCGGAGCCCCCCTTTTATTTAAAAAAATTCTTTGTAATAATCTAATTTCATAAATACTAACATAGTAATTTATTTAATGGGCTACAAAATAACACATACACATTACACACCCAAACGCACTCAATTAATCAAAAACATATTATAGATTTTAGAGCGCTCCCAACAGGTTGGAAAACACTGCCTTAAGGGTTTACTAACATTTCTACCACTTCTAGTAGTAACAGCTGGTGGTGAAGGAATGTTAAACGTAACAGTTTTTTTTTTGATTTTGTGCTTATTACTAATTGGCTCTCTGGAATCGTTAACAGTCTTATTCTTGTCATTATCGATTTTAATGTCTAAATCAGTATTATTCTCTATAAAGGCTGCTTTAATTCTATTTATTGAGACTTCTCCATCTTTTTCGCGAATTTTAATTATGAACATTTTTC
Organism: Labia minor; assembly: GCA_963082975.1. Taxonomy (NCBI): domain Eukaryota; kingdom Metazoa; phylum Arthropoda; class Insecta; order Dermaptera; family Spongiphoridae; genus Labia; species Labia minor. The sequence continues at coordinate 78,733,447 of OY720344.1, forward strand.
GTTTGATTACCTCGTACGGTTCATCGCAAGGCGGTATTATCAGTGGGGTAACAGCATCGTTCCATAAGAAAATATGAGTACATGTATTAAGTTCTCTTTGCAAGGGTATTTTATTATTCGCGTTATGATTCAAAGCAGAAATAGGTTTAAGATTTTCGAAAATATGTTTTAATTCCTTAAAAATCTCTGATGACGGAATAAATTTAGTTGTTTCGAAAAACTCACCGGGAAGTCTGATATTAGTAACGTAAACTAACTCTAACGGAGTGGTTCTTATAACGTTGATCTATGAACAAGAAGTATCGTTGAGAGATAATCTACCCAATCGCTAGCCTTATGAAATTTAAGAGCACTTTAATGTATGATCCAATCGCTCAATCTTACCGTTAGGAGGATGATACTACGTAGTACGAAAATGTTTAATGCCGAGGAATTTCGCAAGTTCGTTAAATATATTAGATTTGAACTGTCTAGCACGGTCAGTTGTTATATTGGGCGGAATACGAAAAAGTGAAATCCAACATGATATTAAAGCTTTCGTTACAGTCTTGGCGGTAATGTCACGAATTGGAATTATTTCTGGCTATTTCGTATAACCATAAATACAAGTTAAACAATAATTAAAACCTCTGGAATAAGGCAAGACAGGATCAATGAGATCTATATTAATATGATTGAATCGTTCACTCGGAATTAAAAATTCAGAAATCGGTTTATTGTTATGCCTAACTGATGGGCAGCTTCAAAGGCTATCCTAACAATGATGATAGCCAAACTCCGAAAGGGAGACGGCACCTTAAGAAGAATATATATATATATATACATATATATAATTTTCCTAGTATAATAAGACAAGATAATATGATATATGTCCTTCTAAGAGTACATGGTAGAATATCATTTTCTACTTACATTCTTATGTGTATATTTATTTATTTTTAACAATAAATTTTTAAATCAAGTTTCGTTTATATAAATTTAGTAAAAGTAAAGATTTACAAACAAGTGGAAATAAATAAAATATACAGTAAAATAAAAATTATAAAAATATTGAATGTTAAAAATTAAGTATTTAAAGAGAGAAAATAAATATTAATATTGGCATTTTAATATTTATATAATTTTTAAATTATATTTAATTAATTCAGGTTTAACAAAACCACCGGGTTTCGCATTATAATAAATACTTGTCCTACATAGTTAAATATTTTATTTACTATACAAACAATATACATATTTTAGTCTCCACTCTCTTTCTACGTTGATATTTACTGTATTCCCTCCCTCCTCATCTTCTTGTCCATAATTAACTCTTCTCCAACCTATTAGCCTAGAAGGATACTACACATTTTTATTTAAATTAAACTTAACTAACGAAACAATTTGACTAATTAACTGTGTAATTCATTAAGACTTAATTTTCTCTCCTGGAAAGCTAGGTTGCCTACTATACAGGTACATTTAAAAAAAAATAATATAAAAAAATTATAAGAACGATTATTATTTTAAAAGAGATAAAAGTCAGAGTTACATTTTTTATCAAACGTATATTTATTCTTTATTGTAAAATTATTTTTTTTTTTAATTAAAATTTTTATTCATAAAAAAAATTATGAAAAAACATAAATGTCTAATAATTAGTTTTATTTATTAAAATATATGATTATTTATAAGTATATCACAAAGCTTAAAGTAATTTAAAAATTATCTACAATTTGCATAAATTTACTTATTTTCATTTTTTTAGCAATCAAACTGAACAAAACTTAAAATGAAAGGAAATTAATTCTTTACGGCTTTAACTTTAAACTTTTTAAGCTTATATAATCTATTTTAATACCATTTATTTTTAGATTACATGTATTTTATTAAAATTATTGAATTTAATTTGATGAGACTCAAACCGTCATCCCTTAATTTTGGTTATTCAGGATTATACAATTTGAGTTACGTCTACGAAGAAAGCCTTTTGATTGATTTGATTTGAGCTGAAATTCTATATATAGCAGTTTTATACAATTTTTAAACATGTGAAAAACTATCTATCATATATCTTTATTTTTACAGTCAGTTTAGAGGAAAAATAATCAAAACATGGTAAGTAATGACCCACTTCCGGATGAGCTACATTTCTCAAAAGTTGATAGAAAACTACGAATATTAAATAATGCCCGAATACCAAATTTCATTATTCTAGCTCAAACCGTTTTTGCGTAATCTTGTCTACATACACATACACATACACACACACACACACACACACACACAGACCTTTTTCTCAACCTTAGAGAAAATGACGGAGGGACCTTCAAAACGTATAAAAACATCAAAATTTCGACATCGATAATTCTTGCGATCGCAATACTATCTCTCATGATAGTAAAAATTGAGTAAATATTAAAAATTACAAATATAATTAACTAGGGATACATTAACTAATGAAAATTGCAAAAAAAATTTTAAATCAGCATTAATTTTGCACTAGTAACTGAACTAACATAATTAAAATAACAGTAATTTAAAGAAATTACAAATTTAAAAAAAGAAATAATATCAAAAATTTTGGGAAAAATATCTTATCCTCTTTTAAGCTTGATTCATTTTTCGTTACGATTATTCGATATTTGTGATATCTTGTTTGCCATAAAGTTAGAATTGTATACACATTCAATTTAATTTATAGAGATAATTTAAAACATATAAAATAGACTAAAAAACATACATTTTTCCGATTAAAAATTAAAAATAGAACATAATATTACTTGGAAGAAATTAATATCCACACAAACATTCTTCAAAAATCTTAATTAATCTATTTTTTTATATTAGATAGTGAAATATAAATATAAAATATTATTTAATATCTAATAATTTTTTATCGGTAAAAAACAATTAATTTTATTTAGATTTTAATGTTTTTATGATTGTTATCAAATGTCGGGTATTTAATTAATATTCTAATTTGATGAAATCATATACGTCTTATCTAATAATCAATATAAAAATATATGGATATCAACATTTAATAAACATTTCAAAATATAAAAATTTAAGAATTAAATGAGTTATAATTTTGTATACAATGAAATATTTGCTTTTCAATTAAAATAAAATATTAATATATTAATGTCCTTATCAGCTCTGATAGTTTATTATTATTTTTAAAAATAAAAAAGAATAAATGTTTTTTATAATTGTAATGATTCTGATAAGTTACCATTAGCGCAAACGACAGCATTATCAAAGAAAATTATTGATAATTTCATAAGAATATAGGCTATATCTATGGGTTGGCAACTAAGTAATTGCCGATTTTTTTAAGAAAATCAAAGACAATTTTTTCATGGAACTAAATAACTTTATTCTGTAATGTGTATTGCCCATTTTGATCAAATTGCCATCTTTCAGGCAGCATCATAATCTCATATTCATAAAGCTTCTGGTTTTTATTAGCAAAAAACCGAATCAGGTACGATTTGACATCATAAGAGATTAAGAGTTCAAAGTAGACAATTACTTTGTAATCCCACCAAAATGATAACAAAACCTTCTTTTGATCTGATCTTGTTTGAGCTGGTTCACCTGGCCTGCTCCACGATCTTTTCCGCTTGATATTGTTAAAAACAACCCATTATTCATCGCCAGTTATCAGTCGTTTTAAAAATTGATCATTTTCATTACATTTCTTTAGCAAATCGCAGCTGTTAATGCGTGGCGTTAATTGTGTTTCTTTCAGTTCGTGAGGAATCCATGTATCGAGTTTTTGAACATAGCCAAGTTGTTTTAAGTGTTTTTCAATGCATGTATGTGATACCTGAAGCTTCTCTCCAATCTCACATGTCGTATTGTGACGATCCGAATCGATTATTGCTTGGATTAGGTCGTCATCAACTTCAACTGGACCACCAGAGTGTTTTTCATCTTTGAGTGAAAAATCCCCAGAACGAAATTTGGCAAACCAATTTTGACACTGCCGTTCCTTTAAGGCTTCGTCGCCATGAACAGCATATAACATTTTATGAGATGCGTTTTTTCCCTTTGCGGAAATAAAAAAGCAAAATATGATGAAAATGTTCCTTTTGATCTTCCATTTTTCAACGAAGGTCAAACGACAACTACGGAACCGGTTTTTACTGATTGACAGCTGAATTGCCAACTATCAAATACCAAAATGTGTTTTACATTTGAACTACGTATTTCCTCTGGCCTTTAATGGCTTCTAGAGTTCTATACGGGAATAACTCAGCGAGCTCTTGATTGAGCCACTTAACCCCTGCAATAGTCAGCCTGGCCTCCTCCCGAGCTAGCAATGCTACCTATTCGGGGTCCAAGGCCGCTTTTTATGCACAATGTTCTCAACAATTCCACTCCGACCGTATTTGCAGGGCAGGGGAGGCCGGTATACTTGCTGCGAAAGAGAATTCACTAACGCTACTGAAAGGGGTGTGCACGAAAAATGGGCACACCAAGATTGGAATAGCTGAAAGTACCGGAATTAATTTTTTAACACTGCAAATCTCACGCGCCAACACGTGACTTGGTGCCATCAACAAAGAGCCAAACACGCCCTGGTTTAATAAATATTATTTATTAATTTTAATTTATAATTTATAATTAATTAAATTTAATTGAAATATAATATATTATGTTATTTAATCCAATTCAAATTGCGAGATAGTCGAGTGGAGACACTCCAGCTTATTTGAAATCCGTTAATTTATAAACCGTATAAAATCGAAATCGTGTAAAAAAAGTTCCGTGTAAAACGGGGGACAGGCTTACAATCAAAATTAAGTAAATTAATATTAGTTAGAAAAGAATAGGTCAATTGACTCAACTCACATTTTAAAAAAGAACAAAACTTTACTAGAATAGAATTAAACTTAAAGATTGACTCTTGATCCCTTCTATTTGAACGCCAAATATAAACTGATTTAATGCAAGAGGCCCTCTAGGCACAAATAACGCCTATAATATGATGGTTTTTACTGATTTTTTCTTCGTGTCCTTCTTCAAAAGTTGAATAAACTATACTAAAATATAGTAAACACAATTAAAGAATAGATGGTCAAATCGTATCCAAGAGAGAAATAATCTCAAGATTTAGATAAATATCAAACTTTTTTTCTAAGCAATTATGTTATTATATTTAAATTTAAGGTAAAGTAAAAATAAAATGTTTTTGCGAATTAACTGCCTACATTAACAAATGTTAGTATCTTATATTTATTTATATCTGAAAATAAAATTTATCTTTCTTGTTGTGATTGCCATTATCATTCGTCACCTGTCAACTAGCAAAGGGCGTATATCGTCTGTCATCTTTAAAAGGCGGTAGTGAAACTCTCATCTCTCTCTCTCATATTAGACGGTCTCTGTGCAGGAATGGCATCCACTTCATCATCATCATCACATTCAATTAACCTTGACTTAGTTTGGTGAGTCGGTTGAGAACATTAATTAATTAATTAAATAATTAATGGAATACGAATATTAACTTGAAATTAGATTGCGGGTATGGGGAATATTTCAATGGCAAAAGCATTTTAATCGAATTTAAATAAAAAAAATGATTTTTTTGTTTACATTAAATATTAAATATAATAATAAAATAAATAATTTTACACGATAATATGATATTGATAACTACTTATTTAAACTATTTATCTATTTTATATTCATAAATAGATATTCCATTCGATTTTATTAAGTATTTATTGCATTAGATTATGAATGAATGAAGATAAAAATATCAATATATATATATATTTCATAATATATCATTGAATTTATTGATGATTATATAAGATATTTTTTTACTAGAGTGAAAGAATGATTGATTTCTATTAACAATCCGATTTATTGATGCTTTTTACTTTTATCTTTTATAAATATAAAAACTGAACAAAAAGAGTTTATATAAACAGAGGTCGGTTGGGAATAAATTTGCTATTGTTTTGACAAAGATATCTTAAACCACTTAACTTACTAGTGGGTGTTAAATGTGGGAACTTCGGGATTAATTTGTTTGGCAGTTGTTGAGTTTAATCTATAGATATGCGATACTCTATATAAGTGTGGGTGATACGAGGGGTGTCATGGCACCAGGCGGCTAATTACAAAGTCGCCGAACGATAAATATTTCGAATAATAAAGACGTGGAACGATAAAGAGAATTAATAATATATATTTATATAATAGGTAATTGTGTATACTTATATGCATGTTTGATGGATTTGGATAAAACTTTACCAGAAGATTCCTTTTTCGATTCCAAACAAACTTTCCTCAAGAAGTAATTGGCGGACGCTTCTATGGGTACAATTTCTTAGCCCTTTAAATAGGTCATTAAATAAGTCATTAACATAACGAGATTCTAACTGTAAAAAAATATAATGTACTTGGGGGGAAAAATGCACTGTTGTAAAATATCTCCCACTTTAAAAAAATACTTTTCACATTAAAAAAAGATTTTGCACTTTTAATTAAATCCCAACAACGGTTGAATTATATATAGCCCTGTTAAAAATGAAATTTCACTGTTCAATAATACATTACACATTACAAAAAGACTGTTTCACTTTTAAAAAGAAGAGTTTGAACGGTAACTTTGATTACGTCACTTAGTGACCATGATACGTCATAAGACGGTAGATGAAACGAACCCTACCATACATTTAAAGGTTAGACTGAGAGCTGTCAAATGTTCAAAATTATAATTTTAATTTTTGTTTTATTATTAATTACACATGAAAAAAATATAAAATAAAAATGATAATTTCTTTGGTAATAACCTTGTACATTAATTTGAATATTGCAAAAATTATAATATAATGTTCGGATTTTTTTTTACAAATATTTCGTTTTTTTACAACGAAATTAATATTACGATGTTTTTGCGTAAATATTCAATTTCATTGTAAAAAAAAAACGATATATATGTATTTGTAAAAAAATCGATTGTCCGAACATTAAGTTATTAGGGCTCGTATATATAATGCGAGGTTCTTTAATATAATATAATAACTTATAAAATTTAAACTTTATCTTTACAAAAATTGTACTGAATGCGAATATAACAAAATTAACCTAATCCTAATTAAAATTTAAACATGTGAAGAAATTAGCAACTTATTGGAGAAAGGCAATTTATTGAATTATTTCTTCCGCTCAATATCTCTTTTCTACCGTACAGCATTTTTTTTCAATAGTGTCTTAACTTACCATTGGATAATCTCTTTTCATAGTGAAAAAATCTTGTTTCACCGTGTCTTACTCACCGTGAAAATAAATCTATTACAACGGTTAAAAAATAATTTTCGCCGTGCGTCAACTTACCGTTAAAGTCCTATTTCACCGTGCTTGGACCTATTTTAATGTGTCAAAAATTTTTCCCCGAACTTATAAAAACCGAAAATTGGTAGAGCAATCTGGTGGTCAAATAATAAAACATGGTAGCTAAATAAATATCAATGGATTTATATGCAAACTTTAATAATTTTTATCTCGTAAACTAGAAGCGACCGTCACATACTTGATGAAAGTTTGTTTTGAATCAAAAAAACAGATATGGATATAATAGAAATATTTTTAATTTTATTTTATTTATAATATATAAGGGCTGGCTGTGACGTCATGAAGTGCTGGGTGACGTCATATAATTTTAAATTAAGAAAAACTAATGAAGATGATTTTTCTCGAGGATAAAACCAATACAAAGTGCATAACACGTGGAGATATGTCCTCACGTGAAATTTGATATGAAAATAACCCTTCACTTCCTCTCTTCGATCGGCAATACTAGCACTTCCGGTTTCCGGATTTGCACCAAAAGCTGATCAATTCATCCTACTGATGTATTAAGTAAATATACCAAATTTCATCAAAATCCGTTGAGCCGTTCAGGCTGTACTCATCTATACGGACGGACGGACAGACATCATGCTAAAAATACTTTTTTCTGTTAAGAAAATGCATGATTCGTGGAGATATGTACCTAAAAATATCCATAGGTGAAATTTGGTGTGAAAACAATACCTCCCTTACTATCGTCGGTCGGTAAAAAAGAAACGCTACTTGTATAGGTAAAATGTCACTTCCGGTAGTCAGATCATGATGAAATTTGGTATCTCAATTTTTTTCATATTTTTAAATCTATATACAAAATATGAAGCAAATATCTCGAAGCAAACTGGTACTTTACTTGAAAGGTAAACGCAACCAGTGTAGGTAAAGTACCACTTCCGGTTAACCGATTTTGACGAAATTTTGATAGAAATCTACAAACTGTGAATAATATCGGTGTACCAAATTTCGAAGTCCTAGCTTGTGATTAGTTTTTGAGTAAATTTGCTTACAGACATTACATACATACATACATACACACACACAGACATAATTCGAAAAATGGTATTTTCCGACTCAGGGAGGTCTAAAACGTCAAGATCTATCGAAATCTCGAAGTCGAAATTTTTGACGATTCCAATACTTCCCTTATACGAAGTATGCGGGAAAGTAAAAAGGAATCAATTCACTGGTAAAGTTTTATCCAAATCCATGATACATACATATAAGTTTACTTAAATAAAATTTAATTTTAATTTACTTAAATAAAATTTAATTTTAATTTACTTAAATAAAATTTAATTTTAATTTACTTAAATAAAATTTAATTTTAATTTACTTAAATAAAATTTAATTTTAATTTACTTAAATAAAATTTTTTTAATTTACTTAAATAAAATTGAATATTAATTTACCGTACTTAAATAAAATTGATTGATTATCTATGTCCAAATAGGGGTATTTTTAAGATAAGTAAGGTAATATGGAGGATACTCATAATAATCTGCCCAGCCAATTTATTATTATACTCGGATAGAGTTTTACTTCGTTTTTATTTTTGTAAAAATATTCCGATACATTTGAAGAATATTCTTTCCTTTTTGAACTATTTTAATGTTAAACGAATTCAAATAAATGAATATATGATTTAATGCATAATTCAATAAAATATTTATATATGAACGAGATTTATGAAATTTATTTATTGAAAGAAGACAAATCGAGATAAATAAATATACATACATATATATATATCCAAATATTATTATTGGGTCAATTTCAATATGAATTTGAGCTGATAGTAAATTTGATCTCGAACTTCTCATCTTTCATGAAATCAAATATAAATATCAAATATAAGGATATAATATCATTTATATATATAAAAAATAAGAATTGCAAATAAATTTCAATAAATTTAATTTTCATATGAATATATATAATGAACCTATTCATACAAGATATCGATATTAGGTAGATGTAAGTAAAAAAAGTAAATAATATAAATTTATTCGATTTATTTGTGCCTATCGACAGTTCTATTATATTCATCTCACAATAGTTGATAAGATATAAATGCTAATAAGTAATATTAATAAAGCGTTAGAAGGATGGCGTGAGTTGTACATTATAAGAGTGAGTTATGGATAAAAAGCGGATCTTTTCTTATCGTGTAAAATCTTCGTTACGAAACAGATTAATTGACCAGTTGCCTTCCTTTAAACTTCTTATTCTTAAAACAGCAGTTTGTTTTCCTTATCGTCTTGTGATGTTTTTTTTAGAACGTCCATTGCTTCTCTTTCACCCTGGTTTATTAGAATTTTCTTGAAAATCTTCTGTCATTCTTTCCACCTGTACAAACCATTTTTATTTCCTATACCTAACTAAATCCTCAATTTTTCCTATCACTCATTTCTCCCTGATGTCTTTTTTATATAGGATCATGGTCCTTTTGTATTTAAATTCTGGATTTAATAGGATTAAGGGTACAATTGGAGAAATATGCATAATAACTAAAAATATATATACCATTGATACAAGCCAAAACATACCCTTCTTCTGCCATGTTTATTATATGAGTAAAACTTACATTACGACATGCCCAAATAGAAGCCTTTGTTAGCATGCTACTCGCATAAAATATCCATGTTTGTTTTAGTCAACTCTATTTATAAAATGGATTTTAAAATAAGGAACGCTCTATTTTTTGATCTTGAAAATACTTTTAATACTACATGCCGATATGCTCTTCGGAAACACATTCCATCCATGGCAAAATTTATAGAAAAAAATTTCCAGATAAGAATTGAAAATACTTTATCTCAAACATGTAAACAGGGAAATGGTCTGCTCAAAGGTAGTGTATTAAGTACCATTTTGTTTAATATAACCATTAATGTTGATATTCCGTCTGTAATAAGATACCTAGTTCAACATTCCCTCTTCATAGATCATGTTCGTATCTATTACAAATCAGTTAATTTGAACCTTATTACAAATAATCATCATTTCAATAAATTCTTGAACATTTAAACATGGCTTTAAAATCTCTATTAGAAAAACTTCCTGTTTACATTTTAGTAGATAAAAACATTTACTGAAAACCACATATCTAAAAAGTTAGATTAAAATTCTTTAGATTAATTTTTTGAAAGTTCTATCAAGGTAGGTCATAGGGGTGCGGACTTGACCGTGCTCCTGAGGGTCTACGATATCATCCATCATTTATAATATTTTTGTAACCGATAAACATGAGCAAATTTTTTTGAAGAAATATTTTACTCTTTCTAAGAGATTTACCCGTCAGCCTTAAATTTGACACAATGGCATCGTCTAGGACAGTGCTCCGCAACCGGTGTGCCGTGGCACACCGGTGTACCGCAGCTGAAACACAGGTGTGCCGCCGCTTGAAATTACACAACATATTTATTTTAATGCAATGTACTCTAATACAAATTTACAATTTATAAAAACGAATTGTATATACTTACTATATTTCAATGCAAAACCATCAATAAAATAACAATTGTTTAGCACTTGCTATAATGTATTCACACAATAGAAGAAATGGATGTCAATAGAAGTAAATAGAAGATGGACTCTGTAGTCTGGGTCGTACTGAAAACTTTACATTTTCAATCATAAATACAAGTACCGGGACCCCGAGCCTTGGCTCGGTACTTAAGTTAAAAAATGATTCATTATTATTAGATTTGGCTGGTAATATTAATACCTGGGACACCGAGCTCTCGCTCTACCCTTTAAAATATATTGATATACAATTCTTTAATTATTTATTACAATTATTAAATGTTACACATTTGCATCAATCTGATTAAAATGAATGAACTTGTGCTCCTCAATAATACATAAATATATAATATATATATATATATTTTTTTCTTTAGTGTTTTTTTGAAAAACTGTTTAGCTCCAAGTGGTTATATAAAACAAACTAAGGACAAAAAAAAGTGCTTTGCAGCTTTTCGAAATTAAAAAAGCAAAATTGGCAGTCGTGGGACTGGCCGACAGAAGTGAAAACTTCTGCGTAAGAAATTTTAAAACAGACGAAATTCGCGCTATTTCACAAGAAAGATGAATTTCATATGCATGTATATATGTATATACATATATAATTTATATATTATTTTAAACATACATTTTAAACAAATTTGTAACTTATATTTATATATATATACAACTTTGTTTAAAATATTGCAATACGAACTGTTTTATAAATTGTAATCTCTAACATAAAATATATATTTATTATATTATATTGTCAGTGTTAGATACGAATTTCTACTGGACACATACACCCCTATAAATTAAATCGCAGAAGTTTATAAATTAACCATTCGTGTTTGTTATTAACGTGATTTATTTTTGTGCCCATTTCAATATGGATAAATTTTTATTTGGAAAACAATCTACTTCTCGGGCAGAAGATGATGAACCCTGCACAAGCAGTATTGCTAAGAAAAGAAAGATTGTGAATAGAAAATACTTCGAAGACTACATTCGTTATGGCTTTTATTGGTGCGGCGATGAAGCGGCTCCGAAACCATTATGTGTAATTTGCAACGAACAATTAACAAACGACTCAATGGTGCCCAGTAAACTAAATCGCCATCTAACTTCAAAACATCCGAATTGTGCTAAAAAGGATATATCATATTTTCAAAGGTTTTTGGCTCAAAATTTAAAACAAAAAAAATTTATGATGTCGACCGTATCTGTTTCCGATAAAGCATTAGAAGCTAGCTATTACATTGCAAGATTAATAGCTCGTGAAAAGAAACCTCATACTATTGGAGAAAAACTTATTAAACCAGCATGTATGGAAATTGTGCGAGTTATGCTTGGACCTAAAGAGGTTCAGGAAGTGAGTAAGGTTTCACTGTCAGCTGAAACTATTAAAAGACGTATTGGCAACATGTCAACAGATATTTTGAACACGCTTATTTTGAAATTGATCGCAGCTAACAATTTTGCTCTTCAAATTGACGAGTCAACGGATATTAAAAATCAAGCACAATTAATTGCAATTGTACGTTTTGTTGGCGAAGATTGCATAAAAGAAAATTTTTTATTTTGTAAAAAACTTTCCGAACGAACTACTGGAGAGGATATTTTTCGAGTAACTGATGATTTCTTCAAAATACATAATCTACAATGGAGTAACTGCATGAGTATTTGTACTGATGGCGCCGCAGCAATGACTGGTAACATAAAGGGTTTTGTTGCCTTTGTAAAACAACAAAATCCGGCAATACAATTTACACATTGCTGCATACATCGGGAAGTATTGATGGTGAAGAATTTACCAGAACAACTTTTAAAAACTATGAATGAATGCATCAAAATTATAAATTTTATTAAATTAAGAGCTTTAAATACAAGAATTTTCGAAATGCTTTGTGAAGAAATGGGTTCAGAACATAAATCTTTATTATTTTATACTGAAGTACGTTGGTTATCCCGAGGAAAAGTGTTGACTAGATTGTTTGAACTTCGCTGTGAAGTGCATCAGTTTTTACTAAATCAAAATATGCCCGAACTCGGTCAGCACTTCGAAGATAACAGTTGGATCGCCAAACTTGCATATATGGCTGACATTTTCGACCATCTTAATGAACTTAATAGAAAAATGCAAGGTCCGAATGAAAACTTATTAACCTGTTCCGACAAATTGCAAGGGTTCAAAAATAAACTGGAACTTTGGCAGAATGAACTAAGTAACAACTCTTTAGAAATGTTTCAAAGGGTTCATAATACAATAATTGAAAATAGGCAATTAATTATCGATCTGGCCCAATCCCATTTAACAACACTGGAAAATAAATTCGACTACTATTTTCATTCGATTAAAAGTGAAGAATATGATTGGATTCGCAATCCTTTTGCAACTAATGCAAAAAAATCTGTTGATGCATTTTCTCTTAAATTTAAAGAAGAGTTTATTGAACTGAGTAACGACGGGACGTTAAAACTTACTTTTGGAGAAGTTCCATTGAATGTTTTCTGGATTTCGGCTAAGAATGAATATCCTCAAATTTCAAAACAGGCTATTTCAATTTTAATCCCCTTTTCAACGACATATTCATGCGAACAAAGCTTTTCGACACTTCTTTTAATTAAAAATGATAAGCGGTCTTGCTTAAAAAATCTCGATCAAGAACTTCGAGTTGCACTATCAAATATCGAGCCCAATATAAAATACTTGTGATCCTTGAAACAAGCTCAAGTATCACATTAATTACCCTTTTTGCCTATTTTTTTGTATTATTGTAGTTTTGTAATTAATTATATATGTTATGTACATATAATACCGTAAATATGTAAAATAAAACGAATTAAAATATTAATTAATGTATTATTTTCTGATGTGTATACGTGTTGTTTTATTATATTTATACCTATTAAATTTGGTGTACCGTGAAAACCAGAAAAAGCTTTTGGTGTGCCACGAATAAAAAAACGTTGCGGAGCACTGGTCTAGGATTCAGGAGTTTACTGTTTGCCTGGGTGTGCACCGGAGAAGAAGACTAAATTATCCTTGAAGGAGTTGCTTGGAAAGGAATAAGATGGATGATTTCTTTAAGTCACAAACGGTCTTTTATTACTGAGGTGCCTCGAGTTTCGAATAATAATATCTATTTAAGACTCCTGATCTGTCTTAATAGATTTTTAGTACAATGATTAAGGTTTATCTGAAGAAGTCAAATGTTAGCCTTTTTTCTTTAAAACTATCGAACAACTAAGGCATTTAAGGGTTCTTTCTTTGCCTTATGCTTTTATTTTTTTCACAATCTTTCAATCTGATTGTTTGATTCTTATAAAGATTCTTCTTATTTCTGGTCTCCTTAATCGCTCTTCTTTTTATTTAACTTTTTTTCCTAATTAAAACTTCCTCAGCGGTAGTTGTTACAGGAATCATAACGGTAGACCTGCTGGGTGTTGTTTGTTTGCCTTTAATTTTAGCTAGTTTGTTTTCCTTATGACTTCTCTTTACCAGATCATAGAAACTCACAGCTACTTATGCAAATAGAAATTACCTTAACCATTCACTGTCTTATAAATTGGCAGTTTGGCTTCAATTCTTGAAAACATTTTCGACCAAATTGTAACATTAAATATACTGTTATCTTCAGCTGATCAATATTAAATTAGTTTAAAGTTAGTTGAAAGAATAATGTGATAATTGATATTTATGATAGAATAATAAATATATCAGAAATATAGTCTCAATATCTTTTTAAATTTTGTTGTAACTAAAAAATAGCAGATTTACAGGGTGCTTCAAAAAAATGTATACACACTTTGAACTTCCATAGAAAATTTATTTACCGTTCTACAAAGTTAAATTTCAGGAAAATAGAAAGCTGAAAGTCCAATGTAAATGAAACATAAATAACAAATGTTAATACTGTTCAAATTGGTGACCTGCAGCATCAATACAATTCACCGCTGATTCTGTACATCGTATCAAAACGTCCAATGAGATTTCTCTACACACTGCTTGAATCTCATTCCAAAGAATGTCTAGGTTACGTGGTTTACGTTTGTACACCTCATCTTTTACTGTGCCCCACAAGAAGAAATCCAGTGGTGTAAGGTCTGGAGAGCGTGCTGGAAACTCGATTGGCCCCCTGCGTCCTATCCACTGGCCCGACAAATTTTGATCCAGGTCACCAATTTGAACAGTATTAACATTTGTTATTTATGTTTCATTTACATTGGACTTTCAGCTTTCTATTTTCCTGAAATTTAACTTTGTAGAACGGTAAATAAATTTTCTATGGAAGTTCAAAGTGTGTATACATTTTTTTGAAGCACCCAGTATATGTATAATTGGAAATCCATATATATCTCGAAATAAACTCCTTAAACTTCTTTCTATTCTTAGGAATATATATATATATATATATATATATATATATATATATATATATATGTACATATGTATATATTATATTTATTTGATATTACATTTTACTTACTAGATAGTACACTGTTAGATTTATAGACGATTTATTTGTTATCAATTCAAGTAATATTGTTAATACAATATTAGTTCATTCTGTTTCTGTAAAGTGTATGCTATTCATTTAAAGGGGATATTTTCATACAAAATGACTCCACCCACCCTCCTTTCAGAAATTATAATTAATTCTCCATTTATACCATGAAGGGTCTATTATACATTTTTTACCATAATCACTCAACTAAAATGAACATTAATTAATTTATGTTTAAAAATCAAAATCCTTTTAACCAAATCACTTTTGAATCAATCATTATATATAAAATAAATACCTAAATAAAGGCTATAATTAATTCTTTTAATGGTTCTACTATTTATGTCTAAGCTAGCTAGGCTATTTATTTATTTATTTTAAATTTTTTAAATCTTTAAGTTCGTTTAATTCAATATAATTTAAATGGGTTAGGATTCATATTGAACATTATTTTATGTTGGTTTTTCTAATTACAATAATTACTTTCGATTTGTTTTGGAGATTAATAAATTTGTAATTTTTATTTTAAATTATTTATTGGCTAATTTAAATAACATCTACAAAAATTGATTGAAATATCTTCTTTATCATTTTAATGAAATAGTGGACAATAATACTAATATATATTTATTTATAAAATGATGAATGAAAATGAACTGGTTGATCTATTCTTAACTTCTTTTCCTTTTTCTTTTTGAATAATTTAAAAAGAGAATAAAAATAAAAGAGTGTAATGGAGAAAATAGAAGGACGCAAAGAAAAGGACATAAATGCTGGAAACAATTTCAAAATATAGGGAATCGATTCTATTTGCATCCATTAACATTAAATAAACCTTTAAAATATATATTACCCGGTAAAAGAGGAAGAAGAAAGGAAGGAACAAGTGTGGGTGTATTAATAAAGTAGCACTCCCAATTTATTAGATTCTAAATAAAACAAGACTTGATTATAATATTGCACTAAAAATAGAAACTATAAAATGTATGAGTAGGTTAGAATTCAAGGAATTTTGAGGTTTAATTTTTGAAACTATTGTAATAATTTAAGAAATAATTGATCAATATCACTTTGTTAGTTTTTTTAGACAAGTTGTTTTAGTTCTCCAATAGAACCTCTAATGTTTTTTCATAGTTCAAGTACCAATTACTACTAATTAATTTAAAATATGAAATTGAAATAAAACATTTTTTTTTATTATTATTGGTAAATAATTAAATTAAAATATTAAATTTGTCTATTAATCGATAAAAATAGATGAGATATATTTATTTTTGTTTAAAAGATTTTACCACCATACTAATGATCATTCTTATATATATATATATGCATATATATGGTAAACGTACAAGTGGTGGACCGCATTAAGTGAAATTTTTATAATAAAAGTCAGAATAAAACAACAAAGCACGTGCTAACATATTAAATAACTATTTTTAATTATCACTATACCACAAACATTCGGTTAAAGTATATTTAAATATATTTTTTAATTTTTTTCTAAACGTACTTTTGAAGTGAAACTTCTTTAGCGGCGTCCTGACATTTGGTTGAGAATGGAGAGTGAATTGAAAAATTGAAATTTCGTAACGCAAGAGAGAAAGAAGATATAGGTATAACGAGTGAGAATGAGATAGCCTCTATCTGCGTCTCCCTTTTGTGCTGTCTTTCGTTCTAATCCCCACTCTAGGTCCAAAGTCCATGACGCGCATGCGCGCTAGTTAAGTCATATATAATTAGCTGGAGTGTCTCCACTCGACTATCTCGCAATTTGAATTGGATTAAATAACATAATATATTATATTTAAATTAAATTTAATTAATTATAAATTATAAATAATAAATAATAAATATTAAACCAGCGCATGTTTGGCTTTTTGTTGATGGCACCACGTTACGTGTTGGCGCGTGAGATTTGCAGTGTTAAAAAATTAATTCTGGTAATTTTAGCGAATCAATCAAGCTGAAATTCTATATATAGCAGTTTTATACAATTATTAATCATGTGAAAAATTATCAAACATATATCTTTATTTTTACGGTCACTTTAGAGGAAAAAAAATCAAAACGTTGTAGGTAATGACCCTCTTACGGTTGACCTACATTTCTCAAAAGTTGATAGAAAACTATGAATTTTGAATAATGTCCATGTACCAAATTTCATCATTCTAGCTCAAACCGTTTTTGCGTAATCTTGCCTACATACATACACACACACACATATACACACACATACACACACACACACACACACACACACACACACATACAGACATTTTTCTCAACCTTAGTGAAAATGATTCAGGAACCTTCAAAACATATAAAAACATCAAAATCTCAACATCGAAAATTTTCGTGATCGCAATACTATCTCTGGCGAGATAGTAAAAATTGATATTTATATATATATATATATATATCGCGAAATAATTAAAATTCTCAAGTCAAATATACAGCGTGCACGCATACCGACGCATGTAATTGTGTGTGTGAACATGGTCGGCGATTCACACGCCAACACATACAGTTATGTGCGTCGATGACCATTCACGTTATTTATCCGAATCTCAACATTACTTTAACACTACTAAATCGATTTAAAATTATTATTGCATTTAAAACTGCTTTTCTCTACTCCACAGATTTCACTATGCCGAAAAAAAATAACGACCAAAATTTAGACGATATTATTTATTTCATACACCGTTCACTACTGGTTTATAGCCACACAGGTGCTAATGCACTTGAACGAGGCGAAGATAAAATCCCTCTAATTCTCGGGGGAGATTTTAATGTAAATTTTGGATCTGATGATTCGTTGCCGTTGATCAACTTTCTTCAAGAAACATTTGGTCTGCTTATAAATAACGATCCCAAGGAATCAACAACAAAATCTGGAACTACAATAGATGCTGTTTTTACACGTTATATAGAAAATATCGAATCACGAACATATATATCTTATTTTAGTTATCACATGCCATTAATATCAGTATTACCAATTGAAGCACCAACCGACAATAGTACAGGCAATGTAGATATGATGATAGAGTAGATAATAATAATAATAAAGCGAATATTTGTTACGAAAATTTTATACTGTTATATGTCTTTCGAAATGATCCCTTTATTTTTCTCTATTTCTCTCTCACTCACACTCTCAACTAAAATTTATCTTATTCTCTAGATTCTAAGAAGTTTCACTTCCGCCACGTGTACGATGCTGCACATTTTGCTTTTTTTTGTTCTAGTAGTGACCATCTGAAAATCTGAAGTTTTAGTAGTTGACTATATCAACCTAAAATGGGTATAAAATAAATAAATGGAATAAAATGCACTAAGGATTGGATTTATTAATATTATATATATATATATATATATATATATATACTGTATATATAATTTCTTATAATTTATTTTAATTCTTTATATTTACAATTTATATAGGAAATTAATTAACATTTCTTGTTTTGCTAATTGCTCGAGTTGCCTACTACGCTCTTCCAATTGTAATCATTTCGACAATTTCATAAATCTCCTGTATTCTCCATCGATGAAATTGTAGCTTCTTCAGTAAATTGTATGATTTTCGGGATTTTTAGTCTCTCATATAAAAAAAATATGATGAATAGTGAAAAGTACCAGTCCATATTGGTAGAAAGAATGATATCAGTAAATAAGGCAGTGCCCAAACGGAGAGTGAATTTTCCAACAGGATTTTCCTGCCATACTTCGAAAAAAATGGTCAAATCTTTTTCGGAAAACCATATCACCATATTAGATTGGTCAGGGAATTCACCAGACATCAACCCAATAAAGAATCTGTGGACAATTTGCAAGAATCGATTGTTTACATTGGATTGTACCACAGTGAAAACATTAAAAACCGCAATTATCACTATATGGTTTTGAGATGAAAGGATGCTTACAATCAGCAAAAAACTTGTGGATACAATGCCAAAGAGGTTCAAACTCTTAATTGAGGCCAAGGGAAGCCACTTAAAATATTAATCGGAATACGTAGCATCAGGGATCTGCCAGTTGAGATAGTTCTTCATTCTCTCGCGAAGGATCCTGAGCATTATCTTACTAGTGTGTGGAATCAGTGCTATAAGACGATAGTTGTCGCATTTGTCTTTAGGTCCCTTCTTGTGGACTGGAACGAAAACCGACCGAGTCCAGTCAACGGACCAGAGACCAATATCCTATTGCAGATGTCATGCATTCTCTGTAGACCTATCTCTCCCATACCCTTCAGGACTTCTGCCGTGATCTGGTCATTTCCAGGCGATTTACAGTTTTTCATAGAATGCACTACCCACCTCCGATCTAAGAAAAGAAGGCTCATTCTCAAAAGAAGCGAAGGCAACATTGGGTGTCGCATCTCCACGATAAAGGTCTTCACAATAATGCCTCCACATCTCAGATACCTCCACATCAGATTAATATTAATAAATAACAACAAATAAGAGTATTAATAAATATTTGAAATTTTAAAAAGTCAATTATATTTTTTTCAAGATTCATCTATATAAGAGGTGTGTTCGAAAATTAAGGAGACTTTGTATTTTTAAGAAAAAATATTTATTTATTTATCAATATTTATGTTGTCCCCTTCAAAGTAATCTCCCTCAGATACAATACACTTATGCCAACGGTTTTTCCAATCCTCAAAGCATTTCTCATAAGCACTTTTCGGTATAGCCTTGAGCTCTTCCAGCGATGCAGTCTTTATCTCATCAGTCGTTACAAATCTCCGTCCTTTCATAGGTCTCTTTAGTTTTGGGAACAAGAAAAAGTCACATGGGGCCAAATCCGGTGAATATGGCGCCTGAGACATGATTGTGGTGTTATTTTTGGCCAAAAAATCTCTCACAAGCAAAGATGAGTGAGCGCAGGGGCATTATCGTGATGCAAAAGCCATGAATTGTTTTTCCACAATTCTGGACGTTTTCTTCGTATTGCTTCTCGTAAACGGCGTATAACTTCAAGATAATACTGTTTATTGACTGTACGACCATATGGAACTCCTGATGCACCACGCCATGGTAATCGAAGAAAACAGTGAGCAAAAGCGTCCAGAGCGAGGCTCGTCATAGGTATCTTCCCGGTCATCTTGGAAGAGTTTGTACCACTTGTAAACCTTTTTTTTACTCAGAACAGTTTCACCGTATGCCACTGTCAACATTTCAAGTGTTTCGGAGCACTTTATTTTATTTTTTACACAAAATTTGATGCAAATCCTCTGATCCATATTCGATAGCAAAAAATCGCCGAGCACGCAAAACTCTTATAACATTTACGCCCCTCACAACTAAACAAAAAATGCTATAGACTTGAAACTTGGTACAGATGTTCGGGAAGAATGTACCAACATGACAAAACAAAAAAATCGATAATCGAAAGTACGTTGCCCTTGAAATTTGAAAAGTCACCTTACTTTTCGAACACACCTCGTACATATGACTATTGTTCATATATGAGATGAAATATTTATTTTTCTGGAAATCCCGATTATATTAATATCAAATGCTTTATCAAAAATTCATTGATAAAATGGCCAAACTTAATCCAAAGAAAGGATATTTTTGGAGAAGTAATATTTTATGAGAAGCAAGGTAAGCTTTTCAATCTCAAAGTTCAGTGTAAGCAAATTCACTGGGTTAAATTACTGAGTCCAATATGATCTTGATCTATTAACTTGTAAAATTTTTTTAAAAATTACCAAACAATATCCATTTCTGTTAATTTGACCTTGAAATTGTAAAGTTTATTAATAACACCTTGATCTATTAATATTTTTATTTTTAATATATTATTTTGTCTATATTTATGTTGTTTCAATGACGATCATTCATAAATTTATTTATACCTTTACTGAAAAATAAACCCTTACTCCGGAAATATTATATAAATAAACTTTTAAGTGTTTGTAGTTGGCCTCATTCTCTATTAACATTCTTTGAAAACTAATAATTTTTTCTATATATATATAATATAACAAACAATACATTCCAATAAAACGAAAATAAATTATTTTTTATCATAACACATTATTAGATATTTTTATTTTTATCATCTATAACATAGTTTATTATAATAGTATTAAATATTATTCAAATGTTTTATTATATTAATTAACTGTATGTTTTATATAATCTTTAATCATATGAAAAATTATCAAATATATATCTTTATTTTTACGGTCACTTTAGAGGATAAAAAAATCAAAACGTTGTAGGTAATGACCCACTTCAAGATGAGCTACATTTCTCAAAAGTTAATAGAAAACTACGAATTTTGAATAATGCCCGTATACCAAATTTCATGATTCTAGCTAAAACCATTTTTTCGTAATCTTGTCTACACACTCACATAAGAGAGAGACAAAGCGGGAGAGACATTTTTCTCAACCTTAGTGACCTTCAAAACGTATAAAAACATCAAAATCTTGACATCGAAAATTTTCGTGATCGCAATACCATCTCTGGCGAGATAGTAATAATGGTCATCATAATATTTTCATAATAAATTTAAGTGAATAATTTCCATATATTGTTTATAAAATTCAAAACAAACAAGTGAGCTTCATAAATTTCAAATTCTTTTACTTTTATGATAATATAATTTCCATATTTTGTAAGAATGCATTTTGGATAATTTATATGGATTACGACTTTCCATTTTTAACCTAGATTTAAGTATAAAATATTTCTTATCTATTTTTTTCTTCTTTTTTTTGTTTTTTTTTTAAATTAGAAAATTCAACTATACATATAACATAAAGTTAAAATGAATTCTTATGTTTTATATGATTCTTATCGCCTTAAAAAGTATAACATTTTAGAGAGTCGTTCATTTTTAGTCATTCTTTATGTAAAAAAATGAATATAGAAAAAAATTCTAAATTTAAATATAATATTTATTTAAGAATTTGAATATTTACTGAACAAGAAAAGAATTTTGATTATGATACGTTATAAATTTAAATCATTTTTATAACTACACATACCTATTTAAATTTTATAAATTAATATATTTTTTATATTATGTTTTTATAATAGTAATATCATTATCATATTTAATATAGTATTAATATAGATTTCACATATTGATGTTGCCAAAAATTTTTGTGATCGCAATACTATTTCTGGCGAGATATTAAATATAAATGAAATAATAAATGTATTAAATTCTTTTTAACTTTTCGTTCCTGGATTTTCAGATACATTTTGATTGATTTTATATTAGTTACATTAAATTAATCATATTTATTTGACTTATTTTGATTATTTTTAGGCCTTTTTATTACTATTAAAAATTGTTTTGATCACAAATATTATTTTTCAATCTTTTGCGTTTCAATTTCTTTGCGTTTTAGAGCTCTCACACTGGTTCACTAATATATAATTAATTTACTGATTAAATTAAAATATATTTTTAAAAGAAATTAATGTTATATGCAATATACTGATTGAAACAAAATGGATGAAAACCTTTTACTACGTTCAATCAAATACTATGTACCACTCGGGGGTACAGGGGGCGGAGCCCCCGTCTAGGTGTGAAGAGCGCCGAACAATATAAACAGGCTCCATTTTCATAGTAAATTCTCGCAGCATATTTATAGCAAAAATGAACTAATTAGTTAATCATTATTTATTTTTTAAATTAAAGATTTGTTTATACGAAACATCTCTTGTATGATCGTTTATAAATTTTTAATAATTTGATTTTATAAAATATAATTAAAAAATATGAATATAAATTGTTTTTTTTAATGGTGTCAAAGATTTATTATTTATTGACATAAAAAAACTTGATTAACATTAAAATATGAATTTTGAAGAATAAGATGTTTTAGCAGTGTAATTTTTTTAAAAAGGATATTAATCAATAATTTGTTATTGTATTATTTTTTTTTTGAACAAAAAAAAAAATAAAAATAAAAATTGACAAATGATAAGAATAAATTATTTACATTACTTTTTTTTTAGTAAACTTGATTATAAACCTGTTGACAATGGTTATTTGATTATTAATTATGTTGTGTTATTATTATATGTAGTAAAATAATTTACTTTATAATAATTTTATTAATACAAAATATATATTTTATTTTATTTATTATGAATTTTTTTAACAAGTTTATTTTATTTTTTTAATTCAAATTCACAATATTTTCATATTGAAACGACTATATTTATAAAAAAAATAAAATAAAAGAAAATCTTAAATTATTATACTAGCAAAAATTGTATATATAGATATTTGTATATTTTTGAGATATTAAACCGCTCGATGGATTTTTTTGAAATTCATACCATAGATAATATTTATAAAGAAAAATCAATCTGTATTGGTTTCAGCCTCTAGAAAAATCAACATTTTTAGTATTTTCTTAATTTAATATAGTAGTATACTGTTATTTTGTTTTGAATTATTGATAACTTGGCCATCTTTAAAAATTTTCTCTCTAATATAATTTTCTAAAGTAAATATTTATTATCTATCTCAAAATAATTTTTCTAAAATTTTTATCCAAATGAATAAATAAGGATTAAATGATTTCACTTTTAATGGTTAGTAAATTCTGCTTAGTCACTAAATAAAATTCATTACTTTTAAGAAATCTAATTAGAATATGTGTGTCACTTTAATAATGATTTATTATAAAACTGTTTAATTTTTTATTCTATGATTCATTTAGATTTGAGACATTCAACCATTTAATAATTAATATTATTCTTTCATTCTTGGTTTATTATTAATCGATATTATTTTTAATATTTTGTAGATGTTTACGTTGATATAAAGGTATATTTAATATATAAAAATAATTTAACATAATTGGTATTTTTTTATATTTTATAGAAAATTTTATTATTTTAACTATAAACGTGCAGAAGCGAGATTGAATAATTTTTCATGAGTAAAATAAATGATTTTGAGACCTTCAAAACGTATAAAAACATCAAAATCTCAACATCGAAAATTTTCGTGATCGCAAAGGAAAAAAAATTATAATAAAAGACGAATGTATGTACTCTTGTATTTTATATTTATTACGACTATTTCAGTTAACAAAGATTTCGGTATCTCTCTCTGTAAGCGCAAAGCCCACCCAGATTTGAGGTGGTCACACACAATCCTTGGAGTCAAAACCCAAACCAAATAACTTCAGCCACAATTTTGAATGAGAGTTCGAATCAAGTTCTCGCTGAAAATCCACAAAGGTCTCATAAACCCTCCTCTTAGATCTAGAGAGAATAATATTAACAACATTGTTGAATGTGAATAATTTGTCTAAGCAACCTCTACGAAAACCAGATTGAATCTTCTCCCATCAGTCAACAAAGTTAATTCTCCAGACGTATAAGCAGTATCTGTGTAAAGATCTTTGTTATACAATTAATCAAGGTTATAAGTCGGTAATTAATAGGGTCTGCTTTCTTCCCTCGCTTATGGACCATAATCAGTTGTACTTCATCTCAACTACGGGACACAGAACCAGTTTAAAAAATTCTGTTAAATTCGGGGGCAAATTCTTAAAAAAATTCATATGGAATATTATCATAACCGGGAGTCAAACCAAGGGCTAAAGACATGACTGAACTGAACCATCACAGAGTCTGTGTCAACAGGTGGATAAGCAATATGCAGCCAATCAGACCCAAGTTGCACAGTCATTGGATCAGGAGCACCACGCCTCAACCCACCAACCCGCCAGAAGGTGCCCGTGTCTCGACAATTACATTACCAATACCATTAACCATATTATGTAAGTGGGCTTTCTTCTTATTTTAGTAATAGGCGATAGGAATTTTTAAGGTGCAAATTTTAGTTTCTGAATTCTTCGGGAAGTTATTATAACAACTTTTAAGAGTCTTTATTCCCGCCCTACCTTCAGAGTCAAACCAACTTTTTTTAGCACTCCGATTGAAACGCTGAATAGGTCTTGTAGTACACAAAGCCCCAACAAATCAGAACTTTCTTCAATTGCCAAAATCAGAGCATCATAAATCCGATCTCATCGGATGCATCCCGTGGTAGTTGACATCGGTCGGAACAGTTCATCAATGCTATCGCTTTCGAAGGATCCTATCTCATACGTCTTGAGAGGACATAGCGACCATAAACAATTATAATAAAATTCAATAATTTTGATTTTAAAACAATTTTTAAAAAAAATATTCAATTTAAAAAAGACAAAAATTTAAAACATCTCGTTTATATCATTTGTCTAAAAAATCATATTTTAATTTTTTTATTATCCATTGATAAAATTTATATATTATTACTAGCTGATCAGAGCGCCTTCCAGGCGCTCTTCACATCTAGACGGGGGCTCCGCCCCCTGTACCCCCGAGTGTAGTATTTGGTTGAAAGTCTGTATGTAAAAGGTTTTCATCCATTTTGTTTCAATCAGTATAAGTAGATAAGACATATATTTGTTTTCTTAGAAAATATATATTTTAATTTAATCAGTAAATTAATTATATATTATTATTGCATATGTTATATTTATCTAACTCTGTGTCTATACAGTTTTCGAAAGTTCTTAGCCGCAGAATCCACTTTTCTCTAAGAGTCCCTATCCTGAGCTACAACCAAATCCTACCCTGTCCCATATTATTAATTTCGTAATTTGATTCTAAAATATTATTAAAATAAATATTTTTTATTCATAAAACTAACTTATACTTACATCTCAAAAACAGCCTTTCTGGGAAATTGCAAAATGTGTTTTTTTTTTTTTATAAATAATGATCGTGCAAATTACACTAAAAATTAAAAAAATTATTAGCTATAATAAACTATTATTGGCTATAAATTAATTATAATTAATTAAATTAATAAAAATAATTTAAAGATACAACTCGTTGAGAAATGAACTTATAATTAACATTAATAAAAATAATTTAAAGTTACAACTCGTTGAGAAATGAACTTATAATTAACATTTCCTTTAAAACTGTTTAAAACCCCAGAGTGGACGCTGACAATTTGGGTTTTTCCTGGTAAGACTGTCCCCCCCCCTGGTTTTTCCCAATAACAAAGTGAAAGAAAATTCCCTTATGTTGCCTCCCCTTCCGACCCCCTAAGAGGGGTTATTTTAAAGGAACAATCGGAAAATAATTTTAAATGAATGAATAAATGAAAATTCAAATTTTATATATAGTTTTTTATATATGTTTATTTATTCACAAAAAATTAATTAAATTGTAATTTAAATTCTTATAGTTTTATTAAATAAATCATTTTTAGTTATAATTTTATATAAGCATTTTTTAATTGAACCTATTCAATCTTGTCATTCCCTAATCAGCATACGCGGTTTCAATAACCCTTTTAATTATTCTAAATTCAATCTTTAATTAAATCTAATTTAACACACAACAATTCCGTCTCATTATTGTAATACAAAGTTAGAAATATTAAGTTAATATAATTAATATTATTTATTTATTAATACCAATTAATAATATTAATTACTTATAAATAATTCATAATAATAATAAATTGTGATACCAACTTATAGGAATATTAAAATAATATAATTATTATTTTACATATATATGAATATAATATAAATATTTTTAATTTTATTTTAAGAATAGATATATATCTAAAAGGCGGTAACTGTGAGGTCACATATATACATTTAAATATAAAAAAACTAATGAAGATGATTTTTTCCAGATATGTGATCAATAAAACTAAATAACTTAAGAGTATAACTAATGGTTTTCAATTTATAAAATCTAATTTAACACACAACAATTCCGTCTCATTATTGTATTGTAATATAAAGTTAGAAATATTAAGTTTAAAAAAAATTTAAAATATTTGAATTTTGAAAATTATATGTAGCGCCATCTGTCGATAGTTTTGTGACGCTACAGATTTTTAGCAATATATTACTAATTAAATTAATTTTGGATAAATTAATTTTGGATTTAACTACACTAAAACCTTCCTTGGTATGCCCACAACAATTCCTGAAAGTTTCACCGTAATCGGACGGGTAGTTTTTGAGTCTATAGACAGACAGACAGACAGACACACAGACATTGCCTTTTATATATATATATAGATAGATAGATAGATAGATAGATAGATATATTATAGAAAAGAAGAACTATTCAAATAAATAAATAAAAATTCAAGATCAAAATATGATCTAAATATTTTATTAATTAAAATGAAAACTTTTAGAATAAATTATTTAATTGGAATGATATTTGAATATTAGAATTTAAAATACAAAGTTAAATATTATAATATCTTTGATTGGGAATTGCTAGAGAAATTTATATTCATTGTGTAAAATGAGTCCGCCTGGTCAGTGGGCCACGCTAGGCTCTTGAATGAACAACACGGAGAATTATATAAACTTTAAAAAATTAATTTCTGCTGTTATTGATTAGATATTAATAAAATTTATAGCCTAAGAGGTATATAAGAATATTGTGATGTAATTTCATAGAAATCGGTTCATGCAATTTAGAGTCTATAACATCCTTATTTTCCTGACAGACAGACATGAAAAATTCTAAAGTCACATTTGGATTCTAGAGGTCACATGAAACGCGAAGATATGCAAAAAAATTTAAATTCTGAGCAATGTGCAGACAAAAACCCTTTTTTATATATATAGATAATAATAAAAATAAATTAGATTGAAATGAAATGTGTCAAGATTTAACATTTCAATTCATTCATGTTCACAATTGATTCATATTAAAAATTAATATCAGAAGTGAATTATGAATAAAATCATATAGTCTCAAGATATTGAATGAAAACAAATAAAAAAAATTAAAAACTATATTTGAGGAAAAATTGTTAATAAATTCAAGAATATAAGACTTAGGACTACGTCCTATTCATACGTGGCACTAACATAGTTATTTTTTATTATTTGACATCCAATTATATTTTGTTGTCTGCCAGGAGGCAATAATACATTTTAATCAAATCAATAAATTAATTATTTTGGGGAGGGAAGGGAAAGAAAATCATTGGATATGTGATGATCAGGAAAATTAAACAGGGAAGGAGTGATGTATGCTATACTGAATTATTGAGAAAATTGCCGATTAATATGTAATGTTAAATTCCATCAGAGCACCATCGTCGGGGGGGGGGGGGGGACTTATTTTATCGACTCTCTAATCTCTAACTCTCTTGTCACTCTCATTGTCCTTGAATGTCTAAAAGTTTTTTGGCCTTGGGATGTGGGTGATTAAGAAGTTTGTATAAGTATAACGCAGAATGAATTTTTTTATTTCACTATAATTTTTCTCTCCGAATTAGTATTATACTGAATTCCGAGGTTCGTATGAATTAGAATATTAGGGGCATACCAAGGAGCACATACGATTGATCTTAATACTTTGTTTTGGAACCGCACTATTTGGTCTGTGTCTAGCGGCCCCACATACTATAGGTCCAAATTGGCTTCAGGATTATTTTGGTTCAGTAGTTTGTTGTCAGTTCTGATTTTTGTCGGAAGAGCTGGTATAATTTGTTCAGATTAAGACTTTTTTTTGGAAAGGGGGCGCTTGGCCAAATAGATTTGGAAATCACTGGTCTAGAGGTCTATAGCAGAGGTTCTTAAACTTATGTACTCCGCGAACCCCCACTTGAAAAAATTTTTTTTGACGGACCCCATCCCAACTTTAGGTACTTTACGTCATTTTATTAGTTAATTTCTGGCTTGCGATCTCATAAGAACAAGGATATATGATGAATATTTCTAACAGTGATTGGTGAATAATGATTTTTTTGCATATTGTAGAACACATTTTATTAGAAATTATAATATTGAAGAAAGAAAATTCAGCTAAATATGAAGATGGAAACGGTAGCATTAGTTTTCTTTCACATTTCGTTGAATTTGGGTATTTGATCTCTGTTTCCTCACAAAGCCATGCCATCGCTCCTTTTATATTAAATAAAGTTTTAACTGACTCATCATTTTCTTGTGCACCTGTACAATGGCTTTGCGGACCCCCAGGGGTCCGCGGACCACAGTTTAAGAACCTCTGGTCTATAGGATTTATTTTAACCTCGACCCTTTTAATTAATTTACAAACAAGTCCGTCACGGGTTACCCTGCCAAGACTCTAACATTTTGGTATAATTAGTGACATAATGAATATAAATAGATAGAGGTTTGAAAGGTGTGAAGCCAGATTTTTCAACTTGAAATTTTTTTTTTATTATAAATAATAAATAAATAGGTAATTTCTAAATTAATTTGATTTTTTTAAAAACAATAGAAATCATAAACTAAAAATAAACTATTTTATTTCTAAATTACTAGAAAACAGTGTTAGGGTTTAGGTTTAAATTTGAGATATTAAATATTTATAAGTTTACTTAATCTTATAAACTGAGATCTGGTTAAAGATTACTCCGTTTTATTCAATATGTTTGTCCTAGATACGAAAGGGCGGTTGCCGCACCTGTCTCCCACTCTCTCTTTCTCTCTTTTGATTGTTTCCATTAATGAATGATTCATTTAATTACTTTGAGGCAATCCTCCTTAATTGAAGAATAGGATTTGATGATAGGAGGCAGTGAAAGAGAGAGAGGTGGGGGAGATCGAAGACAAAGATGAGTAAAGAATTTGGAATGGGAAATGAATAAAGAAAATTTCACATACAATTTCATTATTAAAGAGAAAATCGAAACGCAGTTATATGAAGGTTTCTGTTTTCATGAAAGTTTTTGAAAAAATCTGGTGTGTCTTCTCTCCACTATCTCGAAAATTTGAATTAGATTAATTAATAAATTAATTCCGGTACGTTCAGCTGAAATTCTATATATAGCAGTTTTATACAAATTTTAATCATGTGAAAAACTATCAAACATATATCTTTATTTTTACGGTCAGTTTAGAGCAGGGATGTCCAACCTTTTAATTTAATGGGCCACATCGCAAACTTAAATATTTAACTGGGCCGCAAAATTACCAGAATATGTTAAGCCTAGCTAGTGAATGTCTCAAAACTTATGGAGATTTTTGGGGATAGAGGTGGTTTTTTGATTTTGAATGTTGCCCAGCCTTTTTTTTATAGCCTCGAAGTTATAGGTCGCTTGCCGGACTGTGAATTCTTTAAAATTTAACTCCAAAATGGGTCGATAGTGGGCCGCATCAAAACTTTGAGTAGGCCGCAACGCGGCCCGCGGGCCGCGAGTTGGACATCCCTGGTTTAGAGGAAAAAAAAATCAAAACCTGTATGAGCTACATTTCTCAAAAAAGAAAAACTACAAATTTTGAATAATGCCCGTGTACCAAATTTCATTATTCTAGTTCAAACCGCTTTAGCGTAATCTTGTCTACATTCACACACACACATACACACGCACGCACACACAGACTTTTTTCTCAGCCTTAGAGAAAATGACGGAGGGACCTTCAAAAGGTATAAAAACATCAAAATCTCGATATTGAAAATTTTCATGATCGCAATACTACCTCTGGCGAGATAGTAAAAAGAGGGTTGAGATAGAGGGGTGTTTAGTAAAATAATAATCTAGATATAAGAATCTGAAAAGATAAAGAAAAAAAAAGATGGAAATAGAAATAATCATTCAACCCCTTTCTAAACATTATCATTTCACCCTTCCTTTCAATATTATTTTCCTTCCCATCCCATTAAAAAATATTTCCAGTGAAATATACAAGAAAAATAATGTTATCAATGAAAATACTTCTTGTGTGAAATTCCCCCGTCTGTCGAAATGGCTTTGGGAGAGAGAATAATGATATTAATAAATATAAAACGGCATTCTCTGAGTGGGAAAAAGGAATTTTTTTTTAAAGCAAACCACTCCACTTCACACCATTTTCATATGATTTAATTTTTTTTCGGAAAACCACGCAAAAGCATTGGTACTTAAGTTAGAAATGAATAGGAATAAATTTAGAATTTATGGTATATTTAAAAAATATTTATCTTTATTCAAAGTTTCCTCTGACTATATCAATTCACTTATTTATATTTTTTTTTATTTTCCAAATAATTATTTAATATAAACCCTCGGTCAGGGAAATAATAAAATGTCCCACAATATATTCATAAATACCTAATTAATTTTTTACATGTGATTGGGAAAAAAAAGCAAATGATGGGAGAAAGGGGAAAGTAAAATAAAAATTCGATTAGGCTTGAAAGGAATGAAAAGAACAAGAAGAAATAAGGATATTAATTTTATTAAGTTTAATTAATCAATACGAATAAAATGCTTGGTAGTCCGGCGAACTTAAGGAGATCCCCAAGTTCAATTTGTATCGTGATTAAATAATAAACAGTTCTAAATGCGAAAGAAGGTTAAAATCCAATTCAAAAAAAAGAATACATAATTTAAGATTAGAATAAAGATATACTATTATTATTAATAGCATAGTTAATGATTACTAATCATCAAACTTATTTTTTCTTATCAATATCATGATAACTAAATAAATGTTTGAGAGAATCAATTAACTTCTTTTTATAAATCAATACTATTTTATGTATAATGTTGTAATTATTCGTTTTTAGTTTCTTTATCAAATTCACACTCATTTTTGCAAATGTTTAATGTTAATTGTTTATATATAAATTGAAAATAGGAGAACCATTTGGAAATTAATCGGCCTGTAATCAAATGGAGTGAGATAAAAATGAAGATAGTTCAAAATCAATATTTAATGTAATAATGTATAAAATACAGTATTACTCGTCACGATTCATATATTTATTAATAAAACAGTTGCTCTTTCATCATTCACCTCCCATCTTGGAAAAATATAATGTTTAGAATTTTCATTGGGAAAATTTACATAAAAGTGACTAAAGAAAATTTTCACGTTAAATTCGAATATATATATAACTTATAAATTTCAAATTAAAACTAAATCTAAAAAAATATTTATCTAAATTTAGCTTTTCCCGTTTTAAATTTATTCTTGAATAATAAACATTTTATTTATTTTAAAAATATTTTCTTCTCTATTCATAGAACAAGACCAATCGAAAGAAAATAATTAGAAAATTATCTTTAATGTTGATTTTCTAATTAGTGAAGAAAATATGCTAAAATTTAATTGTTGTTTTTGATAACATTTTACTATATTATTATTATTATTATTAGTGTTATTATATTCATTTTATAAAAGATATAAAAATTCAAATATGTTTTATCTACATATAAAATGTATTCTTTATCTATTATAATATTGTGAAAGGAAAAACTTCAAAAAAATCTAATAGTTCAAAGAAATCATCAAATATTTTTGATTAGCAAAATTAATTTTTTTTTAATATTTTTGGTGGTAATTTCATTGCCAATTTTATTTATAATTTAGTTAATTTTAATATGTAAGTAAACAAAGTTTGAATGATGAAACAATTTGGTTGCCTATTATTAGGGGAACACTTTAATAAATATTATAACAAAAATATCTTTTTAATAATAGAATAGAAATGGGGTAAACCTTTCTTTTACTTTGATGAGTGAAATATTATCATAATAATACTTATACATAAATAAATATAAAATAACTAAATAATTGTGTTTAAAACAAATTATTCTTATTCACACACATTTGAATAAAAGTATTTAGTTTTTTTATTATTTTATTATAGAAATTTTAAGGGCAAAATTTTATTATTCATTTTTTATATAATTACAATTGATTTATCACATTAAATTTTCTAATAGATACCTTTCGATTGCGTTATATTATTTTTTACACTGAATTATTTTAAAATAAATAATAATATTTATTTAAAAACCCATGCTTACTTGACATTACTGGGGGTTACAAGAATTCACTAAAATATCTCTTAAAAATATTTAATTAATTTAATCATTTGATTATTCTAAATAAATCCCTTAAAAATAATAATAAAATGATCAATTATGATAAATTCTTTCTTTGGGCTATTTTTAATTTTTAATGCTATTTTTAGTCATTGTAAAAATGAAATTAATAAATTAAATTCGTTACACTGAAAATATATGCCAAGGCCATCATAACCTCATGATTATAATTTATCTTACATATCCAATTAAATACTAATTATATATGTGAAAATGCAAATAATTATGTTACATTAATTTAAAGAGACAAATAAATTATAATTGTGTGTTGATGAGTTTCAATTTTCTATGAAATTTTCCTTCTTATTTATAAACATTTGATATATTCATTACTTAGACATAGTATAGTATTGATTGAAAATGTGACTAATTCCCTAATTTATGAGTTTTTTATCTATAGATTATCATTTAACAACTTCACTATGCTTCTAAATATTAAATGAAGTGATTAATTGATTGAATATAACCCGATAATAAATAATTATTTGTATTATTTAAAACATGTACTTTTAATTTTAAATCAAATAAGCTGGAGTATCTCCACTCGATTAAATCGCAATTTGAATTGGATTAAACAACATATATTATATTTAAATTAAATTTAATTAAAATTAAATTATAAATTAAAATTAATATATAATATTTATTAAACCAGCGCGTGTTTGGCTCTTTATTGATGGCACCACATCACGTGTTGGCGCGTGATTTGCAGTGTTAAAAAATTAATTCCGGTACTTTCAGTGATTTAATCAAGCTGAAATATATATAGCACAGTCTAATTCAATTTTTACATATAACATAAAAACTATCAAACATATTATTATATCTTTATTATTTTGGTCACTTTAGAGGAAAAAAAAACATAAACGTTGTAGGTAATGACCCTCTTCCGGTTGAGCTACATTTCTCAAAAGTTGATAGATAACTACGAATTTTGAATCCGTATACCAAATTTCATTATTCTAGTTTAAACTGTTTTTGTGTAATCTTGTCTACATACACACATAAATACACACACACACACAGACAGACATTTTTCTCAACCTTAATGAAAATGACTCAGGGACCTTCAAAACGTATAAAAACATCAAATTACACACAACACAAAAAACATATAATATATTTAAATTAAATTTAATTAATTAAATTAAAAAATAAAATTAATAAATAATTTTTATCAAACCAGTGCTCTTTATTGATGGCAACATGTCACGTGCTAGCGCGTGATTGCCAGTCAATATGTTAAAAAATTCCGGTACTTTCAGCGATTCAATCAAGCTGGAATTCTATATATAGCAGTTTTATACAAATTTTAATCATGTGAAAAACTATCAGAAATATATCTTTATTTTTACGGTCAGTTTAGAGGAAAAAAAAAATCAAAACCACTTCTGGATGCTACATTTCTCAAAAAAGAAAAACTACAAATTTTGAATAATGCCCATGTACCAAATTTCATGATTCTAGCTCAAACCGTTTTCGCGTAATCTTGTCTATATACACACACACACACACACACACATACACAGAGAGATAAAACTTTTACCTCAACTTACTTTTGGATCCTTAAGTCATACTTACAAGATCGATGGTACCAAGTCAAAAAAGAAAATGAATTCTCAAGCATTCACCAGATTAGATCATGGGTTCCTCAATGCAGCATTATTGCTCCATTTCCAATCTAGTCCTACGACTGCCAACTATGGGGAGCTGCAAGTCCAATATTAGCAAAATACAAAAAACACAATCTAAGATCCTTAGATTTATCACAAACGCTTCTTGGTATATAACTAATGAATCTTTGCATAAAGACCTTCTTGTCCCATCGGTCAGGGAAGTCATACTCTAAACATATGAAAAATATATTTCCAAATTGGAAAATCATACAAACCCATTGGCTATCAACCTATTTGACAATAGTCA
The DNA here is from genome assembly GCA_963082975.1 of Labia minor. Classification (NCBI taxonomy): domain Eukaryota; kingdom Metazoa; phylum Arthropoda; class Insecta; order Dermaptera; family Spongiphoridae; genus Labia; species Labia minor. The sequence continues at coordinate 78,768,618 of OY720344.1, forward strand.
AACTAAAAGAAGGTTAAAAAATTTCATTTATTGGACCCAGAAGATCGTTCGAAGCATAAAGATTGGACAAATAAATTATTTTAGAGAGATCATCATTGGAACTCTAAATCACTTTGTATGAACGATATATGATAATGATAAAATGTAAGTGTGAATGAGTCTTATAGGTTAATCAAATTTACTTATAGTTCATTTTTTTCTTTTATTTGAACTGATTATAAATATATTTCAAATTAATAAAAAATCTATAAAAAAATTAATATTTAATTTTTCAAAAAGAAAAATAAACAAGTTTTAAGAAATTGAATTTATACATACAAATTTTAACCTGACTAAATAATTTATTAGGTTTCTCCAATTTTTATGGAACCATTTAATACATTTTTACCGACCGACGATAGTAAGGGAGGTATTGTTTTCACACCAAATTTCACATGTGGAGATTTTTACATATCTCCACATGTGAAATTTGGTGTGAAAACAATACCTCCCTTACTATCGTAGGTCGGTAAATATAAAAGAAAGAAAGAGAGAGAAGATTATAACAAGTCCAGTGGAAAATATATAAATAAAATCGAATAGTTTATTCTTTTTACCGACCGACGATAGTAAGGGAGGTATTGTTTTCACACCAAATTTCACATGTGGAGATTTTTACATATCTCCACGAATCATGCATTTTCTTAACAGAAAAAAGTATTTTTAGCATGATGTCTGTCCGTGCGTCCGTCCGTCCTTCCGTCTGTCCGTATAGATGTGTACAGCCTGAACGGCTCAACCGATTTTAATGAAATTTGGTATATTTACTTAATGCATCCGTGGGATGAATTGATCAACTTTTGGTACAAATCCGGAAACCGGAAGTGGTAGTATTAGCGATCGACGGGAAGGGAAGGGTTATTTTCACACCAAATTTCACATGAGGAGATTTTTTTACATATCACCACGAATGTATTGGCTTTATCCACGGGAAAAATCATCCTTATTATGTTTTTCTTAATTTAAAATTATATGACGTCACCCAGCCCTTCATGACGTCACAGCCTCGGGTAACGCCGGATAACGCCGGCTACTTCAGCTATATATTATAAATAAAATAAAATTAAAAATATTTATGTTATATCCATATCTGTTTTTTATTACATTAATAGATATATTAAAATTATTTGAAATTGTTTCTGTAGCTGGAAATTAATTTACTTCAAACCGTCGGTCGGTTCGGACCTGGCCACAGGTCAACTTATTTTCAGATATATTAAAAAATACTAAAACTTTCAACAATATATACTTATAATGAAAAAAAAGATAATACTTCAAAATGTGGAATTATTATTCGTTTTGTTCAAGAAAATGTATGGAATGGAATTGTAAATAATTATTCAAACACATTAAACCATAAGATAATAATATGAAATATAATAATAATAATAATAATAACAATAGTAATAATATAATAATAAATGCTGGGAAAGTGTGATAAAATCGGATAATAGTAATAATATGTTAAAGAGAATATTATCGTTTCTTAGGAAAATAAATTCACTCAAAATTTCTATTCTGGTTTGAAGAAAAACACTTAAAAATGAGCTGTGGCCAGGCAAAGAACCGACCATCGATTTGAAATAAATTTTTTTCCAAACATTATATATTATATTATATATATATATGGACAAGCCGCTGATTAAATAAAATATATTTCAGCCTGTCGGACCACCTGTGCCACTAATGAAGGAGTTAAAAAAAAGAATTCTCAACTCTTTCACACGTGGAATAAAATAAATTATTTGGGAAAGGAACCCTTAAATATACTTCACCAAAGAGTGCAGTACGTTTGACTATTAGCGCTTAGGAGAATCGCTTTGAACATCCAAAATCGTAAAGCAATAACAAATTAAATTAATCAAATATCCGATGCTAACATATGGGCCTGCAAAGGAAAGATTAGGTTCACTTTTTCTAAATAAAAGATAAGTGTTCGTTGCCACGCTATAAAATGTATTTAATTAAATAAAAATTAATATAAAGTAAAGAAACTAAAATAAAATTAAAATATAAAAATAAAAGAAATAAATGCTTGCCAATACTCAGCTAAAACAAACAAATTACAAAAAATATAGTAATAATAATTGAAACACAGTGTCTCCACGTGTTTAACAACGAAATGGCGAATTTACACCTAAAAAGCGTGGAAAAGGAATCCACGTTCAAAGTACAAGTTCTCAAGACAAAGTCACACAAGCAAGTGAAAGAGATCACCTCTGCTACCACAACGCTAGCCGTTGGCGCCATTAGCCAAAATCGAGCATGGTGATTGGCTGTGAGGAGTCATGTGACCCCAACTAGTGGCGTTAACGTAGCCACTAAACTCAACACATGGCATACCAATATAATAAAATAAAAACATACATATTTAAAAACGAAAAATTACAAAAATTATATAAAAATAAATTGACCTTAAAAATAAATAAATCTAAATCAGGGAGAGGCGTTAACATCCTCCCCCCTTCAGTGAAGAAACGCAGTTTATCACTGACCAAAACTTAAAAGTAATTTACATAAAATTAGCTTACAAAGAAAATATATATGTTTAAGTAGTAGGATACATTATTAAAATAAATGACCTAATAAAATTTATTTGAGGTGCCAACTTGCACAGATTTTTTAAAGTCAACTTTTACAATTAAGTTTACAATTTTGATTTTTAATTAATAAAAGGTAGATGAGTCAGTGCTTCCCCCATGAGAAAAATGCCCGGGAGAAATTAATTCAATGGATTAAGGATCAACGGTTTCAGGAGTGGGAGGTAGAGAATTTAATACAACTTCCACTGGCAAAGCAGGGTATGCATTCCACCAAACCAATTCTAACTCCTGTAATTTTTGTAAACTTGTGCTCTGATATTGAGCACATCCCTTATTTCATTTTTATTTTGCCATTTTTTATTAATGTTGAAACATTTGACGTTAAGGGGAATAGCCTGACCAAACATAACAAACCCTAACTCTGTAGATTGTGCTATAATAGAGCTATCTTTATTTTTAATAATTTCGGGTTTAATAATTTTGCTAAATAATTTAACTCCTATTATTATATCAACTGGACTAGGAGAAAAGAAACTGGGGTCAGATAAAGGCAAATGTTTAGCGAAATTAAATTGATTGCGTTTCAATGGCAACGATGGCAAATTTAAATTTAAATTATCCACTACATTGAAAGTAGTGTTTAAATGAAACGAATCATCAACTGGGGAAGAAATATTGACTTTTACAAAAGAATTGCTTTTGCCTAAAGGTTGATCTTTAATGCCAGTAAGTTTGATATTGGAGGATTGCTTATGTAATTTCATCTTGTCCACTAAGGAGTTAGAGATAAGTGAGATTTCAGAGCCCATATCAATTAAGGCTTTAACTTTAAAAGTTTTACCTGCATTATCATTTAAAATAACTGTTGCCTTGCCCAGTAAAGAAGTCGTATTTTTTCCACGACAAAAATGAACACTGGAATTTGAAGAGGCAGGATTTTCTTGTGGAGAGGATGACCTGGAGTTGCTACTCACTGACGCATCACCTTTTGTACTCTTTGTAGGTGATCTAGAAGATCCCCGACGAGTTTTATCTCTAAAAATATGTAAAAGAAAATTGTGGGGATTATTACATAATTTACAGTTACTCCATTTGCATTGCTTTGAAGAGTGTTTTTTAGAAAAGCATAGAGAACACAATTTGTTCTCCTTTACAAATTTAATTTTATCTTTAACACATAAATTCAAGAAATTTTTACAGCCTTGTAAATAATGTGCACCTCTGCACATAGTACATTTTATATAATTATTTTTATTCTTGCTTTCAGTATTTCTAACATTAAAAACTTTGTTGTTTCTTTTATGAAACGAATTTGCATTTGGATTATTATTGGTATAATTATTATTATAATTAATGGAAAATTTATTAGCATGAGTCTCGTGGAAAGAGTCAGCTAATTTATCTAAAAATTCCAAAACCTTTTTCAATTTTGGAATTTCATCCTTATTAAGGGAAAAAATCCACTTTTGATGAGTATGCTCATCCAATTTTGAGATAACCAATCTCACAAGGAAATGGTTCCAAGCCTCAGTATCAATTTTTAAATTTTCCAATTGCAAAATCGTTTCTCTTACCGTAGAAACTAATCCAGTGTAAGATTCAGCACTGGGAGTTTTAATATGTTTTAAATTTAAGAATTTATCGACAAGATTGAAAACAATCTTGCGATAATTATAATACTTAGCTTCCAACATATCGAAAGCGATGGTAAAATTCTCGTCGGAAGTCGGCAAATGGTTGATGAGCTCCTTTGCTGGTCCGGCCAGGTAAGATTTTAAATACTGCAGCTTTTGGGAAGCGGATAGCTGCAGATTGTTGGTAACGGCTGCTTCAAATTGGTTCTTGAAGGGAATATACTCTTCAAATGAACCACTAAATATTGGTAAATTAAGTTTAGGTAGATTCACTGTATTTGCACTCTGGGCACTAAACGTGGCGTTCATATCAAACTTTGGCCCATTATCACTTGCTGAAATGTTTTTAAGCTGAATTGTGTTTAAAAATAACAATTCAGCTTTAATTAATGTTAATATTGGTTGGACTTGTACCTCATTGTTCAATTTTGATTTAAAAATATTTAAACGAAACGTTTCGATTTCGTTCAACGTTTTTTCAATCTTGTTTACCAGCCTTGAGTAGCTCAAGTCTGGTAAATCATTGATTGACTGCACAAGACTTTTAATGTCTTCCAAATTAAGGTTTAATAATGTCCAATCATCTACAACCTCATCTGCATGTGCATACAGAAATAAAACTGAGGATGGAGTGCTAGACATTTTAAAAATGTATAAAAACTAAAAAAAAAATATATATAATAAATAAATTAAAAAGAGTGAACCTGTATACTTTTCGACTTGGGTATCCAACCGAAACTCCCGCGCAGTCCTGTGGTCAACGGTCGCCAATTTAAAGGGGTATGGACAAGCCGTTGATTAAATAAAATATATTTCAGCCTGTCGGACCACCTGTGCCACTAATGAAGGAGTTAAAAAAAAGAATTCTCAACTCTTTCACACGTGGAATAAAATAAATTATTTGGGAAAGGAACCCTTAAATATACTTCACCAAAGAGTGCAGTACGTTTGACTATTAGCGCTTAGGAGAATCGCTTTGAACATCCAAAATCGTAAAGCAATAACAAATTAAATTAATCAAATATCCGATGCTAACATATGGGCCTGCAAAGGAAAGATTAGGTTCACTTTTTCTAAATAAAAGATAAGTGTTCGTTGCCACGCTATAAAATGTATTTAATTAAATAAAAATTAATATAAAGTAAAGAAACTAAAATAAAATTAAAATATAAAAATAAAAGAAATAAATGCTTGCCAATACTCAGCTAAAACAAACAAATTACAAAAAATATAGTAATAATAATTGAAACACAGTGTCTCCACGTGTTTAACAACGAAATGGCGAATTTACACCTAAAAAGCGTGGAAAAGGAATCCACGTTCAAAGTACAAGTTCTCAAGACAAAGTCACACAAGCAAGTGAAAGAGATCACCTCTGCTACCACAACGCTAGCCGTTGGCGCCATTAGCCAAAATCGAGCATGGTGATTGGCTGTGAGGAGTCATGTGACCCCAACTAGTGGCGTTAACGTAGCCACTAAACTCAACACATGGCATACCAATATAATAAAATAAAAACATACATATTTAAAAACGAAAAATTACAAAAATTATATAAAAATAAATTGACCTTAAAAATAAATAAATCTAAATCAGGGAGAGGCGTTAACAATATATATATATATAATATATAAAGTATAAAAAAATAATATGTTTAAAACTTGAATTAAAACGACTAAATTATATTAACTTGGTTTTTATTTTTAGATTATTATTATTACTACTATATTTTAGGTGAAAAATGAATATAAAATTAATACTTTGTAAACTACTTTCGGATTCCGGATATACACCAAAAGTTGATGCTACTGGTGCATTAAGTAAATAGACCAAATTTTATCAAGATCCCTTAATCCGTTCAAGTTGTACACGTCTATACGAACACAACGGACGGACAGACATCTTTCTAAAAATACTTTTTTCTGTTAACAAAATGTATGATTCGTGTAGATATGTAAGAATCTCCACATGTGAAATTTGGTGTGTAAACAATACCTTCCCTTCCTATTGTCGATCTGTAAAAATGATTTCATATTGATAATATAATAGATTTATATTATCAAATTATAATCGAGAAGAGGTGATAAGCTCTCTAATTTACATATAGTGAGATTTAACTTCAAAGAAAAAATTAAAAAAAAATACAATTTTATATAAATTAGAAATTTAAAGAAATTAAAAATGATCTTAACATTTAATAAACAAAACAATTAACAAAAATTATATATTTCAAATAGAAAATTATTTTATACTTGTTTTATATTATTTCTTACAATTAAATTTGTTCTCTGTATACAGTACATACTGGACCGGCACTGATAATTATTATTTGAAAAGATAAATAGAGATGAGAACGAATAGCAGAGTAATTAAATTTATTCTATTTAAATAAATAATCCGTTATTAATTTTTTTATATTATTATATAAAATTTAATTATTTTTATTTCTTATAATTAAGTTAATTAAACATAATAAAATATACAAATTCTCTAGAAAGGAAGAAATTAAAACAGTTCCATTTGAAATGAAATACATTTATTATTTATCATTACATTTTTTTAATGAAAAGAAATATCAGTATTAATTGATTCACTCATCATTAATAGTATTAAATTTAAAGATTAATATTGCTCACATTTATTTAATTCATGTTTTGCGAATTGAATTTAACCACAAAAATGAAATTTTTAATAAGATATTCATTTGCCTTGAATGTAATCTGATATAATTAAAATGAAAATAGAAATGATCTAAAGGTATAAAAATATTGCATTACATATTCAGGTGGAAATAAATTTGACTCATTTTACGTGATGTTTAATAAATAAGAAATAATTATTAATAATACACAAGAGAGAAATATTAAAAAAACAAGAAAAAATATTAAAAAGAACAGATTAATTGTCAAATAAATAATCTTCAATTATTTCCATTAGTATTCATTATTTATTAATAATTAATTTATTTTCAAAAAAAATCTAAATAATAAATTTAAATACAGTTATTATTTATTTATTTAATAATTTAAAATTTTATTTTATTTTATGAAAATTTAATAACTAGGGTGTAAGATAGAGTCAAAATATTATATTAATATATTAAATAAAATTAATTTTTTTGTTTTATTAATTGTATGGATTTAAGCCCATATTTACAATTATTCATTTTGATTCCATCACCTCAAATAATATATTCAAAATGTTTTTGAACTTATTGAGGTATGATCCTTCATCATTAAGCTCATTATTTCAACATACGCTTTGATTAAGTAAATATAATTTTAATTAATTATTAATAATTTATAAAATATAAAAATAAATTGAAATAGTTTTACTATTTAAAAAAATAAATAAATAAAATAATTGTTACTATTTTATTGTCTTTTTTGATACTTAATATTGTTCTAGTACTATCGCGTCCTCTTTTCAAAATTTGAACCAGCTGAGTCTTTTAGTTTTTGTTGGATATCCATTAATAGCAGACTACCTCATGATTTGAGAAGAAAATGAAAAAAGTGAATTTCCATAAAAATCTATGAATTAGGATACTAATTGATCCCTCATCCGCCTTATTCTCCGGATTTAGCCCTGAGTAACTATATCTTATTTCCAAACCTGAAGAAATGGCTCGGCGGAAAGAGATTTGACTCCAACTATGAAATTATCTTACAAACAAATACCTATTTTGAAGTCCTCGACAAATCTTATTTATTGGAAGGGATAAATATTGGAGAAACGATGGACCATGTGTATAGAACTCAAAGGAGACTACGAAAATAAAATAATCTTTTATCCAAAAACCTCAAGGACTTATTGACTTGCCCTCGTATTATATTATAATAACAAGTGAATTAATTTAGATTAAAGGCGAGTTAGAAGTTTGTTTACAGAAGATCAATTAAAATGTCTAGACCAAGAGGGCAATAAGCAGATAATATATAATTCGATATTAATGAATTGGATGGATGTGCCTAATGTTGGTGGAATGTGGTTGCAGCGCCCAAGAACTTTCAAGATAAATTTAGTTTATTCACTCTAATCTGAAAGTAAATAAATAAATATACTACTCAATTAAATTTTTGAAAATCTTAAAGAATTTTTAACATATTCAGAAATCTTTGTTATAAAAAAGAATATTTAAATTAAATTATTGTACAATTAAATTTTCTTTATTTGTTTGTTTATAAATTGAATCTTACACAGTCCAAAAAATAAATAATTAAAAAATAATAATTAAGGCTTATTAAGGAAAATATACAAATTCCGAATGAACAATAAAATTAATTTAAAAAATAAAAAAAATTTATTTTATTTTAGATTGGACCTGATTGGGATATACTTACTTTATATATATAATATTTCACTTTTTTTTACTGAATATATTTATTTAATCATATTTATATAAATATATTTTTCCATGTTTAAAGTAATTAAATTTTAAACTCAAAATTATAATTATATTGTATTGAATTTAATTAAATTAACCTACACACTGCATTATTTATTATCAGATAAGACAACATAACTTTAAAACAAAACAATGTCAATGAGATGACCTCTTCTCCCACCCTTTTCATCACTTTCTCATTTACAAAACCATTTGCTTGCTAGTCAATTGGAAATACAAAAGCTAGCACTCTACCCCTCTCTCAACTCTCCATCACTTTCTCCAATAAACAGAGTTTCGAATTAACTACTAGGAACAAAACATGAGCCTTAACTAATTAATGTACTTGAAAAAATAAAATACAAGAGATAAAAAAAATACAAAGAATAGAACTAAACCAATTAAATGAAACGTTTTCTTTTAAAATATCAATCTAGAGCAGAGTTACATACAATTTACAGAGACTGATTCCTTTTATGCTAAAACACTTCCACAAGATCTATTTGATTATATTATGAATACCCATTGTGGATGTGATAGTAAAATATATTGTAGAAAGGGGAGAGGAGAATCCAGATGTGGCCAACAGACCACACATTGCATAAATAGCCACTTTACATAAACAGAGAACAAATGAGAGAGAAATATCTGGGTTAGAGGGTGAAAAATCACTTTCCATTGTTTTAAATTGAATTTCATACTAATATATTATATAAAATAAATTTAAAAAATTAAAAAATATAAAATGATAAATATCTTGAAAATCCTATAAAATTTAATACTACCATATAAAATAAGAGGAAACATCTTCGTTTTTTGATAATCCCATTTGTAAAATAAAATTTATTATTAATTATTATTAATTAAGATTAATAAGAATGAAAGGAAAATGTTAAAATATAAAAAAAAAATTAAAAGAGACGAAATCTTTTGTTGGAATTATTTTTTCTGATTATATATTTTTCATATTATACACTACTATGTTCATATAAAAATGAAATTTTTTGATTAATTAGCATATGTGAAACCTTGTGCGTTTATTTGCTCATAACTTTTATAAGTTTAGTTAATACATGCAAAGTTGAATGCATAAGCTCCAGGTATTTTGTTTTAGTCATTAATTAAAAAATAAAGACAAAAAAAAATTAATTGAGTTGAAAGGCCGAATCTGTCTAGATATATAAGTATAAATATTTTTAAAAAAGAAATATAATACCTATTATCAATTGTTAATATTAAAGTATATTATTTAATATATTCACTATTTATTTATATTTATTTATAATTGTGAAAATATTCTAACTTATAAACTATTAAGTAACTATTATCAATTAAATTATACTAAAACTTAATCTTAATAAACGTATGCTATTTAATTAATATAAATATTTTAAATTTTTTATATCTAATGAAAGAGTGTTTTATGATAAAATTAGCTGGAGGATCTCCACTCGACTATCGAGCAATTTTAATTTGATTAAATAACATAATATATTATATTTAAATTAAATTTAATTAATTATAAATTTTAAATTAAAATTAATAAATAATATTTATTAATCCAGCGCATGTTTGGCTCTTTGTTGAAGGCACCATGGCACGTGTTGGCGCGTGAGATTTGCAGTGTTAAAAAATGAATTCTGCTACTTTCAGCTATTTAATTAAGCTGAAATTCTATATATAGCAGTTTTATACAATTATTAATCATGTGAAAAATTATCAAACATATATCTTTATTTTTACGGTCACTTTAGAAGAAAAAAAATCAAAACGTTGTAGGTAATGACCCTCTTCCGGTTGAGCTACATTTCTCAAAAGTTGATAGAAAACTATGAATTTTGAATAATGCCCATATACCAAATTTCATGATTCTAGCTCAAACCGTTTTTGCGTAATCTTGTCTACCTACATACACACACACACACAGACATTTTTCTCAACCTTAGTGAAAATGATTCAGGAACCTTCAAAACGTATAAAAACATCAAAATCTCAACATCCAAAATTTTTCGTGATCACAATACTATCACTGGCGAGATAGTAAAAAAATGAGCTGAGCCAGGCACAGAACCGACCGACGATTTAAAGATAATTAAAAACAACATAATATATATCTGTATTTTTTATTTCACCAGTTAGTTTAATGTAATAAAAAATTTCTGACAATAAATATAAAATTAATAATTTGTAAACTATACCACTTCCGGTTTTCGGATATTCACCAAAAGTTGATGAATTCATGCTACTGATGCATTAAGTAAATATACCAAATTTTATTAAAATCCGTTGAGCCGTTCAAGCTATACACGTCTATACGGACAGATATCATGCTAAAAATACTTTTTGTTTACAAAATTCATGATTCGTCGAGATATGTAAAAATCTCCACATGTGAAATTTGGTGTGAAAACAATACCTTCCCTTCCTATCGTCAGTCGGTAAAAATTAATGAAAAATAAAGTGTAAGCAAAGGATAAAGATAAAGATATTACTGTTTATTTGAACAGATGAGTGGAATTTGGAAATGATAAGTTGAATCCAAGAGTTGTCGTGAAGATAGAAAGATAAGTAGACTCAAAAGATGATGAAGATGAGGCGTTCTGATAAGTGATTGAAATAAAAGCCCAAACAATTATATGAAAAAGAATGTACCTTCTTGTTGCTTTTTTTCTTTTCGAAATTATATTTTTTTTTATAAATATTCAATGTTAAAATAAAAGAAAATATGGTCAAAATCTATTACTCATGGTAAATTATTTAAAATTTGATTGTTAATAATTGTTGTTTTTTCTACATTCATATTAAATATTTTTGTACATTATTTTTTTTTTAATTTAATTGAATTTCATAGAATATTATTTGAGTACTTGAACAAGACATGTAGGTAAAGTATAAAGTAAAGTATTGGAAATAGTGAGTTGTCAAACAAGACCCTTGAGTCCCTTTCTTCTAAACTTTCAGATAGTATGTGTTATTCAATAAAATAAAAAATAAAAAAAACGACAAGATTCTTAGCAATAAAGAAGATAAAATCTAGAACACTCCAATGTAGTTATAGACATATATATATATGCCTGTGTTTCTCCTGTTTTATCTATATAATTTTTTACTTTTAATATTACACCTAGAAACATTTTTTTCATTAGCTATTTTAAATTTATATTAAATTTAAGGAAATTCTAATTTTATAAATTATCTATACATAATCTATTCCCTCAAAGCAGCTTTGGGAAAAATAAAAAATCTGGAGTGTCTCCACTCGACTATCTCGCAAATTTGAATTACATTGAATAACATATATTATATTTAAATTAAATTTTATTAAAATTAAATTATAAATTAAAATTAATAAATAATATTTATTAAACCAGAGCGTGTTTGGCTCTTTGTTGATGGCACCACGTCACGTGCTGGCGGGTGATTGCCAGTCAGAGTGTTAAATAATTCCGGTACTTTCAACGATTCAATTAAACTGAAATCTATATATAGCAGTTTTATACAATTTTTAATCATGTGAAAAACTATCAAACATATATCTTTATTTTTACGGTCAGTTTAGAGGAAAAAAAATGAATTTTTCTGTAGGAAGGGAAGGCCAATAAAGATACAAAAGATGTCAAAAACCATAGGCTCATATGAATGGATGATCAACAAACGACTAACCTAATTACTAGAAAATAGATAACTTAACATACATAATTTTACTTTTCAATGCAGTTTTATTCATCATATCATTCATCTTGAACATCATGCACAAAATAAATTTTCAATCTTCTATCTTTTGATGCAACAGAAATACCACAAATGGAATATAATTTCACACGGCAAAATTTATAAAAAAAAACTTTCTTTCTAATTGTCATTTCATTTCATTTATTGTATTTATATATTTTTTCAGGTTTTCTTGCATTAGTTCTATCAAATCCAAATTATTATATCTTTACAAATCTTTACCCAATCAATACTCCTTTACAGTCCCTTGTTTGAGCTGCAATATTTTATTTATTGAATATATAGATATATTTTTCGTTGGAGAAATAATTTAATCATTACTAAGTGATCTAGCCGGGTAGCGTAAAGTTTGATACACAATAGAATCGTTCAGGACTCAGTAGTTTACTGTTTGCCTTGCTGTGCCCCGGCGAAGAAGACTAAATTCTCACTTATTAAGGACTAAAACTAATTTCATATAAAAATGATGGATGATTTTCTTACAGCACAAATGGCCTTTGTATATGCTTCAAGTTTCAAAAATAACAATAATAATCTACTACCTTATTAAAAGATATGATTTAGTATTACATTTAAAATTAATTTCTTACAATATTTGAAACTTTTGTTTGTCTTGATTTTCAAGATTGATTTTTTTTATTTCTTTAATGCCTCTTCAATGACACTTTTATCTTTTATTTGTTTGAGTTTTGAGAATATCCACAAGGCAAACAGTGCCAAATCTGGTAAATCGGGTAAAAATTTAATATGGCATTTTCGTCAACATCCAAAAAGATGATACTAAAATAATCTTTTGAAATTATAGTGATAAACTTCAAAGACTCAATTTATGATTGTGCAAAAACAGATTATTGGCGTGGTTCACATCGGAGGAGATTGATTGATGTCATTATCATTGAGATTTCTACTTTCTTTAAACAATTAACTATACCGATCAAAAACACCTGCAGTTTACATGATATTGTCACTAAATTTAAAAGAAAATGTAATACAACTATTTGATTAAATTCTTCAAAATTCGAAGAATGAACTGTTGAAAGCAAAAGTTATAAACAACTTGTACTTCTATCGTTAAATTTTAATTATTATATAAATTTAATAATATATATATATATATAGATGTATAAATATATATATATATACTTATATATGGATAGATAGATAGATAAATGTTTATAAATTAAAAAGTACAAATGTAAAATCAATTTAATCGATTTTTTACTATTATTTTTTTATTAGATTATTTATTGATTTGGTTTTCTATATTTTATTAATCTTGAAATTCGATCTAATGTTTATTTTTTTTTAAAAAAATAATTGTATTCTTTTCTAGAATATATCGAGAAGTTTTAATTATTTTTGTTTTTTCGTGTAATCTTTTGATTTTCTAAACTTTATATTTCAAAGCTTATGTCAATTCTCTTGTTATAATGTTGTTCTAAATCATTTTATTAGAAAAAAATTCGAATTAGGTTCGGAATTGATATTTCTATTAGAGAATTATTTGTTATTAACTAATTTTTTTTTTTTTTTGTTCAGGGATAATTAAGAAAAATATTATTATCCTTCTAATCATTAATAATAGAGATAATAAAAGAAATAATAAAATTAAGGAAACAAATGAATAACAAATGATAAAACGTTTTTTTAACTGTGAAATTAATTTTTAATAATAAAATAATAATTTATATTATAAACAGTCACTTTAGTTTATATTAAGTTTATTTGTTTAATTTACATTATCTCGATAAAAATATATTTAAATTCATAAAAATCAACAAATAAAATATTTTAGACCAAACTGAACGTTTAAAGTGGAAATTATTATTTTATAAATGTTTATTGTTTAAGTTCAATTACAAAGTTGAAAATATAATAAAATTAACAATATATCCCATAACTGATCTAATTTTGAAATAACTAATTGTTCTTAAACAACTTTCATAAATAAATTTAATTGATTTTTCATTTTAGAAGAGGGATTGCAAAAAAACAACATATAATATTGTTCTTCGTTTTAAAATTGAATATATTGTTATTATGTTCTTAAATTTTATATATTTATTTCACACATATGATTATTCTAAAAAAATACTCTAATATGGAAAAGCTATATTTATGTATTTCGGATCTTGAAAACGAGTCACAAGATTTTTATTAAATTTATGAATGAGGCGTACGCTAAAGAATCGATCTGGATAGATCTCATTTGTGAGAAAATTTATTTTATTTGCATTTCAACAAATTTATTAACATGTGACAATAAATATCAAAATCAAAACATAGGCTTAGTAAACTGACTTTGAAAAAAAATAATAATAATATAGAATACTTTCAATGGTTGTTTTATTAGAATCTATTATTATTATTATTATTATTTATGGATTATTTATTTAATTTAAATGAAATAATCAATAAAAATTAAATATTGTTTTTAATAAGTATCAATATTTATCTGAGATATATGGTACATATTAAGGTAATTATATTTACAAAAAGGGAAGCATCAGGGATTTGGATGAATCATTGCCAGTGAATTCCTGTGAATGCCAGTTAAAGTCTACAGAGGAGTCTACGGGGTCTACGGAGGTAAATCGTTTTTTCGACATGGCTTTTGACACATTTTTTGATTTTTTTCCCAATATGTCTCTAAAAAAGAAAAAAAAGGTAAATCGTTTATAAAAGATCAAAATCAATCTAGGGGGTCTACCCAAAACCGAAAAACACGCCAAGGGGTCCACGACAAAATAAAGTTTGGGAACCTATGACCTAGATTCTCTTGATTTTCATACACCGCATTCATTGGTATAATAAATTGGCAGATAATACTTACATTATTCATGAACAATCGACAATTTATTTTAATGTTATTAGCCAAGATAATTCGACTTATTATTATATGTGATATACAAGAGTATAAAGGTGATGTTTAAAAAAATGAGAAGTAACACATTACCAAATGTTTTAGAAAATTTAAAGACGTAAGGCGGAAATATCAACTGTTTTTTTGTCAGTGTGTATGAGAACTAATATATCAATTATCGATTTTCATTTATATTTTAAAGATCATTCCAAAAAACACTGATAACATTCATTCATTTTTACTATCTCGCCAGAGATAGTATTGCGATCATGAAAATTTTCGATGTTGAGATTTTGATGTTTTTATACGTTTTGAAGGTTCCTGAATCATTTTCACTAAGGTTGAGAAAAATGTCTGTGTGTGTGTGTGTGTGTGTATGTGTGTGTGTATGTATGTAGACAAGATTACGCAAAAACGGTTTGAGCTAGAATGATGAAATTTGGTACATGGACATTATTCAAAATTCATAGTTTTCTATCAACTTTTGAGAAATGTAGATCAACCGGAAGAGGGTCATTACCTACAACGTTTTGATTTTTTTTCCTCTAAAGTGACCGTAAAAATAAAAATATATGTTTGATAATTTTTCACATGATTAATAATTGTATAAAACTGCTATATATAGAATTTCAGCTTGATTGAATTGCAGAAAGTACCAGAATTAATTTTTTAACACTGCAAATCTCACGCGCCAACAAGTGCCATGGTGCCATCAATAAAAAGCCAAACATGCGCTGGTTTAATATTTATTATTTATAATTTATAATTAATTAAATCTAATTTAAATATAATATATTATGTTATTTAATCCACAATTCAAATTGCGAGATAGTCGAGTGGAGACACTCCAGCTAATTCAATAATGTATTACAATCTTATTTTTAATTGATTAAAAAAATATTGTAGTTTCCATTCTACAATGATAAATAGATATAGTACTCCAGGTTTTTATATCATATTTTAGAAATATTTATTTAAATTGTTTGTTTCCTTCCACATAAAAAGGTACGCTGTTTTGTAAAAGTCGTCAATTTCCCGTTTTATAACTAGACAACATCGATTGCGTTATTTCATCTTTTTTTCTCTCGTAAGACATTTTTTACAATGATAATTAAAATATTTGTAATTATAAAATATTGTATTAAAACGTTCGTCGGACCTAAATATTTAAAACCAAGACAATAGACTGTCCCGAAGGCATTTTTCGAGACGCCGAGACAGAGCACCTAAAATCGGGACAATCTCGAAAAACCGGGACGTTTGGTCACCCTAAGCTCCGAAGAATCCTGGGCACTATCACTGACACTGAAAAAGGTCGGTGCCTGATGACAGTCTCGGACTGTCATCTTGGAAATGGGTGTCGAAACGTCGAGAAAACAATCTCAGAAATAAACGTGATTATATCCCGGATAAGATAATAATAACAATAAATTAATTCACGGAAAACTAAACCAACATATATACATTGTATATATATACAATATCTATTCTCAACGAATCGTTATCTTATCTTATTATGCTAGCTAAAATTGTATATATCTATATATCTATATATCTATTTATCTATATATCTATTTATCTATAACCATTGGTTCTCAAAAACCGCTCTAACGATTTTTTTCAAATTCACACTAGATATAGTATTTATAAAGAAAAATTGAGTTTTATTGATCACATCTCTTGAAACTTACAGCTTCATTATTAATTTCTTAATTGAAAATTATATATGGGTGACGTAAATGGCATCCATTTTGAAATTTTACTCCCGCCTTTTTTTAATTTTGTATTAATATTTTTTTTATATTTAAAATATTTTAAAATTTATTATTTAATTTCGAAATAAAATTAAAAATATTTATTTTTAATAAAATATAAAAATATTTTAAAATTCATTATTTAATTTCGAAATAAAATTAAAAATATTTATTTTTAATAAAATATATATATATTTATTAATCTCTCTCAAAAAAAAAACAACAAAACAAATAAATGTCTTTGAAAGATGGTAAAAATATCTTTGTAATTATCAAAATATCATAGACCAGCGGTAAGAACAATTGTTTTTACTCCCCCATTTTTTTTTTTTATCTATTTTCGTGATTTATTTATTCATTGTTCTTTTATTAATTAAGTTTTAGATAGTTTTATAATTTTTAATATTTTTTCAATAAAATATTATTTAATACATTTAATAATTGTAATAAATAATTAAAGAATTGTATATCAATATTTTTTAAAGGGTAGAGCGAGCTCGGTGTCCCAGGTATTAATATTACCAGCCAAATCCAATAATAATGAATCATTTTTTTTAACTTAAGTACCGAGCCGAGGCTCGGGGTCCCGGTATACATATTTATGTATTATTGAGGACCCCAAGTTCCATGCAATGATGCAACATTTAATAATTGTAATAAATAATTAAAGAATTGTATATCAGCTCGGTGTCCCAAGTATTAATATTACCAGCCAAACCCAATATAATAATGAATTATTTTTTTTTAACTTAATTACCTAGCCGAGGCTCGGGGTCCCGGTGTGATCTTAATATATTGTCAGAATTAGATAAATAATGTAGAGAGAAAAATTATTTAAAAATAGATATTTATTTAAATGAAATAAAATTATTTAATTTACAGAATGAAAATGTCTATAATAATGTCTAAATATTTTTTCGAGCGACAGCTCGGTATCCCAGGTATTAATATTACCAGCCAAACCCAATAATAATGAATCATTTTTTTTAACTTAAGTACCGAGCCGAGGCTCGGGGTCCCGGTACTAAATATTAATTGCATATAATAAAATATATAATCTCGAATAAATATGATTTTGGAAAGAATATGGATTGAGAATATATAAAGCTTGTATAATGAATAAAAATAAATTAATTTGCAATTGATTTCTATATTAATGAGTGATTGAGGGGGTTGTTGAGGCATCAACAATTGTTGCCTTATGATGCAAAATATGTGTTCTTATTACGGTCACCGTGTTCTCTATTT
This sequence comes from Labia minor, assembly GCA_963082975.1. Lineage (NCBI taxonomy): Eukaryota > Metazoa > Arthropoda > Insecta > Dermaptera > Spongiphoridae > Labia > Labia minor. The sequence goes on from OY720344.1 coordinate 78,786,818, forward strand.
TATTTTAATTATTAATAAAAAAAATAAAGACAAAAAATTAATTAATTAAGTTGAAAAGTCGGATTTGACGAGTAATTTAATAGAAGAGAATAGAAAAGAAATAAAATAATTTTTATTAATTGTTAATAATAAAATATATTATTTGATATACTTACTATTTTTTAACATTTATTTATAATTAAAATATTTGTAATTATAAAAATATTTTAATCTATAAACTATTAAGAAACGATTAACAATTAATTTATATATATACAAACATAATCTAATTTACCTATTGTATTTTATCAATATAAATATTTTACATTTTTCTATATCTAAAGAAAGAGCGTGTTTTTATGATTGAATATGAAATTAATGAAAGAGTGAGTTGTAAGGGTAAAGGATGAAAGACAATGTTATTGTTTAATTGAACAGATGCGTTACTTGTGGAAACGAAATATGAACTTAAGGAAGGAAATAAGAAGATAAGTAAATTCAAAATATGATGAAGTTAATGCCTTTTAATATCGAGGCGCAAAACGATTATATGAAGAAGAATGTGTCTTTTAGATCTTTGAAAGAGCAGTGGCTTTGAAATTGTACTTAAACAAATATTGAATCAATTATCAAACTTTAATCAATTTTAAATACAAAAACTTCAATATTAAATAAATACTAGAGGAGAAGGAGATAAAAAGGGGATGGATAAAGACATAAAGATGAAAGGAACAAAATATTAAACTTTAAATACGATATAGGCACAAGGACATGCCTTATTTGCAAGGGTTTCAGAACTCAGATGGAGGGAGCTATGGGCGCCTTCCAAAATTGATACAAAGACAAAAAAAACGCTTTTTTTATCATAACACATGGGTATATAAAAAAATATAAAAAACAACTTTTTAAAAACACGCTTGTTTAAAGAAGAGAAAATAGACGATTCTTCACCTCAAAATATTATATATCAAATCGGTGTTATAAGTATATGGGACTGATTATTATTATTATAATTATTATTAGATTATTGGTTTATATATGCATATATCTTTTCAAAAACAATATCGCTATTACTTTAATTGTTATTCATTTAGATTAAAAAAATAACGTATCTTTACAAAATAATTAAACATGATTTAAATTAATTTAATTAAAATGATAACTTTTAAAATAAATTATTTAATTCAAATGGGTTACGAGGGCAGGTCACTAAGTTCGTAACTTTTTGAATGAAACCCAGGTTTTTTGATAAAAAATTATATTAGTTCTTAATAATATATATATTTATAGATAATTACTATTTTTCAATATTATGTATTATATAATTAGTAATTGTTAAAAGATAATAAAAACAATAATAACCTATAACCTATGACCTGAGATGAACCTGAATATTGAATTATCGTCGGAGTTACATATGTATGCAAAATTTCAGGGAGTTAGGTGTGGTTTGGTAAATACTGCTAATTATTAAATTATTATTTTGACTGCCTTAACCAGGGTTGATTTCTGCACTCCCCTCTCCCCTCACCAAGTACGGTTGCGATTTTAGAAAACCACTCTTCTAATTATTTATCAAAAATTTAATTGTATTTATTAACACTTGACGATAACTAACCGAGTCCTCGGTTCTACTATTTTTGTTTGTGAATTTTTAATTTTAAGAGAATTACTTCTAATTCTCTTTATAAATCTAGTTATTTTACCGCTTTGGATAGCATTTATTGAGTTTATTGTTGACCATTCTGTTCTCTTAGTTTTAACTCTTTTCGATTCTGTAGGAGAAATATCCAATGTTCTTTTTGTTTTTATCCTTTGATTTATTAGGTTTACTTTTACTATTAATTGATCATATTTAGGAATGACATATTTGCCTTCTTTACGAGCTTTAATTAATTCTGAGATAAGATTTTTCTTTCTCATCAAAATATCTTTTGAAAAGTTCTCTGTTATATATTCAGAAGATCCTTTTAATTTTTTCACATTTTCAAATATTAAATTTTTTTCCTTAAAGCCAGAAATGGCACTAATATTGACCTTATTTTTCCCACTCTTGATGTCCAAATTCTAATAATGTAATCAATATGGTATACCTATATTAATTTCTGTGAGTATAATTTCCTTTTTATAAAATTAATTGCCTTACTTTTCATATTTCCAATTCTGTTTTCTCTTTCGATATTTTTGTTTCTTTTGAATTACTCAAATTTGAAATTACTGATAAGTTATCCTTCAATACAGACCCCATAGTTATAATTTGAAATTTCTTCGAAATATACTAAAAAGAGTCCTAACTCAAAATGGCAAAATAAATACATAAAAAATGAATATGATTTTGATAATGAAATAATTGAAAAAATAAAAAATATTGATTTTAAACAAATTAATTCCACTCAAAATCATAATAATAAAATAGAAAAAAGTATTATAACATTACAAAACAAATCTCTTAAAATTAAAAGAAATTGAATATGGATATTTTATCCAGCAAAGAAACAAATTAAAAATAAAAATAAATAACAAAAAATAAAAAAACACAGAATAGAACATATAAATTATGCACAATTGTGAAATGTAACATTAATGTGATATTAATAATTATGATAATAACTTCATACTAAAATTAATTAATTACAAATTAATGTCTTTTTTATATTGAGTATTTTTTTAAAATTAAAATTTGTTTTAAATCAAAATTATTGTATTCTATTATATTTTTTAATTAATAGGCTTCTTTTTTTATTTTTAATTTTTAATAAATTCTCTTTTTTGATATGATATTAATAAAAAATAATATTAAATTGTATATAAATTTAAAAATTAGAATATTTGAATATTTTTAAATTTTAACACATGTAATCAATAATATGCATAAAGAATGAAAATTTTTGAAAATCAACTTGATATTAAATTCAGAAAAAAATACTGATATATAGAATATAATAGACTATTCGAATATAATTTAAAACTATTTCTCTCCTTCTTTTTTAAATTTAAAAAAAAACGGAGTGTTAAGAAATTAAGATGCCTTATGCAACATGGATAGGTAAATGGACTGGAAGAGAAGGCAATTTATAATTTTCTTCTAATTCAGATTTAGGACAAATCGGACAACATGGGGGTTTGAAATTAATAGTGATAAGAAAAAATATTTATTAACAAAATCTTAAATAAAAATAAAATTTTAAATAAGAACACAAAAAGAAATGAATGTTTTATGTAATATACTGATTCAAACAAAATGGATGAAAACCTTTTACTACTCTTAACCAAATACTATATACCACTCGGGGGTACAGGGGGCGAAGGCGATCGGAGCAGCTAGTAAATAAATAAAATGTAAATTTCTTAGTATATTTTTGAAACTCATTTTTAAAGATTATTTTATATAAATATTTTAAAATTTATATTTTTTTATACAGGAGTGGGAACAAACATTATATTATTCAAATAAACATAATGAAATAAAATTCGTCATTCTTAATTTTTCTGGTTAAATTTTTCAGATGAATCTAATTTACTGCGTCTAAATTTGTGTTTATTATTTTTTAATATTTATTCATAAACAATATTTATCAATAACTATTTTTTGGCTAAATAATAACTAAAAAAAATTATATACGAGACGGTTAGATGGTGAAACTGGTGAAGGCGGAAAGACCAGTTAGTATATTTGTATATTTATATTGGATCGGGTTATCTTTAAACTTTATAATGTAATCAAAAGAAGAATATTAAAAGATAAAATTAATAAATATAAATGTGTTGGTTTTTTTAATAAATGCATGTTAGATTTAACACACACCCACACACATATTTGTATTAAAATTTCAAATGATCTAATGCAGAGTGGGCCAAACTTTTTGCTACAAGGGCCGGATTGAGATTTAGATAATCAGTTAAGACAAAAAAAAATGTGAATTGAAATCTTCATTTTTACTATCGAGATAGTATTGCGATCACGAAAATTTTCGATTTTGAGATTTTGATGTTTATATACGTTTTGAAAGTTCCTGAATCATTTTCACTAAGTGTGTGTGTGTGTGTATGTAACTAAGATTTCGCAAAAACGGTTTGAGCTAGAATGATGTTTGATAATTTTTCACATGATAATAATTGTATAAAACTATAATTGTATAAAAAACTAGAATTTCAGCTTGATTGAATCGCTGAAAGTACCAGAATTAATTTTTAAACACTGCAAATCTCACGAGCCAACACGTGACGTGGTGCCATCAACAAAGAGCCAAACATGCGCTGGTTCAATAAATATTATTTATTAATTTTAATTTATAATTTAATTTAATTTGAATTAATATATGTTATTTAATTCAATTCAAATTTGCGAGATAGTCGAGTGGAGACACTCCAGATTTTTTATTATAATATCATTATTGTGAAGTTAGCATTAAAAATTACATTTATAACACTTCATTAGATATACACTCACTAATACTAATCAAATATGGATAAATTACAAAATAAGTGTATAATATTATTATTATTAATACTTAAATAAAATTAGTTTAGAAATCTTTTTTCTATCATTTTTGTGTTATTCATAAAACAATATTTTTCAAAAACTCTTCATGGTTCATAGTTTGAACACCTCTGATCTAAAGGAAAGTGAAATGTAAATTTTAATTTATAAATGTTGTGATTTTTAAATAATTAGTCTTGAATTGAATAGGTTGTCATAAATTAGTTAGTAAATACGAGTTGTGTATTCGCCAGATGTTTCATTAGAGTTTCATCTTGTTTTTCTGTAATGGCCTCCCATGTCTTTTTGCATTCTCCTTCGAACCCTCTAGTGTCTGAGTGGTCTGAGTGTTGTTCTACTCAGGAGTCATTTCCACTGATACAAATTATTTGCACTCTGGTTATATACCATCTACTGAGATGTTGTTTTGAATTTATCCATAGCAAAGTGTGTAATTTAAACTGTAAGAGAGAAGAGGCTTATCATTGTAGAATTGGTGCACAAGTTCTAAAATAATGAAATATATTTTTTATATACAATACAGTCAGTCGGTGTTTTGATTCATATTTATTTATTTATTTAAGTCTTTAAATAGTCCATACCAGAGAGTTAAAATATAATACATTATATAATATAGTACATTAATTACAATAGTATAATCTTTTGTTCTTTAGTCTCTAATTTTTACCGACCGACGATAGTAAGGGAGGTATTGTTTTCACACCAAATTTCACATGTGGAGATTTTTACATATCTCCACGAATCATGCATTTTCTTAACAGAAAAAAGAATTTTTAGCATGTCTGTCCGCCCGTCCGTCTGTCCGTCCGTATAGATGTGTACAGCCTGAACGGCCGAACGGATTTTGATGAAATTTGGTATATTTACTTAATGCATCAGTGGGATGAATTGATCAACTTTTGGTGCAAATCCGGAAACCGGAAGTGGTAGTATTAGCGATCGACGATAGGAAGGGAAGGGTTATTTTCATACCAAATTTCACATGAGGAGATTTTTTACATATCATCACGAATCATTCACTTTGAATTGGTTTTATACTCGAGAAAAATCATCTTTATTAGTCTTTTCTTAATTAAAAATATATGACGTCATCCAGCCATTCATGACGTCACAGCCTGATCTTACATATATATCTATATATATAAAGGAGAGTGTTTGTATGTATGTATGTATGTAATTTGTTTACTTTTTTGCTGTCATAGAAACAAACAAAAAAGAATTCCCAATCAAAGAATTATTATAATATTTCACTTTTTATTTTAAATTCTAATATTCAAATATCATTTCAATTAAATAATTTATTCTAAAAGTTCTCATTTTAATTAATATAATAAAATATTTAAATCATATTTAACTTAAATTATTTTGTATTTATTCTTTTTATATTTGAATACTTCTTTTATTTTAAGGGAGGGAATTAACTATGATCTAAAAAATTAATAAATGAACTTAATAATAAAAAATCAAATAAATCCATTAATTTAAATTAATACTATTAATGAATGTATATATTGTTAATTTATCTTTAGTTTTATCAATACTTTTATACCGTTAATTTTTATAAATTGTCTCAAGTCTCTAACTTTGCATTTTCTAAAATTTTATTATAATTAAAAATATTCAATAAAAATCAAGCAATGAAATTAAAATATCAAAATGAAATGATCAAGAAATATTATACTCTTTATAACATATACAATACTTATAAACTATAGGCGGAGGAAATATTAGACGATATCATTGCGGGTTCATGCCAAATCGATCAACATTAATTAAGATATTTTCATTATGACAGATATTAAAAAAACCGCGAATTCAATATCTCTGTTCACTAATTATTTGTAGACTTTAGTAAAACCTACGCATGACTCAATAGATCTGGATAAACTTTTTCAAATTTTGATCTTAAAATTTATCTTGAAGGTAATAAAGAAAGAGTAAGATGCGGAAATCAATTGTAAAATATTAGGTGACCCAGACGACTTAAATATAATAGCAGATTCGGCAATTGCAATTACAGATAGCGAGGAAAAATTAATAGAGGTAGGAAAAGAGATGAGGTTTAAAATTAATAATGATAAATAAAAATATTTAGAAACAGGAGCAGTATTAACATACAAAATGTAGAATTTGAATATGTAGAAAAATTGAATGTAATCACGAAGGATAATAATATTTGAGAAGAATTTAAATCGAAGTTGCAATCGGGAAATGCCTGTTATCATGCAGTAAAGAGGCTTATCTCATCAAAATTATTATAAAAGGGAATGAAAATTAAAATATATAAAACAATTATTTTGTCTGTTGTATTATATGAGTGTGAGACATGGTCTATGATCTTAGGAGATGAGAGTGGATTCAGAGTATTTGAGAATAGGATTCTCCCCAGCATTTATGGGCCAAAGAAAGATGAGTACATCAGGGAATGACGTACGAGAGATGGAACAGAGGCTCAGGATAAGGACACTTGGAGAAATGTGGTTGAAGCTGCCAAGAACTTTCGAGTACCGTTGAGCCACGCATGGTCTATGACCCTGGGAGAGTAGATTCAGATTATTCTTTCCAGCATTTATTGGCCAAAGAAAGATGAGGTCACCGGGGACACTTGGAGAAATGTGGTTGTAGCTGCCAAGAACTTTCGAGTAGATAGATATAACATATTCAATAATAATATATATAATTAATTTACTAAATAAATAAAAATATATTTTAAATAATCACACAATAAGAAATGAATGTTTTATGTTATACATTGTTTGAAACAAAATGGATGAAAACCTTTTACTACTTTCAACCAAATACTATGTACCACTCGGGGGTACAGGGGGCGGAGCCCCCGTCTAGATGTGAAGAGCGACGAAGGAGCTCTGAGCAGCTAGTTATAAATAAAATAAAATTAAAAATATTTATGTTATATCCATATCTGTTTTTTATTACATTAATAGATATATTAAAATTATTTGAAATTGTTTCTGTAGCTGGAAATTAATTTATTTCAAACTGTCGGTCGGTTCGGACCTGGCCACAGGTCAACTTATTAGTTTTTGGATGAACTAGGTCCATTTTTTCCACATTTTATTTTCGTGGACATTTCTTCTCTACATTATTCTCCTCATCTTCCTGAAGTCATCATCCCATCTCATAATTAAGAGTACCGGGACCCCGAGCCTTAAGTTAAAAAAAATGATTCATTATTATTGGATTTGGCTGGTAATATTAATACCTGGGACACCGAGCTCTCGCTCTACCCTTTAAAAAATATTGATATACAATTCTTTAATTATTTATTACAATTATTAAATGTTACACATTTGCATCAATCTGATTAAAATGAATGAACTTGTGCTCCTCAATAATACATAAATATATAATATAGATGTATTTTTCAAGAGATATGATCAATAAAACTTAATTTTTCTTTATAAATACTATATCTAGTGTGAATTTGAAAAAAATCGTTAGAGCGGTTTTTGAGAACCCATATATATAGATAGATATATACAATTTTAGCTAGCATAATAAGATAAGATTCCACTCTTACTCTTCCCATCCACCAGTCACCATTCAGATATTATCTTGGTCCATCTTTGGTCCTTTGCTCTGCCCAGATGGCCTGCCCAATCCCATTTCAGTTTTCTAATAATTATTTTTCATATAAATAATCATTTTTAATTCTATTTATCATTTAAAAATTAAGGATGCTCCTTAACATAGCTCTTGAGTTAGTTTCAATCTATTTATTATTTTTTTCATAATTTTTTCTGTAATTGTCCATCCATATATTAGGAAAAGGATTATGCAGGTTTTAAAGATTTTATTTTTGAATGTAGCTTTATGATTTTATCTTTTAAAATAAATTTAAGTGACCAGAATTTGCTCCAGGTTAGGTTTATTCTTCTTGTAATTTCTTTGTTAATTTTATCTTTAAAGCTAATGTCCTAGATAAAATATTTCTGTTCTGTATTCTATATTATTATAATTTATTTTAGGCTGAAGGAGATTTGAGAGAAAAGTCGATTATTTATTATTTATTTATTTCTAGGCCTAATGGTTGGCCTTTTTTTGTTGATTTGTTTAATCATATCTTCTAATTGAGTTCTTGACGTTGCTATTAAAACAAGGTCGTCAGCAAATCTTGGGTTATTTAAGTATTTTCTATTTATTTTTATTCCCTTTTTTGTCCAGTTTAATTTTTTCAACATTTCTTCTAATGCGCAGTTGAAAAGCGTTGGTGTCAGAGGATCTGCCTGCTAAACTCCTCTATTAATTGGAAAAAGGGGCCATTTTCGTCAATACTTATTGTGAATTTTGAATTTGTATATATTTCTTGAATTAAATTTATTTAATTTGGGTCTATTCCCTGAGAGAGCACCAATCTAAAGATGTAGTTATGTTCTATGATGTCAAATGCCTTTCTGAAATCCAGAAACACAAGAAATATATTGATTTGGCATTCACGGGTTTTTTCTATTAATTGATTTATTACATGTAGGTGGTCGCAAGTAGAAAATCCAGATTTAAAACCTGCTGATTAAAATTCATTATAGGTTTTAAACGATTTTCTAAGATTTTCATAAAGATTTTTCCTATATTTGATGATAATGTAATCGTCTGTAATTATTTGAATCTTTTTTGTCACCTTTTTTAAAAATAATAATATTATTAGATTCTTTCCATTGAGATGGTATTATTTTGGATTTCATTATATTAGTAAATAATAGAGTATAAATGGTTTTATAATTAATTCTAAATCAGATTTTAGTGTTTCGTTTTTGATACAGACTTTTCCGGGTGATTTATTCGGTTTTAGATTCTTATATTCGATATTTCTGATTCTATATATTTTTCACCAAAACAGCGACTATGTCCATCATGATTCTGCCCTTCTCACTCACGTTGAGATGTGTTAGAAGCCTCCATTTCAGTCTTCCATGGGGATACATGCCAATTTGCAAGACATGGATTCTTGGCATTCAAAATAATTTTTTGTTATAATCAATTTCTTATCTATTTTGGTTATGTATTGTCGATTTTCAGTTTTTTTACACGATTATTTTATATTATTCAGTTTGTTTGTTTTTTTACTCCAAATTATCTATTTGTTCAGAAGGTGTTATGATTTGTTGCATATTTTAAAAGAATTTCTAGTTGTAGTTAATCCATATTCCACCCTTTCATATTTTATTTTTATTATTAATTTAAATTGTTGGTTACATAAAATCATATTAATTATTAAACTTAATCCTCTCATTTATAATTGGATATTTTATCATAAAATTGATTTGCTATAATTCCTTTCAATCATCTGAATATTACAAAATCCTTTTTTCTGCCTTATTAATAGGGTTAATTTTGTTAATCTTTATCATAGTTTTATATATTTTAAATTTTTCAAAAGTATGATGACTTTTCTAAAAAAAGACAGTCGAAATTTCATTTTTCACATTTTCATATTTTATTCATTTTTTTAATCAATTTTATCTTAATTTTCTACACCCTTGAATTTTCAGATTTTAAAACTAATATATATATATATATATTCAAAAAGAAAAATGAAAGTAAATTAAAAAAATAAATACACTGTAAAAGTATTTTATACAATAAATTATTTAATTTAAGATTAATTTTTAATACTTTTAATAACAAAATAATAATCTCAAAAACTGATTATTAAAACTTGAAAGAAATTGTTTATTTTTAATAATTCTTTAATCTTTTTGGATAATCCTCTTCCTTTCTTTTTCTCAGTTCTTTGCTCCACCTGGGATTTTTTTTGATTATTGTTCATGGTTTTAATATGAAATGCCATTATCTCCCAGGCAATTTAATCCAGCTGTTGACGTTCTTGTTATTACTAGATTCACTAAAATGGTATTTCAACGAAGATATATAATTTTGTAATTTTGAATATAAAATAAATAATATAATATAGGTATAATTTATATAAACAAAATATTTAAAATAAGAAATACTATTTATGTCCAGGTACAAGATTAAATCAAAATAAATTTCAACAAAATTAGACTAAATTCATGGTTAATATGAATGTCAACAAAGATATTTTTAGTCTAAAATTATTATATTATATGTATATATACTTTATATAAGTGAATGTTCTGCTTCTTAAATTATAAAAATAGTGATTATTATTAATTCCAAGACTAATATGTAATAATTATGTAGTTTATAAAAAGTAATATAAAAAACTTATTTTTATTTATCGAAGATGTAAAAATAAGTAAAAAAGACGAAATTACTTTTTGACAAATCTTTTCATAAATAAATAATAACATGATTAAATCATCTCATTCATATTTTTACTTTTTATTTTGATTAATAATTAAAAACAAAATATTGTTTTTATTTCTAAGTATTATTGAAGTTATATCTTATATAACTATATTTATAAGTATCATGTATTTAAATCAATGACTCTTGTTTCACCAGAAGACATTTAGAAATTTATTTATTGTAAGAAAAGAAAAAGTTAAAAAATTGAAAAGAAATTTAATTGAATTCTGGGGAATATATAAGAGACAGTTGTGTTGTGAATAATAAAATATTAAGGACCTATTGAAAAAATCTTTAACATTTTTACTTAATTGTCTCAACCAACAAATTCGTTTTTTTTAATTTTATATTTGATTCTCATTCCTTTATAACAGGCGTGTCAAACTCATAGGTACACTTGGACTAAACAAACAAGGTTTAACTTTAGGCGGACCGCAAAAAAACATCAATATTCATAGAGACATAATACAGGTAACTTGAAAAATGTAACCATCTAATAATATTATAAACAAAAAATTTTATTCTACACATATATTATTAATATAAACATATAACCTATACTTTTTAGTCTATGAAATTATTTATTATTTCTATTTTAATTATAAAGCAAAACATTCATTTGTATTAAATATAATAGATATATAAATTAATTTTACACTTTTGAAAATATCCCTGATGACATTTCACAAACACCATGAATTAAGTTTAATTATGTTGAAATTAATTTTACTTATTATTTTGTTTATAGTAGGTATAATATATTATTTTCAATATTTAGTTATTATAATTATAATGAATAATTTATTTGAAATGCAAAATTATTAATTCTTTGGTTATTATTATTCAATTATTTACTCAAAAATAATATTGTTGGAACATTTAGTATGAACAGTTCACCATTTATAAAAATGAGCTGTGGCCAGGCACAGAACCGACCGACGATTTGAAAAAACATATATACATATATGTATATAAAGTATAAAAAAATATGTTTAAAACTTGAATTAAAATGACTAAATTATATTATCTTGGTTTTTATCTTTAGTTTAATTACTCAAATATTAATTACTATTATTAATATATTTTATGTGAAAAATTTCCGACAATGAATATAAAATTAATACTAGTTCTTCTTCGGGTTCTGGCTCGGAATCAGGTAAAGGCCTCGTTGCAAAATCAAAATGAAATATAATGGAGACATCGAGCAAAAAAAGCTTTCAATCTCGTTATTAAACGATAATTTTTACCGACCGACGCTAGTAAGGGAGGTATTGTTTTCACACCAAATTTCACATGAGAAGATTTTTTACATATAACCACGAATTATGCTCTTTGTATTGGTTTTATCCTCGAGAAAAATCATCTTTATTAGTTTTTTCTTAATTTAAAATTATATGACGTCATCCAGCCATTCATGACGTCACAGCCTGGTCTTACATATATATTATAAATAAAATAAAATTAAAAATATTTATGTTATATCCATATCTGTTTTTTATTACATTAATAGATACTAGCTGCTCCGAGCGCCTTCGGCGCTCTTCACACCTAGACGGGGGCTCCGCCCCCTGTACCCCCGAGTGATACATAGTATTTGGTTGAATGTCTGTATGTAAAAGATTTTCATCCATTTTGTTTCAATCAGTATAAGTAGATAAGACATGTATTTGTTTTCTTGTAAAATATATCTAATCCAAAACATACCTGTTAAAAAGGAGGAGTTATTTGTTTGCCTAAAAAAGGGTTCAAATCCATCCCAATGCCAAGTTTAGATGCACTTGTTTGTTAATTATCATCCCATATCCCTTCCTTCATTGTCCACCCACCTTGGTCCTTGGTCTTCCACCGGATGTTTCCCAATTGGTTTCTCCCAATTTCTAGTTTCTCCAAATCCAACCACGTCCCCTTCCCATCCCAGCCTTCTTGATTTTATAACCTTAACTATATCTGGACATTATATCTCGTTATGCCATCTCCGCCATCCCCCTGTGACCTCATCTTCTTTTGGCCTATAAATGCTGCGAACAATATTAATCTCACAAATACTCCAAATCGTCTCCCAGAGTCATCGATAGGGTGACCAAACGTCCCGTCTTTAGGTGCTCTGTCCCAAAAAAGTCTTCGGGACACCCTACTGTTTTTTCAATATTTAGGACATTTCGTAATTATTTTTTCAAAATTTTTTCAATTTAGTTCTAAAAAAAAGGTATACCGTTTGTCCCGGTTTGGTGTTTTCGAAATATGGTCACCCTAGTCATCGATCAACATGAAAAATAATTGTTTTATATATTTTAATTTTGATCCTCTTTGATGCGATAAGCCCCTTTACTGCATAATAACAGGCGTTACACAATTACAACGTCGATTTAAATTCTTCTCGAATATTATTATCCTTCGTGATTAGAGATCTTAAGTATTTAAATATTTATACTTTTTCAAATTCTACATTTTGTATGTTAATTGTATGTAAGTCGTATCCGTATTATAATTCTTGAATTTTTTTGTTTAATTACATTTCGGTTGATTTTTCCCCAATTTCTCTAATCACATGTCTCCTCTTCCAGTCCAATTCATTTACCTGGCTAGAACACTCCATTTTTTAAAATTTTAAATAGAGGGAGAGAGAGAGGTTCTAATTATATATATATATCTGTTTCTATGACAACAAAAAAGTAAACAAATTACATACATTACAAATACTCTCCTTTATATATATTTCTGGAAAATGGAACACCAGCAGCTCAGCTCAGGAGTTACCTAAGATTCTAATTTCTTTTTTATTTTTCATCATTTGAGGTACCCTTCACCTCAGAAAAATTTGGTTACCTTACTCCTTGTAGTTTAGGCTCTGGAGTTTTTTGCGTACAGACGGACACTATCGTATTAAATATATAGATATTAAAATTATTTGAAATTGTTTTTGTAGCTGGAAATTAATTTCCTCTTGATGGATCTATTACTTAGTAGATAATTATTAGTGTTAAATGTAAATTCCAACAATCTGATATGGAAATCCTTTTGTTAATTAACACTTAAAGAAATAATCTAAATATCGGAAGCATACCATTTACAATTTGTATGTCACTCTTTTATCGTCCTTCCATCCTCCTGGGTCGAGTCGGGTGTTAATGACATCTATATATCATTTCAATATAAATTTATATATATCATGAATGAAGCATTTGTCAAAACTGAAATTTAATTGATTTCATTAATTATTTATTGATATTTTCAAGTGATATTGAATAATGATAGTCATTTTATTTAAGTTAATTGATCAATCAATTTGAACATGAGGAAGAATAAATATTAGTAAACACTATTATTAAATAAATAAATAAATAAATAAATAAAATTAAATTTAATTGACTTTTTAGATATTTCCTTAGATATTATTATTTAATAGGTATTATTGAACCATTCATTATAGTACCTGGTCACTGATCCATCGCACATAAATTAAGTATTTTGAAAATATAATTTTAATAATAATACGCGGGTCTATCCAGGGATAATAAATAATAGGTTATGCCGATTATTAAGAAAAGACCCCTTCATATTTTCTTATCTTTATAAATACTTCTAATTCTTTATTAACAATAAAATCATCAATCAATTTCTTTTTTCCCAAACTCAGACTGATATTATGTTATTATATAAAAACCTGATAAGAATTTAGGTAAAGTTCCGATACTTAATTCATTTCAGAGAATCAGTCCAATGAATATACAAATATTAAAATTAATACTAGCAATTCCCACAACCAAATTTTTATATATATTTTTTTTATATATAACTTGCTAAAGTGCCCGGAATCTTTCCCGGGATCTTAATAGAAAGCTTCCAGAAGGAAGTCCGAATGTGTGACAGCCGTTAACCTAGTTTCTCGTCCCCTCTGTTGCTGATAGAAATGCCTTTGTACGCGACGCTCGGGCTCATTCCCTCCCTTGTTGAAGTCGCGCATCACACTGAAACCATGCGCACTTCTTTTGTGCCGTTCCACTTAAGGCAGGTTCCTGTGCTATTCGTATTACAAAATCGTGTACAGATTTCATCTAAGTGACATACCTAAAATTATATGCTCTGTTGACTCTTCAGTGTCACCAATCTTACAGAGGGGTGTTTATAGCTACCAAAACCTATTGAGGAGCATTTTGTTAAAAATCTTAAAAAAAACTGATTTTGTTTTTAATTCATATATGTCGCAGATAGATTATTTCTACAGTGGTTGGCTAGGCATAACTGTAGCAAACAAAGACATGCATTGAAGCAAAAATAACAAAGATAACGCATAAAGGACAAACACAGACAGACAGACATAATCTGGTTTATACAGGGTGTCCCAAAAGTGTGGGAACCTTTGAATAACTCCCAGGCAATGTAATTTTTCGAATACAGTTGAGTAAATTTTTCAAATTGAAATTTTTTTTGCTGATGGAATCATACAATTTTCATTAAAAAAAATGGAGGCTCCCATTTGAAAAAATCAAGTTTGACCTTATTAGGTCATGATAAAGGGCACAAAAACCTTCCCGGAGATAGGGTGAATGCACATACGAAATTCGGTTACAATCGGATGAGCAGTTTAGGAACGCATAAAGGCACACACAGACGCGCTGGAGGCCATATAGATTTTTGCAAAAAGCAGGAACCCTCTGATTGAAAATGAGAAACAATTTTTAAACCTGTCTCCCTTACTCAAAATGCCCTTTGGTTCCAATTACCCCCATAGTCCTCAATAGCCCTTATCTGAAAAGAACGTGGCATGAAATGAGCGAACTGTCTCCCCTCTCTCCTTTCCCCCACTTTACAACATTTCTCACATTCCTTCTCTCTGTCTATAGGTTTCTTTATATCTCCGCCTCTTGGATCCACGACCAATCAACAGCTGTGTACAACGCCACATACATACATTTCATTTTTATATTTGTAGGAAAATTATTTTTTTCTTCTTTATAAATAGTAGCTATGCATATTCAATCTTGTCGCTCATTGGCTGGTTTTACAGCCAAGCATAGCTTTCACATTTTCTATTATACTAATTAATACATAAATGTTATTACAATAGGGTTTATTTATTCACATATATTATAATATTAGCTAACTTAAAATATTAATCTTAATCTAAATACAAGTTCTTCTAATTAAATATTTAACATAAATGCGTTCTCGTCTGTGATTGGCTAAACTGGATTCACTTGTTCTGAACAAGGTTATAAAAAACTCCGCAAGGCGTTCCGTTCTTTTGCAAATTGGACGCAAGCAGAGCGCCATTTTGTCAACACAATTGTTCTTTTCAGAACAAACTTCCATTTAATATCAACAAAAACATACATTTTTATTAAAATTTCCTACACTATATAGAAGATATATTCTTTTAAAAAATAAAACATTTAAATGATTTAATTTATTCTAAAAATTCTCACATTTTTGTGCTTAATTCAATATTATTAGATCATATTTAGTTGAATATTTTAGTAGAAATAAAATATTATATAACTATTATCTTTTTAAATTAATATGAATTAAAATTTATATTTACACAAGTCTGGGACTATTTCAACACAATTTTAGATAAAGACTTGTAAATAGTAATCAATAGGGGTTTGTGAATAAGTCTTAATATTAATTTTAAAGAATGTGGAAAAACGTAGAATACACTACTTAAGAAAGTTGCAAAAGATAACAAATTACGAGCCTTTGATATAAATATGATGAAATTTTGCTTGTATAGGTCTTCAAGATTGCGGACAAAACAAATTCTCTTTAAACGACGATTATAATTAAGATTGCCTTTTCCACGCCAAAAGAGTTAATTTTCCAGATATGTAAAACACGTCATAAACCTAACCGCGTTATATCCCTCGATTTTAACTTACATTAGTATAAGGTTAGAAAGATAGATACAGTTAAATAAAATAATAATCTTTTTATAAAAATATTTTTAAAGGTGAATTATATTTAAATAATTTTGGCTAATGAATTTAACAATTTTTTTAGAAGGTGGTAAGTAAAAACAAATGAAATTTTAATACTTTTATTTTTTTTTACCCAATATACATAAAGTATTTTCATATAAAATACATTAAACAGAGTATATTTTTTATATTCATCAATTTCAGAATATAAAAAGAAAATAGGACAGGAAATGTTTAATAGGGAAATATGAAAAGAGACGAGGAGGGCAGTGATTTCTAGTGATTTATGAACCCTTCCAAGTAGACTTTTTATTGTTTGCTTTCCCAATGCATAGCTCTGCTTTCTTTTATTTTCGTTTTTGAAAGAGAAAATTTACTGTTCATTTAATGGATTGTATTTTATTTTAGGCAATTAATTAAACTTTAACACCCCATGCCATTACATTGTTTCCCACTCTCCCCTAACATTTACACCTCCTCCTTCTCTAACCCCTAGCCGATTACTTAATATACGGGAATGGCATATAACATTCTAGTACATTGGATGGGAAATTTAAAACTATGCCGCAATAATGAATAGACAATTGATTAAGGGGTTTTGTATACATCAAGGGAGGATGGTGTTGATCATTAAACAATTTTATTTTCTAATAAATAATTGAAACTGATACTTGGAAATAACTCTTGCTTTAAAATAGTTTCAAAAATGAAAAATGAACAAGAGTTGAGAGTAGGGTAAGAAAAACGCTATCAATAAATCAAAAAAAAAATCTAATCAATTTATTTTTAAATTTAATATCATATAATATTTATACTATACGAGAATAACTGGCGCCCTGAATGTAAAATTGATGATGACAAGCATCGGGTTTTCTAAGGTCAAATTTTAATTTTAAGTAGAGCCTGAATTAATTTTAATTAAAATCTATGTGCTGGCTATAAATTTATAATTTATTTATTTTACAAGAAAAACAATAGTTTGTCTTATTTCTAAGATCTGTCCAAAGATGGAACCTTTCCAAGTTTCAAAATTCAATATATAATCAAATTAATTCGATGGCTGGCTAAATCAATAATGCCCAATACTTTCCCGTAATCCTTCTACAAAAAGATAACCCTTGTCACGGAGTCAATTTGTTTTATTTTTTGTTTAATCTTATGTGGGTCTTCCTAAGTGTAGTCCAAGTTATTTAACTGAGTCACGTTGGGGAATGGGTTTATATAATTTGACAGGTGGACAGGTCTTTTTATTTAGGGTGAAAGTTGCTTGTGCCGATTTTTCCTCGTTGGTAACTATCCTCCGTTTGTCCAGTCAAGACTTAATGAGATCGAGGTTATAGTTGTACTCCATATGCCCAAACGGGCTTGACTATTCTTTTATAAAGTAGAAGTTTATTGTCAAGTGTTAACCGTGATTTACGGCCAATCAGCCAGTTGCTTCCTTTTGGATGTTATATACCCTCGGTAACAGATTTCTGGCTGGTGGTGACTTTAATGCCAAACACACATTTTGGGGCTCGAGAATTGAAAATCCTAAAGGAAAACAGTTACTCTCAATGGAGAGAAATAACCTAAAATATATTTCCACTGGTGAACCTACCTACTGGCCAACAGATGTCAACAAACACCCTGATCTTCTAGATTTCTGCATAACAAAAGGCGTACCTGATAATCTGTGTAGCAATAAATCTAGCTCTGATTTCTCATCTGATCATTCACCAGTCTTAGTTAATATAAGTACGAAAATAATCCATGTAAAAAAACCTCCCTTCCTTAGTAATAAATTTACCGACTGGAATAAATTTCGGGAATTACTAAATACGAATCTAAGCCTGAATATTCCACTTAAAAGTAATGAAGAAATCGATTACGCAGTTCATTATTTAACTAAAACAATTCAAAGTGCAGCTTGGTTATCCTCTCCAGAACCCAACAACAAAGATAAATCTGTAGCTCTGCCTTTGGGTATCCAGGAAGAAATTGTAGAAAAACGACTGCTAAGGAAAATATGGCAAAGAACCCGATCACCTCTCAATAAAACGAAATTAAACAAGGCAATACGGGAACTTAAGACCTTATTGGCAAAGCACAAAAACTTCAACATTCAACTATCTCACTAACAGCAACTGAGGCAACGGATTATTCACTATGGAAAGCAACAAAAAAAAATAAAAAAGCCTAAAACTTTCAACTCACCAATCCGAGCAAAAGATGGGAGCTGGGCTAAAACTGATAAAGATAAAGCAACCTGTTTCGCTGAACACTTGGTGGATGTTTTTAAACCTCACCCATCAGATTATCAAGATGGAGACGAGATGGATATTATTGATACTACCATGGTACCATGGTACCATTGAACAAATCCATAGGATAACTGACACAATCTATGAAGCTTTAGAAAGAAAACAATACTGTTCTGCAGTATTTTTAGATATCAGTCAGGCCTTTGATAAGGTGTGGCATACAGGACTGTTTATAAAATAAGAAAGCTATTACTATTACCTCTTAATTATTATTTGATACTAAAATCATACCTCAACGATAAACACTACGTGATAAAATACTCAGAAGAACAAACTTTTATCTACAATATCTACGCTGGCGTACCCCAAGAAAGTGTCTTAGGCCCACTCCTTTTTATCTCATCTATACTACCGATTTACCTACCTCTCCTAGCGCTACTATAGCAACTTTCGCTGATGATACAGTTGTTCTTACTACGAATAAAGATCCTCAGATGTGGCATCCGAACAACTACAAACTAACTTAAACAAAATTCAAGATTGGCTCTCAAAATGGAGAATCAAAGTGAATGAAAACAACGCTTGTGACATTCACCAATAAAAAAGGTTCCTGTCCCTCCATCACAATTAACAACAAAGAAGTTACACAAGCCAAAGATGCGAAATATCTTGGGATGCATCTAGACAGTAAACTAAACTGGAAAAAACATATAACATCCAAAAGGAAGCAACTGACTGATTGACCGTAAATCACGGTTAACACTTGACAATAAACTTCTACTTTATAAAACAATAGTCAAGCCCGTTTGGGCACATGGAGTACAACTATGGGGCTCTGCAGCCAACTCCAACAATGAAATACTGAAAAGATTTCAGAATAAAGTTATAGTGGATGCCCAAATGCCGTCATCATTCGAGATTTAAATATCTCATCAGTGAAAAACGAAATAAAAAGATATTACCAAAAATATTCTAACAGACTTGTAAATCACCCAAGTGATTTAGTAAAAAAACTTTTAATCCCACCTAGTGAACGTAAACTTAAAAAAAAGTTCCTTATTTGATTATAAAGTAAAGGAAACATCCACTGGGATGTTTCCTACATGACTTATTAATTATAAACAAACAATTTATTTAATGTTATTTTGAACAGCTTGTAAATTTATATAATATAAAAAAAAAAGTTTGAGTTAATATTGTTAGTGAAAAAAGTCCAGTTAGTTTTATTGTTAGTTAGGAAAATGGGAAAATTAATTGGAGTTAATGTAGTGGTAAGGGAAAGCTAGATAGAAGAATGGTCTGAAGTAAGGTCAAATAAGGATTTTATTTCTGTGGAATGGAAAGACCTATAAATATCAGCCAATTTTTTATTAATTTAATTTAATTTGAATTTATTCGTAATTTTTTAATAACACTGATGGAAACACTAATATAGACAGGTAAAATATGATATTGCCATCGTAAATTTTCACATTTTTGAGGTTATACCTACTTATAACATTTTGACTGCGACCATAATTTGTGTTTGTTTACAGTAAGTTGAAAATTTCATCTCTGACAAAATATGGAATTAACTCGTGAAAATTTTCCAGGTATGATATATTATGACTTATGACTTTCGACCTGGTCAACTCAATAACAATGCATCTATCAACTAAATTCAACTTTTAATGATGCACCACCTAAAGCTACTGTATATCGCTGTTACACTGAATTCAAATATGGATGTAATTCGCTTACGGAATAAAGAAGGTTGTCCAGTAGTTGTGCCGCAAAATATTGATGCTGGGCGAAAACTAATTGAAGAAGATCGTCATGTAACATATTAGGAAATCGAAAGATGTTGCAGCATTAATATGATTAGCATACATAAGATTTTGTACGAACATTTATGTGTTCGGAAGATTTGTTGAATGATGTTCAAAAAATTGCTCGTGTCGTTTGGTGCCGTAAAATGGTTTAAATATACAACTGTCATGCATCCAAAGCGGTATACAAGATCTTCACAGGTGACACATGTGGATTTATGCATATGAGCTAAAAAGAAAAGAAAAGCCGGCACTTTGGGTGTTTCAGTGTGAAGCAAAGTCAACAAAAGTTGTCCGTTGTCGAAGCCCAAAACGACGAATCATAACAATGCGAGCTCACACTCATTGCATGCCAGGTATTTGAACACACTAATCTAATTGAAGAGTCTCCGCATTACAATCTCTATGACTTCTTCCTAATCCCATTAATTAAAAATAAAGTGCGTCAACAACGATTTTCATTGTCCGAAAAAGCGGTTGAGGCCTTCAGAATGAATGTTTTAAAACTACCATATTCTACTGGAAAAAATTGAATTGAATTTGAAGAGGATGGTTCAATCGTATGCAAAAGTGTATAGATCTTAAAGGCGATTATATATTTTGAAAAGCAATAAAAATATTTTTCATCAAATTCACTTGTTTCTTTTTTCTATTCTCAATATATAAATAGTAGCCCTTGAAAAAGAAGATGCCTGTTTGTTTTCCTATTCGCTATGTGTTTCCGAAAAGTTTCACTGATTGAACCAAGTTAATACATAGAAGCATCTCATGCTCCCGAAACCTGTAGTCCTATTTCTAAACCTTTGCGTCGTTTTCCCATTATCAATCCCTAAATTTTATCACTTTTATTGTTTTATCTTATTGCAATTCTAAGGTTACACTTATTAAATTAAAAAATAAATAATATTAATAAAAAAATAAAATAAAATGAAGATTATAAAATACTGATTGAAATTAAAAAACAAAAATGAATAGTTATTTTATCAAAATATTATACTGGTATCTCTTCTAAGCGCACAGAGAGTCCAGAGCGGCTAATAAATTAATTTTTAAGTATTATATGGTAAGATTAATTATAATTTATCAATTTTATATAAATGAAATTATCCAATATGTATTCCATAAATATGTTTTCAGTTATTTATATGACGTTTAAATTAAATATTCAAGTTATAAGTTATAAATTACATTGCAAAATATAAATATAATTAAGAATTGTATTAGCAAAAGTTTTCTCTATTTGGGTTCATGGTCATTTAAATATATTTTGGATCAAAGGGAACACTAAAGGATAACTAGCCTAAAATTTATCTATTTATCTATCTATCTATCTATATATATATATATATATATATAATGATAGAAAATTTATAGAAGATGTATAAATTCACTATTAAATATATATGTGTTTAAATTTCAAGGAATACTTATATAAACTAATCTACATTTATGAACTGAATATTAAACAATAAATATTTTGAAGGTGATGAAGTGTGAATCTCTTAAAACAGATTTCTCTATTAAACAAAAATGAAATACGAGTAAGTAATTTAGAAATAATATATTAGATTGGCAATCTTACAAAATTAAAAAGTCTAAAAATTTAATGTTTCTTATTCATTTATTTCAGAAAATCCACATTTTAAATATCTTTAAAAGTAATTAAATTAATATTTTCTGATTAGGATATTATTTTTATTTTTTAATTAAAAAATATAATAATCATATTATTTATTTTTTTAAGAATGAATTACACAAATTAAAAAAAATTAAATAATAATTATTTTATAATAGAAATTATCTAATAGAAAGCGATAATGTCATTCCAGAGTGATTTCCTCTTTTACAATGGTAATTAGCTTTAATATTTATTGATTTATAATTATACATATTTATTCATTTATTAATATGAGATTTATTGATATAATGATAAAGACAAAGGCATGAAAGAAATAAAAACAAGAACAACGATAGCATCGAATAAATATTGGTCTTTAAAATTTTTAATTGAAAATAAAGAAGTTGATTTGAAATTAAAGATAAATGTTTTAAATAAAATCTGTCTTACCATTTCTAACATAGGGAGACCAGATATACTTAACAAAATAATGCCAAGAATTGAAACTACACAAAGTGGAATGATAATAAGTATTTTGGTTTTCAGAAAAATAGACAAATAAAAGAGACAATGTATAAAAAAAACAAATGGAAAATGGAATGTAAATATTCATACATTTGTAAAAGGAATGAAATGAAGATGGGCTGACAAAGAATAGCAGACAAAAGGTATACAAAAAGAATTACCGAATGGTGCCTTTTAAAAAAAATAAGCTGGAGTGTCTCCACTCGACTATCTCGCAATTTGAATTTAATTAAATAACATAATATATTATATTTAAATTAAATTTAATTAATTATAAATTTTAAATTAAATCTCATCATGTTCTGAAAAATGTTCTTTAGCTCATGTTCCATGTAATTGTTGATTTAATAAAACATTCTTCATCCTGTTCATCGATATCATAGAATGTGGGATCTTTTCCTCCAAAAGACATAGCCTATGATCCAGATCCAACATCAAATCATTAATCGAGAAGTCAAGGATGTCATGGTAAAGACCAGGGGTGACCCAAAACAGGTCCACTTTCTCTGCCTCCAGAAGAATGTAAATCCGCCCGGTGTGTCGGAAGGAGAACGACCATTACACACAAATAGACCCAGACTCTCCATTTTGGACGATCCCATTTTGGAAAAATTGCTTTTGGAGGAGGCTTTTGAACGATTGGAACACACTTTACTTGTAACTTCTCAAGGAGCAAGACTGTTCCCTGATTTAGAGGTTTCGCTGATGGCTTCTCTCGGAGAGACAACCAAACCTAAAAACTGTATCCTTTCCTTTAATTCACCTCTAAGGATCCTTTTAATCCAAAATATATAAAAATCATTACAACTTCAATCATATGATTCCGAGGCCAGTATGAAATCAATATGGTATATTTTTCATTCTACAAATAATCGTCAACTATAGTGATTCTCTATGCCTATGTGGACAAATGATAAGAGATGGCCACTTGCTCTACTTTTGCTCTTTCCCCTTAATGCTCAGAGTAGAAATAATTAGAGTCCTTCCTCCAAATAGATAAAAAATATATATCCACCAACCTATAATAATAATTTTGGGCATTAAGCTTTGATGGATGGTTAAAGATAAAAAAGATGATACTCTACAAATGAATGAAAATGATTTATTCAATAAAATTTACTTTTATATCTTGTTGAAATAGAGTATAAGTCTAATTAAAAATAAGTAAATAAGTTTGCTATTTTTTAAAACGAATCTAAATATATATATTTCAAAATATATCATAATTTTGAATATACACTTATATACTTTTATGTAGTTTTAAAATAAATGTAATTTTCTTTTTGAATAAAATTAATTATGTTTCAATTAATTCATTTAATTTCAAATTTGGTATTTTATATTCTAATTTTAATAGTCATCAGGAATTATATCTATTTTATCAATGCTTCCTAATTTACTTTGACTTGCATGTAATTCATTTTTTAATCATGTCCTATTATTGAACTTGGCAAAATTCGATCCCTTGATCCCTAGTTGGTGGGCTAGGACTATAATTATTGAACCACTTATTAACACAATCAATTCTCCAGGCATAAATAATTTATTAGCACTATACATTGATTATCATATATATTTCTATCTTGAATTGTATACAGAGAAAATCACTTTAACCTTTGTTTGTTTTGTTGAAAATTTAATGAATGCGAATTTCTGGTTTGTAAATTTAATCAATAAATCAATCTAGAATAGAAAAACTGTTTAAAAAAAAAATAAAATATTTAATTTAACGGAATCTTGCCCGATTTAGTATGTACTAGAAAATAGAGCAATTTCGTTTTAAAACCGTATACTAAAATCGAAAAAAATCATTTTTTTTTTATTTCAGAAAACTCAATTTTTTAAACAGTATTATCATAACTACATATTATGTAGTATCAAGTTCTTTTGAAATCAATAACTTTTGTACATTCAGAATAATATATAATTATCATATGAAAAGATTTTTAGTTTTTTTATAAAGTGATGTTTTTTTTTAGTTTTATTTTTAGTACTTTTTTCTTTTCAATCGAAAAAAATGTCTAAGTTTTTAGATAGTAAACGTATCGTAATTCCGACTGAGACTATCGATTTGAGGTTTTTGTCAGATCTCCACGTTTCAAGTCATTCTAATTCCAAGAAAGTAGTTTTCCGGTTGATGTATTAATGGGTGTCTGTATGTTTGTGTGTGTGAATGTGGCAGAGATTTTGTGAACAAAATTCCGGTCAAAAGGTAAATCCGATCAAACCAAATTTTATATTAATGCTTCTATTGGGTTACTAACCATCTGGCTACATTTTCGCTTAAATAGAACATATAAATAAATAACAAAAAAGTAAAAAGTCAAATTTCCTTAACTATAAAAAATATAAAAAGTTTTATACGAAACCATTTATAGAGAATTTTATTCTAAAAATTTAATCTCTTATTTATGAAAAGTTTTGTCAGAATTTAAATAAAAAAGGAAATGAGATTTGTTTTGTATTAAAATTCATTGAATGAAAGATATTTAAATATATGTAATCTTATTTCTTACTCTCTTCTAACCACTGATTATATTAATATTATCTTCTATATATATAAAAATGAAATGTATGTATGTATGTAGCGTTGTACACAGCTGTTGATTGGTCGAGGGATCCAAGAGGCGGATGTAAAGTTTCTAAGGAAACAAACAAACTATCGACAAAACTCAGGGCCAGTCACTCAAGTGCTGCGTAATTCATTTGCAATGCCCGTGTTTTTCCCACGGCCAATTATATGTTGAATGTTCGCTAGTACATTTAATTTAGGATTTGAGTATGAGATTAGACAAATTGGGAAAAAATGAAACGAAATGCAATTAAACAAAAAAATTCAAGAATTAGGCTAAGCAGACGTCTTAAATATTATAGAAGATTCGGCAATTACAATTAAAGATAACATAAAAAAATTAATTGAGACAGGAAATAAGATGGGGATTGAAATTAATAGGGATAAAATAAAATATTTAGTAAGAGAGAAAAACATTATCAACACACAAAGTCTTAACATACAAAATGTAGAATTTGAAAATGTAGAAAAATTTAAATACTTAGATTCTGTAATTACAAAGGATAATAATATTGGATAAGAATTTAAATCGAGGTCGCAATCGGGTAACGCCTGTTATCATACAGTAAAGAGGCTTATCTCATCAAAACTTTTATCAAAATGGATGAAAATTGAAATATTTAAAACAATTATTTTGCCTGTTGTATTATATGGGTGGTCGATGTTCTTGGGAGACGAAAGTAGATTTAGCGAATTTGATATTAGGATTATTCGCAGCATTTAAGGACCAAAGAAAGATGAGGTCACCGGGGTAAGTCAGAGATGGCATAACGATAACGAGGAATTGCATGATCTCTATGCATCTCCAGATAAAGATCTGAGAAAAATATTGGGAAAAATCGATTGGGAAGACCGAGGACGCGGTGAGTGGACAATGTAGGAAGGGAAGAGGGACAGATGGGACAGGGTAGTTTGATGGTTGTAGCCCAGGATTGATGGTTGTAGCCCAGGATTGGGATACTTGAAGAAATGGAGTTGCTTTCGAGATCCGTAGAGGCACAGAGATAGATAGATATAACAAATACAATAGTAATATATAATTAATTTACTGATTAAATTAAAATATCTTTAAAATAAGAACACAAAAAGAAATGATAATAATATAATATACTGATTGAAAAAAAATGGATAAAAACCTTTTACATACAGACTTTCAACGAAATACTATGTATTACTTCGGGGGTACAGGGGGCGGAGCCCCTGTCTAGGTGGTAAGGGCGCCGAAGGCGCTCTTATCAGCTAGTTATTAATATAAAATTTATAAATATAGATTAATTTAATAACAAATAATATACTGTTTGTTTTTTAATTTTTAATTTTTTTTTTTTATTATTAAAAAATATTGCTTGTTTGTTATGGTCATTGGCACCCGACATTTTTCTGTATAATAGATTTATCATATTTTATTACTAAGCATACTTGTGTTCATTTGGTTTCGGATAAACTAAGAAAAAGTTATTTTAAATATTTTGCCATTACCTCTTAAAATTATTTGAAAATTTGCTATTGGTCACATTCGTGACATTGTGGTATTTTATTAAATTTAATTTGACCGGAAATTTGTTCACATCAATTTCTCTTCACATACTAAAACCAATAATTTATAATTACTGTTATTATTATTATCTCACTATGGTATTTCGAAGGATTATTTTTTCTACATAAAAAATATTTATTTGATATTTATAAACTATTTATTCATTCATTTGGAGTATCTTAAACTCCTAATGTATACACTTTTTTATTAGAAAAGTTATCCTCTTGTAACAACACCAATAAAGAGTAAGCTATGATTAGATTTATATTTCAAAAGAATTTTCCTTTTTATTACCTTGAATGTAAATAGAAATTTAATTAAAATTTTCTATTAGGAAGTTAATATTAAGTTTGTGGAAATATTTGACATTATTAATTAACAGAATTGTCCTGCTGTCTACCTATCAACATCAAATTCAAACCAAAATTAATAATAATTTATAATTCATTTAATATTAATTAATACCTTTTTTTAATTATTAATAACCCTGTTTTAAAATTAACACAGTGAGCAGTTATTTAAATCTCCCATTTTCAATTACACAAACATTTATCAAATAATATATTTTAATTTGATCTCATAATATTATCGAATTCTTAACTATATTAAGCAACTCTTTTTTTTTTTGTAAAAAAAAACAAAAAAAAATATATATATCTTGCTTGGAATGTAATTATTAGATTTGTCTCGGGTTTTTGTATTTTAAAGGGAGCTACTTGAAATCTTGCATTTAAAGTGTGGTTGTAATGGCAAAAAGCCAACTGACCATCCAACGAAAAGAAGAATCATTTATTTCATTTAGTATTCCTCGAAAAATATTTTTAAAAAAACACCACGAAACAAATAAAAAAGTTGTTAATGTTGAAGCTTTTAAATTGAATGAAAAAATTCACTCTTATATTATTTATTTAAAAAGAATAGAAGTAAAAAAATATAAACAATTATTTTAAGTGTGATAAATATATTATAAACTTTTTATACGGATAGTATGTTAAAATATTTTGGCTACTGTATTTCTATTTAACATTCTGATCGTTTATAACTCAAAAGTTCTTAAAAGTAAAAATCAGATTTTTTTTAACCATTTTTTCTGTTATGTTATGTCCACCTCGTTCTTAATTTACTCGCTGATCGTTTTCCAATTGGTTTTCACTTAAACTAAGTTCTTAATGACATATAGTCATGTATTCGAGCCCCATATCGACAACTTCAATTTTCTAACCTACTTAGCTATGTACGTGATTCTTCACAATAATATATTGTGGTATTATCTTTATTCGACCCATAAATGTTACAAAGAATCGTATTGTCAAGTACTCTGAATTTATTTTTCTCCAAACTGATAGACCTAACATCACAATCTTATAGTAGAAGATACAAAATAATAAAATATAATATTATAAATATTATTATATAATCGGCTCCGCAGTAGTCTCTGGTGGAAAGGTCGTCTGCTTAATGAGTTTGTGGACTCAAATTCTATTCCCGGGCCTGAATTATTCACTTTCTAGACCACCTAGCCTACGTGATAAAAATTTCTAAGTTATTTGAAATGAGAAGTAAGGGCCCCTGACCAAGGTAAAGGTTGAGAGAAACCATTGTATTGATTATGCAACAACTCTACCTATGAACAACCAACTTGATAGGACTATCTCCAATATTATACAATAGTTAATTCACTTTTATCCCGATGTAATCAAACTGTTCATATTACAAATCCAGCTTTTGTATTTAAAATATGAGTAAAAATATCTTTCATTTTTGGGAGATCGAACCAAAAACATCTTCTGAAGGGATATTTGACTACTTGTATTTAATTTCATTCATATATTTTTATCTTTATGTTTTTCATCATCTAATATTTTAATGATTGTATTTCAAATTTTATTGATAAATAAGCAAAGAGCAAGATAATACGAGTAATGTATCAAGGAAAGATTTCATATTGAGTCAGGTTGAGCCAGGGGTCAATATCCTTTGATTTTGATTTATATTTTAATTAAAATAATTCCAATATTATTATTTATTTATTAAAAATCAACTAGGCTGAAATTTCGAATGAAATCGGGTGCTTAATTTGAAATGATTTTAATAAATAATGCTGGATTTACCGGGATCGCATATTTCCAAGACAAAACATTTGAACTTTTATGAGAATTTGTGAAATTCTAAAAGATATTCGAAAAAAAATTCTTAAATTTTAAAAATAATTTAAAAGTTATCTTTTAAGAGTATTATAGTAGAGATATTTAAAATTATCAAATAAAATGATTGATTGATCATTGAAAATTGAAATTTATTAAAATAAATCTTTAATCTAAAATTTTCTAATAAAAACCAAAATCTCAATGTATTAAAAAAGTTGATAGTTTCAAAATAAAATTTTGAAAAAGGGACGTATGGTTTTTATTATATCATTATTCTAACATAATTTGATATTTTTTTATTTAAGGTAATGACACCTGTAGCGCAAGGGTCCTAAAGCTGAGAGGATTGCAAAACTTTTACTTAAAATAAGGATTATTTTAAATTTACATTCATTCCGAATGATATTTATTCAAATTTAAATTTTCTAAAATATATTAAGGAATGGCAACTAAAGAGGAATGTAAATTTGAAATAATTCTTATTCTAAGTATAGTCGTATATTTTAATAAAATTTAGTCTTTTGTAATGTTTATATGTATATTTTTTCTCGAAGATAAATTTCTCTCAAAATTATGACAGGGAGTGATGGGAATTAATGATGATTGAGCAGTTTATACTGATTTGGGAAATGAATGAGATATTCTGAAGGAAGATTAGAAAAGAGAATTGCATGACATTGGAACAAGAAGATCGAATATCGTGAGAAAAAGCAAAAAAGAGATTCGATATCACAGTTCCAATGCCTTTACCCATTAAGCATCATATTTACTCCTATCAAGTCAATATTAAATCTATCTATATACTATATATACGATATATATATTATAATCTATTTATAAATTTTATACATCAAAAAAAAAAAAATGCTTTCATACTGAATCATTGTCTAAGTTGATTTAATTTAGATATATTTTATATATATTCCTTTAATCTAAAATGAAATCATGTATGTATGATAGAATTGTAACATATAAAAAATAGATGAATGAACTGAGATATTATTGTTTCAACCTTATAATATCTTTTTTGTTACTCTCGATTATAAAGCAATCTTTTTCCTTCTACCATTTGTATACCACTCCCCATTCTATGTTATAATAATATTCTCTCAATATTCAGTCTCTCCATTCACCGTTCACAATTTTCTCATAAATTCTGTCATCTTTTAACTATTTTTTAATATTCTAAGATTTCTATTTTTTTTATTCGTTATTTTATTATCATACTAGTATTCTTCTAAATTGTAAACAAAACAATTATATATTCAACTAAAAAATTTTCTTTTATTAAATTATACATTTGTAATAATTTAATAAGAATAATTTTGAAATTTAAGTTAGATAAATTTTATTAATCTATTTTATATACTTTTCAATTGTTATATTATCATCATACATTTTTGAGGTGTAAAAACTTCTAATGAAAGTATAACTTTCTGAATGTCATATAAACCGAAAAATAAATAATTTTAAAATGATCCTTATTAAAAGTTTATTTTTGTAGTTTATTATGTAAGCTTAATCACTTTTTCTAAGTAACTATAGAAGAAAAATGTTCATAGTTTTCGGGACAGTTTTATTCTAATCTTATATATATTTCATGTATTTTTTTTTGACTTCAGACCTCAACCATTTTGCAAATCACATATTTATTTCAATTTTGAATTTTATTAATTAACTTGGTAACTTTTTCAATTTTCAATTTATTTTCCAAATTATTGATGTTATCAATATTTATGTTTTGTATATTTTTATCGGAATTGATCAGCATAAACTAGATATTATTTTACTTGATTTTTTTTTAATATATATATATATAAATATGTATGCTTGTGTGAGTGTGTGTATTGTTATTGACTTAAATTAATTCAATCACATTAATCTATATAATTTTTTTTTATTATTATTATCCATAAACTAACTAAATCATATAATTTTTTAATATTATACTATTAAATGTCCCCTGTACCCCATAGTATTCTGTTGAAAGTCTGTATGCGAAAGGTTATTCAATTTAATTTAATTTTACCTTAAATATTATAGAATATTAGAACTTAAAATAAAAATTTAAATATTATAAACATTCTTTGTATGGAAATTTCTAGAATTAATATTTTTATTTTGAGTGTCAACTTCTTAATTGAGCCACCAGAAGCGCCACATGGATCGTTGTTTATTTATTGTTTATACCTTATCCTTGAGCCATGACGGTTCTAATGATATCCGAACCATTTAGATCCAAGAAGCCGTTTAGAAGGAGTTTAGGATTACGTAGTCGTTTAATTATATAGATAATAGATAGGATTACTTAAAAAATAATATGTTCTAATCTACAAAATATTTTAAAAAGTCAAAAAATCTTTATTTCTGCACTACCTATACATTTGTGCATGGTTTATTTATGATATAAACGTATTTTTATTAATAGGGTACACTTTAATATCTTTCTATTAAAATTAAATTAACATTTTTTTATAAATAAAAGAAACCATTAGCTTATTAATTAATCAGCAAGGAATAAAAAGAGTTGAGGCAGATCAAAAGCACGCTAGCCGATAAGTAATTCAGGTGATTCTTCAGGATTTGAGATAGATAAAGGAGTATTAGATTCGATAATAAATAATAATTCTTGTGGTTAAATAAAACACACGAAATATATCTACCATACATAATTTTTTTAATAAATTATGAGCGTTCCTTATTTACTTTTCCAAGACTGGGAATTCAAAAAAGTGAATTCTAATTAAATTAAACAATTGATGAAATATTAATTTATGTAGCTTTGGTAATGACAACAGACATATTTTATTTTAAAAAAATGTCATAATTAAATATAGAAATATTTTATTTTTTATCAATTCTCTTTCTCACTGGTTTAAACATTTAATATTTTTGGACAGATTGGGAAGCATTATCTAGAAAACCTCCCTTACTATCGTCGGTCGGTAAAAATTAAAGTTGGCATCCAATCTTCCAAAGTTACTGTTCAGCGAAGCTTAAGACAAAAACATCCAACGCCCACCGATTCTCCATCTCGTCCTCGAATGTATAAAAATAAAAAAAAGTTACATTTCAATACATTTTTTTGACAGCTGTTATTTTTCACTATAAAGCTAAATTCAGAGCAGATATCTTGGAAACTGATCTATCTTTAAGAAATATCTCGACTCTTTTACAAATATTTTAATATTACCCAAAATCTTTTTTTTTTATTCAAGAAATGAAGTTATTTGCTTACTGAAATATTTAATAAAGAGTTAAATTGAGTTTTTAAATCAGTATTTTAATAATCTTTCATTTGATATGATTGAATCGATAAAAGTGTATTAAAATGAAAATATATTTAATATCCTATTTATAGAGGAGAGTGGGACACCTTTGAATATTTTTTAGATTTTGTTTTTTTTTCTATCAATATAATTATTAACCTGCTTTATTGTTTGTTGTTAGCCTTAGTTATTTGTCAAAGGAATAAAATTAACGGTAATTATTCAGGTAAACTCATTTTCGTGGATTTGGATAATACTTACCAGTGGGTTCCTTTTGCAATTCCAAATAAACTTTTCTTATGAAATTTTTCCCGGTATCTTATAGTTTTCGAGATAAAAATTATTAAGGATGGAGGTAGTTATTAAGGTTTGAAGTAATATGATTACTGGGAACAAGAACTTAGTACGTAAATAGAAATCGTTTATAATTTTTATTTTTTAAGACTCGTACCTCCTAGAAATTTTTTATTATATTGTTGGAAATTTATATTATAATATCTTTTATCATTTTTAAAAATACTTTAATAATTATAATAAAAACTATTTCCTATCAATATTTAGTTAAGATTTGGCTAGTGAGAACAAATTGAAGAATAACTCTTAATTGTACGAGTATTAAGTTAATATATTTTTTAAATTATATTAAATGAATAAAATGAAGAAGTTATTAAATAAGTTGACCTGTGGCCAGGTCCGAACCGACCCACGGTTTGAAGTAACTTAATTTCCAGGTACAGAAACAATTTCAAATAATTTTAATATATCTATTAATGTAATAAAAAACAGATATGGATATAACATAAATATTTTTAATTTTATTTTATTTATAATATATATATGTAAGACCAGGCTGTGACGTCATGAATGGCTGAATGACGTCATATAATTTTAAATTAAGAAAAAACTAATAAAGATGATTTTTCTCGAGGATAAAACCAATACAAAGTGCATGATTCGTGGTGATATATAAAAAAATCTCCTCATATGAAATTTGGTGTGAAAATAACCCTTCCCTTCCTATCGTCGATCGCTAATACTACCACTTCCGGTTTCCGGAATTGCACCAAAAGTCGATCAATTCATCCCACAGATGCATTAAGTAAATATACCAAATTTCATCAAAATCGGTTGAGCCGTTCAGGCTGTACACATCTATACGGACAGACGGAAGGACGGACGGACGCACGGACAGACATCATGCTAAAAATACTTTTTTCTGTTAAGAAAATGATTCGTGGAGATATGTAAAAATCTCCACATGTGAAATTTGGTGTGAAAACAATACCTTCCTTACTATCGTCGGTCGGTAAAAAATAATGGATGGTCTGTGTAAGTCGATTCATGTTCTAACAATTCCCAAACAAAGAATTTTAATATAATATTTTATTTTAAATTCTTATATTTAAATATCATTTGAATTAAAAAATTATTCTAAAAGTTCTCATTTTAATTAATTTAATAAAATATTTAGATCATATTTTACTAATTTTTACCCACCGACGATAGTAAGGGAAGGATTGTTTTCACACCAAATTTCACAGGAGGAGATTTTTTACATATCTCCACGAATCATGCACTTTGTATTGGTTTTATCCTCGGAATAAATCATCTGCAATAGTTTTTTCTTAATTTAAAATTATATGACGTCACCCAGCCCTTCATGACGTACAGCCAGCTCATACTTATATATTATAAATAAAATAAAATTAAAAATATTTATGTTATATGCATATCTGTTTGTTTTTTGTTTTTGCATTAATAGATACATTTAAATTATTTGAAATTGTTTCTGTAGCTGGAAATTAATTTATTTCAAACCGTCATTGGTTCTGCTCATGGCTACAGGTCAACTTATTATTTATTCTTTCTATATATTTGAATATTTCTTCTTTTCCATTTATATGTGTTTTTGATGTGATTTATTTTTATACATTTTATTTGAAGAAATTCTTCTTCACTTTCTTCATCCATTTCCATTTGTTGCTCTTTTTTGGTCTTACACACTTTAGCAAAGTGGTTATATTTATAACATTTTGTGCATTTCTTTTTCCATGCAGGGCATATTCCAAATGGGTGACTAGTATCACATCTTTTACATTTTTTCTTTTGTTCAGTTGAGTCCTTTGGCTCCTTGAATTTATTATTTTGTTTTTTCCCAATTGCATCTATTTTAATTTCGTTTTTTGTTATGCTTTTGGAGTG
Source organism: Labia minor (assembly GCA_963082975.1). NCBI lineage: Eukaryota > Metazoa > Arthropoda > Insecta > Dermaptera > Spongiphoridae > Labia > Labia minor. Next base: position 78,821,428 of record OY720344.1, read on the forward strand.
TTCTTTTGATGTTTCATCGCTCCTACATATGCCTATGGCTTGAACTAGTGTTAAATTGTCTCAATAGCTCTTCACTTGTTCCACAAATGAGACTTTCTTTGAGATTTTCAAATTCCCAATCCTTTGCCTTTAATTTTAATTCGGAGACGAAATCATCTATACTTTGATTTTCCATTTGTAGAGTGGTAAAAAGTTGATATCTTAAATATGTTGTATTTTTATACGGCATATAGTAATTTGAGATAGCTTCCAAGATGTCTGCAGATGTTACATCTGATAATTCTTTATTATATTTATTTAAGTTATGTATTTGTATTACATACTGTTGTACCAGAGGACATGCTATATTGTACCTGAGGACATTGCAATAAAACACGGTACAGTGAGTAAATCTACACTAATTTATTGGAATATTAATAAAAAATATTAACTTTAAAAAAATAATCATTAAATTTCATAAACATAAAAAAAATAATTCAAACAAAATTTAAATGTTGTGGAAGTTTAACATTAAAAGAATAATATCCCCTGCGGTCATTGGGCTCAGGCATAACTTTTTTTTATTTGTTTACTGTTAATTGTGCTTTTATCCCTCACAGTAGGAAATACATATTGTTTTTTATTTTTTTTCAAGAAATTTACTGTGATTGGAGTGTCCTCAATTTGGGTAACTTGACCCACATAATACAAATTCGTTTTCTTCCTTGCAACCTCCACAAGAACCCAGCACCCAAGAACATGAACTGGGGTTTCTTAAAAAAAACTGCATTCATCTCCATCTTCTAAGTTAGAGGTAGAAGCTGCACCATCTGACCCATCATTTTCTTCTTGCCTCTCTACTTCTTCTTGGATCACCACTTCTTCCTCCTCAGAAGTAGAATGAAACTGAATGTTCCTTCCTTTCTTCCTTTTGATACCTCTAGCAACCCTTTCAGCCTCAATTTGGGTTTTAACAGGTGTCCCTTCTTTGGAAAAAAGGTCTTACCTCTTCTGGTGACTTAGAAGACACTGCAGCTGAAATAAAAGAACAATAACCCGAAAGAGTTGAAAGACTAGAAGAGAAGGTGGACTTGGAAGGTGCAGGAGAATTTGGTTCATCCACTATTTCTGATTGATTAGGTCAATCAGTAACAGATGATGGCAGAAATTCATCATCCCAAAAAACATCACGGCTAACTGGAAAAATTCCTGCCACCTTGAACCCACTTATGATGTTTTTTAAAGTAAATGCCTGCTCATAGGCCCTACCTCTTTATTAATGTTCAAACGTGTTGTACCAGTGAACGTCCGCAAGTGCAACAGTCCTAGGTGTCCGCTACTTATATAGATTATTAAACTGTAAAGAAATATAGTACCAGTGATAAAAGACCATTAGAGAGTGTACTTGACAAAGTTGAAAACACATTAAATATATTCGCAGATTCTGTTCTACAAGAGCAACCAACTTTGAGAATAAATTAATTAATGTAAATGTCATCCTTAGGAATTAAAATAAATATTTATAAATAAATCTTTTAATCATTCTGGAAACTAATAGAATTAACATTTTTTATTGATCTCCTGAATCTTGATTCATTGAAATGATTTGATTTTGATTCAGTTTATTAACACCTGTTTTTCATTAATTTAATTAAAATTATTTTTTTCCCAAAATAGACCTATAAAGTTCTTCTCCATACAAAGTATCAACTACACATGAAAGGCATATCAACAAAATACAATATTTACTCGTCTAAAGGTTATTAATTAAATTTAACATAATTAGGCGAGAAAAAATAACATAAAATATAAATTATTTGAATTCCTTTTTCAAAAACTTCTTATTGATCGAAATTGTTTTCTATTGTCTTTTATTTTCACCAATTCACTTATAAAAGATAATTTCAAAAATTCCTCGCGTTCCAACTTGCTCATACCATTATTCTCTCAACAAAAATAAAATATAAAAGAAAGCTAAAAAAAAACGTTAATTTTTTCTTATTAGCTTTTTATTTAGCTTCATTAAAATAAAAAGAAAAATATAAAAGAACAAAAATAATCGGAATTATTATTATTTTTTTTTAAAGATTCAATTAAAAGATGAAGATGAAAAGTAAATAAAAAAGAAGGAAATTTAAATAAATACATACTTTTAAAGGAAATAGGACAAATTCACTGGTCTATTAATTTATTCACTTATCATGTTCGAGGTTGTTTTGATCTAAATCTGAAACAACCCACGTACACCCACCCCTCCTTGACTCTCCCCTTCTTTTTGTTATCCCTAATCTCTATACTCAATTTTAATTAATTTTTTTTTTAACAAAGAACTTTTAACATTCAAAGAGAAGGAGGTGGGAAGAGGATGATGTATAATAATTAATATCCACTTTAGTAATTTAAGGAAAATTTATTATTATTTTTCTTTTTTTTAATAATAATTTTATGTAAATTTTATTTAATATATATATATATGTATATATATATTCATATTCACAAACGGGTTAATGAAAAGAGTAATATTCACCACTATAATAAAGGATGTTGTAAAAATGGCTGAAAAATTCGTGATTCTTATCAATTTAAGTAGTGACTATGTGAATCAATATATTATTCAAAATTAAATGGGAAATTTCGCTTTAAAAACAGGTAGAAAGTAAGGAAAAAAGGTGTTTAAATCCATTACATAAACGATTTAATTTTTTATTTTTTCTAAATTAATAAATTATATAGTAATAAAATTAAATATATACCTACAATGTTATTATTATTTTTATTTATAATTTAGCTCGTTGACATATCATCTTTACAAATAAATATCGTAAAGGAATGAAAAGAGAAACTTTTCCTCTCCTTAAACCTCATCAATCAATTGGAATGGGCTTTACACAAACCTAAAATTGATAGCCCTCACACCCTTAAAAGGGCTACGAGTTGCAATCCATTTACCCTTCGTCATTTATCCCCAGATCATTTTCACTCGAGTGCCAGTCTCTTGCTGAATAATGATTTGTAGTTGTTCATCTCCAATAAATAAATTTATCTGCTATAACTTGCGATATTGTATATGAATGGACTCGATTAATTCAGCATTTACATAAGATCAAATCTTATTATATACTAGCTGCTCAGAGCGCCTTCGGCGGTCTTCACACCTAGACGGGGGCTCCGCCCCCTATACCCCCGAGTGGTACATAGTATTTGGTTGAAAGTAGTAAAAGGTTTTCATCCATTTTGTTTCAATCCGTATATTACATAAAACATTCATTTCTTTTTGTGTTCTTATTCAAAATCTATTTTAATTTAATCAGTAAATTAATTATATATATTATTATTATTGTATATGTTATATCTATCTATCTATGTCGCTCAAAGATACTCGAAAGTTCTTGGCCGCAACAACCACATTTCTCCAAGTGTCCCTATCCTAAGCCCTTGTCCCATCTCTCTTACGTCCCTTCCTACGCGTCATTGGTTTTCCAAGCGGACGTTTTCCAATCGGTCTCCCCACCAATATCTTTTTCCTCTCCCATTCTAGCCACGTGCCCTGCCTATCGCAGCTTTTTCCCTTTTATAACCCTAACTATTTCTGAAGATGCAGAGAGACCATGAAATTTCTTGTTATGCTGTCTCCTCCATTCCCCGGTGACCTCATCTTTCTTTGGCCAATAAATGCAGGGAAGAGTCCTATTCTCAAATACTCTGAATCTACTCTCATCTCCCAGGGTCATAGACCATGCCTCCCACCCATATAATGCAACAGGCAAAATAATTTTTTTATATATTCCCTTTGATAATAATTTTGAAGAGATAAGCCTCTTTATTGCAAGATAACAGGCGTTTCCCGATTGCAACCCTGATTTAAATTCTTCTCAAATATTATTATCCTTCGTGATTACATTCAATTTTTCTACATATTCAAATTCTACATTTTGTATCTTAAGATTTTGTATGTTAATACTCTTCCTCTTTGTTACTAAATATTTTTTCTTATCACTATTAATTTCAAACCTCCATTAATTTTTCCTCGCTATCTGCAATTGCAATTTCCTAATCTCCTATTATATTTAAGTCGTCTGGGTAACCTAACATTTTACAATTGATTTCCGCATCTTCTTTCTTTACTACCTTCAAGACAAATTTGAAGATCAAAATTTGAAAAAGTTTATGCTGATCTATATTGAGTCATGTGTATGTTTTACTAAAGTCTACAAATAATTAGTGAACAGAAATATTGAATTCGCAGTTTTTTCCTAATATCTGTCATAATGAAAATATCTTAATTAATGTTGATCGATTTGGCCTGAACCCGCAATGATATCTCCTAATATTTCCTCCGCCTATGGTTCTTAAGTATTTTCTATCTTATAATAGTGAAATAGAGTATATTTCTTGATCATTACATTTTGATATTTTATTTTCATTGCTAGATTATTATTGAATATTTTTAATTATAATGAAACTTGAGAAAATGCAAAAATAGAGACTTGAGACAATTTATAAAAATTAACGGCATAAAACTATAGATAAATTACCAAAATATACATTCATAAATAGTATTAATTTAAATTAATTGATTTATTTGTTTTTTTATTAATTTTTTTAGATCATAGTTATTTTCCTCCCTTAAAAGAAACTTATCTAATTCTGTGGTGCTAGGGGATTTGAAAATTATTAGTCGCAATATGAAGATTTCGCTTACAGTTTCTGTCATGACCGACCTCCGTCCAACAGTTATATTCTCTCAAGTTTCTTGCTTTTATTAATCATGTGATCTATATATTTAATTTTTTTGATTCATTGTAATAAAATTTAAACAAATAAAAATTTTCACTTTGTTAATTTATATAAATTTCAATTTACACTGATTGTGAGTGATACGCTTTGCCAATACTCTGAATAATTTGTGTATAGAAATATTGAATGTTCTTAGCGAGATTTTTTAACCTTTCACTTTCAAATAGAAAAGAAGAAATATTCAAATATATAGAAAGAATAAATAAAAATTAAGTTAATATAAATATGATCTAAATATTTTATTAAATTAATTAAAATGGGAACTTTTAGAATAAATGATTTAATTGAATTGATATTTAAATATTAGAATTTAAAATAAAAAGTGAAATATTATAATAATTCTTCGATTGGGAATCGCTATGATATTCATTTTTTAAAATGATTCCGCTAGAGCCAGTGGGCCACGCCAGGCTCTTGATTGAACAACACGGAGAATTATATAAACTTTAAAAAATTAATTTCTGCGGTAATCGTTTAGATATAAATGAAATTTATAGCCTATGTTACTCTAGGGGTATATAAGAATATTGTGATTTAATTTCATAGAAATCGGTTCAGCCAATTCTGAGTCTATAAAATAGTAATTTTCCGGACAGACAGACAGACAGACAGACATGAAAAATTCTAAAGTCACTTTTGGATTCTAGAGGTCATGAAACGCGAAGTTATGCAAAAATTTTTAAATTCTGAGCAATGTGCAGACAAAAACCTTTTTTTATATATATAGACTACAAAAAAAATTGTACCCTCTTTCCTCGCCCATCCTACATGTGTGTCCGTACCAGATCAGCTTTTTCTCTGTGTCTCGTTCACCATATCCTTCTATAACTTTGTCTAATCTTTTTAATCCGCAGCTCCTTAAGTAATCCATTTCGACCATCAATAGACTTTTCCTATTTTTTTCTACCCTTCTTCCACACCTCTGCTCCAAATGTAATAATATTTTGTACTATACTTTTGTAGATTGTTTATTTTTTGTTGATAGCGATTTTTTGTCGTTTAGTACAGAATTGAGAGATTGTGTTTCTTTTATTTCCTTAATAATCTTTTCTTTAATTACCCTCTGGCTATTTTCTTTTTATCAAATATCACCCCCAGGTATTTACATTCTTGCAACGCTCTATCTTAGTTAAATTTTCTAAATAATCTCTAATAAACAAAACTGTCCAGGGATCATGCCATTTCCACAGTCGTCTGGCTGGTGACATCGAAGACACATACACTCCTTCTTCCAAATCTGGCCATTTTTTCCAAGAATTAACATTTTTGAGGGGGTAGATTTCAAACGAATCAAGAGAAAAATAAATACGATGCGAACTGGTAAAAATCGAATGCACCATATGAATATTGATAACAATGGTAATAAACTTACCAGCTTTCAGGTTTTATTTTCTTATCCTTAAAAGCCTTCATTCAGTTCCTAGTCGGCCATTATAGTTTGCAAATATCTCTTGCTTAATTTTATGTGACACAACATGCCATATATTGTAGGGATTATTAATCGATTGTCATACACTGGTGTTTTTGCTCTCTCTCTCTCCCTATAGATAGTATTTCCTGATTATTTTCACGTTTTATTGTGAAAGTTGAGTTTCGGCGTCCATTTTGGCGTCATTTTCAAGAGAATTTTTTAGTAGGGAATTTTTGGGATTCCAGTCTTAGTCTGTGAGACTAAGATTCAAAGTTGGACGTTACCCACTCTTTCAACTGAACATCCAAACATGATTCTGGATCTCACAGACTAAGACCAAGACAAATTTCCTCCTAAAAAAAAACGCTCGTGGAAATGGGACCAAAATGGACGCCGAAACTTCACTCTCATATATCATATAATTTTCTCTTGATTTTATTAGTTATCAATTCAGAAATTTTATTTAATATTAAGGTGACCAATTTTTCACAATGAAAAGGAAGACAAAAAGCTTACGAAAAAAGCAAACTGCAAATAATGAAACAATTTATTCACTTAAAAAAATTCAACAATTATATTTGCTTATTAAGCTCAGAATGTGCTGTGTATGCGTTTTATACTTATGTATTTCCGAATTTGGAGACACTTCTTGATGAAGAACACACCTGCCCTCCCTAAAGTAGGACGATTGGTCACCTTATTAATATTGAACATCTAACAACTTTTAATTTAAATATCCCATAAAATTTGCATTCATTTCAATATTATTACAAAAAATAATTTTCTCCTTCTCATTACCTGTGATATAAATGTATTTTACAGTGTTTTATTTAACTTGCTTTGTTGTCCTTCTGTATTGTTCAAATTTGGTAACTCATTTTTAACACAGTTGAAGTTGACAAATCGAACTAAAACTTTGCACACTTTTCAGATTTGGTTAACAATACATAAATATGTATTAAAGTTTTCATTTTCTTAATTAATTAATTAATTAATTAAAAATTTAATCAATAGATTTTAACCCATCACTAGAAAATAATTTTTCTCTTAGCCACAATAAGTATATTCTTCTTCATGATGGGGTTGTACAATGGTCCGCCTACTTAGCATTTCAACAATAATGGTCTAGATATTTTGAATAAAGAGCCTAATTAAAATGAATTAGTTAATTAATTCTCTAGGGATCTCTCAAATAAAACGCTTGCATTTAAATTAAAAATGGTGACAAAATTAAATGGCAATAAACGGCAAGCGTTTTATTTTTTAGTGCATTTATAAATAAAACACTGTAAATTAATTTTTTTAAATTATTTATTTTATTTTTAATTTTTTATTTATATATATATATATACTAATTATTCATATCTTCACTTTATTTAAATTTGAATGAATCTTAAGGATAAATAAAGTAATATATAATATCTTGCATTTAGACACTATTTATAGTCAGTTATTTAATTTTCTTAATTACTCTATTTATATTTTAAAAGATATATGCAATTTTAGTTAATAGTTTTAGTTTAACAATTCTGTATTATATTAGTAGTTAAAATAAATATTTAATTTGCTGATGTAATTGAAATTATTCAAAAGTCAATTAACTTCAAATAAAGAAAAAATGGCTGACTAGCCTGGTTTAACGTCCCTAAATTTGATACCAGATATGATATATTTTTTATATGTCTTGATCATGTATATTTATATAAAATATATAATTTTTATTTTGTTAGCCAATCAATATTAATCTATAAAAATGAGCAAATGAAGAAAAAAGAATTAAAATTTATTAATATAGTATAATTTTATAATTACAAAAATATAAAAATCAATTAACAATTTAAACAATTTTAATTTGCCCGAATCGAATTAATTTATAAATGTAATAATCGTCATTGATTAAATATTTAAATTAATAAAAAAATGATGAAATTAATTATGAGATGTAAATGCAAATTAAATAAACACCAGAACAGAATGGAGGGTAAAGATATGAAGTGAGGTGGGGAGAGGGTTCACATTGGTGGATTATTAGGGCTTTATAAAATGAAACAGGACTAGAGACAAGAGAGAGGAACCATTTATATTACCATCGCTCTTTCTCATCTCATTTAGAAGTAGCATTTAAATCAACTGTCGCAAAAGACCCTTTAAATTAAAATGACAAATGATTTTTATAATATTCGTAGTTTAATTACTTTATGAAAAAAGATCTTTTCATTGTTTGTATTTGTTTTTACAGTGTTTTATTTAACTTGCTTGGTTGTCTGTATTGTTCAAATCTGGTAACTCATTTTTAACAGAGTTGCAGTTGACGAATCGAACTAAAACTTTGCACACTTTTCAGATTTGGATGACAAAACATGAATATGAAAGAAAGTTTTCATTTTCTTAATTAATTAATTCTTCTGTATTGTTCAAATCTAGTAACTCATTTTTAACGCTGTTGGAGTTGACCAAACGAACTTTCTTTTGCACACTTTTCAGATTTGGATGAGAAAACATGAAGTTTTAATTTTCTTAATTAATTAATTAAAGTTGATCAATCGAACTAAAACTTTGCACACTCTTCATATTTTGATGACAAAACATGAATATGAAATAAAGATTTCATTTTCTTAATTAATTAATTAATAATTTAATTAATAAATTTTAACCCATCATTAAATATCATTTATAATCTCAAAGTGTATTCAAATAAAAATTAAAACCTTAAAAATTTATTAACTAAAAAATTAAAAATAAAATAAATAATTAAAAAATTAAGTTAGAGTGTTTTATTTATAAATGCACTAAAAACTAGAAAATAATTTTTCTCTTAGCCTTAATAAGTAAATTCTTCTTCATGATGGGGTTGTACAATGGTCCGCCTACTTAGCTCTTCAACAACAATGGTCTAGATACTTTGAATAAAGAGCCTAATTAAAATGAATTAGTTAATTAATTTTCTAGGGATCTGTCAAATTTAAACGCTTACATTTAATTTTTAATTTTGTCACCATTTTTAATTTAAATGCAAGCGTTTTATTTGAGAGATCCCTAGAAAATTAATTAACTAATTCATTTTAATTAGGCTCTTTATTCAAAGTATCTAGACCATTGTAGTTGAAGAGCTATACTGTAACTTAATTTTTTTTAATTATTTATTTTATTTAATTTTATCTCTATAGAAAAAACCTTTTTCTAAATTTTCACTGTTTTATTATTTTTGTAATTATTTGTGGATTAGATTATTTATTTATAAAAAATTATATTTACTTAAATGTTTTTCTTTTTTATTAATCACAATATTGGAGAAATAAAAAGTAATTGAATAAAATAATAATCTTTTATATAAATAAAATCAAAGTATAAAATTTAATATGAATAATTTTTAATTAAAAATACTCGATGAAGTTTCAAGTTGATTGATATATTTGCTTTATGAGAATTTCATTTGTTACACATCATTAGAAATTTTCTTATTCCAAAATTTACTATTATTTCTCCTGAATCCCTAAATCATCTCTACATTCTCTCTCTCAATTTTCTTTTATAAATATATTCTTCCAGAATTTACTAAAAAAGATCCTTTATAGTAAATAACTATAAATATATATTTCATAATAATGTCATATATATTTATATATTATTATAAATGTATATATATTTTATTATTATATATATAAAAGCCCTATACACTGTGTCTATAACCATTCGTTGCTACGGTAACGTATGCATATATACCAGGTGGTTAGATGAAATTTGCCGGTTTTTTCGATAAAGAAAACACTTAATTTTCAGGGAATCTCAACATTTTTTTATTCAAAAAATTGTCCATTGGATTCTTCACACTTTGCCCATCTTTTAGGCAAATTATGGATACCATCCAAAAAAACTTTTTCTCTTTCGAGCCAAACCATTCGACGAGCTATTCAACGTCTTAAAAATTAGCGAATCGCTACTCTGCAAGTGAGTGTCCCATTGATGCGGAAAGGTGATAGTCGCACGGGGCAAGTTCTGGAGAGCACGGCGGGTGCGATAATATTTTCCAATTATGTGCATTTAATATGTTCTTCACCAGTTTAGAGGTATGAGACGGCGCGTTGTCAAGTTGCAAGATAACATGTCTTCGGGCCCATTCCGGCCGTTTTTCGATCAACGCATGATTCAAATTGATAATTTGTTGTTTGTAGCGATTCGTATTCACCAGGTCTTAATAACTCGTAGTACACCACACCACACTGGTCCCACCAAACACTGAGCATTGTCTTACGGCCAAAGCGATTTGGCCTTGCTGTCGATGGGCCGGCTTCACCAGGTGAAAACCATGATTTTTTTCACTTTGGGTTCTCAAAATAAATCCATTTTTCGACTTCCGCGACAATTCGATACAAAAAAGATTTCCTTTCGAACCGTTGAAGCAGAATTTCACAAACGGTTTTTCGATTTTCAATTTGTCTATCGTTCAGTTGGTATGGCACACTGAACAACAATCCATCAATGATGCACACCCACACCTTTCCTAAAAGTTTTGATTTTGTATTTCAAAACATTCGTTTCGATTGCACTTCTTAAATTAAATATTAATCCTGAATAAACAACTCACATTCATTATATGTGTATTTATAGTAGAAAAAAAAAATCAATATGATTTGACTTTTTATAGAGATAAATAAAAACCATGTTTAATTATTTATCACTATTTGTTTGTTATTTATTGATTTTGATTTTATCTATCCATCCTGATCACTCTTTCCACTGAATAAGATGTAATTGGATCTAGAGAGAGAGAATCAGATCTAAGAAAGGTAGTCGCTCGGATGGTGAGAAGGAACCTTCCATATTATGTGAAGTCATCCGAGTTGACAGCAACGATTCAAAACAACAACAACAACATAGAAATAGGGACAAGATCGTCTAAGTGTGGATAAAGTTGAAGGACAAAAGGAAACGACATCAACAACAAACAATGCTGCTCCATCCTCTTCGTTTAAGAATTAATCGGATGGCAATCTCAAATGAAAATTAGGATTATATAATTAAAATATTATGTCTTGAGAAAATAAACATACGAAATTATTGAAATTAATGGAAAATATTTAACCAATCTTGTAAATAAACATTTTGTTAAACTAATAAATATGGTTTTAGTTACTTGTTTAAAAAAATTTCATTTATTCTTTAATTGAAAACTTAATATTAAACAATTAACATTTAAATAAATAATAATTTTGAAATTTTAATACTTGTTTTGCTTTATGCGCATATCGCTTTAAAAACTTTCAGTTTTGTTACTGTTGATTGTGAAAATTTCTATAAAGTAAACGTGTAAATTAATTTTTAACTATAAAGTATTTAAATTTAAAATTAATTTTAAATATTTTATTATTTTTAAAATTTAATTTTCAAATTAAAAATAAAAATATATATCGATATTTATATCATTTATTTATTTTCTTTAGTTTATTAATTAAGTATTTTTGTTTTGTTTTTTTTAATCTTCAAATTAAGTAACTCAAAAACCATAAAACCATAAAACTTTTTAAATGAGCTTCTAAGTATTACTTTGTTTCCACATTACTGAATATAAATATAATTAATTAAACATTTAACTTTTTTTTCAAATCCACTAATAATAAAATAAGAATTTATTGAATAGTACTTAAGAATATAAGAGTTTTCCTAAATTAAGTCTACTTTTTTATTTTTATTAAAGGACTTAAAAAATGTTACTAAAAATATTTATTATTGAACTTTAAATATATAAAGTTACAAGTGATTTCTTCACTTTAAAAAAATGTATAAAATAATTTAAAAAGTTGCGAAAAAATTACTTTCAATTAACGAATAAATCAATTTATTATATGTTAATAACACCTTATATTTAATTAAGTAAATAACTTTGGGGAAGATTTGGAAATTTTTTAATTAACTTGATATTATATGTTAATTTAAAGTTTCTGTAAATCTCTTAGAATTTATAGTATTTTCTTTAGAATACATACGCCCAGGATATTATATGTACAATTTATTTATTTATTTATATTTTTAAAATATAGAGTTAATTGACATAGTTTTAAAAAAAAAGTTTTTTTGTAAACTTCAGATAGGGTAAGAAGTTTATATTTTTAATCTTAATAATTTTAATGGGTTGGAATAGTAAGATATATTTTTTATTATATAATCATATTTTTTTATTTTCTATTTATATTAATGATAAACTAGATTCATGACAGGAGATTGAATTCAAGAGGAATATTGAATAGAGAAAGTTGAGAGTAGATGAGGAGGGAATGGGTGTTAAAGGAAAGTGATAATGGGTGGTGGGAAACAAAAGCACCCCTAGCCACTTGTTAAAGAGGATTAGATTATTATTCATGCACGTGAAATAAAGGCACTTACTTCCTTCTACTGGCACTATTGCTATTATTACTACGTCTACTGCTTCTTTTATTCTTGTTGTTATTACGGATGTTGTTGTCTGAATTCGGAGTTCATTTCGAGTGCTCGATTCTATGACATCTCAAGAGATTAATTCTATAATCTCCTTGAAAAGGCTCTCACTTTCTCAATAAAACTTTTCAAGTCATTCATTTATTTATTTTTGTTTATAAAATAAAATATTTAAAGTCTAAAAAAAAATAGAATAATCTTTTCAGTTAGATATTCGTAAAGGAAACGTAAAGAATTTATTAAATTTGATTTTTAGATGTAAACCAGGATGTAAGCCCAATCCAAAAAGCTCATAAGTTATGAATGACATATTCTTTGTAAATTTGGATAGGAAGTTTTATTTTTATAATTCCAATTTATTTGATGTGATTAACAAAAATAAAAAATGGTAAAAATTTTATGATCAATAATATTTTTAAAGTTGAAAATGGTAATTAATTAATAATTTAAGATAAAAAAGTTTTAAATAAATCGTTAACTGTTGAAATAAATAAAAAGTTAATAATATAAATATAAACATTTTTTATAAAATAACGTTTATCCAATGGACTAAAAAGAGTAAAATAATTTTTCTATAAGCTTGACAAAGTTTATGGATGAATTGTTTCATATTCAACGAAAAATGTTGGGCGCATTTAGTTTAATTTATTTATATGATGAATTAAGTCAAATTTTTCTAATAATAAAAATTTTATTAAACACATAAACTGACAAATTTTTTTATCATGCAATAAAATTGATAGTTTAAGAGCTAAGAAATTAATATTTTATTATTTTTCACTGTAATATACTTATATCAAAGTATGTATCAAAATTTAAAAGAATTTTTATTAAATTTACATATTATCAATCAAATCCAAAATGGTTGATTATATTTGAAGAAATAGTGTTACCTGTTAATCAAGTGTTTTAGTGTGGTATGTATCTTAGTAATATATATGAATTATAGCTCTATAAAAGAAGTTAATTGCATAGAACTAAATGCGCCCAACGTTTTTAGTTGAATATGAATCAATTCATCCATAAACTTTGTCAAGCTTATAGAAAAATTATTTTAGTCCATTGGAAAAACGTTATATTATAAAAAAATTTTATATTTATATTATTTTATTCTTTTTAGAGCAATTTTAATAAGATAAATTTATTTAATATAACAAGAGAAATAGAAAAGATGAAGTTATACGAAAATTTTTAAATTGAATAAAATAAAAAAATATATTAATCTTCCAAAATTGATTTTATGCATTTATGTTAAGTAAATGCTATTATTGAATAATAATTATTATATTATATTTATAAATTAATAATTTTTATTAATATGTGATTTTATAAATATATATATATATAAATGTATATTTTATAAATATATATATATATTGTCTTCATAAAAAAAGGTAATTCTATTGTTTTGTTTCCTTTCTATCAGGGACATATACAATGTATAAAAAAAAGATATTTTCTCTATACCATCTGAGGGGAAGAAACCCCTCCTCAATGTCGATACAACTGACTAATAAGAATTCATCATTAATTTTAATGCTATGAAATATTTTTAAATACGTTCAAAATGAAAATCTATCCTAAAATCAATATTTATGTTTCAAAATCCGTTGAAAAAAAATTAATCGGAACAATACAAAAGGAGTTAGTTACTAAAAGTAATTAATCGCTAATTAATTACAATTAATTAATTATAATTCAATTATATTTCTTCTATACCTTCTAGGGATCCCTTGAAATATCTATAAAAATTTTCAAAGGTCTATTTCAATAAAAAATCGATGAAAAATCGATTTCAATTTGTCAAAAGAGCGAACAGACAAACAGAGAGACAGACGCCAAGTGAAGTTAAGAAAAACGTTATAAAAATAGACTTTCCGACTTTAAATGTTTATTTACCGATTGTTTTTTTATGAATTGAAATTACAAAAATGGAAAATCAGTTTTATATCTGTAAATTATTTAATTTTTCTATCATAGCCTTATAATCATCATAAAATTATATATTAATATTGTATTAAAATATAGTTTATATTTATATTTATAAAAATTCAAACTATATCATAATATTTGATAGAGATAAAATAATGATAGAAAGACTCATTCATTTATATTCTGATGAAATCGTTAAGAAATTAAATTGATTTCATATATTCTTTTAGGTTGTTTCAAAAGATGATAACTCCTTAATTTTTAAAGTTGAATCAGAGTTAATAATATATATGTAAATATTTAAATTTATTCTAAATTTTATTTATATGCTGAATGATTGAAATTGAATGCAAAATAATCAAGTTAATGTAATTTGAATGGAAATGAGGAAGAATGTAGCTAGATGGTAAATGTCACCCAGTGCTACTTGTAAAGCCGGTTATCTACCTCTCAGGGGATGAATTGAAATTAATAATTTACAATTTATATATCAAATTACATGTTTGATTTTCATTTTAATCTTGAATGTCTAAAAGTCAAAATGATTTTAATTATTTTAAAATTTTTATAAATTAATATTTTATTTTAGACATTCAAAAACTACAAAATGAATGAGTTTTGTCTATTCCCAAGTAAACAAATTTATATATTTAAAAAAATTTTAATTAAATTGTTTATAGAATATTTATTTTTAGATAGATAAACATCTTAGATGTGGCAAAAACCGGAAGTGTTAATTTACTCCCCTTATTTTGGCTTTAATAACGTTAATTTTTTTAAATTTAATTTTTGTTATTTATTATGATTATTCTTAATTTTCCATTTATTAAAATTTATGATATATCATTTACTTAGATTTGATTGTGATCTTAATTTTTTTTTGTACCTGTTTATTTAGTTAATAACTTAAATATTCATATATATAACAGGTGGGCTGAAAAGTTCTTAGGCTGACACACACATGGCGCCACTAGTATCAAATATATATTTTTTTTAGTTAGCCCTAACCTTCAAAAGACACGTGTATAAATTTGACAGCTGTTGCACAGATCCGAGTTATAGAATTTTTGGTGAAAGAACTTTTGTTAATTTGAAAAAAAGGAATTTCGTGTGTTGATAAAGCATTGCTTTTCAAATTGCTTCCGCATCCACCGTATTCTGCAGATCTGGCCCCCAGCGACTTTTTTTTGTTCTCAGGGCTTAAAAGGCTGCTCACTGGGCGGAAATTTTGCTCTGATGAAGAGTTGATCGCCGAAACTGAAGCTTATTTTGAGGCTAAAGACAAATCATACTATAAAAAAATGGTATCGAAAAATTATATGACTACTATAATTGCTGTATTGTCCTAGAAGGGAACTATATTTAATAATAAAAACAAATTATATAAAAAAAAAATTTCTATGCTAGCTTACGAACTATTCAGCCCACCTGTTATATATATATATATATATATACATATATACTATATAGGAATATATAGATATAAAAGTCGTTACAAAATTGTCAAAAATTGAATATATCTTAATTATGTCATAAAGCCATAAAAAATATATCGGATTTTTATTTTATTGAGATATATATATATACGAATTAAATGGATTTAAGTATATCATCTTTTATTTTTCTCATTTTTTTTACTGAATAAATATTTTTGTCTTTCATATTTTATTATCTTTTTATGTTAATATTTTCTGAGATTTATTCAATATTAAATATTATTAATATTTCATTTACCTAAAATATTAAATTAGAAATGTATTAAATGTATGTATTTTTTTATTTAAAAATAACATATATATTATATTTATTGTCATTTTTATTTTGAAATTTGATTATAAGGAAGAAAATACGGTATATTTAAACAAAAGGAAAATCTAATAGAATAAAATGGAGTTTAATTGATTTTTCCAAAAATTTTCACTGCATTAATGCTGTAGCTAATTTAATTGTTATTATTATCAAATAGTATTACTATTAAATAATATGTTAGTACTAGTGTTCATTCATTACTAATATTTTACCATTTAATTGTCTAAATATGTATAATTACTATTAATTACAATCATAAGCCTGAAATTGTATTGTATCTTATATATATATACATATATATTCAATTTATAATTTGAATAATTATGTTGCATAAAACGTGTTAGTCCTAACTGTTCCCGAAAAAAGTTAATTCACAAATTAAACGAAATTTGAGCTGAAAATCTTTTGAATTTTCTTTTTTCCCTTAGTTAAAGTTATTTTAAAAAAATCAAAATCAAATTTATTTTTCCAATTAATATTAGTATTCTAACTTATATCTGCCTGGAAAAAAGTTAGGTCAAACATTTTTGAATTTTAAAAAATATTATTTGACCATCTCAAGAGAAGTTAAAAATAAATTTTTAAATCGTTCAAAAAATTTAGAAAAAAATATGTTAATCTCCTTTCGTTACATTCTTTCTTTGCATTTCTAAAGTGAAATTTTAATTTGAAATCCAAATTTTTATAAATTTATTTTGTTTTTTTTTCTTTAATTATAGTTAATTAAAACAATTTATTAATATAATTACCCTATCTATCTGGAAAAATTTCAGATTAAAACATTTCGAAATTTAATTATATTATATTATATTATATTATATCTAATAATTCTCATTATATGTCATATACTGAAGAATCTAATTAAATTGTTTTAAAAATCTCACTTTATAATTGGGTGTATATTTAATACTGGAATTATATTTTATTGATTTCAAAAGAAATCAAAAATATATTTTTTAATGGCTTAAAGAATTAAAAAAAAGATTATCTTATTTTTTCTCTCTTTTTCAATCATCAATCAAAAGAAATAGGTTTTAAAAATTTTCAGAATAATTAATTATAATCTCTTAAGCCTTTCTTATAAATCTTTAAAATGTATCCTTTAATACCAACCTGCTTGATTCATTTCCAACCCTCTTCAATCAAATTTTAAATACTGACAGATATTATCCCCAATCCCTTACCCCATCTCTTCTTCCTCGTTTGTTAAATAGAGCAGAATGGTTTCGTTCTTTGTGAGTTGGGGAAGATCGAAGTCAGTTGCCTATGAAACAGAACGGTTGCAAGGCACAACGGATTTTACATTTTCTAACTTCTCTTGGTTAAGTAGTTGGCAAAGCGTTTATTCCCAGGTGGGGCCTGAAAATGCGTTTCATCCCTTTTTCACTCAAGAGAAAATTTAAGACCTTTAACGCTGTGTCGACCAGTCCCTGGCGAATATCCGATCAAGAAAATAAATTAATACACTTGTTTTTCTATATATACCTCATTTATATATATATATATATATATATACATATATATTATGAGAAATTATTTCCAGATTATTTTCACGTTTAATTATGAGATTTCTAAACTAACAATATTTAAATATAATAATTTATTTATTTATTCAAGTCTAGTCCGGGGAGATTCCTTTACAGTCACTTTATTTATTTATATATTTACTTATTATCTATCGAATAAAATAATAGAAGGCCGATACAATATTTAGGTGGAATTAATGGGTAGAGATATCGATACCGCGTTTAATATTAAAATAATAATTCTTTGGAAAACAACGCAAATTAATAATGATTTAAAAACATTTATTTTCTTTAATTAATATTATATTTAAATAAAAAAACTAAGAAACAAAATACAAGTGGAATGTGAAAAAGGATAATAACTAAATTTGATATTAAGGGTAAAATTTCCCTGAAACGGTTTATATCATAAGCAATAAAATCCAAAATCTGTTTAAGTTCAAAATTTTTCTTGTTAAATGTTTATTTATTTTTTATTAATTCTAGGTCACTATTTTTACTCTTTATGACTTCATTTGCCTTCAAATAAAAATAATGAGATCGCTCATACTACATATATATATTCTATATAGGTATATACGAGTATGTATATATTTAATAAGATTTGTTCTATCTTTTTGGGTAACTTAGTGGTCTTTATAAATATTTGATTTAACTTTATTTCAATTCTTTATCTATTATTAAATTAGTACAAGTATATGATTCGTTATGACATTTCAAGGAGATGCGGAAATAACATCTGTGGCACGTGGTGGAAAGGAACATGACACATGACAAGTCTCTCTAGGAAAGTTCGATTCGACTATATATGTTCGACTTATCGGGTGGACGAATTGAGTAAATCGTCCTATTTTAAAATATTTAATAATAAATCATCTCTAAATATCTTATCTTATTATACTAGCAAAAATTGTATATTTATATATTTGTATATATATTTTTATGTATAAATATACCTTTGTATATATATACCTATGAATATTTGTGAGATAATAAACCGCTCTAAAGATTATTTTGAAATTCACACCATAGATAATATTTATAAAGATAAATCGATCTGTATTGGTTTCAGTGTCGGGAAAAATCATCTTCATTAGTTTTTTCTTAATTCATATAATTTTGTCATATAATTATATTTAAAATATTTTAAAATTGTTTTATTTAATTTCGAAATAAAATTAAAAATATTTATTTTAATAATATTTAGAATCAAATTACGAAATATATTTATTTATTAATCTCTTACCAAAAAAATTTATTTTATTTGCAAACATTGTAAGACAAATGATATTTTTGTTTCTCTATCTTGAAAACATATTATACATATTTATGATATTTTAAAAACAATTTTTCTTTAATTTGTATTCATTTAAAATCATAATTAAAGAATATCTTATTCAAAATAAATTATTGAATAAATATGATCGAATAATATTAAATAGAAATAGAAAAGCATAAATAAATATTTTTTTAATTCTTGTTCCTTTAAAATATTTGAAATTTTTTCATTTATTTTTTTAATTATTAGTTAAAATTTATTTTATTAATTAATTATTATACTTTTTAATTATTTATTTTTCTCTAGAATATTTGAAATTTTTTAATCTGTTTTGTCGTTTAATTTTTTGTTAATTCATATAAATTTTTATTAATTAATTTTATTATTTATTATTATTGAGGACCCCTCCATTCTTTTAATCAGATTGATACAATGATATAACATTTAATAATTGTAATAAATAATTAAAGAATTGTATATCAATATTTTTAAAAGGGTCGAGCGATATGGTTCTCTCAAAAGCTTTAGGTTTTTTCTTAAATAAAATATTTATTTTCTTTTTAAATTTAATTATAGATAGGATGTTAGCTTATTAGTTATAGTTCTGTTCCGGCAATGGATTGAACCTCATATAGTTAGTTCACTTAGATTTAATATTTAATTTGGCGAAATATTTTCATTTTTTAATTCAATTATTTGACTAAATATAATTTGTTTTCATATTTGTTTTTTTGTTATATATCATGTGAAAAATACTAATCCAAACTTTGTTTATTTAATGGAAATTTACCTACGAGTGTGTACGGTGATGAAAGATTAAAAAAAAATATTTTCATCTAATCATAGATAGTATTTCGTATTGAATGAAATTCATTCTGTTTTAAAATATAATCATATTATTTTTTTCATGCTGGCAAAAAATGTTTTATTTTGTCTGTAAAATGTTTAAACAATTTTTCATTCAATTGCGTTAATAATTAAAAAAATTTTCTCTTTTATTTTAATAATAAAGTTTACAAATTATTGGTTAGAGTGAAATGGTGAAAGGCATAAATGATAATATTATTTTTTTCAAAATTAGATTATTATTTTTAATTGAATTTCATTGAAAAATTCATACAAATGTGAATAAAGGCCCAGGGAAAGGGATCGACACTCATCTGTCTCTTTTTTTTAACTCACCATTTATTTTATTTCATTTTTTTTAATAGTTTGCATGTTTTTTTGATGTTTAATCTGATTAGTGGAATTTTTTTAACTCTCTATAACGTTAAATTTTATTTTCTTCTTCATCTACGATTAAATCCTTCTTTTTTTTCCTCTTTCCTTTATTTTAACTTTTATCGTTTACAATAAAAAAAGTAAAAAAATAAAATTGAAAGGGAGAAGAGTATTCATGGAAGTTTATTTTAAAAGTGAGATGACATTTTCTCCTCTCTCTCTCATTCGCAATTTCACTAAAAAAAAAAAAAAAAAAAAAAAAACTTAGCATCCCCTCTTAAAAATAACTTTGTATCCCCTCCCTGTTGAATTTATTCTTAACTAAATGGATTGAAAAAATATACATTTAATATAAATCATTCATGGTAAAAAAAAGAAACATACCATTCACAAATAAACTAACTCATGTTGATTTTCTCTTCACATGCAGTTTATACAATTCCCAAACAAAATTGTCTTCCAACACGCAAAAGCATGTACGAATAGATTATCAATAGGCTACTATATAAATTGTAATTACTTTTTCTATATTTTTTCTGTTTTATTTTTTAATATTAAAATTGACCAAATATAGGTATTTTAATTTTTAATCACATTGAATATATTTTTTTTTTGTCTTTTTACCATTTTTACTTTAGATTTCCTGTATATGAATATATTAATGTATTATTTAATTAATATATATAATAAAATTAATAAATAATACTTAATTATTATTTTATAAATATAATTTTATAAAATAATCTCTCTCATTTTTTTTAAATTATATATTTTATTAAAATGATATTTAAAAAACATAAATTCTTTTTTCTAGAGAAATATATAATAAACATGGTTGGATTTATAAATTAATTAAAATGATAATTTTTAAATGATTTGATTGATTATTAGAAATTTATATAAATAATAATTGATATTATAAAGATAGCATGGCATGAAATTTTCTACTGATTAGCTTTAAAAAATTTAAACTATTTGTTATTTTATTTTGATATTTAATTAATATCCATTTAAAAATATAAATAATTTACTTTATAAATATTTTTATAAATAAATATAAAATCAATATAGAACCTATAAAACGTTTATATATGCAAATTGAAAATAAAAATAAAAAAGTTATTTTCTTTTATTTGTATTTCTATTGATATAATTTTATGATTTTATACATTTATATATTTATTATATATCATATTGAAATATAACACATTTAAAAAAACGAATAAAATCATATCAATAACAGCACATATAAGTATTCATTTATATTTTTATTATTTATTTTTATACATATATCGAAAATAAACTATGATACTTATACTTTTATCCTGTTTCAATTTTTTTTTCTGATTTAATAATGTACATGGGTATTAATTTAGGCATTTTAATTTAATCTATGGCATAAATAAATTTTCTGATTTCTCTGGAAAGTATAGTAGCTCAATCTTCAGGAAATAGAGAACCTTTTATCGAAGACTCCTAAATTTATTCCTCCAGAAACAGAAATTACTTTTGAAGATATTCAATTGACAATGAGTTTTATTAAAAGCAATGCGCCTAAACCTTTAAACAAATTAGCTGGAGTGTCTCCACTCGACTATCTCGCAATTTGAATTGGATTAAATAACATAATATATTATATTTAAATTAAATTAAATTAATTAAATTATAAATTAAAATTAATAAATAATATTTCTTGATCCAGCGCATGTTTGGCTCTTTTTGATGGCACCATGTCACGTGTTGGCCTGTGAGATTTGTAGTGTTAAAAAATTAATTCTGGTACTAGCGTAGTAGGCACCTCGAGCAAAACAAGAAATGTTAACAAATTCCCGATATGAACTAAATATAAAGAAGAATTAAAATAAATTATAAGAAATTATATAAAAAATATTAATAAAACCAATCCTTGGTGCATTTTATTCTATTTCATTATTTTAAACCCATTTTAGGTAGATGGTCAATTACTGGATCTAATATGGTCTACAATTGTAATTTTAGATTTTTAGATAGACAACTACTAGAACAATAATACGTTTAGAAAAAAAATTAAAAAAATTTTTTTTAGATATTAACCTAATATTAGTGTTATAGTGATAATTAAAAATAATTATACAATATGTTAGCACTTGTTTTGTTGTTATTCTTACTCTTATTACAGAATAATGTTTTTTATGAAAATTTCTCTTAAGGCGGTCCGCTACTGGTACGTTTACTTTATATATATAAAATATATATATATTTAATTTAATATTTCTTCTTATCAAGGTGATAAAATATACACAATAGTTTTTTTAATTTTTTAATTTGGTTTATAAAAATGGTTGTTGTTCTTTGTTAATGTTTAATTTGGTTATTTTTAATTTTGTTTATTTTTTTATATCATAATTAATATTAATAATTTGTTGTTTCTATGTGTGTGTGTTGCAGAGGATGGGGCATGGAGCCGGGTCCGCCTAGCGGGGGCGGGGACGGCGCTTCCAAAGCGGAGCCTCTCGCATGGGACCAGGTGCTACTCGTCGCTGCCCTTGTACTTCTCATCGCCGTGACAGTGGTCAGTTGTCATATATCATAACATTGCCACGCTAACCAAGCTCTTTATTTAATAAAACCCAATTTGTTATTTAAATTTTATATTATCAAATTGATTAATTACTCTAAATGTTCTTAATTGATGGTTAGTAAAAATGTTAGTAATAATAGTATAATTTTGGATAAATAACAAAATACTATGTAAAAATATTTTGCAACAGACCATATTAAATTGACTGGCTATTATCGTATAATTACTATCTTAAAAGTAAATTATATAGATAATTAAATTATGGTCATCAAAATTGTAATTTATATATAATATTTTTAATATAATTAATAATTTAATAATAATAATAATAACATTTTAATCAACGCAATCAACGTGAAAATATCTTAATTAACTAGTGCTCATGCAACTAATTAATTTAAAAAAGAGCTTTGATTTTTAATGTTTGACTGTATCCCAGTGAGGTTGCTTGTATACATACATCCTGGAAGATTTCATAAAAAAAATGAGAATGAAAAAAATAAATCATAAAGGGAAGGAAGGAAATAAGATTGAGAGAAAAATGGCCTTTGCTATAAGTTTAACCTTTTAAACAAATGAAATATGCCATTCAATTTTTTAATCTAAATAAAATTCCATATTTCTAGAGAAACTTCTCCAAAATTATAATTAATCATTTAATTTGAGTTATTATACCTGCAAAAATTTTATATTTGCTGAACCTGAAAATGGGTTTTATAGATTTCTTTAGAATTAAGAGATTTTTAAACATAAAATCATTCTCATTTTTGGATAAATTCATTTTGTTTTCAATTGTTTTTTTATTTTTAAAGTAATTAAGCAACAGATCTTTGTACCAAGTTCTTGGGATATATGTTAAACTTAATTCAAATGAAATTTTGTAATGAATTTTTGTAATAAATATTAATTTTTATAGAATAATCATATTTCACACAAACAGCTAAATTTTTTAAATTTTTAAATCTTTGAATTTAACTATTGTCCTGGTCTTTAATTCCTATAATTTAATTAATGTCTATAATAATGTGTATTAAAATTAAATAAAATATAATTCTTCTTAACATTTTAACCCCTAAACTAAGAGAATACTAACATAGTCTTAAGATTCCCATTTCATTCTAACTAACCTTCTACTTCCTTCTTATTATTGGAATTATCTTAGAAAATTTAATGAAATCTTCATTTTTAAATCTCCCCTATGGCATCATCTATTTAAGATAAAAAATATTGAACTTTAGATAATTATTTACAAAACAAGAATCTCCAGGGATTTTGATTAAACTTTACCTGTGGATTCCTTGTTTAATTTCACAGAAACTTTTCTTATAAAATTTTTCCCGGTCTCTTCTAGTTTACGAGATAAAAATTATTAAAATTTGAATATAATTACCCCATTAGCATTCAGTTTGACAGCCATATTAATAATTGTTTTTAGCATTTAGTCTCAAGAATTATTCACTTATTCACTAATTTTCGGTTTTTTTTACTTCGTTTTGGGCATAGAAAAATTATTTAATTAATTAATTTTTTAATTTTCATATATTCAAAGCGAACTTGGAAAAATCACGACAATTAGTGTAGCCCTCTACTGGCTAAATGAGTAAAACATGGTGGCTAAATAGAATGTAAATGGATGTATATGCAAATTTTAATAATTTTTATCTAGTAAACTAGAAGAAACCGGGGAAAATTTTATAAGAAAAGTTTCTTTGGAATGAAACAAGGAATTCACAGGTAAAGTTTCATCTAAATCCCTGGAGATTCTTGTTTTGTAAATAATTACCGAACTTTTATATTTTCAATAGTACTAAATTCTTAATTAAAGACATTGACTAAGTATTGGTCGGTCATGGAACACTTATGGGAAAATGTAAAACAAGTATAGTCACATACTAACATTAGTACAAATCTCTAAGATTCTGTTGTTGCACAATAATAAAGATTAGATTTATTTGAAGAATTTGAAGAATGTATACCAGTGATTAGACCAAGAAGGAGTGTTATTATAGTAGATTGTAAGTTAGATTTTTAATATGTTTTGTTTGATACTTTTTTATAATCTATTTTCTATTTATGGTTGCAAAATTTTGTCTAAATAAAAATAATTTTCTTCTTTCCTAATTAACTTTTATTTATTAAATACCTATATTAAGAGTTCTAAGAGTATATGCACTTTTTAAATCGTATATCTTAATATTTAATTACCAGGGTTTGCTGTGCAAGCAATTACAAATTTTTTAACCCAATAAAGTAAAATTTTCATTAAAATATAATAGTTTAAATAATTTTAAATGCCACTCGATATCACACAGGTTAAGTAATTAAATTGTTACATAATGGCATCGGTATTAAATTTATTCTGTATTAACATGTATACAGTACCTTGATATTATCTTTCTAAAATCTTTTCTCTTTTTTTCATCTATCGATCTGATCTCAACTAAATATTACACTGTTCAAATAATAAATGTTTATATAAGAAGAATATGTTCTTCTAATATAATTCTTATCTTAAACACATTTCAATCTTCTTTTTCCATGTCTTATTGTAGAATCCCTTAAAGAATAAAGTTTCTTATCTTAAATGCCATCGCGCTTGGAGATTCACATAGAATGCAATTCCGGACTTATTAGTTCAAATGTCTCTCTGGATTTATTTTCCCTCTTAGGACTAGAATACTTACTTATATTTCATGCTTTTTCAAAGAGAATATTCTTTTATTTTTTATTTATTTTTTTTTGTTTGTTTACTCATTTTTTAATATAATATAAGAAAACTTTCCCTCCAATTTATAGAGTACATTTCTATGTACAACTCTGCATTTAAACCATGTGAGGGGAAGTTGAATTAACGATAATATTCGCTATGTGTTTAGCTTTATCAGTCGAATTAGAAGTAACATTAATTAAAATAGCATATAACAATGCAAATAGTGTATAAATTAGGTAGACAAAACATAAAGGTATTTAATTATGTTATCTAGTTTATTATTTATGTTATTCAATATAAATTATTTTTATATTAAGATAAATTTACCTATGTTATATATATATAATAATCTTTTTTAAAATATACATAAACATAATAATATTGTATTATTTAATTTGGAGGAATATTTGGACAAATTTTATATTATCTCTATCTAACTATTTATCTCTGTGGCTGTACCGAACTCGAAAGTTCTTGGCCGCAGCAACTATACATTCCTACAATTACTCCTATCCTGAGGTACACCCATCTAACTCCTATTTTCTCCCATCTCTCTCACGTCCCTTCTTACATTATCCACCCACCTCAACCTTAGTCTTCTTCCCAATCGGTCTCCCCACAAATATATTTTATCTATATATCAACACCAATTCTTGAAACCCACCCATTGAAACATTCTTGATTTTATTATTCTAATTATGCCTGGAAATTCAAATGGTTCAACATTTGATCACCACCAAAAGCTTTCTTTTATTATCCTTTTGAAGATATTCTTGTTACATGTTTAGTTTTTAAAGATAATTATTCCGATAATAAAAATAATAATAAAAAAAACAAATTAATACTCTCGAATAATTTAATAATACCGTTCATAATTTTATAAATAATAAATAATTCTTATTTCTTGACCTATTATATAGTATAACAGAGAACATTGGTAGAAATATTCATAATTCATAATAGAATGGAAACAGAGGGTTAGAAAGAGAATTATTCTGTTTTGACTGTCTTAAAACAAATCAACTAACCAAATTCTAACCCGTCCAGATGGAAAACAATAGAATATATATATATAAATGACCAAGTTTCTTTCTCTCACTTTGTCTTCTGTCTGTTTCCTTCACTCTCAAGGCAATTCTATTCAGATTCATTTGTATCCATCCATCCATCCACAACAACACTTGAAGTCCCAGAGGAGATGACCATCCATTTCATCATCATCAACATCAACTTCAACATTCATATTAAACTAACACAATTATACTACCACAATAGGTTCTTTTGAGAAAATTTTTCAAGAATATCAATGCTTTGTTAAATTTGATTGTTTAGCATAATACCTATTTACTTTTAACAATAGATTTAAAAAAATGAAAATTTAATTATTTTATTTTACCATTCGACTAAAATTAGTAAAAGTGATTACTAGTTTTTTTTATTTTTCAAATATCTCAATAACATAGAATAATTTTTACTTCTGTGTCTAGTATAATGAAAAACAATATTACACATGGATTTATAAAAAAGTTTTTTTAAGCGGCTCATCGATACTAACCTTTCTCTAACAATAATGGAAAATAAAAAATGTAATTAGTACATTAAATGAACGATATTCACTTATAAAAAAAGAAGAGAACCTAAATGAAACGAGAGTAAGACAACCTAGATCAGAACCCTGGTGAATTTGGCGAATTTTGAAGGCTTGGGAAACAGTATCGAAGAAAAATGAGAAAAAAATTGTAAATAAAAATTCATATTGTGTTGTTATAACAATATTTCATAATTATTTTCTACAACTTGAATATCTGGAATAATGTTGAGAAGATGTGTGTTTAGTTATGTAAATCAGTAGAATATGAATTATATTATAAAATCAAAACTCCATTTTCGATTAACTGAGTTATGCCATACTATATACACATAATAGAATTATAAAATTAACCATATCTATCTTTCTATCTCTATAAAAGCACTGAACTCGAAAGTCTTATGTATACATACTTTAAGATGTTCCGATCCTGATCAATTTCCATAGATATAGCTCCCTCCGACTCCTGGCTCTTCCAACACCTATCTCTAACAACAATATCTCCAACAATATCTCCGTGAAAAACGATTTTCTTCAAACGAAGAGGTAATAGCTACCATGGAGGGATATTTTGCAGAGCTGCCAGAAAACCACTACATACAAGGGATCCATAAATTAGAAGACCATTGGAATAAGCGTATTGAAGTTGACGGGTACTATGCAGAAAAATAACAATAATAAGTTGACCTGTGGCCAGGTCCGAACCGACCGACGGTTTGAAATAAATTAATTTCCAGCTACAGAAACAATTTCAAATAATTTTAATATATCTATTAATGTAATAAAAAACAGATATGGATATAACATAAATATTTTTAATTTTATTTTATTTATAATATATATGTAAGACCAGACTGTGACGTCATGAATGGCTGGATGACGTCATATAATTTTAAATTAAGAAAAAAACTAATAAAAATGACTTTTCTCGAGAATAAAACCAATAGAAAGTGCATGATTCGTGGTGATATGTAAAAAATCTCCTTATGTGAAATTTGGTGCGAAAATAACCCTTACTTTCCTATCGTCGATCGTTAATACTACCACTTCCGGTTTCCGGATTTGCACCAAAAGTTGATCAATTCATCCCACTGATGCATTAAGTAAATATACCTAATTTCATCAAAATCCGTTCAGCCGTTCAGGCGGTACACATCTATACGGACCGACGGACAGACGGACAGACATCATGCTAAAAATACTTTTTTCTGTTAAGAAAATGCATGATTCGTGGAGATATGTAAAAATCTCCACATGTGAAATTTGGTGTGAAAACAATAACTCCCTTACTATCGTCGGTCGGTAAAAATTAATTACTAAATTAAGAAATATTTGAATTTTTATACGCTCTTATTTTTTACCGACCGACGATAGTAAGGGAGGTATTGTTTTCACACCAAATTTCACATGTGGAGATTTTTACATATCTCCCCGAATCATGCATTTTCTTAACAGAAAAAAGTATTTTTAGCATGATGTCTGTCCGTCCGTCCGTCCGTATAGATGTGTACAGCCTGAACGGCTCAACCGATTTTGATGAAATTTGGTATATTTACTTAATGCATCAGTGGGATGAATTGATCAACTTTTGGTGCAAATCCAGAAACCGGAAGTGGTAGTGTTAGCGATCGACGATAGGAAGGGAAGGGTTATTTTCACACCAAATTTCACATGAGGAGATTTTTTTACATATCACCACGAATGTATTGGTTTTATCCTCGGGA
This sequence comes from Labia minor, assembly GCA_963082975.1. Classification (NCBI taxonomy): domain Eukaryota; kingdom Metazoa; phylum Arthropoda; class Insecta; order Dermaptera; family Spongiphoridae; genus Labia; species Labia minor. The sequence continues at coordinate 78,850,396 of OY720344.1, forward strand.
AAAATCATCTTCATTATGTTTTTCTTAATTTAAAATTATATGACGTCACCCAGTCCTTCATGACGTCACAGCCTCGGGTAACGCCGGCTACTTCAGCTATATATTATAAATAAAATAAAATTAAAAATATTTATGTTCTATCCATATCTGTTTTTTATTACATTAATAGATATATTAAAATTATTTGAAATTGTTTCTTTAGCTGGAAATTAATTTACTTCAAACCGTCGGTCGGTTCGGACCTGGCCACAGGTCAACTTATTTTCACATTGTGTCCTGTCGTCAAATCTTGCATGGTGAATTTGACCCACTTCTCAATGTTGGAATGAGCTGAAATTTTGAATGTAACTCTAATGACAATACAATATTCTGGTTAATCCCAGGTCATATTTTATTATTTTATAATTATTACTAATTATATAATAAATAATATTGAAAAATAGTAATTTTTATATAATACATAATATTGAAAAATAGTAATTATCTATAAATATATATATTAATAAGAGTTAATTTAATTTTTTATCAAAAAATCTAGGTTTTATTCAAAAAGTCACGGACTTATTGACCTTATTTTTATTAAATAATTTATTCTCTAAAAGTCATTATTTTAATTAAATTAATTTAAATCATCTTTAATCATGTAAAAATAAGATACGTTATAAAACGTTATAAAAAAAACAGAAAGGTTCGTGCGTATACAATGACATGTCCTTCGTATACTTTTCCTTTCCCTGCATATTTCTTCTTTCTCCTAAAAACTTTTATCTTTTCAATTAATTTTCTTCTTTCCTCTACTTTTGTCTCTTCTTTTTCTCATCCTTTCATTTCATGATTCACACTTTGTTTTCATTCTCCTTTCATTCAATGAATTTATCATTCTTTTTCTTAATACTCCTTTAAAAGTTAATCTTATGTTCTATATTTTTATACTCTACGCCTTATTATTATTAAAGAGCTCAACAGGCCTTGAAAGCCTCAGGCGAGATGAGTTCGCACTCACAGTTCCCATCTTCCTCTCTCCACTATTTTCCTCCATCGCACTCTGTCCATTGCCACCTCCCTCCAGTTCTTGATCTTCAACTTCTGGAGATCTTCCTGCACCTCCTCGCACCATCTTCTGCAGGGCCTCCCTTTCCGTCTTCTTCCAACTGGCCGTCTTGAGAAAACCAGATTCAGCATCCTCTTCTTCTCCATCCTTTGGATATGCCCCAACCATCTCAGTCTTTGCGACCACACTAGGGATGCTATCGGCGGGTCCGGGTATAAGGCCCTCAACTCAGCATTGGTTCTCTTCCTCCAACCCTCACTCGTCTCCACACCTCCGTATATTCCTCTTAATATTCCTCTTTCCCAACACCCCAACGCATCTTCTTCGACCCTGTTCAGCACCCACGCTTCGCTCCCATACATTACTGTCGGTCTTATGATGGACTTGTAAACTCTCTCTTTTGTCTTTCTTGACACCACCCCGGATCTTAGGAACTTTCCCAATCGCCCATATGCTTGCCTGCCCAATGTCATTCTCGATCTTATTTCTACTCCCTCATCCCCAACCTCCATCAACTTCATCCTCAGGTGTATGTGAATTCCTTCACCCTTTCTAACGCATAGATCTCTCCTTTTCCTGAAGTCTACCTCCCCTCCCTCCTCAATCTTCCCCATCATCATAAACTTTGTCTTTTTTTCGTTTATTATTAAGCCTATAACCTCCCTGCGATCTTCATTAGGTTTATTGTTACTTTATTTAGCTCAGCTCTTGATCTAGCCACAATTATCAGGTCGTTCGCGAAGGCTATGCATTGGTTGCCATTCTTAAAGATTGTTAAAATCTTGCTTTTTCTTATTACTCTTTCCAATACTAAGTTAAATAATGTGGTCGATAAAGGGTCTTCCTGTCTCAGTCTATCTCTCACTTCGAATTCCTCAGAATTAGCACCACTCCATTTTACTTCATTTATTGTTTTTCTTAGCGTCATCATCACCATTCTTCTCAACTTATTGGGTAGTCCCAGATCTTTTAACGCTCTAATCAATTGTTCCCTATTTATTCTGTCATACGCCTGCTTGAAATCTATGAAGATCGCGAATAACTTCATGTCATATTCATTGGCGCTTGCCTGAATCTCTTTTACTGAGAAGATTTGATCTATCGTTGACCTGTTGTTCCGGAACCCTGCCTGGTGTACTCCCCTATATTCCTCTCAGAAAAGTCTTTTATTCTTCTTATTATAAGCTCAGCTAATATCTTATAGGGACTCTACGCCTTAACTCTTTCAAATAATTCAAATATTAGTAAAATTCTTAACTATTCATATATATATATATAGAGCTGATACTTAACAAATGATATTGATTTTGGATATTGATATTTGATATCGTTATAATAGATGTAGTATTTATTATTTAAAAAGATTTATCCATGTAAAGCTAGTCAGATGAAATTGTTTCTAGCATTTGACATTTAAGAATTGAAATTTAAAATGCCATTTAGAAATGAAATAACATGATTCATTATTATCAATCTAAAAATAGTCCTAGCAACAAATATATAAATTATTTAGTAGATTAGTTGTTTATTATTAAAAAGATTAATTATTTATAAGACAAACTTATAAAGTTTAAAGACAAAGAATAAGAGAAAAGAAATAATTCAACTGAGTAATGGCTCAACTACTTCAGTTTTTACTGAAATATCATAGATCTATCATAATAATTTATAGAAGCTGCATGCGTTTCATATGCTATTAGTTGAAAATTTGATTACATTATATAATTATTTATTTTTTTTATTACCAATTATATTATCATTTTAAATTTAAATTCATTATTTTTGAAAAAAAAATATATTGTATGTGTACAAATATAGTTATTCCAAAAATAATACTGAGTTTAATTTTTTTTTCATTGAAACAATCTTTTTCTTTAGGAAGGATCTCTTTTTAAAGTCCTTTAGATTTGATTCAAAAACGGTGCTTAAGTGGCCTTGTTCTGAGCTATAGAACTTAACTTTTTAATCCTCAGAAAGTTCAAAAAAAATTTAAATAATAAAATATTATAAAATCAATTAAGATCCCAAAAGCTTTAAGAAAAAAAGCGATATAAAAAATATAGAAATATAGATATCTACATTCCACAAATTTGATTTTTTTTCATATGAATCTGCAAGTGTTGTGAGTGGTCACAATTTATATCTTAAAGTTTAATCAAATGGAGATGTAATCTAACTGTGAATGACTTTTCTCTCCCCAGGAATTCATATTCCTATCTCTTGCTGATTGCTTAATGACATTAATTAAATCAATACGACTATTTTACGAGAGATTTGGTTAAGAGATGACAATAATTTCCCACTCTCACAATCTCTTTACAGACAAATGAGTATGTATTGTGACAGAAAAATGTTATCGCCATTAGGACGCAGTTTTCAAGGAATCGACAGGTTAAGAAAGCCCATGGCCGCCAAAAGGGTCCCATGGCATTTATATTTTTTCATCAGGGTATCTGCGTATATATTCTACTATAACTTAATGAACAAATATAAGAAAAAATAAAATTTCAACGTAAGATTTACATATAATTATGATTTATAACTTTCTCAAATAAATTTCAATTTATACTTGCATACTATATTTTTTTATTTACATTCACAGATATAATCCATTTTAGATAACAAGTATTAGAAAGAAGATAGATCTTTAATGTGTAAAGACATTTCAAGAAAAATATTATCTAAATAAGTTTTATAGAAAAAAAAACTGAATACCAAATGTTTTAATGGAAATTGAATACAATTATTTTAGGTATAAACTATATTTTAGAAATTTAAAATTATAAGGTTGTTCAATAAGTTCGAGGAACGGAAATGAAGAAACCAATTTTTACAGAACGACGATAGTAAGGGAGGTATTGTTTTCACACCAAATTTCACATGTGGAGATTTTTACATATCTCCACGAATCATGCATTTTCTTAACAGAAAAAAGTATTTTTAGCATGATGTCTGTCCGTCTGTCCGTCCGTCCGTATAGATGTGTACCGCCTGAACGGCTGAACGGATTTTGATGAAATTTGGTATATTTACTTAATGCATCAGTGGGATGAATTGATCAACTTTTGGTGCAAATCCGGAAACCGGAAGTGGTAGTGTTAGCGATCGACGATAGAAAGGGAAGGGTTATTTTCATACCAAATTTCACATGAGGAGATTTTTTACATATCATCACGAATCATTCACTTTGCATTGGTTTTATACTCGAGAAAAATCATCTTTATTAGTTTTTTCTTAATTAAAATTATATGACGTCATCCAGCCATTCATGACGTCACAGCCTGGTCTTACATATATTATAAATAAAATAAAATTAAAAATATCTATGTTATATCCATATCTGTTTTTTATTACATTAATAGATAAATTAAAATTATTTGAAATTGTTTCTGTATCTGGAAATTAATTTACTTCAAACCGTCGGTCGGTTCGGACCTGGCCACAGGTCAACTTATTAAATTAAATTTGTAAATTAAATAAACAATAATCTATAAATTTTATAACTTTAAGCCAAAAAAGACAGCAATTAAATAAAGAAATAAACATTAATTAATTGGAATAAACCTTTATTTTTGTGAAACAATTTAACGAAAAAGAATATTTTACTTAAATGTTTTCTTTAAAATAAATAAATATATTTTATTTAAAAATGTTTACCCCAGGTTTAATAAAATCTCAATCAATCTAATAAGTGAGATGTATTTTTCAAAATTAAAATTTTAATTAATTGTGTAATATCATAAAATTAAAAAAAATTTCTCTTTAAATGATAATAATTTTGTTAATTTACTCTTTTTTTTAAAAGCTCAATTATAATTTATATCTTTTAATTTATGAATGAGTATAAATATTTTAAATTTTTATTTAATATACTAATTGATTATTAAATAATATATATATTCGATAACAATTTATTTTTAACTGTAATATTTTCTATAGAAATTAGTAAAATTGAAAAGAAAATATTTTTAGTAAAATGAAAAAAATATTGATATTTTGCATTACATATTTATAATCCACAGTTCGACTTGTAAACTTATTACAAAAATAAATATATATTAATATTATTATTAATAATAATATACTAAAGTATTAATATATGAATTTAATAAACACCAAATTATGTAAAATGATAAATATATAGGGGAGAGTGACTCACCTTGGGACACTTTTTATCAATCTTTTTTTTTAAAAACTTTTTCTATTAATGAATTATTCACAAAATTTTATCTACCATAGTGAACGCGTTCAATCTTTCTCTCTCTTCATTATTAAATAACTTTCAATACCAAATTTATTATAGAAACAAAAAATATAATCATAATATAAACATAATCTTGTCTCGTTATGTATTATTTAATAGCTTATCTTGAAACATTTTAAAATAAATATGATAGTTAAATAAATTAATACAATTTACTGAAAATGAAATTGTTTTTTTAAAAAAATATTTCAAGTGATAAAATTATTATAAATTAATATTTTTTAATTTTGTTTTTGATATGTTTTATTTCTAATCCTTGGTACTGTTAAGCCTAATAAGTTCCTTACAGAAGAAATGATAACTATTAATAAACTGAGGTTGCATAGATTAAATAAAAGTACCTGGTTCACCGAGCCGCGGCTCGCTCATTAAAAAATACATTCCTTATTTTCGGGTTTATTTATACATAAAAACTATCAATCACTTTCTCTGTTTTAATTTAAATATAAAACATTTTATGAGAATTTATTAAAAGCTGTGCGCTGTTCATTCGAGACTATTATCTCGGTTCATTTATTCACACATGTTCAACACAATGAATATAAAATTATTAATATTCTAGCAATTGAAAAATAAAATTATTCAAATATAATTTTTTTTTCTTTTTATTTATAAATATCATTTAAACTATTTAACATAATTTATTGTAAAAGTTGTCACTTTAATTAAAATAATTTAATATTATTAGGTCAGATTTATTCTTCAATTAATTTGGAATAAGATATTCTTTAATTATCATTTTAAATTAAAAAAAAAACTTTTCAAGATATAAAGACAGAAAGATAATATAAACTTGTTTGATATAGACTACTAATAACATAAATTTTAAATTAATATATAAATTGTAAACTACCAAGAAAATAAAAATAGTAATAGAACATACAGCCCTTAAATGTACATATGCACTGTATGACAGAAAAGTATGGCCTGTGGATTTAACATAATATATAATTAGTAATTTGATTTTATTTATATATATAATATTTTATATTTAAGGAACCCCTGTCTGACGTAGTTGCTGACATCATTTAAATTTCCTATTTTAAATTAAGAAAAAAACTAATAAAGAGGATTTTTCCCGAAGCTGAAACCAATACAGATCGATTTTTCTTTATAAAAATGAGCTGTGGCCAGGCACAGAACTGACCGACGATTTGAAATAAATTAATTTTCAAACAACATTATATATATATATATATATATATTTAAAGTATCAAAAAAAATATTTTTAAAATTTGAATTAAAATGACTAAATTATATTATCTTGGTTTTTATTTTTAGTTTAATTACTTAATTATTAATTACTACTATATTTTAAGAGAAATATTTTCCGACAATGAATATATAATTAATACTTTGTAAACTACCTGTTCCGGTTTTCGAATATCAACAAAAGTTGATGCTACTGATGCATTATGTAAATATACCAAATTTTATCAAAATCTGTTGAGCCGTTCAAGAAGTACACGCCTATACGGACACACAACGGACAGACGGGCAGACATCATGCTAAAAATACTTTTTTCTGGAAACAAAATGCTTGAATCATGGAAATATGTAAAAATTACCACATGTGAAATTTAGTGTGTTAACAATACCTTCCCTTCCTATCGTCGGTAGGTAAAAATTATCTAAGGTGTGTAATTCATTAAAATCCTTCGAGTGATTTAATATTTAAAATATATATATATATATATTTAGACTGACTTGGAATGGTAATTGTAAATATATCTACCTATCTCTCTAGCTCTACAGAACTCGGTAGTACCTGGTCTCAGTAACCACATTTCTCCAAATGTCCCTATTCCGAGCTATTACCATCCAACTCCTACCCTCTCCTATTTCTCTCATGTTAAAGGTAAATACATAAACCTTTATTTTGAAAATAGTGGAAGTGAATATTTTAAAATAATCAGAAATTATGTAATTTTTATTTAATATATTATTATTATAAATTTCTTATTTCATACTAATTAATATTTTATTTCTTAAAAATGCTAATGATTTGTTTATCTTTATTGTTTAGCAATTAATTATTAAAGTGAAGGTTGCTCCAAACAATTGATAATAACTTTCACCACTTTCAAAAGAAGCATCTCTCCTCTCTCTCTGATCTTCATAAAGAAATAAAAACAAAAATTAAATTTTCCCTATATTTGAAACTTAAATTAGATAAATATTCTTATAAAATAAATAAATTATCAAGCAAGAGATCACCCTTAGATAATAATACTTCACCTGAAAAACAATATGATATTTTTCTAGTCATATTAATATAAATATTTAATATTTAAAAATTAATGTTTTTAATTCAAAAAATAATATAATTATAGATACTGAATATTAAATATGAAAATTGTGCAAAAGTTAGCAGACTGTACTTAATGAATGAGAGAACAACAAAACAAATCTTTTAACTTATTTTTCAATTAAATCCACTTATAAATATAGTTATAGAGGTGTGTAACATTTTCAATTTATTAATAGTTTGCAGGCACGGATGATTACATAATATGAGCCACCTTTTATTCATAGTATTATTAATAAAATTTTATTTTAATTCATCAAAATTACTAAAATTACACAAGAATAATAACGTTTGAATAAACAAATTCAGTGTAAAAGGGTATGCAATTTATCTTTAAATAAATGAATTAAATAGAAAAATCTCTCCAAAAATTAATTTTACCCTTTATTTAACAAATTTGTTATTTTATTTTATATAAATTTATTTTGTTTTGTTTTTATTGGATAAAATAAATAAATAATTCAGTAAAAAAATTATGATAACAAATAATGGATGCCGAATTTATTTTTTTAATAGTGATTAAGACTTGGTTTTCAATGATCTTTGTGAGAAAAAAGAGGGGTCATTATACCTAACCGGGTAATAAAAGTATGGTAATTTCAATAGACAACTCACTTACCAGTTTCAATACTAGTTTTCGTAGAAGCCCGAGGTCCCTTGAAATACAGATTAAAAAAAAATAGTTCGATTGATAAGAAGCCCCTGGCATTTTAGCAACCGACCAGCACCAAATTTAAAATACTTGTAGAATACTAAGATAAAATTGAAAAAATTTTGCACTCTTAAATATTTACATACATACTATTTTTATTATATTTTATTTTGTTTCTTACTATCTCGTCAGAGATTTTGATGTTTTTAAATGTTTTGAATGTTCCTGAGGCATTTTCACTAAGGTTGAAAAAAATGTCTGTATATATGTGTGTGTGTATGTGTGTAGACAAGATTACGAAAAAACGGTTTAAGCTAGAATAATGAAATATAATTATTCAAAATTCGTAGTTTTATATCGACTTTTGAAAAAAGTAGCTCATCCAGTCATTACCTACCACGTAAAAATAATGATCGTTTTTCACATGATTAAAAATTGTATAAAACTGCTATATATATATATATAGCTTTATTGAATCGCTGAAAGTACCAAAATTAATTTTTTAACACTGCAAATCACGCTCCAACGCTGGTTTAATAAATATTATTTATTAATTTTAATTTATAATTAATTAAATTTAATTTAAATATAATATATGTGTTATTTAATTCAATTCAAATTGCGAGATAATCGAGTGGAGACAGTCCAGATTTCTAATATAATAATAAGATTAGATTTACATTATTTAATTATTTTTATTAATGTAATTTAATATAACACTAGTATATTTATGTATGTATCTGTGAGAGTGTGAAAAGGGTGTGGATTTACATTTGAATAGGGGTGTTTTTTTCCTGCCAGGTGGGCAACACGCTTATCATCGTGGCGGTTTTGACGACCCGTCGACTGCGCACCGTCACCAACTGTTTCGTTACCTCGTTGGCAGTAGCAGATTGGCTTGTCGGCCTCTGTGTGATGCCACTTGCAGTCGACTACCATTTCAGAGGTGATTTTATTTTATTCTCTCTCATTTTTATACATATTTTTTTACAATTCTTTTTTATAATAAATATGTATCTCTGACAATCGATGTTATATTTGGTGATTTTGGTTTTCTAACCCAGTTTTTTACCTAATACTAGAATTTGATTTTCCTTATCTACTAGTAATTAATCAAAGAAATAAACTAAATAGTTTACACGGAGTTTCAGTCGGTCACTTATAAATTATTATTATTCTGGTGGATTTAATTTCACTTTTATCTTTATTTTGTATGCTCAAGTCGTAATTATTCTATTCTGCAATTAATTTTTACAATAAATTTCTCTATGAACAAATTTAACTCTATCCTTCATTCAATCTTTCAAGACACGTGTCCCACCGATCATAACCCTTTCTATTTTATGACTCTAACTCTGTATGGGAATGTATAGAAGTCATGTAACACATCCACTTTACTATTCCAATCTCTACTATTTCTCAGTGCTATGATCTTTTCCGGTCTATAAATTTTATAAACAACTTATTTTTAAAATACTTTGAAATTCTTATCTAACAAGGTCGTAGACCACGTCTCCCTTGGATCTTTTAATATATATATATATATATATATATGTTGGTTTAGATTTCCGTGAATTTTATTATTATTATTATTATTAACAGATTTATCCGGGATATATTCACGTATTTTTGTGAGATTGTTTTCTCGACGTTTCGGCATCCATTTTGGCGCCATTTTCAAGAGGTATTTAGGTGGGAATATTTTGAGAATCTGGGTCTTAGTCTGTGTAACCAAGAGTCGATATCGGGATTTTGGGTTGATAGGTTGGGTGGTTTTGTACTCACTGCGTTGCTGTGGAGCTCTGCAGAATCCTGGGCACTATCACTGAGACTGACACACGTCTGCACTTGACAACACCCCGAGGCTGATTCAGCTAAATAACCTCTTGAAAATGGCGCCAAAATGGGTGCCGAAAAGTCGAGATAACAATCGCACAAAAATACGTGAACATTTATTTATGGAATAAATATGTTTTAAAGCACTTAAATCGTTTACCCAGGTATGCTCCTCAAAGCTTCCTGAAGTAAACAAGAAAGATTTTTTTTTAAGGAACTGTAATGTTAAGAGTAATGCGTTCCAGAAAATTGTAACTGTAACGAGTTCCTCAAAAAATGGAAGTAACTTTATCGAGTTTCTTGAAAATTGAGGAACGGCCCAGCCCTCTATATCTTATATATAAAATTCTCGTGTCACAAAACTTTGAAATGATACTCCTCCGAAACGGCTGGACCGATTCTTATGAAATTTTTTATGCATATTCAGTAGGTCTCAGGGCATGTCAGACTTCTTTTATAAAACCGTTATTTGGTAAGGTGTGTTCAGGGGGTGGAATTTAAATAAAATTAGTTTAGTTACAATGCTAGATCATAGAGGCGCTGATGGCGATAATTTGACATTTGCTCAGAATTTAAAAATTATTGTAATATTTCACTTTTGATTTTAAATTCTAATATTCAAATATCAATTCAATTATATTAAATTATTAAAGCTTTGGTGGTTGTTTTTATTTATAACGGAATTTTGTAAATTAAACCACATATTGATATTTGCTACTTCTGCAATCGAAACGTTGTGTATATTTTTGTATTTTTTGAATAAAATTACAATAACAAATATCAATATTCCGTTATCAATTCAATTAAATAATTTATTCTAAAAGTTCTCATTTAAATAAATCAATAAAATATTTAGATCATATATAACTTAATTTTTATTTATTCTTTTTATATATTTGAATATTTCTTCTTTTCTATTTGAAAGTGAAAGTTTAAAAAAACAGAATATATTATTTTTAATGTTTTATGAATACAAAAATATTTTCAAAACGTCAATTAAAATGACTAAATTATATTATTTTTATTTTTGTTTCAATTATTAATTACAACTATATTTTAAGTGAAAAATGATTTCTTGGTTATATAAAAATTAAAATATGATTTTTTAGACATATGATATAAACGAGATGTTTTCAATTTTCAGTATTTTTTTAAAATTTGTTTTAAATCAAGATTATTGTATTATATTTATATATTCTATTATATTTTTTTATAATAGGCTTCTTTTTTTATTTTTAATTTTTAATAAATTCTCTTTTTTTGATATAATATTAATAAAAAATAATATTAAATTGTATATAAATTTAAAAATTAGAATATTTGAATTTTTTTAAATTTTAACACATGTAATCAATCATATGCATAACGAATGGAAAATTTTGAAAATCAACTTGGTATTAAATTCAGAAAAAAATACTGATACATATTAGAATATAATAGACCATTCGAATATAATTTAAAACTATTTCTCTCTTTCTATTTTAAATTTAAAAAAACGGAGTGTTAAGAAATTAAGATGCCTGGATAGGTAAATGGGCTGGAAGAGGAGGGAATTTATAATTTTCTTCTAATTCAGATTGAAATTAATGGTGATAAGAAAAAATATTTAGTAACAAAATCTATATACAAAATGTAGAATTTTAATATGTAGAAAAATTGAATGTAATCACGAAGGATAATAATATTTGAGAAGAATTTAAATCGAAGTTGTAATCGGGAAACGCCTGTTATCATGCAGTAAAGAGGCTTATCTCATCAAAATTATTATCAAAAGGAATCAAAATTAAAATATATAAACCTATTGTATTATATGGGTGGGACGCAAGGTCTATGACCCTGGGAGATGAGAATAGATTCAGAGTATTCTTTCCAGCATTTATTGGCCAAAGAAAGATGAGGTCACCGGGGAATGGGGGAGACTGCATAACAAGAAATTGCATGGCCTCTCTGCATCTTCAGAAATAGTTAGGGTTATAAAAGGGAAAAAGCTGCGATAGGCAGGGGACGTGGCTAGAATGGGAGAGGAAAAAGATATTGGATTGCATAACGCCCTCTTGGAAGACCAAGACGTGTAGGAAGGGACGTAAGAGAGATGGGACAAGGGCTCAGGACACTTGGAGAAATGTGGTTGCTGCGGCCAAGAACTTTCGAGTTTCTTAGAGTCACAGAGATAGGTAGATATAACATATACAATAATAATATATATAATTAATTTAGTGATTAAATTAAAATATATTTTAAATAAGAACACAAAAGAAGTGAATGTTTTATGTAATATACTGATTGAAACAAAATGGATGAAAACCTTTTACTACTCTTAACCAAATACTATGTACCACTCGGAGGGGTACAGGGGGCGGAGCCCCCGTCTAGGTGTGGAGAGCGCCGAAGGCGCTCGGAGCAGCTAGTATATTATATATAATTATTTAATCTCTAGAATATGATTTATTTTAAAGAGATTAAGCTTTTAGCATATACAAAAATACTTTTGGGAAACTAATAAATATATCTTAGGAACTGTCTAGCACCTGAAAATTTGTTTAAAATACATGAGTTAATATTCCAAAACAGGCAAACCATATAGTACTAATATATTATTTTATTTTTTAAAAAATGTATTAACAATTTTATATTATATATTCATATTTTATATTTATGTAATTTATCTATACTACATATATAATTCTCTATTCAGTTAATATATTCGTGCCCATTTAATACATTTATGTGGTTATCGTTTCAATGAATATTCGTAGCATGATAAATAATACAATTATGTTTTAGGCAGTTTATTTGAAGGAATATCATGCAATAGTGTACATTGTTCAATCATCGTATAATTTAAAATGAGTTATATGCTTTCACACAAATCATTTACATACAAATATGCACAAATAAAAAATATTATGTTATAATATTAAATTAATATATAAATTCTTTGAAAATATAATACATTTTTTTGATATTTAAAAATTAAATGAGAGATAATCAATCTATATTATATTTTGGCTTGTAAATAAAATCACTTTGGGTTGTATCTTGAAATATTGTTCATTTTTTTATTTTGTAGCAATGTTCAATAAACGGTAACGTGTAGGCTTTACACATATATATTTTTATGTTATTTATTGATGATGATGAATATCAAGAAAAGAAAGCAATAAAGTTAGACTTTTTAGTTGCTTTTGAGAAAAACAAAAACCGTAAATGATTTAAACAACGAACAAATTGAGATTTACAGCTCGACGTTGATTAAAATAAATATTTAGAATAAGCATAACATTTTTTTCAAATTTTGGACCCATAAAATATCTCTGATGTGTCTAAACTTGAAAATAATTACGACAAAATTCAGATTAAAAAAAGACTAAATTTATAAATAAAATTTAAAATATAATGGAGGTTATTTAATCATTTAAATTCATATCACAGAAGAAATTCAAAGATTCATAATGTAAAATTATATAACTTCTATGCATTTATAATCATAATAAGAATCATAAATCGTGGAGTTTAGCTCGGATGGTTGGAGAAAACTGTGTCGTGTCACACTAGTGTCTAATAAAAAAAATCTTTTATCATAAGTTATCATTTGATTTTTTTTTAAATTTGAATGTGAATCCATTTCCGATAAAAAATTGGTTGAAATTAAACCAACATGTGAAAGATGAGCTGGCCCGAATCCAAAGTAATCAATCACTGAAAAATCAGTTTAATAATAATAATTTTGGATAAAAATAAAAAAAAATGATTTTCCAAAAATTTATGACATATCTCTAAGAATTATGTTATAATATTTTATATCTTAATTGTGCCAAGAAAGGACTTTCAATATTGAATTAAATTAAACAAAAGAAAAGAGAACAAGTAAAATCAGTAGAAAAAGGAATTAAGAGTGAACATGACATCGATAAGTTTCCAAATAAAAAAGTTTTCTATATAAGCATACACGTGCATATTCTTATTATTAAACTTACTTCAAATAAATAAAAAAAGTATCATTTTTGGGTATTTCCAGGTATAAGCTTAATATTACATTTAGAAACTCTAGAACAGGGGTCGGGAACCAGGTGCCCGCGAAGCCCTTTCAAGTGCCCGCGAAGCCATTTTCAAGTGCCCGCATTCAAAATTACTAAGTATTAAATTAAAAAAAAAGATAAAATGTTTTTCGACTTTGTTTAAATTTTTTAATATGGTTCTAAAAAATCAAATGTAAATGTTTTTGCGATCACGATTTTTCTCAAAATGGCTCCAAGTCTCAGCCAGTGTGCCCACCCCTGTTATATTATTTCAGAAATGTGCCTAGAGGGTTACTTATCCCGGAGTATGTTTGTTCCCGGGAATCGGGAAATTTAAAAATACATTTCCCGGGAATCCCGGGAAATTATAAAAAAATACTAAATTTGAGGTTGAAATTGTAAAAGTTTTATGAAAAAGTTAAATAAATGTTGTTTTTGCCAAAAAATAAAATAAATTTAATTAAAAAAAAAAAAAAAAAAATTCAGAAAGATATAATATAACATAAACATAATTATTTTCTTTTACTTGTTTAGAAAATAACATTTTAGAAAGGCAATCAAGGGAAATGTCGCCTAAAACTGAGATCCTTCATATTAGAGGAGTAACGATTAGTTATTCCTTTTTATTTGTTTTTGTTTCTTTGAGTTTTTTTGTTTTGCATTATTTTCGATTTTTTTTTTGCATTATTTTTGTATTTTGTCTTATTTTGGTTTTTCTTTTCTGTATATATCTAAAAAGATGGAAAACTGAAACTCTGAGTCTGTGATTATGTGTGCACTCATTTAAAGACATTTATGATCGCGTTGATTACAGAGTGTTAGTTATTATGTAAATATATTTTGCTTTTTTTTTTGTTTTTGTGTGCTTTTTGTATGTTTTTGCTATTTTTTTGTCACCACCCAAAAAGGTGGACTGAAATAACATACAGAATAATTGTATATATATTTCTTGAATAAATAAATAATAATATTTATTTATTTATCAAAAAATATAATTAGGTCTTTACCTTACTCGCTTATTTATATTAATTTAAGTTAAGGGGCAGGTTATGGAGAGGGATTAATTTGAAGGGTGTAAGGAAAATTACTCTCTTTCCAAATGGTCAAGTGCAATAGTGTATTTTATTATTGTTACCTATTCAAGAACTATTTAATATAGAACCCTTACCAAGGTGTATGGCAATTAAAACAGACCCAAGCTTGTGAAGTCGAATTTTAAGTATATAATTTTAAGTATATATATACAAAAAAAAAGTTAAATACAAAATAATTTGGCAATGGCAACTGCCGTCTGCCAGAGTTCACTGTAAAAAAACTCAAAAAATAGAGAAATTATAAAGAAAAATTAAAGGGAGAGAAAAAAGAAAAGGAAAATAAATTTAAGTAAAAAGAAATCTTTTTAAAAAATACACTTTACTTAAAATTGCACTAAAAAGTAAAAAATAAAATCACTTTAAAGTGTATTCGCTCAAATTATAATAACACCAAATGGAAGCAAATGTTTTACGGTGTTAAATGTTTTATGGTCTTATTATAATTTGAGCGCAAACACTTTAAAGTGATTTTATTTTTTACTTTTTAGTGCAATTTTAAGTAAAGTGTATTTTTTAAAAAGATTTCTTTTTACTTAAATTTATTTTATACTTTTTAGTCGTATTCAGCGCCACTAGAACTGCTATTGCCATCTATGATTGAAATAGTGAACTATTCCATATTCCGCACATGAAAGTTTAGTTAATTAATTACCACTAATAGATAAATAATTCAGTGGATTTTTCAATTGATTCGTGTATTATTAGCAGGAGCAAGCGCGTATGCAAAATTTCAAGTTGATTGAATGACGGGAAGTTGTTGAAATATCGATTATAAAATGCCGCGGACAAGACGCGTACAACCGAACAGAGTGAGTTAAGTAAAAGTGTATAAAAATTATAACAAAAGACAAATGTATGTATGTACACTTGTATTTTATATTTATTACGATAATTTCAGTTAATAAATAAAGATTTCGGAATCAGCATCATAATCAGCATGAAAAATAATTTGTTTTGTTTTCCCGGGAAATTCGTTTTTTTTCTCAGGAAATAAAAATTGAAATGTGCCCGACTATTTAAAAAGGTTGCCGACCCCTGCTCTAGAACTTTATTTTTGACAGTTTTAAATATAATATTTTATATAGCAAATTTGAATATACAGTGAAATTTTTACTTTTAGTGTATCACCAATAGTTTGATTCTCTTTATAATAATACTTTCAAACAAAACATTGTATTTGTGAGGTTTACAAATAAATAGGATATTTTAATGAAACTTATTCTAAATATTTTGAATTAATCTTGATTATAAAAACATAATCTCTAATGTCCATAGGTGCCTGGTACCTTGGTTCAGCTGTTTGCGATATTTGGATCTCGTTGGATGTCGGTCTTTGCACAGCATCGATTCTCTCATTGTGTGCAATTAGTGTAGATCGATACTTGGCCGTTACACAACCACTCGTATATTCACGACGACGTCGCAGCAAAAGACTCGCTCTTGGAATGATTCTAGTCGTTTGGGTTCTAGCAGCTGCAATTACATGTCCACCAATCTTCGGTTGGTAAGTAGTCTTAAAAATAATTAATTGATAGCTTTAAATGTCTATAAATAATTTGATATTTATTCATAAAGAAAAAATATAATCCAAGTATAATTAATTAAATATTTAAAAAGCATCATAATTCACCTTTACTTTTTATAATATGACATCCACTAAACTTGAACAAAGAGATTCATTACATGTTTGTATATAATCTTATATTTATATATACCTATAATATATATAACTATCATTTAACATTTACTAAATATTTTTTTATGAAATAAATTTAAAACATAAATATTTTAATTAAAAGCTTATAAGTAATATTAATATAAAATACCTATGCTATATGTTAAGGAATGTAGGAATGTTGTGTTGTTTTTGTTTTTTATTTTACATTAACCAAGGTAAAATAATATAATCAGATTAAAAAAAAGTTAAGAATATGACTAAAAGTGAAACCCCACTTAAAATAACCAGATAATTATTGATTGGAAAGATATTGTTATTAATTTTTTTTGTCTAGATTTATATTTTTTGAATGCTGGCAAAACAAAAAGTTATTAATTATATTAATGTCGTTTGGTATTTAAATTAATTATATTAATGTCGTTTGGTATTTAAAAGTGCCTCCTACTTCCCACCCTGAATACTACTTTCAATTTTAAGGGGTATGTATATATGAGTCTGTAGATGAGCGAACACTTAACTTCTACATTATTTTCTTCGCTTGGGTTCATATTTATAAAGATTTTTAAATTATAATAAAAAAATTTCAATACAAATGTTATTTAAAAATTCAATAGTTGTATATATTTCAACAGTTGTATATTTACTTACTCATTAGTTCTACAACTCTGGGTGCACGAAGGGTTCTTCTCTACTGTTATATTAGGTTTTTTTTGTATAGTCTTTTCCTAGACAAAAAAAATATTAATAATTAATTTACATATTGTAGTTGTAACATTAAAAATAGTTAATAGTGTAAAAAAAAACATTGTATATATAATTACGACCTTGCAGTCACCAATTAAAAAGTCATTTAATCCCTTTTATATTTTATGGGAAAAAACAAGAACTTATAATTCAGTGATTCTCAACCACTGTGCCGCGGCACTTTTGTGTGTCGCAAGATTTTCAACATGTACCTCCAAATTTCACAAATGTAAAGTTCAAAATCAGAAAAAGTACTTATTTAATTTATATGTATGTAAAAAAAGGTAAAATGTTTTTGCGATCAGGTTCTTAAACATTTTCGAATTTTTTCAAATTTTTCAATATGGTAAATAAGTAAATAACTTATACATTTATCTTTTTCTTTGTGTGCCGCCAAATTTTTAAACTGTTAAAAGTGTGCCGCGGTAGAAATTATATATTTAAATCAACATTTTTAGTGTGACCAAAACTTTGGTCATTGTAACATTGGGGAATAACGTCCTCTTAGAAGACCAAGGACGCGGTAGCTGGATAATGTAGGAAGGGACGTGAGAGAGATGGGAGAGAGTAAGGCTCAGAATAAGGATACTTAGAGAAGTGTGGTTGCCATGGGAGGGGGGACACTCAAATAGGAGATCTGAAACCGAGTTTTGTTTACTACTTAGAGAAGGTAGTTGGCGCTACTAGCGCTAATTAAGATTTTTTTTGCAAAGACAATCAGCTGACTAATGAATTGCTCTGTGCATTCGATGATACAACCAATCAATATCGATGTAAACATATTGTCTGCTAGCACGTGGCTGCCCTGTATGTTTATTAGTTTCAAATAAATATTATATATTATAAATATTATCTATTCACGTTTGTTTAAAATTTGATATGTTAGGAATTGAAATATGGCGAGAGAAAAAGTTATCGAAGGTTCTCTGGGTGATCCATGCTATAAAGCCTAGTTTACCCGGGCTTAGTTCTTGCCATTTTTGTGACGTCACACTCCTTGAAGCGTAATAGAATAGCCAGTAGAGTCGACTAGCGACAAGAAGGTACCCCCCCCCCCACTCCAAAATTTATTCTATTCCCGTTGATTTTTGAACCTAGCAACGAAAATATGAATCATTTCTATGATTCCTATTTAAGCATTATAAATATTCTTCTTCTGACCCCAAATTTTTATTTTTATCACTTATTTCAATTAATTATTCTAATTATAAAAACAGTCTATCAACGATACTCGAATATGTGGACAAAATTACCTCATCTGCCAAATGCTACCTGCTTGTATGCTCATATAATCTACTTATATTTATTAAATGAAAGAAGATTTAAGATGAATTATATATAAGATTGAATCTAACTTGTAAAATTTAAAAAAAAATTAATCAGCTTTTCTGTTTAAAATAATTAAAATAAATGTACGTATATTTATAAATGTTTATACATTATTTAATATTTTCGTTTGTGATTTCAGCTATGAAAGGCAAATGCTTACTATTAATAAGAAATTTTTTCCATGGAATGGATACTATTAATAAAACATGTTTAATTGAGTTAAAATATAAAATTAAATACTAATTTAATATAGTATAATTTTATATTAATATTTTAATTTAATATCCAGAAATGACAATATTTGAAATATTTTGATTATGTACCAAAATAATCACAATTGTTTTGTAAATTTCGAAAATAAATTTATTAAATTAATATTTATATGTATATTGTTATTTTTTGATCCCTATAAAAAGAAATTAAAAAAAAAGTAAAAAATACATAATAGAGTAGATAATATTAACGATATATCTTATGTATTATTATTATGCTAGTTAAAATTGTATATATGTATGTATATATATTTGTAAATGGGTTCTCAGAAACCGCTCGATCGATTTTTTTGAAATTCACACCATAGATAATATTTATAAATACAAATCGATCTGTATTGGTTTCAACCTGGAGAAAAATCATCTTCATTAGTTTTTTCTAAATTGAAATTTATATATGGATGACGTTACAAATGACAACCATCTTTTTTTTTCTTTAATTGATATTGTATTAATATTTTTTTATATTTAAAATATTTTAAAATTTATTATTTAATTTCGAAATAAAATTTAAAATATTTATTTTAATAAAATATATTATATTTATTAATCTCTCAAAAAAACAAAAAAAAACAAAAACAAATATGGTAGTAGTATTGTTATTTTTTCCTGTTAAATATTTAAGACCAACAGTCTAGGGATTTTAGCACTGCCGACACGAGTTCGAGAGATCGAAACTCGCTGAGTGTATATTTTATTAAATTACTAATTTATTTTTATTTATTCATTGTGCTTTTATTAATTAATTAATATTAATATTAATACTAACTACCTCTCCCTGTAAAAAAACATACTAATTACACATGTACAAAAAGCCTAGGAACCCAGACTGATCAAAAGATGACGACTAAAAGGAAACGATTTAAGAATTGCGAGAGCACTAGGTAGCATAGGCGAAACTCAAAGTGTGACTGGGGTTTTAGGGGTGAAAACCTCACACTCTGGCTGGTAGAACTTCCCCCTAACAGACTATATAAAAAAAAAAAAATATATATAATATATATTTATGTATTATTGAGGACCACAAGTTCCATTCATTTTAATCAGATTGATCAGTAACATTTAATAATTGTAATAAATAATTAAAGAATTGTATATCAATATTTTTTAAAGTGTCGAGCGAGGTACTAATATTTATGTATCAATAAATAAATAATTTAGAATTTCTAATAATTTGATTTATATATAATTACTTTCAGAACTTTATTCAAGTAAAAGAAAAACAATTTTTTACTTTCCTCTCATTTTTATATAGTTAAATTTAAGGGAGATGTATCCTAAAATAGAATATTAGTTAACACAAGTAAAAAAGAATTAGTTTCTTTGCATTATAATTTTCGAAGAAATTTTATGGTTTTATATATCTACCTAGTGGGTTGAAAGATGAGTGCTAAAACTATAAATATATTTAGTAGCAAAGAGGAATAGTATTAACATACGAAACTTGGAATTTAAAAATGTAGAAAAATTTAAATATTTAGGTCTCTGTAATCACGAAGGATAATAATATTCAAAAAGAATTTGAATGGAGGTTGAAATCTGGTAACGACTGTTATTATAAGCAGTAAAGGGGCTAATCTCGTCAAAATTATTATCAAAGGGGATCACAATTAAAATATATGAAACAATTGTACCCGATCACGAGTTGATGTGCAAAAAAAAACAAAAAAAAAACAGATAATTGATTCGATATATGATATATTAAACTATTAAAGTATTAATGTTGAAATTTATCTTACCTGTTCATTACTTCTCGAGATAAAAATCTGGAGTGTCTCCACTCGACTATCTCGCAAATTTGAATTGGATTAAATAACATATATTAATTTAAATTAAATTAAATTAATTAAATTATAAATTAAAATTAATAAATAATATTTATTGAACCAGCGCATGTTTGGCTCTTTTTGATGCCACCACGTCACGTGTTGGCGTGTGAGATTTGCAGTGTTAAAAAATTAATTCTGGTACTTTCAACGATTCTGGTTACATACATACACACACACACAAACAAACGCAAACACACATACATTTTTCTCAACCTTAGTGAAAATGAGTGATGGCGAGATAGTAAAAAATATTCTGCCATTATATTTTTTATTGTAGTGCTTGTAAATATATAAGATTTTTTGTTTTCCTATCTGGTGCAAGAACAAATAAATTTGATGGTTTTCCAACTCGTGAACATCCAACGAACAGCTGTCCACGTGAGAAGCATGGATTTATCAAATATAATCCACATACTTGCAATGATTGTTCCTGTGCTTTGTAAATGGACATTACAAAGGCTAGTTGTATGGGAAACTGTAGACGTTTGAATTCATATAAATTAATTAACTTTCGAATTGAACTGGTGTTATTCTTAAACACTGTCTAAATTCTTATTGATCTTCAATTACTAATTCTCTTAAAAGTCCTGTTGAACACCCATGCGTATCTCTTCTTAGCAACCAATTCCTAGTCCAAATTCTTTTTTTTTATTTAACTCTTCTTCAAGTTCTTCTATTAATGATGATATAATTAGTTTTTTATAATAATTTATAATGCGGCTTTTGACAATCATGCTTTCCATGATGACAGATGCCTGACAGCTTTTCACTAAACAATAACATAACCTGGCCACATGTTGCCTATTGTGTATATACTAACACTAACATAACCTGGCTACATGTAGCGTACGTGTAAACGACTACTAATGACTTAGTTAGCTATGCAGAAAGAAAGTGGTCTAGTAATTAATGACAAGAACTAAGCCCGTGTAAACTAGGCTTAAAGAAGGCTGGACTACTTGATCTTCATGAACGCTTTTTTCTGTCATTATTATTTATTACTAGTTTCATTTACTTATCAATAAACAATTTGTTAATTATTTATAGTTGTTATTTATTTTTTTAATAATTTATATTTAAATTATAATCATTAATTATTATTTTTAATAGAGATGTGGGTTGTAAAAGGAATAAGGAGGGAAGAGAGATATTAATGTTTATATTTATTTTTTCTACTCCTCCCAGGCCTAGAAACTTACTGGGGTGAGGAAGCCCTGGAGTGAGGTGTAATGAAAGAGAAAATTGAGAACGCGAACAAATACCCATATAACTTGAATGGGCATAGAAAGCTGAATTTTTTTATTAATAAAAATATCAAAATATTATTGTAGAATGACAAGTTGCAGAAATTCTATTAAATGAATATAATAGACAGCCACTGATGATGATGAGAGGTCGTAAACTAGTGGCGTTTATCTTTTTAATATAATAATAATATAATTTCAAAATTATGAAGAAAATTTTTTTATATTTTAATAAATTTATAAAATTTTTCACTAATAAAAAACGCAAAACTTCCCTATTCAAAAATTCTAAATACAATATTCATAATCAAAATATCATTACTAACAATACATTTGTGTTTTAAATAATTGTTTAATTTTATTTTTTAATAAATTTTTTCTTAATTAAATCTCATTTTTTTATTATTTGAATAAAAGCTTATTTTTAATGATTTTAATTATTTATTTTGATTAAAATTTTAAAAGATATAAAATTCCTTAGTGACATTATAAAAGTAGAAAATAGGAAATGCTTATTTAATATTTTGTTTTTTGCTATATTTAAATTTTAGATTATCATTATTTTTTTAAAATATTAATTATGATTAGATTTATATTATGGTATTAAACTTAATTATTATACAATTTTGATTTTGTCGTAAATGAATGTAGTGTAAAGCTTTCTTAGGGTGGAATATATAATAATAAAATTTTAATTATAAAAGAAAATACTCATAATTTTAAAATTAAAAAAATGTTATTTATTTTTTTTAATATTATAATAATATAATATACATAATCATTCTCTAAATCCTTCAATTCTTTTATGTCATAGTTTCAGATCTCTACAAAGTGGTGGGGTAAGCAGAAAAATTAAAAGTAGGCTACTTTCTCTCACTCACACACAACTTCACATCTTTCTATATACAGACACCAAATTTATACATATATGAATATAATCACGAAGTTCAATTGATGATTATTTTTGTTCAATGTGAAAGGAGTTAAAAAAAGTTTAGTATAAATGTTGAAAGGTAAAATTAGCAAAATTTTGCGTTAAAAAATGTCTAAAAGCCCTCCAAAACAGTTTTAGGAGGACCCAAATCCTGACCTTTTTCCAATTATACTCTTAACTCTTAGTCACACTTTGAAAATTAAAAATTAAATAAACTAATTATAAAATAAATAAATTAAAATATTTTAATAAATAAAATACAGTAATTTTCGATTGTTTGGTGGTAATTAAGAGAATAATTATATTTTAATTATTAAAATATTTATAAAATGTCGTTCACCTTATTATCGGGTTTTGTTTTTAATATTAAAACTTGGTTCACCGAGCCGCCGTTCAAATAATTTAAAAGAACATAAATAATAAAAATAGTCATAAAACGTACCAGCCATTAAACGTACGTATTAATGCACTGAAAGACAGGAAAGTATGGCCTGTGGATATAACATAATAATATTATAATAATATTTCGTAATTTGATTTTATTTATATTTATAATATTTTGTATTCAAGTATCAAAATTAGGCATTTGAACAAGATCCACACAAATTTTAATGTCGCTAGATACGATAATCAGGCATGTACTACTGGCATGTAACACGGGAACGTGTTAAAACAAAAATGTTCAAATAATTAATTATCTTAATTAAATCTCATCTGTAATATATGCTAATATGTGAAGAATTTTCTATATCCAATATAAATATATTAACTATCAATATATAATCACTTATAAGGCAATTTCCACAATAATATTAGTAATATATATCTAATTACAACAAATAAAATATAAAATTAAGCTTTGGTAATATTAACGTAATACCTTCGAATTAGAAGGATGGCTCTAAAAGTATATCATCAATCTATCGGTTCCCAAAATTTTTCTAGTTAATCGTCTTCGTTCAATAGATCCTATTTAAAATTTAATTAAATGAAATAAATTATACTATTATATAAAAAAACAATTTTGTTCCTAAATAATAAATAAATAAATTTATGAATGATTTTCGATATTTTTAAGAGTTATATTTTTATATGATATAATCTATATATTTAATACGATAGTGTCCGTCTGTACGCAAAAAACTCCAGAGCCTAAACTACAAGGAGTAAGGTAACCAAATTTTTCTGAGGTGAAGGGTACCTCAAATGATGAAAAATAAAAAAGAAATTAGAATCTTAGGTAACTCCTGAGCTGAGCTGCGGGTGTTCCATTTTCCAGAAATATATATAAAGGAGAGCGTTTGTATGTATGTAATTTGTTTACTTTTTTGCTGTCATAGAAACAGATATATATATATATATATATATATTTAATTAGAACCTTTCTCTCTCTCCCTCTATTTAAAATTTTAAAAAATGGAGTGTTCTAGCCAAATTAAGAAATTTAAAAGCCTTATGCAACATTGATAGGTAAATGAATTGGACTGGAAGAGGAGACATATGATTAGAGAAATTGATGAAAAATCATCCGAAATGTAATTAAACAAAAAAATTCAAGAATTATGATACGGATACGACTTACATACAATTAACATACAAAATGTAGAATTTGAAAAAGTATAAATATTTAAATACTTAAGATCTCTAATCACGAAAGATAATAATATTCGAGAAGAATTTAAATCGACGTTGTAATTGAGTAACGCCTGTTATTATGCAGTAAAGGGGCTTATCTCATCAAAGAGGATCAAAATTAAAATATATAAAACAATTATTTTTCATGTTGATCGATGACTAGGGTGACCATATTTCGAAAACACCAAACCGGGACAAACGGTATACCTTTTTTACCGACCGACGATAGTAAGGGAGGTATTGTTTTCACACCAAATTTCACATGTGGAGATTTTTACATATCTCCACGAATCATGCATTTTCTAAACAGAAAAAAGTATTTTTAGCATGTTATCTGTCCGTCCGTCCGTCCGTATAGATGTGTACAGCCTGAACGGCTCAACCGATTTTGATGAAATTTGGTATATTTACTTAATGCATCAGTGGGATGAATTGATCAACTTTTGGTGCAATTCCGGAAACCGGAAGTGGTAGTATTAGCGATCGACGATAGGAAGGAAAGGGTTATTTTCACACCAAAGGAGATTTTTTTATATATCACCACGAATCATGCACTTTGTATTGGTTTTATCCTCGAGAAAAATCAGATTTATCAGTTTTTTCTTGATTTAAAATTATATGACGTCATCCAGCCATTCATGACGTCACAGCCTGGTCTTGCATATATATTATAAATAAAATAAAATTAAAAATGTTTATATTTATTATTTATGTATCCATATCTGTTTTTTATTACATTAATAGATATATGAAAATTATTTGAAATTGTTTCTGTAGCTGGAAATTAATTTATTTCAAACAGTCGGTCGGTTCGGACCTGGCCACAGGTCAACTTATTTTAGAACTAAATTGAAAAAATTTTG
This sequence comes from Labia minor, assembly GCA_963082975.1. Classification (NCBI taxonomy): domain Eukaryota; kingdom Metazoa; phylum Arthropoda; class Insecta; order Dermaptera; family Spongiphoridae; genus Labia; species Labia minor. Next base: position 78,876,148 of record OY720344.1, read on the forward strand.
AAAAAAAAAAATTACGAAATGTCCTAAATATTGAAAAAACGGGACAGTAGGGTGTCCCGAAGACATTTTTGGGACATAGCACCTAAAGACGGGACGTTTGGTCACCCTATCGATGACTCTGGGAGACGAGAGTAGATTTGGAGTATTTGTGAGATTAATATTGTTCGCAGCATTATGGCGGAGATGGCATAACGAGAAATAATGTCCAGATATAGTTAAGGTTATAAAATCAAGAAGGCTGGGATGGGAAGGGGACGTGGTTGGAATTGGAGAAACTAGAAATTGGGAGAAACCGATTGGGAAACATCCGGTGGAAGACCAAGGACCAAGGTGGGTGGACAATGAAGGAAGGGACATGGGAGAGATGGGACAGGGTAGGATTTGGTTGTAGCTCAGGATAGGGACGCTTAGAGAAATGTGGATGCTGCGGCTAAGAACTTTCGAAAACTGTAGAGACAGAGAGTTAGATAAATACAATAATAATATATAATTAATTTACTGATTAAATTAAAATATATTTTACAAGAAAACAAATAAATGTCTATTTATACTGATTGAAACAAAATGGATGAAAACCTTTTACATACAGAGTTTCAACCAAATACTATGTATCACTCGGGGGTACAGGGGGCGGAGCCTCCGTCTAGGTGTGAAGAGCGCCGAAGGCGCTCGGAGCAGCTAGTTATATATTATTAATTTTATATTCTGTTATATTAAAATTAGTTGATATTATTCTCAGAGATGTAAGTACAAATCTTATAAAAAATTCATATTAAACGAGGCTAATTTGAAGGCTATAAATAAAAATCTCAATTTTTCCCTTGTGATTTATAAATAGACAGAAATAATAGCTATTACTAGTATAAAAGTTATAACAAGAATATTATAAGAATAAGAATAAAAAATTCTTATTTTAGCAAGGATATAAACATAAAATCTCGAAATATAGTGAAACTATTTTATTTTATTTACATATTATGATTTATTTATTTATATAATTTGTTATATTATTTATAAACTAGGTAGTTTGAAATAATGACGGGTATCGTAATTATGATATAAAATATAATATTTTTTTTATTTAAAAGAGATAATATACTTAATGTTTTAATAGTAAATCTAAAACTAAAATAAACTAAGAAAATTTATATCAATATAAACCAGATGACAAGAAATAAATAATATACTTAATATAATAAAAATTTAGATAAAATGGTCATGTTTGTAAAGGGGCTGAATTATTTGTTTATAATAGATTGCAAATTTAGTTAAAACAGAAAATATATTATATACTTAATATATTTGGTTTCTATATTAATATAGCACATAAATTTTGTATAAGTTTAATATTTAAGAGAGAATTAAATTTAAAAAACATATCTTAAGTTAATGTGATGTTTATTTCTTCTCAAATAATTTTTATTTATACGAAATTATAATTATTGGTGAGTATCCTGTAAATTAAAAATAGCTAAAATAAAGATTTTTTTATCCATGAAAAGCCTAAATTAATCAATTAATAATATCTTATGATTTATTTTGATTTCTTATATGAGATGGAGAATAATATACCACTTTTTACTATCTCGACAGAGATAGTATTGCGATCACGAAAATTTTCGATGTCGAGATTTTGATGTTTTTATACGTTTTGAAGGTCCCTGAGTCATTTTCACTAAGGTTGAGAAAAATGTCTGGGTTTGGGGGTGGGGGTGGGGGTGGGTATGTAGACAAGATTACGCAAAAACGGTTTGAGCCAGAATAATGAAATTTGGTACACGGGCATTATTCAAAATTCGTAGTTTTCTATCAATTTTTGAGAAAAGTTTATTTATCTATCCTTGAAGAAGTGCATTTGGATCGGCATCTCGTGAAATGACCTTAGATATAAAACTGCTATATATAGAATTTCAGCTGGTATCATCAACAAAGAACCAAACACGCGCTGGTTATATATGTATATACCTATATAATACTCTTTGTTTTACAAGATATTTTTTTTAATTTATTTTGTATTTCTTCAATTTTATACATATTTTTTTAAAATAATCTAATTAAAACCTAAATAAAAAGAAATTTTAATATCTAAATATACTCTTATTGAAAATAATATATATTCTATACCCTAAAAATATCCTATTATTTATTAAAAAATAAAGAAAAAAAGAGAAGTGGCTGAGAGAGATTTTCAATGATGCTCAAAATATAGATGCTCAAGTAGCTTTCGCGGAGAGGCTTCCAGGTAAAGATATTCTTGACTTTATTAGAAAATTCCAAGTGAGCCCTTATTCTCTGGCTATTCTTATTATATATTCTAAAACAAAAGAACTTTTTGCAATCAAGAACGGAGTTTTAAGTTTTCCTCTAATATTTCAAATTGGTATATTGTTTATAATAGTTTATAGTTAAATCAAAAAATATTTATTTATATATATATTTCATATTATATTTATTTAGGATCTATTTAATTAAAAATTGAATAAAAAATACATTAATTATAAAATTTTTGTCGATATTATAATATTATAATACGTATGTAGTTATTATGATACCAAATTTAAAAAATTTGAATTTTTTGATATTAAAAAAATGTTTTTTTTTTAAATTTATTTTTCTACGTTAAAACGAAACGGCGTTTACCTGTTTTAATAAAGTGAAAAATTTAAATCATTAATAAAAAATATGTTAACACTTTTCTTAAACATTGATTTATTTGACTAAACGTCTTGAAAGGTTGCTAAGCATAATAAATCGTGTACTTATACACATTTAATTCGGTTATTCATCATCTCTCTCAGCCAAATATAGTGGGTAAATTTATCTACGGACATGTGAATAATATACGTGCATATACATACTTATACGTATATATTCTGTTTATTGAGTTTACTTTATTTTAATTATATATTATATTTACAAAATATTTTTCCTCCCAAATCGCCGAATTAAATTGAATTTATTAGAAGCTTGCATATATTCTGATCATTTTTTCACTAAAAAAGCGTTTATTCAGAAAAATTAGACAATATCTATGAAACAAAATAATTTCCATCATTTTCTACAACTTTTACCTAACTTTCTTGCAACATGACGATTCCGTGTCGAAAGAACGATGGTTTGACAGTGATCCAATCACCGATTCATTTTTGCACTTCTTCAGCATTTCGAAACCGTGTGCCCATGCTGCATAGATCTGAACATATGGTAATCAGAGGCCCTATGTCTTGTGAGTACGCTGGGTGCAGCAGAACTTCCCAACTGTGTAACCTTCACAATTCTTGCAATGTGTGGCCGAGCGTTGTCATGCAAGAGAATGACTTTGCGTCTGTTACTCGCTATAGCTTGTCTTTTTTGCAACAATACGTCGTTCAATTTGTTCAGTTGACGAAGGGTTATTGAACTCAATTGATTTTTTCACTATTTATCTAACATTAAAAATCTATTGTAGATCTATTTTTCCTGAATCCTTGTTGTTTTTCTCGAGGTGTCGTGAAATTAAGAAGTGCACCTAATATTAATTTAGTGAAAAGTTTTAGTTCGTGTTATTCATAAATGTATTCTCTGGATTCATCTTATCTCCCGTTTTAAAAATTAAAGTAGTGATACTGCTTTTCCAATCCTTAGACACATCAGACTTTCTAAGAAATTTGTTAATGGTGAAATCAGTGCTTTACATCCATATTTGATTTCATTTGTGATGTTATCCGGCCATCTTTCCATTTTTCACTGATTTTATTTATTTTTCTACATCTCCTCTAGATATTTGTAAATTGCTTTCTCCTCCTTTTTCTACTCGAATTATTTCTTTATTATGTGTAAAATAAAAGTTTATAAAAAGCGTTCCCAATCCTTTTCAATAGTCTCCAAATTTTTCTTTGAGCACCGTGCATATCATTCTCCATAACTGCCTTGAAATGTTCCCAATAACTTTCTTTTATATTTCTAATCGTAGTATATTATTTTGTATTTTTGTCAGTTGGATTTTGAATAAATTTTTAATAAGCATTTTTTTTTATTTCGTAATTTCTTTTACTTCTGAAGTGTACCACGATTATTGCATTGAGTTGTATTGTTCGTTATCTTATAGCTTCTTCAGTTGCATTCAGAATTACTTAAATCTATATATAGTATATTAAAATTATTTTTCAAGTTAAAATATTATTGACTCGTTTGCAAATTGCCATGGTGCAGTGGTTGCTGTCACCATCTTATGACCGTGAGAACTCAGATGTTGTTTTTCATTCATTTAAGTTTATGTTTCTAAAATAATTATTTCTTCGCAGATACTAAAAGCAAAAAGTAAATATAAAAAAATAACAAAAACATAAACATCAATTTCTTATTTAAGTATTCTTATTATTAATTTATAATTAATCATTTAATAAATATACTATTATTTACTTATTATAAACTATTTTATGCAGAGTATCATGGGTAAGTAAAATACTTATAATCTTATTTTATTGTTGGTATATTACAAAATTTTGTAATTTTGTTAAAAGTGTGCCGCCACAAAAAATCAAGATTGAGAATCACTGATAACTGATAACAAAATAACAAAATAATTATATTATAATTGTATAATAATTAATTTACTTCTTATAAACTCTTATTATAATAAATATTGGTATATAAATATAAAACATCATTTTCCTTTTAATATTAATATATATATATATATATAATGTATATATATAATTAATTATTTGTTGATTATTTTGATTAATTAAATATTATCATTTGCTATTAATTCTCAAATCCGCAACCTATAAAGTCCTTTAAATTTCTTGAAAATTTGTTTACATTGGAATACCATACCCTTAAATATTCCTAAGTACCTTTCTCCTTTCTAGGGTTCAAGGGACAACACTGACTTATATGCATAACAAAAAAAGTTATTTTATGTAAGTAAATACAATTTGGTTATTACATTGAGTGTCGCTTCAATATTGTTGAAAACTATTTTGTGACAATTTCTGAAATAAACAGCATCTTATGTTAGTTGATGTTTAATGAAATTTTCGCTTTTTCAGACGCTTTTTCTGCGATCACTAATCATCATCTTTTGCTTTAATTATTGTTTTTGTTATTTAGTTATTATTTTAAATTTATACGTGAGTGTTTTTATTAATGAACATTTAGATTTATATATGTATATGTATATAATACATGTAAAAAGATTTTTAAAATAAAATCTCTAATGACTTTTTTGAATTCAGGTATGAACCTGGACAGCGACGAGGCAACAAATGTAAATACAATCAAAATCCTGGTTATGTTGTCTTCTCGGCGATGGGTTCATTCTATTTGCCACTCACCGTCATGCTTTATGTCTATGCAAGGATTTCGTGTGTCGTTGCTAGGCGACATTCCCAATTGGCAGCCGCCGGCGATCCTGCTTCACAGGTGATTGATAATATTATAAAGAGTTTTTTTTTTCACTCTCCTTTTGATTATTTGAATGGTAACATTAGGGACGGGAACAATCATATGGTATGTTTCGATTTGGATGAGAATCTCAAAAGAAATAAAGAAAAAAAAACAAAATCAGGAGAATTCGTTAAAGTGAATTTTTAAATTTAAACAAGGAAATAAAAACGTTATTATAAGAAAATTAAAACTTAATTTTTTTATTAATTTTTCTATATATTTATTTAGAATAGAAAACCATCGGTAGTTTAAGTATTTATTCAAAGAGAGTGGAACCGGGAATCTAATTTTAAGTTGATAATACTAACCAAAAGTGAAAATAGGTTGCAAAGTCACATTAGCAGGGGAAGTTTACGTTAGTAGCCCTGTTAGTTCCAAATATGGTTTGGTTTATTCTCAAGATCTATTTTTTTTATATAATGGAGCTTGTTATGTCTTCTTGTTAAGGATAGAAAATTTTCGTCGAAATGGAAGTGCTTGAACCACACCATGTTTACAAATAACAGGGCTATCGACGTAAACTTACACTGGCACATTAATCCTTTTCTTCACAGTTCCAACTTAATATTAAGGATAATTCCCTCCTCCACCCTGTAGAACCTTTCGATTAAGTCGTCAGAATATAATTTTCCGACTTATGAAGAATTTATCTTTAACTTCAATTTAAAAAAAAGTCAACTTGAAACTCATTGTGATCTCCAACAACTAACAATTTAAAAAAACTTTTAAAATTTATTGAAATCATATATTTTATTATAATTATTTATATTTATTTTTTTAATGTTATTAATGAAAACAATTATTTTTAGAGGCCGGTAAAAAGTCCTCAAGATGAATCTGAAATTGAACGAGGTTCCTCGGATGATGAAAGAGGAGCTCTTGATAGACAATGTAGCAGGTAATGTAATAAATAAATTGAAATCATATGGAGTATTTAAATAAACAATCATCTTTATTAAATCTTTATATGTTTTAATTCAATTAGTTATTTTTAAAAATTAAATTTTATTATATATTTATTTTGATTAAATTACGAATATTGTTTGTTTTTTTTTGTTGGATTAGTATTATGGCGTCTATGGGACCATATGGCGCTGGTGGGCCACCAAACTCAGGTGCCCATCTTCACCAAGACTCATTACGTTCGCATTATGGTCTCCAAATGGGGTCAGGGGGGGCGTCTGCTAATTCTAGAGCAAGTTATTATGCAGCTTGTGGAGCTGGTAGAGTCAGTTCCCTACGTCGGGAGAGTAAAACTGCCAAGACACTCTCTATTGTGGTGGGTGGCTTTGTCGCCTGTTGGCTGCCATTTTTCGTCACGTATCTACTACAGCCGTTTTGTACAGTACCTGAGAAACTTATGGTCTCACTCACCTGGCTTGGTAAGTATTCTTTGAACATAAGGACTTCCTCTTGTTAACACAATACTTGGTACCTGGTTCACCGAGCCACCGCTCGGTCATTAAAAAAAAATGATTCCTTATTATGGCTGGTAATATTAATACCTTATTCACCGAGCCGCCGTTCAAATAATTTAAAAGAATATAAATTAAAAATAAAATAGTCATAAAACATACAGCCCTTAGACGTACGTATTCTGAAAGCAGAAAAGTGGATATATTATAATATATATTTCGTAATTTGATTTTATTTATATTTATAATATTTTGTATTTAAGGAAGCGCTGTCTGGCGTAATTGCTAACGTAATTTAAATTTCCTATTTTAAATTAAGAAAAAACTAATAAAAGTTCTGAAATAATTTCAAATAATTTAAAAGTACGTGTTAATGCACTGAAAGACAGATATGGATTTTACATAAATATTTTAAATTTTATTTTATTTATAATATTTTGTTTTTAAGAAAGCTCTGTCTGATGTAGTTCTGGCGTCATTTAAATTTCCTATTTTAAATTAAGAAAAAATTAATAAAGATGATTTTTCCCGAGGCTGAAACCAATACAGATCGATTTTTCTTTATAAAAATTATCTATGGTGTGAATTTCAAAAAATCCTTCGAGTGGTTTAATATTTCAAAAATACAAATATATTTTTAATTTTTGTTAGTATGTTGTTATTATTAAAGCACTGCTCAATGGCGCTAAATTCCAAATCAGTGTTTGACACTACAGTGTAATAAGATAAGATAAGATAAAATAATAATTATCTATAGTAAAGTTCGCCTTAGGTCTGCATGGCCTGTTGAGCACTTTAATAATAGTAAAGTTAAATAAACAAAAATAAATTTTAAACTCATAATAAAATAAATAATTAAAAAAAAATTAAGTTACAGTGTTTTATTTATAAATGCACTAAAAACTAGAAAATAATTTTTCTCTTAGCCTTAATAAGTATATTCTTCTTCATGAGGGGTTGTATAATGGTCCGCTTTCTTAGCACTTCAACAACAATGGTCTAGATCAGGGGTGGCCAACCCGCGGCCCGCGGGCCGCATGTGGCCCGCCGTAAACATTTTTGCGGCCCGCGAGATTCATCACACTTTTATATTCTACGCCCTCATGAAACAAATATCGCACTAGTGAAATAAATATGATTTCATTTTTTTTTTATTTTTAGTATTATATATTTTTTACAATGTGCATTTAGTATCATTATTATTATATTATATATGTTTATATGTAAAAATAATAGTAAACATAATAAAAATTTATTATTTTTCAATTTGTCACACCAAACAATATCTATAATGGGTCTAAATCGAATATGGGTATGTATAATTTATATGCGGCCCGTGAAGTTATGATGTATTTCCAAAGTGGCCCGCAAGATCATTTGGGTTGGCCACCTCTGGTCTAGATACTTTGAATAAAGAGCCTAATTAAATGAATTAGTTATTTAATTTTCTAGGGATCTCTCAAGTAAAACGCTTGCATTTAATTTTTTAATTTTGTCACCATTTTTAATTTAAATGCAATATCATTGCAGCTGTTGTTTCTAATGGAATATTATTTACAAGGGCACCTATTTTAATTAATTTCCCAGGCCGGGTTAGCAGTTTAAAATCTCGGACTCCTCGTTAGATTCTAACATGTCTTCATTCGTCATAACATTTTACATTTTTGACATTTAAATTTTGATTTGCAATCGATTGTTTTATGATTACTTGCTAGGCACACTTAGATAATTTTAAACTTTTTGCTTTTTCAAGCCTTGATTTTGCTGATCCTGAACTACAAAATATTGATTTATCATTTTGTTTGCAGAAAAGACATAAGTTTGATTTCGATGTATTCGAGGAAATATTATTTTTAATTTTGTTTGTACCATTCATTCCCAATTCTATTTTAAATTTTATTATGTTTCCTAATTAATGTTATGTTTGTGGCGTCACACAAGGCGTCCCTATCAATCATGCTCGAACTCGAACGCTCAAGAATATTCTAGACGCGCGCACTCGAACGCTCGAGAATATTCTAGAAGGTGACGCGCGCATATAGCTCCGCCACCGGACACGCCCTACAGGGCGGACCAGAGGCAAGCGCTGGGGCTATATAAAGGCAGCTCGACGAGAGTCAAGCACCCATTTCCTTCCTCACCTTCCCGGCTTGCAGAGAGTAGGCAGATTGAGACTCTGTAAGCCATACCTCCCTTATCCTTTCCGGCTTCCGGGGAGTAGGCAGATAGAGATTCCGCAAGCCACTACTATCCTCCGGTCCATGGGCATCGTACGCTGACCAATCCACCGGTCAACGCACCTCGTCTACTGACTGTCCCCCGGCTCATCGTCCACTGACCATCCTGAACAATAAATTAAATAAATATTTTAGGTATACAAATACTTGCCTAAATTTTATCCTTTCTTGGTTTTATTTCTTCTTGGTGTTTGAATTTTTTGAAATTTACACTGTAAATATTTTATATTTATATCATTAAAATAAAGCCTTCAAATATATCCAGTAACAATTCCACTTTTACCTTATTTTAAAACCCATTGTAAAAAATTTGGTGCTTTTATAACATCCCAAGAAATTAAAACCCTTTACCTTTTACTGAATTGTCTTCAATACTAGCAAATTAAAATCTCTTACCTTTGATATGAAATTAATATTGAGATTGAGCATTGTAAAATTTGTTTGTGTTAAAGTTAATCTTTTACCAGTTGATACAGAACTTCATGTTCAGACATTTTTCTATGCTTTTTTTTAACAAACTGATAATTAAGAAATAATTAATTAATTAGAACTATTTTTTGAATAAGTATATAATTATTAACATTCCAAAATATTGCACTATTATTAATTTCCCTTATTAAAGTATTATTTTATTTCAAGAGAGTACAAAGCGAAATGCATTAAGTCCTCCTGGTTAGAAATTATAATTAATATGAGCCTCAAGTGCATTTATGTATAGTTATTTGTTAGTTAACTATCATATGACCTAGGAGCCCTGACCGGATTATATCTTAAATATAAAGCCTCAAATTGCCTTGGGCCTACCAATTAGTTAAAAGATAAATAGAGCTAAAATGTAAATAATATCTGAATTTGATATATATCTTTAATAATAACAAAAGGCTAATTTCTACAGTGATCAAAGTTCTTTCATAAAACGAATGGACTATTTATTTTTCTTTTTCCATTTTTTTTAAATAAAGTTTATTCATTGAATTCCCTTTGTTCACATGTGTTCATGAGGTTTATCCCCTTCAAAGATAATTATAGATTTGAAATATATAATAATAATAATAGGTATTAATTTCGCTCTCTCTTTCGATCCTACTCTAATTATATCCTCTATCTATCTAATCCTATTCTGGATTGATGAGTTAATCCAATGTGAAGGCAAGATGTGCTGTAATCACGATTATCTTTATAATATAATTAACACACTGTAGTCTTTAAATTCACCAAATAAAAATGATCAAATTTAAACTCTAATATTTATTAAATTCTTGAAAATTCAGTTTTTTTTATATAGTTTTCAATTTTGATTACCATTTTTAAAAAACCACATAAAAAAATAATATATTATATCAAATAAAAAAAAAAAATTGGACTGTTTGAATACTTAATTATGGAGTTATTTTATATCTTCGTCAAATTCTACAAATTTAAAGTCGAAATGAAATATTTTGAAAAATATTTTGTTTTATTATTTATTTACACTTTATTTATTTTTTTAGGGAATTAAGGCCATTTTATCCTGCCTTCAAATGTAGAATATTATTTTTTTATTAACCTTATATTAAACTATAAACATAGCCAACTCTGATCCTCAATTTTCATGGACAAAGATTATATTGGTTAAGCCATATTGTCGTTCAAAATATAGTTTTAGACCTCAACCATTTTTATAATATAAATTTATGTCTATGTTTTAATTATATTTGAAGTAGCAATCATGTAATAAGCAGGGCCGTCCTAAGATATTCCGCGCCCCTGGGCTCTTAAAATTTTGCGCCCCTTTTCATGACAAATTACACAGAATGGTTAGTAGGAGCGAAATGGTCACATAGGTATACAAAAGTGTCCGAACTAGAAATTGTAAATTTATTATAATTAGACCAATTCAATAAACTAAAACATAAAAGAAATTAAATCAAGAAACAAGTATTATTAATTATGAATTCTGAAAATCTATATAATTCTTTAAAACATAAAATTTATGCAAAATTAAAAAAACAATCTATATGAACAAAAATAAACTATATAGTATAAAAAAAGAAAGTTATATATTTATTTTTCTAGCTTTTTCTTTTGCAAATTGATAAATAATATCACCCGTATTTAAGTTATTAAAAGAACTCTATTTCTACTTTAATTTTTACCGACCGACGATAGTAAGGGAGGTATTGTTTTCACACCAAATTTCACATGTGGAGATTTTTACATATCTCCACGAATCATGCATTTTCTTAACAGAAAAAAGTATTTTTAGCATGATGTCTGGCCGACCGTCTGTCCGTCCGTATAGATGAGTACAGCTTGAACGGCTCAACGTATTTTGATAAAATTTGATATATTTACTTATCGTATCAGTAGAACGAATTCATTGGTGCAAATCCGGAAACCGGAAGTGGTAGTATTAGCGATCGACGATAGGAAGGGAAGGGTTATTTTCACACCAAATTTCACATGAGGAGATTTTTTTATATATCACCACGAATCATGCACTTTGTGGTGGTTTTATTCTCGAGAAAAATCATCTTTATTAGTTTTTTTCTTAATTTAAAATTATATGACGTAATCCAGCCATTCATGACGTCACAGTCTGGTCTAATATATATATTATAAATAAAATAAAATTAAAAATATTTATGTTCTATCCATATCTGTTTTTTATTACATTAATAGATATATTAAAATTATTTGAAATTGTTTCTGTAGCTTGAAATTAATTTACTTCAAACCGTCAAACATGGCCACAGGTCAACTTATTTTCACACCAAATTTCACATGTGGAGATTTTTACATATCTCCACGAATCATGCATTTTCTAAACAGAAAAAAGTATTTTTAGCATGATGTCTGTCCGTCCGTCTGTCCGTCCGTCCGTCCGTATAGATGTGTACAGCCTGAACGGCTCAACCGATTTTGATGAAATTTGGTATATTTACTTAATTCATCAGTGGGATGAATTGATCAACTTTTGGTGTATATCCGGAAACCGGAAGTGGTAGTATTAGCGATCGACGATAGGAAGGAAAGGGTTATTTTCACACCAAATTTCACATGAGGAGATTTTTTTATATATCACCACCAATCATGCACTTTGTATTGGTTTTATCCTCGAGAAAAATCATATTTATTAGTTTTTACTTGATTTAAAATTATATGACGTCATCCAGCCATTCATGACGTCACAGCCTGCTCTTACATATATATTATAAATAAAATAAAATTAAAAATATTTGTTATATTCATATTTGTTTTTTATTACATTAATAGATATAATAAAATTATTTGAAATTGTTTCTGTAGCTGGAAATTAATTTTTCAAACCGTCGCACAGTGGTCTGAAACACCAAAAAAGCTGGCCAAAAATGTAGATGTTGGTGAAACAGCTTGAAATTTTGTAGGCAATAGTTTTGAGAGTCAGGAAATTTAAATTTGACAAAAAAAATGGCGAATTCAAAATGGCGGACAGATTTTTAGAAAAGTGACGTCAGATTCGCAATTGTATGTTCTCTGGGATTTTTTGAGCCGAAAATTTCGAAATTGAAGTTAGATTGTACGAAAAAAAATGATAAATTTCAAATGATGTGTTGATTTTTCAAAAAATGACGTCATGCAGAGAAAATCCGTAAAGCTCACAACCATCGAAACTTAGGGGTTTTCATGTTAAGATATTGAAATTAGATGATTTTCTCGATAGTAAAAATATGCCAATTGTGAGTGATGGACTCACTTCAAGAGAAAGTGCATTTCTGAAAAATATTTTATTATCAGTAAGACAAATAACTAACAGTTACATTTTGGTAAGTACCGTGTTTTATTTCATTTTTATCATTTCGGTCGTGTTGCAAAAATATATTCTTCTTTTTTATGAAGCTTTATGAATTCACTGTTACATTTCATCAGTGCAAGGTGATTCTGGGTCAACATCTTCAATTGTTGGTGAACAGGCTTGGGACGACATTAGCAATTTGAGTACTTTCGGACTGAGAGGTTCACTTGTTTTCGGCCGCATTTTTTTGAAACTGGATATCACTGGATCCGAAGATACCAGTAGCCTTTTGAAAACATCCTCCATTGTTTTTTCACGTGAACATTTCCTTGTATGTTTTTCACGATAATTTCTGATATCCTTGTTCCTGGCCTCCTGGGCATCTTCGGATAGTTGTCCGATTGGCAAAACAAGAGCATCGATGATTGCATACCCATGAAGTAAAACAATATGCACGGAAGTAGGCATGGGATACCATTCGTATAAAAGAACATATCTCTCGGCAATTCCCAAGCAAAACTCTTGAAATTTTGGAATATTCACATCGAAGCCGCACGACATCGTTTGCAAGACAATTTTACAACTCTCCATGATTTCCTCGTCTACTTTTAATATTTTGGCACTTATTGAAACATCCCGGAAAAAACGTAGAGCAGTGTTTCCCTCATTGGTTGTTCCAGCTCCTGCTTTTGGAATGTCTATGTGCAAACCAAGCTCTTTTTGAAATTTATCTTGAATTTCAAGTTTGCGGGCTGCGACTTTCGCCTTCATTTCAACTGAACGTGCCTGCCATTTTTTTTCGCCCTCACTTTCAATGTCTTTATAGGCAAGATGCAAAAACCACTCCATAAATCGGATCCAGGCATGCAGAGAGCCAATGCCAAATCGAAAATTTTTTTCGTCTACCTCTTTATTGAGAATGAAATCTAAATTGTTGAAATCTTTCGGCGTTGCTTTGCAAATGTAGCATCTCATGGCAGGCGAAGTTCCCGTTATAGCGTTTTTCACTTTTCCATCAATCATCGTAAAAGCCAACTGGTAATCTACTTTTATATTGTGTGACGACAAAACTGTATTGAATGGCACAAGATTTTCAATCTGTTTTTCGACATATTCTTTTTCAGCCAGAGTGGATTGAACAGTTTCCTTGAGAAATTGGAGTCTCAATGGCCGGCAAAAACGTGTGGACGAAGGCTTTAAATTGTTCCAAATCAAACAGATATCTTCATTGCCATTTTTTACGAATAATCGCAAAGGAACAACTGATGTGAAAAAAACGTGAGCATCTGAACTACTGTCATCATGAAATTTTTGTTTGTACTCATCACCAGATGTGCCGTCGCAACCCCATTTCAGAAACAGGGTCAAATTGCTGGTTACTTTTGGGTTCAGTGATTCAATAACTTCCTTTTGAGACAATAATAACCTACTTATAGTGTGGTCTAGCAGGGATTGCAATGGGATTTCCGCACTTGTTTCAGAAATTATCATTTCCGACGTTGGAGGGTAACAACGACTCTTAGCTTCCAAGATTTTTTCATAAGCTGGATAAACAGAGTCGCGACGGTTTTCATTCGTCATCGATCTTACCAACAAATATGTCTCTTTTGTCATCTTGCCCGTAATAATTAAATATAAAGCAGAGTCAGCAGATATCTCTTTCAGAGGCTCGTTCAAAGAAACTCTGTAAGCGGCCTGATATTTTCTAGCCCTCCGTGGAGATTTTAACGTCACCTCTTTTAGAATAGTTGACGCTTGTGGGGCTCCAGATGCACGCAAACTCATTTGTGTGGCGTACGCTAACTCAGAGGTCGTGTATGAAGATCGCAAGAACTCGGTCTTCCTTCTTTTGCTCCTTTCACTGCAGGTTTCGAAGTCCGATGAATGGCGACCGCGACTTGTTGATGGTTGATCGTTTGTTGATTTTTCTCGTTGTATCTGAAAATTGAGGTACAAATTTTATAACACTTGTTTTGGAAAAAATTGTATAATTTGATTGAAAAAAACTGTAAAAGAATGAAAGAATGTACTGTAATTTCACGAAATTTCGAACAAGTTAGTAAAGTACTCAAGTTTCAGCCTTGATGCGCGCTTGTGTAATAAATAATCATAAAATGTAGAAAAAAAATCGTGATGACTTGCAACGAAAAAGAATTTTGGATAAAACTCTAAATATTGATTTGTTTTATTCAACGCCACATGTATAATACTCACTGCAATATTAATACTTGAATTCAGCCACTTCTCGTTCTTTTTTAGAAATCTATCTAAAAATCTGTGAGATTCCTTCCATTTAATTTCAAACTGCGAAAGTAAATTTTTCAGTTTTTGTCTTTCATCTGAATCTATTGAAGCTGACTCGATTTTCTTAGTGGAAAATAATTTCTTTTCCAAAATTGCAATTTTCTCATCCTGGCTTGACTTCGAAAACTCTCTTAGTGTCTCGAAAATTTCTTTCCGAGTACACTGTATTACGGTAGGCTGTGACTCTGAAAAAAAAATGCACATTTACACATAATGAGAGTCACATGAATTCGAAGGAGAACAACTATATTATGCATCTAAAATAGGCGACGGAATTCGAGAAAAGGTGAGCTGTTACATTGATTTTACTTCAAATATCTTTCCTTCTTTTGAAAAGTGACAGGTGCACCTTAACGAGATATTAATCAAAAAATTCATAGGAACAAATGGGGCAAAAAGGAGCAATTTTTTCTTCATGATTCTTTATCTATAGACCTTTATCTTTATGTTTCAAATGAGATTGTCACCAATGGTCACCAATGTAAAAAATGCGGAATGTTTTTTGAAAAGTTTTTCGTCAGGTTACATTTTCTGACACAAGCGGTTTAAATCAGCCAATATCAATATAATACATGCATTTCTAGCAAACAAAATAAAAAAAGTCCATGTACGTACCTCCAGCAACAGTTTCCATGTCGCAAGTTGCAAATGAAACTTTTCTATGAAACGAAACACCAATTTTGACTGAGCTCGAATTTCAGACGTTTTGGGAAATCTCTGGAGAAAGTAAAAACAGTTGACTTTGAGATGTTCGGAAAACTCGTAGAGTCATGGTAGTGCTCTACTTTTTCAGCTTTTCGTACATAAATATGTCTTCAACAAAATACCATAAACGACATGCAAAAAAAAATTTTTTCAATTTTCGATTTTTGGCCAGCTTTTTTGGCGTTTCAGACCACTGTGCGTCGGTCGGTTCGGACCTGGCCACAGGTCAACTTATTTTTTTCTTATTCTTGTTTTTATTTTATAGTTTCACAAAATAAGATATACCTTATAGTTAAAAATAATTTCTATCTATGTTAATAAACAAAATTATCGAATTGGGGAATCCATAAATTCAAAAATGATTTTAAAAAAAATTAGAGGATATAATACGAGGTGTGGCTATTAATTAACGAGACTGCTTACAAAAAATGGTTTAATTAAAAAAATTATGGTACAATCGAACTTTCCCCCTCAATATACTCCCCTCCACTCGCCACACACCGCTTCATCCTTTTTTACCGACCGACGATAGTAAGGGAGGTATTGTTTTCACACCAAATTTCACATGTGGAGATTTTTACATATCTCCACGAATCATGCATTTTCTTAACAGAAAAAAGTATTTTTAGCATGATGTCTGTCCGTCCGTCCGTATAGATGTGTACAGCCTGAACGGCTTAACGGATTTTGATGAAATTTGGTATATTTACTTAATGCATCAGTGGGATGAATTGATCAACTTTTGGTGCAAATCCGGAAACCGGAAGTGGTAGTATTATCGATCGACGATAAGAAGGGAAGAGTTATTTTCGCACCAAATTTCACATAAGGAGATTTTTTTACATATCACCACGAATGTATTGGTTTTATCCTCGGGAAAAATCATCTTCATTATGTTTTTCTTAATTTAAAATTATATGACGTCACCCAGCTCTTCATGACGTCACAGCCTCGGGTAACGCCGGCAACGCCGGCTACTTCAGCTATATATTATAAATAAAATAAAATTAAAAATATTTATGTTATATCCATATCTGTTTTTTATTACATTAATAGATATATTAAAATTATTTGAAATTGTTTCTGTAGCTGGAAATTAATTTATTTCAAACAGTCGGTCGGTTCGGACCTGGCCACAGGTCAACTTATTTCCACTGCTCAAAGCAGTGTTCGAAGTCGTTTTTTGTTAGGCCTTTCAGAATCTCCGCCGTTTTTATTTTCACCTCTTCTATCGACTCGAATCGGATTCCCTTTAGTGCGGACTTGATTATCGGAAACAGGTAGAAGTCGCAGGGTGCTAGATCAGGGGAGTAAGGAGTGTGTTCCAGCACTGGAGTTGAAATGGAAACAGGACGGCCCGGACGCTGATCATCTTTGGTGCTCTCTCGACTCTCAGAAAATTTTTTGTGCCACTCAAAAACACACACACGTGATAAAGAACTTTACCGTAAGCCTCTTTTAATAATTTATAGCACTCGGTCGGGGTTGATACGTTGTTCGTGTTTTTCGTCACACATCGTTTTCGGCGTAGGAACAAAAACACGTTTTAAACCACTACAGAAAAAAAAACTACTTCACCGCCAAAAATGTGTTCTCGTGCTGGAATAGTAGACCCTTCCAGCTGTACAACGGCGCATTAGGTTCCCGCCTACCCTCTCCTGGAGGCCTTCTGCGCGCGGAGTCTCGTTATTTAATAGCCACACCTCGTACAAGACCTTTTCTTATTACGCGATTGCTACTTCAAATATAATTAAAACGTAAATTAATAATTAATAAGTAATAAAAAAATACTACAAATATAAATAGAGAAGTTTTCATAACGGGAAATTGCAATGCATCTCTACTTAATCAAACAGTCCGAAATGGTCAGAAAAGGTGACTTGAATGTAAGACTATAAGAGTTTGAAATTGGTAAACCGGGACACCAATGACGGTGGGGGGGAGCAACAAAAATGTTCATAAAAAGTAAAAATAGTATCATTATATATTTTTTAAATATCGGCATAAATACAATTTAAAAACAAAATAAAAAATATATAATATTATTTTATTCTTTGGCAAAGTTCTCATTTGAGTGAATTTTTTGAATCTCGCCAGAAATAGTATTGCGATCACGAAAATTTTCGATGTCGAGATTTTAATGTTTTTGTACGTTTTGAAGGTTCCTGAATCATTTTCACTAAGGTTGAGAAAAATGTCTGTGTGTATGGGTGTATGTAGACAAGATTATGCAAAAACGGTTTGAGCTGCAATAATAAATAATAATATTGGTACACGGGCATTATTCAAAATTTGTAGTTTTCTATCAACTTTTGAGAAATGTAACTCATTCAGAAGGGGACCATTACCTACCACGTTTTCATTTTTTTTTTCCTCTAAACTGACCGTAAAAATAAAGATATGTTATTTTTGGCAGTTTAAAAAAAATTAAAAATATTAATAAAATTTATCAAAATAATAAGTTGAAAAGATTTCCAATTATTTTTATTTATTTATTGTAAATTTTTCAATGTAACCATGGTAACCATAAATAGACTTTTACCAAAATATTACTATTTAAATCAATTTTGGATAAATTAATTTTGGATTTAACTACACTAAAACCTTCCCTGGGAGGCCCACAACAATCCCTGAAAGTTTCATCGCAATCGGGCGGGTAGTTTTTGAGTATTTGACAGACACACAGACAGACAGACAGACAGACACATATATATATATTCATACACATCGTATTTTTAATATTTTTGTAATAATAATCAGTTTGCTGAAAAAAATAATTATGAATTTTATATATATATATATATATACGTATATAAATTTCATTTTTCTCGTGAAGCTGGTGCGCATTCCGTCTGCTTTCAAATTTCTTACGCAGTCCCACGACTGCCAATTCGACTTTTTTTTTTTAAATAAAACTAAATGGGAAATGAGAATGAGTGGTCTAAGGATAGTAGATATTAAAAGAAATAATGTAAAAGAATTGAGAAAAAGAAAAACTCTCTCTACCTGGATGAAGGTGACTAAGTTACTCGAGGAATGTTGTTGCGACCAAGAACTTCGAATTAGTAAATAACCCATATATCTATTTTCTTTCTATATCGTCATGAACCATCTTTTATATTCATTATATAATACCAGAAAAATAATTTTTATATTTTAATTTAGCACTAGTTGAAACATTTTAATAAGTTATGTAAACTAAAATGAAAACAATATTATATTTTAATTAAAACTTGAGAGATGTTTTTTGATATATTTGTTTTACTTTTATTAAGTTTTATATTTTTTAAATTAATAAATTCTACCAATTATTGATGAAATGAGCTTTATATAAAAGTAAAAAACAAAAAGTGTTATTTTTCATATTTATTGTATTCAATTGAAATAACTTCCAAGCACCTTTTTGCAAACGATTGGGCAAGCCATATAGGCCTTTAACACGGCTTATAGCCCTTATTACGACCCGAAAGGGAAATAATTTGGAACTAGAAGCTGTTGGGAGGGGATTTAAAGATAACTAGCCAATGGAAAGTTATCTTAGATTGGAATGACCGTGATATGGAAGGAAAATAAGGATAGGTATATAAAAGAGTAAGTCGCCAGTCGTATTTTGTTCAGAACACGACAAAACTGTATTGAAATTAATTAATGAAATATAAAAAGGGGTGTGCCTAATGGAAAAGCGAAAATCGGATCTTGTTAACTCAACAAAGATGCTTTAGGTACCTTTAAATCGAAATTATTCCCTTCTAAATTTCTGGAAAGAAACAATGAAATAAAAAGATGGATTGATTAAATAAAACAGAATGTTTTATGCAACTGAATATAGAATTTAATAAATGAACAAATAACAATGCTTAAAATTAAAATTTTAGATATAATATAAAGTTAAAGATTTTTTGATATTAAGCTGATATCAAATGAGACAAATTGTTAAAAATTAAATATAATTATATCAACAGTATTGAATATAATTATAATGAGAAAATTAAATATGATTTTACAAACGTAAAAATAACAAACAATTGTTCTGGATAATAATTAATTAATAGTTATATAAAGAATTAATTGGATAAATTAATAAATTATAATGAAAACTGTTTGTAAATACAAACAGTATATATATCAATCCAATTGGTAAATTATGAATGAATATAGAATTTCCGAAAGGATTACCCAAAAATGGAAATATAAAAATAATTAGTATAAAGAAAAGATTTATACAATACCAAATTGGGTGATAAAAATAAATATATATCCTGCAAGCCTGTTAGAATCAGAAGCAACCCGACATGAGTACTTTCTTCGAAGAAACATATGGCAAGCAAGCTACTAGCGAGGCGTTGTGTGTTGCATGAAGGTTTTTCCAGAAGTGGGGTTGTAGTGAAGCCGAGTTGGCTTACCCACGCTATGTCCAACATGCCAAGTCAAAAGAGCTTCTTGACATTTGGAATTATAAACTATTTAATTATAAAACCAAGTGAACAGGTAACAAAAAAGGTTCCCTTGATTTTATAAATATTAAATATAAATACTTATACAATTAATACAAAGAAATTAAAAATATTTACAAACATCAAAACTATGTTTCAAAAGGGGGGAAATTCAAAAATTTATTTCTACTAATTAAAAAATGCAAGGCGCTTGCGCCGACAGCCTTTATGAAAAAATCTTAATTTTTAGGGTAAGAAATAAATTAAAAGTTTTTAATATTATTTTGATTAAAAATTAAATTAAAATTAAATTTTAAAAATTAATGATAATTTTGAAATATCTGGAGAATATGTAGGATGCGGTTGAGATCAATTGAAGCCTTTTAAGGTCGTGCATTATCATGTATCAATATTACTTTTTACCTTTTACTTTTATACTAATTTAGATCCAAGATTACGAATATTGTGTATGGATAAGATTTCATAGTCATTTTTAATCAAGATGAGTCAGAAGTCTTCTTCAAAGCTCGTTAACAACACTCACATTACCAGACCAAAATTTTTGGAACAAATATAGAGATTTTCATTAGTGGATCGATTTATGAATATGGAATTAATGGTCCACTACACTCTTACAAAAATAAAATTTAAAAAAAAAACTCTTTTCTTTTTAATAATAAAATAAATAAGTTAATTTTTCTTTACTATTTTTTAGGATGGATCAACTCAGCCATCAATCCATTCATCTATTCCTTCTACAGTCCCGATTTCCGGATCGCATTTTGGCGACTGACACTACGCCACTGCCGCTGCACGAGACCTCCTATGGATCCGTCAGCCAGTTCCCAACATTAAACCATCGATAATTAATTGAAAATTTCAATGTCAGACTCTCTATATTTTAAAGACATTTCTTCCTCTCTTCCCATTCTCAATCTCATTTGATGTATAGATTAACTTATAAAACTTAAAAAAATTTTAATATTACCATTTTTAAACGAAACTATAAACACAACTTTTGTTTTTGATTACTTACTTTCCCCGAAATTAAACACTTGATAAATACTCTAAATTAACGAAATGAGTTTTTTATTTTTTTAAATTTGAAACTATCGTATTTATAAATATTTTATAATCAGGGCAAATTTTTGAGTTTAAACACTAATAATTCCTTAAAGAGTAGGTATTAAAAAAAAATTTCATAATTAATATTTTATTGAATGAATAGGAATATATTTTAAAATTAAATTAAATTTAACAAAAATAAAAAGAGGATACTAGATTACTTGCCCAAAAATAATCAATTATATATTATTATATTGCACTGGTTATAACATATAAATATATTTATACATCCATTGACTGATGATTTATAAAACATTGTTTGTGACACTATAAGTAATATATTAAATTATTTCTCTAAAAATTATAAAAATCATATAAAATTAATTTAATTTAAAATAATTCTTCTATTTTATATAAAACAATTTTAATTTTGTACTATATAATATTATAATTTTATTGTATATATTTATAAATATATGTTTATGTTAAGAAATCTTTGTACTGATCCAATTTTTCCGAAATGTTTTTAAATATATCCTTAGGGAAACAACTTTAACAATAACATTTTCTTTAAACAAATCCCTTTTTGAAATATCTCATTAGTCTTAAATGGATTGAAAGCAATTCAGACTTCCTCAACATCAAAACAAGTTCATGCATGTTATTAGTATATGAAACAAGAAAACGATATTAGTAAACCACGTGACATAAAGCCAAATAAATTGCAACTGAACCTTGAATTTTCTACAAATACAATATAAATATTTCAACTCAGTATTAATTCTTTTTTGTTCATAATTTGCTAATCTGAATGATGAATGTGTAATTAGGGTCAGCGTTAGACATTTTGTATAAAAATCTCAAAAAAAAAAAAAATATTTAAAATAATATTAGTAGCCTATTATTTCATAATCAATCCTCAAACACCAACATTACATAAATTCATCCAACATAATAATTTTAATTTAATTAATTTTTTTTACAATATTAAATTTATTAACAAATATACCAAATATATATAATACGGAATATTTTAATTTTTATTTTTCAAGTGAAATTTTAAGAAAATTAATATAATCACAATAATAAAAATATATAGTAAATTGTTTTATTATTTTTATTTTATTATTGTAATTTATCACAAATTAACCCATATCATAGAAATACCTTAAATAAATGATATCAGTTTTATTGTAAATATCATCAATAGCAGGGGTAGGCAACTACCGGGGTTTGATGTTAAAAAAACAAATGAAAATATTATAACATTTAGTTTGAGAAAACTTAATTTACGTTAATGAAACAAACAGGGAGTAAAATCAGATCAAGATTCATAAATGAAAATTATTATTAATTAAATTAATAAAAAGAGTCATTATAATTTTTTATTTTTATCTATATTAATATCAATTGTTAGTTATTTTCATTGATATATTATGTTATTTGCATTGCATTTATGTTATTTGCCTATTTAAATGAAACTATTTAATTTGTTTTGATCCGGGTTGTGTTATGAAAATTGAAATTGGCTCTGCTAATATATATAAAAGAAGTTGCTCACCTCTTCTATTTCCTCTTGAGGGCAATTATTTTAAGCTTAGATTATTCTGGTAGACTAAATAGATTAGTCATCATTTAATATCATATGTGAACATTAAAAATAATAGTAATAAATAAATTATAACTTAAATAGTTGAATATTTTTAAAAAACAATCTAAAATTTAGAAATGTTTGCCTATTTTGGTTCTAAATAACTTATTGTAAAATGTAAGTATGGAGGTAAATGTTGATCTATGAAACAAGAATGATCTATTTAGTGAAATGTATATAATTTTATAAAACTATATTAACAAAAAAAATTTAAATAAGAAATATTCATTCTTTTTAATTTCATCGTGAATCAATTTTTATAGATAGACGGTTTATATGCATTGTATTTGTTTATCACTAGATAAAATTATTCATTTAATAAAAATTTTAAAAAAATCCAAAAACTAACAATTTTTTTTTGTTAAATATTTCTTAAACAATATAGTTTTTAAAAAAATGAACATTTCTTGGCCCAAATATAAGTATATCATCTTGATTGTTAAATGAATGAATAACGAGTATTAATTACTTTAATACTACTTTTGAATAAATTGAAAAATATATATAGCTAATAAGAACATTAAATAGATCAGTATCACTTCTGAAAATACTTATACCTGATTTATTATATGAATTATGGTTTTTGTAACTTAATTTCAGTAAAATCCGCTATTATTTATTATTTAGTATCCACTATTCTTCAGAAACTATTAACAGTTATTTGTGTTATATAATTATTATACTATATTAAATTTTATCCCAAAACTTGGTATTTATCCAAATAAATCAATTATTATGTAATTATATATTTCTTAACAATTTTTTTTATTTAATATGTGAATTGAGAATTTTTATTTATAAAAAAAATCATAAATACATATAATAGTTTCATTAATTTTTAGAACGATATTATTTTTCCGTCTAATAAAATAATAGATGGATCAGAAGCAATTGAAAGAACAGATTTGATCAAATATTTATTTATTTTCAAAAAGGCAATGAATGAATGAACTTTTTTATTATTTTTTTTTTTTTTTTTACTTTAAAAAATTTATTAATAGCCATTTGGGATCATTAGATTTAAATCATAAATTATACTTATTTATTTAAAATCTGAAAGGAATTATATACAATTGAAATTGATTCGTTTATTTTATAATTTCACACACTCTTTTAATTTCTAAGAATATTATCTCAATTTATAATTAAATGATGGTTTCTTAAATAGAGCGAGAATAGTGTGCTTTTGTCGAATTTATTTATTTAATAAATTTGTCGTAGTATTTTTCAATTATCTAGTTAAATGATTGGTAAGACAGAAACATAGAGTGACAATCTTTATTCAATAAATGGAAATTGAAACTATTGATATAAAGCTACAACTTGATGCCTTTTTAAATATTTATAAAATTCAGTATGGTCCTTCTTACAAAAAAAAAGTTGATTCAACTCAACTAATATATGTTCTCCCACTTAAATGTTGAAACAAATTGTTTAAAACGATTTTTTCTATATAAACTTCATTTTTCTATAATTCCCTTCCACTATGTTTATTTAAATTTCTGAATAAACTTACTTTCATATATTTTCATCTCATTAAATTTAATAAAAAAAATAAATGTTAATATATAAAAAAATGATACATTATTTTATTTAATATAATTGTATTAATTATATGAACCATTTATAAATTTGATAAATGACTGTTTATTCAAAAATATTTCACATTGATTAATAAATATTTTTCCACCTTTCTTACAAAATATAGATAACTTGTATGGTTTTGAATAAAAATCATCCCTCTATTTTTCACTTCATACTTTTTGAAAACAAATGATAATTAGAGTGATTTAAATTGTTTAATTAGTTTCATTTTATCTACTGTATATGAAAGATGGGCTAATAAATTCTCAGAAATTGAGTCCAATCTGAACACTGTTTTATTTTTTGAATGGTTTTGGCATTAAATGAAATTAGTTTATTTGTGGCTCAATCTAATTGTTTTTTTGTTGATGTCATAATTAAAGTGAAGTTACATATTTTTTTAAATTAGTTATTAACGAACGAAATCTTCATATGTATAGATTAAATAAATTAAATTTAAATTGTTTCTTATTATTTTGATCAATTTGATGGTCAACAAAAGAAAATCTACATTCCTATAATAAAATCCAATGTTAATAACAATCGGGTATATTTAATAGAATATGTGTGTAGTATTTTAAATTAAATCTTAACATTCAATCATTATTGTTTATCATTATATACTGAGAAATCTTGTGATAAATCAATGTAACTATTGTAATGCATAATATGCATTTATTATTTAATAAATAATATAGAATATTAGTAAACTATATTTTTTAAAAAGTGATTTTTATTTGATTAATTATGTTTCTAAGTTTTGATAATTAAAAAACGTGATTATATTTAAAAAAAACTAATTTCATATCAACAATAATTAAATTATCTATTTTAATAATGAGTGAGATTAAACCTTTATCAAAATGAAAGTTTGAATACCTTATTATATTAAACTTATTTATAATTATTACAAATTTAACTTTATTTAAAATGTAATTAAAGTGTAACTAAATATCAATCACTTTTCCAAAAGACATTTAAACATATAATATTACCCACCTTTAAATATAATAAATAAATTATGTCATTGAGATTGTAATATATATAATGCTTATAAACAGTGTCATTTAAAGCATTTCAAGTCATTGTTATCCAGAATCATCTCACCAAGACATTAAAACATACATTTTTATTTTAGGCAAAATATAATTTTATATTTTGAAACAAAATGAGTTCAAAGGTGTATGTAATCAACCCTGAATGTATTAATATTTAAAAAAGACAATTTTATATAATTTAATAATATAATTTATATAAAAATATTATATTTACACTTTGTTTTATTTTTTTCTTTTATTAGTATATATGTTTATTTATTATTTAATTTATATTTTTCGATTATAATATCATAGATACATTTATTTGAAAATTTACACCAAATTAAGATTAACAATTAAAACATTACTTTTATTTTAAATATAGACAAATGATTATTAATATATTTTTAATTTAATCTGGCAGCAATTATGAAATCAAAGAAAAATTTGTTATTAATTTTAAAATAATTATTTTACACCTGTATTTATCATGTTTTATATATATAATTCTCTTGATATAACTAGTCTGTCTATTTATTTTTAATAATATATAAAAAATATTAATGAATTCATTCCAAAAAGAATATATTTAATGTACTTATTATTATTTATAAATATGAAAATGATATATCAAAAAACATGTATTTATTGTTTGTTAAAAAGAATAAATAAATAAAAATATACTCTAGTGCAATAGATGATTCTTAAATATTTTATTTTCATGTAAAATTCTATTTAAAAATATCAACTAACAATGATAAATTAATTATGTTGTTTATTAGAAAATTTAATAAAAAATAATATTTAAAATATTTATAGATTTAAACATAAGCCTTCCCTTCCCCTTCCAATTAAATTAATTTTTATTTCACTCGGGGTGCATAATAAGGAACGAATTCAGGTTAACACCCATTTCTATACTTGTTTTCAGGAGAGCTTTAAAATGGCTATGTAAAATTCTAAATATGCCAATGATTAGACTCCCTCGTGTATGCTATAACAGGCTCCTTAATTTATGTGATATCTCCGACCCAACATACAACTGGGTAACCCAAATGAAAAATATATTTTATGAACTTGGGGAGGGCCCAGAAAGCCAAGATCATTCCTCAATAAAAACCAAAATTCAATATTTGACCGATAAATTGTTAGATGTGTAGGTATAGGACACGGGATTTCAATAAGATCATAGAATCCACCTACTGTCCAAACTATAAAAAACTAAAAGAAAACGACTATTTTTACAATTATTGTGGTTCATTGTCCAAGATAAAATTGATTTGCCAATGCAGAGTAGCGAACGAAAGAATACTTCTCCTCGTCTCTAGTGGGAATATACATAGGGTTGAACAAGAACAACTGTGCACTATATGTAACAGGCAAGAAAGAGAGACCCTAGATCACTTGGTGTTACGATGTCCAATATATGAGAACCTTAGGGAACACTACCTGGTGAGATCCAACCGAGAGAGTGTTATGAGGGCAGATAGCGAGGACAAAATAAATGGTCTATTCTATTACTTAAATGGAATGTTAAGAATGAGATAATTTATGCTGAATGAATGATTTGATTTGAATATTCTAATATTATTTTTTTTTTATTTTTATTTTTTTGTGTGTTTTTTCTGTTACCCCTTTTGGATGTATGAGTTTTTTAAGATTCTTTGGTTTGATTTCTGTTTTACGTTGGATTTTTTTTTTCTCTTTTCACATCTTACTTATATGGACATTTGTTTTTGTTTTTTTTTCTTTTTTTTGTATTCTTTCTGTTTCTATTTTTAGATTCATAGATTTTTAAATAAAATTTAATTTCTGTTATGTTAAATTTTTCTTTGTTTTTGTTTTTGTTTATTTTTTGTAAATCCTCTACCCCAAATAGGGAGAGGATAGAGATATACTGGGTTGTATATAATCTCTTTAATTAAATAAATAAATAATTTCATAAATTTATTAATATTCGTATATTTTTTACCGACCGACGATAGTAAGGAAGGTATTGTTCTCTATTATTATTTACTATTTAAAATTGAGTTTGAATTAAAACATTAATTTTTAAAAATTTTTATTAAAGAATACGATAGAAATGTTTATATTAGATATATGGATTATATTTTATTGTTTTTACCAAATTAGAGATGTTTTTTTATAAGTACATATACTATTTACCATTAATTTTCAGATCAGAATTAATATATTTCTATTTAAATGTTTTTTTTGACTAAATACCTTCCAACAAAACTTGAAATCAATTGCTATTTTCATCTGAATGAATTAATAAATGTGTATTTAAATAAGATTTTACACTAAATTTATTTTTACAAGTATTACATTCAAAAGGCTTTTCCCCTGTATGAATTATTAAATGTAAATTTAAGTGAGATTTTAGACATAACATATTTTTACAATAATTACATTCAAATGACTTTTTACCTGTTTGAGTTAATAAATGATTATTTAAAGTAGATTTGAAATTAAATTTTTTCTGGCAATAGTTACATTTTCTTCAGAATGCAATAATAAGTGTGTATTTAAAGAAGATTTATTTTTAAATATCTTCTTGCAATAATCACATTCTAAATACCTCTCATTGGTATGAATTATTAAATGTGATTTACGTTTAAATTTCAGTTTTTGAAAAAAGATACATTCAAAAAATTTTTCGCCTGTATGAATTTTTAAAAGACTATTTAAATCAGATTTTTGTGTAATTGGCTTTTTACAAAAGTTACAATCAAAAGGTTTTTCACCAGTGAATTGAGTGTGAATTTAAGTGTCTATTTAAATGTGATTTTATATAAAAAATTTTCTTACAATAATTACATTCAAAGGGTTTTTCTTCAGTATGAAATAATAAATGTGTATTTAAAAAAGATTTATGTTTAAATATCTTGTGGCATTCACAAAGGCTTTGTATTTTTGTGTTGAATTAGAATCTTCATGGTTTTTCTTTCTTCTGTATTCCTTGGAATTATTTAATGAGTAATTTTTAAATTTTATTTTATTTTTTAAAAATGAATTTATCTCTTTGAGAATACACTTAATTAAATGTTTAGATAAAAAAGTATATATACTATCGCCCCTACACCTCGCAGAATTTGATGAAACTTCGCCAGTTGATTCTTTGATTAATTCTAAGAAACTTTTTCCTTATGCAATTCTTGGGTAAACTTCTAGTTTTCGAGATAAAAAGGATTAAATTTTAGCTATTGACAGCATCCCAACTGACAGATATTTAGGTATCAATGCATGCAGCGGTAGAGGGCACCCTCAGCTTTGTTTATGTTTTTCATTAAGTATTAGCGGTATAATCAATTTATATTTAAATAAAAGAAACAATATATATATTATTAATTTAACTATTTACATAAAAAAACACAGTCTATTTACTATTTACATAAAAAAACACAGTCTATTTACTATTTACATAAAAAACAGGCTATTTATTAATTCATCATTAAAATATTAAATAAAAAAATTTCAAATAGTTAAAAATTATAAGTTTCATCAAATTCTGCGAGGTGTAGGGGCGATAGTATATATACCGTATGAAGGTTTAAATTTTCCTGAAATTCCATAAATAATGATATTTATTTATATAATGAACTTCAGATGTTGGTAAAAACAGGTGGCACTGCTGATGCTATCAAAATAATTGGTTGCAACGATGATAGATGGCAATATAAATCAATAAATATTTTTTAATCACTTTTAAATTATAAATAGAAACTCTTTAGAATTGTCTGTAACAAAGTTTTTGGCGCCACCATGCGAAAAATCGGGCTTGTGTGTATGTACGCGTGTTTTTTTTTTATTTTATTTTATTGGGAATTTAAATATTATAGATTACCAAGTTAAGTGAAAAATTATTTTTTCAGAAATAAAACTAACATTTAAGAAATCAATTAGATAAATAAATAAGTTTTCGCTTAGCTGGAAATCCTACAATCTTTTATGTCATTTACATATCTAAAATAAACGATTAATGTTCTATGTAATATATAAGATTTATTTGAAAATAAATTAAAATTATAAAATGCTATTTACAAAATATATTATGAGTAAACACTAGTTAACATATCTTTTTCACACATTGTTTTGTCATATATTTGAATTTCATTTTCGCAATAAATTAATTGCTCAGTATTTTAATACATTTTTACTCAGTAAAAAATTCCAAATGACCAGTATTTTATTATTTTTTTGCACGATAAAATATTTTAAATTGCTCTGTAATTCATGCCTAGTAAAATAAATAAAATCGTTCAGTATTTTATGTTCAGTGTAAATATGACTGATTGATATTAAAATAATTGCAATGC
This sequence comes from Labia minor, assembly GCA_963082975.1. Taxonomy (NCBI): domain Eukaryota; kingdom Metazoa; phylum Arthropoda; class Insecta; order Dermaptera; family Spongiphoridae; genus Labia; species Labia minor. Next base: position 78,906,082 of record OY720344.1, read on the forward strand.
ATTCAAGAGATGATCTGTGGTGGTGATGGTTCGTGTTTTGCGGGTCTCCTCGAGATTTATCGGACGCCTGTAGAGCCATCTATCGTGGCGCCAAAAACTTTGTTACAGCAAAGACCAAACACACACACCACAGAGCATCCATACACACATACAAGTCCGATTTTTATTAATCGTTACTGATCGTTACTATAAAAAGTGCAAAAATAAGTTTTAGACATTTTTGCGTTAAAAAGAAATTAGATTATTATAGTTGATAATTGTAAAATGCCTTCCACTGAAGAAAATAAAAAGCTAACCATCTTGATCTTAATAAAACTTTTTTTTTGTCACACAGTTGTTAAATAATTTGAAATTAATCCAACATAATTTCTTCAAGATATTTTACTAAACCAATATCTTTTTTTAATAAATGTAATATAATCTCAGTTGAAAAGAAACCAAAAGAAACAATATAAATATAAAATATACACCACAGACCATCACTAAACACTAACAAAAAAGGCATTGCACAGCTTTTAAAATAGACGGCTTATTTACTAGTGTCAAAAACAAAATAATGACACTTGGAAGATATAAATAAATCAAAATATTTTATTTATTTAATTGAAATATATAAACTAGAATCAATAACTGAATTTCCAAAGGAAAATTTCAATTTAAAAATTTGAGTTTATAATTTATACTGGATAAGAAAATCGAATCTTGTATTTTAAATGATATTTAATTCCCAAACTTTTTCTAATTTTAGTTTATATTAACAATACAAGATATAGTTCATAATCGGCATATTTTATAATAAACTAAGAAATTCACCATTCCTATAATTGTATATATCCTTGTATAATATGATATTAATGACTCACAATCTCCTCCTAATATAAAATTATAATATAGCTATTGAGTTAAAACAATAAAATTTATTTATATTTAAAATTAGTCTTTAAATTAATAAAAATAATTTTTAAAATTATAATATAACTAATTGAGATTAAAAACTGATATAAGATAAATATTTTAAAAGTATATATATATATATATATATATATTTACCAGAATTAAAAAAATAATCTAATTTTATATGTTTTAATTATATTATATTATTTGCATAAATAGCATTTTCAGCTTATTAAACTTTTGTTATGAATCTTACTATTAAACAAAGTAAAAAAAAATATCATAGATAAAATTCTAATAATAAATTCAAGTATTAAATAAAATGTTTTAATAAGAAAACCTTTATAAGAGAATCAAATCCATAGTTGAAGAAATCTATTGTTTCTTTTATCCAAGAAATTGATCATCATTCGAATCAAACAAAGAATAAAAAATTATTAGTAATGCAATGAAACTGAATGCAGAAACAAACTGTAGAATGAAGCCATTAAATTATGTGAAAGTGACGAATTCTTTATCAAACATTGATGAAAACAATTATCTTAATTGAATATTATATATTTTTGGAAATGTGTAATTAATAATAAAACTTACAATAATGAATTGAAACCACAAATTTTTTGTAAAATAATTATTTTTATAAAATGAAATAATAAAACAATTATTCAAGTGTTATGAAATGTGAAATTAAAAAAAAATGAAAAAATAGTTACAATGCACATCACATTCTTTATTAATTTATAGTAGTTATATAAGAGTGCTTATTTATTGATAAATTCGTATTCTTTTTTTCCTTTATATTTATGAGACATAATTTAAACAAGAAGGAGAGAGGAAGTGGAATAGAGGTAGTTGATTCCAAATTTCAATCTTTGTACTGTTCATGATTTTCTATTGTTGGTGGAGGTGGTAAAAGGACGTATTCAAGGATTAAAGAGTCGCCATCAATAAGTTTTTCTTCTGCCAAAAGATCACCAAGACGTGTGTCCATTGTGCCAGGGACAAGTTGTCCATCGGAACGTACATACAAACGCAAATGTTGTTCTGCTTTTGCTCCCGATTGATTAGGTACTTCAAGATGTTCTGCAAATGCATCAATACATCTACCAAGGCTCCAGTCTTTTGATACGAATATAGCAAGGCTTTTACGATTACTACTAAGTGGCGAGTGAACATGGAAATATGCTCTGTTATCCACTGGAATCTTCTTCAAGCCTATAGCTTTTCCTTTTAATCGCATTAATTGTATTTTTAGTGCTGTTTTACATTTAGAATCCTTTTTTTTTGCTTTGTTAATTCTTTCATCCACTTGACGATTAGCTTCCGCTTTAGCTTCTTCAAATTGTTTTTTAATAGCAAGGGAATGTTCGCGTGCCTTGCGTCGTCGCTCTTTGGCATTCAATGAATGATCCTCATGGTGTCTATGATCTAAACAAAAGTGCTGACTACATTGTGAACAAAGCATCTGATGGATACTCTTCGATGTACAACCTTCATGAGAACATGCAAATTTTTCTTCACCTTCCATGACTTTTTGTATCTCTTTTGGAGTGACTTTATCACAATCATGTTTATTTATGGGAAAATGCTCCTTACAAAATTGTAGTTGACAATGAGTGCAAGTAAAAGGGAGGAAATCCAATTTTTTACATTCTTTATGAGCGCAATGCTCTCCTAATTTTGGCATCTCCATTTTGTTTTGTATTAAATAGTTACGTATTTAATTTCCCAGCTCGAGAAGGATTGATAGACCAATATCTCCCCACTTTTGTTCTTGTTCACGAAGCGTTAAATGAGAATCTCCGTTATCAGCTTCTGGGTCAGGTAATTCGTTAATCGGAACACTAATATCCTCGTGAGGAAGGGTGTCTTTTTTCCATTCAACGTCTACGATATCTATGAGTCGGCCCACAGTCGTAACGTGACTATCACGAAGACCATTACTGTCCATACTCTTGAAATAAAAAGAAAACAAAAATAAATAAAATTATATTTTTAAAAAGCTAGTATATACACATAGAAATTCAAATGAAATATTTATATATCAGTTATTCATAGTTTGGATCTTTGGAAAATTAATTTTGTCTAAAAACTTGTTAAGTGAAATAAAATCTTAATTAAATTAATTAATTTAAATCAGAATATAAAGTATTAAAATTTACATTTAGAAATAACAAAATGTAGGTATATGGTGGAGAAAATGATAATAAATAAACTTAAAATTGAAATCTACAAAAATTTTAATTTAAAGAAAAGATAATTAATTAAATAGGAAATATTAATTAATTTATTCTTAAAGTAATATTTTATATCAAACATTAAAATGAATCAAATTAATATAAATATATATATATATGAGAGAGCATCGATATTAACGGGAAAGTTTATTATTAATAATTACATTAATATTACTTAAGTTTTACTAGGTGAAAATTCTGTTAATTCAAATCAAAATATATTGAAAACACAAAATGAGTGAGAGTAGAACTTAGAATTTTAAAATAATATATTTAATAATTTTCCTAGAATAAAATTTTTTTATATTTAGAATATTGTATGAAAAATATGACTATATTATATACATTATTTAAATATACTTTATTCATATATTTATTAAAATTAAAGAATTGTTTTTTGGTATACTTAATCGATGGTAATGAAAATTGTTTTGTTAATGAATGTATTATATTCAATATGAGATTATATTAGTTAATCATAAAATCTTAATAGATATAATTGAAACTTAAAATTAAAATCCAAACAAAATTTAAATAGTGTATTAATTAGTAGTCATAAAACAAAATATTTTTTATGTTAATAGAAATTACTTTATAAATAATTTCTTAACATTTAGAAATGTCAAAGTTCTTTTTTAAAATTTATATGGGTGAATAATATATAAATTTTGTGTATATGAATATACATTTAGAGTTTAAATTATTTAAATTAGGGATTTTTGCTGTAACATACAGTTAGAAAAAATTTAAAATATTAATTATTATAATGGTGATAAAAATTATAGTGTATATTTTTCATATATTTTTAATGGTTCTATAAATAAAACATTTTTCTTTTTTAATATAATATTGAAAAAACGATTAAAAGTAAAATGTCAGAATCCTAACCAATATCTATATTAAAAAATTAACAAACGAGGATTAACCAAAGTGAAAATTTATCTCACCTGAAGAAATTTTTGTGTATTTCAAAAATATATACGTATAAACTTATTTCTTCCAAAATTAATAAATAATATTGTCTTATAATATAATATTTAAAAAAATTTAAATAAATAATGTTAATATTTGAAAAAAATTGTTTTTAAAAAAAAATAAAAAACTTTATTTTTCTAATATATTGGATTAAGCCTTAAGAGGCGCTGATAGTGTAGAACAGGAATGCCATCTATCTGTTTAATTTAAAATTTAAATCTTATAAGTGAGTGTGTGTATCGTTTTAATAATAAAATACCTTATTTGTAAAATTTAATTATTATTGTTATTAATTTAATATTTTATAAAAAAATTAATAATAAAGTAAATTTCTAGTTCAATTATGAGGCACTCTATTGCGAATACCATATATTTGCTTTCAATTACTATGTTTCTAGGTTTTAATTTATAAGAAAAAATAATTTATCTACAACAATATTTTTTTCTATTGAAACATAATTATAAGTTGTTAAATTAAAAAAAAATAATAAATTGATTTTAATTTTAGTTGTTTTTAAAAAAATAAACAAAATTTGTCACCTAAAGTAATTTGTAAGAGGATGTTTACACAACCACAATGTGATCAATCTGATCAAAGTTCGCAAAAGAAGATTAGTCCTGGGCTAGGCAATCTAGAATCCCAGGGTAGAGATCACAGACCATCCGTGGTAGAGATGTATGGTCAGTGCCCCGGGTAATCAAATGAGACATTTTGTAATTTTAAGTGACCCACGAAAGATTCGAAAGTAATGTTTTAAATATAAAGTACCGGGACCCCGAGCCTCGGCTCGGTACTTAAGTTAAAAAAAATGATTCATTATTATTGGATTTGGCTGGTAATATTAATACCTGGGACACCGAGCTCTCGCTCTACCCTTTAAAAAATATTGATACACAATTCTTTAATTATTTATTACAATTATTAAATGTTACACATTTGCATCAATCTGATTAAAATTAATGAACTTGTGCTCCTCAATAATACATAAATATATAATATATAGGTACATATATTTTTTTTCTATAGTGTTTTTTTGAAAAACTGTTTAGCGCCCCAAGTGGTTATAAAACAAACTAAAGACAAAAAAACGTGCTTTGCAGCTTTTCGGAATTAAAAAAGCAAAATTGGCAGTCGTGGGACTGGCCGACAGAAGTGAAAACTTCTGCGTAAGAAATTTTAAAACAGACGAAATTCGCGCTATTTCACGAGAAAGATGAATTTCATATGCATGTATATATATATAACTTATATATTATTTTAAACATATATTTTAAACAAATTTGTAACTTATATTTATATATATATAAATACACAACTTTGTTTAAAATATTGCAATACGAACTGTTTTATAATTCTTATCTCTAACATAAAATATATATTTATTATGTGAAGTTCATTTCGTATAATTTTGATTATATATGTATATATGAAATGAACTTTACATAATAAATATATATTTATATGTTAGAGATAATTTATAAAACAGTTCTAATGACAATTCAAATTTCGCGCTCTGTTATAAGAAATTTGAAAGCAGATGGTTTCATGGTGTTGGTCACGATCACGCGAGTTCTATACTTTTTCCCCATCCCGCAAAAGTGCTCAACGCCGCTAAAGAAGTTTTCACTTCAAAAATTATTTAATATTTGGAAATATATCTGACTTATAGAAAAAATGAATATTAATTAAAGAAAGAAATAGTTTTTAAAATATCCTGAATAATATGTAACAATTTTCAAGATAGAAATTTATTACAATATTACAATTATTAACTGTTGCATCATTGCATCAATCTGATTAAAATGAATGGAACTTCGGGTACTCAATAATAATAAATAAAATAATATTAATAAATATATTGAATAATATTTTATTGAAAAAATATTAAAACTTATAAAACTATCTAAAACTTTATTAATAAAAGAACAATGAATAAATAAATATAGAATAGTAATAATTTATTAAAAAGTAAACAATAGATAAAAAGAAAAAAAAATAACAAAATCATTATTTTCATTTTTAAATAACGATTCACCCGGCGAGTTTCGAACCGACGAAATCCACTCGTTAAAACATCAGTCCAACCGCTGGACTATATGTATTTAGATAAAAAATTGTCATTTTTTTACTGTCTTAGCAGGCAGTATTAAAAATTTTGACGTTTTCCATATATAATTTTCAATTAAGAAATTAATAATGAAGCTGTATGTTTCAAGAGATATCATCAATAAAACTTAATTTTTCTTTATAAATACTATATCTAGTGTGAATTTGAAAAAAATCGTTAGAGCGGTTTTTGAGAACCAATATATATAGATAAATACATATATACAATTTTAGCTAGCATAATAAGATAAGATATGAAAATTGTAATCAAAAAATAAATAAATAAAAAATAGTAATATATTATATATTATATCATATATATATATCATATAATATTAATTAAAACACATTCTTAGATATTAGAATGAATAGTTGAAACCAGTGAAATTAGACAAATGTAAAGAAAAAAGTAAACATTTTTGAAAAAATTATATAGTACCACAGAACACGCGAGATGGCGCTACACCAACGGCTAGGGATCTGGTGATTAATAACAAAAATAGACAATTGTATATATGTAAATATCAGTTCCGATCCAGTAAGGATCTCCTGATATAGATAGACAATATAATAAATATTATTATTTATAAGTCTCTGTATCATATTTTCTCAACCTTGTGTCTCCTACCGTTCCAATCACCATCCCTACACTCGGACTCCACATTGGTGACCCCGACAGACTCCACAAAATCAATGAATAAAATTAAACATAAAAATATAAAACTAACCGTTGAATGGGAAATAAATGAAGAGTTACCGTTTCTTGATATATTTATAAAAAAGAAACAGAATAGATTAAATTTTGATATTTTCAGGAAAACAACTCATACCAACAGATATATCGACGCAGATTCCCACCACCATCCATCACAAAAATATGGAGTGATAAAAACACTGCACAAAAGAGCCGAAGAGATATGCTCAAATGAAAACATTAAAAAAGAAAAACAACGATTGAAGGAAGCTTTCATAAACAATGTCTTCTCGGAATATGAAATTAGGAAATTCAGAAAAACACACAAAAAAGACAGAAATCAAAAATGAAAATGAAAAACCAATATACAGATCACAAATAACATTACCTTATATAAAAGGAACAACAGAAAAAATAGCGTCAAAATTGAGGAAACACAACATCAGAGTAACATATAAACCACATAAACAAATGTCTTCTCTCACCTCAAATATAAAAGACAAAATTAAAAACGAAAATAATGGAGTTTATAAGGTAACTTGTGAATGTAAAAAAGTATACATTGGTGAAACAAGTAGTAAGATTTCTACAAAACTGTCTGAACATGAGAGAGCCATTGGATTGAAACATCCAAATCAATCAGCAATTGCAGAACATGCCTTAACAACAGGACATAAAATAAATTTAGATAATGTAGAAAAACTTCATATTGAAAATAATTGGTGGAAAATAAAAATAAAAGAATCTATAGAAATGAATAATCATCCCAATAATATTAATAAAGAGGATAGATATAGACTTAATAAGATGTGGAACATAGTGTTGGATGAGTAAAATTTGTCATATTGAATGAAATATAATTAATCTAATGTGTATTTATGTATATATCTTGATTATAGAAATATATATAATTTACTATCTTTTTATTATAGAGACATAATGCACTATCATACTTCTTGATTGTAAACGCTTGCTTTGACAATTGCTGCTGACTTCATGTTGAGATTAAGAATTGGCGGCAAAAATTGGAGCCAAAAATTGGCGCCAATATCACTGCCTATATAAGACGTGACGTGTCCCAACATGCATCAGTCCGCTTGAATCGGAGCAAGCGTACGGTTACTTGAAAACGACTGCAGAATAAGCAGTTGAAACGTTGTACAATTATTTTAATTTAATAAATAATTTTATACAAATAATGTGGTCTTTTAATAAAAATTCCCTTAATAATTATCAAAATAACCACAAAAGCTTTAATAAATAAAATTAAACATCAAAAAACCTTACAAATGTAACATGTGGCTAACTGACATATGTTAGATGTTCTGTAACTAATACCAGAATTATAGATATCAAGTATAAGCTGGTAATCACAGACCATCCGTATCAGACGTGGACACTTAATGTTATTTCGTGAAATATTGCCACCATGCGGCATTTTAGTTTTATATCCAAATAAATAATTTTTAACTTAACGGGAAATTCTACCATCTTTTATGTAATTTACATAAATAAAAGAAACGAATAATGTTCTTGTTAATATTTAACAGAGAGGGCCGGCGCTAGGGTCCTCCGCGTCCGCATGCAATTTTTATCCTAGCGCCCCCCTCCTATATTATTTTAAAACTTTTTTAACTGTTTTTTATCATCTTTTTTTTATATAGTAGGTGAAATGCTTTTACGCACAAAGTGTCGGGCTCCGACGATCTACCGACTAAAACACCTACTCCTATTTTATTTTACAATCCGGTTTCCACGGTAGGAATCGCCTTTCGGCATAGCATCTATCGTAGATTTGAGGATTATTTCTTCGTCTTCAACTGCTTTTCTTTTGATTCAATTATTTATTTTATTAAATGGTTAATAAGTCCCCACTTCTCTATTTGTTATCAATTGGTCGATTAAATTTTCTAAGGAGATCTCAATACCCAAACGATTTTTTAGATCCTCCCTCTTCGATTTCCATCTTTCACAGATAAACAAGGTTCCGCGTTGTCTACAATTCGGACAAGTTGTCGTTTCTGCCCTTCCAACTTTATGGAAGTAGCTTTTGAAGCAACCATGGCCCGACAGTGCTTGTGTGAGATAATAATTTATCTCTAGTTTCTTATCGTTAAAATTATATATAAAATTACATTAAATATTTATTAAATCTGGATTTAGTACACAAAAAATTGGATATAATGGTTTTAACATCTAATTCTGCACATATATCATTCTCAATGCTAATTAACGCCAAACTATATAGCCTATCTTGTGACATATTTGTTCTTAAGTAAGTTTTAATCAATTTCAATTTAGAAAAACTACATTCGCCACTTGCTACACTAACAGGTAAAGTTAACAGTATTCTTAAGGTAATTGAAAGGTTAGGGAAAGCTAAATTATTAGATACACTATAATTAAGTATATCAAAAGGTTTTCGAATATTAAAATCATCTTTCTGAAAAATATCCCGGAAAGCACACAACTCATCAAATAACTCTATTGCATTAACATCTTTACTGTCGCCGTCCTTTAAAATAACTCTAAATCGTTACAATATTTTCTTAAAGATTCATTATTAATTTCCGGTAATTTATTAAAAAAATCGAAATTTTCAAAATATGTCTTTAATTGTTCAAAACGATCGTTTGTTGAACACATTGCAACATCTAAAAGCGTATAAAATACATTGATTTTAAATTTATCTAGTGGAGATCGAGGCGATTCGTCGGGTTGCTCATAATCAAATTGTCGTGTCTTCTTTCGTTGTCGCACTTCCGAACTATTTATTATGGAAATATATTATTTTTCTTTCGAGAATTTATATAATTTAATTAATACAACAACTCTTTATATAAAATATTTATTATTTATTAACATCTTCTAAAAATCATTTCTCTATTTAAAAATTTTTCTTTTTTTATTTATTTAATTATTTATTTGTGATTCTTTCCTATTTTTATTACTTTCCATTTTTTAAGGGATATTAATCTAATCAATGCCGAGGTTTCAGAAGGGATTTTTTTTGTCTAATCCTCTACTTTATTTATAGCTCCGTTTAAGCTTCAAAAAAATTTTAATTTAAATGCTTTATATATGTTTAATAATCAATTTACTTATTGTCAAAAAAATTGCTAATTTAAATAAAATTTTGAAATAAAAACAAATTTATAATAGATACAAATTTACTTTTTTGCTAATATCAAACGTGAATAGGTTTTTTCGATTGTTTTATGTTGTATTGATGAAAAGAAAGCGAAGACAGAAGACAGGTAATTTGCTAACGGAAGTGAACCTCTTGACTTTTGACAATTGAACACATTTTTTCATTTGGAAAAGTTAAGAGATCCTATCAACGATAAAAAGTCGAAAAATAAAAGATGGAAATGTTTCAAACAAGTCCTAGACGAGAGGTGTGAACTGTAAAGGCAATTTTTCACAAACGAATTCATCAATGATAAGTATCTATCACAAACTAAGCTTTCAACAAATATTTATTTCGGAACTTAGTGAAACAATGATTCGACTGGTTGTTATTTACCAAACACGAACAAAAAATTTAAATTTAATTAGTCATAAAATTCATAAATAAAGATAATAAATATCTTTAAATAGAATAATAATTATTCACTCCTGCTACGATCGATCTCGTTGGCATCTCATCTCCCCTCTTGATCCTATTGTTTACCTTTTATCTATTTATTTTATTTTATTATTATTATTAACTTACTTTATTTATTTATTTTTTCCTTTCTCTTATCACTTACAAAACCTCCCTTTTATTTGAAGAAATGGCTAAATGCCCACTCTGTGACATCCAAATCTATAATTATGACCACATCATTGTATGTCAGGGAAAATGCAAAAGAAAATTTCACCTTAAATGTATAAAAAACGAAAAATCTATTGGAATAACTACAATTAACAACGTTGAAAGTATAACTTGTAACATATGCTTTCAACCTAAGGAACAAGAAACAAATCATATAAGTGGAATGCCGAAAAAGACAGGCCATACAGATAATGATTTTCAACATTTAAATGAAAATATGCATCAACATTTTAAAAAAGATGTCTACACAGATGAATAGTCTTAAAAAAGACAATGAAGAACTAAAAAGGGAAATAATCAATCTAAAAACTCAGATTGCTATCACCAACGACCCCAGACGTAGGAGAATTGACATTTCAAGCACTACACCTCTTGAAATTCGTGCTGGTGAGACCAAGAAGCAACGGGCTAAGCTATCATCGCCAGCCCAGGCCGGCACGCTCCAAACGCAATTGTTGCCTATCTCCTCGGCGCCAACACCATCCCATCTGGATCGGAGAAACCAAGAGGTGAATCCAATTAAAAATACAAGTGAGGATGAGGAGGACGATTTTACTCTGGTCGTCAAAAGAAAGACGCCCGCAGTTCGAAATTTCGCCCGGAAAAAATCTCCGGCCATGAAAGGTTCGAAAATCTTATCTCTCAAAGCATCCACATGGAAACCGATGAAAAGTTTTTTTGTCTCAAGATTGGCTCCTGAAACTACCAAGGAAGACTTGGAAAAATTTCTTAGTCAGGAGAATGGCATAAATACGAGCACTTGTACTCAATTAATAACAAAATATGACACGTATGCATCATACCATGTGGCAGTCGAAGCTGAAAGCTATGAAAAGCTTAATTCTCCTGATGCCTGGCCATCGGGAATTATAATCAAGCCTTTTCATGGCCATTTGAACTAAAAAACTATAAAAAACCGATTGATAATCCACGTTCATAGCAAAGAGAGGGACGTGGAAATAATCTGAAGGTGGTGTTCTGGAACTGTCGAGGTTTCCAAAACTTCAAACAATACATATCTACGGGTGATTATGACTTCTGGCATCAGTTCGACATAATAGCATTAAGTGAAACCCTGCATTGCAGTTGAATCTAATGAAAGATTATAATACATTATCAAATCCGGCTGTGAGGGAAAAAACAAGAGGAAGGGCCAGTGGTGGTCTAATGATATTTTTTAATAAATTACTCAATGTTATTTTAATTCAACATAATAACCTATGGATGATATTTGGTATTCATTATAGAGACTTTAATTTGTCTTAGGTGTTATATATCTATCACTAAAACATGATAGTGAATTTTGTTTAGATTCTTTGCACGATATGATGGAGTGTATTATTATTAATAAATTTTCAGAAAACATTGCTTGTAGGAGATTTTAACGCTAGATTGGGGGATCCTGAGATATTTCACTACGACAACCTTGGTTTGATATAGATTGTAGATATACTAAATTAAAACAGTATAGAGCTATACCATCTGATAACACATTATTAACGAGGTATTTAGACCAGAAAAAGAAATAAAGAAACATCTTGAAATTTAAAAAAAACGATTATTATTTGAAACTTATTAATAAAATTTCAAACGCAATTAACCCTGTTGAATTCTGGGGATCCTTAAGGCGTATGAGGAGGGCGAAAAGAGAGACTGACCCTATAGATATGTCGATATGGGAAAATCACTTCAATACCCTTTATAAGACCTCGCCGTTTTTGACTACACGTTTTCCGAGAGGGCTTTTCATACATTTTTAGATTCATACATTTTTAGAGTTGGATTTGGCCGAATTAGAATTAGTACTTAAAAATTGTAAAAAGGGCAAGGCTCCAGGTTTGGACGGTATTCCATACGAATTTTTTAAATACTTACCAGCTTCGGGAATACGTATTCTATTGAAACTATTCAATAGGGTCTTTGATAAAGAAACAACCCCTCCTCACAATGGCCTATGATCCAGATGTTTGCCTTACATAAAAAAGGAGATCCCAATCTCCCAAGTAATTATAGAAATATATCACTCATCAACTGTATTGCAAAGGTGTTTACACAATTACTTTTCAATAGAATGATTATTTGGGCGGATTTTAATAATATCCTTGAATGTCAATCAGGTTTCAGGAAGGGGCGAGGATGTAGAGACAACCTCTTCATTTTATACAGTGTAATAAATAATCATCTAAGAATCAAGGGGCAGAAATTAAACTGCGCTTTCATAGATTTCAAAGCTGCCTTTGACATGATCGACCATTTTATACTTTGGGAAAAAACATTATAAACATGGTTGTTCAATCAAAATAATTAAAATTTTAAAGAACCTATACGATCAGGGCAAATTAGTACTGGAAAAGAGCTGTATAAAATCTAACCCTATAAAAATATCAAAGGGGAGACACCATGAGTCCTCTTCTGTTTTCCATCTTTTTGGCGGATTTTGTAGATTTCAGAAGTCTAAAGTGTTGATTTTTAGACGCACAGGAAAACTCGTGAGGGGAGTTCAATTTTTATACACCGGACACCCAATGGAGATTGTAAACGAATATAATTACCTGGAGTATGCTTTAGCTCATCAGGGATTTTTTTGAACGGGGCTAAAAAAATGGTAGCTAAAAGACAAGCATAAGATCATTAATATAAATGAACTCACTTCCGAGTATATTAACTCTATATAACTCCTGTATATTAAGCGTTTTACTCTATTCTTCAGAAATATGGGCACTAAGATATGAGGAACTTTTGGAAAAGATCCAGGTGGGATTTTTCAAATCATTATTTTGCCTAGAGAGGTCAACACCCGGCTACGTGGTGAGGTTGGAGTTTGAACTGTTACCGGTTATAGTATGTACATTTAGAAGGGCACTGTCATGGCTCTACAAAATTCTATGTCCACATATAGGCTTCCTAGAGTCTGTTATCACAGGCTTTTGGAGGTGATAGACACATCAGACTCGTCATATAAATGGGCAGTGCAGATGAAATCTCTATTTAATATGTTGGGAGAGGGGCCTCTTTGGGATAGTCAGGATCCAAGTGTAATAAAAAATAGAACAGATTTATTGTCTCAGAAACTAAGCGAAATATATAGATCAAGAGACATGCAAAAAATCGAGGACTCTGCGTATTGTCCTATTTATAAAAATATAATGGGGAACCGCGCGCGCGCGTAAGCATATATTTTGCAGAGGTGCTCTCGGCAGGATGAGGATTCTATATGAATGCCGACTGGCGAACGAGAGAATCCTCATTTTTGCAGCCAACGGTGTTTTGTACAAAATTGACCAGGGTCAATTGTGCAAAATTTGTAAAAAAAGAATAATAATTATACTAGAGTGGATGACAATTAGGATTAGAATAATAAATTTATTTATTTATAAATTATTTATATTTATAATATTTATATAACTTCTATTGAAATCAAACAAACTGACTGGGCTTAAAAATAACGTTGTTCTAACACATGAAAAAAAGCGTTATTTTATAAGAAAAATTTTATATTTATATTATTTTTTATAAATTTATTTTATTCTAAAATGATTCTATCAAAGGTAAAAAAGATTCCCTACCCTGCTTCTAAAGGAGACGGACGTCTTTAATATAAACCCCTTTAATGATGTTATTTCATTAGTATTGAGTTTTAAAAAAAAAAAAAAGTCGGAATTAAAGACTAGATTTTTATCCTGTTGGATTCAAATTGAGAGTGTCTATTGAACATCTTTTGATTGATTAATTCCTTCATGACTTGATAGGATATCCATTTGGAACAACTGGAACCTAAGCTAACCTTAAAATTAGTTAAAAATAAAACTATTAATACTAATAGAAAGAAAATCACTTTCTAAACTAATATTGATGCTTTTTATATATTCAATTTGAATAATATATGTGCCACTCAGAAGCCAAAGCCATTAACTCCACATTTAAAGAAACTGAGAAAATGAAGCCCAAAGTTCACAGTTTGTATTAAATTCAGGTTTCTTGATTCCAGAAATATTAAAATTATCAAGTTCATTATTCACTTCATATGTGGCAGATTACCTTACATTTCATTACATTATTTTATTAGCAAACTTTTAAAAATTGGAGTTAATCAGTTTCACTTCTGAGTGGCACATATATTAGAAAAAAAGAATAAAAAAAAAATAAAATAACTAAGACTGATAGAAAGAAATTCACTCACATATTATATATATATTAAATTTATATAATATATATAAATAAGTTGACCTGTGGCCAGGTCCGAACCGACCGACGGTTTGAAGTAAATGAAGCTGATAATATATAAGTAGTAGCTGGCTGTGACGTCATGAAGGGCTGGGTGACGTCATATAATTTAAAA
Organism: Labia minor; assembly: GCA_963082975.1. NCBI lineage: Eukaryota > Metazoa > Arthropoda > Insecta > Dermaptera > Spongiphoridae > Labia > Labia minor. Next base: position 78,921,145 of record OY720344.1, read on the forward strand.
TTAAGAAAAAACTAATGAAGATGATTTTTCCCGAGGATAAAACCAATACAAAATGCATGATTCGTGGTGATATGTAAAAATTTCCACATGTGAAATTTGGTGGTTAAATTTTAATTTTAAATTGAGAAATTATAATAATAATTAATTCTACCTATATAGTAAAATATTTAAAATATATCAAAGTTTAAATTATGAATATGAATATTTCAAAATGAAAATAAAAAGTTAAAGAAAATAATCGCGATATTCAATTATTTTTTATTATTAATTAAATTAAAAAAAACAATTGAATATTTAATAGGTAGGGCCTCCTCCTTTCCCCATAAATTAGCCCTTCCAAGCTCGCCTTCCGAAATTTAGAAAAAGTAATAATAAAGAAAGTTTGCCTTAAAAAAAAAAGATTAAAAAAAAATAAGGCGTTTGGTCTGTAGCCTCATTGAATCAGCTGAGAGAGCCTTTGATTTTTTGGATTTCGAAATGAAATCGCGACATTCGGGGCAACCTGAAATAAAACCTACCTAGTAAGGGAGTGCATAGCCTCCATCAATATGGGTGGAAGGCCCATGCTAATCGAAAAAGACCTGCGCTCACAAGGTAAGCAACAATTTGTTCCTGTTCAGGCTAATGTCATATAATTTAATATATTTCTCTATAATCTTCTGATGAATATTATCAAAAGCAAAAAATCATTGTAATTTAATTATACTTTCTATATTATATTAAACTTTACTTTAAATATTATATTTACATTTTCTATTTTAAAGTGCGCCATGCTAAATAAATAACGATTATTACTTACATTTGGAGAGCTGTATTTAAATCATTTCATCATCATGAAGGATGGAGAAGATAATCAAGAATTCAAATCAACATTCAGTAGCAGGAACGAAGATTGAAACATGAAATATAAGAAGAAAAATAACTTATTAGTTTATAATCAATAAATTTAAATTGATTTAAAAATAAAATTAATAATAAATACTGACCTCGGAGTTAATAAAGGGTTGATATTTCTCGCAGATTAAACTCGAAGAACAGCTCGTAGACTTGAATTGATGTCCATCACTCTCGCCTCGATAAAGAAAAAAATAATTAAGATTAGATATTTATATTATATACAGGAAATAAAAAAATAAGATATAAATAAATAAATAAATAATATTAATAGGATTAAAAAAGTGTATAGATTTTTAAAAATATTATCTTATTTCTGTAATATTAAAATACTAAAATTATTTTACATCCTATATAGAACCATGATTATAATAAGTTATAATACGCATTTAATAGACATATAATAAAAATATCTTAGAAAATGTCAGAAAACTAATTATGATTATATTATTAATTTCACGAAGATTTTATTCTGTTTAATTGATATATAGGTAATAGAAATATTATTCATTTTTCAAAAGTGTTATAATAATATGAAATTGACAAAACAATATTCATATGAGATTTGAAAGGAACGGTGTGAGCGATAATGAGATCAGAAATAATATATAGAATATTTAAAATTATATATTCCTGTATGAATATAAGAAATTTATATTTTTTTGATTTATAATTATATTAAATGAATTTTGAAAATAATCAGCACATCTTCCTATTTTTTAAATAAATAAGTTTTAATAGGATTAATATATATATTGAAATTTAAAAAATATTTCAATAAATATATTTAAAGAAAAATAAAATTTTGTATATGATTTTTTAATTTTTAAATAATTTTAATTTAACTTTTAATAAAATTTAATTAATGAGATCTGATAGAATATTTAAGATTAATTCTTTTCAAAGATTTGAATGATAAATTTATAAATTTATTTGGGTATATGAATAAAAAAAATTATAAAAATGCACTTTATAAAATTTAATTTTTATTGAAATATTTTTTTTTTTTAAAGTTCACTAATCTTCCTTTTAATTAATAAAAATAAATAATAAAATTACAATTAATTCTTGATTAAGGGATGATTAAGGGATGATTTCAGTGGAGAGGCCGTTTGGGGTCCTACACTCAGCAGGGAAGGGGAACTAAATGCGTTCGAGTCAGCCAGACGGTAGTAGGAGGTTTGGCCAGCCGGCGGAGAGGCATGGAGTGGGGCGAGCGGGGAGTGCAGAGGTGAGCGCTCTACTGCAAATTATTTCAAATAAAATACATATTAAAATAAAATAAAATAAACAAATATTAATTTTTAAAATTAGTGGTGTTTTAGAATACATCTTAAATCGAATCAATAAGTATAATTCTATTAATTCTATTAAATCAATAAGTTTAATTTTATTCAAAGATCTTAATGAAAATTTAAAAAAAAAATTATAAATATATCAGTAAGAAGATCATTAATGAAATTATCATATTTTGAAAAAAAATAAAAAAAGGAGGTGGCGTATTAATGTAAATGGTTCAATTTAAATTTAAAATTGTTTGCCGAATATGATATAATTTTAATTCAAATATATTTCATAAAAAAGAGGGTAAATGGTAAGAATTGTTCTTATCTTGGTTGGGATACGGTATAGTAAGTCTACATGTCATTTCGAAGATATCGATGAGTTATGCTTTTCTTTGCTGTGTAATTAGCAAATTATATTAAACAATAGTATGAATTTCTATTTTAATTCTAAAAAAATATATGCAAAGTAATTCATAAATCTAGTACAGTTTTTTCTAAATTTTCAATTTGGTTCTTAAAAAAATAAGTTGACCTATGGCCAAGTCGGAACCGACGATGAAGTATTTTAATTCCCAGCTACAGAAACAATTTCAAATAATTTTAATATATCTATTAATGTAATAAAAAACAGATATGGATATAACATAAATATTTTTAATTTTATTTTATTTAGAATATATATATGTAAAACCCCAGGCTGTGACGTCATTAATTTTAAATTAAGAAAAAACTAATAAAGATGATTTTTCTCGACGATGCGAGTGGCAAGACAGAGAAGAGATTGGAAAAATTTGGAAGAGGCCTATGCCCTAAAGGGCCTGGTTACACATTCTTAAATACATTATAAATGTAAATATTGTAAATAAAAAAAAAAGAATGTATAAATGAACCATATAAAAGGTTATAAATAAATAAAAAAATAAATATCAATAAGACTTGGATGTGACGTCATGAAGGGCTGGGTGACGTCATATAATTTTAAATTAAGAAAAAACTAATGAAGATGATTTTCCCGAGAATAAAACCAATACAAAGTGCATGATTTGTGGAGATATGTAAAAAAATCTCTTCATGTGAAATTTGGTGTGAAATAACCCTTCCCTTCCTATCGTCGATTGCTAATATTACCACTTCTGGTTGCCGGATATACACCAAAAGTTGATCAATTCATCCTGCTGATGTATTAAGTAAATATACCAAATTTCATCAAAATCCGTTGAGCCGTTCAGGCTGTACACATCTATACGGACACACAACGGACGGACTGACAGACAGACATCATGCTAAAAATACTTTTTTCTGTTAAGAAAATGCATGATTCGTGGAGATATGTAAAAATCTCCACATGTGAAATTTGGTGTGAAAACAATGCCTCCCTTACTATCGTCGGTCGATAAAAAATGATGTTTGAGCCATTTGAGGGAAAACCTACCCCTCTTCCATTGGCAATGAACCTGATTAATAAAAATTGATCATTAATTCTACTGATATAAAATAGTTTTAATTACATTCAAAATGAAAATCTATCTTGTAATCAATATTTATGCTCCATGTTGAAAAATAATTAATCGGAGCAATACAAAAGGAGTAATCGGTAATTAATTAAAATTAATTAATTATAATTAAATTATATTTCTTCTATACCTTCTAGGGATCGATTGAAATATCTAAAAAAATTTTCAAAAGTCTATCTCAATATGAAGATGATGAAAAATCGATTTCAATTTGTAAAAAGAGCGAAGAGACAGACAAAGAGACAGACACCAAGTGAAGTTAAGAAAAACGTTATACAATGAATCGTGTTAACTCAATAACGCTTCGATCAATTTTGCCAATTCTTTTTTTTAATTGTTCGTTTACGTCCAAGAATGGTTTTTACGGCAAGTAAAAATCAAATAATTGTCGGGAAAACCCTAAAAACAGCCCTTTTCTTTTTCCCATACAAACGTAACGTTACCATGGCAACTGTTAACAACAAATTTCAAATTTGACTCTACATTTTATATTTATACAATATATTTTTTCGAAAAATTGCTTTTAGACTATATGGGAGAAATATAAGATTAATTTGAATGAGAAAAAATGTCTGTGTGTATATATAATTATATATGTGTATGTGTGTGTGTGTGTATGGGTATAATGGTCTGAGCTAGAATAATGAAATTTGTTACACGGGCATTATTCAAAATTCGTAGTTTTCTATCAACTTTCGAGAAATGTAGCTCAACCGGAAGATGGACATTACCTACAACGTTTTGATTTTTTTTCTTCTAAAGTATAGGTATGTTTGATAGTTTTTCTCATGCTTATAACAATTGTATAAAACTTATATATATAGAATTTCAGCTTGATTGAATCACTGATAGTACCGGAATTAATTTTTTAACAAGACTGCAAATCACGCACCAGCACGTGACGTGGTACCATCAACAAAGAGCCAAACATGCGCTGGTTTAATAAATATTATTTATTCATTTTAATTTATAATTTAATTAATTAAATTTAATTTAAATATAATATATGGTAATTAATCCAATTCAAATTGCGAGATAGTCGAGTGGAGACACTCCAGTTTATTTTCTCTTAAATTCATTTTTTACCATCATTCAACTTGCAATGTTTTCTCCCACTCTCATCTTATTTTCTTCATTAGTGAGTGAATTCATCCGTTTTCAAAAACAAATAAAATGAAACAAAATTCACTTGCATTTGGACATTTAGTGTAACCACATCAATTTGCTGTAATTAAATTAACCCCACTTGTCACTCCAAAACAACAACTTTAAAGCAGAGCCAAGAAAAGAGAGATGAGATATAACCGAGAGTAAGGGATGTTTATTGATGCTGGGGTTGTTAGTTAAAGAGTTCTTTCCGCTAGCTTTCAACTTAAAGAAAAAGAGATTGTTAGAAGAAGATAATGTCTATATTTTTAGATTAAAATATAAATGTTAAATAAATAAATCATACACACTTTATTTTGAATGAGTAAATTATCTAAAAGATTTATTTGAAATTAGCGTTTTTAATTGAAAAATAGATTTATCGAACCCTATATTGTTCATGCTTTATTAGTGTAACATAAATTTTACATCCAATTGAATATTTACTAAATTTCAGTCTCTGTAAATGATCTATGAATGAAAAATTTATATTGGCCATAGTTACTCAAAAGATTACATGCTCTTTTAAACAAATTTATTTGCAATTTTATATAGATTTTATTATTAAAAATAAAATATAAAATAATAGGAAAAATATATTTTCATTATTAGTTTCAAATTTTAAAAAATTCACTAAGTAGTTATATTTACTTTTAATGTTAATACCTAATAATTTTTTATTTGCTTTTATTCTACAAGATTGTTTTTTTAATTTTAGTTTTATTTATCTAAAGTTCATATTAGGATTTGTATTTATATCGTCAATTTTTTAATTAATAATAATAATAATATATGTATCCGCTTGATACACCTATTCGCGGCTTGTAAGACCTAAATAATTAAAGAAAACTTTTATTCTTGAAACTCGAAGGTGGGATTGAATTGAACAAGATGAATCATTATTATCTATTAACTAGCTGATCAGAGCGCCTTCCAGGCGCTCTTCACACCTAGACGGGGGCTCCGCCCTAATTAATAAATCTATATATAAATTTAATATATATTCAAACAATAATTGAAACAATATAAATAAAACGATTCAATATTTTACTTACATTGTGATTTATATTTCTATTTTTATTACAACTGTTATTATGGGTATGTTATTTTTGACAGTTTAAAAAAAATTAAAAATATTTGAATTTGGAAGATTATATGTAGCGCCATCTGTCGATAGTTTTGTGACACTACAGACTTTTACCAAAATATTACTAATTAAATTAATTTTGGATAAATTGGAAAATTGAATGGACTGTATAATAAAGGTCTTTTTTGAGATATTAAAACAAGATCGCTAAATAAAAACTTTAATCAATTTTAACAATATTTTTAATAAAATAACTTTATAATAAAAGGTTAATTATATTTAGGATTACCTAAATATTTATAGAACAACTTATATCTAAATTTTAATACTAAATTTAATATATTTCAAATGGGGATAAGTGCACTTATCTGTTTTTGATCACGGTGATTGGGAAAGGGAATTCGTCGTCTCGCGCTCCTTTGATCATCTTCCGGCCGCGGAATTCTCGCCAAATTGATCCAGATATCAATTGGCTTTGGAAACCCCTCGAGTTTCCAACACATCCAAAATTCGATTTATATAAAAGAAAAGTGTGAGAGCATCATACTACTTCATTTAGGATTTCAAAATTAATGAAAATAATACATTTTTTAGAAATAATTTCATAAGCGTGGATTAAAGGATTTATTGCAGTTCCAAAGAAGAAAATTATATTTTGGTATAAAATCCTTATTCATCTGATTTGGGTTTATACATTAATATAGATAAGTATAGATGGGAGGAGATCATTAAGTGGTAAGTTAGAGAGGGCTTGGAATTTATTAGAGGTACTTAAAGTGTTTTTTGGTTTGGTGGGGGTACAGTGGCGGATTAAGTTGATCCCGAGAAAAAAACCAATACAAAGTGCATGATTTGTGGAGATATGTAAAAAAATCTCCACACGTGAAATTTGGTGTGAAAATAACCCTTCCCTTCCTATCGTCGATCGCTAATACTACCACTTCCGGTTTCCGGATTTGCACCAAAAGTTGATCAATTCATCCTACTGATGCATTAAGTAAATATACCAAATTTCATCAAAATCGGTTGAGCCGTTCAGGCTGTATACATCTATACGGACGGACGGACAGACATCATGCTAAAAATACTTTTTTCTGTTAAGAAAATGCATGATTCGTGGAGATATGTAAAAATCTCCACATGTGAAATTTGGTGTGAAAACAATGCCTCCCTTACTATCGTCGGTCGGTAAAAAATAATGGATGGTCTGTGTAAGTCGATTCATGTTCTAACAATTCCCAAACAAAGAATTTTAATATAATATTTTATTTTAAATTCTTATATTTAAATATCATTTGAATTGAAAAATTATTCTAAAAGTTCTCATTTTAATTAATTTAATAAAATATTTAGATCATATTTTACTAATTTTTACCCACCGACGATAGTAAGGGAAGGATTGTTTTCACACCAAATTTCACAGGAGGAGATTTTTTACATATCTCCACGAATCATGCACTTTGTATTGGTTTTATCCTCGGAATAAATCATCTGCAATAGTTTTTTCTTAATTTAAAATTATATGACGTCACCCAGCCCTTCATGACGTACAGCCAGCTCATACTTATATATTATAAATAAAATAAAATTAAAAATATTTATGTTATATGCATATCTGTTTGTTTTTTTTTTTTTGCATTAATAGATACATTTAAATTATTTGAAATTGTTTCTGTAGCTGGAAATTAATTTATTTCAAACCGTCGGTCGGTTCGGACCTGGCCACAGGTCAACTTATTTACATAAGTACTATATATTAAAGTATAAAACAGCCTAAATTATAATATAAACAAAATTTGTCTTTTGTGAGTTCAATTTTAGACCCACTCTTTGGCTTTTTTTGTTCAAATCTGATAACATTTTTACCGACCGACGATAGTAAGGGAGGTATTGTTTTCACACCAAATTTCACATGTGGAGATTTTTACATATCTCCACGAATCATGCATTTTCTAAACAGAAAAAAGTATTTTTAGCATGATGTCTGTCCGTCCGTCTGTCCGTCTGTCCGTCCGTCTGTCCGTCTGTCCGTCCGTATAGATGTGTACAGCCTGAACGGCTCAACCGATTTTGATGAAATTTGGTATATTTACTTAATGCATCAGTGGGATGAATTGATCAACTTTTGGTGCAAATCCGTGAACCGGAAGTGGTAGTATTAGCGATCGACGATAGGAAAGGAAGGGTTATTTTCACACCAAATTTCACATGAGGAGATTTTTTTATATATCACCACGAATCATGCACTTTGTATTGGTTTTATCCTCGGGAAAATCATATTTATTAGTTTTTTCTTGATTTAAAATTATATGACGTCATCCAGCCATTCGTGACGTCACAGTCTGGTCTTACATATATATTATAAATAAAATAAAATTAAAAATATTTATGTTATATGCCTATATGTTTTTTATTACATTAATAGATATATTAAAATTATTTGAAATTGTTTCTGTAGCTGGAAATTAATTTACTTCAAACCGTCGGTCGGTTCGGACCTGGCCACAGGTCAACTTATTTCCATATCTTTTCTTGTAGTCGCAATTAATACCACATCATCTGCGAATCGTAGGTTATTTAGATATGCACCATTTATTTTTAGGCCCATATCTACCCAATTCATTTGTCTAAATACAGATTCTAATAGTTGAAGATCAAAGGTGATAAAGGATCGCCCTGTTTCACACCTCTACGTATCAGAAAGAATGGTCCTGGTTTATCTAGTAGAATTCTGCTTTGTGCATTTTCATATATATTGTACATATTCTATCTCTATCCCCTGTGATATTAACTCTTCAATTATTGGGTTTTGTTTTATTGAGTCAAATGCTTTTGTATAGTCAATAAACGCGAATATTAAATCTATCTGGTATTCTTTCGATTTTTCTGTCAGTTGATTTATTACGTGTATATTGTCACTTGTTGAATTTATTCTGATTTTTTAATAAATTTAAAATATTCAATTCTAATATTTAAAATAATGATTCCTTATTATCGAGTTTGGCTGATAATACTAATAACTGGTTCACCGAGTTGTGTGAAAACAATATCTTCTCTTCCTATTGTTGGTAGGTAAAAATAATAATGTGAAAGTTAATTAATTTGTTAAATTGAGACTGCAGAGTAAATTAAATTATATTAGAATAATAAATTTTTAATATAGTACTTTTTAGTTCCTTTGTGATCATAACCACCCTCCGACAAAGAATTCACAGAGTAACTCCTCGTATTTGACAGAATAAGTTACTTTCACATGACAACGTCCGCCAATGTAGGTTGTGGAGATGCATCATCAGCCATACTCAACTGACTTGCCCCCCGAAATCTTCTTAGTGTTTCCACAATTCAAAACTATGATCAAAAGAAATATTATTTATATTTGTTTCATTTCATTATCACACTACAGCTCTAAATATAATATATTTCCTCGTACATTATAAGTAAGTAATAATTTTAAAACAACAGATAATGTTTTTTTTAGTAAAAGTAAAGTTCACAAAGAATTTTGAACTTATTTTATATGTATATAAAATCTTTATTTTACGGTTAATTGAGATACTTGATGAGAGTTTTTGTTATAGAGAATAGATATATTGAGAGATGCGAGTTCGGGGAGTGGTTTCTTTTTAGATATAAAATATATGTACATTTTTATTGGATATTTTCTCTATATGCATCAACAATTTATCTTTAAGAGTGATTTAAATAATTCATCGATTGATTGAAAATCGTTAAAACCAGTAGAGGTTATAATTATTTTTTCATTTACATTTTACACTTAGATGTTTATTACTTTTTTGTTAAACTACATTATTGATCATTTATATATATAGTGGTTAAAATTTAATTAAAATAAAATAGTGTTTGCCCATGGCTCCAACATTTGTTGGAAAATTTTAAATTTTCCACCCCCTTCCTCTATCATTTTTAATTTAAAAAAAAAAGAAAATTATATTGTGTATATGTTATTATATATAATAGATATTTATGTGGACAAAATGTCAGAAAGTCTGACTTGGGTATTGTAATTTTTTAAAAAAGAAAATAAGGGAGGCAAAAGGAATTTTCCGATGTAGGCACTACCAAATCGGACCCCCACTCTGTTTTTTTCACCATAGACCTCAACATACAACCCTCATTCTCATCCTATTACCATCCGCTGCCCACTATACAAGATTGAGCCTCCATCTTCTATTGGAGTGTAGTGTTTTTATATATATCTAATTTAAAATTGATTTTCTTTAAAATTAATTTATACATTCTGCAAACCCTAATTTGGATTTGCATTACAAGCGGATGAGTCTTTTGGTAAATTTCATACGCCATTTCTAGCGTTTTGATTCGGTTTTCGCCACTGGAAAGTTCCTTTTTCATGAATCATTACAATCAATTATTGCCATATTATGTTAATTTTTGTTCTTTACTTGAATTAAATTAATATTTTTATCTTAAGATTAAAATCAAAATTCGATTGCCTTTTCTATTTCTTTACCATCCTTTCAATCTAATTTCTTTCATTTGGATAAATTTGTATTATATTATTTATTTGCCAGGTACCTTCCAGTCTTCCTTTCAAAGAAGTCCGATTAGCCGATCCTCATTCCATTCATTTTGCATATTTTCTAAAAAATATTGCTGGCGACACACAGGGTTAACCTTTTTTCCTTGTATTTAATTCAAGACTTATCCCTTACTAATTAAATTCATATTATTATCATTTCCACATTTTCCCATATCATTTATCAATAAACCTAGGCGAATGCCTCTGTAATTATTGCAGGCGAAACCACCTTTCCTCGCCCCCTCAAATATTTATTTACTGAATTAATTTGGAAGGCTATAAATGCAAGGATTTAATTTTTGTTAGTCATGCGTATTAAAAAAATTAAGATGTTAATTTAGTAATATATAATTTAATGTTAGTAATGATAATAGAGTGATATATATATAAGTGTTGGTCTACCTGTTACAAAACCGAGTGATGGTACTGAATCGCCGTCTTACTCCTTAATTAGAATCTCATCCACTTATGAATATTTGCATTGAAAAGAAATAGCTTAGAAGTTTATATAATAACTTTTAATCGTGAATTAATATTTCGAATTCCAATAAAAAATTTTCAATTAAAAATATTTTTCTAAAAATAAATTTTACAATTTATTATCGCATCATTAATTATTATTAATTTATATTACAAAATAAAATAAAAATAAGATGATTATAAAATTTTTAAATAAGTGAGAAATTGTCATTTGACAATTAATCATTTTCAGATATCAGAAATAATACATTTTATCAATTTTTTATGTGAAAAACTCACACCATCTCTAAAAGAAAAAGAAATAAACTTAAACTAAAAAGGAATTCAAGAGTGAGTAAAAGTGAACATAATTTGATGTATAAATTGGTAAAGTTAATTTTAGGGAAGGTTTAGTGAAATACAACGATTCATTATAAACCATTACTAGAACCTTACACATAAATAAGAAAGATTAAAAAAACCTGGCTATAGGTATTCAAAAGTTCACAAAACTAATAAAATATAAATGATATAACAGAATATAATAGATTTATAATAATGGGTCTGTGGTAAAAAATTTACTCTTTTTTTCCTAAAGGCAAAAACTACGTTCCATAACGGACTACAACGAGAACGTTACAATCATTAACTCATTGATGTAAAAATTTCACATGGCGCATTTGGAAAAAGAAGAAGCTAAAACAGATACTGTTACAAATTGTAAATGTTGATAATACATTAAATCAGGGGTGAGCAATCTTTTTTATCAAAGGGCCAAACAAAAAAATCAAAATTTCTTGGCGGTATGCAGACAAAAAAAAATAATAAGAAACATTGGACAATTTCCCGGTCGGTATAAAAAAAGTTGTCAGAAACTAACGGGTTTTCCTAGAGACTTTTAAAAATTCTCAGATGATCTTCAGGCTACCTAATGACATTTTGAAAAATGTTCTAGTGCTTATAGAGTCTAAATTTTTTTTCTATTTCATTTCAGTGTACTAATTGAGTTATTTATACATTCAACATCTTCTCTAGATAGAATTATTTTAATAAAACATTCCTGATTGAATCATATAATTATATTTTCTCTGTCGCCATCTTTAATTTTTAAAAACGGCGCGGAAATACTCGACTTCGACCCACGTCTTTGGATCGGATGTTGGTGGCTCGGTGTGAGCAAAACTAATGACGCCATGTGGAACGGCTAAAGGAGTGTTTTTATCGTTTAGATCAGGGCTTCTTAAACTTTTTTCATTCGTGACCCCATTTATGATTGCGAGTTTCCTGGCGACCCCGTATAAATATGAAAGAAAGATATATAAATATTTTTTGATGATTTATTTATTAGGTAACAATATACATACATATAAATCTGAATGCGCAAATACACATCTAGAATCTAGGTGTATATTTGTATATAATTTCTAGATTCTAGATGTTACAAAATCGTGTATTTAAATAATAGGTTGTCAAATATCTCCCTTCCGCCTTTTTCGCGGCTATGTATAAAGCGCTACAGAGCTCGTATCTGGTAATACTATACATCATTTGAAAGGTCTTGACATAACCTACAAAACGACGCTATGCATGATTAGTTTGGATATTGCGTTCAACAGTTATAGACGAGTAAACATGGAGTTCACTAAAACCGAAATTCGCGTTATTTTAAAGTTTCCCTTCGTTAAAGGCAAATCCGCTAGAGAAACGTTGCGTGAGATTAATGGTGTTTTGGGGGATGATATTCTATCACTTCGAACCGCGGAGGAATGGTTTCCACGATTCAGAGCCGGTGAAAACGACACCATGGTTTTCCTGTATGTTTGGTGGGATTGGAAGGGAATCATCCACTATGAGCTGCTCCCATATGGCCAGACGCTTAATTCTACCATCTACTGCGAACAACTGGACCGCTTGAAGCAGGCGATCGACCAGAAGCGTCCAGAATTGGCCAACAGGAAGGGTGTAGTGTTCCACCAGGACAACGCCAGACCACACACTTAGTTGATGACTCGTCAGAAGCTACGGGAGCTCGGATGGGAGGATTTATCACATCCACCATATAGGCTGGACATAGCGCCAAGTAATTACCACCTGTTCCTGTCCATGGCGAACGCCCTTGGTGGTGTAAAGTTAGACTCAAAAAAGGCTTGTGAAAAGTGGCTGTCCGAGTTCTTCGCAAATAAGGAAGGGGGTTTCTACGAGGGGGGTATTATGAAGTTGCCATCTAGATGGAAACAGATTATCGAACAAAACGGCGCATATTTGAACTAAATCCGATCACTGTAACACTTTTTATAAAGCATTGAATAAAGAGCAAAAAAGCGGAAGGGAGATATTTGACAACCTATTATTTGACATTAAAATCTCTCGCGACCCCAGAATTTTGCTACGCGACCCATAGTTTAAGAAGGCCTGGTTTAGATGTTTAGATCAACAAGTGGAAAGTACCCAAATTCAAATTACTCAAGAAATACAAAACAGTGCCACCACTAGATGTTCATTAGAATGGTGACATTTCGAGCGTTAGTTTGAATATTAAAACATAGGAATTAGTTTAGAAGATAGAAGTTATTTCCGCTTAACCATAGGTAAAAATAATTTTAAAAATTTCTATATTTTTCAATAATATTATGAGAAAGTCAAGAACGCTTCACAGGCTTATGAAAAAAATTTGTATTGTGTACAGTGAAGGTAATCTTATAAAAAACTACTGCAAAAATAATTCCCTCAAATTCGTTTTCGAAAATTTGATGAGAAATATGAGTCCCGCTTAGGGCTTACAATACCGGGATCTCGGGATTTTTGTCCGGTATTAAAAACCGGTATTTATGTAAAAATACCGGTATTTTGGTATTACGAATTTACGAATTTACAAAATGTGTATGATTTTTTAATGACAATAGTGCCAACAAGTGTAGAATCAGAAAGAGCTTTTTCGGCTGCTGGTTATTTTGTACAAAAATTCGGTCCTCGCTTGATAATTCGTTGTGTTTTTTAAGAGCAAACTTTAATAAACAAAACGCAAGTTATTAATATTAAATACTTTCAATTTATATTTTTATATTTTTTACTTCTTTAATTATATTTAATTCTTTAATTATATAATACCATACGAGCCTATTATATGTAAAATGTAACATAGAATTTATTATTTACTTTATTTTACTTGCACGTTTTTTTGCATCTATCTACTCCTACTCTCTCTATGTAATAAAATAAATAATATCTACTCATTTCAGAACAATATTTATTTGATTTCATATATTATCTGTTAAAAAGTCAATATAACAACTGAGGTAAGTAGAAATATAGCTAGTAAATTTATTATTAATAATACCGGAATTAATACCGGTACCCCGGTATTTCAAATTTCAAATACCAAATACCGGTATTCAGATTTTAGTTGGGTATTGTATGCCCTAGTCGCGCTCTAGTCCCCGGGTAATAAACATGTTGATGCAATTTTTTAAAAGATTGGTTTATTACCTGCGTTGATATTGATAATTAACTAAGTATTACCCACGGTTATAAAGATGGTTACGAAAAAAGCTAGGTTCTGCATGATGATCAAAAACATTTTAAATAAAATCAATATCTGCGATGAGCTAGGGCGCCACAGGATAGGAAGTAGCGAAGCTGTCTTACATTCTCGTGGTTCCGGATTCAAGTCCCGGACCTGTCAAGGAAATTTCTCTAGCTGGGGTCTATGGGACGGAGTCAACCTAGCCTCTGGGATCAAAATTGGGAAAGCTACTTGATAGCGCCTCCGATCAAGAAAATCAAGGTAAAGGTTGATAGGACCCGTTCTACTGATCATAGGACACCTATTGATATAACCGACTTGATAGACGTTGTGATTGCGTAGGACGTACAAAGTCAGGGTTTTTTTTATCTGCAATGAGCTACTAAAACGGAATGAATTCGAGCCTTTTCTGAAACGTTTCATAACGGGTGATAAAAAGTGGATCACGTAGGGCAATCAAACCAAGGTAGTGATCAAGGAATGGTGAGACGTTTTAATAGTTTGAAAATCATGGATTGACATTAAAAACAAAGATGCTAAGTGTATGGTGAGACTGAAAGGAAATCGTTCAACATGAGGTACTTCCAGCTTGTCAGACGACTGGACTACTTCACAACTCTACTTTGAACAGCCAGACAATTGGACCTTCCTCGTATGTTTGAAATTGTATTTCAAACTTCTTAACAAAAACTTTCGAGTCAAGTCCCATTTAATATTTGTTTTTTTTTATAAAGAAGGTGAAATTTTTTTATTTATTTTAATATTATAATTACTTATATCAGTTCATATTTACGTTGAATTTGATTTATATATTTTATTATTTTTAATTATTATGTGTATTTTCTCCTACCTGTTATTCATCCCACCCTCTATACGTATGCCATGTGACTTCTCCCCACTCTTCTTCCGAGTGGTAGATGGTTGTTTTCAGTAGTGGTGGAGTTGAAGGGGTTGTTGGAGGGGTAACGGCGCCGTGAAGAGCAGTTAGTGCACGCGGAGCATCAGAAGCAATCACTTCATCAATTCCATCAACCCTCTTCAATTCTTTCGTCTCTTGAGCGATAAAGAAGCAAATGTCCTCTAAGGTAAATAAATAGTTTGTTATTACTTGTAAAATCAAACAAAAAATAATATAATTAATTTTAAAATTAAATATATATATATGTATATATAATTTATTTATTTAATTTAAGTTGAATAAATCGTCAAGGTGCTATTAATTATATTCATATAAAAAAGACAGGTTCAAAGAAAGAATCAACAAATACTTTAGTAGAATATAAAAAATATTTTAACATAAAACATCTATATTTATTTTAAAATTAAAAAGTACAATACTTAAATAAAAAAAATTTTAAGCCATTACAATGAAAAATAATTTCATATAAATTAATTTAAAGTAATAATACAAATTTTGACTGAACATATTACAATTTTCACATCAAATTTTTGGATTGAACAAATTACATATCCTATAATTAATATAAATAGAAATAATCACCAAGATTTTTGTATTAGATGGCTATTTTGCCATTTTTCAAAAATTGCTTCAATAAACAAAAGATTATTGAAATATAAATAAATTTTATAATATAATATATGAATGAAATTTATGAATAAAATTTAAATATGATAATATTTAATAATTAAAATCAGTTGAAATTTGAAAAAAAAATTATTTTTTTAAAATTTTTTTAAACATAAATTCTTAGTTGAAATATTCTTTTTTTTAATAGATTTCGAAAAATTAGTGAGAAAATAAAAAAGTTTAGAATCTCATTAATTTGGACAGTGGCTCTAAATATTCAGAGATTATGAATTCCATTATCTTATCCGATTATAATATACGAACTTTCTAGCTTAACTAGATTCTTGAAATCATTTTATTGATTTAAGATGAAGATTATTTTTTGCAATTATAATTAATTAAATAATAAAAAAAAAGAATGTATGAATGCAATTCTCCCCATTTCTTTAATTGCCTTTTTACAATCACAATTAAAGAGAAACATTAATAATATCGTAATATTAAAGTATTAAAATGAACTAACTAAAATGAATTTTTAATAATATATATATATATATATATATTATATTTGATAAATTTAATAGTTGGTATGGGGTTTCATTTCAATAATTATCTACTAATAATAATAATAATTTTTATTATTATTAATTTAAAAATTTTTTTGGAGTAACTAATTAACTTAAAGGATATTTGATTGATTACTAATAAAAATTAGCTGGAGTGTCTCCACTCGACTATCTCGCAATTTGAATTGGATTAAATAACATAATATATTATATCTAAATTAAATTTAATTAATTATAAATTATAAATAATAAATAATAAATATTAAACCAGCGCATGTTTGGCTTTTTGTTGATGGCACCACGTCACGTGTTGGCGCGTGAGATTTGCAGTGTTAAAAAATTAATTCTGGTAATTTCAGCGAATCAATCAAGCTGAAATTCTATATATAGCAGTTTTATACAATGTTTAATCATGTGAAAAATTATCAAACATATATCTTTATTTTTACGGTCACTTTAGAGGAAAAAAAATCAAAACGTTGTAGGTAATGACCCTCTTCCGGTTGAGCTACATTTCTCAAAAGTTGATAGAAAACTATGAATTTTGAATAATGTCCATGTACCAAATTTCATCATTCTAGCTCAAACCGTTTTTGCGTAATCTTGCCTACATACATACACACACACATACACACACACATACACACATACACACATACACACACACACACAGACATTTTTCTCAACCTTGGTGAAAATGATTCAGGAACCTTCAAAACGTATAAAAACATCAAAATCTCAACATCGAAAATTTTCGTGATCGCAATACTATCTCTGGCGAGATAGTAAAAAATTAAAAATTAATTTTAAAAGAAATAATTCTTAACATTGTCACTCTCATATAAACTATCAGTCTGTAGAATGATTTTTATATAAAATAAAGATATTTATATATTTAAGTATGAATGTTTAATTTTTTTTAAGTAGTTTAGCCAAATTGTCGTTAGAAATGGTTTTTCGATGCAATTTTTGGTCTAACGTTAGGAAATGCCGCACCCACATTGCACATAGCTTTCCATATTCAAATGGTTTTGCAAAATATTTCGCACACGTTCAGCTGACATCGTACAGGTCTCAGCTATCTTGAATTTTGAAAAATAAAACAAAAGAAAAATTGAAAAAGATCGTTTTTCTTGGTCAGGTCGGAAACTTTTCATCCCACCCTCGTATATATTTGTTTAATAAAATTAAAAAATAAAAAATAAATTTACCATGAAAATTGAATTCCGTTACCCTTAGTTGGATCCTTAGAATGGGCCATCATTCCCTTTTATCCTCACCCCATTTACTACCTGAATCTTTGCCCCCTTCTTTCCACCATCATACTCTCTTTCCCTATACCTCTCTATTAACTTTTGAAAGTCTTTTGAACTTAAATGAAAATTAAATCACTCACTCATTCGAGGGTTTTTCTTTCTCTCTCTCTCTCTATCTCATACACACACACACTCTCTCTTGTCTCAAATGAATAAAGGTAGATGGCGAAAAGATAAAACGTTTATTATTTTTTTAATATTTTTTTTTTTCATTATTTATATTGCATATTAAAAATTAATTATTTATTATGTATTTAACAACTATTAAAAATTAAGTGAGAAGTGATAAAAAAATTTTTATTACATATCTATAAATATTATTTTTTTTTGTTATTATTAATATTATATTAATATATTCATGTATTTTAAACTCTCACCATAGGAAGAAGTGCTGAAAAAACGGATTAATCTCATTTGGAGAATTAAAAAAAAAGTTAAATTCAACTTAACTACATACTTTTTGTAGAAAAACTTCCAAAATTACAAATTCTTGAATTAATAGCTCTTTTGATTGTTCAATGATTTTTTTAATATAATTTTATTAAACATAATCAATATATAGCAGTGATTCCCAGAGTGGTTCGACCTCCAGGGGTTTATGGAAACCTGCAAGGGGTCTACGTCAGCGAAAAAAAATTTGGGGGTCTATCAAATGAAAATTGGGGTCTCGATAGTGGATATAAACATACACTGATAGTACCTATTTAAGTTGTAGAATATAGGCATTCGATTTGTAGTCGCACTACATTTTGAACTTGTAAAAAACTACACATAATGATATACCAGTATCATCTTTTTACAAGCATACCCGCAGTAAAAATTCTTGTCAATTTTTGTCTCTAAGTTTTGCGAATTTGCACAGAGTTGTTCAATTCGTCACTCTATAAGTACGAATATGAGACAAATTATTCGTTACCTAAATCTTGAAAATGTAGAAAGTGCTAAGAAAATATTTTTAAAAATATAAACTCGTTGTTTATGACACAAAAAAACAGACTGGACATCATTAGCCGAGGAAATTGAAGATTAATCCTTACAAAATTGACGCCAAATGTTGATAATTTATTATTAAATGATTTACTTATTGCTTAGTTTATTTTATGTTAGGTATATTTTATATGATTTATAACAGATTCAAAATTTTATTTTGAGTAGTTTTAATGTATAAAACTCAACATGTGTTTTTACTTTAAGTTTTTAACACTAAACTTCACTACACTTAGATATTTATAAAAAATCAATATCAGGTAAGAAGGGGTCTACCTAAAAACCGAAAAACATGGCAAGGGGTCTACGACAGAAAAAATTTTGGTACCCTCTGATATTCGAACAGTAAGTATATGATTAAAAAGTGATTTTATATTCTTATATTAATTTAGTAATTATAATTAGATTACTAGCTAGTATGGTTCCGTCCTCTTCTTTAGGCATCCTTATTTAATAAAAGTAAAGTTTTATCATGTGACTATACATGCTTTTATTTTATTTTATATGTATCAAGGTGCTTTAACAATTCTTCTCAATATTCTATTTGAATTAATTTGACATTGAGGTTCATAGACAAATATTTAGAAGTGTTTATATATTTTAAGGCATACTTAAGTTTACTATTTTATATCATGTGAGATTTTTTTAACGAAAATTATTAAAGAGTAGGTATATAATTTTTTTGATATCATTTCATTTCAATTTATTCACTATTGGCCTGTTATTCATTTTATTCATACTAGTGTGTAGGGACTGAGTAAAACTTCATCTTATTTTATTCAAATTTCTAATACAGTTTTTATCATCTAATTGTTAGTTTAATAGTAACATTTCTTATCTTTTTTGGTACTAACATAAAAACATATAGATGATTTTTAACTCAGTGAATTTTAAAATGTATTTCTGTAAAAAACTGGATTATATTAATTTCATTCTATATTATTTCAAAATTAAAATATATATATATTATATACAGTGTGTCCCATGTAAGGGTGGGCCGGCAAATAACATGCGCGCTCCAAGTGGTGTATTTTATAACAACGGTGGCCATACCGTGGCTCGCGAGCCACATGTGGCTCTTTTCGAGTTTATTGTGGTTCAATTAAAAAATTTAAAGTCATGACACAAAAAAAGGTAACATTTTCGATTTTTCAATATGGCTCTAAGTATCACCAAATGTGGCCACCCCTGTTTTATAACACTCACTCCTTCTATCTACGAGTAGCCACGCTCAGTTGAGTTGCTTGTATTTGTGAGTTTGTGAATTTTTTCCTTTGCAAGACATAGAGGCGGTTTGATTAGAATTGTCAGGATTTTTGAATACTGAAGAACACCTCTTTCAACACCGCCTGTACTAAAGGGACTCATTATAAAGGCTTTTGGGTGCATAAATAAGAAATAAATATAATATTATCGGTAATAGAATAAGCGTGCATGTTGTCTGCATGTTCAGCCTTACGTGGGACACACTGTACATTTATGTAAGAAGTAAAATAGAATTTTAACAAATATAAATTTATATATGAATATAATGAAAAAGCAGATCTAGCATATTGTTAGTCATTGTCCTTTTGTTTAACTCAACACTTATTTTATCTTTTTCTCATATTTTATCACTCAAACAGAATCAGATAGGAAGCTAACACAAAAGAATTTCAATTTGAAAAAGAAATGTTTCTTAAGATTTCCTGATTGAATATTTATACAAATCACACCTTTATATATATTTGTTTTATATATATATATATATATATATATACATATTCTTTGCAAAATAGAATTGAATCTTCATTTCATCCAATATATTTACACATTTATAAAAAGCTGTTATCAATGTTATCTCCTTTACCTAGTCTTAGTATCTTTAGAAGGAAACTGAATACTTTATATATATATAAGAAAGATTTTAAAAGAGAAAAAATAAATCTTCAAAGCGAAAAATAAATAAATTTTTACCTTTTTATCAAGAGGAAATAAATTGATGAGTATATGCAGATATATAGATAGTATGTATATATATAAGAACTACTTAATTGATAAAATTTCCTTGCTTATAATTTATTAGTTTCTTTAAATAATAAATGATAGATTTTTAAAAAATCAATTATTCTAATTTTAATTTAAATTATAAAGAATAAATATAAAGAATTAGTTTATTAAAATAATTAAATTCTGTTTAAAAACAAACATTCATTTAATATTTTCTATATTTATGAAATGATTAAAAATGCATAAATCAAGTAAAATTTTTTATATATGATTTAATTTTATTTCTTTTATATATAATTATAGATTTTATTATTTAAAAGTTCTTTAAGCAATCGATGATTATATTTATATAATCCATTCTTTAATTTTTAGTACGTTTCACATAAATATAATAATAATATTAGTATGCTTTCTATTCAATTTCTATCGAAAAACTATAAAATCTATTTATACAGTCATCACTCAATAATAAAATAATTTTTAAAAAAATATATATCTTAAAGATAAAATAATTTTATTAAAAGAATTAATTTCACAAAATAACAATTCTTTTTAATTTATAATTGTTCTATGTTTGGATGTAAATAATGTTTTTTTTTAATACTCTCTTATAAAAACTATATAAATATTTATTAGGTATTTAAAAAACAAAAAAAAAACAATATAAAGTTTCAATTTTAGCTTATAAAACTTTGTCACCTATCTTTTCTCTTTGCGAATAATTATTGAAATCAAACCCCATACCAACTATTAAATTTATCAAATATAATATATCTTATCTTATAATACTAGCAAAAATTGTATATATATATATATATATATATATATATATATATATATATATAGATAGATAGATAGAATTGTATATATATAAATTTGTATATTTGTAAGATATTAAACCGCCTTAAGGATTTTTTTTGAAATTCACACCATAGATAATAAGTTTATTTATGATATTTTAAAATCAATTTTTTAATCTGTTTTGTCTTTAAATTTTTTGTTAATTCTTATAAATTTTTATTAGTTAATTTTATGTTTTTTTTATCTATTTTTGATTTATTTAAATTACTAATTTATATTTATTTATTTATTGTTCTTTTATTAATTAACTTTTAGATAGTTTTATAATTTTTAATATTTTTTCACTAAAATAAACTATTGTTTATTATTCATTATTATTATTTATTATTATTGAGGACCCCAAGTTCCATTCATTTTAAACAGATTGATGCAATGATCTAACATTTAATAATTGTAATAAATAATTAAAGAATTGTATATCAATATTGTTTAATGGGTCGAGCGATAACTCGGTGTTCCAGGTACTATGTATTATTAAAAATTCAATTATTAAAATATACATAATATATAATTATTTACTAAAATAATCTGATATCTTTATTTTTCCAATGAAAATGTGGAAAATTTAATGAACTACTGTCCGTCAAACTTCTTATCTATTCTCTTGGGTTTGAGAATTATTTTGACACTATCTTGATAACTTGTATAAAGGTTATCCGTTTTATCTCCTATTCTCCCAATTTTAATCTGTGTACCATAATTGCAAAAATATATCAATGTAATATATAATTGTTTTAATTATTTGACAAATTATATTTAAGATTTGAAGTTGAAATTAAATTAAACTCTGTCCAACAGAATTTTTGTAGTTGAATATTGTCTTTAATTTTAATTAATATTATTATAAAACGATTTGTGAAAAAGAAAATAAAAATTTTATATAATCAATCTAGTAATTAATTAATGTTTCTCCAACTAACACTTCCCTCAATTTAGAGAAATGCTCCTCCTACAATGAATATAAAAATATTAATTCTAATAATTACCTAACCCCTCGACTTTTTATTTTTACCACTTTATTGTAATTACTCGCGCGTCGTAGTACCTTGGAGCAGCGAACAGTGCGGTTTATAATTTCTGTAAGTTTTTTTTGTTTACTTTTGCTTTTTTTCCGCGCTTGGGGTTTGTGGAACCCCACGTCGTAAGTTACGTTACAAATACTGTAAACAATTTTTATTTATTTGTTGTTTATTATGGCGACACGTCCAGATAGAATGAGTGGAAATGATCCCAGATTTAACGACTGGGTTCGAGAGATTCTCTATGCTGAAAGTGATGACAGTGTTGAGGAAACTGCTGAAGTTTTGCCAGATTTGGTGAGTGAGCCTTCAAAAGTTCGAAAACCTGGTTCATCACTCTATGGGTTTACAAATGATCGCACATTAGTGTCATATGTCCCAAAAAGGAACAAAGCTGTTATTCTTGTTTCATCGATGCACCATACAGCGACAACAGATCAAACAACAGGAAAACAAGAAATTATAATCTTCTACAATGAAACAAAAGGGGGTGTAGATGCTCTTGACGAAAAATGTACCGTATATTCAACAAATAGGCGCTCCCGACGTTGGCCACTTACTATATTCTACAATTTGCTGGTGAATGCGTACATACTTTACTCCTCATTTTCTGGAAATAAGGATCAAAGCAGACTTGATTTTGTGAAAAGTCTCTGCCGGCAACTTGTAGAACCCCAATTACATGGAAGACTTCAGAATGACCGTCTGCCACGAGAATTACGTGAAAATATAGGAAGAGTACTCAATAGTCCAGTTCGAAATCGGATAAGAAGACAAGGTTCGTTTGTGCTGAGTGCAAGTCACCGATCTGTGGGAGATGCTGTGAAATGTGATGTTCGGACTGCATGTAAAAAGTAAATGTGAAAACAAGTTTCAACATGACTTATTTACTTGTTCGGTTTAGTCTGTTCAACATGTATGCTGCAGATACCTTTTTTGCAAAATTTATTATTTTTTTTGTATTTACATAGGGATAAGATCTTGAAATTTGAATTCAAGGTAGATTTTGTTTAATTTTCTATTAAGTGAAAATAAACTGTCCTAACTTCATTGTTTGAGTTAATGATTATTAAAGTCAGTATTATTCAATGTGTAACAATATGAAAAAATAAAACAAATATTTTTCACGAAACAAATAGCGTTATATTTATTAAAAACACATTGGGGTTTGGGAATCCCCAGGTCATAATTTACGATAGAAAAAATACACCTCACAACTTACGGGTTAATTAGAACACCGTTATGAGAAATGTATCAGTGTTGATGGAGATTATGTTGAAAAATATAGCAAAAAACAAAATTTAAAAACATCGTTTTTCTTGGTCAGGTCGGAAACTTTTCCCGCCCCCTGTACCCCCAAGTGGTGCATAGTATTTGGTTAAGAGTAGTAAAAGGTTTTCATCAATTTTGTTTCAATCAGTATACTTAAAAAAAATGTGCCTTTGCGAGTTTCGAACTGAGAGTGCAAAGTCATAAGATAACGCCTTACACCGTTCACCCACGAACCACTTTTGTTTGCAAGTCTCCTATTACGATATATATAGATGTCAAATTATCGCCACCAGCGCCTCTATGAGCTAGTATGGTAACTAAACTATTTTTAATTAATTAGCATTTCCTGGACACACCTTACCAATTAGCGGTTTTCTAAAGGAAGTCTGACATGCCCTGAGACCTACTGAATATACATAAAAAATTTCATAAGAATCGGTCAAGCCGTTTCGGAGGAGTATGATTTCAAAGTTTTGTGACACGAGAATTTTATATATAAGATATACTAGGTTGTTCAATAAGTTCGCGCAACGGAAATGAAGAAAACAATTTTTATTTATAAAAATTGTAAAATTGATTTAAAAGGTTATAATAATGATCCGAATTGATTGTTTAGCTAGTTTAGAGGTAATCTATAAACAAAATTCCTTTTGCATCCCAAAAATCTGATGCTAACACCTTCTTGGCTGATTTGACACAAACTCGCTTTGGCGACGAAGAAGGGTTCATACCACTCCCTTAGCCTAGTGGAGATAGTAAAAACATTCACCCAAATAAATCATATGTTAACAGTAAATTCAGATTTAAATACCTTTTCAAAATTTATTTTTCTTAAAATTACATCTATATATATAAAAAAAGGTTTTTGTCTGCACATTGCTCAGAATTTAAAAATTTTTGCATATCTTCGCGTTTCATGACCTCTAGAATCCAAAAGTGACTTTAGAATTTTTCATGTCTGTCTGTCTGTCTGTCTGTCCGGAAAATTACTATTTTATAGACTCAGAATTGGCTGAACCGATTTCTATGAAATTACATCACAATATTCTTATATACCCCTAGAGTAACATAGGCTATAAATTTTATTAATATTTAATCAATAACCGCAGAAATTAATTTTTTAAAGTTTATATAATTCTCCGTGTTGTTCATTCAAAAGCCTGGCGTGGCCCACTGGCTCTAGCGGAATCATTTTAAACAATGAATTATCATAGCGATTCCCAATTAAAGAATTATTATAATATTTCACTTTTTATTTTAAAAATTCTAATATTTAAATATCAATTCAATTAAATCATTTATTCTAAAAGTTCCCATTTTAATTAATTTAATAAAATATTTAGATCATATTTATATTAACTTAATTTTTATTTATTCTTTCTATATATTTGAATATATCTTCTTTTCTATTTGAAAGAGTGAAAGGTTAAAAAATCTCGCTAAGAACATTCAATATTTATATACAAAAATTATTCAGTCTTGGCAAAGCGTATCACTCACAATCAGTGTAAATTGAAATTTATATAAATTAACAAAGTGAAAATTTTTATTTGTTTAAATTTTATTACAATGAATCAAAAAAATTAAATATATAGATCACATGATTAATAAAAGCAAGAAACTTGAGGGAATAACTGTTGGACGGAGGTCGGACATGACAGAAACTGTAAGCGAAATCTTCATGTTGCGACTAATAATTTTCAAATCTCCTAGCCCCACAGAATTAGATAAGTTTCTTTTAAGGGAGGAAATTAACTATGATCTAGAAAAATTAATAAATGAACTTAATAATAAAAAATCAATTAATTTAAATTAATACTATTAATGAATGTATATATTGTTAATTTATCTATAGTTTTATACCGTTAATTTTTATAAATTGTCTCAAGTCTCTATTTTTGCATTTTCTCAAGTTTCATTATAATTAAAAATATTCAATAATAATCTAACAATGAAAATAAAATATCAAAATGTAATGATCAAGAAATATTATACTATTATAACAGAGAAAATACTTAAGAACCATAGGCGGAGGAAATATTAGGAGATATCATTGCGGGTTCAGGCCAAATCGATCAACATTAATTAAGATATCTTCATTATGACAGATATTAGGAAAAAAACCGCGAATTCAATATTTCTGTTCACTAATTATTTGTAGACTTTAGTAAAACATACACATGACTCAATATAGACCAGCATAAACTTTTTCATATTTTGATCTTCAAATTTGACTTGAAGGTACTAAAGAAAGAATAAGATGCGGAAATCAATTGTAAAATATTAGGTTACCCAGACGACTTAAATATAATAGGAGATTAGGAAATTGCAATTACAGATAGCGAGGAAAAATTAATGGAGGTTTGAAATTAATAGTGATAAGAAAAAATATTTAGTAATTAAGAGGAAGAGTATTAACATACAAAATCTTAAGATACAAAATGTAGAATTTGAATATGTAGAAAAATTGAATGTAATCACGAAGGATAATAATATTTGAGAAGAATTTAAATCGGGGTTGCAATCGGGAAACGCCTGTTATCTTGCAATAAAAAGGCTTATCTCATCAAAATTATTATCAAAGGGAATATATAAAAAAATTATTTTGCCTGTTGCATTATTTGGGTAGGATGCATGGTCAATGACCCTGGGAGATGAGAGTAGATTCAGAGTATATGAGAATGGGATTCTTCCCTGCATTTATTGGTCAAAGAAAGATGAGGTCACCGGGGAATGGGGGAGACTGCATAACAAGAAATTGCATGGCCTCTGCATCTTCAGAAATAGTTAGGGTTATGAAAGGGAAAAAGCTGCGATAGGCAGGGCACGTGGCTTGAAAGGGAGAGGAAAAAGATATTGGTGGGGAGACCGACTGGAAAACGTCCGCTTGGAAAACCAAGGACGCGTAGGAAGGGACGTAAGAGAGATGGGACAAGGGCTCAGGATAGGGACACTTGAAGAAATGTGGTTGTTGCGGCCAAGAGTATCGAGTATCTTTGACCCACATAGATAGATAGATATAACATATACAATAATAATATATATAATTAATTTACTGATTAAATTAAAATATATTTTAAATAAGAACACAAAAAGAAATGAATGTTTTATGTAATATACTGATTGAAACAAAATGGATGAAAACCTTTTACTACTTTCAACCAAATACGATGTACCAATCGAATTGAATATTTTAAATTTATTAAAAAATCAGAATAAATTCATAAAACACACAGTAGGATGAAATAATAAATATATTTTCAACAAAATATATTCAAAGCAATAAAATCATGAAAGGCACAAATTAAAATTATAATGTCAATTAGATCCAAAATAATTTTTAAAAGAATGTTATATTAATTTAAAATTAAAAATTATTTTATAACATTGATAAATAAAGAGTAAAGAGATAAGATAAAATTATAAAATACTCACATTATCATTATTAAAATATAATATTCTTCAAGTAAATAAAAACTATTTATAATTTGATAAATGTTAAATTTAAAACATGAAATGTTGAATTTTTACCGATCGGTAATAGGAAGAGAAGATATTGTTTTCACACCAAATTTCACATGTGGAGATTTTTATATCTAACAGAAAAAAAAGTATTTTTAGCATGATGTCTGTCCGTCCGTCCGATGTGTGTCTGTATAAACGTGTATAGCTCAACGGATTTTGATAAAATTTGGTATATTTACTTAAAGCATCAGTAGCATAAATTTTTCAACTTTTGGTGTATATCCGAAAAACGGAAGTGGTAGTTTACAAAGTAATAATTTTATATTCATTATCACAAAATATTTCACTTAAAATATAGTAGAAATTAATTATTGAGTAATTAAACTAAAAATAAAAACCAAGATAATATAATTTAGTCATTTTAATTCAAATTTTATAAATATTTTTTTTATTATACTTTATATATGGTATTTATATATAATGTTGTTTGGAAATTTATTTATTTCAAATCGTCGGTTGGTTCTGTGCCTGGCCACAGCTCATATTTTTACCGACCGACGATAGTAAGGGAGGTATTGTTTTCACACCAAATTTCACATGTGGAGATTTTTACATATCTCCACGAATCATGCATTTTCTAAACAGAAAAAAGTATTTTTAGCATGATGTCTGTCCGTCCGTCTGTCCGTCTGTCCGTCCGTATAGATATGTACAGCCTGAACGGCTCAACCGATTTTGATGAAATTTGGTATATTTACTTAATGCATCAGTGGGAAGAATTGATCAACTTTTGGTGCAATTCCGGAAACCGGAAGTGGTAGTATTAGCGATCGACGATAGGAAGGAAAGGGTTATTTTCACACCAAAGGAGATTTTTTTATATATCACTACGAATCATGCACTTTCTATTGGTTTTATCGTCGAGAAAAATCATATTTATTAGTTTTTTCTTGATTTAAAATTATATGACGTCATCCAGCCATTCATGACGTCACAGCCTGGTCTTGAATATATATTATAAATAAAATAAAATTAAAAATGTTTATATTTATTATTTATGTATCCATATCTGTTTTTTATTACATTAATAGATATATGAAAATTATTTGAAATTGTTTCTGTAGCTGGAAATTAATTTATTTCAAACCGTCGGTCGGTTCGGACCTGGCCGCAGGTCAACTTATTTTATATTTTATATTTATTTATTTATTGTTCTTTTATTAATTAATTTTTAGATAGTTTTATAATTTTTAATATTTTTTCACTAAAATATTATTTATTATTTATTATTATTGAGGACCCCAAGTTCCATTTAATTTAATCAGATTGAAGCAATGATGTAACATTTAATAATTGTAATTAATTAAGTATTTCAATATTTTTTAAAGGGTCGAGTGAAAGCTCGGTGTTCCAGGTACTTGTATATTTTTTTAGGTTGAATAGGTTCCAACAGAGCGATAAAGAATCACCTCGGGTCACCCATTTTTTTAGGTTCAGAGACTGGAAACTTAGATTTGAAACAACATTCAAAGTTTTCACTGGGTAAAAATTTTTATTATTTTTATAATTATTTCAGAAAGGAATTTAATTCTATTAATTACTTATTATCTATTCTTAAAGAACATAAAGTATAAATATATATATTTATTATCGATTACATAATACATATATTTAAATATACTATATAGCATATATCGTTTAAATAAAATTGAATTGAGTTGAATCGTTTAATACTCATCTATTGATTGCTTTATGAATAGTTTTCATACTTTAATATATCTTTCGTCAATAGGAGGGAAAAAAATTTAATCAAATGTCTACATTCAAATAAATAAACAAGTTTAGAAAAATTGATTGAGTGATGGATTGATTGAATTCTCCTCCCTATATTTACGATATTTTTTCCGCGGTGATGGCTGTTTTTTTATCTTCTTTCTTATTATGATGATTATTATTATTATTATTATGGTTGAAATTCCTTAAATATCAGAGGTGGAGATATTTTATATTGAAATATTGAGAGAATTTCTGATTCATCATATTTATAAGCGGAAAATTTAACCCGAACCAATCATTTAAATAGGATTTAAAATTAAGTTTACTTCCTTTCATATGAAACCTACTAAATTAATCTTTAAAAAAAATAATTTGAAATAATAAAATTTAATTAAATACATATAAGATATACAAATAATAATTATTCTTAACTTTATAACAAGTCATTAATGAAAACCATATAAAGTTTTTGAAAATAATACCAAAAACAATTAAATATATTACTATTATAATATATATCTATATAATATAATTAAATTTCAATAATTAGTTAATGTTAAAATATATTAAATAAAGATCTATATTTATTAAAAATATAGATTTTATTGTTTTTATTTTAATTTAAAACATATAAAGTAAAATAGAAAATTATATTAATTAAATGAAAAAGGTGTATAAAAAAAATGAAATAACTATAAATGAATAACAATAAAATTATTATATAATAATAATATTTAATATTTAATTTAGGAAGAGCATAGTGTAGTAGTAAAAAAGATAAATACTAATTTCTAGGATGAAATTTTAAAATCCAAACAAGTTCAAAAAAATTCAAAATATAATATCTTCTATATTCTCGTGTCACAAAATTTTAAAATCATACTCCTCCGAAACTGCTGGACCGATTCTTATGAAATTATTTATGCGTATTCAGTTGGTCAATTTTATTTTATTAAATTAATAATTATGTCAATTAATTTTTTGTGCATAAATAAACATATATAAAAAACTATATATAATATTTGAATTTTCATTCATTATTTTCATTTAAAATGAATATTAAAATATTCATTTAAAATGATAATTTAAGAATATCTTATTTAAAATAAATTGTTGAATAAATCTGATCTAAATATTTTTTTGATTTGTTGAATGTAATCACGAAGGATAATAATATTTGAGAAGAATTTAAATCAAGGTTTCAATCGGGAAATGCCTGTTATCAGTCTCTAACTTTAAATTTTTCTAAAATTTCATTATAATTAAAAATATTCTTTAAAAATCAAGCAATGGAAATAAAATATCAAAATGAAATGATCAAGAAATATTATACTATATTTCTCTATTATAACATATGCAATACTTACAAAACATAGGCGGAGGAAATATTAGGAGATATCATTGCGGGTTCAGGCCAAATCGATCAACATTAATTAAGATATTTTCATTATGACAGATATTAGAAAAAAACCGCGAATTCAATATTTCTGTTCACTAATTATTTGTAGACTTTAGTAAAACACGATGACTCAATAGATCCGGATAAACTTTTTCAAATTTTGATCTTCAAATTTGACTTGAAGGTAGTAAAAAAGAGTAAGATACGGAAATCAATTGTAAAATATTAGGTGACCCAGACGACTTAAATATAATAGGAGATTCGGCAATTGCAATTACAGATAGCGAGGAAAAATTAATCGAGGTAGGAAAAGAAATGGGGTTTGAAATAAATAGTGATAAGAAAAAATATTTAGTAACAAAGAGGAACAGCATTAACATACAAAATCTTAATATACAAAATGTAGAATTTGAATATGTAGAAAAATTGAATGTAATCACGAAGGATAATAATATTTGAGAAGAATTTAAATCGAGGTTGCAATCGGGAAACGCCTGTTATCATGCAAAATTATTATCAAAAGGAATCAAAATTAAAATATATAAACCAATTATTTTGCCGGATGTATTATATAGAAGTGAGGCATGGTCTATGACCCTGGGAGATGAGAGTAGATTCAGAGTATTTGAGAATAGGATCCTTTCCAACATTTATGGGCCAAAGAAAGATGAGGTCACTGGGGAATGGCGGAGACTGCATAACGAGGAATTTCATGACCTCAATGCATCTCCAGTAATAGTTAAGGTTATTAAAGCGAGAAGGCTGTGATAGGAGGGGTACGTGGCTAGAATGGGAGAGAAAAAAGATTTTGGTGCGGAGACCGATTGGAAAACGTTCGCTTGGAAGACCAAGGACGCGTAGGAAGGGACGTAAGAGAGATGGAACAAGGGCTCAGGATAGGGACACTTGGAGAAATGTGGTTGTTGCGGCCAAGAGTATCGAGTATCTTTGACCCACATAGATAGATAGATATAACATATACAATAATAATATATATAATTAATTTACTGATTAAATTAAAATATATTTTAAATAAGAACTCAAATAGAAATGAATGTTTTATGTTATATACTGATTGAAAGAAAATGGATGAAAACCTTTTACCACTTACAACCCCGAAGGCGCTCTGAGCAGCTAGTACTTATATAATAATATATATATTTTTGTTTTTTGATGCAAATAAATAAATAATATTAATTAGCTAATATGAATTCAGAATCAGAACCAAAAAACTTTTATTTAACACTATGCGGTCCGCATATATAGAGTGATAATTTTACCATGTAGCTGGTGTTTTTGTTAAAACTTCCTCAGGAACCGGCAAAAACGTCAAGTTAAAATTTCCAAAATATAGCTTTGAAATAGCTCCTGGGTACAAAAGATTTCAAAATGAATAAATAAATAAAAGACGATAATGACATTTTGACTAAAAATTTTTATTTTTCAAATATTCTACATTCTCAAAGTTTCGTAATAAAAATAATTTTTTATTCAAGACTGGTGTAAATCTGCAGAAGGTAGTGGACTTTGAGTGTAATCGGCAAATAAAAAAGCTTACACTACATTTTATTTAAAATATATGAATTTACCAATCAAAAATCTACAAAAATTCTCTAATTTAAATAACCTCATAAAGATACTAAAGATTCTAAACTATAGATTCTAAATAGAAGTTTACATTGAGCTTACATTACATTTTATTTAAGATACAAGGTTTTTACAAGTGAAGTTACAGTGTTATGTGTATACAATATTCATTCTATAATTCTACTTGAAATGATATGAAGTAAAATAATCTTTTAAATTTAAGAGAACTTTACAAATTTACACATAAGATTGGTGATTTATCGTATTTTATTTGCATAGCATACACAACACCTTCTTCTTATACGTTTATTGGTTTCAGAAATTGGTGCTGTTTTAATTGTCCTGAAAGCCTCTGAGTTGAATCATGAGGTGGACCACGTGATGTAGTTGGGATTTCCAATTTTTCTTCAGTGTCTGGTAAATTACCCTGAATCCAAGCTTCAGATAAATGTAGTAGATAATCATGATATTTCAATGTTTTAGTAGAATTCATATTTAAATTAAACTCTCAATGCATTAAATAAAACACAATTGAAAAGTTATAATACTACTTTTTTTGACCATTTTATAGTTTTTCTAAATATAGGATAATAACTTTAATAATAATTGGTTTCTGTATTAAGCGAATGTTGTTTTTAAAAATTTTTCCGGTATCAACTATTTCGGCATTATAAATAGTAGAAATCATTCTTATATCTTTACTTTTCGAAGTTTTCCATAATTGTAAGAATATTTCTTCTTTTTAATTGAATGCAGTTTCAAAAACTTTCAGCTTTGTCTTTTTATAAGTGTCCGGCAATCCTCGGTTGCGTCGAATTGTTCCACAAACTCTGATTTTATTTAAAAATAAAATCTTTGAGAGTTCTACACTCTCATATATAAATGATGGCACTTTCCCAATGAATGCGTCAATAATTCTAAGATTGAAGTATTTAAACTTTGCCATGCACCAGAATATAATTTAACCACTCAAGCCGGTAACCCGCGTCCGTACTCGCGAGACAAAATCTGTCTTAACGGCGGGACCCCAAGTCCGTACTGGCCAACTTCTAGCGTTTATATGAATTTCCATTTCTCTGCCATTTCTTGATCCATTTTGAAAATTTCTGTTCTTACTAAAACTACAATATTTATACTTTCTCTTTTTTACACTCACTTATTGTTTTTTTTTTTGTTCGAACACATTTTCTTTAAAAGAAGAAAAACTCTGTTTTTCGAGAGTTTAATTAATTTCCGCCAGAGCGCTGACATAGAAAAATTTAATTACCGGCTTGAGGGGTTAAAACTAGAAATATAACCGCATAGCATCCGGATAAGAATACCTTAATTTGTGATTTTGGAAATATAAACTCTGAAATTCAGTCCAAAAAAAAACAACAGCAATGGCTACACGACGCCAAACAAACACCCGGTTGGAGATGGGGTTTCCAAAAAATTAGGTTTTTCCAACATTGTCAACTTATAAAATTTAAAAAATTCCTTAAATGGGAGATCGACACTACGAACATACTCCATCAGTAGCGCAATTATTGGAAAATATTTATTTATTTATTTATTCAATTTTTAAATTCACGACCGCGTGAACAACCAGTTTATTAGTCGAATAGATTAAATAGATTAAATATTATTTCTATCTCCACTATCTCTCTATATATACTCTATTGTCCGTTAACAAAATGTCACATGAATATTAGGTTGCAAAACGTGATAATTATGCGTTGTTCCCAGTCTCTAAAGTGATGCCACCAGACTTCAAAGTGTTAAAATCTTTATTATTAGAAATATTAATTTAGTTTTTAATTCTTTTTGTTACTATCTCGCCAGAGAAAGTATTGCGATCAGGAAAATTTCGATGTTGAGATTTTGGTGTTTTTATACGTTTTGAAGGTTCCTTGAGAAAAATGTGTGTATGTATGTAACCAAGATTACGCAAAAACGGTTTGAGCTACAATAATGAAATTTGGTACATGGGCATTATTCAAAATTCATAGTTTTCTATCAACTTTTGAGAAATGAAGCTCAACCGGAAGAGGGTCATTACCTACAACGTTTTGATTTTTTTTCTTCTAAAGTGACCGTAAAAATAAAGATATGTTTGATAATTTTTCACATGATTAATAATTGTATAAAACTGCTATATCTAGAATTTCAGCTTGATTGAATCGCTGAAAGTACCAGAATTAATTTTTTAACACTGCAAATCTCACGCGCCAACACGTGACGTGGTGCCATCAACAAAGAGCCAAACATACACTGGTTTAATAAATAATATTTATTAATTTTAATTTATAATTTAATTAATTTAATTTAATTTAAATTAATATATGTTATTTAATTCAAATTTGCGAGATAGTCTAGTGGAGACACTCCAGATTTTTTATAATTACATTTATATTTTTCAAATATATAAAAATTCATTTTTTTTCCAGTGAGATTAATAATTTAGCTTGAATCATTGAAATTTTTTGATTTAAAATCTTTCGATATTTACTTATTTAATTACTTTATTTAAGAAAAAAACAATTAAAATAACTATTCTCAAAAGAAATATACAAATTTCTTCTTCTCTTTACAAATCCCTCTTTAATACATATTAATTTCATAAAATACTGTGCTCTGATTTCAAAATAAGAAGAACCTCGAATTTTATTAAAATTTCATCAAATACAATTTATTGTACAAGTCCATAAAATCCGTTCTACCCCGACCAAATGCACCAAATATACATGATATATGCAAATGTTTAATGAATTTAAAATATTATGTATATTATCAATTGATGTATATCATTTTGAAATAAGGTGTTAATTAATTAACTTTGAAATTGGTTGGCCCTATTAATACAACGTGTCTTTTTTATCTATATATCATCCATTGTATAATATATTCTATATTAATACATTTAATAAAATAAATTAATTAATAATAAACAGAAAACTCATAGACAATTACGATAAACAAATTTTATGTGATTACTATTTAAGATTATTTTTAAAACGATTATTTTAACAAATGTTTAACTCTAATAAAATACTAAATTTGAGGACAAGGATTTTAACTATCTCCTATCACAAAATCTATAATTTCTTATTTAATTATGATAAATTCTCAAATGAATGTGTAAATTGGCTAAAGAGGGCTTGAATCCACAGAGCTAATAAATTTTTTTTTCTTATAATATTTTATAAATAATTCAATCAAAAATACAATAAAAGCTATACATTCACCTAAAATTAATAGAGTAAATGCAATTTGCAAATCATATAAATTCAATACGTGTGCATAATTATTAAATAAATATGATATGGAATTTAAATATTTTATTGACTTTTTATATTGATCATGTTTTTCATGCCAACACGCTATACCATTCTCATAAAATAATCTTAAATAATAAAATACCTCTTTTTCATGTGATAAAATCCATTTAAAATCTAAATAATAATTTATTAAATTTTGTTTCATAATATATAAAGATGTTTGATATTTCTGAATTAGGGTCATCGAATTTCTTGCTACGTCACATGGCATAACTAATGCCATATTTGGATTTTTTAAAACATATTCAAAGGAATTTAAATTTTTGAATAAATTCGGAAAATATTTCAAATTATTTATATCAAAATCTGGCAAAATATTAAGAAATTGAAAACAAATAGATATGTCGTTGCAATTGATCGTGTAATTTTGAGGAGCCAAATCCTCAAGTGAATTGATCGGTGGATAACTTCTAGGTGATTCAAGATTGGTGAAAAGTTTCGATTGGAATGCAGACACGATTATAATTGAGATTAGCATTATGCCAATAACAAAGAAACGAAGATATAATTGACGAACAAGCCTAATTGATGTAGAGGGATATGTAGAAAAAAGGGTTACCATAAATTGAAAAGATGAGAAAAGAGAGACAACTTTTCGATTGATAAACCACCAAATAACAGATGAAATGAACCAACTACAAATGATAAGTATCCAAAGGGAATAAGGAAAACATCGTGTTATCGCTTGCCACGATGGAACTTCTTTCTCTTTCTTTATTACAACACAAAAGGAGACAATTTCATAATATTGGTCTTGATTACTAAATAATCCTGGTTCATTATCGATTGTTATGATAGATGATTCATCTAGAGTTTTATTTGAAACTAAACTAAAATTCCATTTATCGATAATATAATCACGAAATGCTGATAGTTTTCCATCAGTAATCTCATCTCCATAAGCATAAACAAATGAGATAGGTTGTTGATGAAAGTTAGGTTTTTTATTAATATATTTCTGGATATGATCAATTTTTATAAATTTCATTTTTATTTGTGATTCTTGAATCCAAAGACTATATCCATTTGATTTACAATTAATAGGATATTCAAATAATATCAATATATTATTTCTAATAAATTCCGATGTTATAAAATCATTTAATATTCTATTCTCTAATTGTTTACCCATCATACATGTTTTTTCACTAAAATCGTAATAAAATAATATTATAAGAAACTTATCATAATATTCCCATGCATAAAGGTCCTTATTCAAACCAATAATAAGATGATTATAATATTTATTTTGGTCATAAACATTTCGAAAATTAATTCCATTATCATATTCAATTTGTAATTTTTTTATTAATTCATTCATATATTTATATGGTGTATATTGTTTTAAAAGAATTCCTTGATTTGTGTTAAAAAATTTATTCATGATTTTAAAAAGAATTGTAAAATTCTCATTTCGATTCAAATTTATTAAATTTTGCAAACTTTGATTGAAAAATATTAATAATATGATAAAACCAAATAATATTTTCATATTTATTATTATTACTGTTATTATCCAAACTCTGAATTGATTTGCTTTATACGATGAGAAAATAATTCTAAAACAAAGAAATTTATGTAAATATAACAATATACTTTTTTATGATATTTTTATCTTATATTATATCAAAATTTAATTTGATTAGTATTATTCATGCAAATGTTTAGTGATAATTTTCTAAATATATCTTGATTTAATTTAAAAATATTTTTTATTTCACAAATCTAATTTAATTTTGATTTTCTAAGTGGAATTAGAAAATTTCTTACCTTTAATATAGATATAATTATATATATTTATAGAATTTACTTTTTACAAGTATTTTATTAAAGATTTATTGATTTATATTTACTATTATAAATCTTCTTTATTCTATCATTTGAATGATATATAAACACTAAATTTTATTTCATTTAATCTCCTTCAATAAATTTAATATCTATTATGAATTTAATTTAATTTTTTAATTTTAGAAAGATAATAAATATTACATTATTATTATTAATAATGTTATTATTATTATATACCAACGTTAGTATATTATTATCTAATTTACTAAACATTAAATCAATTGTACAAATATGATTAAATTTATTTTATTAAATTGTTTATTAATGGTCAATCAATTATATCTTATCTTATCTTATTATGCTAGCTAAAATTGTTTGTTTGTATGTTTGTATGGCCATGGGTTCTCAAAAACCGCTCTACCGATTTTTTTGAAATTCACACTAGATATAGTATTTATAAAGAAAAATTAAGTTTTATTGATCACATCTCTGGAAAAATACATCTTCATTAGTTTTTTTCTTAATTTAAATTTATATATGGATGACGTCACAAATGACATCCATTTTTATTTTTTAACTGAAATTGTATTAATATTTTTTTTTATTTAAAATATTTTAAAATTTATTATTTAATTTCGAAATAAAATTAAAAATATTTATTTTTAATAAAATATATATATTTATTAATCTCTCTCTCAAAACAACAACAAAACAAATACGGCTTGGTAATTGGCTTGGAAAGACAGTAAAAAATTTTATTTTTATTATTTAAATATATTAATCCCCCGGTTAGAATGACTCTTTTGACGAGTGGAGTTCGAAGGATCGAAGCTCGTCGAGTGCATCGATATTTAAAAATAGAAATAATAAATTTGTTATTTTTTTATCTATTTTCTTGTTTATTTTTTAATAAATTACTATTTTATATTTATTTATTCATTGTTCTTTTATTAAGTTTTAAATAGTTTTATAATTTTTAATATTTTTTCACTAAAATATTATTTAATATTTATTAATATTATTTATTATTATTGAGTACCCCAAGTTCCATTCATTTTAATCAGATTGATACAATGATGCAACATTTAACAATTGAAGACCTTAGAGCGAAACAGTGGTAAGCCACAAAATCAAAAAGTTGAGATATTGCAGTTTAAAGTTTAAAGAAAAGATATAAAACATTGGGTTTACTGCATATATTTCAAATTTACTCAATATGTAATATCAGTAAAGGGAAAAAGTCAGCAACTATTATTTCTTTAAATAAAACATTTTTTCTACAAAAATTAGAATTTATTTTGAAAAAAATGTGGCTTACCATGATTTTGCTAAAACTAAACTAAACGGATGATAAAAATAACTAAGATAATATAATACATCTATAACACATCTAAAATTTCAACATCTTTATCTACTATATTTTTTTTCACAAAAAAAAAATAGAATTTACATAAAATGTAGCTTCACGTGTTTTTGCTTTATCAAAATTAAAACAAAATAAAGAAAAGAATGCAATACTTATTAATCATCTAAAATTTCAACCTCATCATCTACATCATCAACAGTTACATTTAATTGAGTGTAAAATGATTGATAGGCTGGAGGTATATAAGGCAATAATGTTTGTACATTTTTAATTTTCTTTTCTGCTATTTTTAATGGCTCGTTGTATTTAAGTTTAATATCTGACAAGGTTATCATTACAGGTCTACCTTGTTTTAAGACATTAATTTTCCTGTATTCTCCATTAACTGTGTTTTTAACAAAAAATGATCCAATATTCTCTGATTTAAAGCAAAAGCTATACGTTCCTGAAAATTCCAAGTTTGTCTTATCAGAAAAGCGTGCTTTTTTGTTTATATTCGCCAACAGAGGCTCATAAGAATAAGTCTTTTTGACTCATTTTTGTTACTATAAATGGGTTTTTTCGGTTTGATTTTTGAATGACATCTAGCCAACCTTCTGGTGAATATATTTGCTCGTTGTTGGGCAATAACATCTTAAGCCACATGGCATACAATACTTTTGCATAAATTATTTACAAAATATTTTTACATAAAAACGTGGTAAGCCAAAAAAATAAAAAACTATAACCTATCTCAGAAGAATCTGTCGACATATTATCGTTATTTGGTACAAAGTCTTTGTCGACACAACTGTCATCACTCTCCTCAAAAAACTCAGGACTAG
The DNA here is from genome assembly GCA_963082975.1 of Labia minor. Taxonomy (NCBI): domain Eukaryota; kingdom Metazoa; phylum Arthropoda; class Insecta; order Dermaptera; family Spongiphoridae; genus Labia; species Labia minor. The sequence continues at coordinate 78,960,681 of OY720344.1, forward strand.
AACGGTTATTTTCACGAATAATTGCTCTTGAACGAAGACAAACCAGAAGTCGACGCCATATTGATGTGGCTTACCATGCTCTTCACGTAAGAAAATGAAGTAATTTTGCCAACACCAACAACATGATTTAGCGATAGCAGCGCTATTTATTACGAAACAGTCAAAATAACTTTTTTAGTGGTTTAATATTGTTCCCGCCATATGATAAATGCAATAAAACAATTTTCGGCAAAAGTGTGGCTTACCACTGTTTCGCTCTAAGGTCTTCAATTGTAATAAATTTCTATCTTGAAAATTGTTATATATTATTTAGGATATTTTAAAAATAATTTCTTTCTTTAATGATAATTAAAGAATATCTTATTCAAAATAAATTATTGAATAAATATGACCTAATATTATTAAATAGAAATATTTTTCTATTTCTAAGTCAGATATATTTCCAAATATTAAATAATTTTTTAATTCCGAAAAGCTGCAAAGCACGTTTTTTGTCTTTGCAAATACTCTTTTCGTGGCACAAAACTCGACATCTTTAAGCACTCAGAACAAAATGTGGTTGACACTGTGGCAAACAGAAACACACTGGAGTTCAAGAATACGAACAGTATTTCCTGGAAATGCGTTCGTTTCAGAAATATCATTCACTTATATTACTGGAAACGCCTTCTGTAAGAAAACAGCGAGAACTTATTCAAGCACCTTATAATATTTTTACTTAAATTAATCAAAAATTTCTAAGTTCTTTTTATGTTATCAAAATTTATTATTTTTCTATCAGTGTTTCTATTGTATAATTGATAACCATTTTTTAAACTGAACTGAAACAGGTAATAATTATAAATACCAATTTAAGTATGTTATATGATTAAACGGATAAAACAATTTAAAATTTTACAGATTATATCCATTTAAATTATTCTAATTAAATATTTATTTCTTAAAATTAAGCTTTAGTTTTTTTTTATAAATTATGTTTAATAAAATTATAAATTTACATGACCATTAAACAAAATTACAGCCATGAAATCAGGAAAATTACCAAGGGCATGTCACGTGGCTTAAATGAGTGAAGAAAAACTAGTGAGAAGTTATTAGGTAATTGATATGTTATTGAGTCAAAAGATGTTAGGGGTTGCCATATAAAAGTCGATGAGAGGGAATTAGAATTGGATGGAAGTATCTCAAGATAGCGACAGTTAAAGGAATGTATCTGTTGAGTTTTTGTATTTATTAAAGCTTTTGTGGTTATTTTGATAATTATTAAGAGAATTTTTATTAAAAGACCACATTATTTGTATAAAATTATTTATTAAATTAAAATAATTGTACAACGTTTCAACTGCTTATTCTGCAGTCGTTTTCAAGTAACCGTACGGACTGAATCGCTTGAATCGGAGCAAGCGTACGGTTACTTGAAAACGACTGCAGAAATTTTAATTTAATAAATAATTTTATACAAATAATGTTGAGTTTTTGTCGGTTGTTTGTTAGCAGTGTCCAAAAATTTGGAGGAGACAAGTTAAAATTTGAAACTAATAATATATCTCATATTTGATACTTAAAAAAGTATAAAATTAAATATTTATATTTTATTGTTTATATAATTTTTATTAATATAAATTATTAAACTAAAAATTGACCTTTATTTTTTAACTATAAGCTAAAAAGGAGATTCCTAAAGCTCTTTATTATCAGTTTTTTAAATTAGATTACCTTAACTGAAATAAGATTCCACCATTAATTTAATTTAAAATTATAAAAAAAACACCCCACAATTCAATTTATTTAAAATTGAAAATAATTAATTTATTGTCTTAATGAATCATTCATATTTAATTAAATTTAAAAATCTTTAATTATCTTCTAACTTAATTGCTTCCCGCAAGATTTTTTTAAATATAAAAAAATCAATTACCTCCTTAAAAGTTCCAATGGCTATTAGTATTAGTAGACCAACCCTTTAATTCAAACCTCAACTCAATTATTTTTCATCATTTAAAAGCATCTAATCGGATTGAAATAATTTTCTTTATTTTACAATTAGTAAGAAATTCTTTATAGGATTAATTAAGATATTCTGATTTTTTTTTATAATTATATTGTATATATATACATATTTATATATTATATTTATTTTTGCAAAAGAAATTTCAAACTTCAAAAATTTAAAAAAAAATAATAAAATTAATAAATAAATATTATTGTACAAGTACAGGGTTATTCAAAAAAAGAAAGAGCAGATTGCAAACATGTCCAAAATACAAAAGCTGGAAACATGATACTAACGTTAATGGATATAGAAAAGTTTACAATTTATTATTAGTACGGGTAAAACTTCCAATCATAACCGCATTTGCGCTGTTTTTTGTTGCCGTCAATTTAATAAACAACCACCGCGTCATAAGCAAATTTGAATGGCATCGAAAATTCGTAGATGATGGTTGCAATTTCAAAGGGAATAGCTAATCGAACGAGAATGTCGAGAGTATTCGTACACTTTACGGAAAGAGCCCAAAGAAATTCAAATTGCGAGAAAACAAAGAACTTAAAATTCCTCAATCTACGGTATGGCGAGTTCTAATACATCGTCTGCACAAGCCATACAAACTGCAGTTATTGCAAGCATTGCAACCTGACGACCACAACAAAAGATACGTATTAGCATGAAAGAAGACACTTTTCCAGAACGATTATTTTTTCCGATGAATCCACTTTTCATCTCTCTGCTAAAGTTAATCGCCATTTCCTATAACGCTTTACGCTTTCGAAGCATGGACCATGAAAAAAAGCAACACAAATAAAATTGACGCATTTGAGATGTAATGCTAGAGAAAGATACTGATAGTTCTGGAAGGCTCTTCTAACATATTTATCTATCCTTGAGAAGTTCATTTGGATCGGCCTCTCGTGAAATGACCTTAGATAGGATGGTGAAGAATTTCGAACATCTAATTCTGAGGATAGAGTTGAGGGCATGAGAGGAGAGGTAGATCCCCAGCAAGTCAGTACAACTTGACACCACTCTCCTCAGTGTAGCAACGATGGCCCAAAATAGAAGTAAATGGCGGACCACCTTAAAAAGGACTCATACTCTGAGAAAGTGGAAGTCATGATGAATCATGATTTTTTTGTTGGCAATGGAAGAAGAATTTATCATCTTTAGAGTAAAAAAAATTAATGAAAATAATATATATATATATATATATATATATATAAAGTTTTGGGGGTGATTAGAAGCCTAAAATGGCATTAAATACTTATTCTTATATTTTTACTATCACGAAAATTTTCGATGTCGAGATTTTGATGTTTTTATGCGCTTTAAAGGTCCCTGAGTCATTTTCACTAAGGTTGAGAAAAAATGTCTGTGTGTGTGTGTGTGTGTGTAGACAAGATTACACAAAAATGGTTTGAGCTAGAATAATGAAATTTGTTACACGGGCATTATTCAAAATTCGTAGTTTTCTATCAACTTTCGAGAAATGTAGCTCAACCGGAAGATGGACATTACCTACAACGTTTTGATTTTTTTTCTTCTAAAGTGTCTGTAAAAATAAAGATATAGGTATGTTTGATAGTTTTTCTCATGCTTATAAAAATTGTATAAAACTGATATATATTGAATTTCATCTTGATTGAATCGCTGAAAGTACCGGAATTAATTTTTTAACACGACTGCAAATCACGTGCCAGCACATGACGTGCCATCAACAAAGAGCCAAAAACGCGCTGGTTTAATAAATATTATTTTTTAATTTTAATTTATAATTTAATTAATTAAACTTAATTTAAATATAATATATGTTATTTAATCCAATTCAAAATTGCCAGATAGTCGAGTGGAAACACTCCAGATTTTTTAAATTATGAGATAATATTGATTAAAAAGATAAATATAAATGTTAGCTTTTAAGATATTATAAATTTATCTATGATAATTTTATCTAAGAGTGTGTTTTTGTCTCAAGCATTTATACCGTTTATGCATTTTTAACTAAAACATTTGAAAAAAAAATAATTAGATTTTGTATTTGTAAGATTAATTGCATTTTATTTAAAGCATTTTTCTTTAAAATTAACTCATATATTTTAATAATTTAAGTGGATTAAAAAAGTAATTTTTAGAATAGTTAACCATGGAATTATAAATTAATAAAGTTGTTTTGAATTTTTTTTTTTTTTTTGTTTTAATAAATATACCAATAAGTATATTGAGAAATAATAATTTTAAAAATCTATGATCTATGATCGAATAAATGCTGTACTTGCCAACAAATTTTTTTTTTTTTGTATCACTAATTAAATCAATAACATACATGCATTATAATCACTATAGTATCATTTTAATTTATTTTCTTTTTGATTAAAAAAATTATCTTCATGCTCTCTTGAAGATAATATTAATAAAAAGTTGAAAATGAAAAAAAAAATATTCAATTCTTTTTTTTTTTAATTTTTCTCTCCTCCCTTTAAATGAAGTTTAATTAGTGAATATTAAATTTTATCCCTCTCTGTCTCTCTTTCTCATTCTCTTACTTTATAAAATATTAAAATTTATTTTTAAAATCCTTACCGCCCTTTTAACACTTCTCCACTCACCTTTTCTTTTTTGATTTTTTTTACTCTATCATCCCTTGTCCTTCAGAATAAAACTTTCTCAAGATATGGATGGGGATGGGGATTTTATATTGGGGGTGATTCAGGCGTGTTAAAAAAAATTGTATGACGACCGATTTGCATATGAAAAAAGCAAGCAAAACAACGGATGTCCGTTCCAAGGATTTGCCATTCACCACCAATACACCTTGATACCCTTAAAAAAGTGATAGGGTTTGAAGGGCAAAACTTCTTTAAAAGTTTAAATGTCCACCAAACCTCACACTCTTTTCCGCAATCCTTCCTTCTTAACTTTATCTTCTTCATATCTATAAAACATTAGTTTTCTTTAAGAAAAATTAAAATTTTTGACATTTTTCAATTTTTTTTATGCTTATTGTTGCTTATTTATTTTACTAGTTAATTTACAAAATACAAATGATAGAAAAATAATAATCTTAAGCAAATAATATATTATTTTTTTCTAAATGGATCATATACTTCTATTTTTGTTTAAACATTTTCAACAAATGCAAATAACATAACAAATAACAAATGCAATTTTTTTGATAATTTTCAATTTTTAATCATAAAGTCAACTATCCTTTAACATTAAATTATATTTGTGAAAATTATTATACTTACACAAAGAAATATAAATAATATATTTTTGTTTGGAAAAAACAAAGAGTTTCCACATTTCCACCATTTTCCCTATATATATTTTAAATAGGCATATCTTATCCTATTATACTAGCCAAAATTATATATATATATATATTTATTTTTTTGAAATATTAAACCACTTGAAGGATTTTTTTCAAATTCACACCATAGATAATTTTTATAAAGAAAAATAGATCTGTATCGGTTACAGCCTCGGAAAATTTTTTTTAATAATTTAAAATATTAAATTTAAATGACATCAGCAACTACGTCAGACAGCGATTCCTTAAATACAAAATATTATAAATATAAATCAAATCAAATTATGAAATACACATTATGTTATATCCATAGGCCATATTTTTCTGTATTTCAGTGCATTAATAAATTAAGGGCTGTATATTTTATGACTATTTTTTTTAAATTTATGTTCTTTTAAATTATTTGAACGGCGGCTGAGTGAACCAGGTATTAATATTACCAGCCAAACCCGATAATAAGGAATATTTTTATTTTAATGACCGAGCCGCGGCTCGGTGAACCAGGTACTATTATATTATAATAAGTATAAAAATTAAAATCAATGAATTCAGCATAAAAATTCAAATAGGAGATCTCAATGAAAAACATTTTTAAAATGAATAAGAATAATTTTTAAAATAGTTAAACGCTTGATGAAGTTTCAAATCTATAAATTTATTTGCTTTAATATGCATTTCAGTCGTTATATCATCATTAGAGTTGAAAAGAAGAAAACTTCATAGATTTTTATTGGTATCTGAATCTAAAAAAATTTACTGAAAAAGTGATCAATCAAAAATACCCTTATTATTATTACTAAGAGTAAGTTATTTTTATGAATTAAATTATATTTTTATTATCAAAAAGAATGTAATTTGGTGCACTCAAAACAGTCTATTATTTCAAGATGGAGGTATTAAACTAATTAATTAAAATTGAACAGGAAACAAATTCTTTTGATTATTTTCTAATAAACATTTGTACAATTTTTCTTTTCTATTAAACTTAACTCTAATATTAGCTTGATTGCTCTTCAGTTTTTATTTCTATCCTCTTTTTGAGTTTTCTCTTCAATTTCTTTTCGAATTTGTTAATTTTCAAATCCTTCCTTCTCTTTCTTAAAATTCTTTCCTGCTTGGTAATTTCAAAGGTGAATGGGTTGAAAAGGTGGAAGCGTTAAGAAAGCGAGGATCGTTTGCTATATTTTTTTTTGTCTACCAAAAAGGTACTTTGCAGGTGTTCGTTATGTTTCAATCCTTTGATTTACAATTTCGTTAATTTTCATTAAAGCTGCTGATAGAGTGATAAAATGATGAGAACGGAAAGTGAACTGATGTTTAACAAGATCATTAGAACCTTTTTATCATAGCTAAAATAATGCGGTAATTAATTGAACCCAATACGTGTTCAACGTAGGGGCATTAATAATAATGCATAATATATGAATTTATATTTCCTATAATGTTTAGTACAATCACTTTGACATCTGAAATTAATGAAAGAGTATTTTTTTTTATTAATTTGAATAACATATAATAAGCTGGAGTGTCTCCACTCGACTATCTCGCAAATTTGAATTAGATTAAATAACATATATTAATTTAAATTAAATTAAATTAATTAAATTATAAATTAAAATTAAAAAATAATATTTATTAAACCAGAGCGTGTTTGGCTCTTTGTTGATGGCACCACGTCACGTGCTGACGCGTGATTTGCAGTCGTGTTAAAAAATTAATTCCGGTACTTTCAGTGATACAATCAAGATGAAATTCTATATATATCAGTTTTATACAATTTTTATAATCATGTGAAAAACTATCAAACATATATCTCTATTTTTACGGTCATTTTAGAGGAAAAAAAATTAAAACGTTGTAGGTAATGACCATCTTTCGGTTGAACTACATTTCTCGAAAGTTGATAGAAAACTACGAATTTTGAATAATCCCTGGGTACCAAATTTCATTATTCTAGCTCAAACTGTTTTTGCGTAATAATGTCTACATACACACACACACACATTTTTCTCAACCTTAGTGAAAATGACTCAGGGACCTGCAAAACGTATAAAAACAATAAAATCTTGAGATCGAAAATTTTAGTGAGATAATAACAAAAAGAATTAAAAACTAAATTAATATTTCTAATAATAACACTTTGAAGTCTGGTGGCATCACTTTAGAGACTGGGAACAACGCATAATTATCACGCTTTGCAACCTAATATTCATGTGACATTTTGTTAACGGACAATAGAGTATATATAGAGAGATAGTGGAAATAGAAATAATATTTAATCTATTTAATCTATTCGACTAATAAACTGGTTGTTCACGCGGTCATGAATTTAAAAATTGAATAAATAAATAAATAAATATTTTCCAATAATTGCGCTACTGATGGAGAATGTTCGTAGTAGACATATAATATATTTAAATTATATTTAATTAATTAAATTAAAAAATAAAATTAATAAATATTTTTGATCAAACCAGCGTTCTTTATTGATGGCACCATGTCACGTGCTAGCGCGTGATTGCCAGTCAACGTGTTAAAAAATTCAGGTACTTTCAGCGATTTAATCAAGCTGAAATTTTATATATAGCAGTTTAATACAAATTTTAATCATGTGAAAAACTATCAAACATATATCTTTATTTTTACGGTCAGTTTAGAGGAAAAAAACAAAACCTGGTAGGTAATGACCCACTTCTGGATGAGCTACATTTCTCAAAAAAGAAAAACTACAAATTTCATCTTTCTAGCTCAAACCGTTTTCGCGTAATCTTGTCTACATACACACACATTAATTTTATATTCATTGTCAAACATGATAGATTCTAAAGTAGAGATTCGATGAACAGCGTGGGAGTTTATATAAATTTCTAATAGGGTTTTATACTAAAAAATAATTTCAGGGTTTTTCAGAAAAAGAAATTAATTGATCATTTATTTAAAATCATTTTAACTGGCTAATTAACGGTTTAAAAAATAGGAAATTAATAATAAACGACTCAGATTTGTATCTCCTAGTATGATAATATTCTCAAAACAATTTTGTTTTTAAATTTAATGGTTATGAAAAATCTTCATTTTTGATAGCATGCTTAACAACATTATTCTCATAAAATAATACTTTATAAAAAAAAATTTTAAAAAACCACGTTTTACTAACGGACTAAAAAGGAGAAAATAATTTTTTTCTGAAAAATCCATACTGACATTACATACAAGAGATCTGATTTGAATCAAACTGTCCATAACGTAAAACGTGGGGCGCAACAAATAATAATTTTTCTATTCAAATATGACTTCCTTTATTAATTTTTATTTAGCATCAATCGTTGTATTTTTTAAGGCTTAAGTTTTCACCAAAATTCTTGTAGAATGGAATATTATTAGAAATACGATAGGATAAGTTTCGTGATATAATTTTTATAAATATTACCTATTAAGTATTTAACAGACTTTTTGTAAAAGGGAATATTATTAGTTAAACATAAGAAAATTTATAGTATATTTAATATATTTAATAATCAAAGTAGATAGGAATGATCTTTGTTATATTTTAAATTATTTTTATGTTATATCAAATTAGAAATATTTATTATACTAATATATATATTCTAGTTTTTTTATCAGACCACTTGTAAAAGGGAATAATATTAGTAGTCCAATAGATTTTTTTTTAATTTAAATTCTTTCGAGCATTTAATTTAATATTTTTGATAAAGATCAATATTCATTCGTCAAATTATATTATGCAACGTTTTAATGTTTATTTTGAAATTTATATATTTTCTATATTTTTATTAGAAACACAGGATATTTTAGACATATTTGCGCCCCACGTTTTACGTTATGGACAGTTTGATTCAAATCAGATCTCTTGTATGTAATGTCAGTATGGATTTTTCAGAAAAAAATTATTTTCTCCTTTTTAGTCCGTTAGTAAAACGTGGTTTTTTAAAATTTTTTTTTATAAAGTATTATTTTATGAGAATAATGTTGTTAAGCATGCTATCAAAAATGAAGATTTTTCATAACCATTAAATTTAAAAACAAAATTGTTTTGAGAATATTATCATACTAGGAGATACAAATCTGAGTCGTTTATTATTAATTTCCTATTTTTTAAACCGTTAATTAGCCAGTTAAAATGATTTTAAATAAATGATCAATTAATTTCTTTTTCTGAAAAACCCTGAAATTATTTTTTAGTATAAAACCCTATTAGAAATTTATATAAACTCAGTTTATGAGAATAATGTTGTTAAGCAAATTTTATAAAGTATTATTTTCTACTTTTTAGTCTTCAAATTTTGCTATCGATTTTAGTTTACTCATATTAATTAAATTTATGAAGTATAATTTAAGAAATGAATGTGTACTAAATATTTATATTTATAAAGTTGGGGATTTTACGTTTTTTTGTTTACATCCGACATTTTGAATTTTTATATATAGGAATAATTTTGGATTATTTCATTCAAATTGTAGCAATTAGAAGCTCATAGAAATGATAATATTGTATTGTCATCGAGAGCAAAGCTGTTGGTGAAGTTTCAAGAAAATCCGATGATTGGAAGTCGTCGAAAAATCGATTGCAAGATTTGACGCATACACACAGACAAGAATACAAGTTAAGTAAAACGTGATAAAAATAATATTTTTTAAAAAAAAGGATCAGTTACAATGAAATTATTATTGTGGTAAAATTCAATAAAATTAACTGTGATTTCAAAATACTTTTATAATTTGTCTAATTCGTTTTTAAAACGAATAAGATTATATCTTTATCTAAATGAATTATTATTTTATAAAAAAACAAAAAACAATAGATAAAAGAAAAAATTCTAAGGTAGGTTAAAATAAAAAAATCTGGAGTGTCTCCACTCGACTTTCTCGCAAATTTGAATTGGATTAAATAACATATATTATATTTAAATTAAATTTAATAAATTATAAATTAATAAATAATATTTATGAAAAGAGCGCGTGTTTAGCTCTTTGTTGATGACGCGTGATTTGCAGTGTTAAAAAAATTAATTCCGACATCGAAAATTTTCGTGATCGCAATACTATCCCTGGCGAGATAAATAATAAATTCGCTACTTGTAATCAGTTTTCAATTTGAAGTAAAAATTTTAATTTTAAATTAATTAATATTACAACCAAAGATAAAAAAAATATTTATTTTGCTTAAAAATTTTGAAAGTAAAAGAAAATATTTACTGCAATTTATATTTCAAAATGAAAAATTAAAGTTTAGAAAATAAGTCGTTTGGACTGTCAATCCAGTTGAATCAGCTGGGAGTGCATTTGATTTTTCGTAGTCAAATCGCCACAAATAGCAAACCCTACCTAATTGGATCCAATATGAGTGTGTCGATCATGCTTATTTACAACAAAAGACCCTTGACTGAAAAGGCAACCAACAATTTGTTCCTTAAGGCTTTCCCATTTTGGAATTTTGCCAAATTAATAAAATTGGACTCATTTTAAATTTTAAATATGTCAAGCTAATTGAGGGATGTGGAAAACTTACATTTTATAAATTAATAATTATCCAATATAGAGAAGAATATAAAAAAATTTAGATTTTTATAAGCAGCCAACTACACAAAAAAAAAAAATAAAATAAAAAAAAAAGCAAAATGTGCAGCATCGTACACGTGGCGGAAGTGAAACTTCTTACAATCTAGAGAATAAGATAAATTTTAGTTGAGAGTGTGAGTGAGAGAGAAATAGAGAAAAATAAAGGGATCATTTCGAAAGACATATAACAGTATAAAATTTTCGTAACAAATATTCGCTTTATTATTATTATTATCTACTCTATCATCATATCTACATTGCCTGTACTATTGTCGGTTGGTGCTTCAATTGGTAATACTGATATTAATGGCTTGTGATAACTAAAATAAGATATATATGTTCGTGATTCGATATTTTCTATATAACGTGTAAAAACAGCATCTATTGTAGTTCCAGATTTTGTTGTTGATTCCTTGGGATCGTTATTTATAAGCAGACCAAATGTTTCTCGAAGAAAGTTGATCAACGGCAACGAATCATCAGATCCAAAATTTACATTAAAATCTCCCCCGAGAATTAGAGGGATTTTATCTTCGCCTCGTTCAAGTGCATTAGCACCTGTGTGGCTATAAACCAGTAGTGAACGGTGTATGAAATAAATAATATCGTCTAAATTTTGGTCGTTATTTTTTTTCGGCATAGTGAAATCTGTGGAGTAGAGAAAAGCAGTTTTAAATGCAATAATAATTTTAAATTGATTTAGTAGTGTTAAAGTAATGTTGAGATTCGGATAAATAACGTGAATGGTCATCGACGCACATAACTGTATGTGTTGGCGTGTGAATCGCCGACCATGTTCACACACACAATTACATGCGTCGGTATGCGTGCACGCTGTATATTTGACTTGAGAATTTTAATTATTTCACGATATATATATATATATATAAATATCAATTTTTACTATCTCGCCAGAGATAGTATTGCGATCACGAAAATTTTCGATGTTGAGATTTTGATGTTTTTATACGTTTTGAAGGTTCCTGAATCATTTTCACTAAGGTTGAGAAAAATGTATGTATGTGTGTGTGTGTGTGTGTGTGTGTGTGTGTGTGTGTGTGTGTGTGTGTGTGTGTGTGTGTGTGTATGTATGTAGGCAACGTTTTGATTTTTTTTCCTCTAAAGTGACCGTCAAAATAAAGATATATGTTTGATAATTTTTCACATGATTAATAATTGTATAAAACTGCTATATATAGAATTTCAGCTTGATTGATTCGCTAAAATTACCAGAATTAATTTTTTAACACTGCAAATCTCACGCGCCAACACGTAACGTGGTGCCATCAACAAAAAGCCAAACATGCGCTGGTTTAATATTTATTATTTATTATTTATAATTTATAATTAATTAAATTTAATTTAAATATAATATATTATGTTATTTAATCCAATTCAAATTGCGAGATAGTCGAGTGGAGACACTCCAGCTAATTATATATGACTTAACTAGCGCGCATGCGCGTCATGGACTTTGGACCTAGAGTGGGGATTAGAACGAAAGACAGCACAAAAGGGAGACGCAGATAGAGGCTATCTCATTCTCACTCGTTATACCTATATCTTCTTTCTCTCTTGCGTTACGAAATTTCAATTTTTCAATTCACTCTCCATTCTCAACCAAATGTCAGGACGCCGCTAAAGAAGTTTCACTTCAAAAACAAAGAATTTAGAATTTTATAATAAATATAATTATAAAATATAATTTAACAAAGTAAAAATAAATCAAAAAATAATAAAAAATACTTATCTCGGATTCATTAAAAAATTGATATCTTGTAGACAGAAAATAGAGAAATTTGAAATAACATACATCTAACTGAAAATTCTCTAAAAATATAAATTAATTTTTTCATTCATTTATTATTTAGAAACATTTGCAATCAATAAAAAAGAAAAAAAATTAAATAAATATAATAATAAAAAATTAATTATTTAAATTTAAATATTTTAAATATATAATTCTTTATGAAATTTATACTCATATTAGTAGCTATTCAAACAGAAAAAACATTAAAATTAAAACTGAATTTAGGTTTGATGAATAAGGAAAAGAAAAAAAGGGGAGACTTCGTACAATTTAATTTATTTTAATACATCTTTCATTAATTTATCTGTAATTAATTCAACGTTCTTTTCTTCTAAATATTTTATGAAAACTATTATTTGATGAAAATATCAATTGAGTTAATAATTTTATATTTATTATTATATTGACAATTCACAAACCCTAAAGATAGTTATTGACCTAAATGCAATTAAAGTTTTAATTTCTCGAAGAAAGAACATTTAGTCACAAATTTACTATTTTTGAACTAATAAAACTTAAAAATTTATAAAATATAATTAATATTCAATTCATTTTAAGAATTGATAAATAATTTTAAATAAAATAGTACTTACAGATTATTATGTAGGCAACGCTGACCAAGCGAATTCAGTGTCAAAATCACTATGCAAAGGAAAGTAAATAAAATGTTTTTTTTTATTTAATTTTTTTATCGTATTTCCAATGAATTGGCCGAGTGGCTTATCGCTCGCTGGCAAAATAGGCGCCCGAATTGTGCTGGCAAGGCCCGTTCACTTTATCCATATATATTTTGACGTTACAGAATAATAATACATTAAAAAATAGTAGAAATAATAATATTAATTATTAAAAAAAAAAATAAGATATATTTTTTTCTTTTGATTTCTTATATATATATAAATTAATGTTTAATAATATAATTATCTTATTATTTTATCTTAGTAAAAATTATATATATATTTGTATTTTTGAAATATTAAACCACTCGAACAATTTTTTTGAAATTCACACCATAGATAATTTTTATAAAGAAAAATAGATCTGTATTGTTCGGGAAAAATCATATTTATTAGTTTTTTCTTAATTTAAAATATTAAATTTAAATGACACCAGCAACTACGTCAGACAGTGCTTTCTTAAATACAAAATATTATAAATATATTATAAATTAAGAAATACACATTATGTTATATCCACAGGCCATATTTTTCCGTCTTTCAGTGCGTTTAAGGGCTGTATATTTTATGACTATTTTTTTTTCAATTTATGTTCTTTTAAATTATTTGAACGGTGGCTCGGTGAATCAGGTATTAATATGTATAACCAACTAAACCCTATAATAAGGAAAATTTTTTTAATGACTAAACGGCGGCTCGGTGAACCAGGGGTACTACCTATATATATTTTTCATTATATATATATATATAATTATTTGATCATATCTATAACAATGAATGACTATTTATACACATACGAACACTTGAAACTAGGCAACCTATAGCACACACATTTGCTACCAAAATTCAACTTTTTACTTTCCCGCATACTTCGTATAAGGGAAGTATTGGAATCGTCAAAAATTTCGACTTCGAGATTTCGATAGATCTTGACGTTTTAGACCTCCCTGAGTCGGAAAATACCATTTTTCGAATTATGTCTGTGTGTGTGTATGTATGTATGTATGTAATGTCTGTAAGCAAATTTACTCAAAAACTAATCAAGCTAGGACTTCGAAATTTGGTACACCGATATTATTCACAGTTTGTAGATTTCTATCAAAATTTCGTCAAAATCGGTTAACCGGAAGTGGTACTTTACCTACACTGGTTGCGTTTACCTTTCAAGTAAAGTACCAGTTTGCTTCGAGATATTTGCTTCATATTTTGTATATAGATTTAAAAATATGAAAAAATTGACATACCAAATTTCATCATGATCTGACTACCGGAAGTGACATTTTACCTATACAAGTAGCGTTTCTTTTTTTACCGACCGACGATAGTAAGGGAGGTATTGTTTTCACACCAAATTTCACCTATGGATATTTTTAGGTACATATCTCCACGAATCATGCATTTTCTTAACAGAAAAAAGTATTTTTAGCATGATGTCTGTCCGTCCGTCCGTATAGATGTGTACAGCCTAAACAGCTCAACGGATTTTGATAAATTTGGTATATTTACTTAATACATCAGTAGGATGAATTGATCAACTTTTGGTGCAAATCCGAAAACCGGAAGTGCTAGTATTGCCGATCGAAGAGAGGAAGTGAAGGGTTATTTTCATATCAAATTTCACTTGAAGGCATATCTCCACGTGTTATGCACTTTGTATTGGTTTTATCCTCGAGAAAAATCATCTTCATTAGTTTTTCTTAATTTAAAATTATATGACGTCACCCAGCACTTCATGACGTCACAGCCAGCCCTTATATATTATAAATAAAATAAAATTAAAAATATTTATATTATATCCATATCTGTTTTTTTTACATTTAAAATATCAGTTAACCGGAAGTAGCACTTTATTCTATATATATATAAATGTTACCAAATATCAAATTTGACACCAATAAACTAATACGAACTGGCTCTTTATCAATACCAAGTTTACACATTCTAAATATTCATTCACAACTCTTTATACCTATTTATATGCGGGAAAGTCTAGGGGAGGACACTCCCGCTTATTATCAAATATATACCCCACTGACTTCTTAGACATGAAACATACGACAACAAAATTCTAACGAATAACAATCATCAAGCCCTGGATGTTAACTGTGGAGAACCTATAATTAACGTAATCTAGAGTAGTGCTTATTAAAACTTTTTGAAGAACCCAAGTCAAAATTTCAGGTCCCTCTATTTTTTTGAATTTTTTATATGCATATGCATTAGCTAATTTTAACAGTATAAGCCTGAAAAGAAACAAACACGATTATTATGTTTTGATAAATGAGTGTATGCATCCATTACTATGGTTAAGCACTAATAAAAACAATTAAATTGGAATTATTTGTGATGTCAGTAGATATAATACTACTGAATGACAATTTTTTTGCTTGTTTTATGCGTAAAAGTAATGTTTGTTTATTTATTTGTTTGTTACATTTACGACCCCTCTGAAGGTAGTCAACGGCCCCCAATACTTTCCCTCATCTTCTTTCAAATACTCATTTTTCCTAAACCTCTTACACGTTGTAAATAGTTATGTATATATAGGAAGATATTTTATTATTGCCCTAACAGAGAACCAATGTAAAAGCTTTTCTTTTGAAAATAGAAAAAAAATTATCAACACTCCCACCCTTCAAAGACTCAAAGTTTGACGCTCCTTAGATCTATTAAAATATTTTCATTTTATAATTATTTAGTTCAATTTTCTTTTAAAGTGTAAGTGAATTAAGTCAAGTTGGGAATAAATTTTTGGCATTTCAATAAACTATAAGGGGAATTTTAGTTGAATTTTCAGTCAATTTGTTATACATAACACCATTTTTAATTTTATATTAATTTATTTATTTAACAGAAAATATCGTATAACTTAAAAGTTAACTATTATGTATTTTGACATACTTATTTTAATTAATTAAAAAATAATTATTTCGTGATTCAAAATTTCATTTTATAATTATTTAGTTCAATTTGTCACACTAAAACTGTCATTTCTCATCTGCATGGCACAAATTCCCTAGTTTATTGTCTGAATAAAAGGTTTAAAAACTATTTGTTTGTTCAATAACAAACCTATATGAAAATTAGACAACCATTAATAATTATAATAAATAAATCATCCATTAGCTATTATAAGGATGTTGTTGCTTGTAAGAAGAAAACGACTGCTACATTTATGGCCCGTTTAAACTCTCATTTTACTGATACTATCTCTCTTTCTCTCTCTTTGTCTCCTTGGTTCTTGACTTTTATTTTACTTTTATTATCTTTATCTATTCAGTAATAAAAATTCAGAGAATGGACCTCATTGTCTATAAAAGACCATTAGCCCTTTTGCATAGATAATTAAATGACACTGTCTTCAGAATATTCCTAAAAATTTTCATACTACACCGATCTTCAAATAAAATTTTGAAAAAAGATAATTCGTTAGTTTCAAAATATCAATCTCATACTTATTAATAAACTATTTTATAAAGAAATAATTTAGTTTAATTAATTATTTCAATATTTACTTTAAATTAAATTGATTTGTTATTCTAATTGACAAGTATATTTTCTATTTAAGATTGTTATAATACAGTTGTAGTGAAAAGAAGGGTAGAAAAATATTTACACAATTATGTCTATGTTTTAAAAAATGTTATAGATTATTTATTTATTATTTTTTTTATTTTTTATATAAAAAAAGGTTCAATTAAACATACTTAAAAAAATTAAAGTGGTATTAATAATGCCGGTATGAACAAGATAGATCAATGTCTCTCAACCTTTTTGGATCAAACGTCCACTTTGTAAGGCCTGCTTCTATAAATTTCAACAGATAAAAATTGCATGATAATCCCTAATATAAGGTAGGTTTGGTTTAGATTAGGTGCTAGTAAGACATATCCAAAGAAATTTGAAAGGAACAAAAGTAGAATAACATTTATTACTTAATTAATTACTTAATTAATTTTAATTTAATCTACAAAAAGTAAGATACAGTAATATATTTGCTTTAATTTTAACTTAATATATTAATAATAAGCTTAATGAAATTTAACCATTTAATGAGAACCTTGAGGTTGGTGATCTTTGTAAGGTTTAATAATATTTAGTTCTAATTTCGAGAGATATAATCCTAAAATTAATTGAAATTAAATTAAATGGTGAGAGCACAACAAACAATATTAAAATTAAATTGAACACTACTTATTTCTGACTTAACTAAACGCGACTATATGCTTGAAAGCGAATCTAAGACATGCGCACATTATGTACTCAAAACAGATCATCACTATCAGACTCGAACACTCAATATTAACTTTTGAAACATTGTTTGTAGCGCCTCTGCTGGGTCTAAGAAGATCTAAAGGAATAAAATGCGGGCAGGTGTCACTTATATACGGGTTGCATGAGCCACACTACAAGCGGGTATTCAAAATGATTCCGCCCAAGAAAAATAACTATCGACCCCCAAAAGCGTATAGTCAAATAATCGCCCACTTTAAGAGGTCGATCGCTCACCAGGTTAAGAATCACTGAGATAGATAGTTGAAATCTCAGGGCCATGTCACCTAATAATTGTACGAATAGGATTTTATTAAACAACAGTTTTAGGAATATTTTGTCAAAAAATAGCAAAAAATCAATAAATTAATATAAAATATAAATAAAGGATAATTATAAATATTATATATAGAATAAAATTAAAAATATCTAAATATTTGATTTTTTCAATTTCTTTATCATGAATTTTTTCAGAATATCTTGGAATTCAATGTTCTAATATATAATATATTATATACAGTTGACTAATGTTTAAGAACCCATAAAAATAATGGTTCCCATTGATTACTTCGGCTAATGGGTAATCCGGCACTGGGTATTAGACAAATATATTAGAATTTTACATTAAAATAAGTTGACCTGTGGCCAGGTCCGAACCGACCGACGGTTTGAAGTAAATTAATTTCCAGCTATAGAAACAATTTCAAATAATTTTAATATATCTATTAATGTAATAAAAAAAGATATGGATACATAAATAATAAATATAAACATTTTTAATTTTATTTTATTTATAATATATATGCAAGACCAGGCTGTGACGTCATGAATGGCTGGATGACGTCATATAATTTTAAATCAAGAAAAAACTAATAAATATGATTTTCCCGAGGATAAAACCAATACAAAGTGTATGATTCGTGGTGATATATAAAAAAATCTCATGTGAAATTTGGTGTGAAAATAACCCTTCCCCCTTCCTATCGTCGATCGCTAATACTACCACTTCCGGTATCCGGATTTGCACCAAAAGTTGATCAATTCATCCCACTGATGCATTAAGTAAATATACCAAATTTCATCAAAATCGGTTGAGCCGTTCAGGCTGTACACATCTATACGGACGGACGGACGGACGGACGGACGGACGGACGGACAGACATCATGCTAAAAATACTTTTTTCTGTTTAGAAAATGCATGATTCGTGGAGATATGTAAAAATCTCCACATGTGAAATTTGGTGTGAAAACAATACCTCCCTTACTATCGTCGGTCGGTAAAAAGTAGAATGAAATGAAAAAAATTGATGAATAAGAGTTTGTTGCAGTATTTGGTTTGCGAAGGTGTCACTGAGGTAGACTATTCGATAATAGAATTCTTATCTACAAAAAAAGTTAAAAACATTCTGTAAAAAATTCAATATATATAAAACATGAAAATAACATTTTTAATCTCATTGATTCATAACGATAATACAAATGAATCACGCTTTTTTATAAATATAAAAATAATCTTTTTATTTTGTTTCTTATCTTTTTATTGAAATATAATCGTTTTTCATTTTCTTTTACCCCACGTTCGTTTTATCTTTTCTTATGAATTCAATCTTCGCGATTCGGTAGTGAATACTAAATTATTATCACTGTTAAAATTAAATATCGAATTCCATTTATTGAAAAAAAAACTTTAGCCATTGCATGTTATACTTTTACTTTTAAATAAATTGTTTGTTGAAGTTGGTTAGTAATAATAATATTATTGGATTAAATATCAACCGAGGAGGAAAAAAAAACAAAAAAGAAAATAGAAAATAAGTGAAAATTGAAACGTTATATATTTAAAACTAAACCAGCGTTAATTGAATTAAAATAGGAATTTAAACAATGCTAAATAGTTTATTCTTCAATTTGTATAGATCCTTAGAAAAACTTAAGTTAGCATTAAATTTGAAATATTAGAGATATAAGTAATTTGGATGATAATATTCTCTAAAATCAAATTATTATTGTTTAAATTTATGATTTAATTTAATTAAATTAAATAGGTTCCAATAATTACCTAAAACATTTAAAAAATTTTAAATTTAAAAGTTTTATAATTATTAAACCATAAGCTTGGCCATCAAATACACCAATATCTCACTTTGCATCGGGGTTACATTCCAAAAAACATGACGCAAAGTGAATTAAGATTTTCTATAGCAAACTATGTAAAGATTGAAGATAGGTTCCAGGCAGTGCCGCCCTAACCACAGGGCTAAATGGGCTATAGCCCCAGAGCGCAAGCCTTTTGAGGCGGAAATTTTTTATTTGCGATATAGTAAAAATTTATTTTTCATTTTATTAGTTTTTACTTATTTTTAAATTAAAACACTTCTTAAAATATTAAACTGATTTTTATTTCTTTCAAATGTGCTGAAAAACGATAGATAGAGAAGAGCAACGCGAAATAGGAGTAACACCCTACCGGTCGTACTTTTGTTTCAGTCGCATTTGAACTGTTGGAGCTGTACTGGAGTTAATATAAGACCACCAATCATATAATAGTTCCGATCAAGTTCTAAGGATTAGACTAAAAACTGATCGGAACTGTCATTATTTAGATAATCCCCTCAAATCTGGGTAAACATTTATACCCATCTTTTAAATAAGTGACTTTAAAGAAAAGTTACAATAAAGATAACAGTTTATTATAAAAGTAATAAATAGTTTTTTTCTAGATATGACACTTTTGTTTTGTCTAACTTTTCCGACTCCCATTTGCCATTCGGTGTATTTTCTTAGGAAGAAGGGCGCATTATTTTTAGTAGCCCATGGGCGCCGAATTCCTTAAGACGGCCCTGGTTCCAGGGTTACGAAATTACTACTTTTTAAAAAGAAATTTGAACAAAGTAAACATTTAAAAAACAAAAATAATATAACATTTTATTGCGTACATACAAAAAACCAAAAAAACGTATTTAATTAAAACAAAATAAACTATTCAATTTATTTATGAAAAACAAAATTAAAATTAATCACTGTCTGATGAGTCAACAGTGACTATAGTCATAAGTCGACTTATATACGTAGGTACATGGTTTAAAATATCTAAAATTATAATACTTAGAAATTTGAACTTGGCAGGTTTTCGTGCTGTACGTATCACTAGATTAATTGTATAATTATATTTACTATTTACATATATAAATTAACCTGCCAAGTTCAAATTTCTAAGTATTATAATTTTAGATATTTTAAACCAAGAACCTACGTATTTTAACAACTATACCATATTTTAATTGGGTGTATGGTAAAGTGAATTTCGGCCAGATGGACCGTTGACGCGAATAAAGTGGCGTGCCTGGATGCAGGAGGCGGAGGACTGGGTGTAGTGGCGATTCTTGAGGAATGCCAAATGTTTACCAGTGGATCAGGCTGTTGATGAAAATGATTAAGATTGATTTTAAAGTGCATCTAAACTTGGCATTGGGATGGATTTGAACCCTTTTTTAGGCAAACAAATAACCGATAGGAACTTGGCCCCCTTTTTAACAGGTATGTTTTTGATTAGATTTATAATTTACGGGATATGATATTTTCGGTATTTAAATTTGAATTTTAAATTGAGTAATTTTACAATTATAAATCTAATTAATTATTATATTAATTCTATCTAAATAGTAAAAACTTTAAAAGAATTAATATATTATAGTATACATTGAATATTTCAAAAAGAAAAGAAAAATATAAAGAAAATAATCGCGATATTCAATTATTTTTTTTCATTATTAATTAAATAAAAAAACAATTGAATATTTAAAGGGCCTCCTCCTCTCCCCATAAATTAGCCCTTCCAAGCCTCGCCTTACGGAATTTAGAAAAATAAATGAAAAAGAAAGTTCGCCTTAAAAGAAAATATTAAAAAATAAGGCGATTGGTCTGTAAGCCTCTTTGCATCAGCTGAGAGTGCCTTTGATTTTTTGGATTTCGAAATGAAACCGCCACATTCGGGGCAACCTGAAAGAGAGCCTACCTAAGGGAATGCATGGTCACCACCAATTTGGGTGGATCGCCAATGCTAATCTAAAAGGCCCTACGCTCAAAAGGTAATCAACAATTTGTTCCTGTTCAGGCTATCCCCACTTCGGAACTGTGCTGAATTACCTTCCCGAATGCCCTTTCATTCGATCCACCTCAACAGCGCTCTCAGCAATGCAAAAAAGCATTATTCAGACCTGGCATGCATTTCATTCAACCCAACCCTTATTATTGGCATGGCACTTGTCCACTTTATCCACCCCCGATTTTTTAAATATTAATTTTAATCTAATCTATGGATTAGTATGATGAGAACATGCATCCCTTGGTGGAAGTGGGAGGCAACCTCCTTAAAATCCCTAACAACAAAATACTCCAAATATTAGCCACCCTCCCCGTGTAACGGATCGAAAGCTGCCAATTCTAAAATTCCTTTCTCTCTTCTGCCTCCTTTATCAGTGCTCCTTCTTGACAGATGTGCTCTGAAATTCCCTAATCTCACTAAATTCTATCATATGATTTAATATATTTCTCTATAATCTCCTAATTAATATTATGAAAACAAAAAATCAATTTAAATTCAATTATATTTACAATTAATTAAGTTAAACTTTACTTGAAATGTGCCATGATAAATAAATAACGATGATTACTTACATTTGGTGAGCTGTATTATGTAAATCATTCCATTATCATCAATGATTGAGAAAATAATCAAGAATTAAAATCAACATCCAGTAGCAGGAACGAAGATGGAAAATGACATAAAAGTAAAAAATAACTTATTAGATTATAACATTTTAAAATAAATAAATTTCAATTTAATTAAAAATCAAATAATAATAAATACTGACCTCGGAGTCAATAAAGGGTTGATACATCTCGCAGACTAAACTCGAAGACTTACTCGAAGATTTGGATTGATGTCTCACCTCCCTTGCCTGGATAAATAAGAAATTAAGTAAGATTAGATATTTATATCAATGAAATGAAAAAACTTATAAAAATAAATAAATAACATTAATATGATTTAAAAGGAGTATTGATATTTAAAAATATTATTTTATTTCTTTAATTCTTTACTATCCAAGAACCACGATTTATGATTGGATAAATAAATTCATAGTCATTTGGAGGTTCTAATAGCAATAGAAGTTATTTTGTTCATTAAATAATCATTTAAAAACACTACAAAACTAAAAATCGCATTATTTCTATTATTAGAAAGATTCTGATAAAAAAATTACTTTTATATAATTAATTTCACTAAGATGTTATTTTGTGTAATTGATATATAACTAATAGAAATATTATTCACTTTTCAAAAGAGTTATAATCACATTTATTTGACAAATCAATATTCGATCGGTTTTTATTCTATTTTATTGAATTGCTTTCAATTATTTGTTTTAAGAAATTTTAAAAGAAATTTTATTAATTTATGTTGCTGTGTTGAGTATAGGTATATGAAATGCTTTTTAAACGTCTTTAGATATATTTTTTTGATAATTTTATTTTATCCTCTGTGTGGTATCAGTGTGATAAAAACTTAAGTACATAATTTCCCACCACTTGCTTTTCAAATGATAATAACTTCATTATATTATATTTATTCCAAATTTAATATCATTTTATATTCAAACATTGAAAGCAATTTTCTTAAATATGATCAAATAATATTAAAAAATAAAATAAAATCACAAATAGTAATTTTAAACCCAATTAAATAATAATAAAATAATTTGATTATTAAATAGGATAAAATGTTATTAAGTGAAAATATTAACTTAGTGAATGCTAACCTTCCATCTCACAGATGATGTAAAGTTATAATGGATTCAAAATTAAGAAATTGCATTCCATATTTACCGTAAGAGATTAATAACGTTAGAAATAATACATAGAATATTTAAAATAATATGAATATAAGAGATATATATTTTTTCATATTTATTTTTTATATTAATTTTGAATATAAACAGCGCAGATATAGTAATTATTTAATTTATTTTAAAGAGAATTAAGAATAAACTATCTAGTATAAATATTTCAAATCTATTTATATTTCGAAAAATAATACTAACATCTTAAAGATGGTTTTCATTTAAAAAATATTTATATAAATAAATATATTTAAAGAAAATTGAATCTTTTTATTTCTATTTGATTTTTTAACGTTTAAATAATTTTCAATTTAAATTTTAATAAAATTGAATTAATAATGAGATCTTAAATGGAACCGATAGAATATTTAAGCTTAATTTTATTCAAAGATCTTAATGAAAAATTTATAAAATGTATAAATATATATGAGAGTATATAAGTAAAAAGTTATAAAAATTAATTTTTTTTTTTATTTAAGTTCACTAATCTTCGTTTTAATTAATCAAAATAAATAAATTTTCAATTAATTCTTGATTAGATTAGTGATTGAGGGTTGATTTCGGTGGGGAGGCCGTTCATCGTCCTACACTACGCAGTGAATGGGAACGAATGTGTTCAAGGCGCCCGGACTGTAGGCAAGCAGTAGCCAAGCGGCGGAGGGGGAAGGAGAGGGGCGGGCAGGGTCAAGTGGAGGTGAGCGCTCTCGGACGAATTTTTAAAATCAAAATAAATAAATAAAATAAAATCAAAATACAAATATTAATTTTTGATAATTAATGGTGTTTTTTAATACATATTCAATCAAATCGATAGATATTTAAATAAGTTTAATTCTATTCAAAGATTTTAATCAAAAAATTCATAAAATGTATAAATATGCTATATGTATAAATATATATCAGTAAAAATTATAAAAATGAATTTTATATAATTTAATTTTTAATGAAATAGTATTTGTTAAAAAAGTTTATTATTGAAATTATTATATTTTGAAAAAATAAGCTGGAGTGTCTCCACTCGACTATCTCGCAATTTGAATTGGATTAAATAACATAATATATTATATTTAAATTAAATTTAATTAATTATAAATTATAATAATAAATATTAAACCAGCGCATGTTGGAAATTAATTTATTTCAAACCGTCGGTCGGTTCGGACCTGGCCACAGGTCATCTTTTTTATTAATGGCACCATGGCACGTGTTGGCGCGTGAGATTTGCAGTGTTAAAAAATTAATTCTGGTACTTTCAGCGATTCAATCAAGCTGAAATTCTTTATATAGCAGTTTTATACAATTATTAATCATGTGAAAAATTATCAAACATATATCTTTATTTTTACGGTCACTTTAGAGGAAAAAAAATCAAAACGTTGTAGGTAATGACCCTCTTCCGGCTGAGCTACATTTCTCAAAAGTTGATAGAAAACTATGAATTTTGAATAATGCTCATGTACCAAATTGATCATTCTAGCTCAAACCGTTTTTGCGTAATCTTGCCTACATACATACACACATACACACACACATACATACACACACACACAGACATTTTTCTCAACCTTAGTGAAAATGATTCAGGAACCTTCAAAACGTATAAAAACATAAAAATCTCAACATCGAAAATTTTCGTGATCGCAATACTATCTCTGGCGAGATAGTAAAAACGACGGAATGGGCTGGGACAGAAATTTGAACTTGGCAGGTTAATTTATATATATAAATAATAAAAATATAATTATACAATTAATCTAGTCATACGTACAGCACGAAAACCTGCCAAGTTCAAATTTCTAAGTATTATAATTTTAGATATTTTAAACCATGTACCTACGTATTTTAACAACTATACCATATTTTAAGTTGGGTGTATGGTAAAGTGAATTTCGGCGAGATGGACCGTTGACGCGAATAAAGTGGCGTGCCTGGATGTAGGAGGCGGAGGACTGGGTGTGGTGGCGATTCTTGGGAATGCCAAATGTTTGTTTACTAGTGGATCAGGCTGTTGATGAAAATGATTATGATTGATTTTAAAGTGCATCTAAACTTGGCATTGGGATGGATTTGAACCCTTTTTTAGGCAAACAAATAGCCGATAGGAACTTGGCCCCCTTTTTAACAGGTATGTTTTTGATTAGATACTATTTACAAAATTTGTGATGATCTCACCAGTAAACACAAATTTTTTGCAACTTGTCATTTTATTTTTAACTTACGTGAAAATTCGATAATTTTTAAATAGCAATTATTGAATTTACACATCTAGATGAAAAGAGCAATTCAAAATATAATTAATATCGACTTAAAAATAAATTAAAATTAATAAATAAAATAAGTAAATTAAAATTACAAATTACATTTTGGGATATCCTTCCAGAGAAAAAAAGGAAATTTTAAAAAATTTAAAAAAAAGATTAAAGACTCGAACCCAAAACAACGCAACCTCAAAAATCAAAGACATACAGTGAAAATTAGTACTAATTAACTTAATAATTCTAACATCATTTTTCATTAGATAAATAAAATTTGTTTAATGATGAATGATAATCCTTAACTATATATGTATTTATATGAATTGACTAAAACAGATGAGAATGAGACTATAAATCTTTATGACAAGGGTTCTCTTGATGGTGATGATGAGTTGGTTCTTATCCTCTTTCTTTTTTTCTAACTTATCACCCCCTACTCTTTTTCAACCGAAGTTAGCGCCCCTCCTTTCCTTCATATTATAACATTTATTAAAATATTTCAATTTATTTATTATATAATTATAATTTTTTAAAATGTCTTTAAAAAGACACCGAGTTCTAAAGCGTTGTTTTATCGTGACCGAAATGTTCATTATTCCAAAAACTCCTTTATAATTCCGTTCTCATCAGATATAACCTGTAATGTAAATGTTTTTAAATTTAAATTTATTAATCTCTTCATTAGCAATTTATTGCGTTTGATCTTTTCTTTTTACCGTAGATAATTATTTTATTTCTGTCGTATATTTTCCTTTTTTTTCCTTGACTGATCATAACAAATGAAACGTCTCGGATGTGTGAGAAGTACAAACCGTTTTCGAATATTTCAAGAGGGTTAAAATGTAGGAATTCAGGGGTTGAAGGGGTGTAAAGAAGAAGGCCGACGTGAAGTCAAGTGTAGGTGGATGTTGCATGGCATGCAAAGCAAACGAGATGGCTTACTCTCTCGTTCTGAGATAAGATGTCTCTTTCTCTCTCTCACTCTCTCGATTCACATTCTACGTAACAGGCTGTCACCAGTGGTCCGGAAGACGGACACCCACCCAGACATTGAATGTCATGCAATTACCAGGAGATGGATCATCCGTCCATTCAGCCACTCAAAACCACACCCATAATCAAATCTATCTATCATTAAACGCTTTCACAACAAATATATCTATAACTTGTCTAGTCTAAATAAATATACATAGTTAGTATAAGAAACTTAATATTTAAAATAAATAGATAAATATTTATGGTTATAATGTATATGGTTATAATGTATAATTTCAAAAATTTATAATGGACATCTGGAATATTATAATAGTCCAGTCCTTCAAATTGTATTATTATTATTTAAATTATTTAAACATATTATGTTTTGATCACTTCGATCAGCAACTAACAATTAGTCAAGAAAGAAATAATTATTGATTAAAGCATTCATTTACAACTGGCTATAGAAAAGTTGAAATGAATGACATTTTATAGAAAATAAATAAAAAATGAAAAGTATTATAAAATTATGACGATGTGATTTTAGAATGTCTTTACGTTTTAAGATCCCGAGAATCAATTTTACTTTAATTAATGTTATAAATTTCTCTTTAAAATTTAGGGAGTTTTTAATTATATTAAGAGAATTTTTTTTTAATAATTTAAAAAATTATAAACAATTGTATAAATAATGATTTCGAAAATCATAGAGTAAAATTGTGAGTTACAGAACTTGAGAAATAGGATTAAAATCATAATTAGTTCAAATATTATAAAATAATTTAATATTAGTATACCTACCTGGTTTCTTATAAAAAAAAATAATTAATTAATCATTTGCAAAGGTCACTGGTAAAATATCGGGCTAATGCACTTGAGGAAAATTATTTAAACGCATTCAAGGTTACAAAAGTTATAATTTATTAATTATGTAACTTGATTAAGTCTTAAAAGGATGTGTAAAGTGACTAAAAACGGCTTCTACTAACATATTTAATAATAAAGTAGTACCTGGTTTACCGAGCCGCGGCTCGGTACTTTAAAAAATTATTCCTTATGAATTATGAATATTTAAGATTAAGATCATTTTTAAAAATAAATTTAAGTAAAAAGAAATCTTTTTAAAAAACACACTTTAATTAAAATTGGACTAAAAAGCAAAAAATAAAATCACTGTAAAGTGTGTGCGCCCAATAGTAGAAGCAAATGTTTTACGGTGTTATTATAATTTGAGCGCACACACTTTACAGTGATTTTATTTTTTACTTTTTAGTGCAATTTTAAGTAAAGTGTGTTTTTTAAAAAGATTTCTTTTTACTTAAATTTATTTTATACTTTTTAGTCGTGTTCAGCGTCTATAGAACTGCTATCGCCATCTATGATTGAAATACTGAACTATTCCATATTCCGCATATAAAAGTTTAGTTAATTAATTACCACTAATTATTACCACTAATAGATAAATAATTCAGTGGATTTTCCAATTGATTCGTGTATTATTAGCAGGAGCAAGCGCGTATGCAAAATTTCAAGTTGATTGAATGACGGGAAGTTGTTGAAATATCGATTATAAAATGCCGCGTACAAACGGACAACCGGACAACCGGACAGTGTGAGTTAAGTAAAGTGTATTAATAAATAAACGACAAAATATATGAAACAATTTCAAATAATTTAAATGAACATAAATTAAAAAAAAAATAGTCATAAAACATAAAGTCCTTGAACGTACGTATTAATGCATCCAAAGACAGAAAAGTATGGCCTGCGGATATTACATAATATATATTTCATAATTTGATTACCAAATATTATTAAAGTAAATATTTTTAATTTTATTTTATTTATAATATAGGCGGCATTTTTTTATTATTAAAATTCATAGTTTAAATTAAGAAAAAACTAATAAATATGATTTTTCCCGATCAATACAGATCGATTTCTGTTTATTATCTATGGTGTGAATTTCAAAAAAATCCTTAGAGCGGTTCAATATTTCAAAAATACAAATATATATAATATACATATACAATTTTCGCTATTATGATAAGATAAGATACCTGAAAACTATTAAGTTAATAGTAATTTAAATTTTAAAAAATATCAATCATATTCATATAATAATGACTAAATGATAGATAATTGTTATTTAAAATAATGAAAAAAATAAAATTTAAAATTAAAAAATTTGCTAATAAAGAAAAATAAGATATGTATATTATAATATTATATATTAGATTATAAGATATTTATATTAATTAAATACCTACATATATATAATTAAATTGATATAAAATATTTTGTTATGTTTCAAAAATGGAAAGTTTTAATTGAATTTAAGTTTATAAAATGGAAGTTGAAAAAAGAGAATGAAGTTGAAAGTCAATTATTCGAATGATTTAAACACTATTAGATTGCTGCTATTTTTTGCGTTTGCTTAAACAATTTTCAATGGTTCATCAACAAAAAAAAATCCATTTGAGTGGGGCAATTAAAGTTGAATATTAATTGAAAAAAAATTAAAAAAAGGAAGATTAAAAAACAATTGATAAATTCAATTTTTTTATTATTGGATTATGATAATATATTTCGTTAAGAAATTTCGACTTAGAAAAAAATTAATATTTATTATATATGTACAAAAATATGAATATTTATCCATGTGTTGTTCTTAATTAATTGTAATTTTATATATTCAACTACAATTGTTATACTCTCTTTTATTTCAGATTATTATACCAAAATTAAACATTTTTAAATTATACTTAGTCAATTAATTAAAACAATAAACTATTTTAGATGTATGGAATTATTTTTCATCCATTTTTATACTGTTGGGATTCAAGCTCATTTCAGCCATGTTTGATCTTAGAAATTTTATATTTCCCATTTATTTTTATCTATTATTAATATTTTAGAGTTTCTTAAATCATGCTTTTACCAGTTGGTATATGTTTGAGTCAAATCTATATATTTAATCTAATCAAAAACATACCTGTTAAAAAGGGGGCCAAGTTCCTATCGGCTATTTGTTTGCCTAAAAAAGGGTTCAAATCCATCCCAATGCCAAGTTTAGATGCACTTTAAAATCAATCATAATCATTTTCATCAACAGCATGATCCACTGGTAAACATTTGGCATTCCCAAGAATCGCCACCACACCCAGGCACGCCACTTTATTCGCGTCAACGGTCCATCTGGCCGAAATTCACTTTACCATACACCCAAATTAAAATATGGTATAGTTGTTAAAATACGTAGGTACATGGTTTAAAATATCTAAAATTATAATACTTAGAAATTTAGTAGAAGTAATTTTGTGTTTAAAAAAATTGCAAATTTTTTTAAATTAAAATTATATTTGTTTATATATTAAATATAATAATTTTATTTGTTCTTTTATTTTATAGTTCTGAATTTCCAAATTGTATTGAATAATAAATAATTCGAACTATTAATTAATTCATTGAAAATTATATAGAAACTGTTAAGTTATAAGAATAAAAATAAACAAACTAATTAATTTAAATTATAAAGTAAAATGGTTTAACACTATTATATATATTTATAATTTACACCTACCGCTACTTGTATAGGTAAAATGTCACTTCCGGTAGTCAGATTATGATGAAATTTGGTATCTGAATTTTTTTCATATTTGTAAATCTATATACAAAATAGGAAGCAAATATCTCGAAGCAAACTGGTACTTTACTTGAAAGGTAAACGCAACCAGTGTAGGTAAAGTACCACTTACGGTTAACCGATTTTGACGAAATTTTAAAAGAAATCTACAAACTGTGAATAATATCGGTGTACCAAATTTCGAAGTCCTAGCTTGATTAGTTTCTGACAAAACCAATGAATTCGTTTGAATTCGTTAAAATCGCATTGATATTCGATTATAACAACTCAAGCTTGACCGATTTCTTAAATTTCATAATTTTTTGTTAACCTACTTATAACACACGACCTGTATGCCAAATTTCATAGCGCTAGGACAATTGGAAATACCCTAAGAATTTTGTTGACCAATCAGTGAATCAGTTCCAAAATAAGCTATTTTCACAGGGTCATATTTCAGGATCTACTGAAGCTATAACTATGAAATTTGGCATACTGCTTTAGTTCTAGTATATGACTACGTAGATAAAATTTTATCTCTGTACTTGCAATAGGCACTGAGATACAGGGGGGTCAAAAGTGACTCCAAACCATTCGTGTAAATATACTTACGGCATGCGCGCGGCTTGCTGGAACTTTGCCGGCGCACTGCTGTGCGCATAGATACGACAGTGTCCGTAGGTACGCAAAAAACCCCAGAGCCTAAAATACAAGGAGTAGGGTAACCAAATTTTTCTTAGGTGAAGGATACCTCAAATGATTAATAATAAAAAAGAAATTAGAATCTTAGGTAACTCCTGAGCTGAGCTGTTCCATTTTCCAGAAATATTATCTATATATATAAAGGAGAGTGTTTGTATGTATGTAATTTGTTTACTTTTTTGTTGTCATAGAAACAAATATATATATATAATTATAACCTCTCTCTCTCCCTCTATTTAAAATTTTAAAAAATGGAGTGTTCTAGCCAAATTAAGAAATTTAAATGCCTTATGCAACATTGATAGGTAAATGAATTGAACTGGAAGAGGAGACATGTGATTAGAGAAATTGGGGAAGAATCAACCGAAATGTAATTAAACAAAAAAATTCAAGAATTATGCTACGGATACGACTTACATACAATTAACATACAAAATGTAGAATTTGAAAAAGTATAAATATTTAAATACTTAAGATCTCTAATCACGAAGGATAATAATATTCGAGAAGAATTGAAATCGACGTTGTAAGTGAGTAACGCCTGTTATTATGCAGTAAAGGGGCTTATCTCATCAAAGAGGATCAAAATTAAAATATATAAATCAATTATTTTTCATGTTGATCGATGACTAGGGTGACCATATTTCGAAAACACCAAACCGGGACAAACGGTATACCTTTTTTTTTAGAACTAAATTGAAAAAATTTTGAAAAAAAAATTACGAAATGTCATAAATATTGAAAAAACGGGACAGTAGGCTGTCCCGAAGATATTTTTGGGACAGAGCACCTAAAGACGGGACGTTTGGTCACCCTATCGAAGACTCTGGGAGACGAGAGTAGATTTAGAGTTTTTGTGAGATTAATATTGTTCGCAGCATTTATAGGCCAAAAGAAGATGAGGTCACAGGGGGATGGCGGAGATGGCATAACGAGAAATAATGTCCAGATATAGTAAAGGTTATAATATCGATAAGGCTGGGATGGGAAGGGGACGTGGCTGGAATTGGAGAAACTAGAAATTGGGAGAAACCGATTGGGAAACATCCGGTGGAAGACCAAGGACCAAGTGGGTGGACAATGAAGGAAGGGACATGGGAGAGATGGGACAGGGTAGGATTTGGTTTTAGCTCAGGATAGGGACGCTTAGAGAAATGTGGATGCTGCGGCTAAGAACTTTCGCAAACTGTAGAGACACAGAGTTAGATAAATATAACATATACAATAATAATATATAATTAATTTACTGATTAAATTAAAATATATTTTACAAGAAAACAAATACATGTCTTATCTACTTATACTGATTGAAACAAAATGGATGAAAACCTTTTACATACAGACTTTCAACCAAATACTATGTATCACTCGGGGGTACAGGGGGCGGAGCCCCCGTCTAGGTGTGAAGAGCGCCGAAGGCGCTCGGAGCAGCTAGTATTATTTATTATAAAAGTTGGTATAAATTGTAATTATAAAAAAATTTGTTTTGCGACATAAAATTAAGTGTGGCTCCTATGTAATTACACTCACTAAAGGTTTTATTAAAGGACAATAAGTCTGTGACTTTTTGAATGAAACACAGGTTTTTGGATAAAAAATTATTTTATTTTTCAATGTAGTCTCCTATGAGTTCTATATACTTTGTCCAACTTTTCTCTAATTTGTTTATCCCTTCCAAAAGATAAGATTTGTCGAGGACATCAAAATAGATTTGTTATTGAGATGATATCGTTGGAGTCAAATCTCTTTCCGCCGAACAATTCTTCATGTTCGGAAATAAGAAATAGTCGCTTTGGGCTAAATCCGGAGAATAGAGCGGATGAGAGAGAAAATCATATCCCAATTCCGGGATTTTCATGGAAATTCACTTTTTCCATTTTCTTCTTCAATCTTGAGGTAGTCTGCTATAATGTATGTCAAACAAAAACTAAAACACCTAGCTGGATCAAATTTCGACAGGGGTTAGCTGATAGTTACCTTCTGACAAGAGTAGTGTTCCATTTCATTTAAAAAAAACGGGAAATTCAAAAGGTCACTGACTTATTGACCTGCCCTCGTATATTGAAGGTAACCTATCCAAGAGAATTGCCAGAATGTTGTGGTTATAAATATAATCCGATTTTTGAATTAATGATTTAAAAAAGAGCTTGTAGTTAACCTAATAAATATGTAAATATTCTTAATTGTAATGATTTATATTATAGATGTATTAAATATGTACTATATTAAATAACAACCGACAAACATTAACAAGTATAAATGGATTACAATTTTCAGAAAAAATATGTTATATTTTGACAATGAAGAGTGGAGGCGTGAGAATGAATGAGAAGATTTATTTATATTATTAATAGGTATAAGCATATTATTTAAACAATAAAACAAAATATAATCATTTTTTTTCTTTTAACAAAATATTCGTAGCAATATCAATGGTGTAAATGTACCCACATCAACGGTGTATAATTCCTATTGTATTTTCCCTGTCAAGCATAGAGAGTAGGGAATCCATCCGATTTGATCATTTGAGTTGTGTGCAAATGTTATTTTGTTAACAGAAATAAAATAAAAAAAACGACGATCCAAGTCATCCAGAGAGGTAGATTGATATGGATGCGGGTTGGAGAAATGGGGTGTGAGAGTGAAAGGGAGGGGTAGCAAAGGGAGGCTATTTGGTTGCGTGGATAGATGAATAGATCTATCGTCAGTGGAGGTGTTGAATGAAACCAATGAATGAATGAATCTCAGTCCATTTCTCTCCTCATCCCCCTATTTAGAGTGTAATTTAATTTGCTTAATGGGTTGAGGCGGCCAGCTGGTTTATTTTATTTTATATATAGATATACATATGTGAATGTAGTTCTATGTATTCTCTTCTTTCTCTCTTCCGGTTTATTTCTGGTGAATAATTCAGTAATGTAACAGGAAAAGAAATAAACT
Source organism: Labia minor (assembly GCA_963082975.1). Taxonomy (NCBI): domain Eukaryota; kingdom Metazoa; phylum Arthropoda; class Insecta; order Dermaptera; family Spongiphoridae; genus Labia; species Labia minor. The sequence continues at coordinate 78,994,729 of OY720344.1, forward strand.
GAGTGACCAGGTAGAGAATAACAAATCAACCTACCCTTATGACAAGATGATAGCATTTTACTTTTATTTCCTATTCTTATTAAATTTATTATTTTACATGTTTTATTATAAAATATGTTATTATATCATCAAATACATTAAAAAAACGAGATTAAAACATGGATTAAGGATTGAAATTGAAATGTCAAGTAACTTTAAAATAAATTAAATTAAATTTGTGTTAAATGTCAAATAAAATTTTATAATAATCGAATAAATAAAAATGTGTATTATTAAACATTAAAAAATGAATGAATAGTATTCTTTCACGAAAATGAAGGCAAATACCTTATCTTATTATACTAGCAAAAATTGTATATATATTTGTATATTTTTGAGATATTAAACCGCTCGATGGATTTTTTTGAAATTCACATCATAGATTATATTTATAAAGAAAGTATTGGTTTCATTCTCGAGAAAAATAGACTTTAGTAGTATTTTCTAAATTTAAAATAGTAAATTTATATGACGTCACAAATTATGTCATCCATATTGAAATTGTCTTCTTGACATTCATTGATATTGTATTAATATTTTTTTATATTTAAAATATTTTAAGATTTTTTATCAAATTTTGAAATAAAATTAAAAATATTTATTTTAATAATATTTTCGAATAAAATTACGAAATATATTTATCATTCCCCCACACAAAAAAAAATATTCATGAAGTTAGCAACATATAGGAAGAAATTCCAAATAAATTGTTGAATAAATTTGATCTAATAATATTAAATAAATTATAAAATATTAATTAAAATGTTTTTTAGATTAAATTATAAATAATATATAAATGATATATTATTGTTATACTAAAAAAAATATAACCTCCTTTCTTAATTAAAATATAGACAAGTGTCAATATAATTTTAGAATTTATATTATTATCAGTAGTAATCCTTGTGGTGGAAACAGTCTTAAGCTATTACTACTTTGTAGAATAAAAAAGTGAATCCATCTATTTATAATATATATAATATAGATTCAAATATTTTATCAAGTAAATTTGAATATATTTTTCAACATGAAATGAAAATCAAGTTATTTTAATTTATACCAATTTAGGAAACAAATTTTTGATGGGTCATGTTTAGAAAACCCATTTACCAATTGTAATAAATAATTAAAAAATTTTTAAAGTTTATAATAATAAATTGTATGAATTCTTTATAGGGTTCCAGGTACTTGTAATAATAGCATTAATAAAAATTATAATAATTCACATCAAGAAAAAATATTATGTCTGTTAACAAAATAAAATGGCGCTAATAAAAGAAAATTTTCCCTTAGTATAATATAGCTTAGCTCAAGTGGTGCTGTCCTGAAGATATAAAATTGAAAAATAAGTTATTATTTCGCTAATTATAAGTTCACAAAAATTAAAAAATATGTTTAATTTTAAAAAATTACTTAAAAAACAAAAAGCTGAATATGGATTTTTAAGAGCTTCCATCATAAGAATCTTAAAAATATAAGGTCAAACATATTTTAAAAGAAAATAAAAATTTAATTAAATCTTAATTAAATCTTAATTTTATTTTTGATTTTTTTTTATAAATTTTTTTAAATGAAATATAAAATATATAATAATAAATAAATAAAAAAACAACTCCATCTTTAGATCTCTTTTCCAATAGATTAAACAACCCTCATGGATTTACTATTTTTTACTATTTTCCTGTATTGAAAAAGGATTTTTGCTTCAATAAAAAGAACAACCAACAAATAATATATTTGTTTATCTATAATCAATATATTGAATCTCATTGGTATTGATAACAAATAAAAAAATATATTATCTTTTCAAATAAACTAAAAACTGTATTTTTTTATTTTTAATTAAAAGAAAGATGACAAAATATTAATGAAGTGATTAAATGTAGACTTAATGTCTTAAATAGTGTATCTATATTTTTTAAATATGTTTTTTCATTAATAAATAGTAGAAAGAAAAATTATAAATGAAGTAAATTTCCTACCTAAAATATTCAGAGTAAGAATCTTTGATAATGAAATTGGATAACCATTCCAACCAATTCCTTCCTATTCTCTATCAATTCTGTCATATCCACCTTTAAATTGTTTAACCACCGATCATTTTCCAAATTGTTTACCAACGAACCTTTCCTCACCCATTGGATACATGAGTCGCGCCCATTCCAACTTCCTGGATTTTATCATCCCAACTATGTTAAAGAATGCATAAATTGTTATGTAACTCCACAGCAATCTCCGTAATTTGAATGTGATCTCATCTTTTTCGATCCAATAAATTTTATATTTTATTTTATTTTCAAAAAATATATATTCTCCTCCACTAAAATCATGAACCACGCCTTAAATCTCACCGGTAAAATAAATTATTTTAATTTTTATATTCTTCGATAATAATTTAAATAAAATTTAAATTTAAAAAATGTGTATCTATGGTGTTTATAGGATGAATGGAAATTTTATAATTAGATTAATATTAATATTTTTTAATTAATTAACTATATTTTACAATATAAACATATTAAGAATTAAAATAACAAGAAAATTAAGAAAAATACATATTTTAAGCTCATAAACAAACAATCATACACACAGAGATTAATAAAAAATTGTAGCAAACGGTTGTTTTAGTAATCGTATAATAAATTCACTTAAAAAGATCAATATTATTTATGAAAAAATATTTGTTTTTAGTTAATAAGAAAATGAAAATGAAATGATTCTTTGAGTATAGTGATGAATGTTAACATCTTGTAATAACCTTGTAATAACGATAACGATTAAGCTCAAACTTAAAAACTTTAGTTTCAATTAAATCATCCTATTTCAAAGGGGAATATTCTCTTTTGTTTCTTTCTATCTTATAATTAAATCATTCTGCTATTTTAGATATTAAAAATTGACTTTATAACTCATCTAATCTCATTATATTTTTTAATTGATTTTGATTTAATTAACTTAATCTAAATGTATTTAATTTATATCTTCATTCAAAATTAATAAAAATTTCTGCATACTATTTTTATTTATGAAATCGGTAAAATAAAAAAAAATAATATGTAATTGGGGTGTATATCTTTATAATCAATATTAATTTTTAAAAATATATATTAAATTGAATATTAATATATATATATATATACAGGGCAAAACTTCGTCATCTTTTTTCTTACTTCGAGTGCACTTGGCTAGGTGAACAATATTTGGCTGGCTTTTATGACCCCGAATTCGACATGATGTAAAACTACCTCATTCAAGTCTCTTCGGCTATTTATTATTAAATAAATAAAAAAAAATTAGGGAAATATTTTATTTAGGGTTTTGTTTATTTAGGGATTTATTCTTTTAGGGATATTTTACTTAGGGATTTTTACATGATTTCTTTCAAAATATCCTGCTACTACGGGCGGACGAAAAGCTTTCGAAATCTTAAAGTAGTTTTTTATAAATAACTCCTTTATTATTAAGTTTAGGTAAAAATGAATATAATGAAACTTTTAGTAAATTCGATTATCATAAAAATCGGTATTTATTGAAAAAATCAATAAAATGTGCTTTGACACCTCTTTAAACTATCCTTACTTATGGTCTGCGATCTTGTCCAAAAACAATCCAATCCCCGCCCATCACTCACAAAAAAAAACATCAAAATATCAAATTCCAAGACAATATCTCATTTTGTTTACAAGTAATCTCGGTAACGAAAGGCCGGCCGGTTCAAAAAATTTTTTTTGCAGTTTTGGATTCAGAACCGTCTGAAAAGTGGAAATCTCGAAAAATCTCAGAGCAAAAATTTTCAAAATATTCCGACCATCGTATAAGCTATCCTCATTCCATGAGGAAAGCTAAAATGATTTACTTATAGCTGGAAAAAAATATTTTTTTTCTAAAACTGTGAATACGAGTAAATAAAATACAAAATTAAATTTTTTTGACAGATTTTGTAAAATCAGTGTTTCATTTACAAAACTTTTTGAATATCTAATATAAAAAAAAATCTTAATAAAAATTTGTCTTTGAGTGAGCCCGGGGGGGGGGGGGGGGACGCCGCCATAGGAAGGTGGAGCGGCTAGTCAAACCCCCCCCCAGGATCAAATCCTGGTTGCGCCACTGATATATATATATACTTTTGTTGTATATTTCTAATATTTATAAAAAAAACTTTCATTAATAAATATTATCAATCCATAATAATGATTAAATGATCCCATTTTTTCATTTTTCAAGTTTCATTCGCCTTGATGTTGTCCGGCTGTTGTTTGGTTCCTGAGCATCGGGCTCGATTCGTTTCGAAGATGGTCATCGACCACTAACCATCTCCCTGCCTTTCGTTTTCCATTAAACCGTCAGGCTTTTCTTGTTTCTATTGGTTTCGTAACATTTATTTTTACGAGAAGGGCCGTTAACCCTTCGTTTAGAACTCAGCCCTCCTACAAGCCCACAGCTTTATCTTCGAAGTTCCTTTTAAAGAGCTGTCGAAGGAGACTTTCCTTTACAGTCGATTTCCCAGAAGTAGTGATTCTCTAGGTGAAAATTAGATATATTGAATTTTCTTATCAATATAAAACCGCTTATAATTATTATAACTTAGTACATAGTTAAGTATATAATTTAATAATAATAATAATTAATTTTATTCATGACATGCTAAGTGTATTGAAATTGCTTATTTCCTTCAGATTTTCAGAAATAAATATTAGGTGAGTGCAAAAGTTAGTGCAGAGTTTCAATAGATGGTGTTATAAGCGTCGTTATGTTGTCATGAAAAACTTTCATCTACATATTATATAACCTTGGAAAGGTGGCGTCTTGAGCTTTAATTAAAAAATAAGCTAGAGTGTCTCCACTCGACTATCTCGCAATTTGAATTGGATTAAATAACATATATTATATTTAAATTAAATTTAATTAATTATAAATTATAAATTAAAATTAATAAATAATATTTATTAAACCAGCGCGTATTTGGATTTTTGTTGATGGCACCACGTCACGTGATGGCGCGTGATTCGCAGTCTTGTTAAAATATTAATTCCGGTCCTTTCAGCGATTCAATCAAGCTGAAATTCTATATTTAGCAGTTTTATACAATTTTTAATCATGTGAAAAACTATAAAACATATATCTTGATGATAGAAAACTACGAATTTTGAATAATGTCCTTATACCAAATTTCATGATTCTAGCTCAAGCCGTTTTTGCGTAATCTTGTCTACATACACACACACACACACACAGACATTTTCAAATTTTGATTTTTAAATTTGTCTTGAAGGTAGTAAAGAATGAGTAAGATGCGGAAATCAATGTAAAATATTAGGTTTCGCAGACGACTTAAATATAATAGGAGATTCGGCAATTGCTATTACAGATAGCGAGGAAAAACTAATGGAGGTAGGAAATTAATAGTGATAAGAAAAAATATTTAGTAACACAAAGAGAAACAGTATTAACACACAAAATCTTAATATACAAAATGTAGAATTTGAATATGTAGAAAAATTGAATGTAATTACGAAGGATAATAATATTTAAGAAGAATTTAAATGGAGGTTGCAATCGGGAAACGCCTGTTATCATGCAGTAAAGAGGGTTATCTCACATCAAAATTATTATCAAAGGGAATCAAAATTAAAATATTTTAAAACAATTATTTTGCCTGTTGTATTATATGGGACGCATGGTCTTTGACCCTGGGAGATGAGAGTAGATTCAGAGTATTTCACAATAGGATTCTTCCCAGCATTTATTGGCCAAAGAAAGATTAGGTCACCGGGGAATGGCGGAGACTGCATAACAAGGAATTGCATGACCTCTCTGCATCTTCAGAAATAGTTAGGGTTATAAAAGGGAAAAGGCTGTGATAGGCAGGGCACGTGGCTAGAATGGGAGAAGAAAAAGATATTGGTGAGGTGATCGATTGGAAAACGTCCGCTTGGAAGACCAAGGACGCGTAGGAAGGGACGTAAGAAAGATGGGACAGGGGCTCAGGATAGGGACACTTGGAGAAATGTGGTTGTTGCGGCCAAGAACTTTCGAGTATTTTTGAGCCACATAGATAGATAGATATTACATATACAATAATAATATATATCATTAATTTACTGATTAAATTAAAATATATTTTAAATAAGAACACAAAAAGGAATGAATGTTTTATGTAATATACTGATTAAAACAAAATGGATGAAAACCTTTTACTACACTCAACCAAATACTATGTTCCACTCGGGTGTTCAGGGGGCGGAGCCCCCGTCTAGATGTGAAGAGCGCCGAAGGCACTCTGAGCAGCTACTATTATAATAATTTTTTGATTGGGAATCGCTATGATAATTCATTGTTTAAAATGCTTCCGCTAGGGACAGTGAGCCGCGAGCCGAGATGCTCTTGAATGAACAACACGGAGAATTATGTAAACTTTAATAAATTAATTTCTGCGGTTATTGTTTAGATATAAATAAAATTTATAGCCTATGTTACTCTAGCGGTATATAAGAATATTGTGATGTAATTTCATAGAAATCGTTTAAGCCAAAAATAGTAATTTTCCGGACAGACGTACAGACAGACAGACAGACATGAAAAATTCTAGTCACTTTTGGATTCTAGAGGTCATGAAACGCGAAGATGTGCAAAAATTTTTAAATTCTGAGCAATGTGCAGACAAAAACCTTTATTTATATAGATATAAGATATATAACCTAACGCCTAGGCTGTTTAGCTAATAGAAGCTTCCGAGCTTTAAAATTATTTCCAAATTTATAATTAATTCATTCTAATAAAATATCTGCCTTTATAATCAGTTGTATTTTTTTTAATGCAGATTAAAAATACTTTTTGAAACTGTTGTTAATCAATGTATCACATATTAATTTTTCGATATTATAACTTTTAATGAAATATAATAATATTTAGATATATTTCAAAGACACATAATAAAATTCTTGTTTAATAAATAAAAGTATTAAAAACTGACCTTTTCTATTATCTATAATTAAAAGAGAATGTTAAAATGATTTCTATTTAAATTTCAATTGATTTTTAATTTTGATAATCATGTAGAATTCTCAGAAAATAATTGATATTGAAAGAATAAATATTTATCAGAATTTATCATTTTTTTAGATAAATTAAACAGTAAATTACAAGATAAAAGAAAAATAGAAAATAAATTAGCCCTGCCGTTTGGGCGTCTCTAGAATAAATGTCACTTCAAATTGAAAATAAAAAAATTATATTTACTTAAATGAATAATAATATCCAAATATATATTAAAAAAATCAACTCATATTGAATAGAAAATATTAAAAAATAGAATAATAATAATAAATAGAAATATATATACCAATATATATATAGGGTACGATATATAATATATTCTATTATATTAAATGACATGAGAAAAATGAAATAGAAAAGAGATTAATGAGAAGAAAAGAAGATATATACATTTTCAAATTCTAATAAAATGTATAAATAATTTTAAATTAAATTTTGAGTAATGTGTAGATATATCAGGTTAAATATATATATATATATATATATATATTAATAAATAAAATATCATTCATAATATGAATATGAAATAAAAAACAAATATGATATTTTTCTATTAAAATAATTATTAAAAAAAATCAGTAAATCATTTGAGACTTTATTACAATGATGGTAGAGGTGATGTTAATTGATCGCTTTATATTGGTGAATTATGATAATTTCAATAGAAAATAAACTTACGCTTTTGATAGTAGAGAGAGAAAGAGCGTCATCGCCGCCCGCCTGGTTTGAGTTGGCATGGGCACTCACACAACGAAATCGACTGACTGACCGACTGAGCGAGCGTTCACTCGACTAGGAGCCCCTGGCATTTAGGCAACCAGCAATACAAGCCACCCAATTTAAACTTGAAATATTTAAATAGTATACTCTATTATTAATTATTAATCGTATTAATTCTGCATCTAATATTTCCATAAAAATTTTTAATAAGCCTGCAAAAATTTTAAAATAAATTTATATATTTGAATTTTCTAATATGAGAAACAAATGGTTATCAATTTTAATGGAATTGAGAAAAAAATAAGTTGACCTGTGGCCAGATCCGAACCGACCGACGGTTTGAAATAAATTAATTTCCAGCTACAGAAACAATTTCAAATAATTTTAATATATCTATTAATGTAATAAAAAACAGATATGGATATAACATAAATATTTTTAATTTTATTTTATTTATAATATATATGTAAGACACCAGGCTGTGACGTCATGAATGGCTGGATGACGTCATATAATTTTAATTAAGAAAAAACTAATAAAGATGATTTTTCTCGAGGATAAATTCAATACAAGCATGATTCGTGGTGATATGTAAAAAATCTCCTCATGTGAAATTTAGTGTGAAATAACCCTTGCCTTCCTATCGTCGATCGCTAATACTACCACATCCGGTTTCCGGATTTGCACCAAAATTTGATCAATTCATAATACTGATGCATTAAGTAAATATACCAAATTCCATCATCATCCGTTGAGCCGTTCAGGCTGTACACATCTATACGGACGGACGGACGGACAGACATCATGCTAAAAATATTTTTTTCTTTAAGAAAATGCATGATTCGTGGAGATGTGTAAAAATCTCCACATGTGAAATTTGGTGTGAAAAGGAATTCTCCCTTACTATCGTCGGTCGGTAAATATACAAATAAAAATTTTAAAAGAAACTATTGGAAAATAAAATATGAATTATAGTATAATATCAAGATAATATCAAGATGATAGATATATCATATATATTAGGTTTTTTTGGAATATTGTTTTGATATTTTCATAAATGTGTTTAAATAGAATTAATAAAAATAGAAAAGTAAAGAGCTATCAAAAGATGTTTAATACGAGATAAAAAAAGAAAATTTATACAAAATTGATTAAGTCTATAGCAGTCTATGCCAGTAGGTATAGATGATTATTAAGAATAAGTAAATTTGAAAATTTACTTTATTTAATAAGTTAATTAGTGTTTCATATTTTCTCTCTTTAAATGACAATGGGTTAAAAAAGATCATCCACCCCCTTTTGTATTGAATGAGGTGTGTGATTCTATCTATCCGTTCATAAGATTTAAAGATGAGGTCACCGGGGAATGGGGGAGACTGCATAACAAGAAATTGCATGGCCTCTCTGCATCTTCAGAAATAGTTAGGGTTATAAAAGGTAAAAAGCTGCGATAGGCAGGGCACGTGGCTTGAATGGGAGAGGAAAAAGATATTGGTGGGGAGACCGATTGGAAAACTAAGGACTCGTAGGAAGGGACGTAAGAGAGATGGGACACTTGGAGAAATGTTGTTGCGGCCAAGAACTTTCGAGTATCTTTGAGCCACATAGATAGTTAGATATAACATAATATATATAATTAATTTACTGTGATTAAATTAAAATATATTTTAAATAAGAACACAAAAAGAAATTAATGTTTTATGTAATATACTGATTGAAACAAAGGGATGAAAACCTTTTACTACTTTCAACCACCAAATACTATGTACCACTCGGGGGTACAGGGGGCGGAGCCCCTGTGTAGGTGTGAAGAGAGCCGAAGGCGCTCTGAGCAGCTAGTTATTTATAATTTAATCTATAAAACATGTCAATTAATATAATATAATTTATTTAATATTATTAGATCAAATTTAATCAATTCATTTGGGATTCCTTCTTTTATATGTTGCTTCATGAATTTTTTTTTTTTTTTTTCGTGTTGGTGAATGATAAATATATTTCGTAATTTGATTCAAAAATATTATTAAAATTAATATTCTTAATTTTATTTCAAAATTTAATAAAAAATCTTAAAATATTTTAAATATAAAAAAATATTAATACGATATCAAAATGGCAAAAGACAAATCTCAATATGGATGACGTAATTTGAGACGTCATATAAATTTTTTATTTAAATTTAGAAAATACTACTAAAGTTGATTTTTCTCGAGGCTAAAATCAATACAAATCGAATTTTCTTTATAAATATTATCTATGGTGTCAATTTCAAAAAAATTAAAAAGTTTAATATCTCAAAAATATACAAATATATATTCAAATATATATATATATATTATATATAAATTTTTCCTAGTATAAGATTTATATAATATCAACAATGTAGATGTTTAATTACTGAAACCAATTAATTAATTGCTTAACTTTTATTTTACTTTTAGCGATGCCGTCACCTGGTTTATTGATGTTGGATCTACTTCTCTTTGAACAAATCTGTCTCGGCCCTTTTGTTCTTTGTATGTGAGTAATTTTTTCCTGTTTAGATATTTCTGAATTAATATATATAGTATTTATAAAAATATGATCTTCAGTTTAAATTTATAATTTTTGCCCGTAGTGAAATTTATGAAATAAAAATGTGAAATATATATGTTTATTTGTAAATTTAAATAGACTAGAATAGATATTAATTCAAAATTATATTTAAAATCATGAATCGGTATTAATATATAATTTTGTTTTTATATTTATTAAATTACCATATAATTATTTTATGATTTTAAATTTTTATAATATATAAGGAAACATCGTGACATCACTGGTAGGCAAGAAACAAGCAATGTTACATTTGTGTAGCGTATGAAATTAATTGTGCAAACTAATTTGTCCTTGGAAAAATTTTTGACTTTTTTCGAATTTTAATTTACAATAAACTAATGTTTAATTTGGTCTTAAAAATTTTAAAATCTATCCAAGGTCTTCTGAAAATTCTTAACCTGTCCTTATTTTAGCAACGATCCATTAGTAACATCATGCGGTTTTGCATACAAAAATACTGGATGTAAATATAAACACTGTTTTCTCCTAAAATAGTATACATTTTTTTTTTCATTAATAATTTCCATTAATTTTATAATTTTGAACTTGCACTGGAACAAACCTTAAAAAAAATTGAGAAATAAAAAGGGTCCTGAGTCTTCCAGGTTTCCCCTATATGACGCAATAATATTGAATTACTTATAGGTCTACTATATGTTAATTTCATATGATTAAGTAATGAAAATTTAAAAATGCAAAAAAAGGTAATTATTCAGGTAAACGCCTTTTCGTGGATTTGGATAATACTTTACCAGTGGGATCCTTCTGCAATTCCAAATAAACTTTTCTTATGAAATTTTTTTTTAGCTTCTTTTAGTTTAAGAGATAAAAATTATTAAAATTTGCATATAAATCCATTGATATTCTATTTAGCTAGCATGTTTTATCCGTTTGTCTACCAGAGGGGGCACTAATTTTCTGTTTTTATAAGTTTGGTTTGGATTTATGAAAATTAAAAAATTAATTTGGATATAGGAAAATTATTTAATTAATTTGTCAATTTGCATAAATACAAGCCAAACTTATAAAAACAGAAAATTAGTGAATAAGTGAATAATTGGTGAAATCTTTATTTTAATAATTTTTATCTCGTAAACTAGAAGAGGCCCGAAAAAATTTCATAAGAAAAGTTTATTTGGATTTGAAAAAGGAACCCACTGGTATATTATCTAAATCCACGAAAAGGCATTTACTTGAATAATTACAAAAAAAAAAAAAATTATCTTAGCCAATGAATTGGTTATATATTGTTAATATACAATTTTTTAACTCCAAATTTTTAGGGACCATTTTATCTATGAGCTTTCCTTGAAATTTTAGAAATAATAATTATCAGGATTCGGCAAATAAAATATTCATACATACATTTAAAGATTCATTCGGTCACCCCTTTATTAGAAAAATATGAATCTAGTAAATATTTTTTAATTTTCATATTAATGTTTTTTCAACATATGCAAACAGAAATTGTATTATGGAGAGATATTTATTTTTTAATTTAATTACAGATCAATAATTCAAATCATAATTGACAAATGCATTATTACAATTAATTCTGGTTTTGATTTGATTATCAGATAAATATTAAATTTTCTCGTTCTAATTGTTTTTTATGTTTCTTTGTTTTTAATGAAGTTTTAATAGAGAATATTTCATAGAATAATTTTTTTGATGTTCTTTGAAAATTAAGATATTTACGAGTATACCAGAGATCGGCAACTTATATATATGTACTAGCTGCTCAGAGCGCCTTCGGCGCTCTTCACACCTAGACGGGGGCTCCGCCCCCTGTACCCCCGAGTGTTACATAGTATTTGGTGGTTGAAAGTAGTAAAAGGTTTTCATCCATTTTGTTTCAATCAGTATATTACATAAAACATTCATTTCTTTTTGTGTTCTTATTTAAAAAATATATTTTAATTTAATCACTATATTAATTATATATTATTATTGTATATGCTATATCTATCTACCTATGTGGCTCAAAGATACTCGAAAGTTCTTAGCCGCAACAACCACATTTCTCCAAGTGTCCCTATCCTGAGCCCTTGTTCCATCTCTCTTACGTCCCTTCCTACGCGTTTTTTTCCAAGCGGACGTTTTACAATCGGTCTTCCCACCAATATCTTTTTCCTCTCCCATTCTAGCCACGTGCCCTGCCTATCGCAGCTTTTTCCCTTTTATAACCCTAACTATTTCTGAAGATGCAGAGAGGCCATGCAATTTCTTGTTATGTTGTCTCCCCCATACCCGGTGACCTCATCTTTCTTTGGCCAATAAATGCAGGGAAGAATCCTATTCTCAAATACTCTGAATCTACTCTCATCTCCAAGGGTCATAGACCATGCCTGCCACCCATATAATGCAACAGGCAAAATAATCTTTTTATATATTCCCTTTGATAATAATTTTCAAGAGATAAGCCTCTTTATTGCAGATAACAGGCGTTTCCCGATTGCAACCCCGATTTAAATTCTTCTCAAATATTATTATCCTTCGTGTTTACATTCAATTTTTCTACATATTCAAATTCTACATTTTGTATCTTAAGATTTTGTATGTTAATACTCTTCCTCTTTGTTACTAAATATTTTTTCTTATCACTATTAATTTCAAACCTCCATTAAATTATCTGTAATTGCAATTGCCGAATCTCCTATTATATTTAAGTCGTCTGGGTAACCTAATATTTTACAATTGATTTCCGCATCTTATTCTTTCTTTACTACCTTCAAGACAAATTTGAAGATTGAAAATTTGAAAAAGTTTATCCGGATCTATTGAGTCATGCGTATGTTTTACTAAAGTCTACAAATAATTAGTGAATAGAAATATTGAATTCGCGGTTTTTTTCCTAATATCTGTCATAATGAAAATATCTTAATTAATGTTGGTCGATTTGGCCTGAACCCGCAATGATATCTCCTAATATTTCCTCCGCCTATGGTTCTTAAGTATTGTATATGTTATAATAGTGAAATAGAGTATAATATTTCTTGATCATTACATTTTGGTATTTTATTTTCATTCCTAGATTATTATTGAATATTTTTAATTATAATGAAACTTGAGAAAATGCAAAAATAGAGACTTGAGACCAGGGCCGCGGCGTGCACGTGTGCAAGGTGGGCGCTGCCCACGGGCGCCTGGTGTAGGGGGCGCCAAACTGACCATTCTTTTTTATTTTATTTTAAGTGTTTTAAAAATGAATCAATATAATTGTGGACGTGAATCCTACGACACGTTTAAATATATTTTCCAAATTTGTTTGTTTTACTGCGTATCTTTCTAACCTTGCCCGTAACTGTAGCTTCGGGTGAACGAAGCTTCTCTAAGTTAAAAATTATAAAAACGAATTTGCGTTCGACATTGTCGCAGGAGCGCTTAACAGATCTTTCTATGATAGCAATAGAAAATGAAATCATGGATAACTTAGAAATATATGATATTATTAAAGGTTTTGTAGCTTCAAAGGCTCGAAGAATCCGAATAGTATAGTTTTGTGATGGAATTTCATATTGTATTATGTTTTCATTTTTGAATTTTTTTTATGTTTATTGTTCTAGAAATTTAACCTTGTTTCTATTGTTAATGAGTTAATTATTTTGTTATTTCCTATTATTATGTAGATAAATTCCTCTGTATTCATAAACACAGTTTTCAAAATTAAATGTTTTATTTGATTTTATTGTTCTATTGATAGAGGGGGCGCTTTTTAAAAATTTGCACACGGGCGCTTTGCACCCACGTCGCGGCCCTGCTTGAGACAATTTATAAAAATTAACGGTATAAAACTATAGATAAATGACCAATATATACATTCATTAATAGTATTAATTTAAATTAATTGATTTATTTGTTTTTTTATTATTAAGTTCATTTATTAATTTTTTTAGATCATAGTTATTTTCCTTAAAAGAAACTTAAATTCTGTGGTGCTAGGGGATTTGAAAATCATTCGTCGCAATATGAAGATTTCGCTTACAGTTTCTGTCATGTCCGACCTCCATCCAAAAGTTATTTTCTGTCAAGTTTTTTGCTTCTCTTAATCATGTGATCTATATATTTAATTTTTTTTGATTCATTATAATAAAATTTAAACAAATAAAAATTTTTACTTTGTTAATTTATATAAATTTCAATATAAACTGATTGTGAGTGATACGCTTAGCCAATACTCTGAATAATTTGTGTACAAAAATATTGAATGTTCTTAGCGAGATTTGATATAATGTTGTACGATTTGTCCTAAATCTGAATTAGAAGAAAATTATAAATTGCCTCCTCTTCCAGCCCAATTCATTTACCAACCCATGTTGCATATGGCATCTAAATTTCTTAAAACTCCGTTTTTTTAATTTAAAATAGAAGGAGAGAAAGAGTTTTAAATTATATTCGAATAGTCTATATATTCTATATATAATAGTATTTTTTTTCTGAATTTAATAGCAAGTTGATTTTAAAAATTTTCCATTCTTAATGCATATGATTGATTACATGTGTTAAAATTTAAAAAAATTCAAATATTCTAATTTTTATATTTATATATACAATTTAATATTATTTTTTATTAATATCATATCAAAAAAAGAGAATTTATTAAAAATTAAAAATAAAAAAAGAAGCCTATTAATAAAAAATTGAATGGTGATTTAAATATTTTATTAAATTAATTAAAATGAGACCTTTTAGAATAAATTATTTAATTGAAATGATATTTAAATATAAGAATTTAAAAAAATATTATATTCTTTGTTTGGCAATTGTTATTTAATTATGTGCAACATGATTCGACTTACACAGAGCATCGTTATTTTTTATTAATATCACATAATAAAATAGAATCTTTTAAACATAATAAATAAAAAAAAACATTTTAATAATATTAAAAAATATACCCAATTTAAAACAACTTTATATCATCATATTTTAATTTTTATATAATATATATATATATTTAGTAATTAATAATAGAGTAATTAAATTAAAATAAAAAACAAAGATAATAAAATTCAGTAAAGATAATATAATTCAGTCATTTTAATTCAGGTTAAATAATATTTTTTTTTATTATTCAATGATAAAATTTATATATTATTATATATATATTATAGAAAAGAAGAAATATTCAATTAAATAAAAAATAATTTAAGATAAAAATATGATCTAATAAATATTTTAATTAAATTGAGAACTTTTAGAATAAATTATTTAATTGAATTGATATTTGTATATTAGAATTTAAAATAAAAAGGGAAATATTATAATAATTCTTCGATTGGGAATCTCTATGATAATTCATTGTTTGAAATGATTCCGCTAGGCCGACAGTGAGCCGCGAGCTGCTCTTGAATGAACAACACGGAGAATTATATAAACTTTAAAAAATTAATTTCTGCGGTTATTGATAAGTTATTAATAAAATTTATAGCCTATGTTACTCTAGAGGTATATAAGAATATTGTGATGTAATTTCAAAGAAATCGGTTCAGCCAATTCTGAGTCTATAAAATAGTAATTTTCCGGACAGACAGACAGACAGACAGACAGACAGACAGACAGACAGACAGACAGACAGACAGACAGACAGACAGACAGACAGACAGACAGACAGACGTGAAAAATTCTAAAGTCACTTTTGGATTCTAGAGGTCATGAAACGCGAAGATATGCAAAAATTTTTAAATTCTGAGCAATGTGCAGACAAAAACCTTTTTTTATATATATAGATATATTATAAATGTACATAATTCTGTAAAATGTATAATATCATAATTATAATTCATTATATTATAGATATTTTGTATTATTTGACCTGTAATGGATTACAGGTCAAATAATAATAAATAAATAATAAGATCCAGAAGATATTGGAATTTAATAATTTTACTTAAATTTTAATGTGTTTTAAGAAGAGTTTAAATAATATGTAGTGATAAAATGAAGAAGATAGATCAATGATACTATTATCTCTACCTTTTAATTTTAGTGGTTCCCAAACTTATTTAGGATTCTGGTCTCTTTTCAGTAAAAACACTATTCAACTGAAATTTTTTTAATAAATTTTAATAGTAATTAAACAGAAAAATATAATTATTTATTTACGTTTGTACCGTTTTCGTAAAATTTATTCAAGAAAGGTGTAAATGATTAACATTGTTTAGTATGAGTATCATTTATTTATAAAAATAAAAAATTTGGTTGAGAAGATTACATAATATAATTATTTATATAGCCTAAGTTGTACTACATGCTTAGAATTTACAAAAATTATACATTAACTTAATTCTTTTCTAAGACTATATAGGTTCAATTATTATTTTATTTCTTTCCAAGTATGATTTGCAATCATATGATCAATATATGATAATATATTGATATTATATTACTATTGAGTATATTCATTAACAATATATTTAAATTCACCTGAAATATTTTCCACAATGCAAAAAATTAAATTATTCTTATATTTAGTAAGTTCAAAAGAGAAATAATAATGAAAAAATTAAATATGATTTATTATATATATATTTTGTATTTTCGATGTTTAATTTTAATTTTAAATTGAATAATTTTACAATTATACAATTAATATATTTTTACAATTAATAATTAATTCAACAAAAATATTAAAAATTAAAGATATCAAAGATTACATTATATATTGTATATTTCAAAATGAAAATAAAAAATTAATAAAATTAATCACGATATTCAATTATTTTTTTAAATTATTAATTAAATAAAAAATACAATTGAATATTTAATAGGGTCTCCTCCTTTCCGGATAAATTAGCCCTTCCAATCTTTGAATACAATAATGAAAAAGAAAGTTCGCCTTAGAAAAAAAAAGTCGAATTGGCAGTCGTGGGACTAGCCGACAGAAGTGAAAACTTGTGCGTAAGAAATTTGAAAGCAGACGGAATGCGCACCAGCTTCACGAGAAAAATGAAATTTATATACGTATATATATATATAAAATTCATAATTATTTTTTTCAGCAAACTGATTATTATTACAAAAATATTAAAAATACGATGTGTATGAATATATATATATATATGTCTGTCTGTCTGTCTGTGTGTGTGTCTGTCAAATATTCAAAAACTACCCGTCCGATTGAGATGAAACTTTCAGGGATTGTTGTGGGCGTCCCAGGGAAGGTTTTAGTGTAGTTAAATCCAAAATTAATTTATCCAAAATTAATTTAAATAGTAATATTTTGGTAAAAGTCTATTTATGGTTACCATGGTTACATTGAAAAATTTACAATAAATAAATAAAAATAATTGGAAATCTTTTCAACTTATTATTTTGATAAATTTTATTAATATTTTTAATTTTTTTTAAACTGCCAAAAATAACATACCCATAATAATAGTTGTAATAAAAATAAAAATATAAATCACAATGTAAGTAAAATATTGAATCGTTTTATTTATATTGTTTCAATTATTGTTTGAATATTTATTAAATTTATATATAGATTAATTTACATGTTTAAATGTATATTTAATAAATTTATTTATTGTTTCTTAATATTAATAATTCCAATTACTTTCTTTAAATTTTTTTTATTTAAAAGCATATTCAGCATATCTCGCAAATTTGAATTGGATTAAATAACATATATTAATTTAAATTAAATTAAATTAATTCAATTATAAAATAAAATTAATAAATAATATTTATTAAACCAGCGAAAGTTTGGCTCTTTTTTGATGGCACCACGTCACGTGTTGGCGCGTGAGATTTCCAGTGTTAAAAAATTAATTCTGGTACTTTCAGCAATTCAATTTTCGATGTTGAGATTTTGATGTCTTTGATGTTATAAATAATATTTATTAAATTATAATTTAATTTAAATTAATAAATATTATTTAATCAAATTCAAATTTGCGAGATAGTCGAGTGGATAGTGGAGTGTTTGGCTCTTTGTTGATGGCACCACGTCACGTGTTGGCGCGTGAGATTTCCAGTGTTAAAAAATTAATTCTGGTACTTTCAGCGATTCTATCAAGCTGAAATTCTATATATAGCAGTTTTATACAATTATTAATCATGTGAAAAATTATCAAACCTATATCTTTATTTTTACGGTCACACACACACACACACACACACACATATTTAAAAATTAATTTATTAAAATATATATTATATAATATATTATATATAGTATATAATTTAATATATATATATATATATATATATATATATTCTGAAATTAATTTTAAATTATATAAATATATTAGAAATTAATTTAATATAATTTAACACATAATAATATATTAAAATATTTTATTTTATATATACATAATTTAGTAATACTGATTATTAATGTAAATATAAATAATAATATTTAATATGGCAAATATGTAAAATTTTGTAAAGAATGTATCAGAAGGTTAGTGTCTAACATATTGCGCATGCGTATATCGGTCGGGTGGGTCGGTCGGGTCGTTTTGGAACGGTCGGTCGTTTTGGAATCTCACGCGAAATCTATTTTTTCCCCATCCCGCAAAAGTGCTCAACGCCGCTAAAGAAGTTTTCACTTCAATAATATTTAATATGGCAAATATGTAAAATTTTGTAAAGAATGTATCAGAAGTTTAGTGTCTAACATTTTGGCGTATTGCGCATGCGTATATCGGTCGGTCGGTCGGTCGTTCGGTCGGTCGTTTTGGAATCTCACTCGAAATCTATATTTTTTCCCCATCCCGCAAAAGTGCTCAACAACGCTAAAGAAGTTTTCACTTCAAAAAACATTTTTCTGTACTAGTTTTGCCTTAATTCCAAAACGTAACCTGCTTTGTGAATTGCCCTCGTATATATCAAATTGGTGGTATAGGGACTTATTATTATTATTATTATTATTATATTATCGGTTTATATATACATATCTTTTCAAAAACAATAACACCATTACTTTAATTGATATTCATTTAAATTAAAAAAATATTTAATTAAAATGATAACTTTTAGAGAATAAATTATTTAATTCAAATAAGGTCAATAAGTCCGTGGCTTTTTGAATGAAAATGAGGTTTTTGAATAAAAAAATAAATTAGCTCTTATTAATATATATATATATATATATATATATATATATATGTAGATAGATAGATAATTAGTATTTTTCAATATTATGTATTATATAATTATTAATTATTATCAAATAATACCTCTGAGGTGACCTATGACTTGGGATGAACCTGAATATTGCATTATCATCGGAGTTACATATGTATGCAAAATTTCAGCTAATTCGAACATTGGGAAGTGGGACAAATTCACCTTGCAAGATTTGACAACAGGACAAGATGTGAAAATAATAAAAGCGTGTAAAAAATAGTCATTTATTTAAATTATTTTATTTTTAAATTCACTATCATGCAGAATAACTTCATACAAACATAATTTACAAATTATGATTTATTAGAAAAAAATTTAATCGATATTATTTTATAAAATAGAAATAAAAATTGAACTTACTGATGAGATGAACCATCGAGATTATGAACTCGTCTGTTGCATATCAGTTGAAAAATTTCTACAGGTTTTTTATGAAATTTACGTCTAAGGGGTTTTTTGGGGGGAACAATTTGTATAAGTCTCATTTACAGCAAAAAAATAATTTTAATTGTTTTTTTTTCTTAATTAAATTAATAAGAAATATTAATAAAAATAAAAAAACACTATTGTATGTAATATTTTAATTAATTTAGTGTGGAAATTGGTAGAATTAAAATTTTAATATTCACTGTAAAGCATGTATGAACAAATTCTCCGAACTGATTGAATGAATAGGACAATGTTTTATATAGATTTATTTTAAAGTCTTTAAATCAAACATATTAATTTCTATTTTGATTTTTATATAATTTTATTGATGATTTATATAAATATACTTTAAGTCTAAGATTGAATAATGGAATTGAGGTTATTCATACTCCAGCCATTTTATTAATATGTATTTCTAGACAAACAAGCAATATACTTAAAGCAGTTGGGCTGCTCCGTGAACCAGGTACTTAAATATATGTATATATGATATATGTCTAAGATATGAATGTATTTTATATTAAATATTTAAATAAACAGTAAATATTAGATAAAGATGATATTATTTCTTACCATTTATTAGAAATTTAAAATTTTATTTGAAAGAATTTAATAAAAATATTTATTTTATTTATTATAATTAAAATAAAAATCCTTTATTATTGTTATTCTGTTTGGTTTGTTTTAAAGAGAGAAAGGACTAATATAATTTGCCTGTTAAATTGTGATGAAGAGAAAGGCACCAGGCTCTACTCGCTTCTCATTCCCTTTTATATACAAGCAAAATTCCTTTGAACTAATCATAATTAATTTGAGATATACACGAATAGATAGATATCTACGGTTATAATTCTAATTAAGATATTGTAATTGTGTAATTGCTATCAATGAAATGCCAAGAAGGGATGTTTGACTTCCAATTAATATGATATGGGTAATATTTTACGGTCAATGCTTTAATTATTATTATTATTATTATTGTTATTATTTTGTCCTTGTATTAAATAATTGTTTATGAGTTGATAAAATTGATCATTCTTTAAAAATTACGCTTTAAAATTTATCAAATTCAAAATCCAGATTATCAAGGAACAAACAAGTTTAGTATATATTTGTTGTTGTTTTTCACTTCTAATTGGAAGTTCAAATTGAGAAATGAATTAAAGTTGTATTTGTCCAATTAAACATTAATCATTGTTAATTGTAATTAAAAATACATTTCTATTGATAATCAATTTTTATTAAAAATAGTAAATTTATATTTATGTATATAAGAAAATTTATTAAAAATTATAATTATTTCTTTTATATAATGTGAATAAATTATCGCTAGTTCTAAGCAGAATAATAAATATAAAAAATATTATACATTAAGCTGGATTCATAATAACTTCATTAATTTTTAATATATAAAATAAATAAAAGTATTCTTAATTCAATTACTGCTTAAATATTAATTTATTAGAAAATTAATACTCCATAAACAAAAAAATAAAAGTTTGCGTGTTATGTGGTAAAAGAGTAAAATAATCATCGTACATTCATCAAAATTATTATCGAAAAACATCAAAATTATAATTTATTATATAGGAGCTTGTATATTATGTATACAAGCATGGTTACTGATTGGGTAATTTGTGTTGCTTACAATTGGGTAAACTGATTTGTAACTGGAGGAAATTTGACTTTTTCAAATTTCTAAGTATTTACACTAAATAATGGGTCTTAAAAATATTTTGAACGAGTCCCATGTATTAAAAAAAATTCTTTGCCTCTCCTTATCTCAGCAGCTCTATACCAACTTTCTATACCAACATCCTGGTGTTTTGACTACCAATATCGGTTGTAAATATAAACAGTATTTTCTCATATAGACTATTATTTTGCTGTTATTTACTACCAATAGATATGTGACGTGGTCCATGATTTTAGAGAACGAGCGTTGAGTTAAGTTATTTGAAAATAAAATTCTTTTTAAAATTTATAAACCAAAATTGTGGATGAGATCACTGATGAATGGTGTAGTTCGCATAATGACAAATACTTATTTTATACAATTTTATGAACCCCCTATTTATACATAAATGATGACGAAAACCGTCATTTAATAGATTTTAATGTTGTTTCATAAGTAAAATTGAGTCTCTATCCATTTCTAAGAATATAAATAACCTTCATATAATGAAAAGATTGTGCCATATTTAATTTATATTATAATATAATATTATACTAATGAATCCTTTAAAGTGTGATTTACTTAATTAAAATTGAAATTATTTTTTCTACTAAAATAATGAATGGATTTATGCAAATTAAGACTAAGGCATTCTTGGTGTTGTTCTAGAGGCCTTCAATCCAACAACCATCGAAATATCTCAGAATTGTTAGATAATTTATTACGGGGTTATGATAATAGTATACGTCCTAATTTTGGCGGTAAGTGGAATTTATTTTTACTATATATAATTTATTTTCTTATTTTCTTTATTTATTATATTTTATTTTAATTCTCATTAGGTTCTCCCGCCATTGTTGAAGTGGATATTATGGTACGTAGTATGGGCCCGATTAGTGAAGTTGATATGGTAAGATTTACATTATAATCAGAATGTTTAATATTATTATTGTTGAAATTTTAGAATATCTTAAATTGTTTCTAGACGTATTCCATGGATTGTTATTTTCGTCAATCGTGGGTTGACACTCGATTGGCATTTGAGGCAAATAAAGAGACGTTAGCTCTTTCAATATCCATGCTTCAACGAATATGGAAGCCAGATACATATTTTTACAATGGCAAACATTCTTATTTACACACTATAACAACTCCTAATAAATTTGTAAGACTTTACCAGGATGGACGAGTACTTTATTCTTCAAGGTGATTATGATAGCTCTACCCATCTCCCTCCAGAAACAAATCCTTCACAAATTCAAAAAAAGTTATATATTAAAAAAATATATATTAGTTTATCAAAATAAAGTAAATGGCGTATAAAGAAAAGTTAATATGTACATGAAAAGAATTGACTTTCTTTAAGAATTTCAACTTCTGATATTTTTATGACAGTCTATTATCTACACCGTTTACCTAATTGTGGTTCCTTTATTTAATTATTTATTTTTTCTTATTGGATAAAATATAACAAGATTTTATAAACAAATTTTTCCACATAAATCATTTTCTTTATATTTTTATAACGTTTTTATAAACGTCGCTTCATGTCTGTCTGTTCGCTCTTAAAACTGAGCTAGACTTTTGAAAATTTCAATAGACATTTCAATTGAATAAATATAATTGAATTATAATTAATTAATTGTAATATAATTAGCGATTAATTACTTTTAGTAACTAACTCCTTTTGTATTGCTCCGATTAATTTTTTTTTCAACGGAATCTGAAGCATAAATATTGATTTCATTTTGAAAGTAATTAAAAATATTTTATGGCATTAAAATAAATGATGAATTTTTATTAATCAGGTCTAAGCGCCAAAGAATTAGTGGTAGGTTTCCCCTCAAATGGCATAGAGAAAAGAACCTTTTTTTATGTATGTCTCCAAGAAAAAATGAAACAAATCAAGAAAAGAAAACCTTTTTTATGAAGATAATATGAGTACATTATCCTATATACATTTATTTAACCTTATATTTTAATTAATTATTTATTTATAAATATAATATAATAATTATTATTCAATAATAACATTTACTTAACATAAATATATAAAATCAATTTTATAAGATTAATAATTTGTTTTTTTTGTATTATTCATATTTGCAAATTTTCATATAACATCTTTTATATTTCTCTTGTTATAAATATTAAATAAATTGATCGAATTAAAATTGCACTAAAAAGAATAAAATAATATAAATATAATTTTTTTTTTATAAAATAACGTTTTTCACATCGATTAAAAAGAATAAAATAATTTACTATAAGCGTGACAAAGTTTTTTTATAGATGAATTGATTAATATTCAAATAAAAACGTTGGGCGCTTTTAAGGCTTAAGGATCTATTTTTCATTAAGAAAATTTAAAAAAATAAATGATTTCTGAATGATAATATTTTCTTAAATAATTTAAAAATATATATATTAAACATCTTAATGTTTTATTGTTTAGTAAATTGGTGAATATGTGTCTGTGTATGTGTGCAGTAATACTACATAATTTCTTCTTAATTTACATCACATATTAATTTATTCATTCAGTTTGAATCATATATATTGTTCTTAAAACTTTGTTCCCACTCCTGTTTCACAAACTTCTTGGGCACCACAACCATTTTCATTCCACTTTCTTGTTATAATCCTTCGATGATTTATTTATCAATATATTAAATGCTTTTTTCAGAAATATTCTATCTTTGCTGATTATTTCGTACTTGTATCCTTTCACTATATTACCTATAGTCAATATTGATATATTGTATATAAATTAATATTTATTTATTAACATTTATATGAACATCTTCAGAACCCATTATATTGCACAGTCCCTTAAAGGACACTTAATCAAGACAATTAATAATTATGTCATTTGCAATATCTTACACTTATGAAATACTGGTATATAAGTAGATACAAGTACATATATATGAGTATATACTACAATATACAATATGATCATATTACATAATATGATATTCGTATACATATAGTGTATGGAAATAATCTCTTGAATCTAATTATCAAATAATATTTTTATTTTTATGATTGTAAATGATGTGGGTAAAATTGATAAAAATTATATAAAAAACAAATAATAAAAATCAATATTTCTTAATAATAACAACTAATTAATCTTATAATTTTGAATAAAAAAGGTATTATAATTGAGATCGATCCTTATCGATAATGGAGTTTCAATTAATTGTTGACTGTTTTTCCTATTGCCTGTCGCTAAATCAATAAGAACTAAGAAAATCCCTCTCCCACCCCTTACACCATTATAAATTCCATCCAGCGATCAATTTAAATTGGACTCTTCTATTTAGACAAGCGAGGATATTTCAAGAGAAGATCCCATCGGATTTGACCCCCGACGTCTATCATTCCATTTACTTACTCGATTCTATCATCTAATTACTAAACGGTTTCAATTTCAAGTTGAGACTAAATCTCTTTAGGGAATATTTCTGAGATTGAGGGAAGGTGTTTTCCCTCTCCTAATTGGTTTTCACTCTCCACTACAACCCCTAGAAACAGTGGACGTGAGCGGGACACTGATCACTGGCTTATAGACCATCAACGAATTCGCTTCAATTACTTTCAGTCAAAATGCAAAATTATTCTCCAAGTTAAAATCCCACAATGTTTATTATTCTTATTCAACCTTTTTTCATTCTTCGAATCAATAAATGAATGAATGTTTTGCTTTATTTAAAAAATATTAAAAAATTCATATTTGTTATTTTATTTTAAAAACCCACACAGGCTAGAAATTTCATTTGTTAAAAATTATTTTTAAGAAAATGATTAGATCTTTTTCCATAAACTTCGATTATAAGGATTAAAATCTATCTATCTATCTCTGTGGCTGAACAGAACTCGAAAGTTCTTGGCCGCAGCAACCACACTTCTCCAAGTATCCCTATTCTGAGCCACAACCCTCTCCTATCTCTCTCACGTCCCTTCTTACATTATCCACCCACCGCGTCCTTGGTCTTCCAAGCGGACGTTTCCTCTTCCCCCCAATATATTTTTCGCCATTCTTTCCTCTCCCCTTCTAGCCACGTACCCTTCCCATCGCAGTCTTCTCGATTTTATAACCCTAACTATTTCTGAAGATGCATAGAGGTCATACAATTCCTCGTTATGCAGTCCCCGCCATTATTCGGTGACCTCATCTTTCTTTGCCCCATAAATGCTGTGAAGAATTCTATTCTCAAATACTCTATATCTACTCTCGTCTCCTAAGGTCATAGACCATGCCTCACACCCATATAATTCAATAATAATTGTTTTATATATTTTAATTTGTATCCTCTTTGATAATAATTTTGATGCGATAACCCCCTTTACTGCATGATAACAGATGTTTCCAGATTGCAACCTCGATTTATATTCTTCTCGAATATTACTATCCTTCATTAATTTCCAGTTCCACCTCTTTTCCTACATTTATTAATTTTTCTACGCATTCTTTATAATTGCAGTTGTCGAAACTCCTATTATATTTAAGTCGTCTGCGTAACCTAATATAATATAAGTATTAGAATAATTGAAAATAATTTATTAACAAAAAATGACTTTTACTAGTCCTTTTCTATTTAGAGATTTTAAATAAAATTAAATTTTATAATATTTTAATCGTTTGATCATAAGCACTAATTGGAACAATAAATTAAATCAAAATTAAACTTATTTATAAAATAATAATTTTTAATTTTAAACCACTGTCAGGTTTCAAATTTAATTGTATACCAGATGGGCAACCTTAAAACGGACTTTTTGAGAAAAACACAATACTTAGTTAAAGCAGAAAAGCGAAAAATATCGTTGGCTATACATTTTTTCCATGGGAGATTTTTTTATCACTCTTCGCTTCATGTCTTTCTGTTCGCTCTTTTGACAAATTGAAATCGATTTTTCATCAACTTTATAATGAAATAGACTTTAGGAAATTTTAATAGAGATTTCAATGAATCCCTAGAAGGTATGGAAGAAATATAATTGAATTATAATTAATTAATTTTAATATAAATAAACATTAATTGTGTGTGTGTGTGTTTTAATATTTGAATTTTCATTCAAGCCATCTGACGGATAAATATTGAGTTGGTTTTCATTTTGAAATTCAAAATAATTTATAACATTAAAAGATACATTTTTAGTTAATATATTATTAACTAATTATTATTATTATTATTTTAAAAACATTACTTCAATAATAACATTTGCTTAATTATAATCATTTTTTATGTTTTATTCTATTTGAAAGTAACTAACTCCTTTTTTATTGTTCCGATTAATTTTTTTTCAACGGATTCTGAAGCATAAATATTTATTTCAGGATAGATTTTCATATTGAATGTAATTAAGAATATGTTAAAATAAATTATGAAATCGTATTAATCAGTTGTGGCAACAATGAAGAGGGGTTTTTCCCCTCAAATGGAATAGAAAAAAGATCTTTTTTTTATATATGCCACCGAGAGAAGACAATATGAGTACAATATCCTATACATTTATAAAATCTCATATTAATAAAAAATATTTATTTATAAATATAATATAATAATTATTAGCCAATAATAAGATTTAGTTAACATAAATATATAAAATCAATTTTAGAAGATTCATATTTTTTTTTTGTTTTATTCAATTAGCAAATTTTCGTATAACTTCATCTTTTCTATTTATCGAATTAAAATTGCACTAAAAAGAATGAAATAATATAAATATAAAAAAAAATTTATAAAATAACGTTTTTCTCATAGACTAAAAAGAATAAAATAATTTTTCTATAAGCCTGACAAAGTTTATGGGCGAATTGCTTAATATTCAACTAAAAACGTTTTAAGGTTTAAGGCAGCGGTTCTCAACCTGGGGGCGCGCCCCCTTTGGACTCCAAATTGACAGAATCGATTACAATGAAATTCTAACAAAAGATTATCCTTTCCTTCCATTAAAAAATAAGTTGACCTGTGGCCAGGTCCGAACCGACCGACGGTTTGAAATAAATTAATTTTCAGCTACAGAAACAATTTCAAATAATTTTAATATATCTATTAATGTAATAAAAAACAGATATGGATACATAAATAATAAATATAAACATTTTTAATTTTATTTTATTTATAATATATATATGCAAGACCAGGCTGTGACGTCATGAATGGCTGGATGACGTCATATAATTTTAAATCAAGAAAAAACTAATAAATATGATTTTTCTCGAGGATAAAACCAATACAAAGTGCATGATTCGTGGTGATATATAAAAAAATCTCCTTTGGTGTGAAAATAACCCTTTCCTTCCTATCGTCGATCGCTAATACTACCACTTCCGGTTTCCGGAATTGCACCAAAAGTTGATCAATTCATTCCACTGATGCATTAAGTAAATATACCAAATTTCATCAAAATCGGTTGAGCCGATCAGGCTGTACACATCTATACGGACGGACAGACGGACGGACAGACATCATGCTAAAAATACTTTTTTCTGTTTAGAAAATGCATGATTCGTGGAGATATGTAAAAATCTCCACATGTGAAATTTGGTGTGAAAACAATACCTCCCTTACTATCGTCGGTCGGTAAATATAATAATTTTGTGACTATGTTCAAAAATAAAGAACCAAACAAAAAGAAAATAAAGGTTTTCATATAATGTATGATATAAAATCAATGAAAAATTATTACATCAACCTAAAAGAAAATACTATGCATCACTTGAGGGGGACAGAGTCCCTCTGTCTAAGTGTGAAGAGCTGCAAAGGCATTCTAATTGATTCGTAATATTACAAATATTTACTAATCTGAGTAAACTGTCGAAAGAGGGTAATAATTGAATCTCAGGTGATTTTGAATTTTAATTATTGAATATAGTAATAATAAGAAAAATTTCCTAGGATATGATATTAAACGATTTTTTTTTACATTATCCATGTTGTTAGATCTTCCTTTTACAAAAAAATATTAGTTTTCGGTTGATGAAAAATTGTTGAAAAACTGACTGAGGTAATATAATATAATAATGAATATATACATATATGTATATACGACATTGATATAAAATAAAAGTGAAGATGTCAATGGAATTACACGTTCTACGCATATGGAGACTTATTGATTTTACTAATGTATGTATAAATACAAATGTCATAATAAACATATTTCTTAATTAACAAAAATTTAAACATTATCAGAAAAAAAATAAAAAAAAAAATAATTTCAAAGAAATTATTCGGATACTAATTTTCTTATAAGAAATCACAAAAACAATTTTGGATTAAAAAAGTAATACTATTTAAATTTAATTTTTATAAATTATAAAAAAATATAAAAAAAAGGTAAACAAAAATATTTATATTTTTAAACTTTTACAAAACAAACTTTTTAATGATTTATATTGAATTAATATTTTATAAATTAAATTTTTAATTGTATTTTTAAAAATTTACGGGAAACGAAAATGGAAACCGATCGAGTTGATCAACCTCTTACTCGCTGCTCAACTGCAACGGAAGGTTAACCACCGGATGGTTGAATCCAGCTCTGCAACGGGAAGAACAAATGGAAAAAGCAAAAGTACTCGCATGATCTATCAAGATATTTATTCAGATATGCTATGCTATGGCTATCAACAAACACAGAATATCTCTATAAGTGGGTGTATAATAAAATATTAAAATCCATGCATCTTCAATGGATAATAATCGTATTATGATAGCTGATCACAAGTAGAAAAACCTTTCGATTTATTACCAGAAGGTAAAACAAACAATATTTTTATTCCAAAAGTATTCTACTAGTAATAAACAACATTGGATTAATACGTCTACCTATTTTACTTTCAGTAATATCTCTATGTGCAAGAATGGAAGACAAAAACAACAACAAAGTAGTCTCTATTTTCCAAGTATACTATCCAAAGTCGACACAAAAATTCTTGCAGACATGAGGAGGAAAGGTTTTTAGCCGGTAAAAGTCTGGTCCTACCTTGTTAAAGAACTATTAACGACGGGTAGTCCATGAGGATTATTCCCCTTCCTCAAGACAGAAAAACAAACTAATATATGCTAAACTTTTTGTATTTATTTTATATAATGTATATTAATATATTTCATTTGTTTTAATAAATACTTACCTATCAATTGTACAACAATCGGTTTTAATTAATATTTTTAAGTACGAATAATATTATATTACTATACTAATAAAATTCATATTTTTAATTTGAAGAGAAGGTGTTGGATGGAGGTTGGTCAGAACAAAAATGCTAAATCTTCCTGCTGCGACTAATAATTTTCAAATCCCCTAGCGTCACAGAATTAGATAAGTTTCTTCTATGGTTTAAAAAAATTAATAAATGAACTTAATAATAAAAAAACAAATAAATCAATTAATTTAAATTAATACTATTAATGAATGTATATATTGTTAATTTATCTATAGATTTACAACGTTAAATATGTTAATTTTATTTATAAATTGTCTCAAATCTCTAACTTTGGATTTTCTCAAATTTCATTATATTTAAACATATTCAATAAAAATCAAGCAATGAAAATAAAATATGAAAATGAAATGATTAAGAAATATTATATTCTATTGTAACATATACTTACGAACCATAGACGGAGGAAATATTAGGAGGATATCATTCAGGGTTCAGGCCAAATCGATCGTTTTCATTAAGGCAGATTAAGGCAGATTTTAGAAAAAAAAAACGCGAATTCAATATTTCTGCTCATCAATTATTTGTAGACTAGTAAAGCATAAGTATGACTCAATAGATCCAGATAAACTTTTTCAAATTTTGATCTTCAAATTTGTCTTTAAGGTAGTAAAGAAAGAGTAAGAAATTGGAGAGAAATCAATTTTCAGAAACTCTGAACGAAATTCTGAATGGGGACACACTATCACCAATTCTATTTAATTTAACACTTGAATAAGTGATTATACAAATTGGGGAAAAATCAAACGAAAACAAAAAAAATCAAGAATTAGGTTACGCAAACGACTTAAATATAATAGGGGATTCGGCAATTGAAATTAAAGATAGCATAAAAAAAATAATTAAGGAAGGAAATGAGATGGGGCTTGAAATTAATAGTGATAAGACAAAATTATTTAGTAAGAGAGAGAAACATTATTGGATGGCAGAGATGGCATAACTAGGAATTGCATGACCTCTATGCATCTTCAGATATAGTTAAGGTTATAAATTAAGGTAAAAAAAATTTATTATTTAATTAATTAATTTAAAATTTTTTATTAGATTCTTCGTTTGGACAGTAAAATATATATTCTAACATGTCTGGCCCTCAGATCTTTAAAATTTTTATATTTGGCCCTTTCCTAAAAAAGTTTGCTGACTCCTGATATATAGTGCAAGGGCAGTTCACATGTCCCTTTATGTTAATTATTTCCATGAAGTGAGTTAATACAAAGTTATTCAGGTTTAAATAATATTATTTCACTAAACAAATGTTAAATATGTTTGTTTATGATTTTTAAAATATTGATCTAACATTTTATTCAATCAAAAGAGATAAATCCCATATCTTCAAATAGGTATATATTTTATTATTTATGAAATAAATGTTCTTTCATTTTTAAAAAAAAAATCATATTGAGGTAAAAAGCATCATGCAACAAAGGATAAACATAAAAAATGCTGATAAAAATGTCATTTGACGGGATTTGTATATTTATATTTATATTTTAGTAGGGGAAACAGATGGAGAATCAGAGAGATAATAATCAATATAATAATTCTTCTATTGTCGTTGATGATATTAATGGAAAAAAGTGAGCTAGAAAATGCTCGCGAAATATTAGATTTGATTGATGAATTAAATGAGAGAATGCTGAACAAAGAAATGTATTTATATATTTATATATATATAAACGGACCAGAGACAGACATACATAAATACTACTGCTCTACTTGGATTTTAATGGCTAAAAAAGGGCAGCAAATTAATTTTTATAGATAAAAAATATTTTTTATTCTTTCCTTCAAAAATCCATTTTTGATATATCTTCTTCATTTTTTGTTTTATTGCTTACTTGGATTGATTTCTCTATTTTGACATTTTTTTATTATATAACACCATTGAGAATGGAATGTTTAATAATCGTAGAAAAATATCAAACACAAAATTCTCACATATATAATTTATATTCACGAGTATGTAATTTTAAAAAAGGAAATGCTGTTATTTTTATGACTGCTATTTTTCCTTATTTATTAAATATGATATATAAAAAAAATATAATTTTTATTCAATATGAAAAATTGTACCAGTATTAAAAGGAAAATCACATATTTTTATTAATCTTAATATATATTTATGGTTTTTTCTATATTTTTCTCGTTTTATATCTTGTTTTTTTTTAAAAAAAAAGAGTTCTGTTAACGAGATGTATTTTCTATTATTATAAGCTCTTTATATGTATATAATAGAAATTTGATTGCAAAACATTTTCAAAGATAATTATATAAAAAGTTTATAAAAAAACGAAAAAGCTTGTTTGATTTTTATTTAATAAGCTTTTTTTATTTTTAGAATTATATTTAGAATCTATTTATAAAATTTCTAGTGATACGTCATAGTAGGTAGTTTATCTTATTGTAAATAATTTTGTGTGGAATTCTAGGATATTCTTTAAAGATATAAAATATATATATATTATTATATTACATATTAATATATTATATACTATATGACTATATGGATTATATTAATAAATTATAAATTTTGAAATTTTTATATATCTTTATAAAAAAAAATTATATAAATTTATATACAAACACAGTTCAAAAATAAAAAAAACGTTTAATAAGTTTTAAAACAAAACTGAAAAACTTATCCACAATTGTGGATAATTTTTCGATTTTGATTGTAAATAAAACAAATAATTATTGAGAACATTTCAAAAAACAATTTTTTGAATTTAACTAGCTAAGTGGTTAAAATCTGAAGGCATTTTTTTATTAAACAAAAAATAAATAATTATCACATTCAATAGTAAAGAAAATATTCTACTAATATCGATAAGAAACTAAATTAATGTAAAAAATATCATCCCTATAATCGTTAAAGTTTACAGACCACAGACTATTTGTTAAAGATTAGTTTTTTATTCTAGGATCTCAACGAAGTGTAAATATTTTAGATTTTATTTTTTTTAGCAGAAAATTTTAATTCCATATTTTCTTTAAATCTATCTTTAAATCTGTTAGTATATCTCTTATGAATATCAATTGAAAATATCAATTAAATAATAATTAACAACATTACTAAATATCAATTAAGTAAAAAAATATAATTTTTATTCAACATGAAAAATTTTACCTGTATTAAAAGGAAAATCACATATTTTTATTAATCTTAATATATATATAAATATATATATATTTTTTTCTATATTTTTCTCTTTTTATATCTTTTTATTTATTTTTTTTTAAAAAAGAGTTCTGTTAACGAGATGTATTCTCTATTATTTCATCTATTCATAAGCTCTTTATATCTAAGTATATAATAGAAATTTGGTTGCAAAACATTTTCAAAGATAATTATATAAAAAGTTTATAAAAAAAACGAAACAGGTTATTTGATTAAATTAATCAAACGAAATTCATCTAAAATTTATTTCAACGAAACGTTATTCAAGATTTGTATTTCAATAATATTTCTATATGATAATATCTATTCATTGATATTGGTACAACTTTATTTTATGATATTAACTCACATTAAAAAATATTCCTCTTGATAATTACCTTTAAAAATAATTTTTTAATTTTTATTTAATAAGCTTATAAATTTTTAAAAGTAAAAACAAATAAAAATTGTCATTGTGAAAAAAAGAATAAAATAATTAATAAGTTACAGGATTTCTTAATTTATTAATTTCTATAAAAATTTAATTTAATTATATTCTAATTATAATTATAAGTATATTCAGATAATTTTCTGATTTTTTGAGAAGTTTATGAAATCATCAAAGACAAATTATGCTTATAGTTTTTAGGTTATATTTTGTAATAGTAAATGTTCAGGACAAGTCTAAAAGTATTTAATTAATTTATTTATTTAGTAATTGTTCCTCCATGGTTAAAATGTTGTCCCAAAAAAAATAATTAAATATTTTAGAATATATTTTATTTTATTTTCATAAAAATATGACCTATATTAATACATAAAAAGAATAAGTATATCGAATAAAACTAAATATTTTATATACTTTTTCAGGTTAACCATTAAGGCGGGATGTCCAATGAATTTGGAGGATTTTCCAATGGATACGCAAAGGTGTCCACTAAAATTTGGAAGTTGTGAGTAAAATAGATTTAAATTAAAAATTAAAATGAAAAAAAATATATATATTGGTTATTTTATTTTGTTTTTTCTGTGTTGATTTTCTGTCACAAGTTGGCTATACGAGGAGTGATGTCGTTTATACTTGGAATCAACATCGTCAAGTGGCGATTGCCGAGGATATGAAACTCTCTCAATTTGATTTGATTGCCACACCGAGTGCCAATCAAACCGATGCTCTTCCGCCCGGTGAGTAAAAGCAATGAATGTCATATTTTAATTGCTGAAAATATTTACTAAATTAATTATCTTATTAAATAAGGACGTTTAATGTTACTTTCGTTTTTCAGTAAAAAATTAGATAATATCAAAATAAATAAGAAAAGTAGTTGTTTTTTTTCTTTGTAAATAATATTGAGATCTGACTAGATTTCAGCCTTTTAAGCATTAAATACACTCACCGGTAAAAAACGCAATTTGATTAATCAATAATGATCAGTTTTTTGCACTAATCGAAGATGGCCGTAGTTTACGCTATCTATCTAGGGCAGTGGTTCTTAAACTGTGGTCCGCGGACCCCTGGGGGTCCGCGAAGCCTTTACTGGGGGTCCGCGGTCCTCGGAAAAAAATCATCGTAAAAATATATACATATATAAATATTTAAAGTTCATTGTTTAACTATATCCTCCTAGAGAATTACGGCTATAATTTAATACTATTAATAATACTATTTTATTTTATTAAATTGATAATTATGTCAATTAATTTTTTGTGAATAAATAAACATATATAAAAAACTATATATAAAATTTGAATTTTCATCCATTCATTCATTTAAAATCATTTTTCGATTGTTCCTTTAAAATAACACCTCTTAGGGGCTCGGAAGGGGAGGCATATAAGGGAATTTTCTTTCACTTTGTTATTGGGGAAAACCAGGGGAGGGGACAGTCTTACCCGGAAAAACCCAAATTGTCAGCGTCCACTCTGGGGTTTTAAACAGTTTTAAAGCAAATGTTAATTATAAGTTCATTTCTCATCGAGTTGTATCTTTAAATTATTTTTATTAATGTTAATTATAAGTTCATTTCTCAACGAGTTGTATCTTTAAATTATTTTTATTAATTTAATTAATTATAATTAAATTATAGCTAATAATAGTTAATTATAGCTAATAATTTTTTTTAATTTTTAGTGTAATTTGCATGATCATTATTTTATAAAAACACTAAACACATTTTGCAATTTCCCAGAAAGGCTGTTTTTGAGAGTAAGTATAAGTTAGTTTTATGAATAAAAAATATTTATTTTAATAATATTTTAGAATCAAATTACGAAATTAATAATATTTTAGAATCAAATTACGAAATTAATAATATTTTAGAATCAAATTACGAAATTAATAATATTTTAGAATCAAATTACGAAATATATTTATTATATAAATTAATATTCATTTAAAATGATATTAAATCATTTATTTAAAATGATTTAAAACATTTATTAAAATGATTTAAAACATTCATTTAAAATCATATTAAAACATAGCTAGTAAATAATAATTCGTTATATTTATATTATATTTATATTATATTTATATTATTGTAGTTCAATGTTAATAAATTACTCCATAAAATGGATCGTTGGCTACAAACTGGTTCAACACAGAAACGGAAAGAATCAGATGATGAGGCATCAACAGCAAACTCTACCAAGAAACGCAAAACTAGAAAATATTCGGATGATTATTTATCATTTGGATTTACTTATATTTGCAACAATGATGTGGAAAGACCAGTCTGCGTTCTATGTCAGGAAAGTTTATCCAATGAAAGTATGAAACCTGCTAATCTCAGACGTCATTTACAAACAAAGCACAGCGAGCATGTTAGTAAGTCTATCGAATTTTTTAAAATGAAAAAAGAAGAACTTAATTCAAGTCAGAAATTGATGGTAAAGACGGGATCTGGTGGTATGAGTAAGAAAGCAGTAATGGCATCATATGAAGTAGCTCTACTTATTGCTAAAGCAGGAAAGCCGCATAATATAGCAGAGCAATTAATTCTTCCTGCTACAAAAGTAATTACAAATATAATGTTAGGAACTAAAGCAGCAAACGATATAAATTTGATTTCATTATCAAATGATACGGTTAAGAATAGGATTGAAGACATGTCATGTAATATAAAAGAAGAATTAATATCGAGAGTGCGCAAAAGTCACTATTACTCATTACAATTGGATGAAAGTACTGATGTCACTAATAATGCCAATTTGTTAGCTTTCATTAGATATGAGTTTGAAAATCAAATACAAGAAGATGTATTGTTTTGTGATTCACTACCTTCACGAACGACAGCTAATGACATATTTAACAGTTTGAATAATTTTATAACCGAAAATGAAATAGAGTGGCCAAAATGTGTTGGAATTTGCACTGATGGTGCTCGTGCAATGTCAGGTACAAGAACTGGATTGATTGCTCTTATTAAAAATGTTGCGCCTCAGGTTGTTTGGAATCATTGCTGCATTCACAGAGAATCATTAGCAGCCAAAAATATGTCACCAGATTTGAAAAGAACATTAGACGAAGTAGTTAAAATTGTCAATTTCATTAAGGCTCGTCCACTTAATTCCAGAGTTTTTAAAATTTTGTGTGAGGAAATGGGTAGTCAACATACACATTTATTATTACATACAGATGTACGTTGGTTGTCCCGCGGGAAAGTACTCATTCGCCTTTTTGAGCTTCGAGATGAAATACGATTGTTTTTAATAGATGCGCATTTTGAACTGACCGAATGTTTCAATGATTTTATCTGGTTAGCTAAGGTGGCTTACTTGACTGATATTTTTACAAAATTGAACGAACTTAATTTGAGCCTGCAAGGTACTGTTGTAAATATATTTAAAGTTGAAGATAAAATAGAAGCAATGATTAAAAAAATCGACTTGTGGTCGAAACGCATCCAGAACGGTGTATATGAGTCTTTTCCAACTCTCAATGATTTCATAGAAAGCTCCAGTGAAAAATTGCTTAATCAAACGCGTCAATTATTTGTTGAACATTTAATTACTTTGAAAAGCAACTTCAGGAAGTATTTTTCTACTCCTGATCCTTGCAATAACTGGATCAGAGATCCATTTAATATGGAAATTACAAATGCTAAACATTTATCTGCACCTGAACAAGATATTCTCGTGGAATTATCATGTGATACAACTTATAAACTAAAATTTAACAAAACTGAATTGAGCAACTTTTGGTTACTTCTCAGGTCAGATTATCCTGCGCTTGCAAATAAAGCACTTCAACACTTGATTCCATTCTGCACAACATATTTATGCGAACAAGCTTTTTCGGTACTATTTTATATTAAGTCTAAATATAGAAACAAATTAAATGTAGAGCCGGATCTTAGATTAAAAGTTTCCAATATTAAGCCAGATATTGAGATTCTTGTTTCAAGAAAACAACTGCATACATCTCATTAAATATGTAAGTTATATTTAATGAGATAGATGCAGTTATTTTTTAAAATATTTCTTATTTAATATTTTCTGAAAAAAATTATAAAATATTTATATGAATTTAATGTAAGTACCCATTATAATTTGTGAGATTTGTTGCTATGA
Source organism: Labia minor (assembly GCA_963082975.1). Lineage (NCBI taxonomy): Eukaryota > Metazoa > Arthropoda > Insecta > Dermaptera > Spongiphoridae > Labia > Labia minor. The sequence continues at coordinate 79,032,349 of OY720344.1, forward strand.
CAATGTTTGTATTTTCTTTCTTCAATATTATAATTTCTAATAAAATGTGTTCTACAATATGCAAAAAAATCGTTATTCACCAATCACTGTTAGAAATATTCATCATATATCCTTGTCCTTATGAGATCGTAAGCCAGAAATTAATTAATAAAATGACGTAAAGTACCTAAAGTTGTGATGGGGGTCCGTCAAAAAAAATTTTTTCAAGTGGGGGTCCGTGGAGTACATAAGTTTAAGAACCTATGATCTAGGGGTTTAAATGTAAATTTTTAGAGAATTCAAAGAGCTTATAAAAGGTTCAGGGAAACTGGTTCTTATTGCAGAAGACCTGAATCAGGGCGAAAAAGAACAACAACCCAGGATGAATACTTTTGAAGCTTCAAATTTTGCGTGATCGAGTAGACCACCAGAAACAATATAAGTGAAAGAACAGTCAGGAGAAGGTTAAAAGAAACAGGTCTCCTCACGAAAAGACCAGCAACTGGACCCTTGCTAACTGCAGACCACCGTTTTCACGCCTTCAATTCGTTCGTCCACAACAACTTTGGACAATAGATCGATGGCAATCAATTCTTTTTTCTAATTAATCTAGAATCAACCTTAAATCACCCGATGGAAGAGAAATAAATGAAGATCAGTACCAAGGTATTCCCCAGGCAATTTCTCTTCGAGAACAACATTTATTAGAGGTTCTGTAATGGTATAATAGGATTGAATTAGCCTAGAGGGTAGAACAGAACATGTTTTCATTTAGGAAGAGACACTTACAGCTTCACGGAACATCGTCGAGGTCCTCGAAAATCATTTTGTCTCTTATACTCCCTTTTTTGGGAGCAATTTCCTTTTCATGCAGGACAATACAAGTCTCTATGTGTCTAAAGTCGTCAAGAAGTGAATGATGTTGGAATAAGAGCCTTAGTTTGGCCACCTCAAATTCGGATCTCAATCCAATTGAACATTTATGAACACTTTGAACAGGCATGTTAGAAAACCCATGCCTGAGAACCTCGATGATCTAAAAAATAAACTTCGAATGGGAAAAATTTCCCCAAGAAGAGATTTCGAGAATTTAATTAAAAACATGACAGAGAGCTGTTATAAAAGCTGTAGGTGGAAATACCAGATTCTAAAATGGTTAAAATAAATAAGAAAAGAACAAAATTTTGGGAAATTTTACTTTTTGACCTAATCTTAAACAAATATTATAATCAAATTTAGATAATTTGTTTATAAAGTTGCTCAAAATGTCCATATATGATATTAAAGTTAAAAATATGTTGAAAAATATATATTATTGAATAAAATTAAAAAAAATTCAAGTGTTGCGTTTTTTTCCCGGTGAGTGTTATGAAATATACGTATTATTTTTTTAAACTTATACATATATTTTAAAGTGATGATCTTTGAATCCTCTTTCTCAAGTTCCCTAACCTAATTATATTATATCATTATTTATTGAATATAAAATTGAGTAGAATACAGACAATTTTTTCTCAAATCACCTTTAAAAATATTAAAAATCCTTAAGTATATAACATTTAATCTTGTATATAATATATATATATATGATTGGCATAATAATACAATAGTTATTGAGAAGCATGTTATTGTTGTATAGTTTCCGTAAAACTCCTGATATTTTCATTTTTGAATATCGTAAATGTAATTAATGAGATCCATGTGCATTCAATTCATTACAATTTTATTATTTTAATTTAAAATGATATTTTTAAATAAATTAACATCAAAATAAAATAATTAATTTAATTTTACAATAAGCATCATATATTAAAAAGCATAAATAATTCATTTTCAACTTTCCTTTCTCAATCACTGCTCACTAATTGTTTTTGTTTCACTGTAAACAAAACAATTAATTACTTAATTAATTTTGATTTTAACATCTCAAAATTGAGTTTATCTATAAATTAAAAAAAGGAACCAAGCACAAAATTAAATTCAGAATTGTTATTAAATTGAATTTAATATGAATTCAAAATCGAGATGAATCAAAAGTTTGATAATTTATTAAGTAACTAACCAGTTAAAATGGAAAATTTTCTCTTGTTCTCCAACTAACCGTCTCTTTCAATTTATTTATACATTACATTATATTATATTTCAATTTGTGAATATTATAAATTATAATAAATTATGTGGTTGAATTTGATTTATTGTATTGTATTATTTAATTGTAAATTATTAACTCTATAAATTTAGAATTTGTTTCAATTTATAATATATTAATAAATAAAACATTTGTTTTAAGAATAAATTTCAAAAATATTTTAGTCTGGTGTTTATATTTTAATTGATCTTATAGGTCATATGAGTGGAAAACTCTTTTGACACTACCTCTTTACTCAAATTTATTAAATTAGAAATTTCTAAATCTATTTGTTTAAAAGTAAATATATATAAATTTAATAAAATTTAATAATAAAATATAATTAATAAATAATAAAGAAAATTTTAAAATATATCATTCAAATTTTTAAGACATTAGTACATTTGTCGATGTCCTAGACATATTTTTAGACTATGAAAAAGTTTTATATTTTTATAAAGTTCGTGTCAAATCTAACCCCCCCCCCCCACACACAAAATATCAAAAAATAAAGAAAATTTAAAGAAAATACAGCGGACCCAAAATAACATACTACACATAATAACCAACGCGCCTCGGTACCTACACCTTAGAGACCTTAATGTTCCTTCAGTAGATGAAGTCATTAAAATCACCTGTGTAAAGTATCGACAGAAATTGACAAACCACCAAAACGACAAAGCCAGACAACTAATCATCAAGGAGGTTAACGAAACGACTTAAACCAATCGACATTTTATAATCCCTACTCTTCTCTGATCTCAGCTATAGTTCCCTTAGTTTTCCCATCTATTTCTCTTTTGTAATCTGGGTTTTCACCTAGTTGTCCCATGTTTTTTCTCCCCTATCCTATTCCCTCATTTCACTCAACCCCAAATTGAGAGATGTCCTCCTATCCTACTCTATCAGGCAAACAGCCGAGTCGAGTACTTCCTATACTCTCTATTTCTCTCTTCTCTTCAGTAATTAATGTTAACCATTATTGTAAACGAATTATTGTTGCCCAAAGAAAAGGCAGATGTAGATCTTAATTAGAAAATAAATAAAAAAAAGAAAGAAAAACATGATTTAATATATATAATTGAATAGAAAATGTTTATATATTTTCATAAAAAAAAATTATATAAAGAAAAGGTAGGCAGTGGTGGTGTAGAAGATGGGGGGAGGATGAACATATGGGTTAACGTCTATTTTAATACCCTAGATAGGGTTATAAAAGCGAAAAAGCTGCGATAGGCAGGGAACGTGGCTAGAATGGGAGAGGAAAAAGATATTGGTGCGGAGACCGATTGGAAAACGTCCGCTTGGAAGAACAAGGACCCATAGGAAGAGACGTAAGAGAGATGTGACAAAGGCTCAGGATAGGGACAATTGGAGAAATGTGGTTGTTGAGGCCAAGAACTTTCGAGTATCTTTGAGCCACATAGATCAGTGGTTCTTAAACTGTGGTCCGCGGACCCCTGGGGGTCCGCGAAGCCTTTACTGGGGGTCCGCGGTCCTCGGAAAAAAATCATCGTAAAAATATATACATATATAAATATTTAAAGTTCATTGTGTAACTATATCCTCCTAGAGAATTACGGCTATAATTTAATACTATTAATAATACTATTTTATTTTATTAAATTGATAATTATGTCAATTAATTTTTTGTGAATAAATAAACATATATAAAAAACTATATATAAAATTTGAATTTTCATCCATTCATTCATTTAAAATCATTTTTCGATTGTTCCTTTAAAATAACCCCTCTTAGGGGCTCGGAAGGGGAGGCATATAAGGGAATTTTCTTTCACTTTGTTATTGGGGAAAACCAGGGGAGGGGACAGTCTTACCCGGAAAAACCCAAATTGTCAGCGTCCACTCTGGGATTTTAAACAGTTTTAAAGCAAATGTTAATTATAAGTTCATTTCTCAACGAGTTGTATCTTTAAATTATTTTTATTAATGTTAATTATAAGTTCATTTCTCAACGAGTTGTATCTTTAAATTATTTTTATTAATTTAATTAATTATAATTAAATTATAGCTAATAATAGTTTATTATAGCTAATAATTTTTTTTAATTTTTAGTGTAATTTGCATGATCATTATTTTATAAAAACACTAAACACATTTTGCAATTTCCCAGAAAGGCTGTTTTTGAGAGTAAGTATAAGTTAGTTTTATGAATAAAAAATATTTATTTTAATAATATTTTAGAATCAAATTACGAAATTAATAATGTTTTAGAATCAAATTACGAAATTAATAATATTTTAGAATCAAATTACGAAATATATTTATTATATAAATTAATATTCATTTAAAATGATATTAAATCATTTATTTAAAATGATTTAAAACATTTATTAAAATGATTTAAAACATTCATTTAAAATGATATTAAAACATTCATTTAAAATCATATTAAAACATAGCTAGTAAATAATAATTCGTTATATTTATATTATATTTATATTATATTTATATTATTGTAGTTCAATGTTAATAAATTACTCCATAAAATGGATCGTTGGCTACAAACTGGTTCAACACAGAAACGGAAAGAATCAGATGATGAGGCATCAACAGCAAACTCTACCAAGAAACGCAAAACTAGAAAATATTCGGATGATTATTTATCATTTGGATTTACTTATATTTGCAACAATGATGTGGAAAGACCAGTCTGCGTTCTATGTCAGGAAAGTTTATCCAATGAAAGTATGAAACCTGCTAATCTCAGACGTCATTTACAAACAAAGCACAGCGAGCATGTTAGTAAGTCTATCGAATTTTTTAAAATGAAAAAAGAAGAACTTAATTCAAGTCAGAAATTGATGGTAAAGACGGGATCTGGTGGTATGAGTAAGAAAGCAGTAATGGCATCATATGAAGTAGCTCTACTTATTGCTAAAGCAGGAAAGCCGCATAATATAGCAGAGCAATTAATTCTTCCTGCTACAAAAGTAATTACAAATATAATGTTAGGAACTAAAGCAGCAAACGATATAAATTTGATTTCATTATCAAATGATACGGTTAAGAATAGGATTGAAGACATGTCATGTAATATAAAAGAAGAATTAATATCGAGAGTGCGCAAAAGTCACTATTACTCATTACAATTGGATGAAAGTACTGATGTCACTAATAATGCCAATTTGTTAGCTTTCATTAGATATGAGTTTGAAAATCAAATACAAGAAGATGTATTGTTTTGTGATTCACTACCTTCACGAACGACAGCTAATGACATATTTAACAGTTTGAATAATTTTATAACCGAAAATGAAATAGAGTGGCCAAAATGTGTTGGAATTTGCACTGATGGTGTTCGTGCAATGTCAGGTACAAGAACTGGATTGATTGCTCTTATTAAAAATGTTGCGCCTCAGGTTGTTTGGAATCATTGCTGCATTCACAGAGAATCATTAGCAGCCAAAAATATGTCACCAGATTTGAAAAGAACATTAGACGAAGTAGTTAAAATTGTCAATTTCATTAAGGCTCGTCCACTTAATTCCAGAGTTTTTAAAATTTTGTTTGAGGAAATGGGTAGTCAACATACACATTTATTATTACATACAGATGTACGTTGGTTGTCCCGCGGGAAAGTACTCATTCGCCTTTTTGAGCTTCGAGATGAAATACGATTGTTTTTAATAGATGCGCATTTTGAACTGACCGAATGTTTCAATGATTTTATCTGGTTAGCTAAGGTTGCTTACTTGACTGATATTTTTACAAAATTGAACGAACTTAATTTGAGCCTGCAAGGTACTGTTGTAAATATATTTAAAGTTGAAGATAAAATAGAAGCAATGATTAAAAAAATCGACTTGTGGTCGAAACGCATCCAGAACGGTGTATATGAGTCTTTTCCAACTCTCAATGATTTCATAGAAAGCTCCAGTGAAAAATTGCTTAATCAAACGCGTCAATTATTTGTTGAACATTTAATTACTTTGAAAAGCAACTTCAGGAAGTATTTTTCTACTCCTGATCCTTGCAATAACTGGATCAGAGATCCATTTAATATGGAAATTACAAATACTAAACATTTATCTGCACCTGAACAAGATATTCTCGTGGAATTATCATGTGATACAACTTATAAACTAAAATTTAACAAAACTGAATTGAGCAACTTTTGGTTACTTCTCAGGTCAGATTATCCTGCGCTTGCAAATAAAGCACTTCAACACTTGATTCCATTCTGCACAACATATTTATGCGAACAAGCTTTTTCGGTACTATTTTATATTAAGTCTAAATATAGAAACAAATTAAATGTAGAGCCGGATCTTAGATTAAAAGTTTCCAATATTAAGCCAGATATTGAGATTCTTGTTTCAAGAAAACAACTGCATACATCTCATTAAATATGTAAGTTATATTTAATGAGATAGATGCAGTTATTTTTTAAAATATTTCTTATTTAATATTTTCTGAAAAAAATTATAAAATATTTATATGAATTTAATGTAAGTACCCATTATAATTTGTGAGATTTGTTGCTATGACAATGTTTGTATTTTCTTTCTTCAATATTATAATTTCTAATAAAATGTGTTCTACAATATGCAAAAAAATCGTTATTCACCAATCACTGTTAGAAATATTCATCATATATCCTTGTCCTTATGAGATCGTAAGCCAGAAATTAATTAATAAAATGACGTAAAGTACCTAAAGTTGTGATGGGGGTCCGTCAAAAAAAATTTTTTCAAGTGGGGGTCCGTGGAGTACATAAGTTTAAGAACCTATGACATAGATAGATAGATATAACATATACAATAATAATATATATAATTAATTTTCTGATTAAATTAAAATATATTTTATATAAGAACACAAATAGAAATGAATGTTTTATGTAATATACTGATTGAAACAAAATGGATGAAAACCTTTTACTACTTTCAACCAAATACCATGTACAATTCGGGGTACAGGGGGGGAGCTTCCGTCTAGGTGTGAAGAGCAGCTAGTTAAAAAATAATAATCAATAACATCAATTAAGTAAAAAAATACATAAATATTTAAATGATTTTTTAAAAGTTAAATGATTTATTTTTATTTTATTTTAAAAGTAAATACACCTATGTTGTAAGAATCTTTGATTGAGTCAAATATTTTGTGTTTACTGATTTCTCTCTCTCTTTTCTTTTTCTTCGATGAAACTGTTTTTACACCAAATTGATTTCAATCAATCGAATCCGTCAACGACTAATATGTTAGAACGGAGCATGGATTCAATATATTTCTATACCTCGGTGTATGTTTGAATGTTTAGATATATTCTCGATTCACTTCACAGGTAAATAGACGCTTTAGTGTTTTCTGTCTCCCTCTGAACAAACACAATAAGAAGCAGAAGCTAAATCCTATAAGGAGATGTTTGGAGGGTATTAAAATAGACGTTAACCCATATGTTCATCCTCCCCCATCTCCTACACCGCCAACGCCTACCTTTTCTTTAAGAATACTCATGACTTAAAATAAATTTTCATTAAATACATTTAAATTAAATATATGGATATTCATTCAGATAGACGAACATATTAAATTATTTTATTGATTGAATTTTGAAGTATTAATTTATTAGTTTATTAGTTAGATTGGAAAAGGGGAGACAATTTTCTCAACTCCTCTTTGCATTTTCGAGCTAAAATAATTTTGTCATGTGAGCATTATGATGGACATATCAAATAGTGAATGTGGCTGACACTCTTAAAACTTCCGAAAAAGCTGATTTTTGCCCCTTTTCTGCTATTTTTCTATCCTGGGAATTTTGGACTTGCACTGGAACAAACCTTGGCCATCTGAAGTTCAAACTAGTGTTATCTATGAGGTCTATAAGTCTAATTTGTTTTTAAATGTATTTATTCAAAGTCTCCCCAATTAACACTTGTAGGGGAACATGTAAATAGATGTCGGCGACAAACGGATTTCCTAGAGATTTTTAAAAAATCTCAGATGATCTTCAGTCTACTAATGTCATCATGAGAAATGTTCTGTGCTTATAGCGTCTTAAAAAAAATTGAGGAATAAAAAGGGTCCTGAGTCTTCCAGGTTTCCCCTATATGTCGCAATAATATTTAATTACTTATAGGTCTACTATATGTTAATTTCATATGTTTAAGTAATGAAAATTTAAAAATACAAAAAAAGGTAATTATTCAAGTAAACGCCTTTTCGTGGATTTGAATAATACTTTACCATTTACAATTTCAAATAAACTTTTCTTATAAATTTTTTTCGAGCCTCTTCTAATTTACGATATAAAAATTATTCAAATAAATATTTTTAAGTTTAACAGATTAGCTATGAATGTCGAAATCTGCCATTAAGTATTGTTTTATTGACCAATTCACTAATTATTCACTTATTCAATAATTTTCGGTTTGGATATAAGAAAATTATTTAATTAATTTTTAATTTTCATAAATCCAAACCGAACTTATACAAACTGAAAAATAGTGCGCCCTCTGGTGGTCAAACGGATAAAACATGCTAACTAAATAGAATATCAATGGATTTATATGCAAATTTTAATAATTTTTATCTCGTAAACTAAAAGAGGCCCGAAAAAATTTCATGAGAAAAGTTTAATTGGAATCGCAAAAGGAATCCACTGGTAAAGTATTATAAAAATCCACAAAAATGCGTTTACTTGAATAATTATCTTTATTTGTTATAATTATAATAGTGTGTAAATCGTGTAATACTATTAAATAGTAATTAGAATAAAGATAAAAGAAAAGAACGACGAGGATTACTTTATATATATATATTAGCTGCTCAGAGCGCCTTCGGCGCTCTTCACACCTAGACGGGGGCTCCGCCCCCTGCACCCCCGAGTTGTACATAGTATTTGGTTGAAAGTAGTAAAAGGTTTTCATCCATTTTGTTTCAATCAGTATATTACATAAAATATTCATTTCTTTTTGTGTTCTTATTTAAAATATATTTTAATTTAATCAATAAATTAATAATATATATAATTATTGTTGTATATGTTATATCTATCTATCTATGTGGCTCAAAGATACTCGAAAGTTCTTGGCCGCAACAACCACATTTCTCCAAGTGTCCCTATCCTGAGCCCGCGACCCATCTGTCTTACATCCCTTCCTACGCGTCTTCCAAGCGGACGTTTTCCAATCGGTCTCCGCACCAATATCTTTTTCCTCTCCCATTCTAGCTATCGCAGCTTTTTCGCTTTTATAACCCTAACTATTTCTGAAGATGCAGAGAGGTCATGCAATTCCTCGTTATGCAGTCTCCGCCATTCCCCGGTACCCTCATCTTTCTTTGGCCCGTAAATGCTGGGAAGAATCCTATTCTCAAATACTCTGAATCTACTCTCATCTCCCAGGGTCATAGACCATGCCTCCCACCCATATAATACAACAGACAAAATAATTGTTTTATATATTTTAATTTTGATTATATCGGTTAAGTAAGAAATTTCTTTTTTTTGTTTCTATGACAGCAAAAAAGTAAACAAATTACATACATACAAACACTCTCCTTTATATATATAGATATAGAAGATATTAACTATTATATCTGATATAGTCCTGAGAGTTTAAAATATCCCCTCCCCGAAATATTTAATCTGATATTTTATAAAATTCTCAAGATTTATAAAATAAAATTTAATTTTAAACAAAATGCAAATGTTCAAATATATTAAAATAATCTTATATAAATAAAGATAGATATTTATTATACATCTTTTAAAAAAGTATGCAATTAAAAGAGATGTATACTTATACATACATATATTTATAATGATATGGGATATAATATACAAAAACAATTATAAAAAATGAATAATCATTATATAGTTTATGAAAATAATTAATAAAAATATATGAATAATTGGTCAAAGAATTAGTAATTTAATATGAATAAAAGTTACATTTTTTGTATTATAAATACTAATTTTTTAAATTTTGAAGATTTTTTTTCTTATTTCTTGCTAATAGTTTTTTTTTTTATATTATTTTCCATTTATTATTGGATTGTCTAAAAATCCGATATATGATATATGTATATATATACCTATATATAAATTAAAAGAGATAGATAGATGGCTAGTTTGTGATAGCTGGAAAGTTTAAGCGTGGAGGGAGTAGAAAAATCGAATTTGACACGCTCAAGTGCTTCAGCAGCACTTAAGCTTCTCAGCTTGCTAGTAAAGCATTTTTATCCCATTCAGTCTCCTCATCCACTAGAAAATCCCTCTTTGGTCATATGCCATACATAGAACCAATGACTTTTCAATTTTTTATTTATTTATTCTTAAAAATGTATATATATATATATATATATGTATATACTTTCCATTTCAATATATAAATATATATATATATATATATATATATATTTGTTATTCGACGGCTGTTTTTTTTCTCTTCTATAAATTTCTTAAATGTATTCAGTAAATATGCTAAAAGTGGAGAAAGATTTTTTCGATATTCTATTTATTCTTCACCACTCACTTTTTTCTCTTATATATATGTATAGTTTTTGTTTTAAAACAGTTTGTGATAAAGTGAGAAACAGAGAGCGATGAGCACTTTTCTAAAGTTAAAAGTAAAAGCCAGAGGATTATATTAAAATAAAAAATAAAAAAATAAAAAAAATATATTATAAATATAAAATTGTCAGGAATATAAGCTATACAAGTTTTTCAAATTACTATACGCAAACCATCTACTTCCATTAGGGGCAAAAACATTTCTTAAATACAATATAATAATTAGGCATATAATAATTAACAAATGTAATCTATATGTTTACTTTGCATAATACGTATATAGATATATATAATTTTTAGAATCACTAATATCCGTTTAGTTAATGAAATCATTTTTTATTTTGTTTTAAATTATTTTAATTTAGAAGACTAATTATCCTTATTATACATTATATATTAATAATTAAAATAGTAATTACCTACCTAAAAGTGTTCACCCAGTCGTTTGTCGTCTAGCTAGTCCTTTTCACTTTCTCAACTGAATAATATATATTTTTATTTATTAGTACAAGGAAATTGGCAGCGTCTCTTATCGCTCGATGAAAAAAATATTTATTTTAAAATATAATAAAATCATAAAAGATAATTAAAATAAATAAAAAAGACCCGAATCATGCTGAAGGAACCCGGTCACTTTTTCTACGTATATTTTTTTTATCATTTTCATTTATTAGAATTAAATATTATATAAAAATAATTTTAAAAGAAAAAGTATTTAATCCTTAAATATATAATATCAACGAAACGTCATTATTTATTTAATATATATTAATTTTATTTGTTTTTTGTTTGTATTAATATTCACAAGAAAGATAATTAACTTTTAATATTCATTTTTACAGGGTTATGTATTAATATAAAGAAAATTATTAATAAATATAAATAAAATTATTGATTAAAATAAATAAAATTATTGATTAAAATAAATAAAATTATTGATTAAAAAAAAAATTATTCATTAATATAAATAAAATTATTAAATAAATTTAAACAAAGCTTTATTAAAGTTTTATATAATATAAGAAACTAATACAATTTTAAAATAGCTTTAAAACATTTTCACTATTTTTTTTTTTTATTATTTAAAATTAGATGAAATCTTGTCTTGATAAAGCTTATTTTTATTGCCACCATACAGCTGATATTTGTTCCTCTGTAGAAATATTTCCTCTTCAGAGTCGTTATAATTTAGTCATTAGATTCCATCTAATTTTAAATAAGTTGACCTGTGGCCAGGTCCGAACCGACCGACGGTTTGAAGTAAATTAATTAGCAGCTACAGAAACAATTTCAAATAATTTTAATATATCTATTAATGTAATAAAAAACAGATAGGCATACATAAATAATAAATATAAACATTTTTAATTTTATTTTATTTATAATATATATGCAAGACCAGGCTGTGACGTCATGAATGGCTGGATGACGTCATAGAATTTTAAATCAAGAAAAAACTAATAAATATGATTTTTCTCGAGGATAAAACCAATAAAAAGTGCATGATTCGTGGTGATATATGAAAAAATCTCCTCAAGTGAAATTTGGTGTGAAAATAACCCTTCCCTTCTTATCGTCGATCGCTAATACTACCACTTCCGGTTTCCGGATTTGCACCAAAAGTTGATCAATTCATCCCACTGATGTATTAAGTAAATATACCAAATTTCATCAAAATCGGTTGAGCCGTTCAGGCTGTACACATCTATACGGACAGACGGACGGACGGACAGACATCATGCTAAAAATACTTTTTTCTGTTAAGAAAATGCATGATTCGTGGAGATATGTAAAAATCTCCACATGTGAAATTTGGTGTGAAAACAATACCTCCCTTACTATCGTCGGTCGGTAATAAAAAAAAAATAGTGAAAAAGTTTTATAGCTATTTTTAAACTGTATTAGTTTGTTATATTATATAAAACTTTAATAAAGCTTTGTTTAAATTTATTTAATAATTTTATTTATATTAATGAATAATTTTTTTATTTTAATCAATAATTGTATTCATTTTAATGAATAATTTTATTTATATTTATGAATCATTTTCTTTATATTAATACATAACCCTTTAATATAATATAATACGTGAAAAAAGATTTAAAGTTTTTTTATATTGATTTCTAAGATGTAAATAAGTATTTGATGAGATTTTTTTTTATAAACTACCTATACGTACAAAAGAAACAAAATTTTCAAAAATAATATTATTTAATTATTTAAGATTAATTTTATTCACCCTTTTGTGTTCTATGTGATATAATATATTGTTATATATACAATTATATTTATTTATTATTATTTATATATATACGTTACTAAAAGATGGTTTCAATTTCAGTTCAAAATGAATATACCATGGTTTGCAGTAATTAAATAGTTTTTTGAAAACAATATTTTTGGTATACCTAATGGTGATTTTTTAGTAATCTGCCTTGGCGGAATTTTCTTTAATTTTTATTTTGAAGTTGCTGGGAGTTCTGGTCCAGGATATTAAAAAATTAAAAAAACGATCCCTTTTGTCGATACGTTTACGTTTAATATTGACATTTGTTGGTTGTGCTAATCTTTAAGCTAAGACCTGTGTGGAATCCATTGCGTAGAGTTGGGTGTACTTTTTTGAATCTCCGTCTTGTAGGTTTCAATGTAAAGTTCTGTGACATAATTGACCATGTACTTTGCAAACGTAAGGACCATTTCCTGGGGACTCAACCAGTTTCCATCCATTGACGCGAATGAACACAACTGTTATAAGATCTTATATTTTCTCTAAAATTTGTATAATTTCGATTCAATGAATTTGACAATAAATTTCGTAAAAACACTGTAAATTCCAAAATCATTTCATTTACATTTGTCGGTTTAGGTTTAGGTAACATTAGCCCTGTGGCAACAACTGTTAAACTTTTTATCTGTGGGTCGCTCTTTATTAAAATTTAAGGAGTCACAAAACTGACAAATGGAATCCATTACCCCGCAATGACGAGAAATAACTTGATTTTCATTAAATTCTTCACTATGCGTAACTTGTATTTCTTCTATTAATTGTTGTTGTAATAATTGAATGCGATAATTAGATAATTAAGCAGATAGTCTGTGAGCCTGTGATTGTGCATTTCTATTTCTTTGTTCTTTCCTGAGGGTTTCTTTTGCTAATTTGACGGACCTTCCTCTCTACATCTCTTCGTTAAGACGTTCTCATTATCCCTGTTAGTTTTCTCTATTCAAGCGTCTTTTTTCCATTGTTATATCTGTATTAAAATGGGCAAATAATATAAAGTTTTAAACCTTGACTAGTTATATACATATAGATATATTTGAATATGATTTATATTATTTCAATATTATTATATATCTATTTTTCTTGCTTTTAGAAATCAATTATTCAGTAGTATCTGTTTTTAAAATTAAACTTTATTCTCGTTTATTACAAAATATAATTTTAAATACTCATTTCTTGAATTAATAAATAAATATAACTTGTGAGAAAATATTTTTTAAATAAAAATTTAATATTTACAAAAAAATAATGTATATAATGGGTAATCGGCACTGTATATATGGATAAACAAATAATTGATCTATTTGGTTTTATATACCGCGTAAAACAAAGAATAAAAATAAATTCGTTAAATTAAAATATCATAATTGAATAATTTAGAAGAAAAATTAACCTAAAATAAAAATACCATATAAAAGCTGTAAAGTGAGTCGAATAGTTATAGCTTTCTCAAAATAAATATTTTATATATTATATATCTTTGTTGTTGTTGAATTAATGTTCTTATTTTACGAATCTTTTTGCTTAAATAAGTAATTTTTCATGAAAAAAGTGTATAATATACGTGTAAGCCAAATTATAATGAGTTAAATTTTCAAGTTTAATTAAAAAAAAATCGTGAATATATATTTATTCTAATAGAAAATGTAGTTTTTTCTATTTATCATGATATTATAAAAACTTTTGTCTAATTAATCGATATTTTTGTAAAAAAATTAAAAATTTAGTAAGAATATTTTTTAATTAAATTTGATTGATCTATTTTCCTTTATATTATTATATAGGGTATTACAAGACCAACAGAAGATTTCCACTAAAATGACATCCATAAAATTCAATAAATTTATTTTATTAAATAATAAAACTAAAAATGAAAAGTTAGCTATTAGCTGAAACCACTTCATAGGGGCATTTAGGGTTTAAAAACGTTAATACAAGTAATAATATTTTAATTAAATTTTTTTTTATTTACAAATTAATTTTAATAAGTATATAAAAAATATGAATAAAATTTAAATTTTGATATTATAATATTTCACTTATCTTTTAAGATAAATAAAAAATTAATAAATATTAAGGTATATTACCTTCCACTCTAAAATAAATTTTTTTTTACAATAAAACTACAAGAAATATTTTCAACCATAAAATGTAAAATACCATCTAACAATTGTTATTAAAAAGAAAAAAATTTAAACAAAGTTGCTTTTTTAAAATAAATTAAAAAATTTAAAATTTTTTATTACTTCCCCCCCCCCCCTTCCACTAATAAAATCCAATCCTTGACTTTTCTTCTTACTGATAATTATTTTTATATTTGTTACATTAGATTTATTTTTATGATTTCTCATAAACAAAATATTGAGTTCATTTTTTTGATATAATAAGAATTTATATTATAATATATATATATATAAATATTTGTTAAAAAGAATATAAAAATAAATCCATCTTTATTCAAATAAAGATGAAAAAATAAACTGACAAATAAAGTTTAATAAAATGAAGATACGAAAACAGGTTAAAAACATATTAATTTAAGTAAATAAAATATTTATTTAATTCACTAAATAAATATGAAAGGTTAAAATATTTGTTTTATTTTTTTAAACTTAAGAAATTTAATTTTATGAATCAAAATAATATTTTTTACAATAGAGAATTGTCTTTATAAATAAATTAACGCTATATGTGAATGGAAATAGGAAAAAATAAAATACAAATAAATGAAAAATAGTATTAAAAGATTATAATGCAATTTAATAAATTCAAATTTGGTTCAGCAGTTTAGTGCTTTTTGAGGGAATCGCACTACAAACTTCAATAAATTCCTGAAATTTAAAGAAAATAATAATCTTTATATAAAAATCTGGAGAATCTCCACTCGACTATCTCGCAAATTTGGATTGGAATAATTAACACATGTTATTACAAACTAACTCAAAATTTCTTCCAGGATAGTAGTTATTCTTCTGAGAATTGGGGTTCTAAATTCCCTCAGAATAGGACATCTTACAATAAAATGAAAGGTGTTGTTCATCTCTTCGTCATTCGATAACTGATATTCATTTATTTGTTTTTTGAGCATACAAATATTTATTTAGACATAATAATACTCCACTATATTATCTAATACTGAATACTGAAAGAATCTAAACCGTCGTAATTGTATCACTGGTGGTACCTTTTAACCCGACTGTAGTACCTCCAGTACAATTTCGTAACGAATTTGGTGATACCTGAACTTTTTGAGAGAAGTTTTCTTTAGTATCATCTTCAAAAATAATGAATAATATTTTATTATCTTGTTTTATTCAATTGTATTATATATAATCCGTGCATTAGGCTTAGCACCCCTTGTTTCGGTACCAATCAATCATCAACAGCAACATTCCTTGTTTACAATCTTGATCGAGGTGATCCATTATCCACTCAGAAAGAACATCTTAATCGCCGATAAATCAATAACTCATCATAATAATTGAGAAGCTGGATAAAATCCATAATAAATAATGAAAATTTACAATAAAGAAATAATTTATATATTTTAGATAAAAATAATAATTATTATATTCTCAACATCACATAGTTATTATTATTAGTAGTAGTAATAGTAGTAGTAGAAGTAGTAGAAGTAATAATAGTAGTAGTACTACTTCTACAGTAGTAATAGTAATAGTAGTAGTAGTAGTAGTATACGAATATAATTTAATTATTTAACCGTAAAATATAATTAATAATAATAAAAATAACTTGCTTTCTATATTTAATATTGTTTTAAAATTTTTAATTTAATTATTTCGAGCAACAAGACACCTATACAATGTCTATTAATATGTGTCGTCAATAATTGCCAATTTTTAATTACTCCCATTCATTTCTTCTATTTTTTAATAATTCCATTAAAAAGTACAGCCAGACCTGCAGTGAATTATATCATGACTATTGTAATCTACTTAACTTTAATTTCCCTGGAAGAGAGAGAGATTCTCTGCAAGTGAGATTTTTAGTCTTGATTATAAAAAGGTGTTCTTATGAATAGCTTTCCCATAAATTATCTTTATTTTCATTATTTATTGTATCTATTTATCTATTTTATTTTATTTATCTTTATTTTAAATTAATTTTAAAAAATATATAATATCTTTATAGAAAAAATCTCTTTTCACTCTCGCATTAGCAGTAACATGAAATTTAACTTATAAATAAGATAATTTGATATCTTTTATGAATTTAATAGATTAAAAATTTATACGAAAAGTATTAAACACTTAAATTTTGTATGAAAATATAGTTTAAAAAAAATTGAAATGTATATTTGAATTATAAACTTTCGAATGGTTTATTTATAACTTTTTAAATTAAACTATGTACTAACTTAAATTATTTGTCTAAATATTAATAATAATACTTTTATAAAGCAATTAAATTTAAACTAATAAATTACTTATGATAAATTTTGACAAATGAATTAAATAGATAGAATGGATATACTATAGAACTGGAATACTCAGTCAAATTCAGTGTTCTTATATCTTATAAATATTTATATATAAATAAATGCATATCATACTATATTTGATTTTATTGTAAGATAAATCTAAAAACTAAGAACAGGTAGTGTTTTATTTCAGGGGAATATTCTATGTTATTGGTAAGTTTCCATCTTCAACGGCATATGGGCAACTTCTTGATCCAGGTCTACGGTCCTTGTGTCCTTCTTGTTGTGTTGTCTTGGGTCTCCTTCTGGCTTAACAGAGAAGCAACAGCCGATAGAGTTTCTCTTGGTAAGTACGACTATTCTTATCTTAATCTTAAAAAAAAAACAAGAAAAAAATATTCTAAAAACCTTTCAGATATTTATACAAGAGTTCATTAAAAACTATTTAAAAAAACTATTATTAATTAATTAATTATTATATTGAAAATTGAGGTATTGCTCACACAAATACATATATTTAAAAATAGAAGATAAGTTTTCAATTTTATCATGTGTTTGACAACTATTCTTAAATTCATGCTTTTGAATCCATCTTAAACGGAACGATTCATACTTTTAAAACTTCAAAAATCTTAAGATGAAGCAAGAAATCAATAAAAAAAAAATTGATATACTTTTTATTACTTATTATATTTTGACATTAAATAATCGTTTTTTAGTTTTAAAAAAGATTTTTATATGAAATCTTATATTTCTTCTTTCAATATTTTAATCCAAATATATATACATATATATATATACATATATATATATATAAATAGATAGATAGATAGTTTATAAAGTTTTTTTCCATTTTGTATAGATAATGATGATGATGGATAAAGTTTTATAAAAATATATCAGTCAATTTTTTTATATATAAATTATCTTTTATAACGAAAATCTTATTGAAGTCATCTAAGAGTAAATTTATATCAAGATCCACATTTAAAAATAATTCACTTTAAGAAACAAAAAATATTAACAATATAAAGAAATTTAAAATATTACATCATTCATTAACAATATGCTCCTTTCATTTACGAAATTCAATAATAAAAAAAATAATCAAATTAAAGAAAAATTTTTCAGATTAAATTAATATAATTTCTAATAATATAAAATAATTCAATGATTTATGTCATATGTTATTTATAATTAATCAAGATCATATATTTATGATAAATCATAGAAAATTTAACAATTTAATCAATAATTTGTGCACGGCAACAGTTAAATTTTGATTTTGTTACGAAGTTTAGATAATAATTTAATTAAATTTGGTATTGGACATTGAACATCGAAAGAGATTAAAGGATCATTACTCTTAACCCTTCAGGACTAACACACATTATTAATCACTATTAACAGATATAATCTAATTACACTAAATTTTGATTTATTTAATTGATTTAAAATTGTAATCTTAAATAAATATTAAGAATTATTAAATATTTAAAGGTATAATACAATATTTAAAATGTAGAAATTAATTATACTCCGTCTCATCTACTATCATTTCTTCTCACAATGACCAAATATTATTAGAGTGATACATTTCTTAGTGATAATTTGATAAAAATAATTCCTAAACAAAAGCGACGATACATACGAGAATGACGAAAAATTATTTGAAGACAATTTATCCAATTAATGAAAATTTTAAATATAATGATGAAGAAAATACACCACTCCCTACAACACAAATATTTTTTCGAAGGAGAATTTCAAAGTTAATCTATTTGATATTTGAATAATTGCAAAGAATAGTCTTCAGCAGATAATCCACCAGTCTTGTTTTTAGAACGGCCAGGAATCAATATCAAAAGCATTCAACAATGTTGTATATTCATTTATTGGTGAAAATCTATTTACATTCCTTGTACAAGAGTCAAATAGCTGTTACCAAATGTGATTATTTCAAAATTTATAAAAAATCCCTGAAATGGAAACAGGGCCGTCTTAAGGAATTCGGCGCCCATGGGCTTCTAAAAATAATGCGCCCTTCTTCCTAAGAAAATACTATATCGCAAATAAAAAATTGCCGCCTCAAAAGGCTTGCGCCCTGGGGCTATAGCCCATTTAGCCCTGCGGTTATGGCGGCACTGAATGGAAAGACATAAGTATAAAAGAAATGAAAATATTGCAGAGAGGAAGGTTATTCCTCAGGGTATGAAAAATCCTAAAATATGGGAATCTCGTAGATATACTGCAGTCAAGAGAAACAATTTCTTGAAACAATACTAACACTTGAATCATATTATACGACAGATCGTATAGATTTTTCGCATCATATAAACAAATAATTATTATATAAGTAGTATGAAAAAAAGTAGACAGGGTTTGAAAAAAAAATTAGAGTTTGCGATACTATTCGAAAAATAATGATTAACGGATTTTATAAAAGCCTTTGTCCCATCTCTATTACGTCTCTTCCTACGCGTCCTTGGTCTTTCAAGCGGACGTTTTCCAATCGGTCTCCGCACCAATATCTTTTTCCACTCCCATTCTAGCCACGTCCCGTGCCTATCGCAGCTTTTTCGCTTTTATAACCCTAAATATTTCTGAAGATGCATAGAGGTCATGCAATTCCTCGTTATGAAGTCTCCGCCATTCTCCGGTGACCTCATCTTTCTTTGCCCAATAAATGCTGGGAAGAATCCTATTCTCAAATACTCTGAATCTACTCTCATCTTCCAGGGTCATAGACCAGGCCTCACTTCTATATAATACAACCGGCAAAATAATTGGTTTATATATTTTAATTTTGATTCCTTTTGATAATAATTTTGATGAGATAAGCCTCTTTACTGCATGATAACAGTCGTTTCCCAATTGCAACCTAGATTTAAATTCTTCTCAAATATTATTATCCTTCGTGATTACATTCAATTTTTCTACATATTCAAATTCTACATTTTGTATATTAAGATTTTGTATGTTAATGCTGTTCCCCTTTGTTACTAAATATTTTTTCTTATCTCTATTAATTTCAAACCCCATCTCTTTTCCTACCTCCATTAATTTTTCCTCGCTATCTAATTGCAATTCCCGAATCTCCTATTATATTTGAGTCGTCTGCGTAACCTAATATTTTACAATTGATTTCCGCATCTTACTCTTTCTTTACTACCTTCAAGACAAATTTGAAGATCAAAATGCGGATCTATTGAGTCATAGGTATGTTTTACTAAAGTGTACAAATAATTAGTGAACAGAAATATTGAATTCGCGGTTTTTTTTCTAATTTCTCTCATAATGAAAATATCTTAATTAATGTTGATCGATTTGGCCTGAACTCGAAATGATATCTCCTAATATTTCCTCCGCCTATGGTTCGTAAGTATTGTATATGTTATAATAGAGAAATATAGTATAATATTTCTTGATCATTTCATTTTGTTATTTTATTTTCATTGCTTGATTTTTATTGAATATGTTTAATTATAATGAAATTTGAGAAAATCTAAAGTTAGAGAGACTTGAGACAATTTGTAAAAATTAATGGTATAAAACTATAGATCAAACTATAGATAAATTAACAATATATACATCCATTAATAGTATTAATTTAAATTAATTGATTTATTTGTTTTTTATTATAAAGTTCATTTATTAGTTTTTTTAGATCATAGTTAATTTCCTCCCTTAAAAGAAACTTATCTAATTCTGTGGTGCTAGGAAATTTGAAAATTATTAGTCGCAACTTGAAGATTTCGCTTACAGTTTCTGTCTCATGTCCAACCTCCATCCAACAGTTATTTTCTCTCAAACTTCTTGCTTCTCTTAATCATGCGATCTATATATTTAATTTTTTTTTTTGATTCATTATAATAAAATTTAAACAAATAAAAATTTTCCCTTTGTTAATTCATATAAATTTCAATTTATACTGATTGTGAGTCATACGCTTTGCCAAGGCTCTGAATAATTTGTTTACAGAAATATTGAATGTTCTTAGCGAGATTTGATATAATCATATAATGTTGTCCGATTTGTCCTTAATCTGAATTAAAAGAAAATTATAAATTGCCTCCTCTTCTACCCAATTCATTTACTCATCCATGTTGTATAATTTCATATTCCATCTAGAATGGGATACTTTTTTACATGTTTTTTAAACATATTATATATATATATATATATATATCCGTAAATTCATTGATTAACAAAAGCATGAATTGGGGGGAGGAGAAATTAATTGGATAAAAAAGTCAACAGGATCAAATATAAAACAGCGAGGAACATCATCAATTCCATATAAAAATGAACAATCATCGCCAAACAAGTATCAATTATATTACAAAAACATATCTTCTTTCTCACTCTTCTTTCTCACTCATTCTTTTTATTTATTTTTGTTATCGTTTCTACCATCTTTCAGTACACCAATCTATCCATCGGCGGATAATCTTTCCGTAACAAAATGACACCGTCGAAAGCGTAACAGTAATTAATGAAAGCGAGTGAGTAGATGGATGGCTCTTTGTAGAGGGTGATGAAAATAATGATTACAAAAAAATGGAATAATAATAAAACAAAGACTGAAAAGAAAAAGAAAATGATTTAGCTTCTTTTTTAATATTAATTAAAAACATAAAAATACGATATTAAATACGAGGTAGGGGAAAGGGGTTTGAAAAAAAGAAAAATAGATTTCTTTTTATTCATGATTAAATATATTTCGCTTGGATTGTCATTTGAGGGTCTCTCTCTCTCGTTATTGTAAATCAATATATTTTCTTTCATATTATTCAAAATCACATTCAAATTCTGTTGAATAATAGTTTCTTAATTTTAAAGATTTTTCATAATATTTTATAATTTTTATTATTTAATAATTACAATATAAAAATTTGAGAATTTTATTACTTATTTTTATTATATATATATATAGAATACAATTATTTATTAATTTATTTATATTTACTTTTTATATTATCATTTTTTAATTTTATACACATGTTGAGTAAAAAAGAATGAATTGAAATGTTGAATTATGAAACATTTCTTTTCAATAAAAATGATTTTTACTATTATATACAAACCATTTTATAATCGTTTATAATTCTTTTAATATTTATTTCGGTTAATTTATTTAATATTTTATTAAGCAACATTTACATATTCAGAAATACAAATATATAAAATATATATGTATATTTAAATCAATTTTATTTCTAAATAAAAAATAATTTTGACAATCTATTTTATATATCAGTATTCTCATACTGTAGGATATTGTGGATACGATAAAAATTGATTTAAAATTGGGCCTAATTCCTGCTAAGTATGATTTAAATAATAAATAATAAATATTATTCACAAAGATACGAGATGTAGGTATAAAATGAATTTAAAAAAAATAAATTATTTCTTTAAGTGAATGGAAGAATCTACAACTGTATATCATGTTTGCAAAATATTTATACTCTGTTTGATTTTATCACCTCTATCAAATTCTATAAGCATTATCTATAGTTGCCATAAAGTTGGTTAAATTTTACCAACAAAAATTGACCAATTAATTAAAAAGCAATCATTAGCCACTTGGATAATGTTGCAAGTTTATATTCATTGATAAGTAAATTAGAAAATAATATTGAGATCATATTGATCGTAAACAGTTAGTGAGATAATCATTTTAGATTATTTTCGAATTAAAATCTCATCAGAATCATAAATTCATCTTTGGAAATATAATCTTAATAAATAATGATATTAAGTACCCTTATATTTTTGGTTTATTAAATCAGATAAATATTTAACTAGAATTAAATTTAATATTAATTCAAATTCAAATGAAATGGGTAGTGTGTATAGAGGTACCATTATTTTTAAGTTGAAATTTTATTGAAATTTATTTAATTTAATAATTAAAAGATACGTTTCGTAAATTTTAAAATTACATACATTAAATAGGTAATATTTAATTATAGAATTTATAAAAAAAAAATTTAAAAAGAAACAAAATTGTGTCAAAGTATATTAAAGTTGGTAACCCTGCACCTGTATATATATACAGTGATGCCTCGCATAACGAACGCCTCGCACAGCAAACGCTGCACACAACGAACCAAAATGAACTAAATTTCATGATTCATACAACGAACTTCGTTTCACGCAACGAACTCGCCCGAGCTTCCACGATCGCTGTCGTTGTATTGCATCTCCTTGCGTTTCACATTACGAACTTTTCGCATAACGAACTTGCTCCTGGAACGAATTAAGTGAGGCTCCACTGTAAATTTTATTTTTATCGGATTTATGATATTTTTGGAATATTACAATATATATATATATTACAATATATATATGTATGTACATGTAAATAGAAGTTAGTTTATGTTTATAATATGTTTATTACAAGTAATTGTAATAAAAACACATTCAAACTCCAACAGATTCAAAGTGCATTTTTCATTAAACCTATTTATAAACTCCAACAGGTTATGGACCCATATGTGCGGGTAATTGGATGATAATTGGAAATATTTTTAATCTTAGAAGGATTTTTTTAAAAAATGGAATTTTTTAAAATTGACCCACTACACCGACATGGACGATACCTGGAAGATACAGATGGAGGCCATCCTAGTAAAAAATGGATATTGGAACAGGGTCTCCGGAAACCCAAAAAGGACAACTATCGATGAAAAAGATACGAAAGGGATTGAAAAATGGGATCTCTTGGACCAAAAAGCTAAGCCTGATCTAATTTTGTCAATAACACCTAGAGAGTTAAATAGTTTAAATTTTAAAAGTGAAATATGGGATAAATTAAAGGAAACCTTTGAAAGTAAAGGTCCAGCCAAAAAGTTCAAATTCACAGAAAAATTTAAAAATATTAGAAATAATCCATACAGATATTTGTGGACCATTTTCTAAATGTTCTAATGGTTCTACCACGTCTATGGGTGGAAATAAATATTTCATTACTTTTATAGACGAAGCATGCAGATATTGCGAAGTTAAATTTCTAAAATATAAAAGTCAAGCTTTTGAAGCATTTATTGAATATAAAAATTATATTGAAAACATGACAGATAAAAGAATTAAATATTAATGGATTTAATAATTTTTTAAAAAAATCAGGTATTAAGCGAAGATAAACAGTTCCTTCCACGCCCCAACAGAATGGTTTATCTGAACGTATGAACAAGACTTTATTGGAGATGACGAGGTGTATGTTAATACAAGCAAATCTAGAACATTCTTTTTGGACAGAAGAATTAATAACAGCATGTTATTTGAGGAACAGAAGCCCAACATCATCTTTAAGGGGACAAATACCTTATAACATTACCAACAAAAAATTTAATGTCTCACATTTAAGAACATTTGATATGAAAGTACAATTTTTAAATAAAAATAATAAAAATAAATTAAATTCAAGAACAATTGAAGAAATTTTTATAGGTTATTGCTGCGAGGAAAGCAAAGTTTATAGAGTATATGATCCCAGGACCAAGAAGGGTACATATTACTCGAGATATTAAATTTATAAATGAATTTAATAATAAAAATGGATATAATTTAAAATATAATGATTTTATAATTCTAACTATATCTGGAGATGCATAGAGGTCATGCAATTCCTCGTTATGCAATCTCCGCCATTACCCGGTGACCTCATCATTATTTGGCTTCGCAGAATCCTATTCTCAAATACTTTAAATCTACTCTCTAAATTGTTCGATATTATACAATAGTAATAATAGTATACATAATAATAGTCATTCATATTTATTCATAGTAAGGCTAAATATCAACATGCAATTATTTATTTTATAAAATAAATAAAATACTTAGATATAAAAGTAAGAAAACAATAAAAAAATTTGCGTTTGCTGTTTGTCTGCTCTTTTAATAAAATATATATTTAATGTTTTTATAAATATTTTAATTAAAACACACAAACATATACAAGAATTCATGGAAATATTGAATTCTATTTAATGTGTTTTTTCCCTTTTTATTCGAATTAATTGATTTTTAACTCTAAATTGATTAGATTTTCATTCAATAAAGATAAAAAAATTAAATTTATCAATAATATTAATTGTGTTTTACTTAAGATTCCGTGTTAAAAGCACCAGTTCCCGTCAGTCTATTCTAGGCGCTCGAAGGATAAACATCTACCTGAACTGTGTCCCTTAAGCAAGACAAATTGCCGTTTACCTGACGAAATATCTCAACAGGCTTCAAACAAAAACAAAACTGATGTTCAATTTAATCTTGACATCAGCCAAATTAAACAAAAATCTTTATTAGATATTAGAAATTAAAGATTTATCAAGAAAATCCATAAAGGAAATTCTTGCTAAAAATTCAATTAATACAAAAATGAACTCTCCCAACACTACTTCAAGAAAAAAAGTAATTATGCCTTTTTCAATGGAGGAAGTGTTAATCCAATTAAAAGATCTCAAAAATCGCATCAAAGGTCTCGAATTAGAAAATTCGAACTTTAAAAAGAAATTAAACTTTAAACAAAAATTAGGAAGATCGAAGCCATTTGATGTCCTGGACATTGAAGATTCTTCAATGGTGACGGAAATGGAAGAAAACACTCAACTCACGTTAGTATCGGGAAGAAAACAAAAAAAACAAAAAAAGGAATGATACGGACTAAAAAGAAAAAGAAGGAAAAACAATCGCCGCAAAAAAAACAAGACAAACACAACCACATTATCACCGACCAAGACAGCAACTTCACCGAACAGACAGCCGACCAGTATTCAACAAGAAAAAGAAAAATCTGCAAATAATGAATCCAGCATGACTTCAACCAAGACGCCACCAATTAATATCAAGTATGGTGACCCGCAATTAATAATAAATTTGCTAACCAAACAAAATATTAAAGAATTCGCAATAAAAAATATATCTAAAGATAAAATAACTCTCAAAACGAATAGTTTATTTAATTATAACAAAATCGTGGAAATCCTGAGGAAGAACGGTGTGAATTTTTTCACATATACTCCAAAGGGAGAGAGAAATCACGCCTTTCTTCTGAAGGGTTTATACAAATCCCCTGATTTAGAGAAGAATTAAAAAATTTAAGCGGCCAAAAGATATTAAAAGTAAAGCAATTTAAAGCAAAGGTCTCAGAACGAAACAAATTCCCCATTTATTTGTCCAAATTTCAGCGGATTCTAATCCAGCTGAAATTACTAAAATTAAATTTCTAAATTATCAAGCTGTCCGTTGGGAATAAGTTATTAAAAATGACTTACCGATATGCAAAAATTGCCAAACATTAGGACATTTAGCTATAAATTTCAACCTCCCCTACAAATGCTGTAAATGTAACAATCCTCATAGGCCGGGCGAATGTGATATTCCAACAAATAGCCAGATAGATAAAAAGGATCTCTATTGTTTGAGATGTAATGATAAGGTCATCCCGCAAACTTTGAGGGTTGCCCGAAAATTATTTCATACAAGGAGAACAAAGATAAAATAAAGGAAACTAACAAAATATTAAGAGAGAAAAAATTAGAAAAAATAAATCATATTAGACCTGATATTAGTTTCTCACAATTATTTAAAAATAATATGTACCATCAAACAATAACAACATTCCAAGTAACAATGATGTTAAAAATAATTCCAATAATAATCAAAATAATGATTTACTAAACCTCATTAACAATATGCACAATATATAAAATCAAAAAATAATAAAATCAACTGAAAAATAAAACATGAGGGATAGTATTGAAAAAAAATCATTAGCCATTGCGAAATTATTTGAAAAAATATCACATTCGCCTTAAACATGAACAGAATGATTTGAATGATTTAAAAGTAATCACAATTAATGTTTACTCTATCATATTGAATCAGAGACGTTATAATCTGATGAATCTTTTAAAAAAATTCGACCCAAACATTGTGTTAATAAATTAAACAAATTTAAATTCAAAGCATTTTATCTCATTTGAAAATTACGATATTATTATAACTGACTGACCCAAGTAATTAACATAGTTTTATAAACTATATAATCTTACTTGCTAAATATGTTATATAGAAATATAGGCAAAATCATGATTTCATCATTTTTAATATAAAAGTTTTATCTGTAGTCAAAAAAAACTACATAAAAGAAATAAATAAAAATATAATTTCTTTAACATATTTAACATAGTTACATATTATTTAAATGAAATAAAGTTAAACAAAATTTAAATAATATATAATATTAATAATACATTAATTAATTTAAATTTTTGATGAAAGTAAAGGTTTACTAAGTGAAGTCACATTTGCCAGTAAATACAAATGATACTTTTCAAATTTATACTAATACATGTATAAAATCAAAAAATAATAAAATCAACTGAAAAATAAAACTAATTTCTTTTTTAATTTCACTTGTTTATTTTGAATCGGGCACTTTAGAAATCCTTTAATAAATGAACTTTTATTTCATTATTTATTTTTAAATTTGATCAATAAAACAGTCCTATTTTTCAAAGGAAAAAAAGGGGGCAATTTTCTTCGAAGGTTACAGTGGTTGGAGAAAGGGTAGTTGATTAATCTTGGTAAGATATAGCGAGAGGAAGTGGAGGCGGCTTAGAGGGTTAGTTATCAGCCCCTTAGGCTGTTGACACTCAATCCCTAAGCAACGGGTCGTATCGGACATGTTCCTGTATCTATTCTCCTCTCAAAGGATGATTTTGCCCCTAAGGAGAAAAAACTTCAACGACATTATTATTTATTAGAATTTTTATGTCATCTCTATTCTCAGGTGACTGCAAGTAATAAATGGCCGATATCATTTGAGTAAATATAAAATCACTTTGAACTTGGTAAATAGATTGAACCCTTTTAATGTTGGAAGACTCCTTTGATAAAAAAAAGGAATTTGGATGATAATTAGTAGAGAGGATGTTCAAGTCCAATAGGTCAATTAAGGCCGGTCTCTTTTTTCTCCCTCTCATATTAAAAGGGATTAATTAAATAAAATTATTATACTCATTTATTATTCAATAAAATAATGATTTTATTAACTATAATTTTATTTAAAGAGTAACTCCCAATGTTCGAATTAGCTGAAATTTTGCATACATATGTAACTCCGATGACAATTCAGGTTCATCCCAGGTCATAAATGGCTTCGGAGGTATTATTTTTTAACAATTACTAATTATATAAAACATAATATTGAAAAATAGCAATTATCTATAAATATATATATATTATATTAATAATAAATTTAAGTAAAAATAATTTTTTTTAAAAAATACACTTTACTTAAAATTGCACTAAAAAGTAAAAAATAAAATCACTTTAAAGTGTGTGCGCTCAAATTATAATATCACCGTAAAACATTTGCTTCCATTTGGTGTTATTATAATTTGAGCGCACACACTTTAAAGTGATTTTATTTTTTACTTTTTAGTGCAATTTTAAGTGTGTATTTTTTAAAAAGATTTATTTTTACTTAAATTTATTTTATACTTTTTAGTCGTATTCAGCGCTTCTAGAACTGCTATCGCCATCTATGATTGAAATAGTGAACTATTCCATATTCCGCATATGAAAGTTTAGTTAATTAATTACCACTAATAGATAAATAATTCAGTGGATTTTTCAATTGATTCGTGTATTATTAGCAGGAGCAAGCGCGTATGCAAAATTTCAAGTTGATTGAATGACGGGAAGTTGTTGAAATATCGATTATAAAGTGCCGCGGACAAACAAACATCCGGACAGAGTGAGTTAAGTAAAAGGGTATAAAAAAGTGTATAAAAAATAATTTAATTTTTTATCCAAAAACCTGGGTTTCATTCAAAGTCACGAACTTATTGACCTGCTCTCGTAACTTATTTGAATTAAATAATTTATTCTAAAAGTTATCATTTTAATAAAAAATTTTAAATCATGTTTAATTATTTTGTAAAAATAAAATACTTTATTTTTTTAATTTAAACGAATATCAATTAAAATAATGGCGATATTGTTTTTGAAAAGATATATGTATATATAAACCAATAATATAATACTAATAATAATAATAATCAGTCCCCTATATCACCGATTTGATATATAGTATTTTGAGGTGAAGAATCGACCTAAATAATTTCGGTCAAGACTAAAAATTAGGAAATAAAAAAAATATAAAAAAAAACTTTTTAAAAACATGCTTTTATTCAAATGCACTAAAAAGCAGAAAATAATTTCTCCACATACACCACAATTTCTTTACAATTAATTATATCTAAAAAATGAAAGCGTGGGCGCCAAATAAGCAGGGAAAAACGCAAATTCTACTTCAAATAGACATAGATATCAAGTATAGTGGAAAAGGAGACAAAACAGAAAGGTTTGTGGAGGGTGTGGAGAAATTATTTTCCCTTTCAGTGCATTTAAATAAAAGCAAGTTTTTAAAAAGAGAGAGAGTTTTTTTTTATTTACTATGATAAATAATATGCTAGTAAATACAAGAATTGGTTATTATCAAGAAAAGATATAATATAGAAATCAAATATTATTTTTTTATAATATTCTCTTAGAAATATTTTAATGGTCACTGAAGACTTAAGCACATTTTAGTAGAAGCATTCAAAAGTTAAATTTCTCATTCACCAATAAACAAAATAAATATATAAAAATAAATGTAAAATAAAATAAAGTTTATTTATATTTGCCCTATTCATATTTAAAATAATTAATAAAATATTATTTTTAAATATGAAAAAAATGAAAACTGTATGAATCTTACAACACATTGTTTTTACAATAAATATTTAGCGAGGATTTCATGGGTCAAATATGTTAATTTTAATAAATTTGTCTTTTTTACAATTTCAAGTATGATTGCATTTCCTAATCTTTCAGTTGTTACGTTCTCCTTACAAGCTTTGAATAAGGTGTAACAACTACAATGCGCATAAGATATATATATCAATTAACTTCAAACTTCACTGAGGGTTTAATTAAAAAAAAATATTCTTATTAAGCTTTATATTTTTAAGTTTAATTTTAGTTTAAATAACAAATGTTTAAACTAGTTTCTAATGTGTTAAATATATTTAATTCATATTA
Organism: Labia minor; assembly: GCA_963082975.1. Classification (NCBI taxonomy): domain Eukaryota; kingdom Metazoa; phylum Arthropoda; class Insecta; order Dermaptera; family Spongiphoridae; genus Labia; species Labia minor. The sequence goes on from OY720344.1 coordinate 79,062,818, forward strand.
TTCTAAAGCCAAATTGAATGTTAAAATTAAATATTATTTTCCTTTAAATAATTATTTTTACTGACCGACGATAGGAAGGGAAGGTTTTGTTTGCACACCAAATTTCACATGTGGAGAATTTTACAAATCTTCACGTATCATGCAATTTGTTAACAGAAAAAAGTATTTTTAGCATGATGTCTGTCCGTCCGTCTGTCATATATATAATAATATATATTATAATGTTGTTTGGAAATTAATTTCAAATACGTCGGTCAGTTCTGTGCTTGGCCCAGCTCATATTTTCTTCTAGTGAAAAATAATTTAAAATAATTCAACGAGAGTCTAAATTTTTACATGATTTCATTAAAAAATTATGATCTGATTGAATTTTTATTATTCTTCTGTAGGTATTACAACTGTACTGACAATGACATTTTTGGGCCTCGAGGCAAGAACGGACTTACCTAAAGTACCATATCCAACAGCGCTTGATTTTTTTGTATTTCTCAGTTTTGGTTTTATATTTGCAACAATCATTCAGGTGAGAATATATAATAATATTATTATTTTCAATTACCAATTTTGTGACCTAAATAGAGGTTTCATTTAAGTTCGCTATCGTTCATTATTTCACCAAATATGGTTCTGGTGAATGTTATTTTGGTTGGGATTTGACGGATTCATCAAGCAGCGATGATGAAACGACATCGCATGACTGGCATCATACAACACGCCGACCTCGAAGACAAATTGAACCTTTGGTAAATTTTATTATTATTATATAATTGTTATATTTTGTTTTGAGTGATATTTCTCATTTTCTAGCATAAAAGTAGTCATGTGCCGAGCATTTCAAATCGTGAACTGGAAGTAATTCCTTTACGAACTTTCAACCCTCGTCATTATCCAATAGGCGGTGGACCCCGACCAAGTGGGTCGTGGTGTTCGTTTTTCTGCCTTCATCAGGAGACAACGATAACGACCTCATCAACAGCGACGACTCAATCAACGCTTGCTAAGAAAAGTAAAATAAGGCGATTTTCCTTAAGAAGGGCCAGTGATACGCTTAAAGGGTATCTGATATTATTTCATATTCTTCTCTAGAATATTTTTTTTACTTTCAATCCATTATTGATTATTAAATTCAATCTCAAGTGTGTTGAAATTAAATGTCCATTAAATTGAAGGTCTATTTCAAATTAAAAAAGGAGTACTTTTCTTTAAGTATTTTATTGATTTTTTTTATTTTATTCACCAATTTGATATTAGAAGAAATCCACACTAATTATTAAACAAAAATATTTAAAAAAATTGTTAAAGGACATGGCTATTTTTTGAGATGCTATTACAAAACTGGCAATACAAAGGTATTTCCAAACAGTCTAATATTGTAGTTATGAAATAATGGAATTGGCATTGGACAGTGGTAAATAAAGTATTTTATTTTTTAATTTGAATAGTTAAATTCATTTCAATCATTTCAATTTTAAACACTAGTTTGGATTTAAATTAAGTAATTGTTTGTTTAATAAATTTATTAGGCTATCATCGAAAATGAGTTGACAAGAAGAAAGTTGGTGTAACTACCGAAATGCTCAAAGAATAAATAAATAAATGATTGTTTAATTTTTAAAATTTTGAATTATTATTGTTAATTGTTTAATTGTTTAGTTATCAAAATGGAAAATAAAACATTTTCTTATGAATATGCAATTCAATATTTTTATTTTATTATCAAATTTTTTATTATTAAATCATTAATTATAACAAATTTTTTATTTTTTTCTTAAGATATTAAGTTGTTTTATGTTTAAATATGAAATTTCAGATTAAGAGGCGGAAGTTCCGGTGTTCGTGATCGTGCTCCTCGGTATAATTCAGTGTCCAAGATTGATCGTGCATCACGTGTCGTATTCCCTCTCTGTTTCCTTGCCATTAACGTTTTCTATTGGGCATCATACCTATCCCGAAGCGAACGAATTCATTAAATTAGCCTACGTAATTCTATTTAAAATAGATTATTAATTAATATGTCGAACATTCAAATAAAATCAAAAAATAAAATAAACAAATTCAGTACGTACTTACTTAATTAACCAAAATAAAAAACAAAATTTATTAGTATGAATATATAAAAAAAATTATAATTAATATAACGGATTGATTAAGAGTCAGGGAGCCGTCAGCTGAAAAACAAAAGATTAAGAAATGCAACTCAATAACTTTTTTTTCAATTATTCTGTCCAATCTGTCCACTTTTCAGTCCCATATCAGAACCCTCATCAGAACTTTGGTTTTGTTATTTTACACATATGGGGAATGATAATGAACAATATATATATATATAAGTTATTTTCGGGTTATTTTTACGTATGGTGAGATTTGATTCTCAACTTTTCGAAGGGAATTTCATAATTTTGAATTTTAATTTGAGTGACTGAGAGTCGTAGGGGTAATTTTTGGGTTGATTGAAGGGGTTAATTTTAAAAATGTAAGGATCCAAAATATCTTGGATGTTCGCAAAATCAATAGCACATTGAACTGAGGTCCGGCTCGTCCTGGGCAAATGTCACTCGAAACGTCAAAAACTAAATGCCACCATACGTGAAAAACTTCTTATATTCAAAATTTTCACGCAAATCTAAACAAACATATATATATATATATATATATATATATATATATATATATATAATCATCTAAGTGACCTGTGGCTTCAATATTTCGCATTTAGAGACACACATGGGGAAAAAAAGTTATTTAGACTTATGTTTTTCTGCTGACTGTCCCCTGCCCTCTAATCTATTTTACATTTTGTAACGAGCCAATATGAGTATAAAATAATAATTAAATTTCTAAATTATTTCAATATATTATATATATATATATATATTTCGTCATTTAATATTATTATTTTTACTAATTTAATAAAATATTATATTATTATATATTATATTACATTGTCATAAATTAATATATATCTAAAAATTATGAAATTGATAAATTCAGTTTTTGACAATAAAATATTAAAATAAAAAATATTTTTAAAAACCATTTTATATATAACAGTATACTATGGAATACATTCTTTATTAATAATTGTGTTCAACAAAAAATATCAAAAATAATATTAATATATATATATAGTAGGTTATAAAAAAATATATTTTAATAAATAAATAGTTTATATCTTTATAATAATTAAACTTACTACTATACTTTCTTTAATTATTAATAGGTTACCAGTATTTGAATTCTGATGGTTATTAATGTAGGCCTGTAGGTAATGAATCTTTTAATAATTTATTTTTATTCCTAATATTGTCGTGTTATGTTGATGATTATGAATGAAGCAAGCTTATCTCTCACCAGATATGTTCTATGACTCTATTCTATGTTCGAGTAAATGCCTTGCTCTTCTCGAATATCAACCCCTCTCATTCAGGTAATAAAAATAGTAATACTTAACCCTTGATAATGTAGGAGGTGTTTAATTTATTAAAATCAATTATCTAACAGAAATCTTATTTATGTTTAATTTTCGACAGAAAAAAATATTTTTTGTATTTCATTTAATTTCAAAATATAGAAATTTTTAAATAGCTATTTTTAAAATATTTAAAGAATGATTATCCGAATTATTTGTAAATAAATATGTAAATGAACTAATATATAAATTTCCAAAGAATTTTTATGCCTTTTCAATTAAAGTTTCAATTTAATTTTTATCTGTCAACAGATATTTTAGTTAATTAGATTCAATTTTTACATTTTATTGATATATATTTTAATTTAAAAAAATTGAAATAACGATTAAGGTCTACCTACACATTTGATATTATTATTATTAAAATATATATATAATATCACTTAATTAAAGGGGCCAATGTTTATTAGATAAAACAATAACAATAATAATATTCATTTATTATATTAATTCAAAGATCTTTTGAACAAATGACCAAACAATCTCTATCTAGAGAATGATGTACAGAAATTTTATAAATACTCGTCCGGTTTTTAAATAATAATATCCTGATCAAATTTTTGTCCATTGGCTCGAGAATCAAAAGAACAAAGTAATTTTGTTCAATTTAATATATATATATATATATATTACTTTAAAATATTTACTTCATTAATTTAAAATTAGTACAGTATTTAGGATTTACTTTTTTATATATAAATTATATTTTTAAAAAAATAAATATGTAGTTGAGATTCAAATATATTATGTATTATGTATACATAAATATTAGTGATGTAATTGGTATTTGTAAGTTATGTATAAAATAGAGTCTATTTAAAAGTAAGAAAAAGTAAGTTAAAATAAACAAATTGTGTAAAATAAGTAAATTTAAAAAATAATAATATTCATATTTTACGAGGTATGTGGATATGTCCCAAAATTGTAAAATGTTAAATAAACCCATATATTGTTAACAATAACAAAATGTTAATGTTAATAAATAAAACATCAAATATTATTTTATGTAAAAAAAAATATTTATTGAAATAAAATATATTTTGTTTTTTATTTTGTCAATTGTTTCTATTTAAACTACAACATATGTAACTAGTAATTAAAAAATGATAATATCTAATTAAAGTATGGCAATGATGATGTGAATAACACAAAGAGTGATGATGCAATGTTTGACAATAGTTAGCAGTTCTTGGATTACCAGTCAGTTTTTGGTTTGGACCTGTAAGTAATTAAAAGAAATATTAATGAAATCAATTATGATATTAAAATAAGCACATTAATTAATATGAGCATAATATTAATTGTGGTTAATATTTGATTTTGATGGAGCTTTATGTTTTATGGTACTCTCAGTGAGATCGTAATTGAATGTAGATATAAGTATATTTAACTAGGCTATCTTATTATAAATAAGAATAAAATTAATTCAGTAATTTTATTTTAGTATTTTAAATCGATATATTATTAAAAAATGTTATACCTATATAGTTAAACGACTACGCAATCCTAAACTCCTAAACGGCTTCATGGATCTTACTGGTTCAGATATCATTAGAACCGTCATGACCCAAGGATAAGGTATAAGGTTGAAAATTTCAAAAAAGTTGATCTATTCCAAAGTTATGAGCAAAAAACCGACCCAAAAAACAACGCTCCATGTGGCGCCTCTGGTGGCTCAATTAAGAAGTTGACACTCAAAATAAAATTATAAATTCTAGAAATTTACATACAAAGAATGTTTATAATATTTAAATTCTAATATTCTATAATATTAAAATAAAATTGATTAATATTTTCTGAAACAAAGTAAGTAATATTATTTATCTTTAAATTTATATTTTGAAAAATTGTGCAATTTGCAAATTTGAGTGAAAACGAAGATCTGAATGAGAGAAAAAATATACAGATTGAATTAAAGTGAATTAAAACCTTTCGCATACAGACTTTCAACAAATTACTATGCATTACATAGGTAGTACGGGGGCAGAGCCGAAGGCGCCCTGAGAAGCTAGTTTAAAATAAAAAGGTCTTGACATTTTTAATAACCTGGAGTTATTTTATTTTAAAAATAACAATGAATATTTGTTTATTTTTTTTTAAATAAATACACATGTATTTTAGATTATGTAAAATTTTGCACAGTTTTAAATTGTCTAGAGAGAATTTAATCTTATCTCTTTGGAGCAATATATGTGATAAAAAAATTTTATTCTTAATAATTTTCAATCTAACGTATTTATTTCAAAAATGATTCTTATTTTTCTTTGTTTTTAATTTTATGTTATTTCTTTGGTTTGTTTGTTTTTTAGGGTTTGTTATTAGAATGTTTACCCGGTTGAGGATCTTCTATGTTGAGGTGTTCCATATGCAACGGCGTGGGATGAAGCAACTGCCCCTCTTCCGGTACTGAAACTATTTGCTATCGCTGTTGCCACCCCAGGCATCTGGCCTCCTTCCTCCCCTGCGGTCATCATCCCCCAACCTCCACCATTGTTGTGTTTCTTGCCACCCATTGAGGACGGCCAGCCACCGCCAAACATCAAAGGAAAATAGGCATTGAAACTTGGAGCAGCACCTCGAGAATCCCAATCGTCTTCCTGAAAATGACAATAACGATTTTATAAAAATGCTTGAAAATCTATATATATAAAAAAAGGTTTTTGTCTGCACATTGCTCAGAATTTAAAAATTTTTGCATATCTTCGCGTTTCATGACCTCTAGAATCCAAAAGTGACTTTAGAATTTTTCACGTCTGTCTGTCTGTCTGTCTGTCTGTCTGTCTGTCTGTCTGTCCGGAAAATTACTATTTTATAGACTCAGAATTGGCTGAACCGATTTCTTTGAAATTACATCACAATATTCTTATATACCTCTAGAGTAACATAGGCTATAAATTGTATTAATATCTTATCAATAACCGCAGAAATTAATTTTTTAAAGTTTATATAATTCTCCGTGTTGTTCATTCAAGAGCCTCTCGCGGCTCACTGCCGGCCTAGCGGAATCATTTCAAACAATGAATTATCATAGAGATTCCCAATCGAAGAATTATTATAATATTTCCCTTTTTATTTTAAATTCTAATATACAAATATCAATTCAATTAAATAATTTATTCTAAAAGTTCTCAATTTAATTAAAATATTTATTAGATCATATTTTTATCTTAAATTATTTTTTATTTAATTGAATATTTCTTCTTTTCTATAATATATATATAATAATATATAAATTTTATCATTGAATAATAAAAAAAAATATTATTTAACCTGAATTAAAATGACTGAATTATATTATCTTTGTTTTTTATTTTAATTTAATTACTCTATTATTAATTAACTATATACCAGCTGGTCAGAGCGCCTTCGGCGCTCTTCACAGCTGGACGGGGGCTCCGCCCCCTGTACCCCCGAGTGGTACATCGTATTTGGTTAAAAGTAGTAAAAGGTTTTCATCCATTTTGTTTCAATCATTATATTACATAAAACATTCATTTCTTTTTGTGTTCTTATTTAAAATATATTTTAATTTAATCAGTAAATTAATTGTATATATTATTATTGTATATGTTATATCTATCTATTTATATAACTCAAAGATACTCGAAAGTTCTTGGCTACATTTCTCCAAATGTCCCTATCCTGAGCCCTTGTCCCATCTCTCTTACGTCCCTTCCTATGCGTCCATGGTCTTTACTGCATGATAACTGGCGTTTCCCGATTGATACCTCCATTTAAATTCTTCTCAAATATTATTATCCTTCGTGATTACATTCAATTTTTCTACATATTCAAATTTTATATTTTCTATATTAATTAATACTGTTCCTCTTTGTCACTAAATATATTTTCTACTATTAATTTCAAACCTCCATTAATTTTTCCTCGCCATTCAAATAATAACATACAAACAGAAAAGTAGGTGTGTTGATATAAAATATATACCTGTGACACCGAACTATCACTCGACCCTTTAACCAATTTATACAATTTATTTTTATATACTTTAAAAATTTTACAATTTTTTAATTATTTATTATAATTGTTAAATGGAATTTCTAAAAATGACCCATTAAAAATTTGTTTCCTAAAATGTTTCAAAATAATTCAAAGAATATTTTGTTTATAAGTTTATTTTTTTAATATTTTATTTATAAAACACGAAAACATTTAAAATTATATGAATAATTGATCTCATAATTGGATTTTTCATTTTCAATTGACGATTTGAATTCATAAAATATTAAAAAAAAACTTTTAAAACTTTTTAAATTATATTCAAGTAAGTATATAAGAATATAAGATATATTATGGGTGAATTCAAAATGTATGAAGGGACACATAGATAGATATAACATTTACAATAATAATATATATAATTAATTTACTGATTAAATTAAAATGTATTTTAAATAAGAACACAAAAACAAATAAATGTTTTATCTAATTGAATATTTGATATTGTGTTTGAATATTTAGTAAATAATATTTTATAATATTTACCGGAGTATAATAAATTGATAACGTCATTTAATTCTCCTACTATATATCGAATCGAATATAAAGATAAATCTTCTTTTAAACGTTGTGTGAAACAATTTCAAATAATTTAAATGTAAAACTATTAATGAAATTAAAAAATCAAATATATGAATATAATATAAATATTTTTAATTTTATTTTAAGAATAGATATATATATCTCACAGGCGGTGGTTGTGACGTCATCAATATATTATAAATTTAAATTAAGAAGAACTAATAAAGTTTCGTGAGATGTGATCAATAAAACTCAATTTTTCTTTATAAATACTATCTCTGTTGTGAATTTCAAAAAAATCGTTAGAGCGGTTTTTGAGAACAATGAAACAGAGAAACAGAGAAACAATTTTTACTCGTATAAGAAGATAAGATAAGATAAGATATATATATTATATAAAAATTAAAATATGATGATATAAAGTTGTTTTAAATTTTTGACATTTTTAAATTGGGTATATTTTTTAAATTTATTAAAATGTCTTTTTTATTTATTATGTTTAAAAGATTCATTTTTATTATGTGATATTAATAAAAAATAACGATGCTCTGTGCAAGTCGAATCATGTTGCACATAATTAAATAACAATTGCCAAACAAAGAATATAATATTTTTTTAAATTCTTATATTTAAATATCATTTCAATTAAATAATTTATTCTAAAAGGTCTCATTTTAATTAATTTAATAAAATATTTAAATCACCATTCAATTTTTTATTAATAGGCTTCTTTTTTTATTTTTAATTTTTAATAAATTCTCTTTTTTTGATATGATATTAATAAAAAATAATATTAAATTGTATATAAATATAAAAATTAGAATATTTGAATTTTTTTAAATTTTAACACATGTAATTAATCATATGCATTAAGTATGGAAAATTTTTAAAATCAACTTGCTATTAAATTCAGAAAAAAATACTGATATATAGAATATATAGACTATTCGAATATAATTTAAAACTCTTTCTCTCCTTCTATTTTAAATTAAAAAAACGGAGTTTTAAGAAATTTAGATGCCATATGCAACATGGGTGGGTAAATGAATTGGGCTGGAAGAGGAGGCAATTTATAATTTTCTTCTAATTCAGATTTAGGACAAATCGTACAACATTATATCAAATCTCGCTAAGAACATTCAATATTTTTGTACACAAAATATTCAGAGTATTGGCTAAGCGTATCACTCACAATCAGTTTATATTGAAATTTATATAAATTAACAAAGTAAAAATTTTTATTTGTTTAAATTTTATTATAATGAATCAAAAAAAAATTAAATATATAGATCACATGATTAAGAGAAGCAAAAAACTTAACAGAAAATAACTGTTGGATGGAGGTCGGACATGACAGAAACTGTAAGCGAAATCTTCATATTGCGACGAATAATTTTCAAATCCCCTAGCACCACAGAATTTAAGTTTCTTTTAAGGAAAATAACTATGATCTAAAAAAATTAATAAATGAACTTAATAATAAATAAGCGGGAGTGTCCTCCCCTAGACTTTCCCGCATATAAATAGGTATAAAGAGTTGTGAATGAATATTTAGAATGTAATAAAGTGCTACTTCCGGTTAATTGATATTTTAAATGTAAAAAAAACAGATATGGATATAATATAAATATTTTTAATTTTATTTTATTTATAATATATAAGGGCTGGCTGTGACGTCATGAAGTGCTGGGTGACTCCATATAATTTTAAATTAAGAAAAAACTAATGAAGATGATTTTTCTCGAGGATAAACCAATACAAAGTGCATAACACGTGGAGATATGCCTTCACGTGAAATTTGATATGAAAATAACCCTTCACTTCATCTCTTCGATCGGCAATACTAGCACTTCCGGTTTCCGGATTTGCACCAAAAGTTGATCAATTCATCATACTGATGCATTAAGTAAATATACCAAATTTCATCAAAATCCGTTGAGCCGTTCAAGCTGTACACATCACTACGGACACACAGCGGACGGACGGACAGACATCATGCTAAAAATACTTTTTTCTGTTAAGAAAATGCATGATTGGTGGAGATATGTACCTAAAAATATCAACAGGTGAAATTTGGTGTGAAAACAATACCTCTCTTACTATCGTCGGTCGGTAAAAAGGAAACGCTACTTGTATAGGTAAAATGTCACTTCCGGTAGTCAGATCATGATGAAATTTGGTATCTGAATTTTTTTCATATTTTTAAATCTATATACAAAATATGAAGCAAATATCTCGAAGCAAACTGGTACTTTACTTGAAAGGTAAACGCAACCATTGTAGGTAAAGTACCACTTCCGGTTAACCGATTTTGACGAAATTTTGATAGAAATCTACAAACTGTGAATAATATCGGTGTACCAAATTTTGAAGTCCTAGCTTGATTAGTTTTTGAGTAAATTTGCTTACAGACATTACATACATACATACATACATACATACATACATACATACATACATACATACATACACACACACAGACATAATTCCAAAAATGGTATTTTCCGACTCAGGGAGTTCTAAAACGTCAAGATCTATCGAAATCTCGAAGTCGAAATTTTTGACGATTCCAATACTTCCCTTATACGAAGTATGCGGGAAAGTAAAAAAACAAATAAATCAATTAATTTAAATTAATACTATTAATGAATGTATATATTGGTCATTTATCTATAGTTTTATACCGTTAATTTTTATAAATTGTCTCAAGTCTCTATTTTTGCATTTTCTCAAGTTTCATTATAATTAAAAATATTCAATAATAATCTAGCAATGAAAATAAAATACCAAAATGTAATGATCAAGAAATATTATACTCTATTTCACTATTATAACATATACAATACTTATAAACTATAGGCGGAGGAAATATTAGGAGATATCATTGCGGGTTCAGGCCAAATCGACCAACATTAATTAAGATATTTTCATTATGACAGATATTAGGAACAAAACCGCGAATTCAATATTTCTGTTCACTAATTATTTGTAGACTTTAGTAAAACATACGCATAACTCAATAGATTCGGATAAACTTTTTCAAATTTTCAATCTTCAAATTTCTCTTGAAAGTAGTAAAGAAAGAATAAGATGCGGAAATCAATTGTAAAATATTAGGTTACTCAGACGACTTAAATATAATAGGAGATTCGGCAATTGCAATTACAGATAGCGAGGAAAATTTAATGGAGGTTTGAAATTAATAGTGATAAGAAAAAATATTTAGTAACAAAGAGGAAGAGTATTAACATACAAAATCTTAAGATACAAAATGTAGAATTTGAATATGTAGAAAAATTTAATGTAATCACGAAGGATAATAATATTTGAGAAGAATTTAAATCGGGGTTGCAATCGGGAAACGCCTGTTATCTGCAATAAAGAGGCTTATCTCTTCAAAATTATTATCAAAGGGAATATATAAAAAGATTATTTTGCCTGTTGCATTATATGGGTGGGAGGCATGGTCTATGACCCTTGGAGATGAGAGTAGATTCAGAGTATTTGAGAATAGGATTCTTCCCTGCATTTATTGGCCAAAGAAAGATGAGGTCACCGGGTATGAGGGAGACTGTATAACAAGAAATTGCATGGCCTCTCTGCATCTTCAGAAATAGTTGGGTTATAAAAGGGAAAAAGCTGCGATAGGCAGGGCACGTGGTAAGAATGGGAGAGGAAAAAGATATTGGTGGGAAGACCGATTGGAAAACGTCCGCTTGGAAAACCAATGACGCGTAGGAAGGGACGTAAGAGAGATGGAATAAGGGCTCATGATAGGGACACTTGGAGAAATGTGGTTGTTGCGGCTAAGAACTTTAGAGTATCTTTGAGCCACATAGGTAGATAGATATAACATATACAATAATAATATATATAATTAATATAGTGATTAAATTAAAATATATTTTTTAAATAAGAACACAAAAAGAAATGAATGTTTTATGTAATATACTGATTGAAACAAAATGGATGAAAACCTTTTAATACTTTCAACCACCAAATACTATGTACAACTCGGGGGTACAGGGGGCGGAGCCCCCGTCTAGGTGTGAAGAGCGCCGAAGGCGCTCTGAGCAGCTAGTATATTATATATTATGTTAATTTAAAACAGTAAAAATAAAGGTCTACTTTATGTATAAAATCAGAATAGTAGCTTAGTGGTTATTATCCTAGATCAGGGGTCGGAAAACTTTTTTTAGGAAAGGTCAAATATAAAAATTTCAAAGGTCTGGGGCCAGACATTTTAGAATATATATATATATATATATTGCTGTCCTAATGAAGATTCTAATAAAAAATAAATTTCAAATTAATTAATTAATTAAATAATAAATTTTGAATTAATGTGATGAATGTAATTGTTTTGTTTGTTTTTTTTGAGGTATTATTTCATCATGAATACAAAGTTAATACTTCCTATAATTAAAGTTGTTTGCAAATGGTCATCTGTTAATAATGATCTGTATTGAGATTTTGTCGATGGATTTTGAAATATGAAAATTTCTTTAGCATTTGCATCAAAAATGACAATATTTATCCGCGGCCCGGATAAAAATAGACGGAAGGCCGGATTTGGCCCGCGGACCGTAGTTTGCCTACCCATGCCCTAGATCCCCAAACTTAAGGTCGCCAAGTTCACTAAGATTTAAGATTTAATAATTATAATTTCTAATAAATGCGGTATAGATTCTACAAGAAATAAAATAAAATAAAATAATAATATATATTTCGGTGGTTCCCAAACTCTTATTTGGCCTTGTCCACCTTTTCAGAAACAATATTACTCAGTGCCCCCTAGAAATTTTTAAATTAAATTGAAAGATATATTTATGAATTCATGTTTATACCTTTTTCGTAAAATTCCATAAAGATATAAATTGGAAACATTGTTGGATGAAATTATGAAACTATTTATTGAACTCAGAATATAGAAAAGTAATATAATTTGCAGTACCAACGTGGAGCGGAAGTGCTTACTTTGGGAATATATAGATATAGATCAACTTGAATTAACTTTTTAAATGATGTTTATATTTTCTGTAAATTTTAATAGATAGAAAGTTAGTTTATAATTCCATAAAAATGCATAAATGTGCCTTATACCAGTGCTCAGTCATTCTAGCTAGCTAGCATAGAATTAATTATTACATTGACGGAACACAGATTAAATAATTTTAAAAAAATGATAAAAAAATATTAAATATATTACAAACATAACAATCTGGCTTACCAAAATAGTCACAATGAAATAGGAAAAAAGTAATTAAAAAAATATTTAATAAATTAAAGGTATTCATTTATACTTTCAAGGATATAAATATATTTTCAAAATTTGTAATTATTATATAGTAAAACAATAGATTTACGTAATTTTGCTTTAAGTAGTTTTGTAGAATTATTAATGGTTTGTAAATCGAATCACTTCCATTCAATGTATGCTAATCAAGGAATTGCTCATCATCTTCTCATCATGCTATTCCTAATTTACATAAATATCGATAATAAGTCTATCCTCTTGAATGTCAACAATAGTAGTTTCCTTTGTCTTCATTCAAACAGTATGGATATTGTTCCTTATAATACATTTTGAAATAAACTGGTATGAGAGTAGCACACTAATTTCATAAATATGTATATTATTATATTATTAATAATTGGTATATACCAAGAGGATTCAAAAAGTCCCAGGCTTATAATAATAATTTTTTTATTGTTCAAAGTATAAATCTCTTAGCATGCTGCAAAATTTTAAACTCTTCATTTTAGTTATTTGTTTGTTGTTAATAAATTTTTACATCTTCTGAAAAATGAATCAAAGATCAACAACTCATTAAATTAAACACATCTCACGATGTTTAAACTTAGTTAAACGCAATTCTGCTGAGTTTCTACTTTGTTTTATATATCAGAAGATGAAACATTTACAACAAAATATATTTTCTCTCAAAACGCGCTTCGATTTTATTAATTTATCAGAAAATGTTAAAACTAGATTAGATGAGGCTATTTCTATAAAAATCATCCCAACCAATGTATTTTGAGTTTTTAGCTTCATTATATTTTCAGAAAGATAGGAAAGAATTCTTAAAGCAATAAATTTAAATTTACGAAACATAAAGATAGGTAAAAAATATAATTGTAAATTTTGAACAATGTTTATAATTTTCTACTTACATCATCATTATGTCTTTTCGGAGGTTTAGATGATTTTTTGTCTTCATCATGGGCCAGTTGTACAGAATCATCATTTCCAGGATCCTGATCCGTATCCATTCTTGATGTTTCCCTATTATCATGAAATGAAACCAGATATTATTTTTTTATAAAAGGATATATTCGATGATAAAATAATTTATTTTAATTATTTTTTCAAAATATTCTCTTACCGGTGAGACGGTACTTCTTCTGTTTTATCGAGATATTGCCTGTGAGGATTTGCCCGGCTTCCAGTAAAGTATCCTGTATACATCAAGGCTCGACTAGGCGATCTTTTCACATAGCCTTCAACCAAAATAAATATTCAATAAAAAAAAGCATAAATATTTTGAAGCATATATTTGATAAAAAATTACGATATTTTAATATTTTTTTTTAATTTTGGCATTTTGCATATATTTGATTTTCGATAAACGCCTGATAAAAATAATAATACTAATTCAAATGATTATAATTAATTATAATAAGTCATTATTAGAAAAAAATAGTTAAAAAATAAAAGTTAATTTTAATAATTTGTGGTATTATCTTGTATCAATATACTTTTATTTTAAAACTCTTATATATAATTATTGTATTCGATAGAGGACAGCATCAATCAATGACCCCTGTAAGATAGGCAACTATTTATTTATTGAATTGTATTTTTGAAAGTACTCTCATCACACACAAATAAAATAAAATCTAGAAAATGGTTTTAGATTCAGAATTGATTTATAATATAATAAATTTATATAATTCTGTTTTTCAAATAATAACACACACAAGTTTACAATTTAAATTAGAAACAAAATATATTAAAACTAAACTTCTAAAATGACTAAAATGGACTTTAAATAAACTATTTAAAAAAAATTTAATCCAAATTTAAAATAAAGAAAAAATAAAATTTCACATAAAAATGAAAAATTATGAATTGTTGGCTAAATAAATTAATTTAAACTTTAAATTTTTAAAAAATATTTGATATATAAGAAATAATTAAAAAAAGGGGTGAAAATAGAAACTTACCAGTAGGGGTAGCGGTAATTAACATGACACATGCAACAAAACCAGCAAAGAAGACTACAACTCGGAGGGTTTCCATTTTAGATTATGATAGTCAAATGGTAACCAGCTGGGCACTTTTATATATCAAGGGCCCCTCCACCTCGTCTCCAGATCGCCGATTGCTTGCTAATCCGTATCTGGCAAACAGCCCAAAGCCCTTCAGACACGTCTCAATCTTTGTCCATTGTCTCGGTAAGAAAAAGACGATAAGAAAAGGCGAGCCTCTTAGTAGGCAATTAATGAAAAATTAATTAAAAATTTAAAAAAATAAATTGATTTTCTATCTTATTACTATTATTACTTGAAATAACAAAATTCTAAAAATCATCTACAAACATGCATTCAAAATTTTCATTTATGTTTTAGGATAATAAAGGCAATAATATTATTTTTACTAATCATATATTTTCATGATCAGTATTTATTTTAATATTAAAAGATAAAAAGAGAGAGAATCTTTCCTTGGAAAAAATAATGATATTTATATATAAACCAGGGTCTGTGTGAGTTTTTCAATTATAAATATTATTAATTATTTTCTACTTTTTTATTACTTATTTTGAAAACAAGAATTTGATCTCTTTATGTGTATTTCGAGTAAACTTATTTAAGGAACCATTTGAAATAGGTATATATATATATATATATATATAATATATATTTATTATAATTAATTTAAAATTATTATAGATCATACATGTATTTATTGAAAAATGATATTTTTAATTTATCATTTTTTAAATTAATATTAAATAAAAGAAATAGATTATTTTTTATATCATACATATATGTAGAATATAATATAATTAATAATAATAATGATAATAGTATATGTATAATGTTTCACAAAGCCGCTTTGAATCGTTGTTATGTTTAGATTTGGATTATTTTATTGGCACCAGTTATTAATTATTTTAATTAAATCAATTTAAATGTTTTTTTTCTGTAAAACGTTTAAATAGGTAAATTCCATAAAGATTCTGATCATAATTCCCAAGAGATCAGAAAGACTTAGATACATATGTTATATAGGGTTATACAACTTTTTTTAGTGTAAATTTTAATATTATGTTGTTAGAAAAGTTTTCCATGATTTAGAGATAAACATAATAACATTTTTAATAGTCCTTCATATTAGTCCATGGTTTCTTAAACACATTTTTGCTAACTGAGAAAACCTAGTAATTACTTTAGAGCAGGGGTCGCCAAACTTTTTTGATCATCGACGCCTTTATAATTTCCACCAACCTCCATAAAGATAATTTTCAGGTAACTAAAATAAAATTATCTATTAGTCTTAAAATTTAATAAATCAGAAACAATAAGTAAAGTAGCTACAGATTTTTTACTTCATTTCACCCGAATAATCTATATAAGTTTATTATTTTATTTTCTATAAAGAAAGTGACATTAAGTCAATTATAAAAAAATTAAAAATTTTACATACGCAGTTAGACACGTATGATTTGCGTAATAAGAACTGTTTTTCCTTCAAATCCCAATCGACCCCATTCGACCCCTTGGGTCAGATCGACCACTGCTGTTGTTAAATAGACCACTGAGGGTCTGGTCTATATAGACCATTTTGGCGACCCCTTCTTTAGAGTAAAAATCAGGATTTGATAAAATCAACTAATGCGGTTTTTACTTGTTCCTGATATGAAAAGAATAAAAAATATATTATTTTTTTTTATTTAATTGTAAGAATTTGGTAACTCAAGTTTGAAAAAATGTTTAATTATTTTGAATTCAATAATAAATACATAATATATGTAATTCTAACTTTAAGAAAAATATCATTTATTTACTTTATTGGAAAGCACCTCTTAAAAATCTCAATTAAGATTGGGCCAATCGAGAAAGTAATTATAAATTTAGAATATTATAAAAATATTAATTGTTTGGTAGTATAAGAAAATTGAAGAAAATATTAAAAAGCTAAGAAAAAAAATATTTCGAGTATTTGAGAATAGGATTCTGCGAAGCATTTATGAGCCAAAGAATGATGAGGTCACCGGGTAATGGCGGAGATTGCATAACGAGGAATTGCATGACCTCTATGCATCTCCAGATATAGTTAGAATTAAAAAAAAATCGAGAAGGCTACGGTGGGCAGGACACGTGACTAGAATGGGAGAAGATAGAATGGCGAAAAATATATTGGTAGGGAAACCGAGTGGGAAACGTCCGCTTGGAAGACCAAGGACACGGTGGGTGGATAATGTGGGAAGGGACATGAGAGAGATGGGAGAGGATAGGGACTGGAGGGTTGTGGCTCAGAATAGGAATACTTGGAGTGGTGTGGTTACTGCAGTCAAGAACTTTCGAGTTCCGTAGAGCCACAGAGATAGATATAAGAAAAAAAATCAACATTTCAGTTATTACAGTTATTATTATACACAGGTCATTTATTTGGAAATAATTCATTAATTTTGTCAAATTATTTTGACTCCTGACAATATTCTATATTCAAATGGCGATTGAGGATGATTCATTTGGAGTGAGAAAAGAGAAGGGATATTCAGTGAATGGATAAAACCCCAGGAATGTTTCTATAATCTAATGATGTCAATGATGATGTAAATCTTCACCTAAAGATAGGTGGCGAATGCTTAATCAAACCCTTTTCGGACCCTTTGAGCCAGAACGATGGACAGGAAGTAATAAAGTGTCACGCACGTGCAATCAAGGTCGTTACAGATAAATGTATCCCCGGAGACGATGATTGACATTTTTACTACCTTTTGCCAATTTGGAATTCATAGCAATTCAAAGGGAAGTGTTTCTTTCTCACTCAAACTACATTAGTGAAAGAAAGAGAGAGAGAGAGAGGGTTAATAAATAGTTTCGTGAAGAGAGAGGATTATATTCAAAGGAGCAAGGTCAGAGTGGGAGAGAATCTGGCTTAATTCCAATCTATGGAAAGGATTAGAGACAATCATCAAAAGGGGTTGAATGAATGATAGAAAGGCAATTTCTGAAATTAGTATTTGAAACTCGAAACTATCTACAAATCTATTTATGTTTAACAGAGAATATTGGCATTATTTATTTAATTACATATTAATTAAATAACATTTTCGGCATTTTAAATATTAAATAAATGATACATAATTTTATTTTTTTATTTTATTTTCATGATAATATTATTATTAATAATAATAATAATAATCTTTCCTATAGTATTATTTACCAACAAAGTTATATTTGAATCATTGCAATGTTTGATATCTGGTTGATTAATTGAAATATTATAATTAATAAAATATAAATTAAAATTAATTTTTTCTAAAGTATAATCTTGACAGTACGATTTTTCAGCTTCAAATTATCCAAGAGTTGAATTTTAAATAAATTATTGTAGCTCTTCTGTGTAGATCTGAACTATTATAATATATATATAAGTTTTAAAAATCAAACATTACATACAAACAGTATATAACTTAAGTAATATATTTTTACAAGTCTGGGACTAATGAATATTTTCCTGTTCTTACTAAATTCTTTGGGGGTACAATTTTTTGCTGTTAAGTAAAGGTTAAACGCGCACCATATCCCTCGTACACATAATGCGTCATATCACACCATCAACACAATTTGAGGAAAAAACTTGCAAATACTAAACATTGAGGGATATAAATGAATCTTGATATGTATTAATTTTAAAGAATGTGCAAAAACGTAGAATACATTATACTTACAAAAATTGAAAAAGAAAAAAACTTACAAACTTTTGAAATAAAGATAATGAAATTTCGCTTGTATTTATTTTCAAGATGGCGGACAAAATATTATCCTTACTCAACAGTTCGTTAATAACTAAAGTAGACAGGATGGTGACGTAGGTGGCTACTCTCGTCCCATTATGTCTTTCGGACACCAAAAGTGTTAGATTTTGAAATAAAGAAAACACGTCATATCCCAAACATCATCATATCCCTCGGTTTTACTTTATATGCCAAAAAAATTGATGATGGAAGTTCGAATATTAAAAGTGAAAATTATTTGAAATCTTGGTATAATCTTAGAAAATTATTATTATTAATTATTATTAAATAGATTTTATAATAGCATCAACAAATTTAAACGATTTGAAATCGTCAAATTCAAAATTTTAAAATGTCCAATTTCGATCATTATTATCAAAATAACTAGAACAAAATAATTCTATATTTTTTAGTCATATATTTTCATTGTGTATAAGATTCTCTACATTATAGGTTAAATATCTATTTTTTAGATTTTACGACCAGATGAGAGCTTGAAATCCCTTGGTATGCAAAATTAAATATTTTTTTTAAAATTATGATTCCAATGGAACTTTATGTCATATTTTTTATTGTTGATATAATATAATTCCCAAATGTACATTTTGTAGTATTGTATTATTATTTTTTTTATCTAGGGATTTAAAGATTTTTTTTTATTTTTTTATTTTATTTTGCTTTTTTCTCATTAATTTTTTTACTTTTTAATATTTTTGGGAGAGTTGCCATATTTTTTTCTTCTGATTATGTTCGAAATTCGAATGGGAACATTGTCCTTAAGGCAAACGATGATTATGTATTCATGTCTTTTCCCACACAGGTATATTCTCTTCCTACCGTTGAAATATTACTTCGCGATACATTCCCTCGAATTTTTTGAAAATTTTTTTGTTTGGTGTTATGGTATATAATAATACATTTTTGTTGATCAGATTGGCTTTTTTGAATGGAATACTTGTTCAATCAGATGACCTTCAATTGTACAAATTTACATGTGTCTTGATTTTTATCATTGAATTCACATCGATCATATTAAATTGAACTTGTAATAAAGGAAATTAAATTAATTATTTACTATTTTTGTTAATATTTAATTAATATAAATAAATAATTAAGTAATTTAGTATAAATAATTAGTTGGTCAAACTTCCATTTTGGAGCCTATTTCTGTTTTTTACACTTTAGCTATATATTATAATACATTTATAATTCATCCATCCTATAAAATTAAAAATATTAATTTAGTGTCATATTTATTAATATATACATAATATTTTTTTAATTAAGATTATGCTTTTCATCTTAGAAATTATTCATTTGATTAATTCTACATTAACGGATATATCTTTTAAAATAAAAATTATAATAATTAACAAAAAAAAAGAATTTATTGATTTTCTTAAAATATAGTAGAAAAACTCATAACTTATAAACATATATAATATTATAGTATCTATTTCACAGAGCCGCCGCTCGGTACTTTAAAAAAATTATTCCTTATGAACTATGAATATTAAAGATCAAGATTATTATTTAAAATAAATAAACGACAAAATATATGAAACAATTACAAATAATTTAAAAGAACATAAATTTAAAAAAATAATCATAAAGCATACAGTCCTTAAACGTACGTATTAATGCAACGAAAGACAGAAAAGTATGGCCTGTGGATATAACATAATATATATTTCGTATTTTGATTACAAAATATTATTAAAATAAATATTTTTAATTTTATTTTATTTATAATATTTTATATTTAAGGAAGTGCTGTCCGGCGTGGCCAGGTGCCATTTGTTTATTATTAAAATTCCTATTTTAAATTCAGAAAAAACAAAGATGATCTTTCCCGAGGCTCTCTTATCTATGGTGAAAATTTCAAAAAAATCCTTAAAGCGGTTTAATATTTCAATAATACAAATATATATATACAATTTTTACTAGTTTAATAAGATAAAATAATAATAATAATAATAATGTACATATAAATATGAAAAAATTTATTTAATTTTAATCGAATTTTATCTTTTAAAAACATATTTTTTATAAATTTCAATAACAAAAATTGTCAATATGTATTGTATATATATTATAATTAAACTTTTCAATCCTCTCTCCCTAACCCTATCTAAATCAACGCGTTTTGGTATTTTATTTTATTATCCTTCTACAATTGTTCCATTGTTATTTTTTATTGAGAGGCGTTGGTAATGATTACAAAAAACTAATTACCTACGAATATAACAATTGACTTGACATACGTGTAAAAATCCAATATTAGAAAAACATTTTACCCCAATCAATATTACTTTTTACCAATAATATTTATTCAGCATTTATAAACCAAATATATTTTCAACAAAAAAACTTCCAATTGTTCAATCAGTATTTTTGCATTCATTTTAAAAAATAATTTTAATTTTAGTTTTTGAATCATAAAATTATTAATTTCTTCAATATTTTTAAGTAGATTATTTTAAGTATTTATTCTTATATATTTATTTTTTTAAGAACAATGCTAAAATTAAAATTAAAATAGTAAAAAAAATAATTTTAAATTCCTTTGATATATTAGAATAACTAAAATTAATTCTCTTTGAATATAAAAATTATAAAATCTATATATATAAAAAAAGGTTTTTGTCTGCACATTGCTCAGAATTTAAAAATTTTTGCATATCTTCGCATTTCATGACCTCTAGAATCCAAAAGTGACTTTAGAATTTTTCACGTCTGTCTGTCTGTCTGTCTGTCTGTCTGTCTGTCTGTCTGTCTGTCTGTCCGGAAAATTACTATTTTATAGACTCAGAATTGGCTGAACCGATTTCTTTGAAATTACATCACAATATTCTTATATACCTCTAGAGTAACATAGGCTATAAATTTTATTAATATCTTATCAATAACCGCAGAAATTAATTTTTTAAAGTTTATATAATTCTCCGTGTTGTTCATTCAAGAGCAGCTCGCGGCTCACTGTCGGCCTAGCGGAATCATTTCAAACAATGAATTATCATAGAGATTCCCAATCGAAGAATTATTATAATATTTCCCTTTTTATTTTAAATTCTAATATACAAATATCAATTCAATTAAATAATTTATTCTAAAAGTTCTCAATTTAATTAAAATATTTATTAGATCATATTTTTATCTTAAATTATTTTTTATTTAATTGAATATTTCTTCTTTTCTATAATATATATATAATAATATATAAATTTTATCATTGAATAATAAAAAAAAATATTATTTAACCTGAATTAAAATGACTGAATTATATTATCTTTGTTTTTTATTTTAATTTAATTACTCTATTATTAATTAACTATATATATATATATATATTATATAAAAATTGAAATATGATGATATAAAGTTGTTTTAAATTTTTGACATTTTTAAATTGGGTATATTTTTTAAATTTATTAAAATGTCTTTTTTATTTATTATGTTTCAAAGATTCATTTTTATTATGTGATATTAATAAAAAATAACGATGCTCTGTGCAAGTCGAATCATGTTGCACATAATTAAATAACAATTGCCAAACAAAGAATATAATATTTTTTTAAATTCTTATATTTAAATATCATTTCAATTAAATAATTTATTCTAAAAGGTCTCATTTTAATTAATTTAATAAAATATTTAAATCACCATTCAATTTTTTATTAATAGGCTTCTTTTTTTATTTTTAATTTTAATAAATTCTCTTTTTTTGATATGATATTAATAAAAAATAATATTAAATTGTATATAAATATAAAAATTAGAATATTTGAATTTTTTTAAATTTTAACACATGTAATCAATCATATGCATTAAGAATGGAAAATTTTTAAAATCAACTTGCTATTAAATTCTGAAAAAAAATACTGATATATAGAATATATAGACTATTCGAATATAATTTAAAACTCTTTCTCTCCTTCTATTTTAAATTAAAAAAACGGAGTTTTAAGAAATTTAGATGCCATATGCAACATGGGTGGGTAAATGAATTGAGCTGGAAAAGGAGGCAATTTATAATTTTCTTCTAATTCAGATTTAGGACAAATCGTACAACATTATATCAAATCTCTCTAAGAACATTCAATATTTTTGTACACAAATTATTCAGAGTATTGGCTAAGCGTATCACTCACAATCAGTTTATATTGAAATTTATATAAATTAACAAAGTAAAAATTTTTATTTGTTTAAATTTTATTATAATGAATCAAAAAAAATTAAATATATAGATCACATGATTAAGAGAAGCAAAAAACTTGACAGAAAATAACTGTTGGATGGAGGTCGGACATGACAGAAACTGTAAGCGAAATCTTCATATTGCGACGAATAATTTTCAAATCCCCTAGCACCACCAGAATTAGATAAGTTTATTTTAAGGGAGGAAAATAACTATGATCTAAAAAAATTAATAAATGAACTTAATAATAAAAAAACAAATAAATCAATTAATTTAAATTAATACTATTAATGAATGTATATATTGGTAATTTATCTATAGTTTTATACCGTTAATTTTTATAAATTGTCTCAAGTCTCTATTTTTGCATTTTCCCAAGTTTCATTATAATTAAAAATATTTAATAATAATCTAGCAATGAAAATAAAATATCAAAATGTAATGATCAAGAAATATTATACTCTATTTCACTATAATAACATAGAAAATACTTAAGAACCATAGGCGGTGGAAATATTAGGAGATATCATTGCGGGTTAAGGCCAAATCGATCAACAATAATTAAGATATTTTCATTATGACAGATATTAGGAAAAAAACTGCGAATTCAATATTTCTGTTCACTAATTATTTGTAGACTTTAGTAAAACATACACATTACTCAATATAGATCAGCATAAACTTTTTCAAATTTTGATCTTCAAATTTGTCTTGAAGGTAGTAAAGAAAAAATAAGATGAAGAAATCAATTGTAAAATGTTAGGTTACCCAGACGACTTAAATATAATAGGAGATTAGGAAATTGCAATTGCAGATAGCGAGGAAAAATTAATGGAGGTTTGAAATTAATAGTGATAAGAAAAAATATTTAGTAACAAAGAGGAAGAGTATTGACATACAAAATCTTAAGATACAAAATGTAGAATTTGAATATGTAGAAAAATTGAATGTAATCACGAAGGATAATAATATTTGAGAAGAATTTAAATCGGGGTTGCAATCGGGAAACGCCTGTTATCTTGCAATAAAGAGGCTTATCTCTTCAAAATTATTATCAAAGGGAATATATAAAAAAATTATTTTGCCTGTTGCATTATATGGGTGGGAGGCATGGTCTATGACCCTGGGAGATGAGAGTAGATTCAGAGTGTTTGAGAATAGGATTCTTCCCTGCATTTATTGGCCAAAGAAAGATGAGGTCACCGGGGAATGGGGGAGACAGCATAACAAGAAATTGCATGGCCTCTCTGCATCTTCAGAAATAGTTAGGGTTATAATAGGGAAAAAGCTGCGATAGGCAGGGCACGTGACTAGAATGGGAGAGGAAAAAGATATTGGTGGGAAGACCGATTGGAAAACGTCCGCTTGGAAAACCAATGACGCGTAGGAAGGGACGTAAGAGAGATGGAACAAGGGCTCAGGATAGGGACACTTGGAGAAATGTGGTTGTTGCGGCTAAGAACTTTCGAGTATCTTTGAGCCACATAGGTAGATAGATATAACATATACAATAATAATATATAATTAATATAGTGATTAAATTAAAATATATTTTTTAAATAAGAACACAAAAAGAAATGAATGTTTTATGTAATATACTGATTGAAACAAAATGGATGAAAACCTTTTACTACTTTCAACCACCAAATACTATGTACAACTCGGGGGTACAGGGGGCGGAGCCCCCGTCTAGGTGTGAAGAGCGCCGAAGGCGCTCTGAGCAGCTAGTAATAAATAAAAAAATTTTAAAAAAATTAAAAATTACCTCATCATTAAAAGCAATGCGGAAATATTAATACCTATTCTCTTTGCATTTCTTATAATCTTATTTAAATTTATTCTAATTAGATATTTTATTTCAAACATTTATTGATTCTTTTGAGATTGTTTCGAGAATTCTCTTGTTTTTATGATTAAACGTGCACTTAATTAATTATTTTCTTCAGTGTTAAGCCATTCAATTTTATAATTCTTAAAACTTTTTTCATTTAAACAAAAGTGGAAGAGAGGTTTAAAATGATTAATATTATCTGGACATACGCACTACGAGTGCTGGAAATCATAACTCGGAATCATAACTCGGAAGAATTTAAATTTTAATTGTTTAATCCGATTCCTATTTTAGAATCTTTTTTATTTTTAATTAGTACCTATCTTGTATATATACATCGAATAACAGTCCAATACTTTAAAAATATTTATAATTTTTGATCATATAAGAACAATCTTTATTGCATAGCTAGTATGAAAATACCTTACAGCTAACAATTTTAATACTTTGATATTCAATTAAATATTCAATTAAATACTAACCTTCGGCGCTCGGGGAAGCTAGTCAGGGTGCTCTGCCCCCTGTACCCCCGATGTAATACATAGTAATTTGTTGAAAGTCTGTATGCGAAAGGTTTTAATTCACTTTAATTCAGTTTATTTTTTCTCTCATTCAGATCTTCGTTTTCACTCAAATTTGAAAATTGCACAATTTTTCAAAATATAAATTTAAAGATAAATAATATTACTTACTTTGTTTCAGAAAATATTAATCAATTTTATTTTAATATTATAGAATATTAGAATTTAAATATTATAAACATTCTTTGTATGGAAATTTCTAGAATTTATAATTTTATTTTGAGTGTCAACTTCTTAATTGAGCCACCAGAGGCGCCACATGGAGCGTTGTTTTTTTGGGTCGGTTTTTTGCTCATAACTTTGGAACAGATCAACTTTTTTGAAATTTTCAACCTTCTACCTTATCCTTGGGTCATGAAGGTTCTAATGATATCTGAACCAGTAAGATCCATAAAGCCGTTTAGGAGTTGTGATTGTGTTGTCGTATAGATTTAAGTTAAGAAAATATATTATATTATATTAATTAATTAAAATACAAAACCTCAATAAAAGATTTTTCAGTTCAAAAATTCCAAATCACGTGATATTCAAAAAAGCCAATAGTTTTTTTTAGGAAAAGTATAAATACTTAACAAAATCTATATATATAAAAAAAGGTTTTTGTCTGCACATTGCTCAGAATTTAAAAATTTTTGCATATCTTCGCGTTTCATGACCTCTAGAATCCAAAAGTGACTTTAGAATTTTTCACGTCTGTCTGTCTGTCTGTCTGTCTGTCTGTCTGTCCGGAAAATTACTATTTTATAGACTCAGAATTGGCTGAACCGATTTCTTTGAAATTACATCACAATATTCTTATATACCTCTAGAGTAACATAGGCTATAAATTTTATTAATATCTTATCAATAACCGCAGAAATTAATTTTTTAAAGTTTATATAATTCTCCGCGTTGTTCATTCAAGAGCAGCTCGCGGCTCACTGTCGGCCTAGCGGAATCATTTCAAACAATGAATTATCATAGCTATTCCCAATCAAAGAATTATTATAATATTTCCCTTTTTATTTTAAACTAGCTGCTCAGAGCGCCTTCGGCGCTCTTCACACCTAGACGGGGGCTCCGCCCCCTGTACCCCCGAGTGGTACATAGTATTTGGTGGTTGAAAGTAGTAAAAGGTTTTCATCCATTTTGTTTCAATCAGTATATTACATAAAACATTCATTTCTTTTTGTGTTCTTATTTAAAAAATATATTTTAATTTAATCACTATATTAATTATATATATTATTATTGTATATGTTATATCTATCTACCTATGTGGCTCAAAGATACTCGAAAGTTCTTAGCCGCAACAACCACATTTCTCCAAGTGTCCCTATCCTGAGCCCTTGTTCCATCTCTCTTACGTCCCTTCCTACGCGTCATTGGTTTTCCAAGCGGACGTTTTCCAATTGGTCTTCCCACCAATATCTTTTTCCTCTCCCATTCTAGCCACGTGCCCTGCCTATCGCAGTTTTTTCCCTTTTATAACCCTAACTATTTCTGAAGATGCAGAGAGGCCATGCAATTTCTTGTTATGCAGTCTCCCCCATACCCGGTGACCTCATCTTTCTTTGGCCAATAAATGCAGGGAAGAATCCTATTCACAAATACTCTGAATCTACTCCCATCTCCAAGGGTCATAGACCATGCCTCCCACCCATATAATGCAACAGGCAAAATAATCTTTTTATATATTCCCTTTGATAATAATTTTGAAGAGATAAGCCTCTTTATTGCAGATAACAGGCGTTTCCCGATTGCAACCCCGATTTAAATTCTTCTCAAATATTATTATCCTTCGTGATTACATTCAATTTTTCTACATATTCAAATTCTACATTTTGTATCTTAAGATTTTGTATGTTAATACTCTTCCTCTTTGTTACTAAATATTTTTTCTTATCCCTATTAATTTCAAACCTCCATTAAATTTTCCTCGCTATCTGTAATCGCAATTGCCGAATCTCCTATTATATTTAAGTCGTCTGGGTAACCTAATATTTTACAATTGATTTCCGCATCTTATTCTTTCTTTACTACCTTCAAGACAAATTTGAAGATTGAAAATTTGAAAAAGTTTATCCGGATCTATTGAGTCATGCGTATGTTTTACTAAAGTCTACTAATAATTAGTGAACAGAAATATTGAATTCGCGGTTTTTTTCCTAATATCTGTCATAATGAAAATATCTTAATTAATGTTGGTCAATTTGGCCTGAACCCGCAATGATATCTCCTAATATTTCCTCCGCCTATAGTTTATAAGTATTGTATATGTTATAATAGAGTATAATATTTCTTGATCATTACATTTTGGTATTTTATTTTCATTGCTAGATTATTATTGAATATTTTTAATTATAATGAAACTTGAGAAAATGCAAAAATAGAGACTTGAGACAATTTATAAAAATTAACGGTATAAAACTATAGATAAATGACCAATATATACATTCATTAATAGTATTAATTTAAATTAATTGATTTATTTGTTTTTTTTATTATTAAGTTCATTTATTAATTTTTTTAGATCATAGTTATTTTCCTTAAAAGAAACTTAAATTCTGTGGTGCTAGGGGATTTGAAAATTATTCGTCGCAATATGAAGATTTCGCTTACAGTTTCTACATGACCTCCATCCAACAGTTATTTTCTGTTAAGTTTTTTGCTTCTCTTAATCATGTGATCTATATATTTAATTTTTTTTGATTCATTATAATAAAATTTAAACAAATAAAAATTTTTACTTTGTTAATTTATATAAATTTCAATATAAACTGATTGTGAGTGATACGCTTAGCCAATACTCTGAATATTTTGTGTACAAAAATATTGAATGTTCTTAGCGAGATTTGATATAATGTTGTACGATTTGTCCTAAATCTGAATTAGAAGAAAATTATAAATTGCATTAAAATGAGACCTTTTAGAATAAATTATTTAATTGAAATGATATTTAAATATAAGAATTTAAAAAAATATTATATTCTTTGTTTGGCAATTGTTATTTAATTATGTGCAACATGATTCGACTTGCACAGAGCATCGTTATTTTTTATTAATATCACATAATAAAAATGAATCTTTTAAACATAATAAATAAAAAAGACATTTTAATAAATTTAAAAAATATACCCAATTTAAAAATGTCAAAAATTTAAAACAACTTTATATCATCATATTTTAATTTTTATATAATATATATATATATATATATATAGTTAATTAATAATAGAGTAATTAAATTAAAATAAAAAACAAAGATAATATAATTCAGTCATTTTAATTCAGGTTAAATAATATTTTTTTTTATTATTCAATGATAAAATTTATATATTATTATATATATATTATAGAAAAGAAGAAATATTCAATTAAATAAAAAATAATTTAAGATAAAAATATGATCTAATAAATATTTTAATTAAATTGAGAACTTTTAGAATAAATTATTTAATTGAATTGATATTTGTATATTAGAATTTAAAATAAAAAGGGAAATATTATAATAATTCTTCGATTGGGAATCTCTATGATAATTCATTGTTTGAAATGATTCCGCTAGGCCGACAGTGAGCCGCGAGCTGCTCTTGAATGAACAACACGGAGAATTATATAAACTTTAAAAAATTAATTTCTGCGGTTATTGATAAGATATTAATAAAATTTATAGCCTATGTTACTCTAGAGGTATATAAGAATATTGTGATGTAATTTCAAAGAAATCGGTTCAGCCAATTCTGAGTCTATAAAATAGTAATTTTCCGGACAGACAGACAGACAGACAGACAGACAGACAGACAGACAGACAGACAGACAGACAGACAGACAGACAGACAGACAGACAGACGTGAAAAATTCTAAAGTCACTTTTGGATTCTAGAGGTCATGAAACGCGAAGATATGCAAAAAATTTTAAATTCTGAGCAATGTGCAGACAAAAACCTTTTTTTATATATATAGATTCTAATATACAAATATCAATTCAATTAAATAATTTATTCTAAAAGTTCTCAATTTAATTAAAATATTTATTAGATCATATTTTTATCTTAAATTATTTTTTATTTAATTGAATATTTCTTCTTTTCTATAATATATATATAATAATATATAAATTTTATCATTGAATAATAAAAAAAAATATTATTTAACCTGAATTAAAATGACTGAATTATATTATCTTTGTTTTTTATTTTAATTTAATTACTCTATTATTAATTACTAAATATATATATATATTATATAAAAATTAAAATATGATGATATAAAGTTGTTTTAAATTTTTGACATTTTTAAATTGGGTATATTTTTTAAATTTATTAAAATGTCTTTTTTATTTATTATGTTTCAAAGATTCATTTTTATTATGTGATATTAATAAAAAATAACGATGCTCTGTGCAAGTCGAATCATGTTGCACATAATTAAATAACAATTGCCAAACAAAGAATATAATATTTTTTTAAATTCTTATATTTAAATATCATTTCAATTAAATAATTTATTCTAAAAGGTCTCATTTTAATTAATTTAATAAAATATTTAAATCACCATTCTTTTTTATTAATAGGCTTCTTTTTTTATTTTTAATTTTTAATAAATTCTCTTTTTTTGATATGATATTAATAAAAAATAATATTCAATTGTATATATAAATATAAAAATTAGAATATTTGAATTTTTTTAAATTTTAACACATGTAATCAATCATATGCATTAAGAATGGAAAATTTTTAAAATCAACTTGCTATTAAATTCAGAAAAAAAATACTGATATATAGAATATATAGACTATTCGAATATAATTTAAAACTCTTTCTCTCCTTCTATTTTAAATTAAAAAAACGGAGTTTTAAGAAATTTAGATGCCATATGCAACATGGGTGGGTAAATGAATTGGGCTGGAAGAGGAGGCAATTTATAATTTTTAATAAATTCTCTTTAGAGTATCTTTGAGCCACATAGGTAGATAGATATAACATATACAATAATAATATATATAATTAATATAGTGATTAAATTAAAATATATTTTTTAAATAAGAACACAAAAAGAAATGAATGTTTTATGTAATATACTGATTGATACAAAATGGATGAAAACCTTTTAATACTTTCAACCACCAAATACTATGTACAACTCGGGGGTACAGGGGGCGGAGCCCCCGTCTAGGTGTGAAGAGCGCCGAAGGCGCTCTGAGCAGCTAGTATATAATAAAATTGAGAATAAGAGATTAATAACTTTTGGCCTTATTGCGCAGCATTGCAAAATTTACAAAATTCATAATAGTTTCCCCTATTTCGTTTCCAGTTTACATGCAATATCTAGTAAATTATGGGCTAGTATCTTATGATACGATATCTTAGATCTAGGAGCGTCAAGTAAGAAAACACCGAGGCTGCCAAGCGTATATATATACTGGACGTGACAAGTACCGGTTTCAAAAAAAGGTGGCACCTGTAGGCCTAATTTTTTTAGGTCTTATAGGGGCCGGCCACCAGACAAAAACAAAAACATTGACAGGCCTACAGCCTTAACTACTGAACCGATTTTGATGAGGAATGTCTCATTTGTTTGTCTTGGTGGGTAGGTGAAACCTTTGTATAAAAATGTCGCAAAAACATTTTGCAAAATTGCCAAAAATGCAAAAAACGCGCAAAAAAGAAAAAAATTAATAAACAAATAAATAACACTTATTTAAATCAATGGATAAATTAAATTGAAATGTTTGAAACAATTTTTTTTTATTTTAATTTTGTTGAACAATTAATTAAGTGTTATTAGGGGGATTTTTATTTAAAGACCACATTACCACAGAGAATTTGCATTTCCAATAAAACCTTTGCAAATACTCTTTGTGGTAATTTGGGAGGTACTACCACTATTTGAAAAAGTTTTATTGGAAATACAATTAAATACACTATTCAGGAAATGAACGTTTTAAAAACAATTAAATTGTAAGGTGAGTAACTTGGCGGCCGCCAAGCTTTGATTTCACTAATTTTTTTGAAAGACAACTTTGCGGGGCCCTAACTTTTTAGGGCTCACAACTTGGCGGGGAACCTCTACCACGAAGTGGTTTTTTGTCAGATAACGATATACATTTTGTTTCGATACTTCGGGAAATTGATACTTTCATATAAATCACTGTAATAATATAATTTTAAAATAATTTAAAAAAAAATGATTCAAATAAATTATATATTTCTAATCGATTTTTTTTTTTCACGATTCTGGTCTTTTCAAAGCAAACGTCTT
Source organism: Labia minor (assembly GCA_963082975.1). Lineage (NCBI taxonomy): Eukaryota > Metazoa > Arthropoda > Insecta > Dermaptera > Spongiphoridae > Labia > Labia minor. The sequence continues at coordinate 79,094,712 of OY720344.1, forward strand.
ATTGTTTTCATTCTAAATAACAATGCAATAACATTAGTAAATAATGCAAATAACATATATCAATTAAATATGCAACCTTGTCTTGGAATAATTAGTAAGATAAAAATCATGTACTGATTGCCAACATCCGGCATTTCCAGCAGTAGTAGTAAAAGAACGGAAATGATTTTTTTAAATCTATCCTTATTTATGATGAGAATAATATTCATCAACCGATATTTATTATGACTATTTACTATTTGTGTATTAATTTATAAATTAAAATATAGAATGAAAATGTATTATATATTTTACAGAATTATATATTAGATTACTATAAGAGCTTTTGGAAGCAAACATCACATCTAGCCAGATTTTAAATACAGATTTTGTATAATAAAAAAATTGAATGTGACAGATATCCATTATTTTTAGTGTTTATTATATATATTTATTGTAATTTTTATTAATCATTCTAAATATAAATTAAACTTAATTAATATGTATTAATATATATATCATTTATAATTTAATTTTAAGTTTTTGAGGACTTTGCTTAGTAATTTGAATATTGTTCAAGAGGCAGATAAAATTGAATTGGGGTCTGGATTTGGTTCACGGGTGTGGTACGTTTCATATGTCTGCTTTAATTTCACCTCTTAATCATTGGAATACTCATAAGTTTAAAATGAATAGTAAATATCACAGAAAAATCCATAATTACTATATTTTTAAGAATTATTTCAATGAACTTAATTAATTTTGTTTCATCTATGAAACAATAAATTATTTGACTATAATATTGTATTTTATTGTATGAATATTTATTTATATAATTTATTTTTTATATTTATATTTGTAAATTTATAGATTATATATATATATATTCTAATAAATGCTAAATCGAAAAATAAAAAGATATATTAAACATAAGCTTTATAATCTTTTGCAGACGATTTTGTAGATTTTAATGCATATTTTCAAAGGTGTTTATTTAATGTAGAGTTAAAGCTTGTCAATATTTAAAAGCGTGACAAGGAATAAGTAAATCAATGTACAAGAAATATGATGACAAGACAACTGAAATATTGACAAAATTGAAAATTCACCCTTAATTAATTAATAAATAAAACGATCTACTAGCAAAAATTGTATCTATCTTTGTCTTTCTTATAGTGAAAATTTTGCTTTACGAAATTCATATTTCAAGGGATTTTTAGGTTCTTATTGCTCTCATTTATAAGAAAAACCAATTAATGTGTTTTTTTGTTGATTAATGTAATTAATAACAGGTGTTAATAATTATTAAATTCAAAACATTACTATGATTCAAGGTGGCCTTAAAAATAATTATATATTATTATTATAATTATTAATATTATAATTATTATTATTAATTTTTATTATTATTATTATTTGGGGCTTTTAATGCACTTCATCGATAAAGGTCATTTGTGTTATGAAACAATCATCCACCATTCCTCAATCATTAACCAAGAAACCCTCTCAGGAAGAGTCGAGTCATCTTCGACGAGGCACAGCCTGGCAACTGCACGATTCACGGTTTCAGGCTCCAACTTCCTCGGCCAATCAAAATTATAAGAATATCTTATTTCAATTAAAATATTCAATAAATATGATCTAATAATATAAAGTTAATTAAAACGAGAACTTTTAGAATAAATTCTTCTTCTTCTTTTAATGCTGTTTCTTTTAATGTTGTCATAGTCCAGTTGTTTCCATAGTTCTGCGGGTATCTGGTCTGGACCACATGCTTTACCTGATTTTGCTATTCGTATAGCATATTCTACTTCAGATGGTAGAATGTAAAGGTTGTCGTCCCGTTGTGGTTGCCTCATTTCCGGTTGTGTCCTGCTGTCATCGAACATTTTGTGTATATAATTTGTTTATAATTGATTCGCAGATGATGTGGTATTAATTGCGACTACAAGAAAAGATATGGAAATAAGTTTACCTGTGGCCAGGTCCGAACCGACCGACGGTTTGAAATAAATTAATTTCCAACTACAGAAACAATTTCAAATAATTTTAATATATCTATTAATGTAATAAAAAACAGATATGGATATAACATAAATATTTTTAATTTTATTTTATTTATAATATATATGTAAGACCAGGCTGTGACGTCAAGAATGGCTGGATGAGGTCATATAATTTTAAATTAAGAAAAAAACTAATAAAAATGATTTTTCTCGAGAATAAAACCAATACAAAGTGCATGATTCGTGGAGATATGTAAAAAATCTCCTCATGTGAAATTTGGTGTGAAAATGACCCTTCCCTTCCTATCGTCGATCGCTAATACTACCACTTACGGTTTCTGGATTTGCACAAAGTTGATCAATTCATCCTACTAATGCATTAAGTAAATATACCAAATTTCATCAAAATCCGTTGAGCCGTTCAAGCTGTACACGGACGGACGGACAGACATCATGCTAAAAATACTTGTTTCTGTTAAGAAAATGCATGATTCGTGGAGATATGTAAAAATCTCCACATGTGAAATTTGGTGTGAAAACAATACCTCCCTTACTATCGTCGGTCGGTAAAAATGTTCTCAGATTTGAACAAAAAAAGCCAAAGAGTGGGTCTAAAATTGAACTCACAAAATACTGTTATTATCTCGAATATGGACTTCGACGAAATTAAATTGGACAACAATGAACTAGCCATTCCACGCAAAAAAGAAATAATTTACTTAGGACAGCTAATTGCTTTTGAAAATAAAATTGAAAAAGAATTAAAAAGAAGAATAGCCCTTAGCTGGAATAAATTTTGATCCATAAAAAATATTTTTAATAATAAAACAATAAATATTACTATAAAAATAAAAGTATTTAACAAATGTATAATACCTGTTCTCACCTATGGAGCTGAAACTTTGTCTCTAACAATATCTCAAAGTATGAAAATTGAAACAACTCAAAGAGCTATGTTAAGATCTATCTCTTATGACTAAAAAAAAATAGATAAAGTGAGAACAGAAGACATATATAAAAAAAACAAATACAAATAACATCAACATATTAATAAAAAAATAAAAATGGAGATGGGCTGGCCACGCTGCAAGTTATGAAGATAACAGATGGACCAAAGTAGCAAGCGAATGGTGCCCACTAGATAGGAAGAGGAAGAGAGGAAGACCAGAGAGGAGATGGCAGGACGACATAGGAGAGGTGGCTGGAAGAGACTGGATGCGAGTGGCAAGACAGAGAAGAGATTGGAAAAATTTGGAAGAGGCCTATGCCCTAAGGGGCCTGGTTACACAATCTTAAATAAATTATAAATGTAAATATTGTAAAAAAAAATGTATCTACATATATGTATAACCATATAAAAAGCTATAAATAAATAAATTAATTAATTAATTAACAAACAAAATAGTATTAAATAATATAAGTTGAAGTGAGGATATTCATAATAATTGGCCCGAACAATTTATGATTATTCCCAGATAGAAACACAATATAGTACTCAATGTGTAGAAATAAATTGGAGACTTGATGTACTAATTATTATAATAATTAGATATTCTCTCATTCTATGAAGGGAAATTATTTTACTTTTAGACAGTGATTTAGTTTGGTAATAAAATTTTTCATCTTTCCTTCAATTCAAAAACTTTTTAAAAAATAAAATAAATGAATCTATTTATTAAACAATTCCGGTTAGAGTGAGGATAGTTAAAAATAAAATTTTTCTTAATAAAAAAGTTACTACCTCTATTCATATTTGTTATAATTCCATATTATATATATAAGTATGTTCAGGGATTCTGGTAACTAAATCGATTTCGTTCTCTGTAAAGATTTTTATTCAATATTAATTTTTTTTTACATTGATTATTTACAATATTAGAAATATAAATTACCTGTAAAGAAATCGATTCTAAAGTTGATTCTTCCAGATAATTCTTACAAATGCCAAATATAAATTATTAACTAATAATTCTAATTAAAAATTATCCTATTACAATTTATATTCGTCTTTAATCCATTCTAAAATTAGTTAGTTGATTCTTATAAATAATACAAACAATATCACTAACAGATGGCGGTGACTAAAGGGTACTATATAGCAGTGACTTTGTTACATCTCCCCCATCCTCACAAAAAAAAATTAATTAATTTTTTTTTTTTTTTTTTTTTTTTTTTTTTTTTTTTTTTACAATTTATAAGGTATTAACTTATTTACATGAATTAATGTGGAATCCTTTCCTTTTTTCTTACAGTCTATTTCATATATTGAGTTTGAAAATTGTCCTATCACATGAAATGGACCCATTCGTATTTGATCCAACTTTCTTCTGTTTATCTTATTTCCTGTTTCAATGTACACTAAATCACCTTTTTTAAATTTTAATTCCTTTCTCCTCTTGTCAATATTAATTTTATTTTTTTGAAAACTAACTAAAGAGTTTTTAATAGCTTCTTCTCTATCTTCTTTTACACTACTTACTCTCGCTAAACTATCTGGTGTTATTTCTGATTTTATTCCATATAATAGATATTTTGGAGCAAAACCTGTCACTGTATGAATTGTTTTGTTATATTCCTCAATGCACTCATTTAATACAATCACCCAAGACCTTTTATTTCCTTCATTTATTTTACATCTTATTCTATTCACAATCGTCTGATTTACACGTTCAACCATTCCATTTGATTCCGGGCAATCTACATCCGTAAAAACTATATTTATGTCTTCGATTTTTACAAAGTTTTTAAATTCTCTAGAATTTATTGCACTATATTGATCGCATAATAATAATTTTATTTTGTTAGGCTTTTCTATTTTTTTAATTAATCTTATATAATCCCGTGCTGATTGTGTCTCCGATGGTACTGCATAAATATATCTGGTTAAATGATCAATCAATAAGTGGAGATATTTTTTTTTAGATCCATTTCCGGCAAATCCTCCTATTGTGTCCATTGAAACTATTTCATATGGTTCTTTAGCTGGGCCTAGTTGTGACAATAAACCAATAACTCTGCCCTTTCTTGACTTATTTAAAATGCAAATTTCACAATTTTTACATATATTATTAATCATTTTATCCATTTTTTTAAAATAATATTGTGGTCTTATTATCTTTATCATTTGTTTTACTCCAATATGTCCATAAATTTTGTGAACTTTCTTGCACAATTCCAAACCTAATCTCTCTGATATATATATTCTAAGATTTGCCTTCGTACATTTAAAGTAAATATTACCTTTATAATTTATGTCAATTGACTTTTTTATTTCATGCTCATTTAATTTCTGATCATCTATAATCTCATTCATTGTCACTAAATTCACTACTTCTAAGACATCCTCTTCATTCTCAAAACTTTCTAACACTGGATTTCGAGACAAAGAGTCTGCTTCCACATTTGAGGATCCTGGTGCATACATGATTTTGAAATCATACTGAGACAAATAATGCATAAGATCCCCAAGAGGTTCATCTGTTCTAGCTTTCACACGCAAAGTCTCCAAAGGTTTATGATCTGAGATTATATTAAATTTTCTTCCTATTAACCAGTGTTGCCAGTAAACAATTGCTTCCTTAATAGCCAAACACTCTAGATAAATAGCTTTTCTTTTCTTTTGGCCATTACTCAACTTTTTAGAGAAATATGCAACTGGATGTAGAAAACCATCATCATCAGGCTGTTTAAAGACGGCGCCTAAACCTTCTCCACTTGCATCCGTGTATATGAACACCTCTTTTTTTTCATCATATATTTTTAATATGGGACTCGAACATAAATACTCTTTTATTAATTTAAAAGATTCCTCACATTTACAATCCCATTTGAAATTAACATTTTTTCTTAGTAGATTATGTAATGGCTCCAGGAGTTTCACAGCATTTTCAATGTATTTATAATAAAAATTTACCTTTCCTAAAAATTGTCTTATGTTTTTCTTACTTTTAGGTGTTTCAAATTTTTGTATTGCTATGAGATTGTCCTTGTAAGGCATTATTCTCCCTTTTTCTATAATATGTCCTAAATACTTAACAGAATTCTTTGCAAATATGCATTTTATTAATTTTAATTTGAATCCTTCTCTTTTAATCATATCCAATACTAACTCAATATGTTTCATGTGTTCCTCAAATGTATTTGAAAAGATTAATATATCGTCAATGTAGTTAACACAAAAACTGTCTAATTTATTTCTTCTTAATAAGTTTGAGAGTATCCTTTGAAACACACTACTTGAGATTCTTAATCCGAAAGGTAAAACATTCCACTGCCAATGGCCCTTTTGTGTGACAAACCCTAATTTTTCTCTATCCTTATTTCTTACAGGAATTGACCAGAAAGCCGAGTTTATGTCCAACGCAGAAAACCATGAACAATCGCCTGCTTTTACCATTATATCTTCTATTCTTAAAAACGGTTGACTCTCTGGTACAACTAACTTATTCAATTCCCTGAAATCGCAACACAACCTTTTTCTTCCAGCTTCATCCTTCTTGTATGCCATTGTTACAGGAGCAGCAAAAGGGGAAGATGATTCTTCTATAAGACCTGCCTTCTGTAACCTCTCTACTTGTTTTTCAATTTCCTTCTGATCAGGCAAAGAACTTCTATATGGTTTCTTTGATATATATTTATATTCTCTCAATTTGACCACAGCTTCATAATTTTTTACTTTCCCTGTATCATATTTATCTTTAGCAAATATGTTTTTTTTATTAATTAATAATTTTTTTAATTCATTTCTATTATCCTTATTTAAATGATTTAAATGGGATTCATATTCATCCAAGTCGATGTATTCATTCAAGTTTATTTCTTTATAATCTTTTCTTTTGTATTCAATATTTTTATTTTTATATCTGTCTCTATTATTTTGACTATTTATATTATTATCAATTTCAATATCTTTTATTTCTTTTGTAACATTTCCAATTTTTTGAAATATTTTTAATTCCTCATTTTGTATTAATTTAAATTTTTTTATTGCGTCAAGTCCAAGTAACATGTCATATGAAAAATTATTATTTTTAATTATATAAACATTCAATGTATCCGAAATTTCATTTATCTTCAATTGTAAGTGGGCCCGGCCTTCAACAAAACTTATCCCGTTAATCGTCTTAAATATAATATTTTCCCTTTTTATTTTTTTTTTTATTTCTTTCATAATTACTTTATAATTAATAAGAGATACATTTGAACCCGTATCATATACTGCTTTGATATTTTTATTTTTGTTAATTACTACATTTAATTTTATTAACGGTATTGTTCTGCCGGGGCTTATACGTTTTTTTCATTCGAAACCATCTCTTCCAAACAGTTTATACTAATTTTTTTATCATATATTTTTTTATTAAAACACTTCTCAACTGGATGATATCGGTCTCCTTTTTCCAATCCTTTACATATATAACAAGGAACCTTCTTGACATTTATATCTGTTTTTATTTCATTATTTTTCTTTTTTATCATAGCCCAATCATATTTTCTTAGCATATTAATTAATTTGTTGGTATTTGTCACCTCATCTTTATCTACTATATTCTGAATATGAATGGGTAAACCTACCATAATATGATTTACTTTTGAGGTTTCTGAAATGGAAGGCTCAGCTTCTACTAATAATCTTTCTTTTTTCAGACAGTAATCGATGACCGATTCTCCCATATATCTATATTTATATGCATATCTCACATCAGACCACCCTTTACTCGCATAAACTAATAAGAAGGATTCTCTCCATTCACTCCAATTACTATCAATAATTTTTTTACTGTTAATCCTGTACCAGTCATTGGCATTTCCTTCTAAAAATAATCGCAATGTTTGTATTTTCATGGAATCTATTATTATTTGATGCCTATGACATTCACTTTCAAATGTTTTTATCCATTCTTTAGCATTTTGTTGAATGCCTATGAATTTCTCAATATTAAATTTTTTTTCAATCTCTAATAAATTTATTTTATTCACATAATTATAATCCAGTTTCATCTCTAATGGATTAGATTTTTCTATATTTTCAACAAAAACTTCTTCCAGCATATATCCATCAAATATAAAATTATCTTTTTCATCTAAATATCTTTTTTTTAATTTTTCTGACAATGCAATATTTATGTTTCTGAAATTTCCCTGTTTTAACATACTCTTACATCCTAATTTCACTGTACTTAGCTGAAAGAGGTCCTGATGTTCACTTTCATGCTGGCTCTCCGTTGGGAATGCATATATTTCATCACTGCCCAGAAATTTTATGGTCTTGATTTTATTCACCAATTTTCCTTCTTCAAATTCCTTAACGATGTGAATCTTTATATCAGAAGGCATGTTTCCAATCTTGAAAAGAATCGATTTATAAGTATGTTCAGGGATTCTGGTAACTAAATCGATTTCGTTCTCTGTAAAGATTTTTATTCAATATTAATTTTTTTTTACATTGATTATTTACAATATTAGAAATATAAATTACCTGTAAAGAAATCGATTCTAAAGTTGATTCTTCCAGATAATTCTTACAAATGCCAAATATAAATTATTAACTAATAATTCTAATTAAAAATTATCCTATTACAATTTATATTCGTCTTTAATCCATTCTAAAATTAGTTAGTTGATTCTTATAAATAATACAAACAATATCACTAACAGATGGCGGTGACTAAAGGGTACTATATAGCAGTGACTTTGTTACATATATATATATATTTCTTTATATTTATATTAAAGTTTAATTTTGATGGGAATTTATTTGATAAAACAAAAAAAAACATCAAAATCATGATTTGAATTTTAATCAAAAATACAAAATAACAGATATTACGTTTTTATTTCATTTTATTTCATTTTATTTTTTTTTTCTTGTTTTCTAATAGAATTCTAACTTATTTCAAGGTTTTCAAATTTATTGATTCTCTCTGATTTGTTTTTTTTTCAAATCATTAAACCAATGTGAAAAAAAAAATAATTCAATATTATTCTTGTTTATTATTCTATTCCAATAGACCCAGCTAAATCTGATTTGGCAACTGAAATACTCAACAGAATACAATCGCCTTCTGTATCACACGAATATTCTACTTTTAACTTTATTTTCAGAAATCTACTACTTATAGTTTTTTTTTAATTGTTGTAATTCCAAAATTTAATTGATTGTTATTTTTTAGAAAAAGTTTGAAATCTCTTTTCTTGAGACGGGGCGGTTTGAAATCTTCTACTGTCTTGATTGTTGCTTAGATTCAGATTTATTTATTTGTTTCTTCAAATGAGACATGAAAAGCAAACGTTTAGCTGGTGTTGGTCAGATGAAAAAAACGACCGAAGTGATGTCAAGCATTATAAAACAAAAGTTTAAACAATGTTTTAAAAATTGGAATGAAATATTATACAGATCTGTAAATGTACCTGGGGAATATTTTATAAGGAATTTTGAAGGATTGTGCATAAAATTTCAAAAAAAATATGTTAAAAAACTAACTGTAAGTTTGGATTCTTTTGCATAACTATTGAACATGTGTACGAGAGTGGTTTTAAAAGTTCCTGCAAAGTCAAATAGAGGACTATTCATGCGAATAGAAGTTATTTTCAGATCTCTTGGAAGAACACTCACCAAGTTTAAGCCAGATCGGTTTATTTTTTAGAATTTCGAAGTTGAGAGATTTTCAAAACATGAGAAGAAAAATCCTATCTTGATTAAATATTACTTTATGAAAGACAAAAGAGAAAGTTTCATAACATTATGGAGTCTCTGCACCTTCAAAAATAACAGTTTTTAAGTGATTTAAAAATTTTTGGAGTGACTATATGAACACAAGTGAAGCTGAACATCCTGGACGCCCTGATTCGGCACCCACTCTTGAAATCATAGATAAAATTTATGATATGTATATTGATGGATGACAGAAGAGTGAATGTGAGTGATATTGCTAGTAATGTGGGCATCTCGAATGAATAGGTACATAATATTTTAAACCAACAGTTAGGTTTAAAAGAATAATCCGCAATAAATTATCAATCAAAAACAAAATTTCGAATTATCAAGTGTTCCATGGGCAGTTGTTTCTTGACTGTGAATGAAGGATGGATAGACCACCAAAAATCCAAAGGCGTCAAATCAGGAATTCTAGGCTGTCACAAAACAGGACCATTCCTCCCAATCCAACGGTCAGGAAATATGTAGTTGAGAGCATCTTGGACAATTAGGCTACTCAAAATATTTATAATGCTACTCAATATCTCGTTTAATTTCGTTGTTTATTTATCGAATAGTTGTACAATAAAATCCCGTACACCTTTTTCGATGACCCTTTATAATTATTTCCACGAGTAATGCCATTTTTCTTATCGAGGTAAAACATTTTCAAACTACACTCGTAATTCATTGTTTTTTTGGAAGTATTTATCTTCCATTCGCGTCGTCATTGGTATATGTATATAAAAGTGAATAAAATAAAATTATAATTATTTGTCGATCCAATTTAATTATAGACTTATTATAATAACAACATATTAAATAAAACTGATGGTAAATAATGTATTCAAATGTTTAATTTATGTAGATCAATGTAATGTGGTTTAAGTTAATGGAGTGGAGTGCTGGCAATAAAAGTTATTTTTTTTAATCCTTGATCTTTGAATGTTTCTTGGTCTTGATTGATTGAACATCAATAACGTGTCTAGAATTAATAGGGTCCCTTCCTTCTACACGGTCCCTCTCATTCTGTCTCCGTGTTGCCAAGGGCATCGATATCTTTCTCTCTCTCTCTCTCTTAAACACACACACATACATCCACACAACTAGCTACCTGAAATGTCTCACTCAACGAATTTGATAAAAATACTTTAATATTCCGATGTTGTCGTTGAGAATGTCGATTGATCACTTACGACGAAAAAAAGTTACTTCGAAATTAGATTTTACCCTTTAATGATGTCATTTTTAATTATTTTTCTTGGTAAATAACAATTTATTTCAAGATTATTGAATTTAGAGAAAAAAATCAATTTTTACAAAAAAAAAAAAAAAAAAAATTGAAAACAAGTCTGATTAAATAAAAATATTTTATTTTTATAAATTAACAATCATAATAGTTTATGGTTCATTCATCGATCTATATGATACTAAATACATTGAATTTAAATTTTCCTGGCCGCAGTAATCATATTTCTCCAATATCTCTATCATCTAATTGTAAACTATTTCCATCCAAATTCTATCTTCACTCAACTCTCTCAGAACCATCTACCTTTATATTGTCAGCCCAGTGTGTTCTTGATCTGCTCACTAGTAGTTTCTCAATTGGGTTTCATATAAATAAATCTATCAACATTTCACGCTCATTGTAACCTTATAATTTTGACTGTTTTAAATGCATTAAGATAATTCTTCATTATGGAAATTCCATTCCATTTCTCTGTAAATTGGTCTTTATAGGACTTTATTCAACGAAGAATCCTATTTTCGAATATTCTTAATCTATTCTCTTCTTCTAATTTCATGGAATGGATTTAAAAATATAACTTTAATTATATTAAATATTATTTTAATAATTAATAATATATAAGAAAAAAAATCTGGAGTGTCTCCACTCGACTATCTCCCTCTCTCTCTATTTGAAGTGGATTAAATAACATATATTATATTTAAATTAAATTTAATTAATTAAATTATATTTAAATTAAATTTAATTAATTAAATTATATTTAAATTAAATTTAATTAATTAAATTATAAATTATAATTAAATTTAATAAATAATATTTATTAAATCAGCGCGGGTTGGGCTTTTTGTGCTGGCGCTTGATTTGCAGTGTTAAAAAATTAATTCCGGTACGTTCAGCCATTTAATCAAGCTGAAATTCTATATATAGCAGTTTTATACAATTTTTAATCATGTGAAAACTATCAAACATTATTTTTACGGTTACTTTAGAGGAAAAAAAATCAAAACTTGGTAGGTAATGACCCTCTTCCGGATGAGCTACATTTCTCAAAAGTCGATAGAAAACTACAAATTTTGAATAATGCTCGTGTACCAAATTTCATTATTCTAGCACAAACTGTTTTTTGTCTATATACATACATACACACATAAACACACAGATATTTTTCAACTTTAGTGAAAATGATTTAGGAACATTAAAAACATAAAAATCTCGACATCGAAAATTTTCGTGATCGCAATACTATCTCTGGCGAGATAGTAATGACTGAATGTGAGCTTACAATTGAATCCCAAGAAGAAAAAAAGTCAAAGTTAATATTAATCCTAATATTATTTGGAATACTGGTTGAAGGACCTCACTTGGGAAATGCTAGTTGGGATATGTATGGAATTCATGGTAGGTAATCATAAAGAATATGATATATTGATTACACAGGCCAACAAAAAAAAATTTTTGAAAACTTTTTTCACGTTAATAGGTGATGTTTATAGATTTTTTTGAGCTGAATCCAAATCTGGCCTTGGTTTATTTGTATCACGCACAGTTTTTGAGCAATCTGTTTTTTAATGATATAGTATAAAACCACTTTAGTATATAGGGAAATTAATGAAACGCTATGTTAAATCATAAGCATGGTTTGTATTTACAGTTTAAAACAGTGACCCCGAATGTGTGTGCCATTATAGGTTTTTATTGATATTACAGGTTTCACTTGTCAGCTGAAATTGGTTTATACTTCCGTTCTCTTTTTTCTTTGAAGCTTCTTATGTAGCTTTTTCTTCGATGTGTTGCTTGCTGAACTTCACGGTGAAGTGACCAACAATAGTCCCCCATCATGTTGGTGTTCCAGCGGCCCTGGTAGCGTTTTTCCATCACTTTAATGTCTTGGTGAAAACGTTCGCCTTGCTCCTCGCTAACATCTTCCAAATTGTCTGGGAAGTAATCAAGGTGGCTATTCAAAAAGTGAACTTTCAGGCTCATCAAACATCCTAAATTTTTAAACTTCTTTAACATGTTAGCTACAATAGAAACATGTTCTGGATCTTTTTTATTCCCCAAGAATTTAGTAACGACTTGCTTGAATGATATCCATGCTTCTTTCTCATTTACGGTCATTGTGGATTCAAAGTTAACGTCAAACATCATTTTTCTAATGTCAAGTCCGACAAAGACGCCTTCTTTTAGTTTAGCTTCTGAAAGGTGTGGAAACTTTTGGCTGAGATACTTAAAACACGGTCCATCTTTAGGCAGAGCCTTAACAAACTGTTTCATGAGTCCTAATTTTATATGTAGAGGTGGTAGGAGCACGTTTTTTGGATCTACAAGGTTTCTGCGTAGAATGTTCTTCTCACCTGGGTTTAAGGACTTCCTCACAGGCCAGTTCTTTCTGCACCACTATACAATACTATCTAAATTAATTAAATTATTAAATATCGCTAAACGCAAAAATCTCGAAAAAAATGCATTTAACTATAAAATGTGAAGAAATGGTAGGTGATTCAGTTTTTTAAACATCATATTTGGATTCAGCAACCTAAAAAACATAATAATAAGGTATATTCATTAAAAAAGTTTTTTCATCGTTGGCCTGTGTTATATATTAGAAAATAATGCAAATGGTCTGTCTTCCTTGAAATTCCTAATTAATGTTGTTGGTATTTAAAACATGTCGTGGGATGCTTTTATTTCATTCTAATACTCTCTTGTTCTGACAAATACTTTAAAATCATAAGGAATTAATATAAATATTTTAATAATAATTAAATTATTATTGATTAATAAAAATTACTTTTAATTAACTATTATGCAACAATGTCATTTACACTCGCTCTCAATCCACTTTTATTGGTATTGTAATTAATTCTGTAAAATACAATATTAGTTAAGGGGAAAATTTAGATTTTAAATTTTTTTTGTCTAAATCCAGAGTTAAAATTCTTGATTTAATTATTTATTATTTGATTGAGTATATATATATATATATATATATATAATCATAATATATGTATATATAATTAAATTTTACGTAACTAGGGGGGAGCAGGGGGGGACATATGTCCCCGGGCGCCAAATTTAGGGGGCGCAAAATTAGGGAAGCCAATTTGGAATAAAAGAATTAATATTTAAAGTTTAACTGTATTTTGTGTAAGTCAATAAATATTATTTATACGCTTATTAAAATTTGTTAAACCTGTTACGTTATTCGTCATTAATATTCTTTAAAAAAAAATTAAATTATATATATATATATACACGAAAGGGGGCGCTGATTTCTCAGTTGCCCCCAGGCGCAAAAACCTCACGGTACGCCACTGGTTTTATAGAAGTTGGTTTATATGTATATATAAACTTGGTCCCATTGAGTTCTAGAGGAGAGTATCAAACGATAAGTTAATTAATTTTTTTAAGATTTTTAGACATTTATATTATTTAAAAATTCAATATTATAAAGATGAGAGGTGAATGTAAAAATTAAGAGAGGGAGATAGGGATAGTGCGTTCGTGTCATTGTGACTAAGTGATTACTCAGCCCATCTCATCCCATTTGTGTTCAGTCCAACAAGTGCAATGATCCAACGACCCCTCGGATGTTGGCTGAGAGACTGGCTGGCTCCGTTCTATCCTCCAACACAAACCTCAACTCGAAACACTACAGAATGAATGAACGGCATGCGGAAGTACACTTACGAGAATTTTCCCCTTCCATTAATTCAAAGAATTCATTTGAAAACATCAAACATATTAAGACATTGACGTATATCCGTTCAATTTTTTAAAAAAATATTAAAATATAAATACATTTGTTATAAACATTTATATTTATATATATATCTACATCTATAAATAGATATGCATATAGATATATTATATATACAGAAATGATTCAAATACTGATTAATTTTTATCAGTTATTCATTTTTTTCATTTTTTTTTTTTTTTATTATTTATTTTTAAACTTTAATTTTATTTGAAATTCAGGTTTTCTTATATTTATGCAAAGAGAAAGTATTTTTTCTTATATTTAACTTTACCGCGTCTTTTAAACTAGTCACCGTTAGATGGGGTCATAAGCCATTTTATGGAATGCCAAAAAAAACTATATTTTATTAAATATTATAATTAATTTATTTTATGAAAAGAAATTGTAGATAGTGTAAAAAGAGAGAGGGTAATAGTAAACTTTAATTGTCGTTTCTTTGATTACAGATTTGGTTTATATCTTTCTCACCCTGATCCAAAATAATAAGCCTCATAAAACGACAATTTTTATAATGGCGAAGAGATTGCAATTCAAGTTTCAATATGTGGTGTCGCCAAATGAGAAGAAGACGAGTGTTGTTGCCATAACCTCAGTTATGACAGAGGATAACAAGGAATATAAGTTTCCAGAAGCTATGAGGTTTGTAAGTGATCATGAAGAATTGCGTAAGACGGCTGTTTTTAAAGGGTAAGAAAAAGTTTTACTCAAAGAGGTCAAGAGAGAACAGTGTGGGTCACTCTGACGAAAGAAATGAATGATACATACTTTGATAAGGAAGGTAACATAATGTTTAATGACTTATATTTAGAACAGATAATAAAAACAAATGTTTTGGAAACTATTCAAAACAAAAAAGTCAATCAACTTATTTTACAACACATTTCGGAAAAATTCATGATCGAAAAATTTACTTCCAAACATCCGAATGCAAGACAATGGATTGTAACATTCGGTAAAGAATGTTTAAGATTTGAAATAAATGAAGATAATACAAAGATCAAAATATTAAGCCTATTCATGGACAGGTCATGTTCAGATTGGCACTCATCAACCCTCACAATATTGACAATGGATGCTGGATGGCTCGAATGGAAAAATAGATTTCTCGAGTCATTCTTGATAAGGGATAGAGTACAGGAATATATGCTGAATCATATAAGTATAAGGAGGGATCATTAATCGAATATGCTTTGAAGAAAGAAAAGCTATTGCTAGATATTGATAATGACGTGTTGCTTATAGCAGCAGGATTACCTGAGTTTGTTAGAAATAAGATAGATAAAGAAAAATGTGAGATCTCGACTGGATTATTTTATGAAATCAGAAAATGTGAGAATTTAGTTAATAAAATTAGTTTTACAAAAA
Source organism: Labia minor (assembly GCA_963082975.1). Taxonomy (NCBI): domain Eukaryota; kingdom Metazoa; phylum Arthropoda; class Insecta; order Dermaptera; family Spongiphoridae; genus Labia; species Labia minor. The sequence continues at coordinate 79,110,773 of OY720344.1, forward strand.
GAAAAGAAGATAAACACAATAATATAAAAAAAAATTGAAGAAAAAAACCCGTATATATTGTAATATTGTACCACAAGCTCAGCCATTTCCGCTTATAGAAGACCTAATAATTAAAACTAGAAACTGCAAATATTTTACAACTTTAGACATCAACTCTGCATTTTGGTCGATTCCACTCCGAATAGAGGACAAGAAAAAAACTGGTTTTGTAACACAAGAAGGACATTATCAATGGACGTGTTTACCATTTGGATTGAAAACAGCACCAGCAATATTTCAAAGAATCCTTAGTAATATATTAAAAAAAACATAAATTAACCGGATTTACAGAAAACTATATTGATGACAATTTAATTTATTCACAAACATTTGAGGATCACTTGGGACATATAGAACAGGTACTGAAAACAATTATAAGAGAAGGATTTAAATTGAATTTCAAAAAAATGCTCATTTGCTGCAAACTCAGTTAAATACTTGGGACATATTGTGGAAAACAACACAGTGAGACCAGTAAAAAACAATCTAATTTCAATTCAAAATTTTCGAACTCCCAAGACTCAAAAAAATATTAGACAATTTTTAGGGAAGATCAACTTTTAACGTGAATACATTCCAAACAGCTCAATAATACTGGATCCTTTACATAGATTATTAAGAAAAGGTGAAATGTTCATATAGTCAGTAGAATGTGAAAAATCATTCAGAGAAATAAATAAACTTTTATATTCTCAACCTGTCTTGGAAATCTTTGATAAGGATTTGCCAATAAAAATTTACACGGATGCATCATTAGAAGGAATTGGAGCGATACTCAAGCAATTACAAATAGATGGACGAGAAAAACCAGTAGCATACTTCTCAAAAAAGTTGAATGAAGCCCAAAAGAGAAAAAAAGCAATATACCTTGAGTTAATGGCAATCAAAGAAGCTGTAAAGTATTGGCAACATTGGTTAATAGGAAGAAGATTTGAGATTTATTCCGATCACATACCGCTCGAAAATCTTAATATAAAAGCACGAACAGACGAGGAATTGGGTGACTTAGCCTATTATTTATCACAATACGATTTCCAAATTAAATATGTGCCGGGAAGAGATAATGCTGAAGCCGACTGCTAAAGTCGAAATCCGGTAATAGATCCGATTGAAAACAGTGAGGAGGCTCTAACATTAGTAAATCTCACACAAATCGACGAAATAAAAAATGACCAAGAAAAGAATGAAATAATACAAAAAAATCAAAATTAATAAAAAGGAATGGAATATTTTATAAAAAAAAATTAGAAATAGACAGAAGATAATCTTGTCAGAAAAATTGAGCAACAAATTAATAAAAGATATACACAGGGAATGGTGTCATATAGGCATCAGACAAACTATGAACAGAATATGTCCCTACTATATATAAAAGAATCTAATACAAAATATAAAAAAGTGTATATAAAAATTGTGACATCTGTATCAAAAATAAAACAAGCAAATATAGTTTAATGTCTCACTTGGGACCAGCTGATCCATATGAAATAATGTCTATAGACACTATTGAAGGATTCGGAGGTAAAAGATCAACAAAAAAATTCCTCCACTTATTGGTCGATCAGTACACAAGGCATCCGTTTATTTCAACTTCAAAGACACAAAACACAGCAGATTTTATCAAGCTAGTTCGGAATGTGTTGGAAACAGAAAAAGTTGGAATGATACTAATGGACCAATACCCGGGATTAAATTCAATGGAATTTAGAAAATTTTTAAAAGAAAAGAAAGTTAAATTAATATTTACAGCCGTTAATGCGCCATTTTCAAACGGCCTGAACGAGAGACTAAATCAGACTTTAGTTAATAAAATAAGGTGTAAAATAAATGAAAAAGGACAAAAAAGAGGACTACTGTTGCTAGGGAATGTATGAATGAACACTCGGTCACTGGTTTTACACCGGAGTATTTATTAAATGGCACGGACACGAGTGTAGTACCGGAAGAATTAAAAAGAAAGAAAAACACAGATGATTGGAACAATGATAGAAAATTAGCATTGGGAAGATCGATAAGGTCGCATAGTTACTATAAAAAACTGTAAGACAAAAATAAAAAAACATCATGAGTTCAGAGCAGGAGACATGGTATTGATCACAAGAATGAATTGCCGAAAGTTTCGGAATTAATTTTTTAACACATTGACTGGCAATCACGCGCCAGCAGGTGACATGGTGCCATCAACAAAGAGCCAAAGACGCTCTGGTTTAAAAAATATAATTTATTAATTTTAATTTATTCTTATGAGAATGAGCTTTTTTTCAAATACTAAGGAGTTGAAACGACATGTTTATTTTAAATTTAAAAATCAATTTATAAAGACAATGTTTAAAATGTATCGAAAAAAATAGTTTTTTTAATTCATTATTTCAAACCAAAACTAAATTATATCTATGTTAAAATAATTATAATTTTGATGATTATTATTCTTTTAAACAAATATTTGGAAATTATTAAATTTGACGGTTGAATAATCTAGATGTTTACATGTAGAAACAATTCATATATCTCATCAATATCATTTGGTATCAGATGATTGTAGGTAAAATGTAAATATTTGCATGTTTCCTATTACAAATCAATAAAATAAAATAAAGGGATGAAATGAGAAATGAGTATACATTTTAAAATTACATTTGCAATTAAATATACCTATGTTAGTTAGATCAATATAATATATGACAATAATTTAAGGTTAAATCCTATTTGTATGCAAACTGATTTCCAGAGCTGATTAGTTAGTTGCATAAAAAACAGGCGAAAAAATAGAAATAATCTGGATTGTTTTTTATTGTTATCTCAGGAGAATTTTAGAATTTATTTAAAAAAAAATATCAAAATTACTGACTTATATTATTGAATATTATACGTATAATGGACACAAAAATGAAAAATTGAAGTAACAATTAAAATACACATTTTAAGCTTCTTAAGAATTAGAAAAATTATTTTAAAGTTAAAATGAATTGTTTATTAAGTTGATATTTAATAAATATATTAATAAAATTAAATAATAATAAAATTTTAAGCAAAGCAAGGGCAAATTATTATAGAATAAAAATAAGTTGACTTGTGGCCAGGTCCGAACCGACCGACGGTTTGAAATAAATTAATTTCCAGCTACAGAAACAATTTCAAATAATTTTAATATATCTATTAATGTAATAAAAAACAGATATGGATATAACATAAATATTTTTAATTTTATTTTATTTATAATATATAAGTAGTAGCTGGCTGTGACGTTATGAATGGCTGGATGACGTCATATAATTTTAAATTAAGAAAAAACTAATAAAGATGATTTTTCTCGAGGATAAAATAAATCTCCTCATGTGAAATTTGGTGTGAAAATAACCCTTACCTTCCTATCGTCGATCGCTAATACTACCACTTCGGGTTTCCGGATTTACACCAAAAGTTGATCAATTCATCCAACTGATGCATTAAGTAAATATACCAAATTTCATCAAAATCGGTTGAGCCGTTCAGGCTGTACACATCTATACGGACGGACAGACGGACGGGCGGACAGACATCATGGTAAAAATACTTTTTTCTGTTAAGAAAATGCATGATTCGTGGAGATATGTAAAAATCTCCACATGTGAAATTTGTTGTGAAAACAATACCTCCCTTACTATCGTCGGTCGGTAATTATAAAAAATAAGAATTTAATATCACTAAGTAATAATATTTATTAATTTTAATAATTTTAATTTTAATAATATTAATATAAGATTTAAATAATTATTGTATATTGATTTTAATTAGATTATTTTTTTATAGAACCTGACAATCTAAATTCATTTTAGCCAAATTATACATTTTTTTAAATTATCACATTAAAAATTACATATTATCTTTAAGTTTTTTTTGTGAGGTTAGAACACTAATCAAAGTTTAATAGTTTAGCATTTTACCACTGAGCTAAATTCTTAATATTTTGATTAATTAATAATAAGTTAATTTAACTAGTCTAATCTCGTGTCGAACTTGGAATTGAGGGATTAAATCTCACCCAGTATTTAAAATCTAATTAAATATTTATATTAAAAATATAAAATAAATATGGAACTAGCAATAAACATATTTTAGGCCCGAAGTCAAAAATATTTAAAATAAAAAAGAAACAACCAAAATTATTTTTAATATATAATAATATTTATTAATTAAGTCATTGTTTTATTGATTGAATATGATACAATATATATTTAAATGAATTATATATGAATGAATTGAATGAATTATTATAATGGAGAGTGTTTAGGTTCGTAGCCTTTGCACTCGAGAGCCATCGGAGGGGTTGATGATGGTTGGCGTTTGTCTACGTCCTTCCCTCGATGGGGACGTACCTGCCCCTGATTTCCCTTTCACCATTAATGTCGACTCGACAACAATTTCATCGAATGCTGGACCAAAAGACGCTAGAACAACAATAACAATATCAACATATTATGATGGATTGCTACAGGGCATTAATCATTCATATTGTTTACATTTAGATAGACATTTACTACTAATGTCAAAATTATTTAATACTAATGAATGGACTCTTAAAGAGATCTTGAGAAATAATACAATTCTGAATTTTGAGTTAAATTATTGTCCAAATTAATAAATGTTTTTTTTATTATTTTTACTAATTTATATTATATTTTAAATAATATAACTTACATTTGTTTTCATCAGCAGGCCTAGCAAGGGTTAAGGAAATACAAAGTACGGCAACCAATAGAAGAAAGATAGAAGTATTTTTTGATAGGGCCATTTTACCTGAAATAATATAATTATAAGAAAATAAATAATAATTCATAATATAAGTAATTATTCAAGTAAACGCATTTTCGTGGATTCGGATAATACGTTACCAGTGAGTTCCTTTTGTAATTCCAAATAAACTTTTCTTATGAAATTTTTTTGAACCTCTTCTATTTTACGAGATAAAAATTATTAAAATAAAGATTTTTTTATGTTTGACAGATTAGTTATGAACGTCGAAATGTGCCATTAAGTAATGTTTTATCGACTAATTCAACAACTATTCACTTATTCACTAATTAGTGCCCCCTCTGGTAGTCAAACGAATAAAACATGCTAGCTAAATAGAATATCAATGGATTTATATGCAAATTTTAATAATTTTTATCTCGTAAACTAGAGGAGGCCCAAAAAAATTTCATGAGAAAAGTTTATTTGGAATTGCAAAAGGAACCCACTGGTAAAGTATTATCCAAATCCACGAAAATGCGTTTAGTTTAATAATTACCATATTATATTAATAATTAATTAATAATAATAATTTAATGAAAAATTTGCTTTATTATTAAAAAATATACTTTTTTCAGGCGATTGTAATTGTATAAGCTCTATTTTTACTAAGTACATTATTAATCAATTATATTATTTTTATTAATAAAAAAACACTGAAAAAAAACAAGAACAAGAACAAATAAATTAAAACCCTTTTTCAGGTATAAATATCAAACTACAATCATGCTTTGAAAATCAGATAAGCAATATTATTTTAAAATGAATTAATTGAAATATTTTAATATATCTAATGAATATCAATTTTTATCGAGAGGATTTAGACTGACATAGTTATTTATTATATGTTAGCTATATATTAAATATGTCAATTTTTACTATCGCGCCAGAGATAGTATTGCAATCATGAAAATTTTCGATGTCGAGATTTTGATGTTTATATACGTTTTGAAGGTCCCTGAGTCATTTTCACTAAAGTTGAGGAAAATATTTGTGTGTGTGTATGTGTGTGTGTTTGTGTGTGTGTGTGTGTAAGTGTGTGTATGTAGACATGATTACGCAAAAATGGTTAGAGCTATATTAGAATAATAAAACTGCTATATATAGAATTTCAGCTTGATTGAATCGCTGAAAGTACCAAATCACGCGTGCACCAGCACGTGACGTGGTGTCATCAACAAAGAGCAAAACACGCTTTGGTTTAATAAATATTATTTATTAATTTTAATTTATAATTTATTAATTAATTAAATTTAATTTAAATATAATATATGTTAATTAATCCAATTCAAATTTTCAAGATAGTCGAGTGGAGACACTCCAGATTTTTCCTCCTCAAGTGAAATAGTCAAGCACTTTACCACTGAGATACATTTCGATATTAATATATTAGATATATGTATTTATGTATTGTATTTATCTGTATGTTTTTATTTACTTTTAAAATTTTCTAAGTAGATTCTCTAAAATTAAATTTTAGATTTGTCCACTTAAATTAATTGTTTAGATAATTTATAGATATTTTGGTGAAATTCATTTTTTTTATTTTAGACTGTTAGACATTGTACTTTAATTATTTTTAAATTATTATATTATTTTATTACTATATTATTTTTAAATTTCATAGAAATATTCCCGCCTTTTGATATAAAATGAGATGATAATCTTAATCATATACAGAGGTGGTTAGAGAGAATTAATTTTTCTTTATCTTCATCTAAATTCTTCTGAAAAATTTATTTCTGAATCGTGTATCTATCTTAAATGAATGAATTTTAATTTATATATACCTAGAAAGGAGGGAGGAGTTAAAACGGGCATATTTTATTGAGTAGATTCTCTCTCTCGAAATGTCTTTCTTTCTCGTTCTCAAACGATTGAAGAGTTCTTTGACATTAAATCAAAGATTTACTATTCAAATTGAATTTCATTTTCATTCTTTTCTTTCATTGAATGCTAAAGATAAGAATTTTCCTTCTTGTATATATTTATTATTGGAATATACCTGTTAAATATACATGACTTGGTATAATTTAATTGAAAACCCATTCAAATGTATAATCCTCTTGGTTTTTATTTCTATTTCGATTAAAAAAATATTTTTCATATATAAGTTTTTTTTATATATTATGTTTTAATTATTATCATATTATAACGTTTTTCTCAACTTCACTTGGCGTCTGTGTCTGTCTGTCTCTTCGCTCTTTTGACAAATCGATTTTTCACATCTTAATATTGAGATAGACTTTTGAAAATTTTTATAGATATTTCAATCGACCTCTAGAAGGTATAGAAGAAATATAATTGAATTATTATTAATTAATTGTAATTGATAAGCTATTAAGAATATTTTATAGCATTTAGTTTTATTTATTCATATGAAAAATCAAGTCAAATTTTTGTAATAATAAAAATTTTATTAAATACATAAACTGAGGAATTTTTTTATCATGCAATAAAATTGATAGATTAAGAGCTAAGAAATTAATCTTTTATTATTTTCACTTTAATATACTTTTATCAAAGTACGTATCAAAATTTAAAAGAATTTTTATTAAATTTACATATTATCAATCAGATCCAAAATGGTTGATTATATTAGAAGAAATAGTGTTACTTGTTAATGAAGTGTTTTAGCGTGGTATGTATGTATATATGAATTATAAAGGAAGTTAATTGCATAGAAATCAAATGAAAGCTAAATGCGCCCAACGTTTTTCGTTGAATATGAAGCAATTCATTCATAAACTTTGTCAGGCTTATAGAAAAATTATTTTATTCTTTTTTAGTCCATTGGAAAAACGTTATTTTATAAATTTTTTTTATATTTATATATTTTTTTTTAAATGCAATTTTTTGTTCTATAAAACCATTCTATTGAAATATTTTAAAAATATCAACTTATTTTTAGTAATGATTAAATGGGAAAGAGGAAATGGAATATCCAATTTATATATAAGTGGTAAAATATAATGATTTATATTGATAACTTTCTGTAGTTTAAAATAATAGATTAAAGTTCCTTCTATGGAGTCAAACATAAATTTGATAAACATTCAAACATTTTAAAATAAAATTTCAAAATCCAATTTCGGTAGCAATCCGTGCAGATTTAAGAAAACGGATAGCGAACGGACACACATCTTGTATATATGAATAAATTATAATAACATTTTATATCAGTGATTTTCAACAGGTTCTTTGGTGTCTATGGAGCTTTGAATAGGGACAACAAATCTTGAGGGATAATTAGCGAAATTTCAACAGATTAAAGTAATATTTATTACACTATTATTTATATTTTTATAATTATTATATATATATATTTATATCTGTATAAGTGTCCATGTTTTAAGATATTTTTTAAGGATTTTCCCATTGGACATTTTATTTTCATTCGTCGATTTAAATAAAATTTTTGATTGAATTAAGTTTTTTTGAATATTAAAATTTAAAATTATTTTTATATAATAAAATATATGAAAATATATATTTATTAGCTATATTACCGTATACGAAAGTTGTGAAATTTATTATTAATCAAAATTGGACTCTGTTATCAAAAAAATTATCAAAAAACATCAGCATACCGTAATACTCATTTTTTCAGTTAGGAATGCCAATCAATCATTCACAAAATCCTGAATTGTAAGTTTTGTTAAATAATATTAGCTTTACTACTACTAAAACAGTGATTCTCAACCAGTGTGCCGCGAGATTACGATTTCCGATTTTTTTTTCTAAATTTTTTCAATTTGGTTCTAAAAAAAATAAAGCTAAACCGTTTTTGGGTCCATTTTTTTTTCAATATAGTAAACTTTAAACCGTTAAAAGTGTGCCGCGGTAAAAAAAAAAGGTTGAGAACCACTTTACTAAAGTAATACAAATGTTTAATTTCTTGTAAAAATGTTAAAAATATACTCTATTAAATGCTCATAATTCTATGATAAACTTTATTAATACCTAGTTGATAATAAAAATTGTTTATGGATCCCATCTTCTCTAAATCAAAGTTTATTTGTTTTATTTAATTAACGATTTTGTAACAGACTAACAATCAAACGAACAGCATTCTTCAAAATCATTCAAGAAGATCCTTATCAATTTAAATTACACGTGCATTATTTGGTTTTGTATTTCGAATTAAATTCCAAATCCCCAAATCTTTGCTTATACACTAGTAAAAAGGTTGGGAAACCCCGCTTTATATGTATATCGTTTCAGTATACACAAAATTGCTATATTTTTTCTAAGTCAAAATAACAGATGTTTCTAAATTATAATAAAATTAATTATTTCTCGGTTTAAACAGTTGAATCGATCATAACGCGTTATTGTCAAAAGATAAATTTGTTTATTAATGATATTAAAAACAATGTTATTGCTTTCTTAAATAGAGTTGTTAACAGTAGGATTCAAGGCGAATCTAACAACTAATTTGAGTTAAAAAATAAAATATCAAATTTGAAATTTAATTTTTTATAGATCAGAATAACATGTTTAAATTATAGACATTAATTTGTGTATTAAATAAATAAATAAATAAATAATAAAATAGTAATTAAATAAAGTGATCTATTATTTTCACCTTTATTTCAATATTTATTTGAAATGTTGAACAAAATACTCGAGAAATTATTTATATAAAAAAAATATTAATATTTTAATTTTTATTTAATTTGTATAAAATATATTTGAATAGAAAATTAAATTATTTTTTATTTCACTTATTTTATTTTTATTCGAATATTTTACTTTGAATTATAATTTAATTAAAAGGAAAGTTTCTTTCGAATAAAATATTTCAGTGATTTATTTGTACTAGATAAATACTTTTTTTTTTAATTGCGCAATTTCTTACTTCTATGAATCATTTGTTTAATCATTTCCTATATAAATCCTATGTATCATCAATTTCAATAGTATGTTTTTTAAAATTAAAAAAATCTAATGTAATGTTACTCAAAAATCAATTAAATATTCTAAATTAATTCTATTAAAAAAATATATAATAATAATTACTATTATAATATTTCTATTAATTTATTGATAAAATCTTAAGATTTCACTCTTAGAATGAAAATATTTCAAATAATAATAATATTAATTTAAGAAAGCAGATGTTTTAAAAAATATTCACTAAATTTAATTACATATATGTTAGATGATTATTATTAATCAATGGAATATAAATCAATAGATAAATGTATCAAAATTAATTTTATAATTATAATAAATTTAATTTTGTCTATTAATTGGTTGCTCTACTTACACGTAGGATGATTGCAGATTCCTAAGATGTAGAGAGAAACGCGACGAGGAAATAAGTGGAGCCAAGAGTAGTCAACCTTCTCTTTAGACTTTCGCTCTCGAACGCCTCCTCCCCCCTTGTCAAACGCCCCCGTACCATCTCTATCCTTTTTTTTATTTTCTCTCCTTTCTAAATGATAATCTGGTTCTATTTTTTCATTTAATTTATTTTTTTTTATTTGAAAGACCTCTTTTTAAAAATAACTGAAACAAAATAATGAAGATCGTTTCTAAGAATGCATTCAAGTCTCCTCAACACCGTTAATAAAAAAAACAAAAAACAAAAATGTCTGTTATTTTTAATTATGGAATCATTTACAATAAAATCGTTGCAGCTTTTAGAACTCATCAATAAATCGAATTTTGAAATGATATAATTAACTCATTAACTTGAACTAATGTAAATTATGTAATTATTTTTTTTTAATTCAAATTTTAAATTAAAAAGAAACAAATTTTGATTTCCTTTTTTTATTTAAGATTATTGGTAATTAGGATACTCTTGTTTCTGATTATATTTATTTATTCTAATTTCCATAATATTTTAACATTTAAATTTTTTTCTGAACTTAATTTAATAACTCAGCATGAAATTATTTTAAACTTATATCTCTTATTATATTATTTAAATATATATTTTTAGATATTATAAAAATAATAGATGATATTCTAATAAGGATGACTTAAAATTATAGGGTTTTTTTTAGATATTTGTATTTTGTTTTTTATTCAGATTAAAGAACTTATAATAATATTTAATTCAATTAAAATTTTCATTTATATATTAAGATTAATATATTATTAACTAATTATCTGTAAGAAGGTCTTAGTCGTAGCACCCACATTCCTCCTATCTTGAGCAAATTGAATCCAACTCCTATTTTCAACATAAAATACAATTTAATTTACGTTTAATTCAATGAAAAATTTCAATAAAAAAGTTTCAATGTTAATTTATAAATGATAATTAAATGAAAAGTTCATAATTACTTTTTGTTTAATAGTTTTTGAAATTGAAAAAATTGTACATGAAGTAATGAAGTTAAAGAAATAAATTTATTTTCTTAACTACAAAAAATAACTGATTTTTCTTATTGGCTATTTAATGTTCATTGTCCCCTCTTAATAAAAGACAGACACCTTAAATTGCATTTGACATCTTGTTTATTTACTTTATTGATTTTCCTTGTTCAGGCCTTCTTCATTGAATCGTTTCTCCTTTTTTTTCTATCCTCGAGCCTTTGCCCCTGAACTTTCTAGAAGTGATTCTCTGTCCTCGCCTTTTTTTAATTTATTTTCAATTAAGATTATTTTATTATTAATTCACCTCTTATAGTTTTGTAATATTTTTTAGAAATATATTACAAAAGCATAATATTTTAATACTTATAAAGATTTGTTTTATTTGAGTCTGCAACATATTACATTATATCTACCTTTTTTATTATTATATATTACCGACCGACGATAGTAAGGGAGGTATTGTTTTCACACCAAATTTCACATGTGGAGATTTTTACATATCTCCACGAATCATGCATTTTCTTAACAGAAAAAGTATTTTTAGCATGATGTCTCTCCGTCCGTCCGTATAGATGTGTACAGCCTGAGCTGCTAAACCGATTTTGATGAAATTTGGTATATTTACTTAATGCATCAGTGGGATGAATTGATCAACTTACCTGTTTTTTATTACATTAATAGATATATTAAAATTATTTGAAATTGTTTCTGTAGCTGGAAATTAATTTACTTCAAACCGTCGGTCGGTTCGGACCTGGCCACAGGTCAACTTATTTAGATATGATTAATATATTTATAAATAGTATAATATTAATTTATAATTACAGTTCATTAGAATGTTAAATACTGTACGTGCCTGTGCATATTTATATATATATATATATATATATATATAAATATTTTTAAAATTAATAAATTATTAAGGAAACTTTTATTAATTAATTATTTAATGTAAATAATTTTTTTGATAAAATTTATCAATTATAATAATTTTTATAATAACAAAAGGAGAAATTAAAATATTAATTATACCTTTAACCAAAACAAATGGCTGGGGAATAGGAAAAATAAAAAAAAACATTTCTTTTTTTCATTAATGGTATTATCTATATAATACAACTATCAAATCAAATAATTAATATTTTAGTTTTTCTTTTATTATTATAAAATTATAAAATTATAAAATTATAAAATAAATAATAAAAATCCAATATAATAGAATATCAAAAATTGTGTTATTGTGTTATTTTAATAATTTTATGAATTTCTAGAACTAAAATTCACACATTTGTGAAATTTGCTGGAATTAATATTCGTTTTGTATGTATAATATTGGCGACGAATAATAAAATAAAAATAGATACGGAATAAATATAAAATAATATTTAATTATTTACAATATATACAAGTACATAAGTGATAAAGAGAAGCATAAACAACATAATAATTTACATAAGGGTTTATCATAAGTTTTATTATCATAAAAAGCGTACGTAATTCTTATCATAACATACCATCTAAAAATAAGTTGACCTGTGGCCAGGTCCGAACCGACCGACGGTTTGAAGTAAATTAATTTCCAGCTACTGAAACAATTTCAAATAATTTTAATATATCTATTAATGTAATAAAAAACAGATATGGATAGAACATAAATATTTTTAATTTTATTTTATTTATAATATATAGCTGAAGTAGCCGGCGTTACCCGGCGTTACCCGAGACTGTGACGTCATGAAGGGCTGGGTGACGTCATATAATTTTAAATTAAGAAAAACATAATGAAGATGATTTTTCCCGAGGATAAAACCAATACATTCGTGGTGATATGTAAAAAAATCTCCTCATGTGAAATTTGGTGTGAAAATAACCCTTCCCTTCCTATCGACGATCGCTAATACTACCACTTCCGGTTTCCGGATTTGTACCAAAAGTTGATCAATTCATCCCACTGATGCATTAAGTAAATATACCAAATTTCATCAAAATCGGTTGAGCCGTTCAGGCTGTACACATCTATACGGACAGACGGAAGGACGGACGGACGCACGGACAGACATCATGCTAAAAATACTTTTTTCTGTTAAGAAAATGCATGATTCGTGGTGATATATAAAAAAATCTCCTCATGTGAAATTTGGTGTGAAAATAACCCTTCCCTTCCTATCGTCGATCGCTAATACTACCACTTCCGGTTTCCGGATTTGCACCAAAAGTTGATCAATTCATCCCACTGATGCATTAAGTAAATATACCAAATTTCATCAAAATCGGTTGAGCCGTTCAGGCTCTACACATCTATACGGACGGACGGACAGACATCATGCTAAAAATACTTTTTTCTGTTAAGAAAATGCATGATTCGTGGAGATATGTAAAAATCTCCACATGTGAAATTTGGTGTGAAAACAATACCTCCCTTACTATCGTCGGTCGGTAAAAACGGGACAGCCTCAACTCGAAAGTTCGAGAATCTATCCCATCATTCCGTGCGCTTTCTCCCGCACGAATTCAAATGATATATTTTTTAAATTTTTTATATTAACAAAAAAAAGCTTACAGTTTATTATTAAACCCATTCTCTGATAAGTACGGTTGTGTTATTTGGGCTAAGAGAGGCGTTGATTTGAGCAATGTACTTAAATTCATAAGGAATATACTCTAAAATTTTATTTTTAAGTTATATATATATTGATGTTTATTGATATCTCTTTTAGGGAGATACGGAAAAGATAATAAAATAATTCAATTTTTTGGTTGATGAGAGGTAAAAATTAATAAAAAATTTAAAATTCTAAGATATATGCTGTCATTGTGTGGTATATGTGAATAGAATTGTTTCATGGTCCGGAGAATCTAATCGGTGTACCTATTATATACACCTTAATATAAGATTAGTGAAAGTAAAAATAACTGTGATTTGTTAAATGGAATTTTATCATTATTTAATAATTAATATGATACTCTTAATTACCATTCATTCATTTTTAATATTCAGTAAGAGAGTGACAGAGAGGAGATGAAGGGACAACTTATCACAATGATAAGTATTTTGTTTTTAAATTTAGGAATTTTTCAAGTGATTAGCTGATTCTAAAGAGCAAACAAGTGAAAGTATCGGCAACCAAAATGATATAAATCCATTTGGGAGGACAGCCATTGAAAGAGCGGACGACGACATTTCAACATGTGGGTGGTATCATCGACTTTCCTTACACTTTGCTGCATTCTCACAGCCTCCGCATTACCTGTTGACGGTAAAAAAAATAAAATAATTTAATAGTAATAAAAAAAAACATTAAATTTTTAGCGTTTATTATATAATAATAATTAACTAATTAATAATTTTATACATTAAATTAATTTATATAATTATGTTTAAAAAATATTTTGTATTTTACATTCTTATTTATAGTATATTTTACTTTTTTAAAGATTTCAAAAGCTAAGGAATATTAAGTAGTAATTTTTTGATACTCTCATTCAACCTTTTTTATTTATTTATTGTAAATGTGCATTTAATTAATCTCGTATTATTAATTATAATTACCTATTAATTATTTATATTAATAAATACATAATTTTTTTCAACTTTTAATTTTTTTTAATGATATAAATAGAATTTCAACTCTTATAATAAATCATTTTAAAATAATATCTTTTTCTTAGTCTGGATTTTTTTTAAGGCTTCTATCCAAGAACAAAACTAGATGATGGGAAAGATTAAAATGTAACATTTTTTAGAATGACAAAAGCAAATGAAACCAATATGTTAAGGAAATTTTATAAATAATAAAAATGTATTAGAGATTTTGACTTAATGGTGTATCGTTTCATTAATTAATAATCATTTAATTATTATTATTTTTAGTTTTAGAATGGGGCTTTCCTTGCTTCTCTTGCAATGAATATATTTAAACAATATATTTTCAAGAATCTGTATCTTTCAAATAAATTCATAATAAATACACTATAATCATAATAAATTATTAAAATAATAAAAAAATATACGAATTACATGGGTTCTTATGAAGTGACACGATTTATTAATATATTATGATATCATTTAAAATTAGACTATTAGAAAGTAAATGAAGCTGTCATAACAAAAATATACAAATAAATAATACAAAAATATTTTTTTCCTAATTAATGTCCTAAAGATATTTGCAATTATTTTGTTATATTTTATATATTGAGCGTTTTTTTTTAAATATAGGAATATTTTTTAATTCGTTCATATATTATTTGTTTGTAAAATTTTAATACAATAATATAATTTTTATAATAATATCTAAATTTGAAAAAAAATTTAGGGACATTTAAACAAAGATATTACATTTTTAAACCTTTGACAAGTATATTGTTCAATACAAGAGGTCCCCCTTTAGGACCAAATTTTAATTTTTGTTAAAAATAATTATATTTCTCAATAAATTAATATTTTTTGATAATTAAAAGATAATTTAAATTTAAATATATGTTATTTCTTTGATTTATTTTAATTTTCCCGCTCTTTAAAATTAATGAGAATGAATGGAAATAAAGTGATGCGTGAAATCTAACTTCTAGGAGACCCTGAATGTGTGAAAGTTTGTCCAAGTAATTCAATTCATTTACATTGATGTAATTTACAATCTCGTAATATATAAAATTTATCTTTTACTTTCAAATCTTGTCATTAAATAAATTAAATTTAAAAATTTATTTTTTAAAATTTCAGGCATGTGATAATGTGTTAAATGTAGTTGTTATTTAATTTTTAACGATTTTTTTGTATATATAATTATTTTATTTATTTATATAATTTAAATGAAGCTTGTATGATGATAATTTGCATAATTATTATTATTTTTCAATGGTATATATAATATAAATTTTTTGTATTTTTTAGATGGTCACCTGATTTCCAAACGGGCTCCTCAATTTGGTTTCGGCGGTGCAGGTGCCCAGGCGACCGCTATTGGTTTTGGAGGTGGTTTTGGCAATTTTGGTGGTGGTGGCGGCTTCAGTGCAGCAAATGCTCAAGCAGTTGGTGGCGGCTTTGGTGCCCCTGGATTCGGTGGTGGTTTTGCTGGTGCCGGAGCTCAAGCCGCCGCTGGAGGGTTCGGGGGTGGATTTTACGGTTGAATATATAAATAAAAAATAATATATATATATATATAACATCATAATTATTTTATTTATTTTATCTTTTAAATAACCTTGTTCAATAACAGTGAGAGAGAAAGAGAAAGAGAATATTTAACTATGTGAGAAATTCTCCAAGGATGTGGGATTATTTTCTTTCCTAATTGAACTTGAGTAGGAGAGACCCTTTCCTTGAAAACGATCATCAAGCCTTTCTTTCACAATTACCTTCACAAATAAATGGAGTGAAACACAAAAAATCTCTATTTAAAATCTCTTTTCCTTTTCTTCGATTAAATGATCATACTATTCCTCTCTTAATGTCTTTATTTCATTTATCTAAAAATGTATCCTTCAAGCATTTAAATTTTTAATTAAGTCTTTGTAATGAATGAGGATAATATTGCATTTGTCAGAATATCAATATAATAAACCAATTTCTTAAAAAATTCAGAAATATTTAGTAAGAATATATTTATTAAAGATGTGAATAATGAAATCATAATATATATAATTAAACAAGCTAGTATATAACTTTTAATAAGATGACCTGTGGCCAGGTCCGAACCGACCGACGGTTTGAAGTAAATTAATTTCCAGCTACAGAAACAATTTCAAATAATTTTAATAAATTTATTAATGTAATAAAAAACAGATATGGATAGAACATAAATATTTTTAATTTTATTTTATTTATAATATATAAGTAGTAGCTGGCTGTGACGTCATGAAGGACTGGTGACGTCATATAATTTTAAATTAAGAAAAAAATAATAGAAAATGATTTTTCACGAGGATAAAATCAATACAAAGTGCATGATTCGTGGAGATAGATTTTTAAAAACTATTTTGTTCCAAACTTAAAAACTTCATCTTTATCCATGAAAACAGATAAATCATCCTTAAAGAATATTAATAATTAAAATTAAAAAAAATATAAAAAAACTTTTTAAAAACAGCTTTTATTTAAATGCACTAAAAAGGAGAAAATAATTTCTCCACACACAGCACGATTTCGTTATAATTAATCATATCTAAATAAGTTGACCTGTGGCCAGGTCCGAACCGACCGACGGTTTGAAGTAAATTAATTTCCAGCTACAGAAACAATTTCAAATAATTTTAATATATCTATTAATGTAATAAAAAACAGATATGGATACATAAATAATAAATATAAATATTTTTAATTTTATTTTATTTATAATATATAAGTAGTAGCTGGCTGTGACGTTATGAATGGCTGGATGACGTCATATAATTTTAAATTAAGAAAAAACTAATAAAGATGATTTTTCTCGAAGATAAAACCAATACAAAGAGCATGATTCGTGGAGATATGTAAAAAATCTCCTCATGTGAAATTTGATGTGAAAATAACCCTTCCCTTTCTATCGTCGATCGCTAATACTACCACTTCCGGTTTCCGGATTTGCACCAAAAGTTGATCAATTCATCCCACTGATGCATTAAGTAAATATACCAAATTTCATCAAAATCCGTTGAGCAGTTCAGGCTGTACACATCTATACGGACGGACGGAGAGACATCATGCTAAAAATACTTTTTCTGTTAAGAAAATGCATGATTCGTGGAGATATGTAAAAATCTCCACATGTGAAATTTGGTGTGAAAACAATACCTCCCTTACTATCGTCGGTCGGTAAAAATGAATTAATAAATAGAAATAATACATAAACATTAACATATTAAGTACTTCAAGAGATCATAGAAAATATAAGAAATAAGGAGGAAAAGAGGAAAGAGGAATCGTTCTCGTCATATTTAATTGGTTTTAAAATTAAATAATTAATTTAAAATAAATACGAAGTTTGGGTATATTCAAGAAACCAATAAAATTAAAAAACAATTATAACCAGGTAGAAGACAACTTTTTGTATTAAAACATAACTATAATAATTCATAATGTAATGTATACAACAATATTTTATCTTATTATTATTGTATAATAATATTAAAACCTTAATATTGTAATTATTATGTTCTAGGTTATTAATTTAAACAAACAGTATAAATTGGAAATTTAATTAAATAAATCTATATAGATATCGTAAAGGGAGGGATATGGCGCGTTTGTATATCACGAATAATAGGCCTTTTGGCCTGGGAAAGGCATTAGGGAGCGATAGTAGCCACCTAGTCGACTGGATGCAGTTTGTCTATCTTAGTTAACGAACTGTCGTGTAAGGAGGTTTTGTTTTGCTTAACAGTGAAAATTTGATCCCAAATTGATAAGACAAGGGAAATATTCATAGTCCGAGGCTATAAATTTGTTATTTAAGTTATGTAAGTCATTTAATTCTTAAAATTTATCTAATTAAATATTTAAACATTTCAACTTTATGAGTTTTTATTTTTGTTTTACCTTTAATTTCCCATAAGCCATATCTCAAACACCGGTTGTGTAATATCACCATCTCTGTTAGGGAAATTGCACAAAAATTGACTTTTTTATTTTCGTAAATTTTAGTGGGTATTATTTTAAGAATAAAGCTGTAATTTATACTATAAGTTATTAATAATTAAACCCGAATTGTGCGTTATATCCGTTGGTTTTACTTTATTATCTGAGTATAGTACTATTAAGTTTATTTATGTGATTTATTTGTACTTAATATATATATATATGTTAATTTCATTTGATCACAGTTATTATCTTCAAGAACAATAAAATAAAATAATTTTTTTGGTTTTTATGTTAATTAAATAAAATTTAATATACATATATGTTGTTTTGAATTATAGAAATGTAGTAATTATAAGTGAAATGCTTTATTTACATTACAACATACGAGTATATGATGATGTGAATAGAGTATGGTTTTAGCAGACGTCTTCTAATATATAAATATTAATGGTCAAACAAAAAGTAATGATTTTCAAAAATATTTTGTAAACTATATAACGGATTGCTAAAATCCATTCTGGGGAATTCCGAGCTATTATGAAAGACTTAGACATATAAATATCTTGATTGGATAATTAAGAAAGGAAGAATTATTCCGGAAATATATCATTATTAGAAAAGAGGAGAGATGTTTATTATTTGGGAGGGGAGAAAGAAAATTGTTGAATGAGATTGAATGTCAAGACATTGTCTATGTTCCGGTTTTATGAAAGTACGAAAATAGTGAGATCATGATTCAATACCAATTATGAGATTTATAAGAAATATAATAATACACTTTTAATATTTATATTATGATTATGTGTATTTGTAAATGTTTGTGTGATTAGCTTTAACTGCCTTATGGTTTGTGATATTTCTAGTAGGGTTATAAATCTACAAAAAAGGTCACTAGTGTTTTTTGAGCAAAATTTTAATTAAAAATATTATTAAAATCACTAAATTTTCAAAATATAAAGTACAAGATGTAAAAATAAATATAATATTTTTTTTATTTTTTATTTATTTATATCTTATTATAAATACATTTTAAATATTAAATTTACAAAATAGAATATAACATGTGTGCATATGTATTGGTAAATTTTTATAATATAAGAACTTAGGTATAGTATATGCACTTGTAACATTTAAATAAGTTATGTAAACTAAAATTAAACATAAAAATATACAATTTAATAAAAATAATTTTTAATTAAAGACTCGGTAAAGTTTTACGATTTCTACTTCTCGAAAGGATCTGATTATGTTATAACTACCGAAATGCTCATAAAGTAAATAAATCAATAAACTTGAAACTACACTAGTGTTAAATAATAATCATTCTTAATAAATTGTATATTTTTAATTTTAATTCTGTTTACATAAATTAATATATACGTGTAATATAAACTCTCTCTAGACACGAAAATTTGTTGCAGGTAGTACATTTATAGTGAAATTAATACATTTAAATCCTCACATATGTAATTCAAATAAATTATAGGACTTGCATTAAAAAAGTTTTAAATTGAATTTTCTTTGATCTATTTAAAGGTACAAATAATTCTAATTTTATAAATACTTTTAATTAATTCTATGTCTTAATCTTAAGATTTTAAATAAATTTTATATTTATAATTCAAAATAATAGTCATTATACTTAAATTAAATGTAGTTTTATAATCAAAACAACATCTGTTTAAATAATTTTTAAATTATTACATTTAATTTAATTTAGATTAATATATATTTATTCACCGAAATTCCTATCATTTCCTATTATAACGATTTAATGCCCTGAAGGCCTCTATTATAGGAAATGTTACAATAGATATCTCCGATATAATTTGTCAAATAGTTAAATCACAAAATACAGTAATCATTGAAATAAATCTTCGTAAGGACATGATATAATAAAGAATATCATTTAATAATAAATAAG
Organism: Labia minor; assembly: GCA_963082975.1. NCBI lineage: Eukaryota > Metazoa > Arthropoda > Insecta > Dermaptera > Spongiphoridae > Labia > Labia minor. Next base: position 79,131,397 of record OY720344.1, read on the forward strand.
GAAACATTTTTTTTAACATTTCTTGAATTGAAGGAAATGGAAACTGAAAATTATATAGAGAAGATGAAGGTTATAAGGAAATGAAAAAAATATTAAATAAATAAAACAGAGATAATGCTAAAATATCATACAAGTTTAATTGTAAATAAATTTATGAATAAAAAACAAGTTCAACTTGAGATATATATATATATTATTTAGTTAAATAATCACTATTTGTAACTCATAATTAATTCAAATATTATATAATTACAAAAGACACTGATTAAATTATTATTTATTAAAATACTTAAATTAGTATTAACGAGGTAAGAAAATCTCAAAATATCATAGCCAATATATTTCACTAGTTTTCTTTAAAATGAATTATATTTATTAAAAAATATAAAAATATTATAAACGACCATTGAACTTTTGAAGAAATTATCTTTAAAAATGTTTATGAATAGAATAATATACATAATAAATATTATAATATAATATAATATAATAATAGATATTTTATTTTGAAAATTAAATATATTAAAAAAGATTTATGAAAATATTACAATTTAAATTTATATTAATTATCAATATTCAAAATAATAAATAAATAAATGCATTTAAAATAGAAAAATAATATAAAAAATAACTATTATGATATAGTATTCACACATACACATATGTTTCATTAAATATTCATTGGATTTTTAAAATTATTTTATTATTAATATTATCAAAATTTACTTGATAAATTATTTAATTACCTATAATTTTTTGTTCAAATATATTCCTGAAATATCTGGAAGATTGGATCAGGGAACCCCTAAAACCCGGAAGGTGATCTGGTCATCTTTTTGACAAGGACTCTTTGGCCTCGACCTCCCACGCTAAGCAATACCTAGTGATATAAAGTCGGACGGTGGGGTGTTTCAGGCAGACTCTCTTCCACCATGACACTAACTTGGCTGTTTCTCCTGTTGATCGTCTCAATGACTGTCCTTGCTTCTCCGCAAGGTAGGCAATCTCTTAAAGTGATTTCAGTGAAGTGAACTTTTAAATTATAAATTAAACACTTATTTAGGTATTAAAAAACGTATGGGGTCAATAGAATAAAAGGAACATGAATGTGTATAACTAACAAATGTATTAATATTATTAAAATGAAATAAGTATACGTTTATCAAAGCGAGGGGGTTATTAGGGTAAAATCATCCCTTCCTCACACACCTGTGGCTTTTAAAACTATACTCATACCAGAAAATAAAAAACAATTTTTTTTTTAAGTTATTTTAAATTTTAAAATTAACCTTAATTAAAAATTTAAAGCAAATTTTAAATATATACCTATAATTTAAATTAAAATCACAATCAAAATTAATACGAAATTACAAGAGAAAGCCCAAAAATTTGAAAGTCAATACTTTTATCAATTAAATTAAAAAGTAATATTTAAATTGAATAAAATAAAATAAAATAAAAAAAAAACATTTCCGAACGATAGTTGATAATTGATTAATTAAATTTATTAGATTTTATTAATAATAATGGTAGTTAACTTTGTAAACTAGTAATTTTATTAAACTTTATTTCCTGTGAACATTATTATTATTTATTTTTAGGATTGTTTTTAAATTTTTTGATATTTTGTTTTTATTCAATTCAATTAATTATATATATTTAAGGATTTACATTCAAAATGGTCGGAATTACATTTCAGTTCAATTTTTTGGAAGAGAAATAAAATAAAAGTATGCAAAAGTAATTGTTATTTTATGAATAATTGATGTTATCTGTTATAAGAGAACTTTCAGCCTTCAAAATTAAAAAAATCTGGAGTGTCTCCACTCTTCTATCTCGAAATTTGAATTGGAATAAATAACATAATATATTATATTTAAATTAAATTAATTATAAATTATAAATTAAAATTAATAAATAATATTTATTAAATCAGCGCATGTTTGGCTCTTTATTGATCGTACCACGTCACGTGTTGGCGCGTGATTTGCAGTGTTAAAAAATTAATTCCGGTACTTTCAGCGATTCAATCAAGCTGAAATTCTATATATAGCAGTTTTATAAAATATTTAATCATGTGAAAAACTATCAAACATATCTTTATTTTTACGGTCAGTTTAGAGGAAAAAAAATTCGGGAGTGTCCTCCCCTAGACTTTCCCGCATATAAATAGGTAATTAGGTTATTATTATTATGTTTTAACAACAATAAAAATAAACAAACTAATTAATTTAAATTATAAAGTAAAATGGTTTAACACTATTATATATATTTATAATTTACACCTAACGCTACTTGTATAGGTAAAATGTCACGTCCAGTGGTCAGATCATGATGAAATTTGGTATCTGAATTTTTTTCATATTTTTAAATCTATATACAAAATATGAAGCAAATATCTCGAAGCAAACTGGTACTTTACTTGAAAGGTAAACGCAACCAGTGTAGGTAAAGTACCACTTCCGGTTAACCGATTTTGACGAAATTTTGATAGAAATCTACAAACTGTGAATAATATCGGTGTACCAAATTTCGAAGTCCTAGCTTGATTAATTTTTGAGTAAATTTGCTCACAGACATTACATACATACATACATACATACACACACACAGACATAATTCGAAAAATGGTATTTTCCGACTCAGGGAGGTCTAAAACGTCAAGATCTATCGAAATCTCGAAGTCGAAATTTTTGACGATTCCAATACTTCCCTTATACGAAGTATGCGGGAAAGTAAAAATGAAAACATGGTAGGATGAGCTGATGAGCTACATTTCTCAAAAGTTGATAGAAATTTAAAAATTTTGAATAATGCTCTTGTACCAAATTTCATTATTCTAACTCAAACCGTTTTTGCGTAATCTTGTCTACATATACACTCAGGCATTTTTTCAATCTTAGTGAAAATGACTCAAGGGCTTTTAAAATGTGTAAAAACATCAAAATTTCGACTTCGAAAATTTTCGTGATCGCAATACTCTCTCTGGCGAGATAGTAAAAATAGTTTTTTCTAATTGTATTTAACTAAATAAAAAACAATGTATGTATGTATTTTTTAAAATCATTCAATAATATAAAATATTTATTATTTTTAAAAAATAAAATTTTTATTTATTTATTTTTCTTTTATTTTGATTTATATTAACTTTTAATGGAATAAACATATTACAGATTTGGAGGGTCGTCATTTGGGACTATTTCATAAACGGAAGCCACATCTTTTTCATCGACCAAGCGGTTATGGTGGTCATTATCCTGGCAATGGAGGCGGTTATGGAGGAAGCGGGGCAGGTAGTCAAGCCCAGGCCCAGGCCCAGGCAGGTGGCCACGGAGGAGGAGCCCAGGCTCAGGCACAGGCACAATCTCAATCTTTTGGATTCGGTCCGTTTTCAGCGACCTTCTCGCAAAGTCAGAGTCAGAGTCAGAGTCAAGCCGGTCGAGGCGGTAAAGGTGGTGGCGCTTTCGGAGGATTTTTTGACTATTAACCACGACTGACTGGAATCCAAAAGAACAAAAAAATAAATCAAGTTTAGATTCTTGAGCCAGTTTTACTCTATATTGGAGTAAGTAAATGCAAACAATATTATAAAATTAAATATATCCAAAGAAAATTATTTATACAAAGAAAGAAATTATATATTATATAAACAACTATTATTAAAAAAAGTGTAGACATATTTCAACTTTGCTATATTTTGACTAAAAAGTCGGAATCTAAAAATTTTTATAATAACATAAAAAATATTACTTAGCTCTTGGACAGAGCCAAGGTATCTAATCTATACTGAAATGTACTCATATATAAAGACTGTTTTAATGAAATTAAAAATATCATAAAATTCATTAAATATTTATGATAAAATAATATTTATAATCAATTAAATTAATTAAATATTATATTTATTGCGTATTTGTTATTATAGTAAATGCACTTCTTTAAGTTAAATGAGACACCAATTTTTTTTTTCGGTCGTTAGAGGGGAGGATAGGAAATTAATAATAATACTATTCTTCTAAAACCTCCCCTCAACAATTGATTAACAAGTACTATTTATTGCCATATGGATTCACATTTCTTTATTTTTAACAATAATAAAAAATTAAAATAAATATTTTTTTGAAATATTCTCATTATTCAGTCACTCTATATCTGAAAATGATTAATAATCTAAAATGATTTCAAATAAAAATGTAATATAATTTTCTAAGGAAGTAATAATTGAGATAGATTGTAGATTTTTATAAAAATAAACAAAATATTTTTATTTTCATGGGATCTTAATGTATTATTGTAGATATTCAAAAATAACTTTTTTATACATACAATATATTCATATATTATATTAACAGAATATATCAGTAAATAAAAGTAAATTAATATTAATTTAAAAAAAAATAATAAAATAAATTATTTATTATTTCACAATATCAAACATATATCTTTATTTTTACGGTCAATTAAGAGGAAAAAAAATCAAAACGTTCTAGGTAATGACCCTCTTCCGATTGAGCTACATTTCTCAAAAGTTGATAGAAAACTACAAATTTTGATTAATGCCCATGTACTAAATTTCATGGTTCTAGCTCAAACCGTTTTTTCGTAATCTTGTTTACATACATACACCCACACAAACATACACACACACAGACATTTTTCTCAACCTTAGTGAAAATCATTCAGGAACCTTCAAAACGTATAAAAACATCAAAATCTCAACATCGAAAATTTTCGTGATCCCAATACTAGGTGTATCTCTGGCGAGATAGTATGAATGACTTGAAAGTCCATGTATATACTTACTATTATATATTATGTAAATACAAGATATCAACGAATAATTTATTTGAATCTCGTTTATCTGGATCATAACCATGGGAAAGTAAAAGAATCTTTTTTTTATTAATTTTTTTTTAATATTTGCATTAAAAATTGATATTTATTACAATTACTTACTTATTATATATTTTCAAGGAGAATTTGATTAAAGATAATGTAACAAAGATATTAATAATTTTCAATAAAAATTAGAAAACACAATTTATGAAAATCAAAATAAAGTATAATATATAATTGTTAATGAATTTTATAATATTTATGGAAAATATCTATTTATTATATAAACTTGAATATAAATTTGAAAATCTAAAACATATTACTCAAATTGTATTTAAAAAATTTAATTGAATTAAATCTTAATATAAATCATACAAATTTTATAAGAACTATTGAATTTAAATACCCAGATTCTTCTTCTTCTTCTGTATAGATGAATGCACCTGTTCAACCAATACCGAGATTAATTAATTTATTGTTTTATGCACCTTTTGGTAGTTACACCATTTCAATAGGTATTGAAATAATAAATTAATTTTAAATTTAAGATTTTAAATATAAATAAAATATTTCAACGAGTAATTGAAAAATAAAAAAAAATGAAAATATGTATATAATGAACACTCCGCTTGAGTCGGAGTAAGTGTACGGAATTTGATAACGACTGGAGAAAAAGCAATCGAAACGTTATACGTTTATTTAATTCAAAAAATAAATTGTATGTAGTCTTAAAAGAAAAATTTCTTTAATAATTATGAAAATACCACAAGTTTTAATAAATATATATATTTAATATAATTGAATATATTTTATTATTAGTATATATAACATTTATAGATGAATGTTAACAATTGGATTAATATTTAATGTTTAAATATTAAAACTATTGTAGAAATAAAAAAAAAATTAAAAAATATTTTTTTACAAAAATGTAATTAATTAATTAAACTGTGTAATATTTTATGACTTGTATTATTATTTTTAAACCTGGTTCTTGAAAGTAAGGTTTTCTTTTTTGCTGGAGAGATAATCTCACAATATATCATTTATTAAGATTTTCCATATAGTATATGGAATTATTGAAATAATTTAATTTTTAATTTTTTTTATTAATAAAAAAAAAGGTTAGGAAATCGCTTGATATAAATTTGTCTGACTACACCCCGATGCAGTTGGAATTATTCTCCCTGATGGATATCTATTATTTGATTAAAGGTAGTTTATGAAGTTTGAACAATTGATGACACTAGGTCCAAAAATAATATAAAAATAATAAAATTAATAAAAAAATTACCCAATCTTGTATTTTTTTTAATTTGATAAAAATTCTAATTAAATATTAAAAATTGATTTATTTCTTTTAAGCAAAAATTGAGCCATTTTTTTAAAATTTATTACAAATAAAATTAATAATTGTGTTCTCTATAATTAAAACGAAAGTGAAATAAAAAAAAACTGTTTTATATTTACTTAAATTTTTTACAAAATTAGTTGAAGATAACCTTAAACTAATAAAGTATTTTCTATTATAAAAATAAAATATAAAATCTGGAGTGTCTCCACTCGACTATCTCGCAATTTGAATTGGAATAAATAACATAATATATTATATTTAACTAATCTTGTCTACATACACACACATACACACATATACACACACACATTTTTCTCTAACTTAGAGAAAATGACTCAGGGACCTTAAAAACGTATAAAAACATCAACATCTCTCTGGCGAGATAGTAAAAAGTACTTATTTAAAAATGATTATAATGATCTTTATCTATGTTTATTCAATAAGCAAATACAGGTTTGTTTTAAAGTATGAGAATAAAAACAAGTCGTTATATTTTTTCACTCATTCTTTATAATTATATATATATCCATTTTTTTATTTTAATTTATGTCTATTCTATTTTAATAGTTTACTTAAAAATCTAATGAAATGAGATTATCTGAAATTTATTTAAAATATTTGTTATTAAATTATCAAATAGTTATTTGAAACCTTTACAAAATTAATTTCAACAAACTAAGTTACTATATATTTAATAATGGAGAAAAATATGGATGGTGATAACAAAAAGATTATATAGGATTGTTAAATTTGAGAATCTTTTTTTTTTCTTTAATATAGGAATATATATTTTAGGGTGATTTTTGAATAATATATTGACAAATATATATTTATTTAAAAATACTTATTTATTAGAAAAAAATTATTTACATTTTAAAATTTTTTTATCAAAATTAAATTTATATTCATTTTACAGTGATTGATTTTATTTTAATGTTAATTGTGTTTAATATTTTGAATATAAATTATTCTATATGTATGTTAAATATAACGGGGATTCCGAAAATAATTTAAGTTTCTTTTAATCTATGAATAATTTAACCTTGATAGGGAGCCGAATAGCTTTGATTTGGTGTTGGGATTTCATTCGTGGCACTTGAAGAACTTGAATAGGGAAGTGGATAAGGAACGATTGGCTGTGAAGGCGCTCTAATGGCTGCAGAAGCCGTCGCTGATGCAGCAGATGAGGCTGCATTCGCTGCTGAGGCACTTGCTGACGCTGCAGCTTTAGCAGCGTCTGCTGCTGATGCTGCAGCAGATGCCGCTGCTTGAGCAGTTGCATTTATATCATTTTTTCGATTTAATAAGTTTGAGGCAAGGGAACCGATGCCCTTCACGAATCCACCAAGTCGGCTAACATGGTCCCTAAAAAATATTTATTTCAAAATTATATACCATATATAAATATACTTACGTATAAACTTATCTACGTACATTTTAATTTTGTATTTTGTAATTGAGCTTTCATTTCCTGAAAATTTTGATTTAATTTTAGAACATTATAATTTACTATTTAATTATTAATATTATAATTAAAAATTAAATTGTCTATAAAAAATTATTAAATTAAAAAATACGTATATTTAATTTAAAATTTAATAATCAAGAGTAGCCATTTGACAAAGTTAAACTGAAAAAAAATGTTAAAATGGCTGAAATGTGTTCCAATTCAATTTTTCTTTGTTTGTATTATCTGTAGGGATTTATGCCGATATTAGCCGGTTTTACATATACATTTATTTTGATTCTATCATATTAAATATTATATTTTAAATTTTAGTGAATTTGGTAATCTTTGTACCGTCATTCATAAATTCAGAAGTTTAGAATTTTACCACTATGCTCTTGACTTTTCCCTATAGTAATCCAACATTAATTTTAATTATATTTTATAAATTAATAATACTAACCTATGTATCGTAAAAGTTTTATAATTATTATGTGTTTCTATTAAAAAACTTTTAAAGAAATATTAAAGAATAATATAAATAAAATTTTAATAGATTTCTATAAAAAATAATTATAAAAAAATAATAAATATTTAAAAACGTTAGTTGTTGTGTTTATAAATTGCAGAAAAAACCTTCAGATGATTATATAACTAATGAAATGCGCATTAAGCTAATAAATTAATTAATTATAATGTATACAATGTGTTTGAATTAAAATTATTCTAAAGAAATATTTAGGTGTTAGTTTTAAAAATTTACAAAATATATATTTCTTTCAACTAATTGAAAGTGTTCAAAGTTAAATCTATAAACTACAATATTTTTAAATGTAATTAAAAAATCCGGAAATTTATTTTTTTCGTACAATATTCTTTGATATAATTAATGCTATTTTTAACCGAATATCATTTATTATATTCTATTGAAGTTGTTCAAATTATAAATTCAAGGTGAAAGATTTAAATGTCAGATAGTCACGGGATCAATTTCTTTAATTCAGTTTGGCAGAAATACCCGCAAAGAAGACAAGTGCATATAAATAATTCTAGTTTTAAGTAAATATTTTTTTGAAATTTATTTTCTTATTTTTAATTTCTACTCTGATTTAATAAAGAAACCTTAAATAATATTGATTTGCTTTAATATTTCTTAAGCTAGCGAACCCCTGCACAATTTACATAATATGTACGTTGGTAAATTATCAATTTCAATATAAGTACCGAATTAAATTTGGAAGAATTGGAAGATGGTGAGGTTCGTGAGTGATTAAAGGATGGTAAGCCACTTTAGGTATATAATACACAGGCTCTTTAATCACAATTATTTTATTTCGATGTAACGCTTTGCCGAGAAGTGCGTGAGTCAGAAGTTTTTTCTTTAAAAGTAGAGGAGATCGTTTGTGCCGACGAACTACATATGGGTCATCATCTAAAACATAACAAAAAAAAACAGAGTTTAGTGTAATATTAAAAGAAAAAATGTAATATGTTGTCATTATTATCTAAAACCATTCAATTCAAATACTAATTCACTAGTGATTAATTATAGTTTACTATATATAATGATGAATTGTAACTTTAAGGTTTATGTTTACTTTCAACTAACTTTAAGAAGTTAGGAGGTTTTAGGATATCGATAGGCATTATAAGTTTTTGATTAATATGCCTACGAATGCTCTGATCATTTCTCTATGTCGTATTAATAATTTCATAATCCTAATATCATTTTATTAAGATTAAAGTATAGATATATTTTTTTTTAAATTCGATTAACTGAATACCTTTATATATATATATAAAGATATAAAATCAGAAAGCCCAATACATGCAACCATATTATAAATTAATATAGGCTATACAATATATAATATATATTACTTCAATAAATCATAATCTATGAACAAATTAACAAAAATTCATATTTAATTAAGTATGAAAAATCTTGAACTGGAAATATGATGCATTTGATTCCGTTGAATGATAATAGATAGATAACAACCATCAATTTTATTATAATATAGAATATAAAGAAAAGTTGATTTCTAGATTATATATTTACACAATAGAGTTTGGCATTTCTTATTATTAATTACCTTGTCTGTGTCCATCAGCAGCAATGAGCACAAATATCAAACAGAAAATATAACACGTTTTGAACATGATTTACTTATTATTGATCCAATTCTAAATGATGTTTATACTTATATATATATACATTTTTTCTATTTATGAGAGACCATTAACGGATACAAAACATCCCTCCTTCCACGCCCTGTTGCAACACAGTCAGTCATCCTTTAATGCCTGAGGCCGGCTATTCTAGGAACATTTTATCAAAATAAAATTACAAAAGTAAATTCCATTACGAATTTAGATATATATTTGCAAAAGTGATAAAAATAACATTTCGAAATTTCATAATATTTCATTAACATTTAGTTACCTTGAAAAGAACAATATTAATTTAATGTGATTCTAAAATTCTATAAAGTTACCAAATAGTATGATGATAATATAATTTAATAATAAATATTATTTTAAAAAGTACACTTTCATTCATATAAATTCTATCAATAGAAATATACATATACTATATAATAAATTGAAAACTAATTTGAATTTTACTATAAAATGAAGATCTGGATTGGTAAGAACATGTAATGAAAGATTTATATATATTTATCGAAAAATCATTTAAAAGGAAGGAGGGGGAAATGAAAATTCTTTGATATAATTGTCATTATTATCTTTTACCATTACCATATTCCAAATATTCAACTGTTAGACAAGTATTGTTTATTAGATCATTTATATTAAAAAAACTTGTATCTTTTAACATCCTATCAAGTCAGTTGACGTCTAAACGGGTAGAGGTGTTGTATGATTAGTACAACGGATCCTCTCAACCTTTATCTTGACTTTCTTGTTCGGAGTCTACTTCAAATTTCAAATAGTTTCCCAATTTTAATCACATAGGCTGGGTGGACCTTGTTTCCATTGATTCCAGTTAGGGAAAAATCCCATTGCGGGACTTGAACTCGTTTCCATAAGCTTACGAGCTTCTACACAGTGGAGTTATTGAATATTTATAATATTACTCTTGAAATAATTTTATTTTTTTATTTTAACATTATATAATAACCTTAATTTAGTTTTTAAGTTTACTAGAAACTAACCCATTCATATTTTATTATTTTAATTTATTTACGTACTTATTTAATAATTTTTTTTTTAATATTTGAACTTTGTAAGATTTGAAACATCGTCCTTGATTTTTGGTCATTTTATTTTAAAAAATTAATAATAAAGTAGATGTTTTTATAATTAGAGAAAATAAGAAGATAATTTGAATAAAATTAATGATTATTTATTTATGATTTATGATTCATATAATTTATTTATGTAGTTTTTTTGTTAATATATAATAAAAAAGTGTTAATTAATAATTTATTTATTTATTTATTTATTTACAATTTTTTTTTATTTTTAATTTCTCTATAAAAAATATATAATATTATATAGTTTATGAACAGAATTATTAAATTATTTATCTTTCTCAATAAAAAAGTGGTTATTTATACCTCATTTTATTATAAACAAATAGTTAATTGCTGAGGGAAGCAATATTATTGATATTAGAGTAAATATTGTATAATGAATAATGATTGGAAAATCAATCATAATTAGGAATTTCCTATTTAGGAAAAATATTATACATATATATATATATATATATATATATATATATATATATATAGGTATTTCTAATTGCCTAGGCAGGATCATATCTATGAAGTACACGGATATGTTTCGAATCAAATGAAATATTTTGAATGAATATTTTCAATATTTTAATTTTACATTTCTATTGTGATTAATAATATAAATTTATTCAGTAAAAAAAAATATTAATTTTAATTAATTCATTATTATTTTTAAATAAATTCAAAATATTCCAAAAATAAAAATTCCATAATAATTATTGTAAATAATTTTAGATCCAAGATAATCTAGATTAAATTTAGAATTTCATTTTATAAAATTTAAAATTTATCTCCAATTGATTGGATTAATAATAAATAATTTTACTTCTTTTAATTGCACAAAATTAGTTTAATTTTCAACTACCCATTACAAAAATGTTACTTATTAAATTTTCATTAAATATTCAACAAGTTTTTATCATTCGTAATATTTTTTTACTTAATTTTCCTTATAAAATTATTCAAGCGTCCTTGATTCATTTGTCGGTAAGGACTCAAGAAAAAAGACATAATATTGTTTTCTTATGAATTACCTTATTTTTCATTGTTAATTATATAATAATATGGATATATTTGAAAAACATATAATTTAAAAAGTCATAGCAAATTTTACTTAAGAATAAAATTTTTCAATTAATATTTCATATAAAAAAGATAACCTAGGTTTAGTTATAAAAAATAATATAAACCATAATTTGTCCTGTTTGATTATATTTTTAATTTTATTTCTTATACTCTATATGGCTAGCTCAATAATTCAAAATCAGGAATAGATTTGTGTATAATGAATAATGAGTATGGCTCGGATTTCGCCCTATTTGCCTTTTTTAATTTATGGCTTAAAATTTAGGCCAATATGATATGTATGAAGTTCTAAATAAAATAAGAGGTTTGTTAGTGCCTATAATGCCTATTTTGGCCGATTCTGGGTTTTAGTGCCTATTTCATCTACAAATTAGTTTTTTTAGTGCCAATTTTCATTTTTTACGAGCTATACATAGCCTTAATTTAAAATTTTTTTTGAATAATCAAGAAGATATTTTGAAATAATCATTTGTCGTGCCAGGTCGCCTCGTCGCCACTTAACGGCTATATCATAGGTTCCAAAAATTTTTCGTGTCGTAGACCCCTTGCCATGTTTTTCGGTTTTGGGTAGACCCCCTAAATTGATTTATTGTAATAAAATTTTACCTTTTTTTTAGAGCCTTATTGAAAAATCAAAAATGTTTTAAAAATGTTGGAAAAACCTTTTTTTTAAAGAGCCATATTGAATTGTAAGATAGTATAATGTAAGTAAATAGTCTTGAGATCCACTAACATAGACCCGCTGCCGTAGACTCCTTGTAGGCTGCCTGGGGGTCGATATAGACCACTTTGAGAACCTCTGGGCTAGATGAACAAATTAAAGCCTATTTTGATGAGTTCACCTAAATTTCTCATTGCAACCACTAAGTTAAATTTGTAAGAGATAAGCAATGCCGAAACCAAAATCAACCAAAGATGTCTTATTTCTACAGTGGATAAAAGGTGAATCTAATTTTACAACGGATTTAGCATATATAAAGTGTAATTTTAATAATATCCCTGTAACCATTACAGAATTAGAAGCAAGAAATCTCTCTTTGATTGAGTCTGTAAAAATATTCCAGAGATTTCAAGAAAATATCAAAAAAGCACCTGTTGCCTTCGATCACACTAAAAAAATTAAGAAAATAATGAAGGGGAATCCTGGTTAGACAATAATAGAAAGATTAGCCAGGAATTTAGGATGGTATAGTTGTACAGAAGAAGAAAATTTAACATCATCTGAAATAGCTAATTTAAAATTTAGTCCATTAACCTCTTGTGAAGTTGAACGCACATTTTCAATATATAAGACAATTCTTTCAGATTCTTTCCCTGTAACTATTACAGAATTAGAAGCAAGAAATCTCTCTTTGATTAAGTCTAAAAATATTCCAGAGATTTCAAGAAAATATCAAAAAATAGAGCATCTTTTACCAGTAAGAATCTTTAAATAATAATAATAAAATGTAATGCCAAATATTTAAACAAATAAACCTGCCAATAAACATATTTTACTATTATTTTCAAGTTTCACTTTGTTTTTAAAATGCCTTTTTAAGTGCCTATTTTAATAATATTTAGTGCTTAGTTGCCTGCCTATTTTAAAGATTTTTAGTGCCTATAAATCCGAGCCCTAATAATGAGCCATGATTTATAGAATATCTTAAAAAACTACATGTACTATCTGAAAGTATTACAAAATCTCTCATAAAAAAAGACATGCTACCAATCGAACATTAATTCTAATTATTATAATATATATTATATTTATAAATATTAAATTATTTTAAAAATGAGCAATTAAAATAAAATTTAAAAAAAAATTAAAAAATATAATAAGTAATATTATTATTAAATATCCTTATTATTATCTTAATTATTAATTTCATAATTATTTATATAAAATTTTTTATAATTTATTTTTGTTTATAATTATATTAAATATGTACTTTTATTAATAATATGATAAATTATTTAATTTTAATTTTAAAACTGGATAAATGGGTGTGTGTCAAACACACATAAATAAAAAAATAATATGTTATAGAATTTATATTATCTTTTCTTCTAGCTACATTTGAGTACAGTACAGTACATTTGAGCCGCATTGATAGATAGATAGATAACATATACAATAATAATATATGATTAATTTACTGATTAAATTAAAATATATTTTAAATAAGAACACAAAAAGAAATGAATGTTTGATGTAATATACTGATTGAAACAAAATGGATGAAAACCTTTTAATACTTTCAACCAAATACTATGTACCACTAGGGGGTACAGGGGGCGGAGCACCCGTCTAGGTGTGAGCTAGTATTGAATAAGAATTGGTCATTTTTGGTGAAATAATAATTTTTATAATTTGATTAATCCCATCAAGTTTATCTCTTTTAAGTTAAAGCCATATAAAATTTACACAGCCTGCATTATTTCAAAAACCTGAACTTAAAAAAAATTGAATTTTTTGCAAGTTGGCTAACTATAATTTACATATTTAAAATATGTTACATTTCATTAATGTATTAAATATTTGTTAGTAATGAGTAAAATTCATTTGCATATAACACTTATGAGAATTGATATATAAATGTGATCAACGGTTGGATGTGGAAAAACGTTTGTTTAATTTATGGATCTATCTACCAGTGGGAGTTATATACAAGAGTGAATATCAATTTTTGTTAAGGGACTGTTCATTTATTAAACCGATTATATGATATATAAGGGCTATGATTATTTTATTTTCACTTAAAACATAGGATAGGGAAATACTTTTAAATACTATTGATCATTTAATATAATAATATAATATTTAATATATAAATTATTACATTAATTATAAATTAGAATATTATATATATATAATAAATTATTTAAAAGATAAAAGTTAATTGATTTATCCAAGAACTAAATTACAGACTTAATTTTTTAAGTGCCAGTTGTAAAAATATCTTCATCTAATAAAATATTTTTTCTATAATATTTCTTAGTAAGTACTATTTATATAAAATATGAGAGTTATTGAAAAAAATTTCAGCTTTACTAGCTTTGAAAATATCTTAAATAAATTTTTGCTCAAAATATAAAAATAAAAATTTGTATTATTATATTATTATTTTGAAGAATTTGAATTTTTATATGAATATTTCTTTTTAGTAAAAATTCATATTTTTGTTTATTATGAAAAAACATTATAAATAAAAATTATACATATACATGTAATTATATTATTCTATATATAATGTTTGTTTTCAATATCTTTGTTTAATTATTTTATTAAATAATAATACAATTTTTGATTATTTTTATTATAATTTTTTCCCATATCTAATACATTAAACTATATATATAATTAATTTTAAACTCGAAAAGAGCCACATGTGGCTCGCAAGCCACGGTTTGGCCACCGTTGGTATTTAGTTCATTTTAAACATATAAATATAATAATATATAATTATAATATTTTATTCCAATCTCTTTTTTTAGAGTAAGTTAAAAGATATCAATCTTAAGTCTTTTATTTTAATATATAATGATCTAAGCCCATTGCAGCCAATTTATTATTATTTTTAATTGTATTATATATTTGTTTTTGTTTATAATTATTACGAAATATCGAAAGAAATTATATTACTAAATTCTTCAAATTTATATTTGAAACTTTCTTGTTTCTTGTTTTCAATACTAATTATAACTAATTAATTTTATTTTGTTCTTTGTGTATCGATGTCAACATCCTTGATGATTATTTTTATATTCGTATAGGAATTCCCTTGGAAAAAGTGTGTTCTGAATATTACATTAATATATATCTATAAATCATAATTATTTTAGCTTGGAGGAGGAAATTATAACGTGAAAAGGGTTTAGAAGAGGAAAATCCAAACAGTCAGTCAGTAGAGTTCAAGGTGATAGGTGTTTACCTTTTGTTTGATTTGAATATTTTAAATATCAAAGGAATAAACACATTTTTATTGTATTTATTTTTTATAAAATATTTTTTTTTAATTATGGTTTTTAAAATAATTTCTATTCTCTCTTTTAAATGTAAATTTATATATATATATATATATATATATGTATAGATGTATATAATCATTAAGAATAGAGAAATATTTTTAACCATGAATTATTATTCACAAAGGTATAAGTGAAGTCTCTAGTCATTTATCATTTATAGAAATAATTTAGAATTGCTTAATGACTATTTAAAAATTATTAAAGGACCTCTTCTAAAGAAATTATTATTTATCATCTGCTTTCAATAATTGCAATATTTTTTCTATATTTAAACATTTTAGCATTATTTTAAATAGATCATACTTATAAATTATTCTTGAGATGGAAAAATCTTTTTTGTAAAGGAATATTATAATTAGTTGATACTTTATTAATATTTACTTATATTTAATTTCCATCTATATACATATTTACTTGAAAGATTAGTTGATAATAAATTTATTTTATAACATTTTCAATATAAATATTTAACAAAACAATGAAAATCCCTTGAAGTATGATATTTCAGTTGGATGTACTAATTATCATTTAATTTTTTTTACTATCCTGCATTGCAATCACGAAAATTATCGATGTCGAAATTTTGATGTTTTTACACGTTTTGAAGGCCCCTGAGTCATTTTCACTAAGGTTGAGAAAAAATGTTTGTGCATGTGTGTATGTAGACAAGATTACGCAAAAACGGTTTGAACTAGAATAATGAAATTTGGAACACGGGCATTATTCAAAATTCGTAGTTTTTTTATCACTTTTGAGAAATGTGGCTCATTCATTATCTACCATATTTTTTTCCCTCTAAAACTGACAGTAAAAGTAAAGATATATGTTTGATAGTTTTTCCCATGATTAAAAATTGTATAAAACTGATATATATAGATTTTCAGCTCGATTGAATCGCTGAAAGTATCGGAATTAATTTTTTAAAATTCGACTTAAAATGAAGGTAAACATTTTGTTTACGTTTAAAAATTCAAAACAATGTTGATATCATTTATTGCCTTCTAATTTCAATAAAATGTTATCAGTGAAAATTATGTTAAAAACCTTAAATCCTATAATCGGATAGAATAAAATTTTAATTAATTTTCAAATATAGAAAACCCCTGATTATCCAATTCAAATTTACTAGAGTGGAGACACTCCAGATTTTTTAAATACAATTTAAGGTACTGGTATCATTTAGTCCTTCCCTCAACGGATTAGAAAAAAAAAATACCAGTGCGTACTAAGCCTGATTGATTTTTGATATGAAATATTTTCTGGAAATTTCGTGTTTACGAGAGAAAAATTAATATAATTTTTATATAAAGTGGGGGTGAGGGGGGCCATGTTTTGACAGTTGACTAATGACTAATGATCACAAGAGGGCGAGACCTTCACCTTGCCCAGTAGATATTTGAATTTAAATATATATTAACACAATTTTTTTTAATTAGTGATAATTGCAAAATTTCCCTAAACATTTATGTTAAATTCATACTAAAGTCATTTCAACGCTTTTTCGGTTTTTTAAATTCGGTTTATTTTATTTTAGAAAAAGTTAAATTCATACTAAAGTCATTCAAAAAAATTATTTTAATTGCGCTATCTACTGGGCAAAGCAAATACAATGGTGAAGGCCGCGCCATCTCTTGACCTAAAGCCAAGTTTGGTTGATGGTCTCGCCCTCTTGGGGACAATCATTTCTATCTCGGAACCATGGACGTAAATAATTACCCAATTTAATTTAAAGTTTTCTAATATTAATTGTTTTATTTTATTTAATTAAGAATAATTTCATATTTCAGTTACTTTACAAAAGTGATTATCCAGGTCAACTATATTTTCATTTTCAACTACGATTAAAAAATAAATTGTGTTTACGTATAATAATAAATAAATTCCTTAAAATAGGTTTTGTTTTGTTTTTTTAATGGGGGTGGAAATGCATTTACGCACGCTGTGCCAGACTCCCGTCAGAAACGGACTACTGGCTAAAATCACCCCCTGCTCCTGGGCCCGCCTGGAACTGTTTATCACATTACTTTAAAATAGGCTTAGTGGCAAGAGTTGTTTCAACAATTGAATTAAATTGAAGATTTTTTAAATTTAATTATTCAGTTTTTTTATATAAATTTAAAATATGTAGTGTTTTTCAATTCAGAATTTACTTTTTAGTTAAAATGTATTTATTTATTTACTTATATCTTTTAGATTCATGATAATTTATTCTTTAAGTGTCGCTAATAAAAAATTCATGGATTTTATTATTTATCTTTATATTAATAAATAATTACAGGTTAAATTAATCATTCCATTTCATTATTATAAATATAAATACATTTATTAGTTATGATTGAAATAATTTATTGACCTCGAATTTTTTTGTCATTTGACTATCGTAATTGTATATAATTTATACATAAGGTAGAAAACATATATTAAAACAATTTGTTTGTGAATTGGAAATCTTATTAAATTCCCCCTGTTTTATTTACATTTTTTTTTATGATTCAATTTATTGGAATAATAAATGTAAATATTTTTTTTTTAAATAAAATCGAAAGATTAGAAAGAATGAAGGTGATATTATATCATTCGTTTGCGGAAACAATATTTTTAAACTATTTTAATTCTTAATTTTAGTGATGATTTTGTTGAAAAGGATTGTGTGGTTATTTTTTCCTGAGATATCTCTTGATCTGGAATTATCTTACATATTCATATCCTTCCTTTCATTTAACCACAGTCATTCAATCTTGAATATAATATATATTTATATATATATATATTTTTTTTTTTCTTAGAATTTTATTTTTTAATTATAAAATTTCTATATATAATATATAAAAAAGAATTGTGGATAGTTTTAAAAATTAAATTAACTATCCAAATTGGTTGGATATTATTATAACAATTGTTAAAAAAGAAATTATCTATTATTTACTAATAATGATTCCTTGGGAAGAAATTAGAATAATATAATAATTCAATGAATTGAAAAACTAAGAAAAACAAAAATATTAGATGGAGTGAATGATCTATGAATTGAATAGAATAAATTTCGTAATAGAAAAGTGTTGATTTGATAGTTATTTGATTTTCAACTCCCATAATAACTTTAATCAAGTAAAATAATTACAAAATTGAGATTATTAATTTTTTTTACCTACAACATTTTTCATAGAATACTTTGTTTTATTTACAAAAAATGATCGGGTATCTTCTGTAGAGGTTGATTAATTTAATTAGTTTTGAAGTTTTAAAATGTATGCTAAAAATGTTATATTATGAGAACATCTTCATAACACAATTACTTTTATATCGTAAATTAAACTCAAAAAATATAAAAATTAATGAGATTAATTGAAGATTTAAGTTTATGAAAAGAATACATATTTGATTTATGAACATTTCGGATGTTACACCATCATCATATTTTTACCGACCGACGATAGTAAGGGAGGTATTGTTTTCACACCAAATTTCACATGTGGAGATTTTTACATATCTCCACGAATCATGCATTTTCTAAACAGAAAAAAGTATTTTAGCATGATGTCTGTCCGTCCGTCCGTCCGTATAGATGTGTACAGCCTGAACGGCTCAACCGATTTTGATGAAATTTGGTATATTTACTTAATGCATCAGTGGGATGAATTGATCAACTTTTGGTGCAATTCCGGAAACCGGAAGTGGTAGTATTAGCGATCGACTATAGGAAGGAAAGGGTTATTTTCACACCAAAGGAGATTTTTTTATATATCACCACGAATCATGCACTTTGTATTGGTTTTATCCTCGAGAAAAATCATATTTATTAGTTTTTTCTTGATTTAAAATTATATGACGTCATCTAGCCATTCATGACGTCACAGTCTGGTCTTACATATATATTATAAATAAAATAAAATTAAAAATATTTATGTTATATCCATATCTGTTTTTTATTACATTAATAGATATATTAAAATTATTTGAAATTGTTTCTGTAGCTGGAAATTAATTTATTTCAAACAGTCGGTCGGTTCGGACCTGGCCACAGGTCAACTTATTAAACTTTAATTTTAGTTTACTTTATTAAAATATTTTCAAATGTGTTTATAGTTAAATCTATTCACAGACACACATTTGATAAATTTTATATCCTTAAATATCAACCAATACTTATATATTATATATTAGTGTCTTTATCTAAATTATTACTATTTTGATTCAATAATTTAAAACATTTTTCAAAGTTAATAATTCAATTTCAAAGACATATATATTATAAACAGTTATGTAGTGGTAAAATAAGAAGTAAGAGAACAGATAGTGGGAGCAAAAAAGTCCTCTTTTAAGCAAACTATTTTTTGCATATAAGTTTTTGTTTTTTCTTATTCTTACTATATTCAAAATATTATCGAACACAAAATAGAAATTCAAACAGTAGATTTAAATGGGAGTTGTTGAGACATGAAAAAGTACTGGAACGCGATCCGGTTCTGAAAAAAAGTAAGGGAACGTCGTTCCCCCGCGTTCCCCTCTTAATACACCAGTATATAAACATATATATATATATATATAAAAATAAAGATGATTATAGGTAGGTGATTATTACAGTAAAGAACTTGCAAGTACAATAAATAGATAATAATTGATATTATATTTAATTATTTAATTATTTAGCATATAATTATAATTAAATGAATGAATTATAATATTAAATATATTAATAATTAATTATATTGATATAATCTACTGAATTTTTATTATAAAAGATATATTTATTTATTTAAAATAAACTTTTTAATCAATCAATTTCTAAAAATTGATTTTATAGCTTATCAATTTGTCGTAAAAATATTTTCTCTTAAACCTATTTATTTATTTATGTAATAAATTTTTTATATAATATATAATATATAATTTATATATATCTATATATTATATATTATATATTTTTAATTTTCATTTTTTTAACGTTTAGAATAATAAATAATATTTTTAAAAAATACACAATATAAATAATTAGTACCTGGAACACTGACCCTTTAAAATATTGTTTTACAATTCTTCAATTATATTTTACAATTATTAAATGTTACATCATTGCATCAATCTGATTAAAATGAATGGAACTTGGGGTTCTCAATAATAATAAATAATAAATAATATTTTAGTGAAAAAATATTAAAAATTATAAAACTATCTAAAAATTAATTAATAAAAGAACAATTAATAAATAAATATAAATTAATAATTTAATAAAAAATAAACGGGAAAATGGATTAAAAAAAATAAAATTAACTACTAAAAATTTATATGAATTTACAAAAACTTAGAAAAAACAGATTAAAATTAGCTGGAGTGTCTCCACTCGACTATCTCGCAATTTGAATTGGATTAAATAACATAATATTTATATTTAAATTTAATTTAATTAATTATAAATTATAAATAATAAATAATAAATATTAAACAAGCGCATGTTTGGCTTTTTGTTGATGGCACCACGTCACGTGTTGGCGCGTGAGATTTGCAGTGTTAAAAAATTAATTCTGGTAATTTCAGCGAATCAATCAAGCTGAAATTCTATATATAGCAGTTTTATACAATTATTAATCATGTGAAAAATTATCAAACATATATTTTTATTTTTACGGTCACTTTAGAGGAAAAAAAATCAAAACGTTGTAGGTAATGACCCTCTTCCGGTTGAGCTACATTTCTCAAAAGTTGATAGAAAACTATGAATTTTGAATAATGTCCATGTACCAAATTTCATCATTCTAGCTCAAACCGTTTTTGCGTAATCTTGCCTACATACATACACACACACATACACACATACACACATACACACATACACACATACACACATACACACATACACACATACACACACACACACAGACATTTTTCTCAACCTTAGTGAAAATGATTCAGGAACCTTCAAAACGTATAAAAACATCAAAATCTCAACATCGAAAATTTTCGTGATCGCAATACTATCTCTGGCGAGATAGTAAAAATTATTTTGAAAATATCATAAATAAACTTACAATGTTTGCAAGAGAAATAAGAAAAACTTTTAGATTTTTTTTGGTGAAAGATTAATAAATATATTTCGTAATGTAATTGTAAAATATTATTAAAATAAATATTTTTAATTTTATTTCGAAATTAAATAAAAAATTTTAAAATATTTTAAATATAAAAAAAATATTAATACATTTTCAATTAAAAAAGAATGGCAAGAGGCAAATATGGATGACTTAGTTACGTCATATAAAATTAAATTAAGAAAAAACTAATGTAGATGATTTATCTCCAGGCTGAAACCAATACAGATCGATTTGTATTTATAAATATTATATATGGTGTGAATTTCAAAACAATCCTTCGAGCGGTTAATTAATAAATTAATTACAAAATATACAAATATATATATATATATATATATATACAATTTTTGCTAGTAAGATAAGATAAGATTTTATATATATAGCTCAAGTCTTGTTCAAATAAAATATTTTTGTGTGAACTTATAATATATACAATTTAACTAATCTGAATGATATAAAAGGGGATATACTACATAGAATTAAAAAATAACTAAGAATTTAAATTAAAAAAGTTTTTAATTGTGGATGAAATAAAGAAGAATTAAATTGAAATAAAAAAAAACTGAAAGATATTTGATTTATCCTAAAATTTAGATTGATTTTTTATGTAGTTAAGTATTTATAGTTTTTATTTGTAAATGAAAGATATTTTTAAAATTTCCAAACCAAAGATAAAAATCAATGTTTATACATTTTAAAATATGACAGAAATATAAAACTTTTTAACTAAATTTTTATTTTTTGTACATTCCTATAAACATGAAAAAGCTCTTATTTTGGGACACATTCTTTCAGCGTTAGAAATTAGAATATAATCAATCAATAATTTTTATCCCTGTCTCGATGATGTATTATTATTTTTTTTTTCTTCTCTTTAACGAAATGCAATTTGAAGATTTTTATTTTAATAACCAAGTGGTTGTCCTTGGGAATCAACATCTCATCATATTTTTTTTTATTTTTAATCGCTCTTAAAATGAAAGAGAGACTTGGTGGATAAACCGGACTACGTCATAGTTATCTCGAACTCAACTAGTATGTATAAAACCAAATGACGATCGTTTGAGCGGCGAGTCTGACTTTGTAAGTGGACTGGAATAAAGGAAAATGATATCCCGTGTGGTTATAGTGAGCCTGTGTATTGGACTATTGCTCTTCAATGCATCCACAAATGCACAATTAAACAATGGTAAGTACATCTGAAGTTTAATTTAAAATTAATAAGTTTTTTTATTTATTAATTTCTAATATAATTTGAATTGTAAAGGATTTAATATTCTTTAGGATAACATATATATATATATATATAAATTATAGTAAAAGTGAACCCCCCCCCCACACACACACATAGAAAAGACAAATAAATCAATTAATTTAAATTATATTATTAATGAATGTTTATATTTTAAGTTTATCTTTTTTATAGTGTTAAATAAAGTTAAAAAAAGATAATCTTAGTTTTATAAAATGTTTCATATCTTCATCTTTAGGTTTCCTTATATTTCATTATAATAATAAAATAAAAAACCCGTATATCAAAACATTAAAACATTTTTCAAAGTTAATAATTCAATTTAAAAGACATATAAATATATATGTATATAAAGATAAAGATGATTATAGGTAGGTGATTATTACAGCCAAGAACTTGCAAGTACAATAAATATATAATAAAATTGATATTATCTTTAATTATTTAGCATATATTTATAATTAAATGAATGAAATAATAATAAATAATATTAAATATATTAATAATTAATAATTTTAGAATCTATTGAATTTCCATTTTTATTTTAAAAGATAAATTTTAAATTAACTTTTTAATCGATCAATGCATAAAAAATAAAAATAAATTATTATATTCCATTATTACATATACAATAAAATATATAATAAATTTGATTCAAATTGATGAAATTAAACAATAAATGAGAACAGGTAAAAGAAATGAAACTTTTAATAAACTGATTGAAATAAAATAAGTGAAAAGCTATTACATGCAGAATTTCATCAAAATACTAGGTAACCCTTCGAGGTACAGAGTGTAGAGCTCCTTTCTAGGTGCGAAAAAACTGAAGACGGTCCGAGGAGCTAGTATAACAAAAGAATTATTTAATAGACATAATTGTATATTTTTCTTGATAAATAATCTAAATGATTCAGAAAAAAACATATTTTTCATATTTTAATGCTAAATAATTTAATTATTGATTTATTTAAATTGAAAAAGTTTTAAAAATATTTAGATTTTGTAATTAATTAATTGTTTATATATTTTCAAGAATATAGTATATAATTAGTAAAGATTATGAAAATTATACAATATTTTTATAGATTATTATTTTCTTTAATATTGTGATTTTATCAAAATTAATTAGTCTGGCTAATTTCTTCCATTCTCCTATTTTTATCTTCCAAATTCTAAATAATCTATAGACCATAAGTATATAACAAAGAGCTTCAAAAATTCGCCATAAATCGGACGAAAAATTATTTAAGTTCGATGCTATTTAATCATCTGTTAATGTCTAACTAGGTTCATAGAATCCATCCGTACAATAGTATTTACAAATTGATTAAAATATATTTAAATATTTATTTTAATTGGAAATAAATAACCAATCAAATATCATTTAATTTTAACTCAATTAATTTATTTTAAAGCTATCATTTTAATTAATTTAATGAATTTTTTAAGGCAATCTTCTAATAAAAATAGAAAGATTCGAAATTTCTTTATCATTTTAAATGATTTAAATAAATAAAGATATTGTTTTTAAAAAAATTATATGTAATTTAATAATAATATTTATATTATATTATTATTATTTTTTTTAATAAGCTACCTGGATTAAATGTAATATTTTAAATTTGATATCCTTTGATATATATTGACTACTTATATTAATTATACTTTAACTAAGAAAAAAAAATTAAAATGATTTTCTCTAAAATTGAGACCTATAAAGTGTTTGGCTTTCACCTCAAAAATCCCCTAAACAAATTTGTTCAGTCCGTCAAGCATATGCTACAATATCATTTTATTGGTATCCTAAACTTTTTGTGGGCCACTTGATTACAGTTATATTAAATATATATTATATTAATCGCTACAACAAAGAAACGATTTTTTGAGACCTTGAAAGCGATATGGATATGTGAATTGTTCATTAAATATTTAAAGTTTAATCATTTATTAAGTGGTGTTTTTTTTTGCGGTCAATACATGAATTTCATAAAAATTCTCTGGTCATTTTACAAGATCAGAAAAACATAGATAACCTTCATATAATTTTTGCTACTATAATAGTTTGTAAGAAGAAATATATTTATTATTATTATATCTTATTTTAATTATTATTTGTGATAAGCAAAATTTAGTAGTAGTTGATAATTATTTTATGAATATAGAAACATAATAAATATTTAATGATCTTTATAAATTTTAATTTTAGGACGAAGAGAACGTCGTGGTTTGATTGGTGGCATCCTCGGTACAGCTAGCAAGGTCCTTGACCCTTTGGGTATTTTACCACATAAAACAGGCGCTGAAGCGCATAGTCATAGTTTCAGTCTGGGTGGTAATTTACTTGGAATCAGCGGAAGCCTAAGTTCTTCACATGCAAACTCAGCCAGTGGAGGAGGGGGCGACGGAGGATCCTTCGCTAATGCAAATGCAAATGCCAATGCCAACGCTGGCCAACACGGCTACTATAATCAACAAGGCTCTCAAGCATCCAGTTCTGCTCAAGCAAATGCTGGAGGACAATATAGTTCACCTGGTTTCGTCAATTCAGGGGCTAATGCCAATGCCGGAGGACAACAATATTATCAACCACCCCCTCCACCTCCAGCTGTTTATTCCTCATCCAATGCTCAAGCTAATGCTGGAGGCCAGCAATATTATCAACCACCACCTCCACCCGTTTACTCCTCTTCCAATGCCCAGGCTAATGCTCATGCCAATGCAGGAGTGCAACAATATTATCAACCAGTACCACCACCACCCCCACCCGTTTACTCCTCATCCAATGCTCAAGCTAATGCTCAAGCCAATGCTGGAGTGCAGCATTATCAACCACCTCCTCCTCCTCCACCTATTTACTCTTCATCGAATGCTCAAGCTAATGCTAATGCTCATGCCAATGCTGGAGGACAACAATATTATCAACCGCCACCTCCTCCACCCCCTTCATCCGTTCACTCCTCCTCGAATGCACAAGCCAATAGTCAATCAAATACTGGAGGACAATTATATCAGCCAAGACCACCACCGATTAATCCGACATTTACTCATGGTAATGCTAATGTTGGAGATCACTATACTCCACCACTAGAACACAGTAAGCCTGTAAAGGAACCAATCACTGGTTTATCCGAAAATCAGTCTCAATTGCATGGTTCTTTACATAAAGAGGATCCGGATAGTATAGCAGGTAATTTTCTCTCTTAATGAATAATATAATTACTTAATATAAACAAAAAATTATTTCTAACTTGATTTATTGATTTTAGAAAATGGATCAAGCCAATATACAGTTAGTGGTACAAGACCCAACTCTGATAAAGTAGATTATGAAACAATCAAAATTGATGAGATATTCGATCTTCGGCGATTATCTGGAGAAAGACAAGCAGTACGAACAAAATCAAAATCATCTGCTAAATCTGACTCTATAATTTTTGAATAGAATCTATTAAAATGTTATAAATTTATATATTTCAAATTAAACTTGAATTTACACATACATTCCAATTGAAAATGTTTAATAATTTAAAATTTGTTACAATTATTTGAGTTTATCTCATGGATTGAATGATATTATTTTTGAAAAAAAACCTTGATTGATACATATATTGAACTATTTAAATTCATCTAGTCCAGTATTAAAATACAATCATCTTCATTTCAATATTTTATTGTTTAGCTCATATATTTTAGCATTTTATATGATATATAATATATTGACCAAACAACGTATATTATATGATGCTAAATTATTTTTTGTTAACTCAACAGTAATTTTAAGAGCATATTAACTTAATTCTTATATGTATTATTTATTTTTATATATCAATAAGACAAGTGATTTGTACTGATAAAATTTTATATTATTTTACAAATTTTATAATAAATTAAAAAGGGAAAAATGAAAAAAATAAATTTTTTTTTACATTTATTTATTAATTATATTTATTAATCATAAAATTATATAAATTTTTAATAAGTTATATTATAGAAAAAAAAAAATTAATAACTTTATATAAATAAATTAAAGGAACAGAAATAAATATCATTTAAAGTAAAATCTAAAATAAAATTAAGATAGGAGTTAAAGAATGAAATAAAAAAGTTGGTGACTTATATTAATCAAGATGAGTAAAAAAATGTAATCATCAAATTAATTGTGACTAGCTAGAATATTTTTCTAAATAATAATATATTTTAATTCTAATATATATTATATATTAAACATATCCAATAACCAAAAGAGAGAATATAGAATTTATAAATTTAATGTAATTTTTAATTACGAAGTATATTAAATATAATATAATCTCATATAAAACATTTCCCGATTCTAATAAATTTATCAGTCAGAAATATAAAAATTTTAATCTCATTTAATTCAATCCACAACCATATTATTATCAAAAAATCTATTTAAGGGTTAACAAATTTCAAAAATAAATTGTATAGAATTAAGAGAGAAACTTCTAAAATTATTTTAAGTAAAATACAAAGTTAAGAGAAATAAAACGGATAATCAATCTCTCTTAAAGCAGTAAGTAATTTGTGTGAGTTCAATAATGCTTCAAAGTAAGATAATAAAGATTAAAAAAAAATTATAAAAATAGGAAAGCAAATTCCACAAAATTTCATAATTTATTTAACATAAATATAAACAATCTTTGGAAGGTTTATGATTAAAAACATGATTTATTTTGTTAAAAGAGTTGCTTTGTCATTTCATAATAAAATAATTTATATCTTAATAATAAATAAATGTAAAATAATAAATAAATAAAAATTACAATTGAATTTTATCTCTAAAATTCAGTATCACTAAGTGCTCGTCCTTTTGTCTCAATTGGAAGACAATAACATGCTACAGCAGCTAAAAGAGACATTGAAGTGTATACACCAGTGGCCGCTGAAATTGATGTCTGCATAAGAACCTTGAAAATAAAATAACACTTTAAGTTAAATCTCTCGTATAATTAATTATTATAACAATATATACATGAAATGCTATTGTTTAAATATTTGAATACGATTTAATTTAAACAATAATTCAATTAATTTTAGTTTATTTTACTAACTTGAGCAACGTAAGGGGTAATCATTGCTCCAAATCTTGCCATAGCAGAACAAGTGCCAACCCCCACAGCACGTAGGGTAGTCGGATATACCTCTGGAGTGTATACATAGGCAGCTTGAAAAACTCCAGCTATAATACCTCTAGCTAAAAATAAAATAGCTGTCAATGCCATACGACTGAAAAAAAGGAAAATTTAAATTTATTAAAATCTATGATTAATTATTATAATTTGTTATAATAACACAACCCAACACATAATCTCCTTTTTAATATAATATAAAATAATTTTTAATATTAATTTACAATCCTTGTGTGAATACTTACTTCTGTGTGCAGATAAAAAGAAATCCAAGACAGGCACTGAAGACAATAAACTGAATGGCCATTGTTCTTCGACGGCCGAAACGATCCAATACCAAGATTGTTAAAAATATACCTATAGGTTGAAAATATTCAGTAGTTACTATTTATTCAAAGTAAATAAAAAAAATGGAAATAAATTTTTGAGTAACTTTTGAAAAGTAATTGAATTTTTTATATAAAATCATGTTTTTATTTCACGTTATTAATTAATTTATTAAGAATTCTAACAAGGTAAGTTATTCGGTTTTTTTTTAAATTCTGTTGTACAAATATGCACAATAAGTCTTCAATTCATTATATGTAATTATTATTTAATTTATGTAATTTATTTATGAGAAATATTAATTAAATCCAGTTTGAATTTCAACTTGGAATTGAGAATAAGTAATAAAACCTGGGAATTCAGCTAATGTAGTCCATAAAAGATCAATATAATCTTGAGCAGTTAATTCACGACAAGCAGTTTCATTAATATTTATATTAACAGTAGCATTTTGACAACCAGCAGCTTCATATAATTCTGTACTCATTAATACCAAACCATAATAACAGAATGCACATGCACTCCTGGGGAAAAAAAAATTAATTTTTAAAATTACAAATTCAGATAATTTAAGATATTTTATGTTTTCATTATATACGAAAATAATAATTTGTAATAAATTATATATAATTTTAATGAATAAACATGAAAATTCATGATTTATAAATTTATATAAAATACGTTAGATATAAAAAGATATTTCAATTCAAATCTAGTTAAAAATCTAATTATAAAAATTAATATAATAATCTAATTGATAGAAAAGTTTTTATTTTTAACATGTTTAATATCAAATTAGTTTTTTCGAAATTGTATTTTAAATACTTAATTAAATGTAAATAAATAATAATATAAAAATTTAAATATTTTATTTTAACATACCAGATTAACCATAAAAGAAGAGAAGTGACACGAAGGGATGGTTTTAGTAGATCTTTCACTCGACCTCTACTCCCAAGTGAAGCTGTTGTTTCATCAACTACAAGTCGTCCGAGTGGCATTGGTTTGCCATTTTCCTTCGCTACTTTTTCAAGAGTTTCAAGGGCTTTATCTGCTTGACCACTAGCGACATGAAAACGAGCACTCTCTGGTAACCACTAAAATTCTTTTTTAATCAATTTTTTTGATAAATTAATTAATACATATTAATATATGATCAATCTTACCGGAGTAATGAATGCAAATGCAAATAATGGAATTGATGAAAGTCCAAGTAGCCATTGCCAACCAAGATTAGGCATGACTATTAAAGCCAGGAGAACTTCCATACAAGCGCCAAGTGCCCAAAAACACTATATATAATACAAATGGATAATATGTATACAATATATTAAATAAGTGTTGAGGGTAATTCATTTTTAAGAAATTTTTTACAAACTAATAGCATTAAATTGACTATATATTTCCAAAATACACAATGTATTATTTTTAAAATAAGTTGACCTGTGGCCAGGTCCGAACCGACCGACGGTTTGAAGTAAATTAATTTCCAGCTACAGAAACAATTTCAAATAATTTTAATCTATCTATTAATGTACTAAAAAACAGATATGGATAGAACATAAATATTTTTAATTTTATTTTATTTATAATATATAGCTGAAGTAGCCGGCGTTACCCGAGGCTGTGACGTCATGAAGGGCTGGGTGACGTCATATAATTTTAAATTAAGAAAAACATAATGAAGATGATTTTTCCCGAGGATAAAACCAATACATTCGTGGTGATATGTAAAAAAATCTCCTCGTGTGAAATTTGGTGTGAAAATAACCCTTCCCTTCCTATCGTCGATCGCTAATACTACCACTTCCGGTTTCCGGATTTGTACCAAAAGTTGATCAATTCATCCCACTGATGCATTAAGTAAATATACCAAATTTCATCAAAATCGGTTGAGCCGTTCAGGCTGTACACATCTATACGGACAGACGGAAGGACGGACGGACGGACAGACATCATGCTAAAAATACTTTTTTCTGTTAAGAAAATGCATGATTCGTGGAGATATGTAAAAATCTCCTCATGTGAAATTTGGTGTGAAAACAATACCTCCCTTACTATCGTCGGTCGGTAAAAACAACATCGCATATGAATTAAATTAAATTTCTTGTGTTAATGAGGGGTGGATGTTCTTGTAAGTATATATATAATTATTTTTTTTAAAAATTATAAATAAATACACATTAAATAAAATTTGTATATTTGTATATATATATATATATATGAATATTTTAAATAAGATTAAAAATGTTGAGTTAAACTTTTTAGATACCGTACACTTAAGAATAATGTAAATGCAATTTTAATAATATTAATTAAAATAATTCAACACATTTGACATATTATCTTCAAATTCATTTTGATTGAGAAATATTAGTGTATAAATAGTATATTATAATACATCTTAAAATAACATTTAACCAAAAATTCAATAATCAACTAATTTTTGCTTAAAGTAAAATATTTAATTGCTCTTTCCTTATATCATTACTTTTATTAAAAAAATGTGAATGTGCAAAAATTGTGATCTAATCTAATATATACAAATAGAAATAAAATAAATTCGTTAAAATAACATAAATAAGATGATAAATTATAAATTTTTTCTTATATCGATCTTTAATTTTAAGAAGCCAATAAAATAGTGTGTTATTTTATTAAATAAAGATAAATTAAAAATGTTAATAAATAATTACTATTATATACAAGTACAAATATAATTAATATATATCAGAATAAAAGGTTAATTTACATAATAGAATAGTGAATGGGATAAGATTAGTCACCTAAAAATCAGCCCAAGTGTATGATAGAATTGAAGTAATATTAAAAGATTTATAGATAGAGCCACGTGCCCCAATTAATTGATCATCCAGCTTCACTCACGTCCAATAACACAACACATTTAGCTCGTTGTTTTGTAGGTAAAAATTCAGCATAAAGTGTAACTCTAAAATAATAATTGATTTAAAAAATAAGTCATTGATTTATTTTAAATAATAAATTTAAATAAATACATACGATTGAGGTACACATCCAATTGCAAATCCTACACATCCACGTAAAAAGAGAATCCAAAAAAAATTGGGTGCAAATGATGATATGAGACCATAACTAGAGACAAGCCAAGCGCATAAAGTGAGTGCCTTGGGGAAAAAACATATTTGTTCATCGATGTTTATAAGGTAATTATTATTTAGTAGAAAAGTATTCAATATTCACAAGTGACTTACTACTTTTCTTCCATATTTATCAGAAAGATTTCCCCAAAATGTTGAACTTATCATCATTCCTAAGAATACAACCTAAAATTAAAATATATTTATTATGGATTTTTTAAAATCTAAACAATGGGTTTTTGGTTTGTATAAAAATTTTGATAGAATTAACTGGTAAACTCAGGCGTTTGTCTTTCTTTTCAGACTTATATGATTCTGATATGTACATTTATATATTAAAATTATTCATTGTTTATATATTCAAATTGAATATATATAGATAAAATTATTAAATAATTATAATACCGTTGTAGTAAGAGCTTGCTGATATCGTGATAAATTCCATTGACAATGTAATGCTGGTGATAAAATACTGAGTATTGTCATTTCCATTGAATCTGCCATCCAACAAAGACCAGTGAATAATGAAAGTCTTACTTGAAATCGGCCAAAACCAAATTGATCCACAGCCTGGGTTACTGTAAATGTTTCTATAAAAGAAAATTGAATTTATTTATTTTCTTTAAATATTAAGATTCTGTGTAGAAGGTATTTCCAAATTAATTTAAAATATTAAATTCCAGTTAATAATATTTATGATCTAAATAATTGACTAAAGAGACTGAATCTTGAATCAATAAACTTTATATAATAATCAAAAATTAATTTATAAGAATATATACAACTAAATTATTAATATAAAATATCTACCGTCAGGAACGACTGATATTGACGGCATTTCACCAATATCTTCTATGACAGACGGAGGGGGAAACCGTCGGGATCCATCGACAGGACTTTGTAAGGCAGCTATTAAATGACTTGTAGTAGGGGCTGGTTGTGAGGTAGATGATCTATCAAGATCTTCATAGCCACCTACATAAACAGATTAAAAGGTAATTGTTCAGATTAGTTGCCATGTCATGGAATTCGATGAAACTTTGCTAGTGGATTCCTTTTTTAATTCCAAAGAAATTTTCGTCATGCAATATTCACTAATATCCACTGATTTTCGGTTCGGTTTGGATATAGGGAAATTAAAAAATTAATTAATAATTTAAATAATAAATATTGATTTACCTGAAGATCCAGAAAAAATTCGATTTTTCGTTTGTCGAAGATTCGAAAACATCTTAATAATAATTTATTTTTAAATAATTTGAACAAAATGAAGAATACTGAAATTTCAAAATAAATAATCATAAATATATTCTTTAATTTAAACATTTTATTTAACAAATTACCATATTAGAGTAAATTAAATTTTCAATTTAAAAATATTAAGTAATTATTAATCAAAAATACCTTTTAATATTTTCAATTTTAAAACATTTTATAAAATAATCAAAAAATAATAATTTTTAATCATAATACATTTATTGTGTAAATTGTATCATATTTTAACAAATTAGAATATGTTAAATAAGTGTTGACGTTTTGCATTTCAATTTTACTTTCTCTTTCTTTTCTTTTTTTTTTTTTTTTTTTGTTATATCTTTAAATTGGAAAGGCTTGAAATAGTTCAGTTAACAAACATTAGATGTCGAGTTAAAAAAAATTCGAGATTAATTTAAAACCTAATTTAAATAGAATCTTAGAATTAATTACTAATTCTATTCCTTCCAACTCTAATAATTATAATAAACATTTCAATCTTTTAATAATTTTTTTCAATTTTAATACTCTTTACTACTCTAGAATTCATTTTTTAGTTAATTTTTCAGATAAATATCAATTTTTGCATTTTTAAATAAAATTTTGCTATCTGTTTTAAATTTTTTTGATTAGAATTGTAATTTAAAAAAAATATAATTCTTAAATCTTCTTAATCTATTGTTTTAATAATTTACAAATTTAATTGACTTTTTTAGTACAATTATAATTGATGTGAAATTAAAACTTGATAATATTCGTATTGCGGCACTAATACTCATTTTTTAAATATTTTTCTTTAAAAACAATGTTTATACATATTATGAGCATATATAAAAAATATGCATTATTAGCCTTATTTCAAACATGATTTATAAAAAAATGATAACTAAATTAAGAATTTTTAATAATAAGATGCATATCTAATTCCAAATTAGACTAGTTCGTATTGAGAAAATTGTTAGTAAAAAATTATTTTTAAGGGCAAACTTTGAACGCATCAATTCTATCTAAAATACAATAGTTTAGTAATTAAAATTTTTAATTTATTTTTGTATTATATATATATATATATATATATATAATTAATTTTATTTAAAAAGATAAATATTTTTTATGGATTTTTATTTAAATATAATACTCGAATACAAAAGTATTAAATATTTTTAAAAAATTTAAATCTAAATAAATTATAATATTTTGAAAAAATGATACATGTGAAATTTACATAATGAAATTAAGAACTTTGAAACAAAATAAGAATTTAATATTAAAATAAATATATTATATTATTTTAGATTATCTACAATTTCCCGGTCTGTTTGATTTCCCGCTTCAATCTCCTATTCTCTTTTGTTATAGAATAATCTAACCTCAACTCTAATAAGACGCAAGAATTTCATTTCTAAATTTATTTAAATTCAGATTACTCTCGATCAATCAAATATTAAACCTATTTATTTCGAACAAAATTATTTTTCCTAATATTTAAACAATCTTATTTAATTTATACAATAAATAATGGGAGAAAAAGCTGATAATAAAGTAAGTGAATTTTCCACATGCTTTTTTCATGCATATATTTCCTTGCCAACATTCAATAAAATATTGATAATATATAATTATTTTTAATATTAATTATTATTTTGAAATTAAATTTATATTGAAAGATTTTTTACTTATTTTTTAGGTAGAAGCTTATAAGGCGATTCTCAAAATTAAAGTAATTTTTTTTATCGTTCTATCTTAATTTTATTTCATCATTTAGTTTACAATATTATTACATATTTTTTCTTATTGTCTAGGCGGAAGAATTAATTTTTAATGGTTTTCCAAAGAAAATTGTGGAGTTGAATAATTTACTTGAAACATCTCAATTTAAACATAATGACTTATCGGTAGTCCATCAAACACTGAATATTCCTATTCCAGACCCAATTGTTGTTAATAGGTAAGATACTTAAAATTATTTGATATTTTATCTATCATAAAATTCTATTGAATTCAATATAAATATTAAATCAATATTTTTTTATATTTGTATATTTTTAAACTATCATTACAATTAATATACAATCTTAATTAATCTATTTAAATAACTTAAAAATTTTAATATCTTTGATATTTTTACAACTATATTATTTATAACATATTTAACTTTTTTATTTCAACAATATTTTAAATTCTCCAAAATAATTTATTCAGTAGTATGAAATCAGAACAAAAAATAAAATCTAAAAGCATTTATTCTGTTGTATAAATGTGAAAATCATATTAAGATTTTTCCCTCGATGATATTAAGTAAGCTTTTATTTTTTAGAATTATTACGATTTTCCTTTAATTTAATTTTAATTATTTATTACTCATTTTCTTTAATAGTTAAATATGAAAAGATTAAAATTTTTATAAACATTTAACTCATCCATTCATATTCTTATGCACAATAAAAATAGATTGAACTTCACTTTTTTTAAATTTTTTTAACAAATCTTTAATTTAAATCATTAATTAATGTGAATAAAATAAATAACTAGTTAAGACAATTATATCCTATTTTTCTATATGACTAAAAATAAATTATTTGTACATAATAATCTATTTTATAGTAATAAAGCTATTCAGTTTAAATGTACATGAAATATAAATATAAATTAAAATAAAATAAATTCAAAAAGATAAAAATAGAATGAAAGTTTTCTAAAATAATGAAAAACTCATTTATTATTTAATGTGTTGATAAAAGTAAATTTAATTAAATAAAATAATATTAAAAATTAATATTGGAAATAAACCTGAAAAAATTAAGAGAGAATAGATGTTGAATAAAACCGTCTCAGTAGAACAGATGAATGTGATTTGTATGACCAAGAACTTTCGAGTTTAAGATAATGAGACAGAAAGATTGAATTGATATAACACAAGAAAAATTAATATTCATATATTTAATTTTAGCGATCCTCCACAAGCAGGGAAAAGACCGCGTCTTGACTCAACTGCTGGAAGTGGCGGAGAACCTATTGGTACGCGTGTAATGGCTCTTCCAAACGGCCAAGTTCCTTGTAACAAACATCTCTGTGAACTTGTTAAGATTGTCAAACCTCATATTCGCCAACTTGTAGAAGATACCAATTTGGTAATTATTATTTATTTATTTGCTTATTCAAAATAATAAACAAAAGTGAGGAGATTGATTTATAAAAGAATTTGTTTTCTTGACATTACTTTTATCTATTGTTTATTCAAAACTAAAAAATCTAGTAACTCATTACATATATTTACTACATGATTAACATTTAAATTTTTCTCATTTTTAATATTATTATTCACTTTTAAATTTAACATTAAAAGAATATAATTTTTTGATAGCTCAAAATGTGGATCTCATTTATGATTCCAAAAATTGAGGATGGCAATAATTTTGGTGTATCAATTCAAGAAGACACTTTGGCAGAAGTACAATCGGTTGAATCTGAAGCTGCAGCATTTTTTGATCAAATTTCCCGTTATTTTGTGTCTAGAGGAAAAATCATATCAAAGGTAATTATAATTTTTTAATTATTTTAAATTTAATATTAGATAATTTTTTAAATTTTAATTCTGATTAATGAAAGTTGCATAATAAATTTTGAATAATATAATACAAATTCAAATATAATCCTAATCTGATTAAAATTTATATATTTCAGGTTGCTAAATACCCTCATATTGAAGATTATCGATGTGCTGTATCTGAACTTGATGAAAAAGAGTATTTATCGCTTTGGTTGGTGATGTGTGAAGTGCGGAATAGATATTGCACTCTTCATGATATAGTGGTGAAAAATCTCGAAAAAATCAAAAAACCACGCACAAGCAACGCTGATTCTTTATATTAAATTTTTGAAATATATATATATATATATATATGTTTACATGTATATATATATAATATCTATCCATTGTATTATTTATATATGTATATATATATATATTCATATATACCTTTGTTATTTGGATAATTTTTATATATAATTTCTCCTCTATTATATTATTATTATTATTATTCTGTGATGTTTTCAACTCACAATATTCTTTATGAGTACGCCTACCATTCCAAATTTTTTTAAAAGGTGATCTTGATACATCAAAAATAAACACAATACCAATACCATCAACCAAATTATAATATATATCTTGATTTTGGATAATTAAATTATTATAAAAACAAGAAATATGTATATATAATTATAATGGACTTAGATTTTTTTTTTAAAAAAAGACTTAAATAATTTATTTTATTATTGAAATTATTTTTTTCTAAGTTTTCTTCATTCTAAAAATTAAAAAAAATATTTAAATCAATTATTTATTTTAATGCTTTTTAACTTTTTCTTCTTTTATACCACTACATCCATTTAAATACATAGAACTTATATTTTATTTTTCTACTTTCTCTGAATTTTTTTCTTTTTCTAATAAAAATCTGAATCGAAATATTTGGGTGTGTTTTCAGTATCCATCCTGCAATTCTTCAAAGTTTTTTTTCTTATATGATAATTATATTATAATGGAAAGATCAAGATTTTTTTAAAGGTCAATAACACAAATTCGTACTAAAAATATCATTAAATTAATAAAAAAAAATTAAATATTAAATTTAAAGCGAACTTAGTTTTCAAAATTAGTAATGCAAATTTATTTCGACACAAAATTTAACTAATACCATTAATTTCTTTGATGCTCGCAGTAATTACATGCTCAATCCCCAGCCATTCCATCCAATATCAACCTTTTCCCATTTGTCTCTGAGTTAGAAATTTACATTTAAAATTTTTTGTAGTTATCAGTTCACAGGAATTTTAAGAGTTCGACACTGAATTATTCCGGGTTGAGATCCTGCTTCAATACAAACTAAACATCTAATTATAGTTTATCTTAATATATTTTTTTATATTTAATTTAAAGCTATTCTATTACTTAGTAAAACCTTTTTATTCCCTATTTATGAAATCAACATTTTTATTTAATAGAATTCTTCAACTATGATTTTATTATTTTAATTAATATGTTATTAAATTGAATGATTTCACTAATTGTGGGCCAAAATAATCTTGCGAGAAATAAAAGTGACTTTTATATATATTTTATTTCGAAAACGCCTTGCTGTCATTACCAAACATTTTTTATAAACTAATTTAATGGCTTAAGAGTAAAAGATTAAAGAAATTGATCTCTTAATTTAATATATTAAGAATAAAACTTGAAAATGACTATAATTTACTTAATGTAAAGTAATAAGAAATAATTTAAAAGTTTAACTAGACATAATTTGAAGTTGAACAGACATAAACATATTGGAAATTCCTAATTTTTATTATGACAGAGTTCAAATTTATGAATAAAAAGGATGATTCTTCATAAGTTTGAAATTAATTTGCACTTTTGTAACCCTTTTTACAATGGTCAAAAGAAAGTTGGACATATCTTGGCGGGTCACAGACAAAAAATCAGAAATTAATAAATTATTAAATTTAAATATCTAATGAACGAATACACAGAGCCGAATTAAAGGCGAGCAAGCCGGGCGACTGCCCAGAGCGCTAAAAATTAAGGGGCACCGATTTTTTTACATTCATTATTTTTGCGTAATTATGATCTTTTGTCTTTTTTACTATTTTTTTAATTTGGAGTAAATTTATATGTTCTTGTTTTAAAAAAAGGGCGTCAAATCTTATTTTACCTGGGGCGTTCAAAACCGTAGAACTGGCCCTTATAATACACATAATACTGGATTAAAAACATGAGGGCGGTCTATCTCCGATATTATTAAAAAAATATCAGAATTGACAATGTGATTCAAGAGAGTTATGATAACTGGAGAGACGCGTGTTGGTAAAAAGATCCCTGTTAACTGACCCTCATGATTTGATGACCCAGACAAGAAGTTATACAAATAATGGGAAAAAAATACTGCTACGTGTTGGTAATCTATGACAATCAATTAGTATATCTATTCTTCTTCTATTAATTCTATTCCTTCTACTACTCGAATAGGTTAACAAAATTACCTCATTAGTCAAATGTTATCTGATTGTATGGCGATGTTTTTACTCATATAATCTACTTATATTTATTATATGAAAGAAGATGAAAGATGAATTATAAATGAAATTGAATCCAGCTTATAAAATTTGTAAAGAAATTTATAATTAGCTTTTCTGATCAAAATAATTATAATAGATGTACATATATTTTTAAAATTTACTATCATATTTAATATTTTTGTTTTTGATTTCGGCTGTTAAAGGCAAATGCTTAATATTAAAGTAAATTTATTCTCATTCCTTGAAAAAAGAAAATACAAAATAATGAATGGATGGAATTAATAAAAGAATCTGGAGTGTCTCCACTCGATTATCTCGCAAATTTGAATTGGATTATTTAACAAATATTATACTTAAATTAAATTATAAATTAAGTTTAATTAATTAAATTATAAATTAAATTTAATTAATTATATTATAAATTAAAATTAATAAATAATATTTATTAAAGCAGCACGTGTTGCGATTCATGAAGCTGAAATTTTTATATATAGCAGTTTTATACAATTTTTAATCATTTGAAAAATATCAAACATATTTCTTTATTTTTACGGTCAGTTTAGAGGAAAAAAATGAAAACGTGGTAGGTAATGGTCCTTTTCTGAATGAGCTACATTTCTCAAAAGTTGATAGAAAACTACGAATTTTGAATAATGCCCATGTAGCAGATTTCATTATTCTAGCTCACACACACACAGAGAGACAGACAGACATTTTTCTAAACCTTATTGTTAGTGAAAATGACTCGGACCTTCAAAGCGTATAAAAACATCAAAATCCTAACATCGAAAATTTTCGTGATCCCAATACTAGCTCTGGCGAGATAGTAAAAATATATAATAATACAGAGAGAATCATATTATTTATTATTTTTTTTTTTGCTAAAAATGATTCTTTTAGGAATAATAACCCAATTCGTAATGTGCTCAAGCTCCCACAAGAAATAGTTACGAATAAAAATGTATAAATGTATGTATATATGTATAAAAATAGGAATATAATATGAATATGAAATTATTTAAAAATACTTAATAATGAAAATATTATAATTATTATATTCAGAGGGTACCTATTTTAAATAATATTTCACGAAATGAAAGATCATCTTAATGTATTGGCACATGTCCGGCAACCGACCCGACTGATACATCTGACTACCTTACAGCAAAGGAGTGCTCGCAATTTTGTGAATGTTTCAATGGAACTCCCTATTTGTTAGACTGGTTAGACTGTCCTCCTGGATTATTATTCAACCGCGAATTGAATGTTTGCGATTGGCCTCAAAATGTTAATTGAGAAAGTAAGCGTTTAAATTATATTTTCTTTTATACATGTATGCTTCTATTGTATATTGTAATACGCTTTTTATTGTAACATGCTTAAGTAAAAATAAAAAAAAACAAAAAGTAAAAAAATAAATTAGTACACAAATGATAATCATTATTCTAAGAATCATTTTAGAAATTGTACATATTTCAGGTATTACTTGAATAAACCGATTTAAAATTTGAATAAAATTTCAGTCATTTCAGGAAAATGTATATTTCCAATGATTCTTTCTTTCACAGAACAATTATACGGCATATTTGTTTATTATTTTATTTTTAGCTACAAAAGTTGTAGAAATTAAACAATCTCCTCGAGAGTTAGATATTTATGAACCTCAGAAGAAATTAATTGTTGAGTATAAGATTCAGAGAACTAATATATTCCTAATAATATATATATTACCATTTGAGGTAGATATAAGAAAGATAGATAGTCTGTGATAGTGATACTATCTCTGATAGTAAAAAACATGTTTAATCAAGTTAAAATATAAAAATAATTACTAAAAGATTTAATAAATATAACCTAACAGTTTCTATAGAATTATTAATGAATTAATTATTAATTATTCTATATAAGTTGGAAATTCAGAACTATATTGAACAAATAAATTTATTATATTATATAAACAAATATAATTTAACCCGTAAGAGGTAACGCGGGGTGTTTGAATTTGAATAATGGTAATTTTTTAAATTCCGCCATCTTTTAATTGAAAAGACTACTAACACGCCTAACTTCAAGGAGGACTTTCATGTTTATATATCAGGAAAGATAACTATTCATTCATAAAATTGTATTAATACAAAAATTATTTCAACAATTATACAAAAGTTAAAAATTATTTAAGATTTTTTTATTAATATACTAAAATTTACTTTAATTTATTTTTAAGGATATGTAATCTAGGTCCATTATAATAAATTTTTTTAAATATGTTAAAAAAATTGATAATATTAAAAAAACTTTCTCTTATTTTTTTAGGCCCTGGATCTGCTTATACCAGGGAGGTTTATAACAAATTGTTTAATTTTTAAAATAGATTTCAATTTTATTTTATTTTTTAATTTGGCAGCATTGGAAATTTACTCCCTCCACATATTCTTTAAGCATACCGCCATTATAAGCTCGTGTTTTGTGCTTGGCGAGTTCATTTACGATCTATCATTCGTATAGTTCAGTATAGTTAGTTATATTTGGTATATAGTTTATATAAACCAATAGGTAGAATTCTTTCTATATTATTATAAATTTACTTATATATATGTATATATATATATATATAAGCACCTAATAACAATATTTTTTCTTTAGGTTTTAATTCAAAATGAAACAATCTATTGGAAACAAACGTAAATCCACCGGTAATCTTGGAGAAGTTTCACCGGCAAAAAGCCCAAAAAACTCTGAACATGCTACACCAAAACAATTGAAAAAGGGAATAAATACGCCTAAAGGAAAAATGCACGAGACACCAGGAAAAGGCCCAAAGCAACAGAATGGAACTCCAGCACCAAAATCGGGTAAATATATAATAAAAAATTATTATATTATAATAATAAAAATAAATATTTTAAATTATTTCTATTTTAATTTTGTAATTTGATTTATATATTATTCTCATTTTTTAAAGCATTGTATAATTATCAATATAATATATGACCACGTGTTTTCTATGTTTTCTAATTGAAAATTTGTTTCTAAAAAGATAATGTTGATTAGAAAATAAATATATAAAATTCAATGTTCTAATCTATATTTATCATTTACTGCTTATTAATAAATTAATTAATAACATAAGTAATAAATTGGCGAACGTTTTAACTTAAAATTTATATTTTCTCAACATATCTTTTTAGAAACAAATTTTCAAATAGAAAACACGTGGTCATATATTATATTGATAATTAGTTGAAATTTTTGTATTTATAATCTGATTTCAACGATATTTTTAAAATTTATTAAAATTATTTAATTTTAAAAACAGGAAATTAATTTGTATTTTCTTAAAAATAAAACCACGTGGGTGATTTATATACAAAGTTTAAATAATCATGCTTTTAGAAAACAATGTGAATATTATTAAAATATTATTTTTTAATAAATTATTAAATTTATTATAAATAAATTATAAAGTAGAAATTATTTTTTCAATAATATAATTTAAAATTTTTATATTCTACATACATTTTTTTTATTATGTTTTATTACTTAAGAAATATAAATATATACTATCATATACATATATAATATTCAACCATTATTGTTTTCTAGCCAATACACCTAGTCAACAAACTAGCCCTAATACCCCATTATCTAAATCAGCAAAAAGGCGTTTAAAAAAGAGACAGAGTTTGGAGAGAGCTGCAGCGGACAAAACCACTGCCACTCCAGGTCATTAAATCACCTTTGATTACTTTAAATTATAGTAATAAAATAAAAGGGATTTGATATCTGTTTTTCTTAATTATCTTACTCTAAAATAATTTTCGTTAATTTAATTCCTAGTATCTTTTTCTTCTATTAATATGAACTAATAGTAATATTAAAATATATTTTTCTTATTTTAGCAAAAAAACAAAATCAACAACAGCCAAAAACTCCAGGTA
The DNA here is from genome assembly GCA_963082975.1 of Labia minor. NCBI lineage: Eukaryota > Metazoa > Arthropoda > Insecta > Dermaptera > Spongiphoridae > Labia > Labia minor. The sequence goes on from OY720344.1 coordinate 79,174,610, forward strand.
AATATCTTTGTAAATTTTTTTTAATGAAAAAAAAATCCAAAACGTTTATATAAGAATTTTTAATTAGTAAAAAAAATTTTAGTGCCTGAGAAGACACCTTCAAAAACATTAAATAATAAAACTCCTGCAAAATCACCTAATAAAGCTACTCCAGGTATATTTTATGATTGTTATATTTTGAGTAATTATTTTAAAATATTTTTTTATAACAATATCATATGTTTTAGCAAATAAGAAAATTGGTCAAAATAATGCTACTCCCGGTAAAAAACAAAATCAAGAAAAAGGTAATTATTTTAAATTTGGATACATTTTCAAATAAATTTGTTGATGTAACTAAAATTTGTTTATTTATTAGTTTTAAGAAATTAAATGAATAAACAAAATCACGTATAAATTTTTATTGCATAAAATTTAAAATTATTATTTCAATTTTAGATAATTCACAAGCCTCACCTCTATCTAAATCAGCTAAAAAACGATTAGCAAAAAAGAAACGTTTAGAGGAACAAGCTGAACAACAAAAGAAACCCATTGATAAACAAGGGGATGAAGAGGATGATTCTGAGGAAAATGATGAAATGAATGCATCTTGGGATGATAAGAGTTCTGGTAATGATGTCGAAATGGGTGATGGTGTTGATGATGAGGAAGACGAAGACGACGATAATGCAGAGCTTTTATTAGACTCTGATGATGATGATGAGAATGAAGAAAAAGGTTCTTCTTTAAAAAAAATTTTAGATGACTGTAAGTATATTAAATTAAACGCTTAAATGTTTTCCATCAAAATATTTTTAAAGAGATCGTAATATTTTCTCGGCTATGTTTATTTTTTATAATGTTTTAAATAAGAAAATTTTATGGTTTTATTAGCATTAGAAACAGATGAAGATGATCAAACATTCAATGCTTCAGGTGATGAGGAAGATGATGATGATGATGACGAGGATGGGGATGAGGATGATTCAGATGCAATTGCTGATGAAATTTTAGATTTGAATGAAGAACAACAGGTTAGATTATTTTTAATTATATATTCAATCTAAATCATTAATTCCCAAACTGTGAGCCGCGGCTTCCTAGGGAGCTGCGAAAAAATTTCCTAATACTTGAAAATTTTTGGTAAACCGAAAAAGTTTGGGAACCTCTGTTTTGATTAATATATATATATATATATATTTAAAATAAATATTTATAATAATAAATTTATTTAATCTTTTTTTTAGGAGGAGGATGATGATGATGAAGACGACGACGACGACGACGAAGAAGATGATGATGAAGATGACGATGATGATGATAGTGATGAAGAAAATGAAACCCCAGGAAATTCAACATTACAAAATTTAATGGATTCTAAAAGTGAATTGATGAATGCTGCCTCTGATGAAGATGATGATTTTGAACCCGGTAAATTTTCTCAAAACAAAAACATTATATATATTATATATATTAATTAAATAAATAAATTTAATTAAATTATATTTATTAGGTGATGTTACGATGGAAGATGTTACTTCTCCGGAGTCAAAGAAAAAAGCTCTTAGAAATAAATCTAAACAAGAAAAACAAAAAAACAATAATGCTAAAAAGGAAAAACCTCAACAAAACAAACAAGAAGAAAAACAATTAAATAAATTTGTATATGTTGGTGGATTACATCCCAGGTATTCTTTCACAATTTTTAACACAATCTCTTAAAATTATATTGATAATATATTCAATATTTTCATATCTTATAATTTTTTTTTTAGTTTGACGGAAGAGAAATTGAAAAAACATTTTGATGATATTTTAATTAAAAATATATCACCATTTAAACATCCAGTTACAAAACAACATAGGCCTTATTGTTTCATTACATTCTCAGATGATGAAAGTTATAATGTAAATAATTATTAATATATCATTTTTCATTTTATAATTCAAATTTTTCTAATTTGTTATATTAATTTTATTTGTTTTTTTGTAGCGAGCTCTTGAATTAGATAAAACAGAAATTGATGGTCATCCTATACAGATCAAACCAGGAAAATCAAAAAAGGATCAAAATATATTTATTGGAAATTTAAAATCTGAGTAAATAATACTGAATAATTATATTTTATATAATATATTGCGATAGTGAACTTGGAAAAAAATTAAAGTTAGATCTTTTAAAATATCAAGGTTTTTGTTTATTTGAATGGAAGGGTATTGTAGATACTAATTTTTTTAATCTTCTATTTAATATTTTGCTTTTTAAGTTATATAAACAAAATATTCGATATAAAGAATATCTTTTAATTAGAGTCTGTAAGGATGTATTTTCTTTATATGCATTTCGGTTGTTATCCAATCAGGAAAAGAAGAAAGTTTCTAATAATCGCGTAAAACTTTAACTTCACTTAGTATTTAATTAAAAATTAATACTTCTAGTTTATATTTTTAGGTTATATTTTAGCTTACATAAATTATTAAAATGTTTGGGTCTTTGGTTAAATCTGTTAATTACAAAGTTTATTGTTTACTCTATAAAAAATTGTCAAAGGCACTTTCGAAGTTTTGCAAGTTCACTAACAATATATTTATTTAAAATTATCATTAAAAATATTTTCATCTCTTTTTTTTAGGACTACCGATAAAGAAATTCGTGGTTTTTTCCCTTCCCTTGCTATTACAAATATTCAAATCCATAAGGATCGTGCATACGTACATTTTAAAAACCCAGCACATGCTGAGGTAATTAGAGAAATCTTATTAAACTCGATAGATTTAGATTTTATTGACTATATATATATATATTATTTTTTTTTAGGAAGCACTTAAGAAAAATGGAACTGTTTTAAATGGTAACAAAATTATCATAGCCTATAACACTGATAGTAAAAACCTAAAGAGGAAAGCTGCTGAAAAAAGATCATTCCAAAAGAGTGAAGGAAATGAAGAGGATGGTACCAATAAGAAAAAGTTCAAGCCTAATACAAAACAAAATAAAAATAGTTTCCAAAAGAAAGGTCAAAATTCTTTTCAACAAGGAAAGAAAAAACCATTTCCTGGAAATAAGAAATTTAATAAATCAGGAAAAAAAAATGAATAAATGATAAATAATCCTTATTACCTTTAAAATATTATTTTTTGTAAAATAGTTATTCGATTTTTTTTAAGAAATTAATATTTAATTTATATCAATGTAAGACGAAAATAAATAAACAATTATTTCTTAGAAATGTTATTTGATTTTCTCATTTTTTACTATCTCGCAAGTTGAGAAAAATGTCTATGGGTGTATTTGTATGTCTCTCTCTCTCTCTGTCTATATGTGTGTGTGTGTGTGTGTATGTATTTAGACAAGATTATTTAATAAGCGAAATCTTCAATATTTCTATACACAAATTATTTAGAGTATTGGCAAAGCGTGTCACTTACAATCAGTTTAAATTGAAATTTATATAAATTAACAAAGTGAATATTTTTATTTTTTTAAATTTTATTACAATGAATCAAAAAAAATTAAATATATATTGTTAACATGATTAAGAGAAGCAAGAAAAAAAATGGATGGATGGAAGTCGTACATGACAGAAACTGTAAGCGAAATCTTCATATTGCGACTAATAATTTTCAAATCCCCTAGCACCCCAAAATTAGATAAGTTTCTTTTAAGGGAGGAAAATAACTATGATCTAAAAAAATTAATAAATGAACTTAATAATAAAAAAACAAATAAATCAATTAATTTAAATGAATACTATTAATGAATGTATATATTTTTAATTTATCTATAGTTTTATACCGTTAATTTTTATAAATTGTCTCAAGTCTATTTTTGCATTTTCTCAAGTTTCATTATAATTAAAAATATTCAATAATAATCTAGCAATGAAAATAAAACAACAAAATGTAATGATCAAGAAATATACTCTATTTCACTATTATAAACATATACAATATTTACTTACTTTATTTTAATGAATCAAAAAAAATTAAATATATAGATCACATGATTAAGAGAAGCAAGAAACTTGAGAGAAAAATAATTGTTGGTTCGAGGAAATATTAGGAGATATTGCGGGTTCAGTCCAAAAAAAAATCGATCAAATTTAATTAAGATATTTTTATATATTAGAAAAATTTGTTCATATATTAGAAAAAAACCGCGAATTCAATATTTCTGTTCACTAATTATTTGGAGACTTTAGTAAAACCTACGCATCACTCAATAGATCCCGATAAACTTGTTCAAATTTTGATCTATAAATTTGTCTTGAAGGTAGTAAAGAAAGAGTAAGAGATGCGGAAATCAATTGTAAAATATTAGGTTTCGCAGACGACTTAAATATAATAGGAGATTCGGCAATTACAATTACAGATAGCGAGGAAAAACTAATGGAGGTTCGAAATTAATAGTGATAAGAAAAAATATTTAGTAACAAAGAGGAACAGTATTAACACACAAAATCTTAATATACAAAATGTAGAATTTAAATATGTAGAAAAATTGAATGTAATCACGAGGGATAATAATATTTGAGAAAAATTTAAATCGAGGTTGCAATCGGGAAACGCCTGATATCATGCAGTAATAAGGCTTATCTCATCAAAATTAAAATATATAAAACAATTATTTTGCCTGTTATATTATATGGATGGTAGGCATGGTCTATGACCCTGGGAGATGAGAGAAGATTCAGAGTATTTGAGAATTATTCCAAGCATTTATTAGCCAAAGAAAGATAAAGTCACTGGCGGAGACTTCATGATGAGGAATTGAATGACCTCTATGCATCTTAAGAAATGTTAGGGTTATAAAAGGCAAGAACTTACGAGTATCTTTGAGCCACATTGATATAACATATGCAATAATAATATATATAATTAATTTACTGATTGAATTAAAATATATTTTAAATTAGAACACAAAAAGAAATCAATGTTTTATGTAATATACTGATTGAAACAAAATGGATAAAAACCTTTTACTACTTTCAACTAAATACTATGTACCACTCGGGAGTACAGGGGGCGGAGCCCCCGTCCATGTGTGAAGAGCGCCGAAGGCGCTCTGAGCAGCTAGTAAGATATATATGCAAGACCAGGCTGAGACGTCATATAATTTTAAATTAAGAAAAAAACTAATGAAGATGATTTTTCTCGAGGATAAAACCAATACAAAGTGCATGATTCGTGGTGATATGTAAAAAATCTCCTCATGTGAAATTTGGTGTGAAAATAACCCTTCCCTTCCTATCGTCGATCGTTAATACTACCACTTCCGGTTTCCGGATTTGCACCAAAAGTTGATCAATTCATCCCACTGATGCATTAAGTAAATATACCAAATTTCATCAAAATCGGTTGAGCCATTCAGGCTGTACACATCTATACGGACGGACAGACGGACAGACATTATTCAGTAATAAAATATACAATTTACTAAGATAGATAAATAAATATTCAGTAATTCAAATTTCATAAATTGTAATTTTAATATGAATTTTTCAATTTTTATTCATTTCTATTGAGAAATGTTATAATTATTATAAAATTATGCGAACCATGAAATTTTTCAAACGTGCCATAGGGTCGCCATCCCTGTCCTATATCTTTTAAACATTCCTGGCACCTTCTAATGAAATTGCCATTCACATGCATAAGTTCTTGTTGCGTAATATTCCTAATTTCTGTTGTCATATTGTTTTTAAGTTCTTCCATGGTGAGAGGATTATTTCGGTAAATTATATTTTCTAAGGTTCCCCACAAATAAAAATCATACACCGTAAGATCCGGAATAAAGATACCTGCTACTTGATTATAAAGGGCTCCTGTCCATTATTGGAAATTTTCCAGAACGAATTAAACTCGTAACCCGATGTTCAACTTCCGCCATTATTTAATATAATATATTTTAAAAGACTTTAAAATAGAAAATAACAGACTGAATCTATGCAGCACAGAGGATGATCCCCTAAGCTTAATCTTTAATGCCTTCATGGACGACCATACTCATAAGTATGATTATATACTTCTATTATTGGGGGCACAAAGGACAAGACATTAAATTGAGAAAATTAAAAGTAGAAAAATAATTATTCAAATAAAGATTAATAATTTTTTTTTTTTTATTTAAAAACATTCAAATGCAAATTTATAAAATGAATTATTTTTATTGTAGAATGTGATAAAAATATTTAACATTTACATAAAAATAAACATTTTTTATAATTATTTAACTTTTTAATAAAATTTAAATACAATTTAAAAATTTGACGTAGATGTTGCTGGAAATTTTCTTTTATCCAGAAGATTTTCGAGTTTGTACAGAGAAGATCTAAAAAATATGAAATATAGTAAAAAAAGAGAACGATATAAATACTTATATATAATTATAATTTTTAAGCTATTCGAATCTATATATCCCTTGTATTTATCTTTCTAGGGGCCTCCTTTATTAAAAATAGCATCCGTTAGTAAAAAAAGTTTCCACACCTTTAGTTTGTCTTACAATTATTTGGTTATAAATATACTATCATACTCATATATAATATTCCACCATTATTGTTTTCTAGCCAATACACCTAGTCAACAAACTAGCCTCAATACCCTATTATCTAAATCAGCGAAAAGGGGTTTAAAAAAAGAGACAGAGTCTAGAGAGAACTGCAGCGGAACAAAACACTGCCACTCCAGGTCATTAAATCATCATTGATTACTTTAATTAATAGAAATAAAATAAAAGGGATTTGATTTAGTTTCTCTAAAATATCTTACTCCAAAATAATTTTCGTTAATTTAATTCCTAGTATCTTTTTCTTCTATTAATATGAAGTAATAGTAATATTAAAATATATTTTTCTTATTTTAGCAAAAAAACGAAATCAACAACAGCCAAAAACTCCAGGTAAATATCTTTTTTAATGAAAAAAAATCCAAAACATTTATATTAGAATTTTTAATTAATAAAAAATTTTTAGGGCCTGAGAAGACACATTTAGTTCATTATAATTGAATCAAAATTTTATTTTTATTAAAGTTATCCATTCATATATATGAAGAAAATTATAAAGATCTACATAAAGGGTTAGCTGTTGATAATTTATTAACAAGAAAACAAAGAAATTAATATTAATAATTTACAACAATGAATGTTTATATTTATATAAATTGATTATAATTAAATTATATATTAATATAAATTGACTAAAGGAGTCAAATTAATTAATTAATTTCCACGACGATTCTGGTACTAATCATCGCGACACACCTTCAAAAACATTAAATAATAAAGCTCCTGCAAAATCACCTAATAAAGTTACTCAGGGTATATTTTATTATTGTTATATTTGAGTAATTGTTTTAAAATATTTTTTAATAACAATATCAAATGTTTTAACAAATAAGAAAATGGATAGAAATAATGCTACCCCCGATAAAAAACAAAATCAAGAAAAAGGTAATTAATTGTTTTAAATACATTTACATGTTTTAGACACCTTCAAATAAATTTGTTGATATAGGTGTAACTAATAATTTGTTTATTTATTAATTTTAAGAAATTAAATGAATATACAAAATAACGTAAAGATTTTTATTTCATAAAATTTAAAATTGTTATTTCAATTTTAGATAATTCACAAACCTCACCTCTATCCAAATCAGCAAAAAATAAACATTTAGAGGAGCAAGCTGAGCAACAAAAGAAACCCATTGATAAACAAGGGGATGAAGAGGATGATTCTAAGGAAAATGATGAAATGAATGCATCTTGGGATGATATGACTTCTGGTAATGATGTAGAAATGGGTGATGATGTTGATGATGATGAGAATGAAGAAAAAGGTTCTTCTTTAAAAAAAATTTTAGATGACTGTAAGTATATTAAATTAAACGCTTAAATATGTTTTCCATCAAAATATTTTTAAAGAGATCGTAATATTTTCACGGCTATATTTATTTTTTATAATGTTTTAAATAAGAAAAATTTATGGTTTTTTTAGCATTAGAAACAGATGAGGATGATCAAACATTCAATGCTTCAGGTGATGAGGAAGAAGATGATGACGATGACGAGGATGGGAATGAGGAATTGCTGAGGAAATTTTAGATTTGGATGAAGAACAACAGGTTAATTTATTTTTAATTATATTATATATTGTATAATATAATATATCTATCTATCTCTGTGGCTCTACGGAACTCGAAAGTTCTTGGCTGCAGCAACCACAATATTCCTATTCTGCCTTTCTAACCTACAGTCCCTATCCTCTCCCATGTGTCTCACGTCCCTTCCCACATTATCGACCCACCGCGTCCTTGGTCTTCCTATCGGACGTTTAAGTTTTTTAAGTTATATAAACTAAACAAACGATAAAAAGAATATCTTTTAGTATAATATATATTATATATTCAATCTAAATTATATTATAAATGATTTATATAAATATAATATACAGGTCAGTACTATACTTATTATACAGGTCAAACCAAGAATATCGAAAAAGGATTCAAATATATTTATTGGGAATTTAAAATCTGAGTTAATATTAGTGAATAATTATATTTTATATAATATATAGCGCTAGTGAACTTGGAAAAAAATTAAAGTTAGATCTTTTAAAAAATCAAGGTTTTTGTTTATTTCAATGGATGGGTATTGTAGATACACTAAAATTTTTAAACTTCCATTCAATATTTTGCTCTTTGCTTTTTATAAGTTATATAAACTAAACATTTAATTTAAACAATATCTTTTAATTAGAGTCTGTAAGAATGTATTTTCTTTATACGCATTTCGGTTGTTACCCAATGAGGGGAAAAGAAGAAAGCTTCTAGTAATCCTAGTAATCGCGTAAAACTTTAACTTCACTTAGTATTTAATTAAAAATTAATATTATTAGTATATATTTTTAAGTTAGATTAAGTTAGTTTATATAAATTATTAAAATTTAATATTATTAGTTTATATTTTTAAAAGTGAATTGAATGCTACCTCTGATGAAGATGATGATTTTGAACCCGGTAAATTTTCTCAAAACAAAAACATTATATATATTATATATATTAATTAAATAAATAAATTTAATTAAATTATATTTATTAGGTGATGTTACGATGGAAGATGTTACTTCTCCGGAGTCGAAGAAAAAAGCTCTTAGAAATAAATCTAAACAAGAAAAACAAAAAAACAATAATGCTAAAAAGGAAAAACCTCAACAAAACAAACAAGAAGAAAAACAATTAAATAAATTTGTATATGTTGGTGGATTACATCCCAGGTATTCTTTCACAATTTTTAACACAATCTCTTAAAATTATATTGATAATATATTCAATATTTTCATATCTTATAATTTTTTTTTTAGTTTGACGGAAGAGAAATTGAAAAAACATTTTGATGATATTTTAATTAAAAATATATCACCATTTAAACATCCAGTTACAAAACAACATAGGCCTTATTGTTTCATTACATTCTCAGATGATGAAAGTTATAATGTAAATAATTATTAGTATATCATTTTTCATTTTATAATTCAAATTTTTCTAATTATGTATATTAATTTTATTTGTTTTTTTGTAGCGAGCTCTTGAATTAGATAAAACAGAAATTGATGGTCATCCTATACAGATCAAACCAGGAAAATCAAAAAAGGATCAAAATATATTTATTGGAAATTTAAAATCTGAGTAAATAATACTGAATAATTATATTTTATATAATATATTGCGATAGTGAACTTAGAAAAAAATTAAAGTTAGATCTTTTAAAATATCAAGGTTTTTGTTTATTTGAATGGAAGGGTATTGTAGATACTAATTTTTTTAATCTTCTATTTAATATTTTGCTTTTTAAGTTAAATAAACTAAATATTCGATATAAAGAATATCTTTTAATTAGAGTCTGTAAGGATGTATTTTCTTTATATGCATTTCGGTTGTTATCCAATCAGAGGAAAAGAAGAAAGTTTCTAATAATCGCGTAAAACTTTAACTTCACTTAGTATTTAATTAAAAATTAATACTTCTAGTTTATATTTTTAGGTTATATTTTAGCTTACATAAATTATTAAAATGTTTGGGTCTTTGGTTAAATCTGTTAATTACAAAGTTTATTGTTTACTCTATAAAAAATTGTCAAAGGCACTTTCGAAGTTTTGCAAGTTCACTAACAATATATTTATTTAAAATTATCATTAAAAATATTTTCATCTCTTTTTTTTAGGACTACCGATAAAGAAATTCGTGGTTTTTTCCCTTCCCTTGCTATTACAAATATTCAAATCCATAAGGATCGTGCATACGTACATTTTAAAAACCCAGCACATGCTGAGGTAATTAGAGAAATCTTATTAAACTCGATAGATTTAGATTTTATTGACTATATATATATATATTATTTTTTTTTAGGAAGCACTTAAGAAAAATGGAACTGTTTTAAATGGTAACAAAATTATCATAGCCTATAACACTGATAGTAAAAACCTAAAGAGGAAAGCTGCTGAAAAAAGATCATTCCAAAAGAGTGAAGGAAATGAAGAGGATGGTACCAATAAGAAAAAGTTCAAGCCTAATACAAAACAAAATAAAAATAGTTTCCAAAAGAAAGGTCAAAATTCTTTTCAACAAGGAAGGAAAAAACCATTTACTGGATATCATCGTTATCCTCATCAATATTTGCAACTCTACAGCCCTTGGGTAGAACCTTTGCTTCCTCATTAAGACATCGCCATCTGCCCCGGTCCAGGGCAGCCCTCCTCCAATTGACGCATCTCCGAGCCCTCAAGTCCTCCTCAACCAGATCCAGCCATCTAATTCTCGGTCTTCCTCGTTTCCTTCTCCCCCAGGATCGGAGAGAAAGATTTTCCTTGTTGGGTCGGAATCATCCATTCGGTCTGCCCATCTCAGCCTCGCAGATCTGATTGCGTTCATACCCGGAGGGTCCTCAAACAGTTCATACAGCTCCCTATTATGTCTTCTTCTCCACTTTTCTCTCAAAGCAGCTGATAGAATTTTGATCTTGTTTAGTCATGGCCCAGGTCTCCGAGCCGTAAGTCAGAACTGCCATTATCAGGGGCTTGTATGTTAAGACTAGTCCTCCGAGATAATATTCGAGACCCCATATGTCTGGACAGACCATAATAACTCCTGTTGGCAGAGAGTCCTATAGCAATTTTTATGTCGTTTTTTGGGCATTTATCACCTAATACAAAACAAAATAAAAATAGTTTCCAAAAGAAAGGTCAAAATTCTTTTCAACAAATAAAGAAAAAACCATTTCCTGGAAATAAGAAATTTAATAAATCAGGAAAAAAAATGAATAAATGATAAATAATCCTTATTACCTTTAAAATATTATTTTTTGTAAAATAGTTATTCGATTTTTTTTGTAAGAAATTAATATTTAATTTATATATATGTAAGACGAAAATAAAATAAACAATTATTTCTTAGAAATTGTATTTGATTTTCTCATTTTTTTACTATCTTGCCAGAGATTAAATTATTAATTTATATATATTTATTGTTTTTTTATTAATTAATTACTTTCAGTTATCGATGTCGAGATTTTGGTGTTTCTATACGTTTTGAAGGTCCGTGAGTCATTTTCACTAAGGTTGTATGTGTATGAGAACCACTATATATAGAATTTCAACTTGATTGAATCGCTGAAAGTAACGGAATTAATTTTTTTAATTTGTTAATACGTTGACTGCAAATCACGCGCCAGCACGTGACGTGGTGCTCTCAACAAAGACACGCGCTGGTTTAATAAATATTATTTATTAATTTTAATTTATAATTTATAAATCATTAAATTTAATTTAAATATATATGTTAATTAATCCAATTCAAATTTGCGAGATAGTCAAGTAGAGACACTCCAGATTTTTTAATAAAATAATCAAAGATACAAATGATCAAACCCAAATACTGCTTTCGAATAGACGCGTCCTTATTATGTTATTGTGTGAGTTTAGAATACGATATAGTCTACAAAATCAAGGAGTGGTAAATTATCAATTAAGCTAGAAATAGTAATCAAATATATGAGTTTATGGAGGGTGCGAATCAAAGTGCTCAATTATTGAGTTCATGTAAAAGGAGCCTTACATGTTTTCCACGTTATAATGAATAATAGCTATTTATTATATAAATTATAAATATTAATAAGTAGGTAACTAAACAATTCTTTAACATTTACATAAAAATAAACATTTTTTATAATTATTTAATTTTTTAAGAAAATTTAAATACAATTTAAAAATTTGACGTAGATGTTGCTGGAAAATTTCCTTTATCCAGAAGATTTTCGAGTTTGTACAGAGAAGATCTAAAAAATATGAATATAGTAAAAAGAGAGAATGATATAAATACTTACTTATATATAATTATAATTTATAATCTACTCGAATCTATATATCCATTGTAATTATCTTTCTAGGGGGCCTCCTTTATTAAAAATAGCATCCGTTGGTAAAAAAGTTTCCACGCCTTTAGTTTGTCTTAATTACAATTATTTGGTTATTTTATTAATCTATACAAACCATTTATAGAATTTTTTCAATGGCTTCCATCTATCCGTTTCCGCCTCATTTTGGTTTTTCTTTTGTCCACCCGCCATGATTTTTATCTATTTAGTAATCTTTTACATGATTATTCATCTGAAAATAAATTTTTAAGGCAACCATTCTTTTTCTACGTCTCCTGTTCATATTAATAGCCTTTTTATATAACTAATTCGTCGTTGAATAGATATTGTATCCTTGGCTATATAATCTGTATTAATATAATATAAAATCTCTATCTCTATCAAAATCGAAAGTTCTTGGCTGCAGTAGCTATATTCCTTCAATCCTCCCCAATCTGATTCACTTCCAACTAATTTCGAAAAATCTCCTAATTCTTTCTGATTAAATATTGTTTTCCTACATTAATAGGCTTGATTTATTAGAAAACTTTTCTTTACCTTAGTAATTGATCTTTTCCTGCTCCACGACGTTGTTCTACACCAACAATCTCTTCGCGTAATGTGGGTAAAAGAGAATGAACAAGATCAATTTCACGAGATGCTAGAATTTGAAGGGCACGAAAAACATTGATGGATTTAAATGCAAGGTACTTCCTTATAACTGTTGCAATTATTGGAGTCAATTGATTCATCCTGTTAACATAATGATTAATTTATTATTAAAAAAAAGAAAAAAGAAAATCAATTCCAACCAATAAAACTAACTAGATATATGTTTGAAGAATGTTATTGTTGAAAATTGGCCAAGTTCATTGAATTAATGAAATTTTCTTACTAAATGTATTTAAACGTTACAAATTTACTAACCGACATCGTGAAACAAGTCCACTAATTATTTGAAGAATAGATTGAAATAAATTACGTGCCGATTCATTAGATATTATTATAAAAATTTCAATTAGCCGTTCAAGGCATATGTCTGCAATTAAAGTTACAACTGAAGGAACTTCTAATGCTGATAGTAGAATTGAAAGTGCCTAAAAATACATAAATAAACTGATATATAAATATGTATTAAAATGTTGTTTATTTAACACGTTCCCGCCGGCTCCATAATTTATCTATTTATTTTATGTGGCGGCATGAGCCACCGGTGGTACATGCCGGCGGGAACGTGTTAAATAATATTTGTAATTTGAACACTATTTAATATTAGTAATTCATAAAATTGAAAATATTCCATGCTTTGTTATTATTTTTAAAATTTAATACTTTAAAAATTTATCTTTTACTGTATAATTAATATAAAATGAATGATATTAATATATATTAATATAATATAATGTAGAACAAAATAGTTAAAAGTATAAATATATATTGAAATATTTACAACTGTTATTTGTGGATGCGTAGTTGTAGTGCGAGTCGTTAAAAAGTTATTTCCAATTGTTTCTAATATAAATCGAGAAAGAGCAATATTATCTTCTAGGCAATTTATGATTGGATGTGTTTGGGGTTGTTGTGACTTGGAGGGCATATGAAATAAACGGGATGCTCCTTGTGAAGTAGAATTTGTTGTAGATGATTGATTTGAGGTAAGCCGATGAAGATAGTGAATAATAAGATCTCGAAGTGAGCGCATAATAAACGGATCGTTGGCATAATCAAGACGCCAAAAACCTTCAACAAGAAAAAAATAAAAATATTATACTAATAATCGTTTTAATTTATAATTTCTATCTACTTATTATATAATATAATTAGATTAAATTAAATTTATTCTGAAGATTATTCACAATATTTATCGATAGTGTGTTATGTGTTAATAATAGCTTAATAAAATAGTAATATTTCTTAATTTCAATGAAATCTAAATATTGGTTTATATAAATTATAAAATGAAAAATTTATTCTTCAAAACAAATCGAAATGATATTTTTTATTCAAATGATAGATGAATTTATTTGATATAAAATGAAGAAAAAACAAAAAACAAAAATAAAATAACAAACCTTTTATAAATAAAGCATAAGTTTGTCGAATACTATTATAAACATATGGATGGAGACGAAATTCAGGTTTATAAATAGGATTCGGTAATAAAAGATGGCTGATTAAAGTTAAAAGAAGTGATTTAGGATTAGCCTAAAAATAAAAAAAATAAATAATGAAATTAAAAAAAATCTTAAATAAAAAAAAGCCAATAATGAAATAATAAAAATAAATAAAAGAGCAATTCGTTTAAAAGAAAATATTACTCTAGTATAAATAATTTGACCACAATAGTAGACTAGTTTTGCTGCAGTATGGTAAACTCTCTCAACAACATCGGCCGAAACCTTGGCATCTTTCATAACAATTGTGATCGCCTTATCCAATTGCAAAAAATAAAGATTACATCGTTCTTTGAATGCAATTCTTTCTCCAAGATCTGATAATCGATTATAATGTTTGCCTAGAATTTGAATCCATGCATCCACTGGATTGGGACCATCAAGAGGTGTTGCATGGAGATGACAAAGAGCACAGATCTCTGGCAACTGAGCAACTTGTTGGGTCAAATCTCTACATGATGTTGATGAAGCACTCTCAAGATTTAATGTGACCATACATCTAGAAATAAATTTAATTTAATTAAGGGTAGCTAGATTTATTTATACCCTATAGACTTATTCAAATTAATGTTTTTAATTAATTTCTATTTCAAAAAATATAGATTATGAATGAAAAGATGAAATTTCAAAATGATAGTAATTAAAGTATAGTAAAATAACATATAACACGTGAATATTTATGAAATGTATAAATGTAATTGAAACTACTTATTTTCATTAATATGAATAATAGTATAATATATCCATTTTTTTTGAAATACATATTAATTATTCTCGAAATGAGAGAGTAAAATAAAGAAGAATAAATAAATAAATAAAAAAAATATAAATTGATTAAATTGGGTTCATAATATTAAATAATTGTCGAAATATTAATATAATATAAAATATAAATATAAAAATTAACATGTGATGTCTGTTCTGAGATAAGTAATAGAATTTATAGTTCAAAAGATAAATTAAGAATTAATAGAAGATTAGCGAAAATATACGAATTTAGAATCATTTGCTAAAAAAACAAGCAATATGAAAATAAAAAAAAATTAATTGATATATGTTGTATAGTCTTTTAGTCCCCATATTTATCATAATTTATTACATAATAATCGTAAAATTATGTTCCAAATAAGAGATTATGCAAAATTGAAATTTCTAGAAAAAAAGTAGTATGTTAATGTTTAAATATGATTTTGTATTATATGATAATAAATTAAAATATTTTTTATATATAAACAAAATTTGTTTTTAAAAAAAGACAATAAATCAATGAGAGGGGGATATGAAGGATGTATTCAATAAAAAAATTGTTGTCAAAAAACATATTTGAAAAGTTTTCAATTAAAGTAACACTAACAATGAGAGAAATAAAAGGGTTTTACTCAACATGAAAAATATTAATGTAAAACAAAGTAAAATATTAAAATAGTATTTGAAAAAAATATTATTTTTTCATAAATTTTTTTACCATTCAAATCATAAAATATGAAATCAAAAATTTATACAAATAAATAAATATAACAAGAAAAATAAGATTGAAATAAAAGAATTACCTGAGCCATCCCTGAATAATAAGGGTCTCATAATGTGGTAAATGTTCACGAAGGGCATGAAGGACCCGATCTTCTATAAGAACTAGTGTAAGATAACGAACAAGAACATCACCATGGACATTATTACCAGAGAATCCAGAAAAGATCTCAGAAAAATTTTCATTTCGTTGTCGATCTAATTCAGCAAGTGTTAGAGCTGCAGCTAGATCAGCCACTTGAAATGGAGGTGTTATAATAGTTGCAGTCTTCCGATTCATAACTATTTTAAAACAAGATAAAAAGAAAATTATTATCTAGATAATTTATTTATCATTTTCTTTTATTTGACAACCATTTTTTTGTATATATGTCCCAAGGCAATATACATAGTATACAGTATTATATATGAATAAATAAATTATGTAGAGGAGGTGAGGAAAAAGAGATCCTTGGAGAGAATAGGATATGTCACCGATTTATTTAGAAAATCAAGCATTAACCTATAATATATTCAGTCAGGACACCATCGCCGGATTTATTTCTGGTATCTCAATTTTCCTTGAGTGTCTGACTTTGGGATTGGGATGGTTAAGGAGTATGTGTCGATATAACAAAGGCTGTTTTTTTATTTTAATATGTATCAAATCTATCCCGAAATCTCTATAAATCAAAATGTTGGGGACATACCATAAATCACCTGCGATTATTTTCAGTACTTTTTATTTTGTAACCGCTGTATTTGGATTCGGAGAAAATTTTATTTATTTATTATTCATTAAAACAATCAAAATTTGTTTGTGTTTCTTTTTTTATTTAAAATTAAACAAATAAATTAGGATAATAGATACGATGTTCAATAAATCTCACCTGGATTAAAATTATGTGCAGAATTTCGTAGATATGGTAAAATATAATTTATAAGAGCATCATGTAAAGGTTCATTAACTGCTGATGATGCACGATTTAAATGAGTAGCAGCTAAAAGACAGGTATCAAGAACCCGACATTGTTCAGTTAAACTGGAATTCAATAAGTATTGAGGTATCCAAACATCTAAAATAATTCGATATGTTATTAGGTCAAAAAAAATAAATAAAAATAGAAATAATTGTTGAAAATTGTCAATTAATTTAGATATCAATAAAAATGTATGAATTCTATTTTTGTATAGAAATATTATATCTTAGTGAACATTTCAAATTAAGCAAAAATGTTTGTTTTTTGAACAAAATAAATCGTTTCGCAGTTTAATCATTATTTTATCAAAAGAGAATATGATCTTTTACAAAAATTAGAAATTTAGTCTTGAAATTCTTATATTATTAAATATTTTATAATAATTGAAAGTAATTTTATTTAAATATTATTTTTCAAACAGGAGTTTGATTGTAAATAATCCACTTCATTTTTTTATGGATCATACATATTTATTTATTTTTCTAAATATTTGGTTGAATAACCTATAAGTTGATGTTCAATTTGTGGTGAATTCGGTTGTGAATTTTCTACTAGATCTCGAAGTCCATCAATTAAAATTTTCATTAGAGCTGATAACTCCGAAGTGGATGTTGTCGAGGTTAAATCATTCGCTTGCTCTATTATCGGTTTAGTCAACCAATCAAAATTTTCCTCCTCGCCATCAGCGATTAAATTCATTTGTGTAGAATGATTCAGAATCATTGCCATTTGTGCTAGCCAAGATATTCGACGTCTGGATGCATCCATTTGTTTAAAAGGAACCATAGCCAAGATTTCATGTAGTTTCTCTGACTAAATAAATAAAATTTAAGTTTATATATAAATATATAAATAATAATAAAATAACAATGAACACATACAATTTCATTTAATTCCAGAGTTATTGAAAGAGTTAAAAATAGAGAAACAATATGATATAAGCCTAATTCTCGAAGACTAGCAATTTTACTTGTAGATAATTTGATATATATTCTTCCCCGAATCTATGAAAAGACACTAATTTTAGTATATATAAATTGATGAAAATAGAACATTAATAAACTCTACCTGTTGCCATAGGCGGGAATCTGATATTTCATTTCCAAATAATCTTCCTTTAAATTGTAAATTGATTAGTCGTAAAAATAACTCAAAACTTGTTGTTTTGTCTAAATATGTATCAAAATTTAAATTATCTCGGACTTGATTTAATAAAGCATAACCACTATTACTAAAATTAAAATAATGTATAATAAATATTATTTTATTTTAAGTTTTCAATATAATAGGTTGTCAAATATCTCCCTTTCGCTTTTTTGCTCTTTATTCAATGCTTTATAAAAAGTGTTACAGTGATCGGATTTAGTTCAAATATGCGCCGTTTTGTTCGATAATCTGTTTCCATCTAGACGGCAACTTCATAATACCCCCCTCGTAGAAACCCCCTTCCTTATTTGCGAAGAACTCGGACAGCCACTTTTCACAAGCCTTTTTTGAGTCTAACTTTACACCACCAAGGCCTTCACCATGGACAGGAACAGGTGGTAATTACTTGGCGCTATGTCCAGGCTTATGGTGGATGTGATAAATCCTCCCATCCGAGCTCCCGTAGCTTCTGACGAGTCATCAACGAAGTGTGTGGTCTGGCGCTGTCCTGGTGGAACACTACACCCTTCCTGTTGGCCAATTCTGGACGCTTCTGGTCGATCGCCTGCTTCAAGCGGTCCAGTTGTTCGCAGTAGATGGTAGAATTAAGCGTCTGGCCATATGGGAGCAGCTCATAGTGGATGGTTCCCTTCCAATCCCACCAAACATACAGGAAAACCATGGTGTCGTTTTCACCGGCTCTGAATCGTCGAAACCATTCCTCCGCGGTTCGAAGTGATAGAATATCATCCCCCAAAACACCATTAATCTCACGCAACGTTTCTCTAGCGGATTTGCCTTTAACGAAGGGAAACTTTAAAATAACGCGAATTTCGGCTTTAGTGAACTCCATGTTTACTCGTCTTTAACTGTTGAACGCAATATCCAAACTAATCATGCATAGCGTCGTTTTGTAGGTTATGTCAAGACCTTTCAAATGATGTATAGTATTACCAGATACGAGCTCTGTAGCGCTTTGTACATAGTCGCGAAAAAGGCGGAAGGGAGATATTTGACAACCTATTATATTATTAATATTATACTTATTTTAAAATGAATATATATATATAATACCAAATTACTGCCATTGCATTAGGTGGTGCACCTTGCAACATAAATGCACTATTCAATTTTTTATGATAATATTCCCATAAAATAGTCACTGGTTCACTTCTAGGAGGCCATAGTTTGACAATATCTATTAATAAATGTAAAGATGCTCTCATTTGTAATTCTTGTGTATCTTGTGAAGCAATATGTTTTAAAACACGATCCAAAATTTGCCAATTACAAGTGATCTAATTAAAATAATTTTTTATTGAATAAAATTTATCGGAAATATCAGAATGATATTAATTTTTCTAATAATTTACCTGTGCAAATTGGCTTTCTATTATGGTTCCATCATCATCATAAGCAAATAACTGAGCAAGATGAGACAAACACCAAAGAACAAATATTGACGGATTAGAACATTTATAAGATAATGGAAGAAGTAATTCACCACAATGAGAGACTTCATGTTGTGAATTAATAATAGATGAACCGGCAGCTGAAGAATTTAAAACTATATCAAGTACTTCATTGATATAAGTCCAAAATGGCTAAAAAATAATATTTTGAGATTATATATTGTATGATTTTTCTTTTTAAAGAAATAATTTTTTAAACCAATAACAGAGAACAGTAAAACTATAATTTAAATTCAAACTACATAAACTCTTATATAAAATTTTAATATATTCAATTTTTATGAAGAATTTAAATAAATTTAAATATGTATTTCTAAAAAAGAAATATTTTTGTATTAAAAATAAGTTTATGATTAAGTAGAAGAAAACTTGGAATTTATAAACTCAATAAAAGGGCAACCGCAACCCAACTTCTTTATTACAACTGAATGATAGATATAGCGAATTTAACTTATGCAATAAATGAGAATAAAGAAAAGTTAAAAATAATTTTTTTATAATTACTTGCAATTTTTTATCCATGTTTAATTTATCAATAAACAATAATATTAGTATCCATAATTCTTTTATACAAGTGCAATTAAAAAAGCTTCTTTTATGTATTTCGTTTAAATTAATCTAAAAAATAAAAATAGGTTATTACAAATACAAATAAAAATATGATGATATATAAAATATAAAAATACCTTATCAAAACGTGCGATTGCAATATGAATCAATTCATCAACAAAATGCTTTAGATATTTTTCTAAAACTGACGGATTATTGGTAATAATTTCTGGTTCGAATATTTGGGACTCGAAAGCCACCATATTGCGTAAAGATATACTTTCTTGTAAAAGATATGTTATAGTTAAATGAAGCCATCGCAACTCTAAATGAAGATGGAATAAATGATAAGATGCCATCTGGCTCTTGAAGTAAAAGAAAAAAAAAATATGTTATTTGATTAAAAATATGTGTATACCAATTAATTAATATATTCTTTTTTAATATTCTATTATGTTAAATCTCAATTTAAAACTCCCAGAATATACTCAAGTCTCAAAAAAAGAATGAATTTTATTTACTAAAATAAAAAAAAATTAAATTACCTTATTTCCTGAACTTGAAGCCGTATGATGAAGTACATAATCGGGTAAATTTATTAGTTTTCCAAGAAGTAATCGCAAGGAATGTAATTTTGGTGATATAATTTCAACTATAGAATTTATAGATTCATAATTCGCTTCATCCAAAACAATGCTTAACAAAAATATTAAATGTCAATAAAATATAATTATATTTATGTATTATTTTAAATATTAACCTTAATATATAATTTCTAAGAAAAAGAAGCAATTGATCTACTTGTTTTCGAATTTCAAAGTAATTAGATTCTCTATGTTGAATTGGAATTGTGAATGATCCACTAACTGAATGACAATTTGTTTTTGTGGCAGAATCAAGAAGAAGTAATTTTTTTCTGAAATTAAAATAATTATATTGGTCTAGATTAGAGACACCGGGCACCTCTCGGAATTTGATGAAACTTCGCCAGTTGATTCTTTGATTAATTCTAAGAAACTTTTTCCTTAGGCAATTCTTGGGTAAACTTCTAGTTTTCGAGATAAAAAGGATTAAAGATTATATTTTATAAAGATAAATAATAACTCAAATTATATAAAGCCAGTTTTTTAAAGTTTTATTGTCTATTTGTAATTAATTTCGAAGGCGTTATAAAGAAGTAATGGGTGATATGCTTTATTAATAGATAAGTTGAGAAAAATACTGGTGGATAAAATACAAAAATGATTTCAAAATTCAATACATGTGTAATGTACATGTTGTAATATAAGGTACCTTGCAATATTAAATAAAATTTGACAGTTTTCAAGAGCAGCATAAGTTTTATCATATATCTGCCCAAATATCTCAACTGTTGATGTTTGAATATGAGAAGAAGTACCATTGTCTTTAAAAAATAAATATTTTATTTCACCCGATTTCAAAAAACCATCATCTGATATATCATTCTTATTATCTTTTAAAATAACATTGCCAAGGCAATTGAAACATTTAAAATTACTCCTAATTGTTTTCTCTAAAAATAAAAAAATAAATTTTAATCAATGATTATGACAAGTAATTATATGTTATTTGTGTGTGTGTGTTTAACTTTAAATACCTTCT
This sequence comes from Labia minor, assembly GCA_963082975.1. NCBI lineage: Eukaryota > Metazoa > Arthropoda > Insecta > Dermaptera > Spongiphoridae > Labia > Labia minor. The sequence continues at coordinate 79,196,451 of OY720344.1, forward strand.
TCAAAATCTTCGAATAAAATATCATCTTCGAACATATTTAATTATTGTGAGAGCGAAAATATCTTTCACATTATCAAATGTCAATTTATTCCCGCCCTTTTATTATGATAATATATTTTTACAATAGCGGTGAATTTAAAACCGTTTTCTTTAAAATTTTATTTGTAATAATTAGTTATTATGTAAAAACTAAATATTTTCAATAAAAATAATTTTTATTCTGTTCTTCTGAAGAGATTCTCAATTTTGTCTTAAAATCATCACATTTTAAACTGTAATTTCTTTTCATATTATACTACTTAAATTGTTGTTTATCTGAACTTTATTGACTTACTTTATAATTAAATATTTTGAAGGTAATGAAATTTTACCAGTAGATGCAATATATATACTACTTTGAGCCAACACCCCACTCTTCAGTTGTGTTTTATAGAAAAATTAAATATTTTTTCTGCGTCTTTGGGGGAAATTAAATAATTCAAATACAACTATATATATATATATATATATATGTCTGGAAAACTGTATAAGTAGCAAATAAAGAAAGAAACATTTCACATATAATAGTATCTAATAGGTAATTATCAATAAACTTGTGGAACTGTCAGGATCTGTTTTTCCATTTGTTTCTGTTCACTTATTGATTATTCTTATTCAATATAAAAATTTTAGGATTAAATTTCTATGAAATGATTCAATTAAATAAATCATTTAAATTTAAAATTATATTTTGAAAACATTGAAAATAAAAATAATTTGATATATAAATATCTAATAAATAAGAAAGATGTTAATAAAACATGTGAAATATATATTTATCAATTCTGTAGTTTTATGTTTAAACATTTAAAATAAATTTATAGTATCATTTTATGAAAAATATAATTTATTTTTATTATTCTTTATTGTTAATAGATTTATTATTTTGTGATTGAAGTGTACCAAAATAGTAATAAAACAATTTTATTAAGTATTTAATACAGAAATATTTCATCATTGCTAAAAATATATGACATTACTTATTTTTTATAAGACATAGAAAACATAAATGTAAACGTTTACCCTTGAAATGAAATTGATTCTATCAAAATGAAATAATTTCATTTTATATTAATTATATTACTTATTAAGTTTTTCAATCACAAGTTTATCTATTGAATAAAGATTACTAATCACAGCCTAAAAATAAAATTAAAAAAACAATTAGGTAAAATAGTAAAAAATTAGGATATAAAATATAAAGTATTGTTATTTAAATAATATAAATAATCTATAACCTGACGTCGAATTATTGAAAGATTCTTTTCCCCTTCTTGTATAAAGTTTTTTATTTGTATTTCATCAGTAATCCCTTTATTTTCTTTAAAACTGTCTTTTATACGCCTTAAAGCATACATTCTAATGCACAAACAAAAACAATTAATTAATATTTTTTAATAAGAGAATAAATTATAATTTTACCTAAAATTAAATGATTGCAAACACAAAGATTCTCTTAACAGAACTTTATATAATTGTAATACTTTATGCCTTAAAGGTTGCATTATGTAAATTTGAGAAATTAAATTTTACGAATTTTAAAATTACAAATGTTATATTATTTATTTCATATTGAAAATTTAAAGAGATTGCTAACCTGTAAAAATTCTAATGATAGCAACAATATAGAATAGAATTTTAATTAATCATAATTTGAAAATATTGTGGAAACAATAATTTTAAATATATAAAGACTTAATTTTATTTTGAAAACTAAAAGTAAAAATTAAATATTTTTATAATATTAATACTTAATATTTCAAAGATGTATTTATTAAAAAAAAACTTTTTAATTTAATATAGTTGTATATTTTAGAGAAGTAAAATTTAATAACTAATTTAAATTAAAAGTAATATTTTTATCTATATTATGATTTAATAGTAATTGAAAATGTAATTTTAAACAGTAATTTCATATGATTTATAATTGTATTAGTATTATAGTTATTTTATTAAATTAAGATTTTTAAAATAAAAATTAATATCAAACCGATGTTCGAGGCAAAACAATTTAATTTATATATATATATCAATTAAAAATAAATATTAGCATTTTAATTTTAATTGAATAAATTAAATACAAATATTACAATCAATACATTCAATCAATCAATTCTAAAAATTACTTAAGAATAATTTCAAATATTTATTTCTACTAGAGTAAGGATTTAAATAAAAAAAAATATTAAATTGCAATTAGGAAGGTTTTTTTTATAAAATATGTGGGAAAGTATTTCCCAGTAACTATACATAATTAATGGATATTATCAGTCTAATTAATTCCTTATATAAAAGTTCTCACTCCAGGGTAATCTAGGCGATAGCAAAATTTTAAATAATTATTTCCGTAATCCGAGATAAGTAGTAATTAAGGGGCAAATATGAACATTTTATTATTATTAGTTGATATTGGCATTCTGTAAGTGGAACTATGTTATCCATGGTGCTATCCAGTGCTATCCATGATATATTATATATGATATATATATATAAATATAAATATATAAATATTAATAACTATATTAATCATCAGTTATATTAATTTAATCAGAAAATGCAAGGCATAATAAATTTTTTGATTTTTTGTTTAAATATATATTAGCTTAAAATGGATTTTTATTCTGGAAACGACAGGAAATATCCAATATATATAGGTAAAAAAATTTGAATTTACTTTTTTACACTTATGAAATATAATATTAGGTTGTTTTAAATCTAATGAAATATAAATATTTAATGAGTTAAAAATATAATAATTTTATATTTGCTTTTTAGGTCCTTTGATTGGTTGTCCATATTGTCATACTAATTTTATAAATGATGAATTTTTATCAAAACATTTAAAAAAGTGCATGCATAAAGAAATATTATCATTGTTAAAAGATCAAATAAAATTCCAAACAAATTCTTTGAGAAATTTTAAGCAAGATAGAAAGGAGAAAAAGATTGAAGAAGAAAACAATACATACAATATTATTGAAAATCAGTGCAATTATTGTAAAAAGCCCTTTAATCGAAAATGTGAATTAAATAGACATATTTTAATTCATACAGGTGAAAAAGCTTTTGAGTGTAATTATTGTCAAAAGAAATTTAATTACAAATCTGCATTAAAATCTCATGTATTAACTCACACAGGAGAAAAACCTTTTGAATGTAATTATTGTAAAAAGAAATTTAATCAAAAATCTATATTAAATTCTCATTTATTAATTCATACAGGTGAAAAAAATTTTGAGTGTGACTATTGTCAAAAAAAATTTAATCAAAAATCTTCATTAAATTCTCATTTATTAATTCACACAGGTGAAAAACCTTTTGAATGTGAATATTGTCAAAAAAAATTTACCCGAAAATATTCGTTAAATATACATTTATTAACTCATTCAGGTGAAAAACCTTTAGAGTGTAAATTTTGTCAAAAGACCTTTACACACAAATCGACTTTTAAGTCTCATTTATTAACTCATACAGGTGAAGGGCCTTTTGAATGTGACTATTGTCAAAAAAAATTTACTCGAAAATATTCTTTAAAGTCTCATTTATTAAATCATTCAGGTGAAATTCCTTTCGAGTGTAAATTTTGTAAAAAAAAATTTAATCAAAAGTCTTTATTAAATTCTCATTTGATAATTCATACAGGTGAAAAGCCTTTTGAATGTAACTATTGTCAAAAGAAATATAATCGAAAATCAACTTTAAAGTCTCATTTATTAAATCACAGTTGTATAAAGCTTTATTTAATATAACGATTATCACACACAACAAACTTATACAAGTGGCATCATTAAAAATCTCTCTAAGTATTTGTATATGAAAAATAAATTATTTTCCTTTGGAATATATTTTATATAATCATGAATTGATTTTATTTTAGAAATAAAATTATAATATTCTATCTTATAACAATAAATTCATTTTATTTTAAGAAAAATAATGGGTATAAAAATATTTTTTGTTTAAAACATTTATACTATAATTGTAATTCAATTTTCAAGATGAACTTATTGTTACCGTTTCCATTTTTTTTCTTTATATATATATATGGGAAGTGAAAGTTGTGGCCGAGGGACTCTCGGTGACGGGGGTGTCGCGACCTTCTCACTCCACTCACTCTGAGAGGAGCCATTGTCTACACCCTATTGTAAAATGTTTGTCTACCAGGAATGATCCATGCCAGCGGAAATGCCGCGGGTTTCCCCATGCCCATCCCCAATCATGCTTAAAACTGCTCCTTTGGTGACGTCAAGGGCAAGTCTCCACAACACTCCACAATTAATGCTCGATAAGGGCGGAATAGATATATAAATCCCAGCACGGTCACCAAACGAGGGAGAATGCTATGACGTAAGAGATGGCTTTGACGAGAGATCACTATGACCTGAGTGTTTGAATTTTGAAGCTATTTGTATATTGTAAATAAACCGTTTTTATAAAATCTAAGCTTTTATTGAAAAACCCAAAGAAATTATCTTGATACACTCTGGAAAAGTTACCCTCTAGACACCGAATCGACCCCCTTCACAGCTTCTACCTTATTTAGGTCACACGTCTGTGATCAAAATACTCCTACATATATTGATATATAAGAATTATTTTTTATTGACTGGTGTCAACAATATTAAAATAATTTTTGTAAATTATATATGGAATCCTTTTAAAACAATTATACTTTTTTAGCTCTTAATTATGAGGGTAGTTTAATGAGGAAGAGACTTCTTAAATAAACTTTTTAATACTGCTACTTAAATCCAATAATGTATAATTAGTTGATTAATTGAATTTTATAATTAATGACAATACATTTTATACTAAAAATTATCTCTATAATTTTATATTAATATTTCGACTTAATATATATATTTTGTTTTTATATTTTTCGAGAAATGGCATATGGAATATTTTGATTTTATATATTTGAATTGCAAATTATTTTGAAAATATAATTTTTTTAAATATATATATGTATATATATATAAGTATTTTCTTCAATAAGTTTTTTTTCTAGAACGATAAATTTCGTCAACAGTTTTCTCAATTGTTTTTATTTATTTCAAATAATAAGACCTCAAAATTAGACGTTTATTTAATTACAGTGATTACCATTTAATTAGACGAAAAAACCTCGCGCCTTTGTCCTCTCTTGATCGCAGCGACAGCATTCCCTTTCGGACGAACTAAAAGTGTTATTGTCTTTCGGACGACTACTGGAACATGACCATAGTTGACCATTCTTTAATTAAAACAATAAGAAGTTGAATAATTTATTCCATAGTTATATTTAAGGGCACTTTAAATCTGAAAACCTAGTTATAATAAATTTTTTGTTTAAATTTATATATTAGCTTAAAATGGATTTTTATTCCGGAAACGACAGGAAATATCCAATATATAAAGGTAAAAAAAAATTAAGTATTTCTTTCATTATTATTCAATTATTTGACAAATTATACAGTTCAACCCCGTGAGGTAAGGGAGGTTAATTACTTTACCAAACTTTACACTTATGAAATATAATATTAGGTTGTTTTAAATCTAATGAAATATAAATATTTAATGAGTTAAAAATATAATAATTTTATATTTGCTTTTTAGGTCCTTTGATTGGTTGTCCATATTGTCATACTAATTTTATAAATGATGAATTTTTATCAAAACATTTAAAAAAGTGCATGCATAAAGAAATATTATCATTGTTAAAAGATCAAATAAAATTCCAAACAAATTCTTTGAGAAATTTTAAGCAAGATAGAAAGGAGAAAAAGATTGAAGAAGAAAACAATACATACAATATTATTGAAAATCAGTGCAATTATTGTAAAAAGCCCTTTAATCGAAAATGTGAATTAAATAGACATATTTTAATTCATACAGGTGAAAAAGCTTTTGAGTGTAATTATTGTCAAAAGAAATTTAATTACAAATCTGCATTAAAATCTCATGTATTAACTCACACAGGAGAAAAACCTTTTGAATGTAATTATTGTAAAAAGAAATTTAATTACAAATATGCTTTAAAGACTCATGTATTAACTCATACAGGTGAAAAACCTTTTGAATGCAACTATTGTAAAAAGAAATTTATTCAATTGTCTAATTTAAAAGATCATTTAAAAATTCATACAGGTGAAAAAAAATTTGAGTGTGGTTATTGTAAAAAGAACTTTAATCGAAAATGTGAATTAAATAGACATATTTTAATTCATACAGGTGAAAAAGCTTTTGAGTGTAATTATTGTCAAAAGAAATTTAACCAAAAATCTCATTTAAATAGACATATTTTAACTCATACAGGTGAAAAGAATTTTGAGTGTGATTATTGTCAAAAGAAATTTAATTACAAATTTCATTTAAATGCTCATTTATTAACACATACAGGTGAAAAACCTTTTGAATGCAACTATTGTAAAAAGAAATTCAATCAAATATCTAATTTAAAGACTCATTTATTAATTCATACAGGTGAAAAGCCTTTTGAATGTGACTTTTGTCAAAAAAAATTTAATCGAAAATATTGTTTAAATATACATTTATTAACTCATACTGGTGAAAAACTCTAGTGTATAAATATTGTAAAAAGACCTTTATACACAAAATAACTTATGCCTCAATTTTAACTCATACAGGTGAAGGGCCTTTTGAATGTAACTATTGTCAAAAGAAATATACACCCATAACTCGCTTTAAGGCCTAGATACGTTCCAAGAAATTTGGCCGCAAAAAGAAATACCGTATAAGGAATCAATTATTATAGGACAAATTTATACAAATTCAATGGAATCGGTTCCAAGTTTTTTAAATATGTAACATGGTTATTTATTTAATACTAGCTGCTCCGAGCGCCTTCCAGGCGCTCTTCTCACCTAGACGGGGGCTCCGCCCCCTGTACCCCCGAGTGATACATGGTATTTGGTTGAAAGTCTGTATGTAAAAGGTTTTCATCCATTTTGTTTCAATCAGTATAAGTAGATAAGACATATATTTGTTTTCTTGGAAAATATATTTTAATTTAATCAACAACAAATTTTCCTAGTATAATAAGTAAGATTTATTGACTATTTCATATTATTATTTATATATTTACTAATATATTTGTGGCTCTTTGCATTTATTTAAGTAGATTTTAATTAATTAAATAATTAATATTCTAAGTTTATGAACATTATTTTTTTTTATAAATTATATTAATTAAAATTTATTTTCTTATTTCTGTTTGTTCTTTATTTTACATATATATGTACAAAACACAAAACAATAACACAGACAGACACACAGACATTGCCTTTTATATATATAGATTAAAACCTTCCCTGGGATGCCCACAACAATCCCTGAAAGTTTCACCGTAATCGGACGGGTAGTTTTTGAGTATTTGACACAGACACACAGACATTGCCTTTTAAATATATAGATAACCGTTGTCTTAGCAAACTAAAACATATATCATTATTAAAAAACATTCATCTATTCATAAATGACAAATAACTTATTTTCCTTTGTAATAATGAATTAATTTTAGACATAGAGCATTAAAATAAATATTCTATCTTATAAAAATAAATTCATTTATTTTTTATAAATTCAATTTATTTAAAGAAAAATAGTGGGTAAAAATATTTTTTGTTTAAACTAATTGAGAACATTGTTAAAAGCATACCTATAATTGTAATTCTATTTTCAAGATGAAAAGAAACTTTCATCTTTTCGTTTTCATGCTTTTTTTTCTTTATATATATATATGTGTGGGATTTGAAATTGAGGTCAAGGAATCGTCGGCGACAGGGGGTCTCAACCTCCTCACTCCATTTCCTTGTTGACACTGGCCACGGGATTCCCGATCCCCAGCCGTCTTTGGGACCAGGCCGATGGTGACGTCCCGGGGAAAGTTTCTCCCCTTCTCCCACCACAACCAAAACTCAGTAAAGGCGGGATGAAGATATAAATGGAGGCGCGGACTCCCGCAGGGATTCTTGGCCATGATTAGAGAGTGTTTATATTTGTAAATAAACCATTTTAATAAAATCAATAAGCATTTATTGAAAAGCCCAAACAAAAAGTCTTCCTGTTGCTCTATCGAGATAATTTACCCTAGATACCGATCCGGCCCCCTCCACATTATAGGAATAATTTTTTTATCAATTATATATTGAAAACCTTTTTTAACAATTATACCATTATTTTAGCTCTTAATTATGAGAGTCGTTTAAAGAGTCAGTGACTTTTTGAATAAACTACTTAATATTACTAATGGAGAATGAGTCTATACACTCCCATTCTTAATGAGTTCCAGACAGGACCGGCGGAAACGGGCATGCAGAGCATGCGGGCGCCTCGTTGAAGTGGGTGCCATCACGAGATTCGAATATATACTATAATTTTATTAAAATATAGAATCTATAGAATACTTAATAAATTATAACAAATAATCTAACTTAACTATGAATACGGAGACATAATATACATATTTTATTTGTAATGTGATATCAGTAGATACCACATATACATATTTTATTTGTAAAATGATATCAGTAGATACCACACATAATTAAAATATATCATCTTGGTAATTATTTCTAGGGTTTGTCGGGTTTTGAAAACCCGGTTCTCTACTCAAAATTTCAAACCCGAAACCCGACTAAAAACACGGGTTTCGAGCTTAAAAAATTTTACCGACTGACGATAGTAAGGGAGGTATTGTTTTCACACCAAATTTCACATGTGGAGATTTTTACATATCTCCACGAATCATGCAGATTAACAGAAAAAAGTATTTTTAGCATGATGTCTGTATGTTGTCCGTCCGTTGTGTGTCCGTATAGATGTGTACAGCTTGAACAGCTCAACGGATTTTTATGAAATTTGGTATATTTACTAAATGCATCAGTATGATGAATTGATCAACTATTGGTGCAAATCCGGAAACCGGAAGTGGTAGTATTAGCGATCGACGATAGGAAGGGAAAGGTTATTTTCACACCAAATTTCACATGAGGAGATTTTTTACACATCTCCACGAATCATGCACTTTGTATTGGTTTTATCCTCGAGAAAAATCATCTTTATTAGTTTTTTCTTAATTTAAAATTATATGACGTCATCCAGCCATTCATGACGTCACAGCCTTGTTTTACATATATTATTATTATTATTTTGCGTCTGGACCATCTAGGATCACGCAAAGCTCCCATATACAAGGGTATTGATGTTAAGTGTGCCCATATATGAATGTTGTTTTTAGGTGTTAACTTCATTCTTCTTTTTTGTGTGCTCATGAAGATCCGGTGTTATTCTCATCACGAACCATTGTTGCTTGAATAAGGGTATTGATGTTAAATCTGCCCATTTATGAATGTTCTTTAGGTGTTAACTTTTCATTCTTCTTTTTGAGTGCTCGTGAAGATCCGGATCCTCCAGGTGACGGGCGGATTGGGTTCCAACTGGAGTTATTCTCATCATGATCCATTGCTGCTTATGGTTGCTTGTTTTTGAGGTAGTCCTGCTGGTGCAGGGTTGTATAGAACCAGGGCTTGTCAGTTCCTGGAGCAGGAGGCAGCTGATGTTAAATTCAATTTATTAGAAAAATCCGTTCTTGGTTAGAATCGAACGCCGACTTCTTGTGTAGAAGGTTGCCACGCTACACTCTCAGCCAAGCCACCTCCGTTTTACATATATATTATAAATAAAATAAAATTAAAAATATTTATGTTATATCCATATTTGATTTTATTGCATTAATAGATATATTAAAATTATTTGAACCTATAGAAACTAAAGTCATTATTTTATAGAAAAAATTTACCTTGATAATACTTAGAATATATAAAAATAATGTTTTTAAATATAATGTAATTTTATATATTATTTTAATGATAAGGAACTGTTAAAAAAGTTTTAAAATAATAGACGCTTCCTGATCTTTTGATATTAATTCTGTTGATTTTTTAACTTTTCTCGTTATTTTTTAGAACTCACAATGAGTGTATTATTGTCGTCTAAGTGTGCATTTCTCCAATTTTCACAGATGGACACCTTTTGTGCCAAGTACTTTGGTTTGACCACCAGGGAACCCCTCCCATCACTTGTATAATCTAGGACTTCCAATAAGTGAATGCTTTAATATTAAAGAATAATTCATTTTTATACACCAATAAAATATTATTAATTGATTTATTTGTTTTTAATGATATCCAATATATTAAATTTTATAATATAGAATATAAAAAATTAAAATATTATATCTGAACTACTTTAGACAATTTAATAAATTTTATTATTAAAGTTTCAAATAATTTATTTAAAAAAAACACATATGAGCGAGTTAAATTAAAATCTTTAAAAAGGTGTTTTGAAAAAAAAGTCCACTAATAAAATAAAATTGTAATAATTCTAATTTTTCAATAATTAATAATAATATAATATTAATACAAAATAAAACATATTATGACTATATTGTCTTGGTAATGGTAAGTCACTGTTACTTTTTAGATGGGTATTTTTTTATTTATGGCATTAGGCAAACACCCATTAGTTTTTTATTTCTTTGACATTTAATAATTAAAGAAAAAGACCCTTGGTACATAAATTGCTAAATGTGTGTCACAATAGATCATGTATGGGAAAGGACTTTATGTATAATTGAAAATTAAATATTAAAATATGAAAGAATATATAATTAAATTTGAGGAATTTAATAGAAAATTAAACAAATTTTTTCTTTACTATTGTACTATAGATAGGGTTGATTATTAAATAAAGTTTAATTCATATATATTTATTTAAATTATTTATTTTTATATAAAGAGAGTGGTTTGTTTTTATTGTTATTTATTTAGTAAAATTCCACTCTAACTCAGAAGAGACACAGCCCCTCGTTAGAGTTGTATTATATATTATATATTACTTGAATATATATTTTATTTAATTTTTTATTTAGTGTGGGCAGATACTAGAGAACTTTATATTCAAGTAGTATTGGGTCCGACATTATAGAATTTTAAATTTAAGAGGGAAATAGTTCGCTTTGTAAATTCAATATTATTTCAAGATCTGTTCGCCAGGAGCGTTGAAAATTTGTTTTAATCAAATTGAAGTTTCTTATCTACATGATTTGTTTACGCCATAATCTGTGCAAAATATCGAGGTTATAATTTCTATATTTAACATTTATTTTTCTTAATTTATGGTAATAAATATATATATCTATTTTAAAAATGGATCCAATAAAAAATGTTCCAGTATCAGAAATAATTAAAAATATCTCTCAAGAAAATGAAGATGAACCGAAAAAAAAGTCAAGAGAAGACTGGAGAAAGGCAAAAGAATTAGAAGAAGCTCGTAAGGTAATTTATTTTATTTATATTACTAATTATTTATTCTAATACTGATCTATTTTACTTATTATCTTTAAAATCTTTGTATTTTGAGAATTTTTAACCTAAACCAATCCTATAATAACAAATTATAATTAACTAATTTTATAGTTTGTCATGAAAGATAATATAACTATTTATATATATATATTATTACTATTTTTTAATAAAAATTTACAATTTTTAGGCCGGTACTGCTCCAGCTGCTGTAGATGAAGAAGGGAAAGACATAAATCCACACATTCCACAATATATATCAACAGCACCATGGTATTTTGGATCAAAAGGACCCACCTTAAAACATCAAAGACCACAGCCAGAAAAACAAAAAGAATTTGCAAAAATAACTGAGCTATATAAAAAAGGAGTAGATCCGGTAAGTATTAAAATATATTGAAATAAAAATGAAAATTTCAGTCAAGTTTCCTACTTTATATTTATTCTTTTTACAGTCAAAATTAGTTTTTAAATATCGAAAAGGTGCTTGTGAAAATTGCGGAGCCATGACTCACAAAAAAAAGGATTGCTTTGAACGACCCAGAAAAGTAAGTTGAAAATTGAGATATTTAGAATCTTATATACTACATGGGCTGAAATGTCCCGGGATTTTCCAATAGGTGACGTCACTAGAAAATGAACATGACTCATTTCGAGAGGCTCATCTGTCACTAGTTTATGTTTGAAATATCATGACATTTCGTCCATTCGGTTACAAGGTACAGTCGTTTGAGTGACGCTACTATTGTCTTCATAAGAAAAATGGAACAGGAATATCGCTTCTTGATTAAACATTGTTCTCGAAGGAGCAGATGTGGGATAACATTCCTGCAACCACTGCAATGATTGTTCACTAGTTTTTCCCATTAAAAAACAATGTTTAATCAAGACGCGATATTCCTGTTTTTCCATTTTTCTTATGAAGGCGAAAGTAGCGTCACTCAAACGACTGTGCTGGTAAATGATTGGACGAAATGTCATGATACTTCATACATAAACTAGTGACAGATTAGCCTCTCGAAATGAGTCATGTTCATTTTCTAGTGACGTCACCTTTTGGAAAATCCCGGGACTTTTCAGCCCATGAAGTAATAATATATATTTATTATATTATTATTATTATTATTATTTATATGTATATTAAAAACAATGTTAAATTGTTGAATATGTAATTTTAGATTGGAGCTAAATTTACTGGAGCATTGATAGCTCCTGATGAATTTATTGTTCCCAAACTCGATTTAGATTTCGATGGAAAAAGAGATCGTTGGGCAGGTTACGATCCTTCAGAACACAAACATATCATTGAAGAATATGCCAAAGTTGAGGAAGCGAAAAGACAATTACGGGCAAACAATTTAAATAATGAAGATGATTCTGCTCAGGTATATATTAAAAAAAATAAAAAAATTGAAACAAAAATAAATTCAAAATCAAATTTTCTAACTATACTTTGACATCTTATTTATTATAATTATTTTTTTAAATTAAATTTATAAGGGAGAGGAAGATGACCAAGAAGATGAAGATAAATATGTTGATGAAGTTGATATGCCTGGTACGAAAGTAGACAGCAAACAACGAATTACTGTACGTAATTTACGTATTAGAGAAGATACAGCTAAATATCTACGTAATTTAAATCCGAATTCAGCATATTATGATCCAAAAACACGTTCAATGCGTGATAATCCCCATGCTGGTTTAGCTGAGTAAGTATTTATATTTTAATTAGTTTATTTTACATTATTAAATTAATTATTTTAATTAGTTTATTTAATTTAAATAAAAATTATTTTTCAGTACCGATTACCAAGGAGAGAATTTTGTACGATTTACCGGTGACACCCAAAAACATGCAGTTGCTCAACTTTTTGCTTGGGAAGCTTATGAGAAAGGAGTTGATGTTCATCTTCTGGCTGAACCTACAAAATTAGAACTTCTTCATAAAGAATATGTAAAAGAGAAGGACCAAATTAAAACTACGATTAAAGATAGCGTAGTTTTAAAATATGGTGGAGAAGAACATCTAAAAGCCCCACCAAAAGCCCTACTTCTTGCACAATCAGAACATTATGTCGAATATTCCAGATCCGGTAAAATTATAAAAGGAGAAGAAAAACAAATAGTTAGATCTAAATATGAAGAAGACGTGTTTCCTCAAAATCATAAATCGGTGTTTGGTTCATTTTGGAAAAATGGCCAATGGGGCTATAAATGCTGTCAATCCTTTATAAAAAATTCTTATTGTACTGGTGAAGCAGGAAAGGCTGCTATTTTGGCACCACCTGCACTTGATGCTTCTACTTCGAAAGCTTTTATAATTGATAATCAAAAAATTACTAAATCATCATCTCCTTCATCATCCTCTTCTTCATCTTCGTCATCTTCATCTTCGTCAGAAGACGAAGAAGAAAAAGCTCAAAAATTAAGAAAAGAGAAAAAACGTCAAAAACGATTGAAAAAGAAGGAGAAGAAAAACAAGAAAAAGGTGGATAAATTAAAAGAAGCTTTAAAGAAAGAAGATGAAAGCCAAAAAGAAGCTGAACGACTTTTAGCAATGAATGAAAGAAAACGACCTTATAATAGTATGTTTGAAGTTAAACAACCCACAGAAGAAGAAATGGAAGCCTATTATATGAAAAAAAGCAGAATAGAAGATCCAATGAAAGATTTTCTTTAAATTTTTTTTTTTTTATTTTTTAAATAAATATACGAGTATAACAATATAATAGTTATGTAACTTTAATTTTTAAAATATGTATATAAATTTATAATATATTGTATAGAAAAAATATTTTTTGTATATAAATAAAAAAAATCTTTAACTTATAAATTTTTTCCAATTAATTATTAACAAATAGCAGTTATATATATATTTATATGTAATATTTATTAAGTTCTATGAACTGATAAATAAATATAGGATATTATTATTAAAATGGAACATTTAGCTTTATTTTTTCTTAGGAAGTGGACAATGTACAGGGATTTAAATTATAGGACTTATTCTCCCAAAAACAAAACGACTGGTGGTCACCTTAGGCCAGTTTCCCAACCTTTTATGAACTACTGGTCCCCTCTATTAATTTTATTAATTTTATATATGTCTATTATCTATTAATAATCACAAATTAATAATTAATTCTCTCTCTGTGAAATTATGCTGCTCGTGATCGTGATTATTCATTATTTAAAAGTACTAAAACATGTTAAAATAAAAACATTTAAATACAAAGTCTATACAAAATTATAACTTAATCAACAATTGTAAAACAATGCACAAACCTGGGGCCCCGTATTGGGCAAATTCAAGACGATTAATCAAAATTAGTAAAAAAAAAACAAATATCAATGAGGCGGTTGAGGCTAGTGTTTTAACAATTTGTCGGGTTTCAATTTAGTCGCTACAATATCCACCACGCTCAGTGATCTGCATTCCTTTTTACTATTTCGCCAGAGATAGTATTGCGATCAGGAAAATTTTCGATGTCGAGATTTTGATGTTTTTATACGTTTTGGAAGTTCCTGAATCATTTTCATTAACAGGTTGAGGAAAATGTCTGTGTATGTATGTAGACAAGTTTACGCAAAAACGGTTTGAGTTAGAATCATGAAATTTGGTATATGGGCATTATTCAAAATTCGTAGTTTTCTATCAACTTTTGAGAAATGTAGCTCATCTGAAAGTGAATCCATTACCTACCACGTTTTCATTTTTTTTCTTTTAAACTAACCGTAAAAATAAAGATATATGTTTGATAATTTTCACATGATTAAAAATTCTATAAAACTGCTATATATAGAATTTCAGCTTGATTGATTCGCTGAAAGTACGAGAATTAATTTTTTAACACTGCAAATCACGCGCCAACACGTGACGGTCAACAAAGAGCCAAACATGTGCTGGTTTAATAAATATTATTTATTAATTTTAATTTATAATTTAATTAATTAAATTTAATTTAAATATAATATATGTTATTTAATCCAATTAAAATTCAAATAGTCAAGTGGAGACACTCCAGCTTATTTTAGACAGTAAATTAGCTACTGGACTTAAATGCACACTCAACTAAATATTATGAAGGAAACACAATTAAAAATTTCCGTAATACATATTTCCCACAATCCACGGTGGAGAGCTGATGTTTATTTTTGGAGTCACACTTGGTATACATTTCTGAATTTCATTAGTTGTGAGTTTTGCGAGTTTTTTTTTAATTTGATATATCTGTTCTATCTCTATTTGCGAAAGAATCTAAAACCCATATTGATATAAAATATACGAATAAATACAACATATAAATATAAAACATACATTTTTTGCTAGTATAATAAGATATATATATATCTAATTGTATCAATCTATATACTAGTGTATATTTAAAATTTTCTCTATATGCTATTTAGACGAAATAGGCGACTTTCATATTCAACCCTAAAATAAAATTTTCTCATTTTTTTAGATAAAAAAATAATTTATTATTTTAACATTCTAAATATAATTATTTAACATAAATTATGTCTACATCAGAACTTTACTAGAATAAAAACAACTAGAATAATAATATGAATAAAAGTATAGTATATTGTTAATTTAAAGAAAAAAGAAATGAATATAAATATTTAAAGAGAGCTTTACTTAAGTTAATAAAATACCACTATTAGTATTGTAGACAGAAAGTCCTCTGTCCCCCCTCCTACAAACACCTTAACTAATTCTGGGAATAGCCCAGAAGGAATGGGTAAGGGGTCTATTGTTTTGCACCCATATAAAAGGCCAGTGTGAAGGGACAGTTAGTGTACACTGAGAATTACTGAAGCATCCTGAATAAGATCTCTCTCTGTATCGTAAGCCTGCTACAAAAGGTTATACTACTTCAGAGTCCATAAGCCAGTTTGAATCCAAGCTAATCGAGAAGGTCTTTCGATCTCAAGAAACCCGCGAGACACCTTCCAGCACACCCACTCAGCGGCCCAGATAAGTGACACAATCCACTCTTCAATACACAAATCAGTGCTAGCTGACACTTAAAACAACTTTAGTATTAATAATAGTGATTAATCTTACTTAATATCAATTGATATTTTCTGTAATTTTATTGAAGCCAGAGTGCTAACTAGTGTATAATAAATTTAGAATAAGTATTTAAATATTTTATTTTATTTTTTTCCTTCCTGATTATCCTGTTGGATACTACAGTATACATAATATAAGATTTGATAAGATAATAAGTATTTTAATAATAAAAAGTAAAATTAAACAATAAAAAAAATACTTTTTTAAATTAATTAATTAAGTGCCTAATTTTTATTAAATTAGTATATATATATATATATAGATAGAGAGAGAGAAATAATCAGTTCAAAATATATTTATATAAGTTATAACAATAATATTTCAATTAAATTTGATCTTTAATAGGTAGAGCTTCTAGACGTTCTTTTACTTGAGTTATCCTTTTTTCCAGGTCACCAATAGATTGATGTTGCATTTGAAGTCGATGAATTAAATGTGATGTCTTTATCATCAGATCTGACACTTGATTAAAAACAAAAAAAAATAATTATAAATAAATCAATTTTAAATGAATATTTGTAATGAAATAATAAATATAAATCGTTTATGATTTTTCTTCAATTTTTGATTTTACTTGTTAAGAAATGGGTGGATTTGATTCCGTTTGGCCAAGACTTCGCAGATGGAAATTTGATCCAACATGTTTTTTGGTGTTAATTAGTGTGGCACCCAAACACCGAGCTTCTTTTTGAATTCAACTTTGCTTAAATGGTTTAAAACTGTTTTATAGTCGATCTTTAGTTTCAGCTACGACTACTAACAAGCCGGTCAACTTTGATTATTTTTGTGATTTGGTTGACATTTTCAAAGACAAGCCTGCCTGTGCGAGGTGCATCTTTAACTTCAAAAATGCCTGAACGGAATCGTCGAAACCAAAAATGCACTTAATTAGCTGTTACTATAAACACCATTCACAATTTCAGCCGCCTGGCTTGCGTTTTCGCCTTTATCAAAGAAAAACTCTAAAATGTACCAAAATTTATCTTTGTTAACTTCCATTTTTAACACCCTAGTACAAATTAAAGTTATTGGCATATCCAACACATTTGTATTTCTCAGTTAACGCATATTGAAATATTTCTTATTGCGCTTAACTGAGGTCTAAACTCAACTACTAGAAGTGGACTTTAACAGTGAAACTCCTAAGATTAATTTTAGAAAGTATCGTTGTAATTCGTGCATTTTCAATTACAATATTACAATTACCGCATTTATATTTTATAATGGATTTAAATTTAAAATATTCTTTTCACAACTTTGGCGAGTAACTCAATACTAAATTGGTCACATGGTGACCCGAGTGTTGCTGATACCTGCTCTAGCTAAAACATAAATGCTCTCATTAGCAAAGGTATATATTAAATTTATCATAATTAAATCAATCTGGTATCTGTAAAAACTGGTATTATCCCAATCTAAGAACGATACTATTGAAATGAAATGAAGATAAATAAATATAGGGAAGGTTTTTGTTTGATGAAATTATTACTTGTTATCCCTGTTGTATATCTTAAATATGTAAATAGCATTAAGAGTTTAAAATGGTCTACTAGGTATAAGAAATCATGAATATTTACTTGTCTTTTGTTGTTCTTTAAGAAGTCCTCTACGAGGAATCTCTTCTTTTAATCTTCCTCCTGCCATTATTAAGATTTCTAATACTGTAATTCATATAAATATTAAGATTCAAGGATAACTCGACAATTTTTTTTAATTTTTGTTTATTTTCACTGCATATTGAATAATAAATGAACTTAATTTGAAGTCAATATTTTCATAAAAAATACATTTAAAAAGATAATTTGAAATTTATTTCCTCGGTTTGATTTCATATTGATTTATTTGTTTGTTTTAATTGTTTATCTGAAAGTTGACATAAAGAATGGTTCTAAGTAATATTTTTAATATATAAATATACATATAGAAAAAAATTATTTGAAACCAACAAAGAATTTAAATTCAGAATTTTTCTTATTAAATGTTTATTATTATATATTATGTATAAAAATCAAAACTCTCAGGTCAATCGACAGTATTTTGGGGCCTTGGGAATATATTTCCATTTTATAGCTATAGAATTCACTATTATGAATACATAAACTTATAGTTAAAAGAATATTCGTATTAACTTCCCCTGAATAGTTAAATATTCATTGCTATCATTGACAAGAATCTATGAACCTCAATTAAAATTCTTTTCTGACTTCTTTTTAGAAAATAATATTACACGACATAGAATATAGTTATTAATATTTAAAATAAAAATAATTTACCCAACTTTAAAAAGGGAAAAATTTAAAAGAACTCCATTATATCATTTGTCCAAAAGATCATATTATAATGTGTAAATAATTTAATATCAATTCTAATCCTAAAATATAATATAAACAATAAGTTGACCTGTGGCCAGGTCCGAACCGACCGACGGTTTGAAATAAATTAATTTCCAGCTACAGAAACAATTTCAAATAATTTTAATATATCTATTAATGTAATAAAAAACAGATATGGATACATAAATAATAAATATAAACATTTTTAATTTTATTTTATTTATAATATATATGCAAGATTAGGCTGTGACGTCATGAATGGCTGGATGACGTCATATAATTTTAAATCAAGAAAAAACTAATAAATATGATTTTCCCGAGGATAAAACCAATACAAAGTGTATGATTCGTGGTGATATATAAAAAAATCTCCTCATGTGAAATTTGGTGTGAAAATAACCCTTCCCTTCCTATCGACGATCGCTAATACTAACACTTCCGGTTTCCGGATATGCACCAAAAGTTGATCAATTCATCCCACTGATGCATTAAGTAAATATTCCAAATTTCATCAAAATCGGTTGAGCCGTTCAGGCTGTACACATCTATACGGACGTACAGACATCATGCTAAAAATACTTTTTTCTGTTAAGAAAATGCATGATTCGTGGAGATATGTAAAAATCTCCACATGTGAAATTTGATGTGAAAACAATACCTCCCTTACTATCGTCGGTCGGTAAAAAACTAAAATAAAGATAATGGAATTAAGTTATTTTATTTTCGTTTTAAAAATATCTTTTATTATAAACCACTAAAAAAAATTAATTAATTACTGACTGACGATAGTAAGGGAGGTATTGTTTTCACACCAAATTTCACATGTGGAGATTTTTACATATCTCCAAGAATCATGCAGATTAACAGAAAAAAGTATTTTTAGCATGATGTCTGTATGTCGTCCGTCCGTTCGCTGTGTGTCCGTATAGATGTGTACAGCTTGAACAGCTCAACGGATTTTTATGAAATTTGGTATATTTACTAAATGCATCAGTATGATGAATTGATCAACTATTGGTGCAAATCCGGAAACCGGAAGTGGTAGTATTAGCGATCGACGATAGGAAGGGAAGGGTTATTTTCACACCAAATTTCACATGAGATTTTTTACATATCTCTACAAATCATGCACTTTGTATTGGTTTTATCCTCAGGAAAATCATCTTCATTAGTTTTTTCTTAATTTAAAATTATATGACGTCACCCAGTCCTTCATGACGTCACAGCCAGCTCTTACATATATATTATAAACAAAATAAAATTAAAAATATTTATGTTATATCCATATTTGATTTTATTGCATTAACAGATATATTAAAATTATTTGAAATTGTTTATGTAGCTCGAAATTAATTTACTTCAAACCGTCGGTCGGTTCTGCGCCTGGCCACAGGTCAACTTATTTTTGTTTTTTGTATTACATTACTGATAAACTTTATAACTACGTTTAAAATCGAATACAAGAAATACTCAAATATAATGAGAATAATTTTAAAAAATAATAATTTAAAAAATATTATCTATATATTTTATTAAATTATTTAATACTAGCTGCTCAGACGGCTTTCGGTGCTCTTCGCACCTAGTCATGGGACTGATCCCTTTACCCATGAAATAATACGTAATATTTGATTTAAAGTCTATTAAATAGGTTTTTATTCATGTTTCAATCAGTATATTAAAACATTCAATTCTTTTTGTGTTCTTATTTAAAATATATTTTATTTTAATCAGTAAATTAATACTCTTAATATATTTTATTGTATATGTTATAATAGAGTATAATATTTCTTAATCATTTCATTTTGATATTTAATTTCATTGGTTGATTTTTATTGAATATTTTTTATTATAATAAAATTTAAGAAAATTTAAAGCTAGGCACTTGAGACATTTTGTAAAAGAAAAATTAAAAAACTATAGATAAACTAACAATATGATGATCCAGAATAACGCCAGCGCGGAAATATAAAGGTAGGCCCGATACTTTCTGGACAGACCTCGTATATAGAAGCAATGTGTTATTTTCTAAATTTTAACCTATTGCTTATTTAATGTAAAATTTAAATTCAATTAAATATTTTTCTATTAATTAATTTAAATTTATATAAAAATTTCAGAATTTTTAAATTATTTATTTAAATTATTATTATTTTGCTAATTTCTTTTTGGCTTTGATCATCCGGTTTTTGAGATGTTTTATCACTTCTGATTGATATTCTTCTCTTTCCAATAATATTAAAACTTTATTGACAAGGCTCATAACTAAAGAAACAAAAATAACAAAAGAATTTGTTTAGTATTGTCCTAGAAAATGTAATGGATCTTTTGGAAAGGAATATAAACACAATTAGTAATAAAATGTTAAAAGGTAAACTAAAAATAATAAGGGGCTCATTTCTGATTAAATTAACAGTTGTGTTATATTATTAAATATAAACTTCTTAATTCGGAGTATTTTTAAGAGTGATATAGGTATGTCGTACTCTGTTGCCAGTATTATTGAAGAATAATATCAACATGGTAAAACGTATCTATCTAATCGGAGTTTTCAAATTAAAAAATAAATTATGCATTATATATTTAATTTAATAAAATAGTAAATACTATTTAGATTAAATCTTATGATGTGATAATAAGAAAAAAGACAAATTAGAATTTTATTTATGATCTTAGGGGGATTCATATATTTAATGTTAAAAATTAAACCCTAAAAATAATTTACCAAGTTCTTTTTTGTGATCTTGTTCAGAGTTATATTCATTATTCATTTTCTTTTATTATATTTTTTTTAAGTTTAAATTTTGATTTTGATTTTGTCGTTATTGCTTGTAATTCTTATTTATGTTTACTATTATATTATTTTGTTGTTTTTATTTATTTAAAACAGAATTATACAATGTCAAAAAAATAATTTTAAATTAATATATAAAATAATATTAAATTTTAATTTTTAATAAATTGTTTATTCATTTTTTAAAATAATAAAATAAATCAAGTATATTTTTTGATTCCATAGAAATAGAAATATAATATATAATTTTTGGAAATAAAAATGGAAGATCATAATCAAAAAATATATTTTAGTATTAATTTTTAATCCATAAACAAAGGGTTCGTAATAAATAAACTTTTTAATTTATTATCTAATTATAATGAAAATATAAATTTCTAAAAAAAATAATTTGGTTTTAAATATAAATTTAGTAAAATTCAAAATAATATAAAATTGTTTTATGTTAAAATGGCATATATTCTAAAAAATCTAAGTCAACAATCTAAACGGCAATGGCAGTGTGGAAACTTAAGGTCTCATTAATAGCTTATAACTTTTTGATTAATTAAAGTTGGTTAAAAGATGTAAAAATATTAATTAACATTAAACAACATATTTTTCTTAAATAAAAAATTAGAAATTGTTTTTACGAATGCTTTTTATTTAAAATGCAATTTTTACTAAAAATTTAACGATAAATATTTCGAGTTCTTATCGATGTTCCGATATGTACTGAAATGATACCGATAGATTGCAAAGATAGATTACTTTCTTTTCCACACCATGGATACCTCTTGATAGTGATACCAATATATTATCCACATCTGGGTTCTTTTACAAACGTAGATACAAGAGTATCGATATGTAACAAAAATAAAATAAAAGGTTCATTAAAAATCAGAAAAGTTATTAGTAAACTAATAATAAATTTATTAATAAATCCATTTATAGAAATTAAATACAAATATACGTAATGATCTTTTAAAAGAGATATGATTTTATTTAGATAATTTTAATTTCACTTAATACATTATTAAAATTTTTAATTATCTTAAAAACATTAAAAAAGTTTCAAATGAAAGTAAATTAAATAGAATTATAAATTAAATTAGTCTTATATAGATTAATGTATAGATATAAGATTGTAATTAAGCCGATCAATTCAAAAATTAAATTTTAGATTCTCAGTTAAGAAAAAAAGATTTATAATTATTCTAGCACACGAATTAAATATATTTATTTTTTAATTTAAATTTCAAAATTTTTATAAATGCTGCTTATTCATTGAAATTTATTGTCTACAACGAGAATAACAAAGAAATATTTTATTTCATCTTTTCTAATAAGTTATAATATATTATTTTTCAATTTATATTTTAATATTTTATTTGTTAATAAAATGTGGATTTTTTTTTTGTCAATCAGATTTTTAAAGTAATGTGATAGGCATTCAAAACAGCTATTTTATTTTATCTTATCTTTATATATACTTTATCTATATAGGTATATGGCATAAATATATCTTATATATATAAAATTATATTAATTATTTTATATGTATACAAATAAAAATTTTTGATTTTTTAAAAATATATTGAGTATACTACGAGTATATTTAAATTTACTTATTGAAAGTTTAGAAAGAATATTATGAATTAAAAAAAAACTTTTCTATTATATATACATTAAAATTACTAATTTAATAATATTTTATGTATAGATGAATAACTAGAAAATTTTAATAAAATATGAAATAAAAATTTAAATATGGAATCAGATCATGATAATTTATTGATAAAATTAAATAAATTGTTAAAAAAAACTGAAGAAGAAACTGATATGGTTATCGCCGTTAATCAACTTATTGATGGTGCAAGTACTATAAGAGATAATTATCTGCCAGGAGAAAATACTGACCGACGAGAATATCTTCGTGGTCAAAATGCAAATAAAAGGAAATTAAAAAGGCAACAGCAGCTCGAGCGATTGGGTATGTAACTGTCGCTCTCTTTTTGATTTGATTCATTACCAATGACCTTAACCTTATTCTAGTGCATTTCCCTCTCTTTCCTTGCAAACCAGTTAGTATAGAATTCTATCATTTGTTTTAATTTATAAGTGAAAAAATTGTATATTCTGGTATGTGTTAGATTTAAATAAGAATTTATATCAAAGAGAAGTATATGTCTCTTTTTTATAATAAGAGTAATTAATTTTTTAAAAAGGGAAGATATTGAAGAAATATATTTATTTAAAAATGTACTAACAATATATTTACAAATAAGAAAAATTCACTCTTAGTAAGGAAGTAATAAAAATTGTGATCCTTAAAAACAATTTGATCCTTTTTTACCGACCGATGATAGGAAGGGAAGGTATTGTTTTCACACCAAATTTCACATGTAGAGATTTTTACATATCTCCCGAAATCATGCATTTTGTTAACAGAAAAAAGTATATCTGTCCGTCCGTTGTTTTATAGACGTGTACAGCTTGAACGGCTCAATGGATTTTTATAATATTTGGTAAATTTTCATAATGCATCAGTAGCATGAATTCATCAACTTTTGGTGTATATTATAATATAATTTAATAATTTAATTCAAATTTATAAATATATTTTTTTTATACTTTATATATATATATGTTTGGAAATTAATTTATTTCAAATCGTAGATCAGTTCTGTGCCTGGCGACATTTTTTTAGTGTTTATAAAGAAAATAATTTATAAAAGAAATAAAATAAAAACAACTATATTTTTTTAAATGTGAAATTTTTAATACTGTAAGAATATTTTAATAGAAAAATTAGTTTTCAGATCCTTTTCAAAATAATAATAATAAAAAAATAACAAATCCAGAATAAAGATAAAAATAAAACAGAACAGATGTAATACTTACTTATCATATTAAATATATAATATACTTTCTTATCAATTTCATTATAAATAAATAGTTAATAAGATTAATATTTTTTTAATGATTGATTGTATTGCTATTATCAATTAGTCTATACAATTAGCATTAATCTTTCTTATCTTTTTGTAAAGTATAATTATTAAATAGAGTTAATATATATATATATAGATATAGATAACCAAATACATATATATTAGTATATGTAGATTGAACATATATTTACAATTTGGGTTCAATAGATTTTGATAAACTATTTAACTAAATTTTCACACTTCCGAGAATCCAAACATCAATAATTTTTATATTCAGATTTTTTATAAGAATAATGTTCTAAATATTATTGAATTTTACTATATATATATATATATATATATATATAGAAAATAAATAAATGTCTAGCCTTTTATATAAAAATAAAATTACTTATGGATTAATAACACAAAATACTTATATTTATTACATATATTCTAACTTAACTACTATTGATACATGTTATTATGACTTTTCTGTGTATATGAATATTTTATATTGATATACATACTTTGTAGAAAATAATATCTCATACTAAAATAACAAATTCTGAAATAATTAATTAATGATGTAAAAATTGATTCTAAATGATTAGTGATTTATTAAAATTAAATATTTAATCTCTTATATATTTATTTATAGCCATAGAAATTGAAATTGGTCTGTTAAAAATTGAATCTCGTGTGAAAAATATAGAAAAGACAAATCGTGTTTTATTAAACCGGATTCGCAAGTCAGCAAATATGTTCAAGGACAAAGAATGGGTATATAAAATATTTTTTATTATTGGCTAATTTCTACCTAAAAATCTAAGGTTTTTAATCTGAAGTAGTACTTACTATTTAAAGTTCATGTAATAGGATAAGTTATTATATAATATCGTATTGTATAAAAGCTCAAAGAAAACTATAATGAATAATAAATCAATAATATTTTAAACTTTTTTTAGAATTCTTAATCTATTAATATATTTAATTTTAAAAATTAATTGAGTGTTGTATGCATTTCTATTTGTTAATAGATAATAATAAAAAGTAATTGAAGTGAAAAAAAAATTAATAATTAATTAAAATCCTTCCAAAGATTTCCTCT
The DNA here is from genome assembly GCA_963082975.1 of Labia minor. NCBI lineage: Eukaryota > Metazoa > Arthropoda > Insecta > Dermaptera > Spongiphoridae > Labia > Labia minor. The sequence goes on from OY720344.1 coordinate 79,222,089, forward strand.
CTAATCTAATAATAATTTGATCATTCAAAATATGTAATGTGTTTCTTAAATAAAATTAAGCATTAGCATTTAAATATAAAGATACCAGAAAAAATATTAATTTTTTTAATCATAAATAATTAATTTAACAAATAAAATTTTGAAAAATAAATAAAATACAAGAATATTTGTGACTGAATAATATTATAATTTATTTCATACTAATAAACTGACACCACATATTAATTTTATTTAATATTATATTATAAAATAGATGGTAGTTTTTATAATTTTATAAAACTAATTTTCTCTTGATTTATAATAATTCAATGATTAGCCCATATCCACACAATAAATAATAAAAATTCTATTAAACTCCTTCATTAAAGAAACTGATATCTTGTACTCATCTTAAAAATCTTAATAATAATTTTTCTGTCTTCCTTAAAATTATAATTTTATTGGTATTTTGGATTTCCTATTTAAATCAATTATTAATTACCCAACACATTAAAATCTAATCGATAGAATAGGAACTTGTAAAGGAAATATATATTAAATAATTACTTATATATGGAGGAACTATGAAATTATATATTAATATATGAGTTTAATTTGGTAACAAAACAAATTGGTAATAAATTTTTATTAGAAGCTATTTTTCAAAGTTTGGTCATTTATTCTATCTTTATTATGGAAAACTTTAATTTCGAGTTTGCTTTCCATTTTGGAATTTTATCGATATTCTGGATATCCTCTGTCTAACTGAGTACAAATTATGTACTGATTATAATAATTATAAATATAAAAATGATTAAATAATGAAATTAATAAATTACAATATAATATAATGTATTTTTATCTTCCAAAAATTAATATTTTATTATTTAGGTAAAACCGTGTTTCAAACCAAGTCCAAAAATAAGCAAGGATTCTCTTGATATTCCTAATGAAATTGTAAAAATTAAAGAAGAATAATACATACGAACTTATGGATTATCTAAGTTGATAAATCAAGAAATTAATTGTTTTAAATTGTTGTTTAATAATTTAAATAAACACATTCAAATAATTAAATCATAATAATAAATTTAATAACATACTATGTCTAAAAATAGTTGAAATTATTCGATATTAGAAAATGTAAAAATCTACATTTAAAATTTATCATTGGCAGTAAAATTATGATTGCTAAAATTGAATATATTCATTTTTTAAATCAATAATAATTAATTTTTATTATTATAAAATATAAAGTACCTGGTATACCTAGGGACCACTGGTTGATGTAAAAATTTTACTATACATTTCTTAGCATTTAAAATATTTTACTTATCTTTACGTTCCATAAATTAGAAAAATCCCAAAATATTATTTTCGTGAGACCAGTGCTATATAATTGATCATATATATATAAATATAAATAAACAAAAAATCTAGAAATTTTTGGTAGAGAATTATCTAAATATGATGCTAATTTGAAATCCTCGAGTTTCCATGAAAATATTGAAAAAATATCTTATATCTATAACTAAAAAATTAAATGTATGGTTTACTAAGTATTAATATTTTATTTTAATTAAACTAAAAATGATAGGAAATTTGTCCTTGAAATCACCTTTTTCAAAAATATTTAATTATTTGAATACATATTTTGCATAATTACAATATAGGAGTTTAGAATAAAAACACGTTTAGTTTAATCCATTAATACAAATCTAAAATATTTAAATTTGCGCATCGTAATGATTTAAATAATTTCCTCGGTGAAGAATATGAAATTATATTGAAAGAGCATAAATATTTTTACAAGTTATTTTTAATTTAAATTTAAAACTTTGACTATAAAAAAACAATTTAACAAAATTTATCTGGTTTGAAATTATTTATACGAGAAAAATGTAAATTTTATTTTAGATTTTATTCTAAATAATATAATATATTTAATCATTAATTTATAAATATATACTTACTTAAATATTATGCTTAAATAATTAAATTTAAAAATTAAAATTCCTTTTTAGGTTCAGAATCTAAGGTCGAAAAGGTCGAGAATTTAGAAAAAGGTTTTAATTTTTAGATTTTAGATTTTATTCTAAATAATAAAATATATTTAATCATTAATTTATAAATTATACTTACTTAAATATTATGCTTAAATAATTAAATTTAAAAATTAAAATTCCTTTTTAGGTTATATTGGATTCAGAATCTAAGGTCGAAAAGGTCGAGAATTTAGAAAAAGGTTTTAATTTTTAGATTTTAGATTTTATTCTAAATAATAAAATATATTTAATCATTAATTTATAAATTATACTTACTTAAATATTATGCTTAAATAATTAAATTTAAAAATTAAAATTCCTTTTTAGGTTATATTGGATTCAGAATCTAAGGTCGAAAAGGTCGAGAATTTAGAAAAAGGTTTTAATTCGGTATAAAACCGTGTATGTGATAGTAATTTCATGTAAGAGAAAGTTTACAGGACACTTTCAACACAAAGATAGTTACATTTCTCAACGGCGCTAATCAAATACGCACAATATAAACCTTATTTTGTAAGAAATTATGGGATTATCCATAAAATTGAAAAATAAGATATATATGAAAAGATAATTTATCAATATGTATTATTTAAAATGGTAGTTAATTTTCATATTTTATTTATCGTAAATTAAATTTAGAATTATTTGTTTATATTTTATAGAGAATGGCATTCAGATTTTATATGTTTAGTTTTTTTATTTAACTTGTTTTATTGAAAATAATATTAGAAAATAAATCTTTACAAATAGATCATATTTTAATAATTTAAAAAATAATAATCATGATAAAATTAAGAATTTTCTAATCGTTTTAATATTTGATGATTTCATTATCTACTAAAATACTATATTTAATATATCTTCTTTAAATCAAAAATTAAGCTTATAATTATTCATTTAAATTAGGAAATATATACAATTGAAATTTAAAATTTGCGCTCTTTTCCCCAAAAATAATTCATTAATTATTTTTATAAATTTCTACTTTCAAAATTTATATATTATTATTTTTCAATTAAATTGATTGATTTTTAATTTAAATTATATATAGAAACAGTTTATTTAAATATTTTTTTAATTATTGAAGTTCCTTAAAATTATTTATATACTTAGAGTGAAATGATTTTTATTCAATAAAAATATTTTAAATTAATTATTAAGTATGAAAAATTAATAAATTATAAATAAGAAATATTTTTTTATTTGTTTTGCGTAGTAACGTAGATTTTCAACGCCCATAAGAATGTACTTTGACCGTGAGAGTTTGGACCAGAGAATAAGAATCCTTTCTAATTACATATCAAACAACAACGACTTTCGATATTTTCTCGCTTGAGGGCGTATAAAGTAGGGTGCTTCTTTGCCTACTACTAACATTTCATACCGCTTTTAGTTCTTAGAGTGTAAATCTCATTTATCCTATCTCTGTGAACTTTAGTCAGAGATCTTGTATATATAAATGCAGCGACCTAGTTAGAAGACTCTCTCCATTACGGAAAGAGTTTCTTTATGTGTGGTTGTGTCTCCTGATAAATAGGTTACACAACCCACTTTATAATTATAATTACTATACACTAAAAAACTTAAAAAACAAAAAAAAATTAATAAAATATAAAAAACTACAAAAAAATAGAAAAAATTGTGAAAATAACAATCTTTTTAAAATTTGTTATCTTCAACGTGGCTCTCCATTGAAGTCGAAGCCTTGAAGAAAGAAGTCTTCAGCTTTATAAGGAAAAGATAAGTCCAAGTATCTTTTTTTAAGGCTTAATTGAATCATTGTTATAAAAATGAATCCCGGAGGACCAAATTATCCTATGGCTTCGCTCTATGTAGGCGATTTGCACACGGATGTAACGGAAGCCATGCTTTTTGAGAAATTCTCAACGGCTGGCCCCGTTCTTTCCATTCGAGTTTGTCGTGATATGATAACTCGACGATCCCTTGGATATGCCTATGTTAACTTTCAACAGCCAGCAGATGGTAAATATACATAATTTTCTTAATCTTTTTTACTTAATTTTATTTTAAGGTGTGGGCCACTTTCACCACATGGACCATATTTTACATCATATTTCGTATTAATTATAATAATTTTCCCTATTTAATTTGTTTAATCATTTATTTTGAATTTTAAATCTAAGAAAAAAACTATATTTAATCAATAACTTAATTTAAAATTAAAAAAAAATTAGTCAATTTTTTCATGGCCCGCTAGATAATTAACATATTTATATTATAAGTATATACGTATATTTCGTGAATATATATATGTATATATATATATATAAATTTCTCAAATAACTATTTCGTATCGCTTCCACGTGGCGTACCTATCAAATTGTTTTTAATTCTAATTAAATATTTCATGCATGATTTTTATTTTTATACTTTTTTAAAAGATTAAAATTTTAAAATAAAATTCTTTCTATAATTTATTTAATCTGGGAAAAATTAAAAATGTTAATTATTTTTTCAATGTTTCATAATTTTTAAGTCTCATTGAAAATTTTCTTAAATTTATTTTAATTATTTATTATATTAATAATCTTTTCATTTGATATATATATGTTATATATTTATTTGATATATATTAACTCTCATTCGATTTATCTCTTTATATAAGATATTTTATTTTTAAGATATATTCAATTTTACTTACAATGAAAGATTGATATAATTATTAAACAATATGATTTTAATTACAAAAAATATTTTTAATTAATTTACGGAATAATTAGTGGATTAATAGATTTATATGAATTAATATAATGATGACACGTCATAAGTTTTATAAATGTATATAAATACTTAAATATAGATTAAAATTTTTTTTACATTTTTAAGATATAATTACTATAAATTTATTTTCATTATTTTCTTTTTATAATTATAGATTTTTGAGTTCATTTAAATTAAAATCACTATCTAGAAATTTGTATAAAAATATATTTTTTCGTAAATAGTTTAATAACCTTAAATTTAATGTTCATATATATAAATCTTGTTATAAAATTGGGTAAATCCATTCTATTTAATTTTTTATTTTTAACATAGATATTATAACCTTGTAAAATTATATTCTATTTAAATTTTCACAGTAAAAAAAATGCTTATAAAAATAATTCCAAAAGATTTTTTTTACTTATTTTATATAATTATATATTGGTTGATAATACGAATTTTTTTCTTTAAATATTTCAATAGACATTGAATCTCTCTCTCTCTCTCTCTCTATATATATATATCTAACTCCAGGAATTATTGCCGCCATTTTTTAGTGATTTTTTCTTTATTTCTTTAGTAACTTTCACTTTAATGTGTGTGTGTGTGTGTGATTCCATATTTAATTTTTTAAAATGATTATATTGGGTGATATATAAAAACCATTATGAACATTTTATATAAATATATTATATTTATTATATAAATCATAACAATTACTCATTTATTATTTTAAAAAATTAAATATGTAGAATAATTAAAATAAAGGGATTTTTAAATGACAGAATTGCGAATTTTTTGTTAGAATATATATAATTAATAATTAATCAATATTTCATAATTTAAGATTTTTCATAATCCAATTTTTAATTTAAAAAAAATTTAATTAGTATTAATATAAATAATTTTTCTTTTAGCTGAACGAGCTCTAGATACAATGAATTTTGACATGATTAAAGGGCGACCAATCCGTATTATGTGGTCTCAACGTGACCCATCCCTTCGTAAATCTGGAGTTGGAAATGTATTCATTAAAAATCTAGATAAAAGCATCGACAATAAAGCTATGTATGATACCTTCTCCGCATTTGGAAATATTTTAAGCTGCAAAGTAAGTTTGTTAAAAAAAATATCTATTTTAATAAATTTATTGTTAAATATTAATAAATATCTTTATTTTCTCTCTCTCTCCTTTGTGAAATATTATTTTTATAAATAAATGCATTAAAAATTTGGTTTAATTCCTTGACTTCATATATTATGTACATTTCGATACTGATGATTCAGGATAACTGAAAGCATTTAAAAGCGCCAAAAAGCGAGGTTTTCAATCCTCAAACGAGAATTGATCTTCTGATTCATATTTCGGGTAATATCGGTTATCTTCGATTCCTGGTATCAGTACCATAGATGATGTAGATAACAAAGCCCTTAAGCTAATTGAAATTCTTAAACTTTACAGCGCTATCTAGTTTGTTTCTTAAAAGGCACAAAAAGTTTTGGCGGTGGGAGAGGGCAAAACACTAGCCAAAAATTTAACACTGTTTTTTAAAATTATTTAATTTTTATTTAAATGATAAGCTCATTTTTAAAAAACATATTTTACTCGATAATAAAAAATCAATAATTGTATAGTTTAATGAAAATTAAAAACAACTTTTAAAGAATATTTTATAAATTTGCAAAAAATTTCAGCCACTTGAGTTTTTTGTTAAATTTTATCTCAAATATTAATTACAATAAAAATAACCAAATTGTTTTAATTAATAAAATAACAATCAAATAGTAAAAAATTATATGGTACTTCATTTTTATTCATGTTTGCTCAAAGAATAAGAGCAAAATAATCTCGAATAGATATTGTAAGATAAAAGTTTGTAAAGTCCAAGGGAATTAAGTTCGATTTACAAAATCCGGCATAAATAAGTTAATCTGCATTGCACTAACTACATTTAAGCCGGATTCTATATTTTATGCGATTTAGCTGTGATCTAATCGATATCACATGGTTGGTTACCTGACAATTTATTAAGTGATATATTATCAGAATTTACTAAGTGTTTGTATAAATTACTTTTTTACCTCACCTTAAAAATATTTATCATAGTTTATAATAATATAATATTTCATAGATTTAAAAGTTAACAACACTTTAAAAAATATAAATTTAAAAGAAATATTTTATGAATTGACCATGTAATTTTTTTATGAAATTTCAGGTTGCTCAAGACGAAACGGGAGCATCTAAAGGATATGGCTTTGTACATTTTGAAACAGAAGAAGCCGCGACGAAATCCATTGAGAAGGTTAATGGAATGTTGCTTAATGGAAAGAAAGTTTTTGTTGGAAAATTTGTTCCACGTAAAGAACGCGAAAAGGAACTCGGAGAAAAAGCTAAACTTTTCACTAATGTTTATATCAAGAATTTTGGTGAAGATTTTAGTGATCAACACTTATTAGAAATGTTTGAAAAATATGGAAGAATTACATCTCATAAAGTTATGAATAAAGACGATGGAAAATCACGAGGTTTTGGATTTGTTGCTTTTGAAGAACCGGAAGATGCAGAACGCGCTGTAGATGAATTGAATGGCAAAGAAATTATTGAAGGGAAACCACTTTATGTAGGTCGAGCCCAAAAGAAAGCAGAACGTCAAATGGAGCTTAAACGTAAATTCGAGCAGCTGAAAATTGAACGTCTTAATCGTTATCAAGGCGTTAATTTATATGTTAAAAATTTGGACGATACAATCGATGATGAACGATTGCGTAAAGAATTTTCACCTTTTGGCACTATAACGAGCGCGAAGGTGATGTTGGAGGACGGTCGCAGCAAAGGCTTTGGTTTCGTTTGCTTCTCATCACCCGAAGAAGCAACCAAAGCCGTCACTGAGATGAATGGACGTATTGTAGGCACGAAACCCTTGTACGTGGCACTTGCCCAACGTAAAGAAGACCGCAAGGCTCATTTAGCCTCACAATATATGCAGCGAATGGCCAACATGCGAATGCAACAAATGGGACAAGTTAACCAGATCTTCCAACCTGGCGGCGCAAGTGGCTATTTCATGCCTACATTACCGCATCCTCAGCGTTTTTACACTCCAGCGCAAATGGCGCAACTGCGAGCAACCCCTCGATGGCCAGCTCAACCACAGGTGCGTCCTAGCGCTCAGGCAGGTGCCGGTGCAGGTGCCAACGCACAAGGAGCTGGCGCCTTCCAGAATATGCAAGCACAGTTCCGCAGTCAGCCTCGCGCTCCTGCACAGCCTGGTGCGATGCGTAATGCAATGTCTGCTAGACCCATTACTGGACAACAAGCAGTCGCAGGCGGTATCCAAGGACGTCCCATTGGAGGTCCTGCTGTCTCTGTTTCAGCTCAGGGACGTCAAACCAACTACAAATACACTGCTAATATGCGTAATCCACCTCAACCAATGCCAGTGGCTCAACAAACACAAGTTCAACAAGCCGTGCATGTCCAGGGTCAAGAACCTCTTACAGCATCTATGCTGGCCCAAGCAGCTCCACAAGAACAAAAACAAATGCTTGGAGAACGTTTGTTCCCCCTAATTTATCGCATGTATCCAGAAATGGCTGGAAAAATAACTGGAATGTTACTAGAAATCGATAACTCTGAACTTGTTCACATGCTTGAACATAATGAGTCTCTTAAAGCTAAGGTATTTTAATCAAAAATATTTTTAAATTCTTAAAAATTTTATCTTAAAACTTGAATTTGAATATTTATTTTCTTTATTTTTTTTAGGTTGAAGAGGCTGTTGCAGTGTTGCAAGCTCATCAAGCCAAGCAAGCTGCTCAAGTGAAAAAAGATTAATTTTCTTAATAACGATTAAGCAGCAAGATATCAACTACTTTCTTTTAGAAAACATAGGTACGGTCCTACAAAATAACATCATCAAAGTAGAGAAATCAACAACTACCGGGAATTTAAAATACATTCAAGCCCACTCCCTTAAGATAACACAAAAAATTAAAAAAAAAACAGTAAAATTAATAAAATACAGCTTTATATAATTAAATAAAAACAGAAAATAATCATAAAATAAATTAAAATGTTTTGAGGAAGAACAAAAAAATAGAAAAATAATTTAAAAAAACTAATGGTTTTTATAAAAAAAAAAACGGTACATCTATTATTTCCTTATTAAAATATAATTGTTTAAATTTGATAATAGGATTAATTTGGTTTCGAACTTTTTAATTGCACACACAACAAACCATTTATTTTGGGGATTGATTAATATTTTATTCAAATACAGTCCACATACTTAATATCAAATTTCTTTTTAATTTGAATTTTCCAATCTTCTATTACTGTTGATTTATTTGATTCAATTTCTTATTTTTTTTTTATTTTGTTTCTTATTTTGAACTTAAAACAATTTAAATATTAAAAAAATAAAAAATGAAAAAAAAATGAAAAACTATAAAAGGAAAAAGAAATTTTATATTTGGAAATTTGGCCAAATTTTTTTTATCTTTTAAAAATAAAAACACATATACAATTGTTAATTTTGGAAAAAAATGAAAATAAAAAAAAATATATACAAAAATAACAATTTTATTGATAAAAAGAAAAAAATGAAATATATTATATATTATATACACCTTGAAAACATATTACAAAAAATAAAAAAATAAAAAAAAATTTCAAAACTAAAATATAATTTATATATATGTATATATATATATTTAATTTATATATATATGTATATATATATATATATTATATTATTTATATGAATATTTAATTTCTGATTTAAACAAGTTTAAAAAATAAATAAAAAAACAGACTTTTCATAATTATAAGGACGTTTATAATGATTCTACTGAGAAAATGTTGGATATCAAATAAAGTTCATTTTCAAGAAAGTTTTTTATTTCATTGCAACCAAAATAAAATTGAAATTACCTTTTTTGAACTACTTATTTTTGTTTCAGTTAATTCTTTAATTTGTAATAATTTGCATTTATTATAACAATAATGTTCTTTCTATTTGACTTGTAATTAAAATTTTGATTTTTTTATAAGAATTTTGTGCATTTTTTTTATATATTCATGGTTCAATTTAATTCTGACGTTTAAGCATGTAAAACTAAGTTATGATCCACTTTTCATATGATATCCTTTAATATAATGATTTTTTCATAAATATATATTTCCTAATTAAAATTAATGTTTATTTTATAATTATTCAAACTTATCAAATCACGAGCTCTATTAAATTTAAAATTCTAATATTTATAATATTTATAATATTCTGTATCCACTTTAAACTTATTAATCAATTCATTAGAGAAGAATTATACTTGTTCTTTTTCAATTTAAAAGAATCATAATTTATTATTTTAAATATTTTTAAATTATTTTTTTTTATTCAGCACATTTTTTATGAATCATAAAAAATCAATAAAATAAACTTTAAAATAAAGTTTAAAATAAATAAATAAACCGAATTGGTGAATACAATTTAATGAAGTAAATAATTATCGAAGTTTATTAAATAGAATTGTTTATCATAAAAATCTTAAAACTAAGAATATAATTTCTTAGTTATTTACAAAACATCACGAGATAAATCTACTTTTGATGAGTTTTAAGTTAAAAATTAAAACTTGCATAATTTCATTTGGAAAAATAGTTATAAATCCTAATTTATTAGTTCAACTAAATGTTTCATTAGTATGAAAATTTAAATTATTATTAGAACAAATAAATTACCAATTCTGTAGAATTTAAATTGTATTTTTTGATCAGATAATCCATAAAAGTGGGATTTTTAAAAGAAATTTAAGAATAGTGTGATCTAAACGTATTTGAAGCATTTTGTCTTTAAAAGTATTTTTCAATTACATTACATTTTTATATTTATAAATTTTAATTTTAAGTGAATTAAATGAGTCTTCAGCTCGAAACAATTAGATTAATCTACTACTCATCTCCTATGGAAGGACCTAGAGCCAGGTTTCTGAAATAATGATAAATGTATCGAAAACGATGTGATGTAAGTATGAGAAAAATTATACAAATATAGAATATTACTAAGGAGTTGGTTAAGTCAAGTAAATAAATGAAATATTTTGTTTTTAATACAATTATTTATTTTATATAAAAAATATAATTTAGGGAAATTAATGAAGTCCAAAGATTGATGAATGAAATCGAAGAAAGGAATGAGGAAATCAATTAACGACGACCCCACCTATAATAAAATATAAAAAAAGTTCAATTACTTTTATTTAGATAATTTAAATTTCTTTAGTATTTTTCTTATCTATTAATCAGTAATAAACATTCATTTTATATACTTACGCCCCTGATGATGCATGTGCGTAACTTCCGCTGTATCCGCCATAACCCCCACCCCATGATCCCGACGAGGCATAACTTCGAGATCCACTCCAACCTCCGCCATAACCTCCATAATTTGGTTTGTAATAACCTCCATGGCCTCCATAGCCTCCGTAACCACCATATCCGCCATACCCTCCATGTCCACCATATCCACCATATCCTCCATATCCACCTCGGCCCCAACCACTAAAAACAAAAATTTTTCAAAATTAATATATAAATAAAAATATAAATAAATGTTGGTTATATATGTGCCATTCAGAAGCCAAAGCGATTAACTCCACATATAAACAAACTAAGAAAATGAAGCCTAAAGTTCACAGTTTGTATTAAATTCAGGGTTATTGATTACAGAAAAATGTATATTGCATTATCAAGTTCATTATTCCATTCATATGTTGCAGATTACCTTATATTACATTTCATTACATTACTAGCAAAATTTTAAAAATTGGAGTTAATCGGTTTGGCTTCTGAATGGAACATTATATACAATAGAATTTATTCTTGTCATGTTAATGAAGACCCCTGATTTATAGGCAACCTCACTTTCTTAAATGATTCTCTACATTCTTCCAACTAAACTGAATACAATATAAAAAAAAAACGTTAGAATACACTTGCAATAAAATTATATTCCTAAAACTCTTTTGAAACAAAACAATTATTAGGTGACAGTACAGACAAATATTTTAAATAAATAGGAATTTTAAAAATTTTTGCATCATTAAATTTATCCATAAAATAAAAAAAAATAATATAAATTGTGTTAGAAAAAAGACTTTACAAATGTTAACATTTGGTATATACATATACTTACTTAATTAGTACTTAATATACATATATAGTATGTATATATATATAGAGAGATATATTATAATACTATATATGTATACATATGTTTTAGATGCTTGAGTGGCAGTAATTGATATTAAAATAGATTAAATATTTATGATTATTATCTAATCAATATTTTTAATTATTAATAAGCATCTAATAATAGAAATTATTTAATCTTCGAATCTTATCTATCAGCTTCAATAGAGGAGAATGTCAAAAAAGTATTCCATTAAAAATCTGTAAAGCTTATTGACTTATTTGAATTCGTTTTCCTTATCAATTCGAGATTCATTGTTAATTAAAATGTTTGCCAAGTGGCTGAATAAATAAATCAATATTTGACAAGTAGTTGGGGCCTATCAGGGCGAGCCCTTTCTATTTAAACTTACTAGCCAAGGGCCTTTCCTAGGGCGAAGCCTTTTGCGAAACCAATTCCTTTAGCCAAGAGTAGTGTGCGTTTTGGTCGTTGTAGATTGTCTCCTTCTTCGGATACTTCGACGAGTTGCACCGGCGTTTCATTTTCTACACCATCTGTACAAATAATAAAATTTTTATTAAAATTTATCATTAATCATCACAGTTATTTTTTAATACATTTATATACAATATAATTTTAAACATTAATTGATTAAATTCAAAACAATAAATAATAATAACATTATTAATAAATAAAAATATATAATAATAATTAAAATAATATATATTCTATTATTAATAATAATTTTTAAGCACATCCTTTTACATACATTCAAACAACTTGATTCCTTTTTTCTAGATATCTAAATATTTGTTATAATATCCATTTGGAATTAATAAGAATATCAAATGATATATGAAAATATTAAGTTATTTTCTAACTATTATTAATATTATATTTAATATTAAATTAAGTATATTATTCACACATGTGTAACTTTTAGAATGACAAAATTATATATATATATATATATATAAATTTAATTGAAAGATCATATTTTTTATATTTAGTAACACTGAAATAATAATACTTTTTCAAAGTCCAAATTATATAGTTTTTTATATTATTTAATTATATTTTTTAAGTTTAATTAATGATAAGAGAATAAGAAATAACAATAAGATTGAAAACTATGTAAATATATAATTAAAATAAAATGTGATCTTGATTAAATTAAATGTTTCGTAAGCTTACACTTCTTAACCATCATATAAAAGACTTTTTATAATATAATAATTCTTTTTCACACAAGATACTATCTTTGATTTATTTATTATAAATGTATATTTTCTTTATAAGGAAAAATTGAAATGAACAAATAATTCATCCACTCTTTGGAAAACTTGTTTTTTAAAGCTTGTATTTTTTTAAAAGCTTTATATGAATTTCATATAACATTAGAAATATTTTCAAATGATACTCATATAATGGAATAAAAAGAAATATAAAAATCTATTTTTGTATTCATATTATTTTAAACGCACAATTTATTTGATTTTTAAATTAAAATTATTTTTTTAAAAAGTGATATTTTTTAAATCCGAATTAAATTAAAAGAATAGAATTATAAAAAAGACTCATACAGCGTTTTGTGCTTTTAAACTTTTAACTTCATTAGTCTCTCTCTCCCTAATTTTCTATTAATATCTTAATATGTATCCATTACACTAAAAATGCATTATAATTTAATTATTATAGTTCAAATTTTTATAAAACCAAGATCTTTGTGAATTTTTTTTCACTAAAGTGAGTTCATTCGATCAAGTGTTTTAAATATAAGTATGATATATGTATAATAAATATTTGATGATATATGTATACTATAAATTTATGAATATATTACCTATATAATTGAATGGAATATAATATGATCAAACCAATCAAAATAAAACAAATTCATAAAAATATTTAATCAAAATAATATTTTCCTTTTAAAAGCAAAACATAACATATAAAGGTAATTTTTTTAGGATATAAAATTTTGACTCTACTTCTTAACTAAAAATAAAAAAAAAATTTTGAATTATTTTTATAGCGTTTTTTCAATTAAACTATTTTAATGTAAAAGTTGTTTAAAATATTTTTTATTTATTTCTTTTTAATATTTTAATTCACATGTACATTTATTTTTGTTTTTTGATTTAATTTAATTTTTTTTTTTGAAATTTGTAATAATAATATAATAATAAGAAGAATAAGAAATGAAAACTTGCCGGTTACAAGTTGTGGTCCTGGATTTATTTCAACAGTATGATCGGGTTGCGACTGCAAAACTAATTCCTCCTCTCCCGCAACAGCAACTAGCAAAAACACTGCTAGAATTATGCACTGAACGAGAGACTTCATCGTGGGGCTGCGAAATGTTCCCGGAGCCCTGCGTCTTGTTCTTTTTAAAAGGTAACGACGTGTGTGGAGGGCGGGGAAAGAGTCAAGGTCAGTGCAATTCTCACCGAACAACTCGAATCGATCCGTTTTATTCCTCTTCAGAAATACTTTTTATTTTCCTGGAAAAATCGAATCATCAATGATAAAAATAATTCATATCACCATTCGTTCATTTTTAAATTTATTTTATTTTATTTTTTTAATAATATGTTATTAACAATGAGAAGGAAAGTAGAAAGATAGAGATGTTGGAGAGAGGGGAGAGAAAGAGAAAGAAAGAGTTAGACGGGGAAAACCCTTATTTCAAGTTCATTGGCAGGTGGATCTCTAGGAAGGGCATCAGCCAACGAACTTAACGCGTGTATTATCTTGCGCAATCTACCCTATTATCCACTTCAATACAACGCTTGTTTCCTGATGACCTCACAGAATCTTAATGAAAGCATATTAAAAGAAAGAGACTTTAATGCGTGCACCTGAACCAATTTTAATCATAACCAACGACATCAGCCACGCATAGAAGGAGATGGGATCGATTACAACATCGTAACTTAGTAAGGAATTATTCTGAGAAATATTGTGCAAAAACTATAAAAAAATAACATTGCTTTGTAGGGGAATCGTTTTAAGATTTCACATTCTTTATTTTTAGAATTTTTTTTTTGTGAAAAAAAGGAAATTAAATCAACAAAAAATATTTTTATATTGCTAATAAATTCCGTCTGAATTAAGAAAAAATTAAGAAACATACAATATAATTATATATACTATTAATATATTTTCTTATTAAGTTTCTTCCTAAAATTTCTTATTTAAATGACATATTTCTAAATTGTTAAATAATATCCAGGACAAGGTTTTTATTTTAAATTTTAAAATATTTTAAAATGCTGCTTGGTATTTTAAAAAGTGTATACTATATGAAATGAGTATATAGTTTTAAGAATATTGCGTATCTATCAGGAAATATTATTAAATTGACCGATTATCCTCCATATTAGTATTCTTATCTTATAATTATCTCCCTTTATACCTAACAAATAGATCATTAATCAATTTATTTTTTCCAAATCCCAGAAATGATTTCTTGTTAAGAACCACACTGAATTTATATTCATTGTCCAATGAGTTGACAATGCATATAGAAATATTCATATTTATTCTAGCAATTCCCAAAAATTATTAAAATATAATATGCATTTTTATATTAATTTCTTAAGATCAAATAATATTTGAATTATTTAATTTATTTTAAAGAGGTTCTTATATTTAAAAATTAATTTAATATATATTATTTTAAATTTATTGAAAATTTTAGTTGAAAATAAAATATTCTTTAATCAACATTTTAAATAAAAATAGATTATTTTATTAAAGAAAAATATTGTGATATAGAATTAATTACTTTAATTAAGAAAAAAAACATTACAATGATTTATCCAATAATTATGATCTATTATGTATCGACCTCAAAACTACCTACTTCATAAAAACAATTTTTGTTAGATATTGATAATAATGTAGAATTATCAAACTCTTCAATTCATAATAATTAATATCATAGGTATAAAAAGATATATTACATTTTAAACAAATTGGTTAGTTACTTTTTAGTAAATTTTAAAAATTAAAAAAAATCATTAGAATATATATTTATACTTAACTCATCTTAATGATGTTGATACATTTCTAAATTATAATATGAAATTACTACTTTTTACTATCTCGCCAGCCACTAAAATTTTCGATTTCGCGATTTTGATGTTTTTATACGTTTTCAAGGTCCCTGAGTCATTTTCACTAACGTTTAGAAAAATGTCTGTCTCTCTCTCTGTGTGTGTGTGTGTGTATGTAGACAAGATTACGCAAAGACGGTTTGAAATTTGGTACACGTGCATTATTCAAAATTCGTAGTTTTCTATCAACTTTAGAGAAGTGTAGCTCATCCGGAAGAGGGTCATGTTTGATTTTTTTTTCCTCTAAAGTGGCCATAAAAATAAAGATATATGTTTGATAGTTTTTCACATGATTAAAAATTCTATAAAACTCCTATATATAGAATTTCAGCTTGATTGAATCACTGAAAGTACGAGAATTAATTTTTTAACACTGCAAATCACGCGCCAACACGTGACGGTCAACGGTGCTGGTTTAATAAATATTATTTATTAATTTTAATTTAGAATTTAATTAATTAAATTTAATTTAAATATAATATATGTGTTAATTAATCCAATTCAAATTTGCGAGATAGTCGAGTGGAGATACTCCAGATTTTTTTTAATAGCGAGAAAACTCAAAATATATAAAATCCTTCCATTCAAATATTTAATTCTAAATTATTAACACTATATTCAAATAGCATATGGAATACCATATATACATACACGTTATTTATTTTTTAGGTCCATTTTAGTCAACCTTTGCTTTTATTTTAAATAAATTATTTGATCAAACCTAATTGAATTTGTCGAGGTTCGATCCTTTGACCTTAAATTTGCACCACGACTATATACTTAATAATCTTACACTAATAAATGATATAAGTAAAAGTACAATACTCCACTTTTCCTATCTCAATTCTAAATGTGTATTCCAATCATAAAATTAACCAATTTGTTTTTTAAACAAATCGTAAATTTCATCGGCAAGCGTATCAAATTATCGTTTAATTCCTTTTTATCTTTATCCGTTCCAGGTGTAAACTCTTTTAAACTTACGACAATAATTAATAATATAACATATTTTTATATAGTAGTTATATTTAAGATACATTTCTTAACGAGTTGTATTTATATATTATATCATCATATCTCTCTTTATTTTATTTTCTACTAAAAAACATTTAAAAAATTCAAAATAAAAGAAAATGAAAAATTTCATCATTAAAATATAATAAATAATTTTTGTGTTGGCTCTAACAATAATTACTAAGATCATTATAAGAATTTATTATAGTATTTATATAAATAAATAAATCATATTTACAATTAAGGCTATTTTAAAGGAAATTTAGATAATAATTTATTTTAATGGGTATAATTTAAATTTTAAATGATAAAAAAACCAAAAATTAAATTTAATAGATATGAAAGATTATAAAATTATTATAAAAATATTATAAAAAGAAGGGAAATCAAATGAAATAAAAATATCATTGGATAAGCATATCGAAATGAACATAGAACATGGAACAGAAGATTAAAATATCAATTATTATATATATTTATATTTATATACATAAATATATTAAAAATATATAAATAAATATAAAAATAATAGAAAAAACTTAAAATAATTTCTACACAAATCTATAAACCAAATTAGTATTATATGTATTTATTTAAGCTTTTGTGGTTATATTGATAATTATTAAGAGAATTATAGTATTATATGTATATATTTACATAATTACATATCAGTAAATTAGGGTACGAACTATAATTTCCCTCAATTTAAATAATAATTTAAATAAAAATAATCCCCAAATAAAACAACATTATACTTTTAGTAAATTTTTTCAATTTTAAAAAAAAAATTTTAATAAGTTGACCTGTGGCCAGGTCCGAACCGACCGACGGTTTGAAGTAAATTAATTTCCAGCTACAGAAACAATTTCAAATAATTTTAATATATCTATTAATGTAATAAAAAACAGATAGGCATATAACATAAATATTTTTAATTTTATTTTATTTATAATATATAGCTGAAGTAGCCGGCGTTACCCGGCGTTACCCGAGTCATGAAGGGCTGGGTGACGTCATATAATTTTAAATTAAGAAAAACATAATGAAGATGATTTTTCCCGAGGATAAAACCAATACATTCGTGGTGATATGTAAAAAAATCTCCTCATGTGAAATTTGGTGTGAAAATAACCCTTCCCTTCCTATCGTCGATCGCTAATACTACCACTTCCGGTTTCCGGATTTGTACCAAAAGTTGATCAATTCATCCCACTGATGCATTAAGTAAATATACCAAATTTCATCAAAATCGGTTGAGCCGTTCAGGCTGTACACATCTATACGGACAGACGGAAGGACGGACGGACGCACGGACAGACATCATGCTAAAAATACTTTTTTCTGTTAAGAAAATGCATGATTCGTGGTGATATATAAAAAAATCTCCTCATGTGAAATTTGGTGTGAAAATAACTCTTCCCTTCCTATCGTCGATCGCTAATACTACCACTTCCGGTTTCCGGATTTGCACCAAAAGTTGATCAATTCATCCCACTGATGCATTAAGTAAATATACCAAATTTCATCAAAATCGGTTGAGCCGTTCAGGCTGTACACATCTATACGGACGGACGGACGGACGGACAGACGGACGGACGGACGGACGGACAGACATCATGCTAAAAATACTTTTTTCTGTTAAGAAAATGCATGATTCGTGGAGATATGTAAAAATCTCCACATGTGAAATTTGGTGTGAAAACATACCTCCCTTACTATCGTCGGTCGGTAAAAATGATAAATTACCCCAATTTCTCTTTCGAATTTATTTATCCATATCTCTCGGCCTCAGCAATCACATTCCTCCAAATATTCCCATCTAGAGCCACCTCCATCCAACCTTAATTCTCTCTCAACTCCCTAATGTTCCTCATTATTTTGTCTGCCCACCAACCGGTTCCTTCGGCCCACAAACATGTTCCTAGTTAGTTTTGTGATTTTATGTTTGGAAATGCATTTTTATGAAAAAAATTATTAAATCTAGTTAATTTATTATTTGCACAACCTACAACATATTAAAAATGATTAAATATTTTAAAATTTTTTTATCCACTTATAATTTGATAACGAATGAAGGATGGTTATTGTATTTTAATGAAAATATTTAACAACATTGTGAAATACTGTAACTAAATAGATTAGAAATAAGACTAAACATTTAGAAAACCTGACACAGCATTATTGAAGACCAGGACGTTCAGAATAAAGCAATCCGAAAAGTCCCAAGACATTACGTGCTGCTATTTACTACGTCAGAAATGATTCTAAGTTGGTTAAATGATTTAATGGATTCCAAGTAGCACCAGGTGAAAAAAAAATATATCATTAAAACCACATTGAGAGAACATTATTTAACTAAAGAAAATTGATTAATAAAAACAAATCTAAAAATCGAAAAATATTTTTATAGGTGTTTATAATTCATTCTTTCTTTCGTATACTTTTATTTATTTAAATACTTATGCACTTATAAATGATCTAAAGATAAAAAAAAAATATTCTTAATAATAAATTATTAAATAATTATAATTTTTATGAATAGTATTAGTAGTATTAGTTATACATACATATAGTAAAACCACACCCATAGCTTTGTGAGAGGATAAAATGACACTCAAAATCTTTTTTATTATAATAAAATAAAAATGTTTTTTTTTGTGAATAAACGTTTACTAATATGATGAACTGAAGAAAAAATATTAATAAAAACTTCGATGTTTATATTTAATATACCGAATATGAAAAATGACAAATAAATTTATATAAAATAAAAAAAATGAAATTAAAATTTCACTTTGCATGCTTTACACTTTAAAAATTATTTTATTATGATATTGTAAGTTTTATTGTTAGGCGCCTTGATATAATTCGCCGGCTTACCTTCCACACTACTTCTCTTAAAAAAACTTGTTTATAATGGAAAAACAACAACCAACTTCGAGGAAACTATCCAGGAGTTAAATTTGTATTTCTTTCATTGTAAATGAAAATGGTAAGTACAACTTAAAATTTTAAAACTTTTAAAAAACAGTACTAGGCAACTGAAAATAATAACATAGTCTTTTAGTTTATATATCAAATAGCAAACTTTTTTAAAGATATATATATTTTTAAGGAACTTTGAATTTATTTGACTTTTTATTAATGTTATTTCCATACAAATCGATTTTTCTCTATTTTAGTAAATCAGGAAACTCCTTGTAATTGGTTCACAAAAAAAAGAAAAAATTAAAATTGGTAATTAATTAGCATTTTCTTGGATTTGGATAAAACTTTACCAGTGGGTTCCTTTTGCAATTCCAAATAAACTTTTCTTATGAAATTTCTTTGGGCCTCTTCTAGTTTACGAGATAAAAATGATTAAAATAAAGATTTTTTAAGTTTGACAGATTAGTTATGAACGTCGAAATGTGCTATTAAGTAATGTTTTATTGACTAATTCACTAATTATTCACTTATTCACTACTTTTCGGTTTTTTTAAGTTCGGTTTGGATTTATGAAAATTAAAAAATAAATTAAATAATTTTAGTGCGCCCTCTGGTATTCAAACGAATAAAACATGCTTGCTAAATAGAATATCAATGGTTTTATATGCAAATTTTAATAATTTTTATTTCGTAAACTAGAAGAGGCCCGAAAAAATTTGATTAGTAAAGTTTATTTGGAATTGCAAAAGGAACCCACTGGTAAAGTTTTATCCAAATTCACAAAAATGCGTTTACTTGAATAATTACCTTAAAAATTAATGATTATATTATTTATAGAGTTTACAATTATTTATAATCAATTTAACATTTCTTTATTTCTAGTCTTATACAATGGGGACCCGGCCCATAAACAGTCCACCATAATAATAATTATAATATAACCAGTGGCGGATTAAAGGTCCAGAGCGCCCTAGGCAATCACTTAATCGCCGCCCCTGTATCGGCCATAAATGCCCATCAAAATACTATAAATTTTAAAAATTCTGAGCTCGCGCGCCCCTTGTAACTACACGCCCCTAGGCACGTGCCTAGTTTGCCTTACCTGAATATAACCTATTGTCCTTATAAAAATATTATTATAAATTATTTTATATTAAATAATAATAAAATATATGTGCTTCTGATATAAATTGCTTTTTTAAAAAAACATTCTCAATAGAAATAATAATAATAATAGGAATAAAATCAAATTTGTTATTTCATAATTTTTTACAAATAGAATATTTAGAAAATGAAATATATATACTAATATAAATTACTAATAAAAATACAAATTAAAAAAGTTTTTCAAAACTACATATATATATATATATATAATATAATAATTAAATAGACAAAATTAATATATATTTTTTATTTTACTCTTTATAGGAATAATTCTTCCACCTTGCCACTATTCTACATAATTTAATTAAGAAAATGTTGTGAAATTGTAAAGAGCATATATACTTTCCAAATTTTTTAAATAATCGTAGGATCCGGTGATCTCACAATCAATATTTATTTTCCCTATGAACATTAATCTGTTTGATAAAGTGCTGTTCAAATCCGTTAGTTGAAATACAAGATAATAATATATATTCTATTTACACCCACAACACGAAATCATTTTTTTTTTTGAATTTGATAGCGTTTTCGTGTTTTTACACCTAATTTTCCTCCCCCAATATAAATATCCAAATCCGTTTTGTTCGCACGGTTTTCTCAGATAGCTTTTGTTTGAACCGGATCTGATTAAGAATTCGTAGCATCGAAAAAACCTTGAAAAGTATATATATCTAGCTATAAAATATGATTAGAGAAAATAAAATTAAAGAATTATCGAATTATAAAGAAAAAAAGAAAATTAACAAATCACATTCAATATCTCGAAACAAAGATTTTTGAAAATGATCAACCTTTTAAATTATCTTTCAAGGATTTTTGAAACAACCTGTAAAAAAATAGAATAATGAATGTTCTAAACACACCACAGGAATTCCCTTTTTGTAGTAATTTATCTTTTTGAAAAGGGTAAACTTAATCCTTGAAAAAGATAGAGGAAGAAAAAGGTTTATACACATTTTTTAACTGCTAATTTTCCCATCAAAAAACCACATGAACTGTCTTTTTAATTACCTTGATATTTTTTTAACAATAACTAGACATTTCTGACATTAATTAATGTTGAGTCAGATCATATATGCATTGACTAATTTTAATTTAAATATATTAAAATAAATGAAAATATATCGTAACTCGAATGGTAAAATCGTGATCTACAAAACTAGAATATGAAAGATCAGACCCCACAAAGTTACAAAGAAATTAAAAAAAAAAAATTATATAAATATATATATCTATTATTATATTAAAATTAAATAAAAATGTCAATAATATAGTATAAAATTAAATTAATTTAATAAATTAATATTAAAGTTTTAATAATATTCGAGAAGAATTTAAAGCGAGGTTGCTATCGAGAAACGCCTGTTATCATGAAGTAAAGGGGCTTATCGCGTCAAAATTATTATCAAAGGGGATAAAAATTAAAATATATAAAACAATTAAAAGGCCGGTTGTATTGTATTGGTGTGAGGCATGGTCTATGACCTTAGGAGACGAGAGTAGATTTAGAGTTTTTGAGAATAAGTAAGAAGAGGTTAACGGGGAATGGGGGAGACTGCATAATGAGAAATTGCATGACCTCTATGCATCCCCAGATATAGTTAGAATTATCAAATGGAGAAGGTTGCGATGGGGAGGGTACTTGGCTAGAATGGGAAAGGAAAGAAAGGCTAAAAATATATTGTTGGGAAACGCCCGCTTGGAAGATCAAGGTCGCGGTGGGTGGATGTTGTAGGAAAGGACGTGAGAGTTGTGAGAGGGTAAGGGTTGTTGCTCAGAATAGGGACACTTGGAGAAATGTGGTTGTTGAGACCAAGAACTTTCGAGTTCCGTAGAGCCACAGAGATAGATAAATTATTAAAGTTTTATACTAGGTATTGGTTACAGAAAAATGTATATTGCATTGCAATATTAAGATTATCAAGTTCAATATTCACTTCATATGTTGAAAATTACATTATACATTAAAATACTACAAAATTTTAAATATTGGAGTTAACAAGTTTGACTTCTGAGTGGCTCATATATGAAAACATAATAATTATTAAAAAAGAATAATAAATCATGTAAATATAAATAAAAAACATCTTTTGGGAATCACTTAACCAATATAAATGGAATACAAATAAACAAATATCCAAAAAGTGAAAATACTTTATTGTTCACATCCTTGAAATTTGTATACACTAATGTAAATGTGTCAATGGACACTAAATAATCTAACGTTTTGTATGCATGTTACAAAATGCTCAGTCAACTATTTCAAGGGCAGTTGAAATAGAAATTATGAATTCATACAGGAAAACCAGCAATAATATTAAATTTAATCAAATTAATCAAATTTAATATCATTGCTGGTTTCATTCATTGAATGGAAAAGAAAGGAAGTTTGGTTTGTTTTGTGTTTTAACTTAATTTATATATATATTCAATTTTATTTTTTAATAAAATATATATTATTATAAATAATTACATATTATTACCGTATTTTGAATTATTTATCGGCATAAATAATATAAAAAATTACAATTAATAAACTATTATTCAAATTAATTTATATTAAATTAAATCAATTTAATATAAAATTATATTATAAATTATAAATAAATAGATGAAATGATATTTCATTAAGCAAAAACGTCCTCTTTTATTTTACTGTATAAAAAGAAAACTTCAAATGTGCATGAAAAATTATGTCATGAATCAACATTTCAATTCATATAAGTATGGTAATAATATTAATTATATATGTCTAATACTAAAAAAAAGAAAATAATTAATTCTCTCGGAATTTAACTTTGGAAATTTTTTTCATTTGTATAAAATGTATAAAATAATAAAATGAAATGATGGCATAAACAGACATTAATATATGGATTAAATTATGATCAATCAGAAAATGATCAAAAAATCATTTTTTATAATTTTCAAATTCTCATGATATTTAAATCACCACTTGAATCTCAAGTATTAGAAAAATTTTAAAGAGGTAGTTCAATAGTTATAATAAATATTAAGAATTAGCAGTTAAATATTTTGTTTAATTTTCATGGACACTTGTTTATTTAATTTTTTTTCAAAGAAAATGGACGTCCACTGTTCAAGATTAAGGTTGAAAAATCATGAAATTGATGATCGGTATCTTAAAATTGGCCACAGGTGCATTTAGGGAAAATTACTTCTATATTACTTTTCTATTCTGAGTATAAATAGATACATAATTTTAATGTTTCTAATTTACAATCTTTATTTATAATATTTTGCGAATAGGTACATTTATCTTTCTGTTTAATTGTTATTAAAATTAACAAAAAAGTTAATTTCCAGTGGGCGCTTGTGGCCAAATAAGTTTGGGAACCACTACTTTAAATAAAATTTAAAATAATAATAAAATATATATAATATTCTTGTAAAAAACTAATATTATTTTAAAATTATTATTCCTTCTGTTAGATTACTAAAATAACTTTTAAATACAAAAATATTTATAAATTATTTCCTTAATTGCAAAATTCCATGTTTTAAGTATAACCCATGTTATGGGAAAGTCTTGAAGTTTGATATTGTATTTTCTTTATGTTTCTTCATTAAAACTGGTTTTCCGCCTATTATTGAAATTTTTTATTTAAATATTAAATAAGTTACAATATTTTTTTTTAAAATTAGTTGAAACACAAAGATGATACTCGATCATATGTTAATAAATTCAGAATATTTAACGACTATGCAACATCATCTATAAATGTGGGTGTGAATTAATTCTAAGTGATATAAAATGAATCAGATGCGGAATTCCCCTAATGAAAATGATCTAAATTCAAGGACGCGGGAATCACTCTTTTATTTTTTGATAAGTAAGATATACTTAGTTAATATTTATTTATTGACCAATACAAAGGCTGATGATAATTTATACTGAACACCAAACACAACCGGTTATTATCAAAACTAATATTTTAATAGAAATGCTTGTGCAATAACTTGAAGGAAGAAGAATTAATAGAGAGATACCCAACCCATAATTTTAATTTTAATGATAAAAATAGACGTATGGGTCACGAAGTCTCACTAAAATCACTCTCCCACGGAGTATTTGATTAATATTTAAGTCAATTAATCAAAAAATAATGATGATAAAAAAAAATATCTGACTTACTATTGATATGAACACTCTATCACACCAATAGTCTTCTTATCATTAATTTAAATATTCTATATAAATAAATTGAGTCCTATTTATATATTATTATTAGAAGAAGAATTAATAAATTAACTTGATTAAAATTAATACAATTAAAAAATATTAGATATATCTGTGTATCGATGAATTATTTTTTAATAATCAATTTGTAGATGCATAGAGGTCATGCAATTCCTCGTTATGCAGCCATTCCCCGGCAACCTCCTATTTCTTTGGCCTATAAATGGTGCGAAGAATCCTATTCTCAAATACTCTAAATCTACTCTCGTCTCCTAAGGTCATAGACCATGCCTCACACCCATATAAAACAACCGGCAGAATAATAATTTTATATTTTTTAATTTTTATCCCCTTTGATAATAATTTTGACGCGATAAGCCCCTTTACTGCAATGATAACAGGAGTTACCCGATTACAACCTCGATTTCAATTGTTCTCGAATATTATTATCCTTCGTGATTACAGAACCTAAATATTTAAACTATTCTACATTTTGTATGTTAAGTCTTTGTGTGCTAATATTATTCCTCTCTGTTCCAGCCCCACCTCTTTTCCTGCTTCTATTAATTTTTCTACGCTATCTTTAATTGCAGTTGCCGAATCTCCTATTATATTTAAGTCATCTGCGTAACCTAATACTTGAATTTTTTTGTTTAATTGGATCCCATTTGATTTTTCTCCAATTTGTCTAATTACATATTCCAGTATTAAATTAAATAAAATTGGTGATAGTGCGTCTACTTATTTTAACCCCCTCCGAATTTCGAAAGTTTCTGTCAAATGATTCCCGATTCTTACTCTTTCTTTACTACCTTCAAGACAAATTTGAATCATATGTACTAGTTATTTAGGAATTCCTATTAAGATCAAAATTTGAAAAAGTTTTTCCCGGTCTATTGAGGCATATGTTTTACTAAGGTCAATCTAATCTAAATCATTAAATCATTTTATTTATTTATTTTAAAAATTTATTTTTTAAGTATTTTTAATAATTTTAATTTTAAAAATTTTCCAATAAAAACAATATAATAATACATATGTAATATTTATTTTATTTTTTTAATGTGATTAATAAGAAATTATATATTATTTTTGATGGATGTTAGTGAAAAAAATTGAATTTATTCCCACATTAATATTACACTAACAACTTCCTAATTATTATTATTAATTTTATAATTTTTTTGTTTTGTAAAATTTCTTATGAATTCATGTTTACTCTTAACTTCAAATCAATATTTGATAGCTGAATATACTTTGGATATTCCTGTATTAAAAATAAAATAAATATTGACTTATTTGAATTAATACAAGAATTAACTAATTATAAGTATTAAATAATACTGAAACAGCTTCTTCTGTTTTTACTATCTCGTCAGAGATAGTATTGCGATCACGAAAATTTTCGATGTTGAGATTTTGATGTTTTTATACGTTTTGAAGGTTCCTGAATCATTTTCACTAAGGTTGAGAAAAATGTCTGTGTGTGTATGTATGTGTGTGTGTATGTATGTAACCAAGATAACGCAAAAACGGTTTGAGCTAGAATAATGAAATTTGGTACATGGACATTATTCAAAATTCATAGTTTTCTTTCAACTTTTGAGAAATGTAGCTCAACCGGAAGAGGGTCATTACGTACAACGTTTTGATTTTTTTTCTTCTAAAGTGACCGTAAAAATAAAGATATATGTTTGATAATTTTTCACATGATTAATAATTGTATAAAACTGCTATATATAGAATTTCAGCTTGATTGAATTGCTGAAAGTACCAGAATTATAATTTTTTAACACTGCAAATCTCACGCGCCAACACGTGACGTGGTGCCATCAACAAAGAGCCAAACGTGCTCTGATTTAATAAATATTATTTATTAATTTTAATTTATAATTTAATTAATTTAATTAAATTTAAATTAATATATGCTATTTAATTCAATTCAAATTTGCGAGATAGTCGAGTAACTTCAGATTTTTTATTGTATCTTTATAAACACATTATATTTAAATTATTAAATAAATTAAATAATTATAAGTTTCAATTCACGGTAAATTATTAATACACCAAATATATTTAGTCTAAATTAACTCCTTATTGTCCGTGTTAATTATTTAATTTAACAACGCTACAAACTTTTTCCTTATTTTTATTATTATTTCTACATAATTTATTGGTTTTGAAGTATAATATTAGCATAACAGCCAGTAAATTTAATTATTATAAATTTCACTTATATTTATTAGGAATTTTCTTTCGACCTTCAATAAGGGAGAATTCAACCACATTTCATTTTTTTCATTTTCAGCTTTAATTTATTCAATTATGGAAATTATTTATTATTATTCACATAATTTTAATGTTTTTTTTAATAGTATAAACTTGTACTTATTACTTATGATTTCAGATTTGTATTTAAAGATGATTAAATAAAAAATGTTTTTATAAAAAAAATCCAATAAATAATGAAAAGACGATAAAAACAGAAATCTGCTAAACAATTCATCTTCATTAAGATACTAATATTTATGATTTTTATAAATATAACTAGCTGCTCAAAGCGCCTTCGGTATAAAAGAAACCTATTAATAATAAGCTGGAGTGTTTCCACTCGACTATCTCGCAATTTGAATTGGATTAAATAACATAATATATTATATTTAAATTAAATTTAATTAATTATAAATTATAAATAATAAATATTAAACCAGCGCATGTTTGGTTTTTTATTGATGGCACCATGGCACGTGTTGGCGCGTGAGATTTGCAGTGTTAAAAAATTAATTCTGGTACATTCAATCAAGCTGAAATTCTATATATAGCAGTTTTATACTATTATTAATCATGTGAAAAATTATCAAACATATATCTTTATTATTACGGTCACTTTAGAGGAAAAAAAATCAAAACGTTGTAGGTAATGACCCTCTTCCGGTTGAGCTACATTTCTCAAAAGTTGATAGAAAACTATGAATTTTGAATAATGCTCATGTACCAAATTGCATCATTCTAGCTCAAACCGTTTTTGCGTAATCTTGCCTACATACATACACACACACACACACATACACACACACACACAGACATTTTTCTCAACCTTAGTGAGATAGTAAAAAGTTAGAATAGAATACAATAATTTTGTTTTAAAACAAATTTTAAAAAAATACTTAATATAAAACAGGCAAAAATTTAAAACATCTCGTTTATATCATTTTCTAAAAATCATATTTTAATTTTATATAATCAAGAAATCATTTTTGCACTTAAAATATAGTTGTAATTAATAATTGAAACAAAAATAAAAATAATATAATTTAGTCATTTTAATTGACGTTTTGAAAATATTTTTGTATTCATAAAACATTAAAAATAATATATTCGGTTTTTTATATTAAAATAAATACATAATTATTATATTAAAATTTATACCTTTAACTTTCAAATAGAAAAGAAGAAATATTCAAATATATAGAAAGAATAAATAAAAACTAAGTTAAATTAATTAAAATGAGAACTTTTACAATAAATTATTTAATTGAAATGATATTTAAATATAAGAATTTAAAATAAAATATTATATTAATTCATTGTTTGGGAATTGGTAGAATTATTAAATTATATTCATTCTGTAAAGTAAATCGGGATGTTTCAGTGAGTCGCAAGATGCGCAAGAGGCTCTTGAATGAACAACACGGAGCATTATATAAATATTAAAAAATTAATTTCTGCGGTTATTGATTAGATATTAATAAAAATTATAGCCTATGTTATTATAGAGGTATATAAGAATATTGTGATGTAATTTCATAGAAATCGGTTCAGTCAATTTTGAGTCTATAACATGGTTATTTTCCGGACAGACAGACAGACATGAAAAATTCTAAAGTCACTTTTGTATTCTAGAGGTCAAGAAACGCGAAGATATGCAAAAAATTTTAAATTCTGAGCAATGTGCAGACAAAAACCTTTTATATATATATATATATATAGATCATAGGTTCTTAAACTTATGTACTCCACGGACCCCCACTTGAAAAAATTTTTTTTGACGGACCCCCATCACAACTTTAGGTACTTTACGTCATTTTATTAATTAATTTCTGGCTTACGATCTCATAAGGACAAGGATATATGATGAATATTTCTAACAGTGATTGGTGAATAACGATTTTTTTGCATATTGTAGAACACATTTTATTAGAAATTATAATATTGAAGAAAGAAAATACAAACATTGTCATAGCAACAAATCTCACAAATTATAATGGGTACTTACATTAAATTCATATAAATATTTTATAATTTTTTTCAGAAAATATTAAATAAGAAATATTTTAAAAAATAACTGCATCTATCTCATTAAATATAACTTACATATTTAATGAGATGTATGCAGTTGTTTTCTTGAAACAAGAATCTCAATATCTGGCTTAATATTGGAAACTTTTAATCTAAGATCCGGCTCTACATTTAATTTGTTTCTATATTTAGACTTAATATAAAATAGTACCGAAAAAGCTTGTTCGCATAAATATGTTGTGCAGAATGGAATAAAGTGTTGAAGTGCTTTATTTGCAAGCGCAGGATAATCTGACCTGAGAAGTAACCAAAAGTTGCTCAATTCAGTTTTGTTAAATTTTAGTTTATAAGTTGTATCACATGATAATTCCACGAGAATATCTTGTTCAGGTGCAGATAAATGTTTAGCATTTGTAATTTCCATATTAAATGGATCTCTGATCCAGTTATTGCAAGGATCAGGAGTAGAAAAATACTTCCTGAAGTTGCTTTTCAAAGTAATTAAATGTTCAACAAATAATTGACGCGTTTGATTAAGCAATTTTTCACTGGAGCTTTCTATGAAATCATTGAGAGTTGGAAAAGACTCATATACACCGTTCTGGATGCGTTTCGACCACAAGTCGATTTTTTTAATCATTGCTTCTATTTTATCTTCAACTTTAAATATATTTACAACAGTACCTTGCAGGCTCAAATTAAGTTCGTTCAATTTTGTAAAAATATCAGTCAAGTAAGCCACCTTAGCTAACCAGATAAAATCATTGAAACATTCGGTCAGTTCAAAATGCGCATCTATTAAAAACAATCGTATTTCATCTCGAAGCTCAAAAAGGCGAATGAGTACTTTCCCGCGGGACAACCAACGTACATCTGTATGTAATAATAAATGTGTATGTTGACTACCCATTTCCTCACACATAATTTTAAAAACTCTGGAATTAAGTGGACGAGCCTTAATGAAATTGACAATTTTAACTACTTCGTCTAATGTTCTTTTCAAATCTGGTGACATATTTTTGGCTGCTAATGATTCTCTGTGAATGCAGCAATGATTCCAAACAACCTGAGGCGCAACATTTTTAATAAGAGCAATCAATCCAGTTCTTGTACCTGACATTGCACGAGCACCATCAGTGCAAATTCCAACACATTTTGGCCACTCTATTTCATTTTCGGTTATAAAATTATTCAAACTGTTAAATATGTCATTAGCTGTCGTTCGTGAAGGTAGTGAATCACAAAACAATACATCTTCTTGTATTTGATTTTCAAACTCATATCTAATGAAAGCTAACAAATTGGCATTATTAGTGACATCAGTACTTTCATCCAATTGTAATGAGTAATAGTGACTTTTGCGCACTCTCGATATTAATTCTTCTTTTATATTACATGACATGTCTTCAATCCTATTCTTAACCGTATCATTTGATAATGAAATCAAATTTATATCGTTTGCTGCTTTAGTTCCTAACATTATATTTGTAATTACTTTTGTAGCAGGAAGAATTAATTGCTCTGCTATATTATGCGGCTTTCCTGCTTTAGCAATAAGTAGAGCTACTTCATATGATGCCATTACTGCTTTCTTACTCATACCACCAGATCCCGTCTTTACCATCAATTTCTGACTTGAATTAAGTTCTTCTTTTTTCATTTTAAAAAATTCGATAGACTTACTAACATGCTCGCTGTGCTTTGTTTGTAAATGACGTCTGAGATTAGCAGGTTTCATACTTTCATTGGATAAACTTTCCTGACATAGAACGCAGACTGGTCTTTCCACATCATTGTTGCAAATATAAGTAAATCCAAATGATAAATAATCATCCGAATATTTTCTAGTTTTGCGTTTCTTGGTAGAGTTTGCTGTTGATGCCTCATCATCTGATTCTTTCCGTTTCTGTGTTGAACCAGTTTGTAGCCAACGATCCATTTTATGGAGTAATTTATTAACATTGAACTACAATAATATAAATATAATATAAATATAATATAAATATAACGAATTATTATTTACTAGCTATGTTTTAATATGATTTTAAATGAATGTTTTAATATCATTTTAAATGAATGTTTTAAATCATTTTAATAAATGTTTTAAATCATTTTAAATAAATGATTTAATATCATTTTAAATGAATATTAATTTATATAATAAATATATTTCGTAATTTGATTCTAAAATATTATTAATTTCGTAATTTGATTCTAAAATATTATTAATTTCGTAATTTGATTCTAAAATATTATTAAAATAAATATTTTTTATTCATAAAACTAACTTATACTTACTCTCAAAAACAGCCTTTCTGGGAAATTGCAAAATGTGTTTAGTGTTTTTATAAAATAATGATCATGCAAATTACACTAAAAATTAAAAAAAATTATTAGCTATAATAAACTATTATTAGCTATAATTTAATTATAATTAATTAAATTAATAAAAATAATTTAAAGATACAACTCGTTGAGAAATGAACTTATAATTAACATTAATAAAAATAATTTAAAGATACAACTCGTTGAGAAATGAACTTATAATTAACATTTGCTTTAAAACTGTTTAAAACCCCAGAGTGGACGCTGACAATTTGGGTTTTTCCGGGTAAGACTGTCCCCTCCCCTGGTTTTCCCCAATAACAAAGTGAAAGAAAATTCCCTTATATGCCTCCCCTTCCGAGCCCCTAAGAGGGGTTATTTTAAAGGAACAATCGAAAAATGATTTTAAATGAATGAATGGATGAAAATTCAAATTTTATATATAGTTTTTTATATATGTTTATTTATTCACAAAAAATTAATTGACATAATTATCAATTTAATAAAATAAAATAGTATTATTAATAGTATTAAATTATAGCCGTAATTCTCTAGGAGGATATAGTTACACAATGAACTTTAAATATTTATATATGTATATATTTTTACGATGATTTTTTTCCGAGGACCGCGGACCCCCAGTAAAGGCTTCGCGGACCCCCAGGGGTCCGCGGACCACAGTTTAAGAACCACTGATATAGATAGATAAATAAATATTATTTAATAAAACTTTTTTCCTCAATCAGAATATATATTATAGGCTATTCCGAATATTTTAAATTGTATTTTTTAAAATTTTTTAATATTTAAACTCTAATTTTGAAATAATTAAATAAATTATTATTAAAAAGAAGTATATCAATAATACCATTATTAATTCAAATGTATAATATATAAATTACTTATATATTTAATAATTTAACTTTCCTAAATTTAACATAAATTTGATTTTGAAGTTATATGACTGAAAAATAAAGTTAGATTGCAAAACAAGAAAAATTTTCTGTTGACTGATTAATATAATTTATTTTTCAGATTCTTTTATAAACTACAAAATGTTACCATTATATTAAGTATAATAAATTGTTCTAAAAGAAAAAAAAATTAATATTAAAACTGTAATTTTATTTAAAAATCAATCTAAAAAAAGAGAAAGAGGAAATAAAAAGAATTGAACCTATTTACAATTAGTTTAAATTATTTAATATATATGCTTAATATTAAATGAAACAAAAATATACCAATATTTGAGAAACAAAATTAGGAAGCTTTTTGAGAAAAATTAATGCCTCCGATCAACAAAATTAAGATAAAGGTTTGCTGCTCTCGTTCTGCTGATCATAGAACACCTTTGCTTGGGCGGTATCCGAAACGATAGGCGCTTTCCCTTCGTAGGATCTACAAGTCATTAAATACTTTGTAATATCATCTTTATATATGCCACTCAGAAGCCAAAGCGATTAACTCCACATTTAAAGAAACTGAGAAAAGATTATCAAGTTCATTATTCACTTCATATGTTGCAGATTACCTTATATTACATTACTAGCAAAATTTTAAAAATTGGAATTAATCGGTTTGGCTTCTGAGTGGAACATATACGATACATCTTGTCATGAAGACCACTGATTTATAGGCAACCACTCGTTCTTAGATGATTGTCTCTTTATTTCAAGGATGTTTCTCTACATTCTCTAACTTGACTACATTCTTCCAACTAAACTGAATATAAAAAAACGTTAGAATATGCCTTCTAATTACTACATCATTTCTTTTTAATTTAAATTTTTAAAAAATGGAATCTAGAATAGTATTCAAATTTTACTTACAACAATCATGAAAAAACATTTCTAAGATTTGTTAAATAAATAAAAAATACGCTAAAGTATTTTATATATATTAACTATCTTATTTTTAAATATACCATTTTCATTTTGATAATTTCATTTCATAATTCATAATTTCAGTTAGTT
Source organism: Labia minor (assembly GCA_963082975.1). Classification (NCBI taxonomy): domain Eukaryota; kingdom Metazoa; phylum Arthropoda; class Insecta; order Dermaptera; family Spongiphoridae; genus Labia; species Labia minor. The sequence goes on from OY720344.1 coordinate 79,256,061, forward strand.
TTTAATTCAAATAATTCCTAATAATTAGTTTAAGATTTATAGCATTCAAATAATTTTATAAAACGGTGAGGTTTCTTGATATCCTATCAATTATTTACTTTATTCAAGGATGAGTATAAGGGTCTTACACATTTTGAAAGGGTATAAAAATGAAAAAAATTAACTACAAAAAAACTGAAAATATTTATACTGGTATGATCATTTTTGTTTAAATTATATGAATTTAATATAATATATATAATTTATTATTATATAATTAATTATTAAATTTATTAATACAATAAGGGGATAAAAAAATTAAGAGCAAATTGATAAATAATTATTTTTTTATTTGTAACATTGAATCCTTTGAGGTTTTGCAACTTTTATTAATTAATAAAATTACTAATTAGACAATTTGTTTTTTTGGTTCTGCCAGCAATTCATGATGATTTAATAATTTTTTCTTTCCTTATTTTATTAATAAAAATATGACATCATATTAATACTTACAACAAAAACAATAAAAAATTGTATTGTGAACTGAAAAGTTTTAGAAAAATATTATAAAAAAAATTATCTTTTCATTAGATTTTTTTAATTTAGTCTTTAATTAAAGTGTGATTAAATTTAAGTAAAATTGTTCCAAGTCGTTGATCTTTTTATGAAATAAAGTTAAAGTAATCAGATAAGTTCACTAACAGAATATCATGTAGGTATTTGTTATTTATAATAAATAAAAAAAAAGGGTAAAATTTTTATAAAATTTATTAACAGAAAAAAATGACATTTTGATTTGGTTTTTTTTTATTTTGTTAAAGTTATTATTTTATAAATAATATGTATTAATTAATATAATTTAATGTTTAGATAAATGATTGATAATCTTTGAAAAATTAATCTATAAAATAATATAAATATTACCTATGAAATGATATAAATAACAAAGGAATTTGAACTATTTATTTTATTTATTATATAAAATAAAAAAAAGAAAAGCATTGATTTTAAATACAAACATATTTAAAATATAGATTTATTTTAGTTTTTCATTTATTATTTAAGAAAATAGAAAAATAGAATTATGACTTAGATTATTTAATTCAATTCACTGTTTGTTTTCACTTTATTGTATATATAATTATTACCTATTACCGACCGACGATAGTAAGGGAGGTATTGTTTGTGTTAGATTTATGCTAGGTATAAAATTATTTTTATCAAAAATCAATTAAATGACTAAGAAAATATTAATCTTTATAAAAATTTTTGTTTAAAAAATATTTTATACAATAGGAAATAGAGTTATATAATATCACTGTTTTCGTTTTGTATATAAAAATAAGTGAATAAATTTATTTCCTTTTCCTGCTAAATTGCGGGTAACGTAAGTCTTTCATTTTCAGTCAATTCTGGATGCCAGACATCTACGATGAGAACAATTCGCGGTTCTGTGCCTTCATGCCAAACTTCATGCTCGAAACTATCATCGAAGAGAATAATTTCCCCTTCGTGCCAAGTTCTATAAATAAATTTTCAATATAGATTATATGTGTTTAAATATATATAGGAATAAATAAATATATGATTTTAAAAATATATTTTTATATACCTTTTTTCATTAGCCACACGAATGGAGGTGCCAGGTGGAACTTTGAGACCAAGATGCGCACGAAGGCGGCAGTTGGTAGGTCCACAATGGGGCCAGACATGCGTACCTCCTGTCATTATCGAGAATTTCGACTGACCCCGAGAACATTTTCGAGCTGCCGGGAATTGCTCCAAAAGGGCACAAGTTACAGGGGCTAATTTACAAGCAGCATCTCTTCGATATCCTATTAACAAATATATTTTAATAATAAAAATGCATATTAACTATTTATTTAAGAAATTGTACATTTTGTATAATTTTTCTATTAGCCCTTTTGTGGTATATGGTTTCATAATTTACATTGATCATTAAATTCAAAAAATACAATAACAAACATAAAGAAACAAACCTCTAGCAAAAAGTTCCATTTGTTTCCAATCTCCTATCTCTTTCAAATTTTCTGTTTCATTTTTATAAGCATTTTCCCGGCCAACTTCAAGAGCATGGAGGGCTTCATCTCTTATGGCTTTCCAATTTTTCTTTAAAGCTCTAAAGAAATACAAATTATTACAATATACTAATAATTTAAAAAATATTTATCAAATAAAAGAATATATAATATATATAAAAAATAACTTTTAGATATTAATATTAACCATGACTTACTCAAAATCTTTTAAATACGGTGTGTCTTCTATATTCCACCAAGGTTTGCCTGTTAATCGATTTATATTGTAAAGAGATCGTTGAAAAACAGATAAGAAAAGTTTTTCTTGAACTCCAAATTTATAAATGTTATATGCTTCTTCTATTCTTCCTAATCTGTATTTAAAAAAAAAATTATGGTTTATTTTAAAGTAATTTATATGAATAAATTATTTAAAACATTTAATATATTTTTTTTATAAAGGATTCATCTAACTTTATTAATAAATAAAATAATAAAATAAATTGGATTAATTTCATCTAAAATTTAATTTGAATATAATATAGATGAGATTAAAAAAATAATTGTTGATTGTGTTAATTTGAAATTATTATTAATTTAATATTATTATCTAATTATAAAATTAACCTTGTAAGAGCATCTCCAAGTTGGAAAAAAAATCGTCCGTCTATTGTACCAGGTTCGCGACTTTTAATACCTTTGTCAAGATATACAATCGCTTCCTCTAAATTATTATCATGTGTTTTTAAAATAAATCCATAGTGTACTTGAGCAAAACCATTATCAGGCCATTTATTTAATGTATTTTCTAAAATTACTTTTGCTTCACGAACTCTGAAATAAAAATATATTATACACACACATACAGAATCGAATAAAAAATTTAAAAACATTGTTGAATAGAAATTTTATGAATTTTATATATTATAAAATACCTGTTTAAAATTAATAAAGTAACAGCCATTTGATTTGGATAATTGACTTCTTCAGGATATTTTTTAACAAGTTCTTCATGAATCGCTAATGCTTTATTATGCTGCCCTAAAAAATAAAATAAATTTTACAATTTTAAATATCAATTATAAATCATCATCTTAATAATAATAATAAAATAAATAATTAAATATAGATAAGAGTTACACATAAGACGAAAACTTATATAAAAATATATTAAGTTTTTGCAATATATAAAAAACATGAATAATTATCATAATTATATCTTGAATTTAATTTTTTTTATTCCATATCCACTATACTATACGATAATTATAAATTTTTACATTTTATTATGATATAAAAAATATAGAATCTAATATCTAGAATGTAGGATCTTTATAAATAAATATAATAACTTAAATTATTAAATTTAAATTTCATATTATATTTTATTACAAAATATAATATAAATACATTTAAGCTGGAAATTAATAAAATAATTTTATTACCTCTAAATCTCATTCTATCAATGCAACGTAGAGCAACTTCAACCCAAAGATTATCAGGGACATTTGGTAACATTAAAAAATTTTGATATGTTTCAATGGCTTGAGTAAGTAGAGTATTGCTATGTTTCATTTCGGCTAGACGATCCAGAGATTTAGCTTTGCCAAACCAGGCTCGTGGCGATTTAGTATATTTTTCAAGAAGTACAGAGTAAGCAACCAAGGCAGCCTTGGGGTTCTGGATATCATTATGAGCAGGAAGGAAAGATTAATAACACAACATTAAGGTTATTTATATATATAATTATATTATTCTAAATATCAACCCAATTTATACCAAAAATGAACACAAACAAATGAACAAAAAAAAAACTAAATAAATAAATAAAAAAATAGATGGAAGATATTTTTCTATTTTCTTAAAATAAAAAACCTTTCAAAATGTTATAATCAAGTGACAAATTAGTTTAAATTTTATGTGTCAATGTGTATCAGAGATGTTAAAACAAAAATTAAGCTGGACTTGTATAAAAATACTGATGATAAGGATTACAATAATTATTATTAAAAAAATAAAAAAAAAATTGTAAAAAAAAACACTTTAATTAGACGAATTAAAAATAATAAATAAAAATATAATCATAAGAAAGCAGTAGAAAAGTATATTTCGAGAACGTTTGGCGAACATTGAACCAAAGGCACACTATTTAATTATAATTTAATCAAAGAAACAAAAAGAGTTAGATTGAATAAATTTAAAATCTAGTATTCCTTGATTTGATGGAATTTGGGTGCTTTTAAGGAATATAAGATATTTAAATATATTCATCTAACTCTTTAATTAATTCATTAAAAATATGATTTTTTTCTAAATTCTATTGGTTAGCACGTATGTCACTCTGAAATTTAGGGATAATAAATAAATCACAAACAAAATCACTCATTTAGTTAAATAAAGGAAGAGATCATGGATGGTTGAATTCAGAAGTCGAAATCCTAAGACAAGAAATAAATAGAGAATAATTAGAAATTAATTTTTTTTAAATTCTTTAATGTTTTTAAATCAAGTAATTCATTAAGATGAATGTTTATTCTAAGTAAATAAAGAAAACGTTTAATATATTGTATATATATTAAAGAATATTTAAACAAAACGATTTTATAAAAATAACAAGGATTCGTTCTTTTAAAAAAATTACTAAAATATATGAATTTTCATGTATAAAATCAATTCATAATATAAATAAATTCGAGGATAAAATGATTTTATTAAATGAATTATTATTTAAATTTCGAAAATTTTATTTAAAAAAAATGAATACGATAAATATATAAAATATTTTTTTAATTATATCAATCAATATATACTTACTTGGTCAATTTGAGCTTCGGCATCATCAAGAATTCCTTTAATATCCCAATCGTCTCCATAGAGAGCTTTTTGATCATCCTAAAATAAGAAAATATAGAAAAAAATATTAAAATACTTTTCTTAAAATATTTAGATTAAAAATAAAGTACAAATGTGAACCTCTTCTGTACTACGGCCTCCGGTTGCTGGTTTTGGTTTTGCTGGAGTTGCTACTTTTGGTGGAGGTGTGCTTGGTTTTTTATCTTCTTCCGATTGTTCTATAAAATCATTCATTCAAATCAAATTATAAGTTTAAATATATATTATGGACGCTATTAAGAAAACCAGTTGAATTTTATTAAGAATTAACGTCTCATCAACTTTTCTATAGTTATTTTAACTTAAATATTTAATAAATATGATCTAATAATATTATTAAATTAATTAAAATAATTACTTTTAAATTAAAAAAGTTAAATATTCGATTATAAGAATAGTAAAATTAATAATATACCCCAACAGATAATTAATCATTTTTTAAAGTACTGAGCTCGTTGAATCAGGTACTATATATGACTTTAAAAAACATTAAAATTTGCTTAATAAAATAAAGTAATAAGATAATAGTTATATTAAATAATCATGAATATGTATATCTATTGATAAGAAAAAAATAATTATACTGTCGTTAAATTTAGTTATTAAAAGACAAGCTAAAGTATTTATAAACATATATTTGATAAAACATAATACACTAAATCTTAAGATGTCCTTGCCTTCTTCCTCTTCCTCTTCCTCTTCCTCCTCTTCTTCCTCCTCTTGTTCTTCTTCTTCTTCCTCTTCCTCTTTTTCAGTTGTTAATTTTTTCAAATTTTTTTGACCCTCAGATGCATCTTCATCACTTTCTCCTTCATGAAGCATTTTTCTATATTTGCTTACTAATTCTTCATAAGATTGTACTTTATACTCTTCACTGTCATCGTCAATGGGAGAGTCCCTTTCAGCTTTATCATCTTCAATATCTTCCTCTATCTCTTCCCCATCCTCCTCGTCTTCCTCCTCCTCCTCCTCTTCTTCTTCCTCTTCTCCTCCATATTCTTCAACTTCTTCTTCTTCCTCCTCCTCCTCCTCTCCTTCTTCATTATCACCTTCATCTTCAGGAGATTCTTCAAATTAAATATTTGAAATTAATACTATTTTTTATAATAAAAAATTGTTCTAATATTTTACATTATTATTATAATATAAATATATATAATATTAAAATAATTAGTGATTTATAAAATACTTTTACAAAGATTTATTATCGGACCTGATTGTGAGGTTTCTAAAGGAGCTGTTTTGATAACTTGTGAAATTTTTTCAACTATTGGTATTTCCTCTTCTGGTTCAGGAATCAAAGTTTGTCGTCGATCAATGGGTGAATAAATTTCAGGTTCAGATGCTGAAAAGTTTGCTTTTATTTAAATTAATTAACATTATTATAGAATTCACTTTCCAAACATTTTAGTTGTTAAAATTTGAGCACAATCTAATGACAAAATATTGATTAAAAAAATGTACTATAACATTTCACAAAAAAAAATAAAATTAAAAAAATATAGTTCTAACTTTTGAAAATAAAAATAAAATGAAAAAAAATACTCTAAATAAGATAACAAAATTTTAATAATAAAAACAATTGTGGATTAGATAGAATTTACAAATGTTATTTGTAAAAATAAAGATTATTTATTTAGCAACAAGATCCTCACTCAAAGCTGGGAAATGCAATTAAAATAACAAATTAAAGAATAGAACTAGATCGAATTGAAAGAAATGAAAGTTAGTTAAAAAATTCATGCCTTTGAATATTTCCGACCAGTTTAACTGCTCTAGGATTTTATTATTAAATTTTCCATTTTATGATATATCTAAATCATTTCATTTACAACTATTTTATGAAAATATTTAATAGATGTCTGAGATTAAAAATCTACCTTGTAATAAAATATCTCTTTTTTTCTTTTGTTCATTCATAAACAATTTCCAACAAAAGTCCTTCCCGAAATAACTAAAGCACCAACGTCAGAAGATGACGGGTATAGCTTTGGACTCGAGATAAAATTTCAAACATATTTTCAAATTAAGCCTCACCAAACAAATTTACTTAACGTTCTGTGTGTTTGTGTAATGAAATGAAATAATGCATGTAATTAAAATAAGTAATAAACAATATTGAATATGGGAAAAATAATACTATAAAAAACTGATATTTTTTTAATTTAAATTAAAATTTTATTAAAATGTTTAATATGAATGGTATATAATTAAATAGCAGGGTTTCATCTACCCACTCAATTCCTCAATGATTGTATTTTCAATAATATAAAATTAAATATTTAGATAATGTGTGTGAAAAAAATGAAAATAAACTTATAATATATTTACTAAATGGAAATAAACCTTTATTCTCATTTCTTTTTAATTTACCTTAAATAAATCTCAGCAATTTAATTAATATTTAGAAGATTTTGGAAAAAAAATTCAATAGTATCCTTTTTGGAAAGTGACGTTCTTATTATCAGCAACATCACACAAACACTACAGAATCAAATAAATCTATATTTTCAACAGAAGATTCAATTTAATTTTTAAATCTTATCTTATTATGCTAGCTAAAATTGTATATATGTATTTATCTATATATATTGGTTCTCAAAAACCGCTCTAACGATTTTTTTCAAATTCACACTAGATATAGTATTTATAAAGAAAAATTAAGTTTTATTGATGATATCTCTTGAAACATACAGCTTCATTATTAATTTCTTAATTGAAAATTATATATGGAAAACGTCAAAATTTTTAATACTGCCTGCTAAGACAGTAAAAAAATGACAATTTTTTATCTAAATACATATAGTCCAGCGGTTGGACTGATGTTTTAACGAGTGGATTTCGTCGGTTCGAAACTCGCCGGGTGAATCGTTATTTAAAAATGAAAATAATGATTTTGTTATTTTTTTTTCTTTTTACCTATTGTTTACTTTTTAATAAATTACTATTCTATATTTATTTATTCATTGTTCTTTTATTAATAAAGTTTTAGATAGTTTTATAAGTTTTAATATTTTTTCAATAAAATATTATTCAATATATTTATTAATATTATTTTATTTATTATTATTGAGTACCCGAAGTTCCATTCATTTTAATCAGATTGATGCAATGATGCAACAGTTAATAATTGTAATATTGTAATAAATTTCTATCTTGAAAATTGTTACATATTATTCAGGATATTTTAAAAACTATTTCTTTCTTTAATTAATATTCATTTTTTCTATAAGTCAGATATATTTCCAAATATTAAATAATTTTTGAAGTGAAAACTTCTTTAGCGGCGTTGAGCACTTTTGCGGGATGGGGAAAAAGTATAGAACTCGCGTGATCGTGACCAACACCATGAAACCATCTGCTTTCAAATTTCTTATAACAGAGCGCGAAATTTGAATTGTCATTAGAACTGTTTTATAAATTATCTCTAACATATAAATATATATTTATTATGTAAAGTTCATTTCATATATACATATATAATCAAAATTATACGAAATGAACTTCACATAATAAATATATATTTTATGTTAGAGATAAGAATTATAAAACAGTTCGTATTGCAATATTTTAAACAAAGTTGTGTATTTATATATATATAAATATAAGTTACAAATTTGTTTAAAATATATGTTTAAAATAATATATAAGTTATATATATATACATGCATATGAAATTCATCTTTCTCGTGAAATAGCGCGAATTTCGTCTGTTTTAAAATTTCTTACGCAGAAGTTTTCACTTCTGTCGGCCAGTCCCACGACTGCCAATTTTGCTTTTTTAATTCCGAAAAGCTGCAAAGCACGTTTTTTTGTCTTTAGTTTGTTTTATAACCACTTGGGGCGCTAAACAGTTTTTCAAAAAAACACTATAGAAAAAAAATATATGTACCTATATATTATATATTTATGTATTATTGAGGAGCACAAGTTCATTAATTTTAATCAGATTGATGCAAATGTGTAACATTTAATAATTGTAATAAATAATTAAAGAATTGTGTATCAATATTTTTTAAAGGGTAGAGCGAGAGCTCGGTGTCCCAGGTATTAATATTACCAGCCAAATCCAATAATAATGAATCATTTTTTTTAACTTAAGTACCGAGCCGAGGCTCGGGGTCCCGGTACTTAATATAATAATTCTACTAGTTTCTGAAAATTTATTTAAAACAAATTTAAATTTAAATCAATAAAAATTAATTTTATATTTTACACTATAATAATAATATACTATATAATAATACAAGCTAATTGTTAGAATTTTTAAAATCTACATAAGTTAGAGTTGAAGATGAAATCTCAATATAAATAATAATATTGTTTTTATAAAAAATATTCACATTTATTTATATATATAATATTTAATATTGTAAGTGCGACGTCAAAAAATAAGAACGAAATAGCAAGATGTTACATTTCAAAATATTTACAGCTGGTCAGTATTGATAATTGATAGTTTTAGTTTAGTAGTTTACATTAAAAAAAAGAGATATATATATATAGAAAGAGAGATATAGATATAAGCAAAAGCACTGAATAGAATTGTTATCTGAAATATTATTAATATATCTAAAAAAAAAGGCTAGCCTAGAGCAGCATCGACCGACCGATCAAATACAGACCAGCCTTCGCGGAGGCCGCGGCCGCGGCTTCAGCAGCAGCTGCTGAGGCCTTCCATCGCCTAACAAGAACCAAATGGGCCACAACTACTAGAGCGAAGCCCACTCCGAGTTTTACGGCAACTGGAATAACGAATACAGAATACTAACCAAAAAATCTTCTAAAACATTAAAAAAATACATAAACAGATAAAAGGAGGGTTGCATTTCCCGGGTAGTTAAATGAGGATTCACACAATTGATAGAACTCAAATTCTTAATAAAGTTCAATTTTTATATTTGAAAAAAAAAACGAAAACAAATGGGTATTATCATATAATAAAATTATTTTAACAAATTTAAACATCTAAATCTAAATTTAACGACAGAGAATCTAGAGTAGGTTGTGATTACAGTAGTGATTGATGTTTTCAAGTTTGTTATGACATTGAAATGTAGAATTAAATTTACTTACTTCCTGATGACAAAAGACTTTCATTATCTGGAACAATATCTTCTTCTTCTTCTTCTTCCTCTACATCATCAATAAGTTGATCTTGAGCAATTTCATTATCTGAGTCTTGAGGTTCATCAACTTCTTCAACATCTTCGATATCATTTATCTATTTACAAAAAAATATTGTATTTCATTAATGGTATTAAACCTATTCAAATAATTATTAAATAATAAATTTAAAAAAAATGCATTTGATAATTTAAATAAATAATCTTATATGAACTCAAAAGAAAATTTTAATGGAATTTTATTTTATTTCATTATATACCTTAACTCTTTTTTAAATTCTTTGACTTATATTTTTGTAAGGAAACATTTTACATTGATCTAAATCAATCAAATATATTTTTTTATTTAAAAAGATCTTTGATAGAATTATATTTATTATTGTATTGTATTTATTATCTTTAGTATATTTATTTATTATTATTTATCTTACCCTCTTTTTAGATGGAAGATCATTTTGCATGGGAGGAGGAGGTGGGGGAACCGGTGGTTTTGATGTGGAAGAAGGTTTTTGTGTTGGAAATGAAGATGTAGTTGTTGGAACTTTTGATTGATTATTTATTTTGGGTTCAATCGTTTTTTCTTTTTCATTATTTTTTAAATCTTTCAAATTTGCTTCATTTTCTGTTTTTTTCATTATATTAATTTCCTTCTTTGCAGGAATAACATTTTCTGTTTGTTTTGTTGTGTCGAAGGATGGTAATTTGGAGTCGGTAGGTTTTGGAGTTTCAATTTTTTCTGGTTTTTTAATTGATTGTTCATCGATAATTTTTGTATTAATATCAGGTTGTTTTGTATTAGTAGGTTTAAAAGTATTTCCATTTTTAATTGATTCATTATTTCCTTCACTTTCAGCAAGTGTTGCTTTAGTAACTATACGCATTTCTGGTTTCATAGTAGTAGCTTGAAGATTTCGTTTTTGTGGTGTTACAAAGGAAGGTTCAATTGAACCTATTGAAATTTCCTCTCTCATAGGTTTTGTGGATTCACCTTTAGGTTCATTAGTTTCTTTATTTGGTTTTCTTTGGGATTCAGTTACGATAATTGAATCAGAAATTTGTGATTTTGAAGATTTTGGAAGACGTGTTGGATAAAGAGTTTCTCTACTATTTTCATTAATCTCAAGTTTTTTAGTTTTTTGTTTATCAGTATCAAGAGTTGGTGAAGGAATAACTTGAGCAACAGGTCGCCCTCCAGTATGTGGATCCCCTTGGTAAGTACTTCTTTGGGAACCTTGAGCCCGTTTGGGTTTAGCCTAAAGAATGAATAATCATGCCAAATATAATTAATTTAAGCAGCATGCTTTTGTAGATGATATGATTAAAATAAAATATTTCAGATGTTAAATTTAAAAAAAAAATTTAAATCAAATTATGGTTGAAAAAAATGGTTATATAAATAAAAAAAATTAATTAAAATCAAAATTTGACACTCGACAATTCTTAAAATAAATAATATTTGTGAAGGAAATAAAATTCAAAATATAATAAAATAAGCATAAATTAATGTGATTGTACGCATTTTAAACAAATAAAATTTATATTCATCTCACCTCTCCTTCGTCGCCTTCCTCTTCACTTCCAATACCTTCATCTTCATCATCATTATTATCATCAATTTCTTTACTTTCAGTAATTCCAGGAATTTCTTGTTGTTCTTCACTGCCATCATCAGGTTCCTCTTCATTATCATCTTCTTCTTGACTGGCGTTAGCTTCCTCACTGCCTTCCCGTGGTTCTTCCTCTTCTTCTTGAGATGCTTCATCATTTGTTTCATCTTCTTCCGCTTCTTCTGATTGCTCTACTTCTTCTGATTGCTCATCAACTTCTTGTTCTTGTTCTTCTTCCTCTTCCTCCTCCTCAGCTTGTTCCGTACTTTCTTCCTGTTCTGTTTCTTCAGGTTCCTCTTCCTCTTGGCTAGGTTCAATTTCTTCAGTACTTAAATCGGCTTCATCCTCATGGTCTTCCTCTTCTTCTTCATGTTCATCATGTTCATCATGATCATCTTCGTCATGTTTATCTTCACCAGAATGTTCTAAAAAATTAAAATTAAGATATTAGTGAAAAAGCTATGAATATAAAAAAATACTAAATATAAGAAAAAATTATTGTTATAAATAAATTTTAAATCAAATTAAATATAAATTATTTATAATAAAAGATCCTTCAAATTAAATAAATAACAAATAAATTAAATAAATAACAAGTAAACATAACATCGAAATCAATTTTAACCATTTATAATTTCAAAAACATAAAGTTTGAGTGTTTGTGCGTTATCAACAGGTGATTATTGGCACTCTTTCAAAAAATCGGACTTTAACCTCATCCCGTAAGTGGTCAAAAATAACTCACTTTCATATATACAAATATTTCACTAATGATATATATAAATGATTAATTAATAAATTCAATTAAACAATTATTTTTCTCCAAGTTTATAATTATTAAAATATTTCAATTTTAAATGAATATAAAATAATTATAAATATATATTTGTAATAATAATTATTATCTAATTAGAAAATATCTACTTTAAGAATTTTTTAAGGGCTCTCCAAAAAAATTGAATTTTAATCAGAATATTAAAAAAATCCTATTTAAATTTAATATAAAAAAATATAAACCAAAAGGAAACATTAAAATTGACTCTTTTAAAATTAAAAAATCTCTTTGTAATAAAAGTGAAAAATAACTAATTAAAACATTTTTATATTTAATTTTTAATTTTAAAATTGATTCCAAAAAATTAATTTTTTATTTACTCTTATTATCAAATCTTACCTTGAGCTTCATGGTCATCACCATGGTCTTCGTCTTCTTCGGAAGCTGCAGGTTCATCATGATCATCATGTTTACCAAGAGAATCGTCTACCCAACCATCAAGAAAAGCTGCCCATCTTGATTCACTTACAGGTGTGTCCACTTTCATAAGAAAAACAAAGAAATATCATTAAAATATTATTAATTAATATTAATATGTAGATTACCACAACTTACCATCTGTAGATCCACGATATTCTGTTATGACAAGTCCAATCATAACAACAAGAGCTGTCATTAATACAAAGAAGACAATTTTAGCAAGAAAGTTTCCTCCAGTTCCTCCATCTTTATGAACATGGAAAGTTTCTTCAGCAGAGAATAGACTTGGAATTTCTTCAGTAACGGATCCACCAACTTCCTCTAGAAATATATTAAATATAAAGAATGAATATTTTCAGAAATTAATTATAAAATTTTTATATAATAACTAAATTATTATTATACCATATTTTGATGATAAATTCAGTATTCACAAAATATTATTTGATCTTAAATTATACATTTTTTCCAAATAAATTTAAAAAAATAAATTAAAATATAAAAAAAAAACATGAAATACAACAAAAATACAACTGTATAATTTAAATTAATTTAATTTTGACCTTAGCAATCAGCAGCAATTTCCAACCTTTATGCTTAAAGTAAAATAATTTAAATAATAAAATTTAAATAAAAATACTCTTGAACAGAGGGGGATTAAACGCCGGGCGGACCGGGCGGCCGCCGGGGCTCACCAGACCGAGGGGCCCACCGAAACCTAAATAAAATAAAAATTTCCACATGTGAAATTTGATGTGAAAACAATACCTCCCTTACTATCGTCGGTTGGTAAATATTTCCTTAAAAAAATTTAAAAAAACTGTTGTTTATGGATAATCGGAGTTTAAATAAAACAAGTTATTCTTGAAACAGATCTATTTAGGTTGTTTTATACTTATACTTATACTTATCTTTATTGAACAACAGATATTTATTTGGTCGTGTTTGAACCCCGACTAACTTAAGAAAAAATAATCAATTTTGGGTCTCGGCGACCACAGTAAAAATGATGTATTTTTTACATAAGTACTATATATGTAAGTATAAAACAGCCTAAATTATAATATAAACAAAATTTGTCTTTCAATTATAATTGTAAATAACAGAGGGCCCATTTCAATTTTACCGCCCGGGGCCCCCAATCAACTTAATCCGCCACTGCCCTTGAAGAACTTACAATTTTTGCTAAGAAATTTAAAATTTTATCTAAAAAATGTAATTTTTATTTATTTTTAAATAATAATATATATTATAACTTATTTAAATTATAATAAAATATTCATAAATGTTTGATTATCTTATGATTTGTATTATTCAAGTATATAAAAAATTTCTTTTTAAGAATAAGAAAGAGTTAAAGATTTTTGCTTGCTTCTTTAATAGCTTTTACACAGATATTTTTTGAAAAAGAAAGCTATTCAAAAAATGATTTAAAAATATGATTTATATATTTATATTATTAGGGCATCCCGTGGCCCCACAGGAAGGGCCACGGTTGCATTTACAACCAGGGACACCAGGGACAAGGAAGTGGAGTGAAACACCCTTGTCGCCAACCACCTTTACCTCAACTTCAACTCCCACATAGATAATTTTGTCAAATTTTTATAAATAAATAAATAAAAAATTATATTCTTCTTTAATGTTAGCAGTGGCGTAACTAGGGGGGAGCAGGGGGGACATATGTCCCCGAGCGCCAAATTTAGGGGGCGCAAAATTAGGGAAGCCAATTTGGAACAAAAGAAGAATTAATATTTAAAGTTAAACTGTATTTTGTGTAAGTCAATAAATATTATTTATACGCTTATTAAAATCTGTTAAACCTGTTTCGTTATTCGTCATTAATATTCTTTAAAAAAAATTAAATTATATATATATACGAAAGGGGGCGCTGATTTCTCAGTTGCCCCCAGGCGCAAGAACCTCACGGTACGCCACTGAATGTTAGAAATAATTTTAATTTAAATATGTCCATCTAGTCGAATCTGACGTATTTTGACAGAACACGTCAATTAATTAATCTATCTATCTATATACACTATATAAAAATGAAATGTATGTATTTATGTATGTGGCATTGTACACAGCTGTTGATTGGTCGAGGGATCCAAGAGGCGGAGGTAAAGTTTCTAAGGAATTGTGAGAGAAGCAGTTTATATTGGTTATTTTATTAGCTTTAATAAATATTAACCAGCTGGTCAGAGCGCCTTCGGCGCTCTTCACAGCTGGACGGGGGCTCCGCCCCCTGTACCCCCGAGTGGTACATCGTATTTGGTTAAAAGTAGTAAAAGGTTTTCATCCATTTTGTTTCAATCCGTATATTACATAAAACATTCATTTCTTTTTGTGTTCTTATTTAAAATATATTTTAATTTAATCAGTAAATTAATTATATATATTATTATTGTATATGTTATATCTATCTATTTATATAGCTCAAAGATAGTCGAAAGTTCTTGGCCACATTTCTCCAAATGTCCCTATCCTGAGCCCTTGTCCTATCTCTCTTACGTCCCTTCCTATGCGTCCATGGTCTTGATTCCCTTTGATAATAATTTTGATGAGATAAGCCTCTTTACTGCATTATAACAGGCGTTTCCCGATTGATACCTCGATTTAAATTGTATATTAAGATTTTGTATGTTAATACTGTTCCTCTTTGTCACTAAATATTTTTTCTTATCACTATTAATTTCAAACCTCCATTAATTTTTCCTCGCTATCTGTAATTGCAATTGCCGAATCTCTTATAATATTTAAGACGTCTGCTTAGCCTAACTTTTCAATTATTTTGTTTAATTGCATTTCGAGTGATTTTTTCCCAATTTGTGTAATCACATACTCACAACATGCAACATATAATTGGTCAAAGAATATGTATATAATATTTATAATTTTTATGTTTTATTTATATTTATAATTTAATTTTGTTTTTGTTTTCTTTTAATAAATAATTCTAATATTAAAAATGCGTAGAGGACGTCTAAAAAATCATATTTTAATTTTTATATAACCAAGAAATCATTTTTCACTCATTTTCAATTGGCGTTTTGATATACAAAATTAAAGATTATATAAATAAGTAATTTTAATTTTGATCTCATAATTGGATTTCCTTTTTCATGTAAGTATATAATTAAGGGGGCAGCATGGCTGAATGGGTAGAGTACTAGATTTCTACACAGGAAGCCTGAGTTCGAATCCCAGCATAGAACTCAAGATTATATATTTATTTAATAAATTAATTAATTAATAAATATAAAAATCTAATTCAATTTAACATCGGCTGCCCCACCGAAGAAGGCAAGGGGAAACCACTTCGGTCAAATTTTCCCATGAACACCCTATGACTCCTTGGAGTTATTAGGGCCACGACACTTCCGCTAGGAAGTTATCGACAACGAAGAATATAATTAAGAGTGGAATTACAATATAATCAATAGCTAATATATAATATTAAAAATATATTTACGGATTCGTTCTATAATAAATTGATGATGTCATTTAATTCTCCTACTATGTATCGAATCGAATATAAAGATAAATCTTCTTTTAAACGTTGTGTGAAACAATTTCAAATAATTTAAATGTAAAACTATTAATGAAATTAAAAAATCAAATATATGAATATAATATAAATATTTTTAATTTTATTTTAAGAATATATATATCTCACAGGCGGTGGTTGTGACGTCATCCATATATTATAAATTTAAATTAAGAAGAACTAATAAAGATGTAGTTTTCCAGAGATGTGGTCAATAAAACTCAATTTTTCTTTATAAATACTATCTCTGTTGTGAATTTCAAAAAAATCGTTAGAGTGGTTTTTGAGAACAATGAAACAGAGAAACAAACAGAGAAACAATTTTTACTCTCATAAGAAGATAAGATTAATTAATTTATATATAATATATATTTATTTGTATTTATATTTATTTATATTATTAATTTATCTATTAATATTTCTTTAAAATTATATACCATATATCCTTAAAAAGAATTTCATATCCAGCAGATCAAATAATTTCAGTTACATTACCATATTATTCTATTTTTCTCATCCTTAAAAATTGACTATTACTAATTAATAAATCATAGAAAAATGAAATATTTAATCTCATTTTTTTTCCTCATAAATATTTCATCACTCAAGATCATAATTTTTCTCATAACCTAAGTTCCCTTTTAAAATATTTCTACTTAAAACAGTGGTGATTCTCTCCACACCCCCTGAGGACCATAGCCAGCCAGTATAGAAATAATCTATCTACTATATATTACTAATCACTAAATCATAGTAAAATGAAATATTTCATCACTCAATATCATAAGAAAACCTATACTACAGCGGTCGGGGAACCGGGGTTAATTACTCTAAATGGGGTAAAAAAGAAATTTTTGGAGGTAAAAATTAAACTCTTTTGTGAGAAAAAAGTATATATTTTTAATTTGCTATTTTATAAACCTGTTAGTATTTTTAAAAATTAAATTTTTAGTTATTATTTTCTTTTCAAAATTATCATGGGGATCTATAATAGGAAAGATGCTAAAAAAAGGAGATTTCGTTTTTTTTGCTCTTCACCATGGGGTAATATCAACTTACACAAAAATATTTTGGGGTAATGATTAAAAAAGTTCCCCGGCCGCTGCTATACTATAAACACGTGGAGACAGAGAGGGTGGGGGAAGGAGAGAGGGAAGACAGTTCGCTCATTTCATGCCACGTTTTTTCAGATAAGGGATATTGTGGGCTATGGGGGTAATTGGAACCAAAGGGCATTTTGAGAGTAAGGGAGACGGGTTTAAAATTTTTTTCTCATTTACAATTAGACAGAGTTCCTGCTTTCTGCAAGAATCTCTATGGCCTCCTGACCTTTTTGGGACACCCTGTATAAACCAGATTATGTCAGTTTGTGTTCCATGTTCGCGAGTAGATACAAAACATTTGTTTATTTACGCTCCAAGTGGAAAAACTGAGAACGTTGTTTATAAACAAGTTTTGCAATGAAAAAAGTGGGCAGAAAGGAAAAGCATCATCTTTTTGTACACACTCAAAATGTCAATCTCACTGCTTTAAAATAAAGTAAACAAGGCAAGTAAACGCAATACTTTGTATTCTTTGTTATCTTTATTACATGGGGAAGGTTCTTTAACAGGTTGTGTTATGCTCCAGAGGTTTTATTCCGCTTAAGCTCCAGAAATATGCGACAGAGAAAGCTTCACTAAACAAAACCTGGTAAGTAAACGCCATACATATTTGTTATTTTATCTTTGTTATATTCACTTAACGCATGTCTTTGTTTGCTGTAGTTATGCCTATGAGTAAAACGTGTGGTCTATCACAATTCTTCAAGATTTTCAAGCCCAGAATTCGCTTCTTTAAGATTTTATTTCAATTTAAACTCCAAAACAATAGTGATTTGACTTTCCTATTTCAAAATATATTTATATGAACAAGAAATATTAATTTAATGATAAATCATATTTTTCAATTTCGGATTTAAAAATATCTATTCACGAAAAAGTGCAATTTTCCATCTTTTAAAATAGAGTTTTCCATTAATCTATAAAAGTATCCTCAAAATCACCTGAATTATTATTATTATAGTTATTCCCGGGAAAATTCTTTAATTTTTATTTCCTGTTTCCCAAAAATAAAAAATTTTCCATGCTGATTATGATGCCGATACCGAAATCTTTGTTTGTTAACTGAAATAGTCGTAATAAATATAAAATACAAGTGTACATACATACATTTGTCTTTTGTTATAATTTTTTTTTTAAATTTTTCTATTTTTTGAGTTTTTTTACACTGAACTCTGGCAGACGGCAGTTGCCATTGCCAAATTATTTTGTATTTAACTTTTTTTGTACATATATAGTTATATATCTGCACGTGTAATAGAAATGTCAATCAACTTTTAGATTAAAAATTCGATTTCACAAGCTTGCGTCTGTTTTAATTTCCTTGATAAGGGTTCTATATAAAATTATTCTTGAACAGGTAACGATAATAAAATACACTATTGTACTTGACTATTTGGAAAGAAAGTAATACTCCTCACACCCTTGAAATTAACCCCTATCACACGCAATTTGCCTCTTAAAAATAAGGATTCGTTCGACGGGTCAATGTTCATAAAGAAATCGCAAAGTTCATTTGCCATTCTTAAACCTTCACTAAAATTTTTCCAATTAAATGTCACGTTTCCAGTGCTTGTTGAAGTTTCTTCTTCAATGGGCTGTGAATTTAACATTTCCTCCAATTCGGTTTCAGTCAAATCTTGCGATTCAAGTAATTCCTGAATAACCCTTGACTCTATCTGTTCGGACCCATCTCGTCCTATTCTCGGCTATGTTTGCAATCAAAGTTTGAACTTGCACAGATTTTTTGTCATTTTCCGCAGTTAAAGCAGGCCAGTTTTTTTCAGCATGAATTCAATGTGTGTTGCTTCAGTTTGTTTACATTCTCAAAAACACCGGCGTCCATTTGAAGCATTTACAAAGAATATTGGGTTGGATAACTATTGAAATCCTTTTAATATTTAGCTTCATAATTCTATCATTGTAGAACTGGTGTGGTTTATCAGAGAAAAACTTGACGACATGGTTTTCGGTTGCACTTTTGTTTGCCAATTTTTTCCATCAAGAAAGTATTGCAGAGGCCTAAATAAATGGTAGTCAGACGATGCAATGATCGCATGTTATTAATCTTTTAGGAAATGGGTTCATTTTGTTTGATTTACTAATGTTTAGCAGATGTCGAGACGGTTGGTCAAATTTCGCAGAGTCATCAATTCATGTGGCTCACAAACATCGAGTTTTTTTTAGTAGTCAACCCTTTTCAAATGATTCCAAACTGTTTGGTAGTTGATGCCCAAGGCGTCAGCGATGTTCTGTATATCTTGATTATGTTCAAAATTTGTTAGCTTTTTTACATCCAAATTTCCATCATGAAAACATTCAAACAAATATCCTTACAGCATCCTCACCGTAAATGGCACACACTTCTCTGCATGTTTTTGATGCATTGGAGCCTTTTCTATAGTGAATAAGCGGGAGTGTCCTCCCCTAGACTTTCCCGCATATAAATAGGTATAAAGAGTTGCGAATGAATATTTAGAATGTAATAAAGTGCTACTTCCGGTTAACTGATATTTTAAATGTAAAAAAACAGATATGGATATAATATAAATATTTTTAATTTTATTTTATTTATAATATATAAGGGCTGGCTGTGACGTCATGAAGTGCTGGGTGACGTCATATAATTTTAAATTAAGAAAAAACTAATGAAGATGATTTTTCTCAAGGATAAAACCAATACAAAGTGCATAACACGTGGAGATATGCCTTCACGTGAAATTTGATATGAAAATAACGCTTCACTTCCTCTCTTCGATCGGCAATACTAGCACTTCCGGTTTCCGGATTTGCACCAAAAGTTGATCCATTCATCATACTGATGCATTAAGTAAATATACCAAATTTCATCAAAATCCGTTGAGCCGTTCAGGCTGTACACATCTATACGAACGGACGGACAGACGGACGGACGGACAGACATCATGCTAAAAATACTTTTTTCTGTTAAGAAAATGCATGATTCGTGGAGATATGTACCTAAAAATATCCATAGGTGAAATTTGGTGTGAAAACAATACCTCCCTTACTATCGTCGGTCGGTAAAAAGGAAACGCTACTTGTATAGGTAAAATGTCACTTCCGGTAGTCAGATCATGATGAAATTTGGTATCTCAATTTTTTTCATATTTTTAAATCTATATACAAAATATGAAGCAAATATCTCGAAGCAAACTGGTACTTTACTTGAAAGGTAAACGCAACCATTGTAGGTAAAGCACCACTTCCGGTTAACCGATTTTGATGAAATTTTGATAGAAATCTACAAACTGTGAATAATATCGGTGTACCAAATTTCGAAGTCCTAGCTTGATTAGTTTTTGAGTAAATTTGCTTACAGACATTACATACATACATACATACACACACACAGACATAATTCCAAAAATGGTATTTTCCGACTCAGGGAGGTCTAAAACGTCAAGATCTATCAAAATCTCGAAGTCGAAATTTTTGACGATTCCAATACTTCCCTTATACGAAGTATGCGGGAAAGTAAAAAGCATCATATGGCGGATTTCTTCGTAAATTTCATTCATTTTCCAACATTTGTAACTTTTAACCAAAACAATGCATAACAAAACTGTTAACACAAGAAATGTAGCATTACATATCAGCTGTCAAACGCTCGTAAAATTGGTACCAACTGATTAGTGGTTATGGTAGCAGGATCACTAATATCATCTATTGTCAAAAATCGGAAAATACTTTTTAAATGACCCATTATATATATATATATATATATATATATATATATATTCTTCTTCAAGTGCCTTGTCCGGTCTCCCTGACGTCGGCGATCACTCTGGCGAAAACGTCTCTATTTTCCGCCGTGCGGAACAGCTCTCCCACGCTCCTTATGCCGGTCCATTCCCTGATATTCCCTAACCAGGATTGGCGTCTTCTCCCGGGTCCACGTCGACCCTCAATTTTCCCTTTGAGGATTAATTGAAGGAGTTGATATTTATTACCTCTCAAGATGTGGCCGAGGTAAGAGATTTTCCGGCATTTGACAGTGTTGAGGAGTTCTCGCTGTGTGTTTGCTCTCCTCAAGACATCCTTGTTGGTAACTCTCTCGACCCAGGGAATTCGCAGCATTCGCCTGAGGATCCACATCTCAAAAGCCTCCAGGCGATTCATCGTACTGACCTTGAGTGTCCATGCTTCCACACCATATAAGAGAATGGACCAAACATAGCATTTGGCCATTCTCTGTCGTAATTTAAGATTTAGGTTGTCATCACAGAAGAAGGATCTCATTTTATTGAAGGTGGACCGCGCAGCCTCAATTCTGGACTTAATTTCGATATCCGGGTCTAGCTGGTCATTTATGATACAACCAAGATATTTAAAAGATCTTACTCGTTCAACTTGTTTGTTATCGAGGTGGAGGGAGGCGTTTCCATGTGGCTGGCGGCTAAAGACCATAAATTTTGTTTTGGCTATATTGATGTTTAAGCCCGCTTTAATTCCAATTTGAGAAATTTTATTCAGAAGTAGTTGAAGGTCTTCAATGTTTTCAGACAGGATCACGGTGTCGTCGGCATATTTAATTGTACTAATTGGTACGCCATTTACTTTCACCCCCATATCCAGTTCTTCCAAGGCCTCCTTAAAAATTCTGTCAGCATAGAGATTAAATAAAAGGGGAGAGAGAATGCATCCTTGACGGACTCCTCTCTGGATCTCAATTCCCGGTGTTGTGGATTTTCCTACTCTGATTACGGCATATTGCCTCCAGTACAGATTTTTTATAATCCTGATATCTTTTTCGTCCACTCCAGCATCGCACAGAAGTTCAATCAGCCTAGTGTGTTTTATTCTGTCAAAGGCTTTTTCGTAGTCAACAAAACATGCAAATACATTCTTGTGTTGGTCACGACATTTTTGAAGCAAAACATTGAAGCCAAATAATGCTTCTCTTGTACCGAAGGCGTTTCTGAATCCAAACTGCGAGTCATCTAAGTCTAACTCACATTTTAATCGGATGCGGGCGTGTATTATTCGAAGAAAGGTCTTTAACATGTGGCTCATAAGACTGATGAGGCGATAGTCACTGCAATTCTTAGGGTATTGTTTCTTTGGGATAGTAACAAATGTTGATTTCAGCCATTCCTCTGGAAGCACACCGCAGTTATAGATATTGTTAAATATTTTCAATACCAGGTCTATATTGTCTTCATTGATGAATTTGATTAATTCCATTGGGATTCCATCTGGTCCCGGCGCTTTCTTGTTTTTAGCAATTGAAATAGCGTGAATTAGCTCTGATTTTATTATTTTTGGTCCTTCAGGATCGCAATCATCAATTTCAACTTCCTCTCTGGAATCTTCAAAAAGTTTTGCTGCGTACAATTGCCAGGCTTTCATGAGTTCAGCTTCGTCCGTTACTAGTTTTTTGGCTTCATTTAGTATTGACATTGGTGGTCGACTCCTGAATTGTCCAGTTATTTCCTTTACCTTTACATGTATATTAAACATGTCATGTTTTGAGACTAATTCTTCTATTTCTTCACACCTTTCTGTCATCCAAATTTGTTTTGCTAATTTAATCCCTTTCCTTATTTTGAATTGCATCTTTTTATATTCCACGATGTTATTTTTGAGAAGTCTCCTTTCTTCCATCAAATCCAAAATCTCGTCCGTCATCCACGACCTCCTCTTCATTGTACGTGTTCTCCTCAAGTGAAGCGAACCAGTCTCCACCAAAGCATTTTTCAGCAGTGCCCACTGAGTATTTATATCGTCAAGATCGTCAATAGATATCCTCATTAATTTGCCATTGAGATCATCAATAACAGCATTCCTAACATCCTCAAATTGTAATCTTGATGTATCAATAATATTAACGTTGCAGTTTTTTCTTTTTACAGACTTCAACGCTAGGCCCATGTCCGCAACCAAAGGGTTGTGATCTGAGCCTATGTCTGCACCAGGGTATGTTGTGACTCTTTTAACACAATTTCGGAAACGTCTGTTTATCAGAATGTAATCAATTTGGTTCCTACTTGGTTCTTGGTTGTCAATAGAGTCTCTGGGTGATTTCCATGTGTAAAGACGTCGCTTTGGAAGTTTAAATAGCGTATTAGTTACTACCATCTCTGTAGTTTGGCAGAAATCATAGAGCCGGTCTCCTCTCTCATTACACTCACCTAAGCCGAAATCGCCGACCAAATCCCCCCGTCTGCCCTGACCGATTTTAGCATTAAAGTCTCCAAGTATCAAGTTTATGGTATTCTTCTTGAGAGAGTTTAGAGTGTTTTCTAAAGTGTTGTAGAATTTTTCCACTTCCTCATCGTATTTACTATCAGATGTAGGTGCGTAGACTTGTAAGATATTTATGTCAAATGGCTGTCCATGAATCTGTAGCAGCATCACTCTATCCGATATGGGCACAAAGTTCTTAACGTACCTCGTGAACTCCGAGTCAACTAGAATTCCGACACCGTTTCGATGAAACCTATCTCCACTCTCACTTCCTGAGTAATAGAGTGTTCCTCCTTCCTGAGAACAAACACCGACACCAGGCCATCTGAGTTCGCTGATTCCCATGAACTTAACTTTAAGTCTTCTCATTTCTTTGATAGCGTTGTTTAATTTTCCGGCCATGAAGAGACTTCTGACATTCCATGTACACACTCGCAATCTGGTTTTCACTATTCTGAGCCGGGAGATTCTTCGCACCCCTTGCCCATTTAAGGGCTGCCCGGGACTGGGGGCCATTTGTATTTTGTTTCTCGTCATAGTGAATTTCCTGGGGATGGTATACCGAAGTGGTTTCCCGTTGCCTTCTTCGGTTTGATTCTCAGCCGCCCCTAACCTGGAGTACAGACGCTGTTCGTAGCCGCCCCTAACCTGGAGAACAGACGCTACTGGGTTTCGCCATAACTGGCTTAAGAGAAGAGAAAGTAAATAGTAAGAAATGAAAGACCCCTAGCCCTCGGACACCTAATAGCGTCGGGGTCGGAAGAAACAAGAGTTGGCCAAGAGAGGCCAGATAGGAAAGATAAAAGTAAGATATCTAGTACAAGTAAGTGGAAGCAATACTAGATATGGCTTGGGACCTCATGGATGCCAATCCATATGCTCATAAGCTATGAGCCCCTCAAGGGAATATGTAAGATCACCCAGCGCGCATACAAACCGCCCGCCACAAGCCACTGATAGGAAAAAGGAAATTGTTATTTATTTATTTTATAATATTAGTAAATGTTAATCGGGATAAGTTATTAATAGGAATAAATAAATAAAGGATTTAAAACAGGAGTGGTAGAGGGGGGAGAAGGAGTGGAGTACTTGCTTGGTAGAACGTTGAACCCTGAATTGAACTCGGAATTAGATGACAAAAATAAAATTAGAACAATGATCATTATCATTATCACCAATTATACTCATTAATGGGTTCATATACCCATCAGTCTCAGTACCGAGAATTACCAATTAAGGATCCACCGCGCCCACCTTGGTAGCAATTGATCCCAGATGTGCCCCATTGTAAAGAGCACTTCAAGATCAGTAAAATGATGTAAAACTTACCACCAGTTTTAACAAATACCCCAAGGAAAAACGGATGGGAATCAGGAGCGATGCGACACACGTCCGACCAGCGCCGAGTTCACTCACACAATATATATATATACGTTTTATAAATTAGAAATATTCAAAAAGATTTAAATAAATTATGATAATCATCAGATTCATTCAAATTTTATATTAATAATCTTAAAGAAGTTAATTACTATCAGTATAGGTTTCTTTAATTTATAAATTTAATTTAATAGACCAATGGTCTTCAAACTTTGAAGTTGATACCAAAGAAATTTCCATCTAAAAGTTCAGGTACCACTAAAATGATTTCGTTACTAAAGGTTGTTATTGCCGATATACGGCCACAAATGTTATTGAACGTCCAGATTGGACTACATCCAAGCCAGCCGTGGCGGTCATATGCCAGAAATCATATATAAAATGTAATGCCACAAGATTATCTTTCGTATATATAAAATTCATGTCAATCGAATAAGCCATCGTTGATTTATTGCAATTTAAAGTTCTACACCTCTAAAAGAAACACCCTTTATAAGTAACTGTACCACAGTTTGAAAACCGCTGTAATAGATCATATAAAAATATTTTCCTAATAATTAAATAAAATTAATTATGTGTTCATATATTTGAATGCAAACTAGAAGAAATGATATTTTTTTAAACACATTAAAATAATGAACACATATTTTCCTAAGAATATTAAATTTTCATAGTCATTATTGGGCATTTGTCCAAATAAATGTACGCTTTTATATTTGATACTTTAATAATATAAATATAATTATATTCCATTTGCGTATTATTTATATAAAATATGTAAATGAACAAAAATAACATATATATATATTCATATTAAAAATAAGATAATAATCAATTAAATCAATATTTATTATTAAAGATGAAAATGATATTTGATTTTTTTTACAAATTTTTATTGAATAATAATAAGCAAAAGTGAGTTAAATGATATATCTATTATTAATCAAATATTTTAAATCTTCATGAGGACAGCCCCCTCTGATTGAGTATTAAAAACTCTCAAGACTTAAAAATAATTTGAATTAGGTATCTAATAAATCGAAATGATTTTTTCATCTATAACTGCTATAATTAAATACACTTGAATAATATTTATAACAGAATGAAAGAAACTATTAGAAGTTACATGATATTGATAAATGAAATCGAATTGAAAAGTACAATGCTAACAGAACGGTGTGTAGTTCTATTTGTGGTAAATTTAGCGCAAGCTAACCGTGATGAAAAGTATTTTTAAGCGGATTCTCTAGCGATGTGTTTGCACGTGTTCCCCTAAAACGAAAGCTAGGCAATCAAGACCTAGTGCCCTTCGGAGCCGGACCTTTTTTTGCTAAGATGGAAAGGGGATCTGGTGAAGTGATGTACTCGCTATACATTCTCATCTCAAATCCACATAAACATAAGAGTTATCTGAACTGAATTTAATTTATAATCAATTTATATATTATTTTTCATTCAATTATTTTATTATACAAGATAATGGAAGGGATTTATAGAAAAACAATTCATTTAATAATGTAAAAACTACTCTAATGATTAAGATTTTTTAATTTTATTTTATGAATAATATATAAATCTATTGTGACATTCAATTAGTTTTATTTTGTCAAAATGGGAAAGATAAAATTTTAAAATTTGGTATAATTTTGTAAATATTTTAAAAATATATATAAATGACATTAATTTATAATTACTAGGATCTTTAAATAATATTGTTATTATATTATTGTATTATAAAGGAAAGCAAAAGAAAACTATGATATTAAGTTTACCCTCTCTAAGAGAAATTATTTTATTTTTTTAATATTAAAAAGCAATTTAAAACTATTCGAATTTAGGTTTATGTGAACGTTCGCAAATGAAAATTTAAATTGTTTTTCTCTGAGCCGACGTACTATTCGATATAGTTTTCGTTAATATAAACTTCTTCATAGAATTAATTTTATACTTATTATTGTAAATAAATAATGCTTCTAATTTCAATTACTTCCAAATTAAATAAATAATTTAAGCAACCTATAAGCTTTATTATTTTATAAATAAAAATAAATAATTTTAACAACGATTAATTAACCTTTACTTAAACTATTAATTAAAGAACAATAAAGAATTTAGAAATAGATATATAAACAGTTTTATTTCCGAAATATATATATTGCTGAAATTTGGCTGGCATTTTGCCTGTATTTGCTAAAAGGATCAATACAAAAAAGTTATATATATCATCGTGCGTGTAAAAGAACCATAAAACTCATCATATTTTTATGAACATTGAGAATGAGGTAAATTAGAAGAATATTTAATACCTAAAAGAACAATAAAGATAAGAATAATTTGTAGGGTAGAAATTAACGATTTTATTTGCCCAATTGTTGCAAAATACTTGAGTTGTGATGTCTTTTGCGTTTATATTGAAAAATTATTATTAATATTTTTGTAGTCTTTACAAGCTCAAAGTTTTTTGCAAGTGGATATTTTCCTGTTTTTTATTAGAGGAAAAAGAACAATTTGAGATAAAATAATTAATACAAGTCTGAATCAAAAGAGAGAGAGAGGGAGTATAA
Organism: Labia minor; assembly: GCA_963082975.1. NCBI lineage: Eukaryota > Metazoa > Arthropoda > Insecta > Dermaptera > Spongiphoridae > Labia > Labia minor. Next base: position 79,283,757 of record OY720344.1, read on the forward strand.
AATTTTACAGAATATCTAGAGTTTACTATTTATTTGTCAACTAAATAGACATAATTGGACAAATATGGAGTTTAAAATGAAAATATTATTAATATTAAAATATGAAATTGAATTTTCCAAGAATATCAGAATAATTATTTATATATATATATTAAATAAATAAAATTTAGTTGAGTAAAAACCAGTGTAAAATTTCACATAAGAACAAAGATTTAAAAAATAATTTTAATTTTTGTTTAAATAGAAAAGAAATAGAAACGGTATAAATTATATATTAAGTTAATAAAGATATATTAATGAAAGTTCATTTATGGGAAAATTATTTTAATTGGTTATTTTATTTATATATAATTAATTAAAATAATCAACACGTGCCTGTAAATATAAAAATCAAAGTATTTTAATGAATCAGGGTGGATTTTGGCAACACATTATCTAAGATACCAAGTACAAAAAAATTAAATTATTCAACTTTACTCAAAAAATTGTTTATCGATTTCGATAACTTTCCAATAACACCGTAGAGCATTAAGAGTGATTGAATTGTTTAAATCCGTTAAATTGACAAATTTTATGACACCAAATCGTTCTTTGCCTTTTAAATATGTAGATGATTATTTTTAATGATAAGATAAATAGTTGAAAAAATTATAACAATTATAAGGATTATATCCTCAAAAAAATTTTTTTCTAATAATTATTTTTGAAGGAAAAGATTATACTATATAATACTATACAATACAAATAATTATAATTTTTCATAAAACTAACTAATCAGAGGAATCTTAATAGAGTCAATGAAGATTTTTTTCTAAATTAAATTGAGTTTTGATTAATTCGAATATTAGTTAATTTGTTGAAATTGAAATGAAATTTCAATTGTCTCCAGGGATTTTAAAAATTTATTATCAATTTATTATTATTAATATTAATAATAAAAGAAAGTGAATTATTAATTAAAATAAAATAAAAGTTTCTCGTGAGAACAATGATGATATTATTCATTATTATGATTTGAATTTTTCTTCATATTCTCATAACATTACTTAGATAAAAGAAGTATATTGCTTTAATAAAATGTCAATTAATTATGAGATAAAATTACCTATCATTAATTAAAATTAAAAAAAAAAGTATTATATATAAATAGGAAATTTTCACAGGTATTCAGGTAACCAGGGCCTTATCAACTAGACACCTTTAAAAATTCTTAAATATTCTTATGATCTAATAAATATTTAAAATATAAAATTTGAATATAGAATATATCACATACAATATTCTATGATTTTTAAATGAAAATATATGGTTAAAAATAGACTGCAAATATATCTAAATAAAAAAATAAATAAAAATATTAATAAAGCAAATAAAAAATCTGAAGTATTTTGAAATATATAAATTTAAAATATATTTATATTTTTGGATATAAGACATGCATGAGGTTATGTCCCAATTTATATAAAATACTAATGTCAATTAAAAAAGATTTATGCTTGTACCTTTCTTGCGTTTTTTATCTTTTCGTTTTCTTGGCTGAACGTCTCCGGACATGGTGGCCGATGATGAGGGTCCACCGGTGCTTGGGGCCACTCGCCTCTGGGCAGCTGACTCTGCTCTCTCTTTCTATGAATGTGTATATGTATCTATCGCTTTGAGTTCACGGTTTCAATTATTAGATACAGAACCTGGGAGATGCCGTTTGTATCTGACATTCCGGATTTCAAGAAAATCAAACAGGTGCTGCTAGGAGGCGCTGACTAACTTAATAAAGTTATACTGAAAATGAGGGGTTTTTGATTTTTAACATGTTTGTTCATTGTTGGATGTAATTTTATTATATATATAATAATTATAATTATAATTTAAAATCATTAAAAAAATTATTCTGACTTCTTATAGGTTTAGAATGGATGAAACATTGAGCTGAAATGAATAAAATTGGTAATAAAATATAGATATAATAAAGATATTACAAATAAATAATACTTGATAAATATCTTTATATGAAATAAATATATATCTACGAACTTATTTTGCTTAATAATTTTACTTAATTAATTGATGTAAGTATGACATTCATTGAAACAGTTAAAGGGTAAATGTACCAGTAGATAGGCTGACCAGAAATGTAACCGGTCAAAACGGGACAAAACCCGTTTTTTGATATAGAAAACAGGACAAATTTTTTTTTTCAATATTTGATTTTTGTATAAATTTATTATAAAAATATGCAAAAATATAATTAAATAACAATAGCACTTAACAATAGGAACAAATATATAGGTGTAAATAACAATATTTTATAAATAATATTAATAACTATAAAAATATGAACAAATATATGCTTTATTGCAAAATATAAGATTAATAGCAATAATACTAGCAGAATATAGGATATATATAATAAATAACTTATTTATACATATATCCATATATGTAATATGTATTGTATAATAAATAATTGCAAGTAAAACTATAGAAACAAAAAATACCATAACTGTAAATGTAAAATTATCATAGAAAATTATATAAATACTTATATATCATTTTATTTAATTTTTTTAATAATATTTTAAACTAATAGGTGTACTTATTTAAATAGGATTATCTCTTATCAGTTGCACTATTGTATTTCTCTGATGACATAATTTTATTTAAAATTTTCTTTTGAAATATTTTGAAAAAATTGTTTGCATGTCAAGTTACAATTTTTACAAATAATTGTATATTTAAAAAAAATACGAAAAAATAAGGAAAAAATTGAAAATCATTCAAAACGGATCAAATTTGTATATTTCAAGAAAACGACGGTACGGTTAAAACTAACTTGTAAAACGGAACTGTCCCGTTCAAAACAGTACGAATGGTCAGCCTACCAGTAGTTGACACTTGTATATTTAATATCGGATAATAAGACTTATATCTGTCTAAACATTTTTAAATGAGTGCTATATGAAAGTAGTTCCTTCTATATTGAAGATGTATAAATATAAAAGTTTTGAGTCACCGTGTTAGTAGACGGCAGAACAATTACTTTTTATAGAATCGAACAAATGGGTATTTTAATATTTTGTTCTTCTAATGCTTAAGGAGGTAATCATTAATTTTTTTTAGTATTAACATCAATATTAAATATTATTAAGTGAATGACCATATTAACTAGTTTTAAGGATACCTTTAATAACTACTGGTGCTTTTAGATGCTAATGTTAAAAAAAAGTATAAAAAATAAAAGAATTAGAAAATTGCATTGATTGTAGATAAATTCTTCATTATTAACCAATGAATCTATCACCCAAAACTCAAATTGATATCGAATAAAAAATAGAAAATATCAAATTTTTCTCATAAAGTTGTCCTTATAGTATAACTACTGGTACATTTACCTTATACTAGTAATTAATTTTTTTCTAACAGGGGGAACAAATTAATTAAACCTAAAACTTAATCCAAATTTTTAATGAATCTATTGAAATAACTTAAATAAAAACAAATTTAAAATCAGATTAAGTATTTTAATTAAATATTTCCTATTTTTAGCAATAATTTATAATTGATTTGATTATTTTTTATAAATTTTTTCGCTAGAGCTGATTTGATTAAATAATGAAATTGTTATTATTATAATCAACACAAACAATTAAATACAAAAATGTTTGTTTGAAAAAAATAAAATATACCCATATCTTATAATTGTTTTTATTTTTATATTTCTAATTCATCATAAAGTAATTAGTAAATATAATACCAAGTCCTAAAGATGATTTTTTTATTATATTATTTGTATAACAATATATAACATTTATTTATTCATAAGGGAATTTTGTAAATAAAACCACATATTGATATTTGTTATTGTAAATTTATTAAAAAAAAAATACAAAAAATACACGTTTGTCCGACTTGACGAGTGACTGGACGCTCGGACAGTTCAGTCACTTTATAACGATTGCAGAAGTAGCAATCGAAACGTAGTATATTTTTTACCGACCGACGATAGTAAGGGAGGTATTGTTTTCACACCAAATTTCACATGTGGAGATTTTTACATATCTCCACGAATCATGCATTTTCTAAACAGAAAAAAGTATTTTTAGCATGATGTCTGTCCGTCCGTCCGTCTTTCCGTCTGTCCGTCCGTCCGTCCGTATAGATGTGTACAGCCTGAACGGCTCAACCGATTTTGATGAAATTTGGTATATTTACTTAATGCATCAGTGGGATGAATTGATCAACTTTTGGTGCAATTCCGGAAACCGGAAGTGGTAGTATTAGCGATCGAAGATAGGAAGGAAAGGGTTATTTTCACACCAAAGGAGATTTTTTTATATATCACCACGAATCATGCACTTTGTATTGGTTTTATCCTCGATAAAAATCATATTTATTAGTTTTTTCTTGATTTAAAATTATATGACGTCACCCAGCCATTCATGACGTCACAGCCTGGTCTTGCATATATATTATAAATAAAATAAAATTAAAAATATTTATATTTATTATTTATGTATCCATATCTGTTTTTTATTACATTAATAGATATATTAAAATTATTTGAAATTGTTTCTGTAGCTGGAAATTAATTTATTTCAAACAGTCGGTCGGTTCGGACCTGGCCACAGGTCAACTTATTTTTTCAATAAATTTACAATAACAAATATCAATATGTGGTTTTATTTACAAAATTCCCTTATAAATTTATTTATTCTATTTATTAGACGAAAGTTTTATTCTATTATTTATTCAAAATGATTTTTATATATCTTTTTATTTTAGAGAATTATTCCTTTAATTTAATTTTCTTTGCAAGTTTTTTATTCCTTTTGATATTTTTTTTAAATTTTTATTATTTAAAATAATAATATTATTATAAATACATATACTTATACAAATAATAAATATATTTAAATAATATACTTAAATAATAAAAAATATTTAATTTATTAATTTTTTAATGTTTAATTGATAAAAATATTTTATAATCATTTTATTTGATTTAGATGAATCAATTTCTATGAAAATATCAATTTCATAATGAGATTAAATCCAGTTCCAAAAATAATTATTCTAGGATTTACCAATTTCAATGAGAATAACATCAAACGCTTGGCGTCTCTTTTTTAATTGAAGTTAGGCTTCTATTTGTTTCAAAGAAAACTTAGTGAATTTAAAAACAGAATAAAAAGTTTTTTATTTTTAATCTATTTTAGATTTCTTCTATCATGACATCTCCAATGAATCAATTATGTCGATTATGTTTACAAAAGGATAATCAACCAATTGAAATATTTAGTGATTATGGATTTCGTATGGGATTACAAGCAAAAATATGGAAACTATATAGAATTTGGGTAAGATTAGAAAAAATAACTTATTCTATATTTATAAATATCTATATTTATAAATATAAATATAAAATTTTCTGGTTATTTATACATTACATTTGATTATTATTTAAATAATTTTCCAATTTTTAAGTAAATTTTAGATGTATTCATTTTCAAAAAAATGTAAATAAATAAATTTAATAAATGGTCAATTTATTTTAATTATTTATGTATTGCATTTGTTCTTAGAAAATTTAGTTTATATATAAAATATGTTTTTATTAATTACTTTAAAATTTTTATAAAACATAACACATACATATTCGTTTATAAAATTTGTTTTTTGAGTGAATATATAATAAAAAAAAATTGATGACTCTCTCTCCCTTATAATGTGAATATTAAATATATATTAGCTTACCACACATGATATTGTATGTATATTTATTCATATAGGATAATATAAATATTTTCAAATTTGCTATTAATATTCATTATTATTTATTGATATTATTTTATACTACTTATTATAATTTAATGTTTATTTATACAAATTAGAATTATAAACTATAATACAATTATCATTTTTTTTAATTTAAACATCCATTTCTTTTCAATCTTTTGCAAATTATAATTTTAAATCAGTGTCAAAAAATATAAATTTATGTAATTATTAAACATTTTTAAAATAATTATTATTGACTATGAATATGAATCAATTTAATATATAAGTAACATAATAATATCTGTTTTCGGACCCGAGAGCAATTAAATTGTTTAGGAATATAAATTCATTTTATTTGGGAATTTTTCGATTTAATTAATAATATACAAAAGAATTTTATATTTCTTGAGTTAATACATTAGTATAGCGTTCATCAGTGTAGTTCATCATCATTTATCATTTCTTTAAATTTCATATATATGCTTTATTTTTTAGATTAAATTTGATGAGCCTTTGCCAAAGAAAATCTGTCATAATTGTTTTTTTCATATTGAAAAATTTTATAACGTCTCCTTTAAAATTGAACAAATACAAACCAATTTAGATATTTATATGCACCGGGATCTACAATTTGATAAATTAATGATGTTATCTCAAAATTTATCATGCAAAAGTATTTGATATTATTTTTTTAATAAGTTTATTATATATTCTAATATTCAAAATTTGTCTTCTATCTAGATATAGAATCGAAAATAACACAAACTGAGGTTAATTTTGAAGATATCAATGCAAATGGAATAAGACGTTATGTGAAAAGAGGAAGACCAAGAAGATGTGAAACAGATGAAGGGATTATCCAAAGGTTTGATATTTTCAATCAATAAATAACTCTCATTTTATTACTAATGAATATTATTTTGAATTAGACCCAATTTACAGTCTCGTGGGAAAGTGATCCGTTTGGATAGATCTACACTTGCTCAATTTTATAATTACGCTTGTAGTGAATGTAAAAAAGCTGGTGTTCCGGATAAAGAAAATACCTTTATTAATTTCCCTAGGCTTTGTGCTCATTATGAATCATGGCATGGTCAAAGGGGATATGTTATTTGTTGTAGTAAACGTCTATTTAGTCGAAAATCTGTTAGAACACATTTTCTAAAACACAATCAACCTGAACTTTTTAGGTAACTAAATTTGTTTTTAAATTTCACATTTTTCTTCTATAATTGAATTGTAATATTTTTTTAAAAAATATATTTAAATTTTATTTATTTTTTTAATATTATTATTTTTTAATGGAAAATTAAACACGACAAAAATTTATAAATTAAAGATAAGATAAAAAATAACAAATAATTATATATATTTAAATTTTAAGTCGTTACGCCACGTACACACTGAGCACGCACACATATGAGACAAGTTACACAGCCCTCATGCTCAGATGTGTACAGGCAATAAATGCCAAACAAATTTGAGTATTTGGTTCTGTCTTATAAAGTCTCATATGTGTGCGTGCTCAGTTTATACGTAGTTAAGGACAAAAAGAAAACATTCGAATTATTTAAAAAATATGTTCTTTTTAAAATATACTCCTTCTTATAAAATATAGATGTAATTTATGTGGAAAACAACTCGCCAATTCTCGATGTTTGGCGATGCATAAACTTCGTCATTCTACAAATCGCCCTTTTCATTGTAATGAATGTACGAGGGCATTTGTTTTCAAAGAAGATTTGGCTAAACACACCAGGACACATTTACCAGATGAATTAACATTAATTCACCATTGCAACACATGTGGGAAACGGTTAGTTAGCATCCATCGTTTACCATTAAAAATATTAATGAAACTTATTAATTAGGAGATCATTAATCTTATTTAATAGTTTTAAGCATTTGACCACACTTATGTATCACATCAAGTCAATTCATCTGGGACTTACTACAGAAATCTGCCATATTTGTGCAAAAATATTTTCGCATCGCAGTGTTCTTGAGGCGCATATGCTCACACATCGCGAGGGCGAAGAGCTGCTTGCCTGTTCTGTCTGCCAAAAAAAGTATTTCTCTTTTTAAGAGAATATCTTGACTTAATTATAATTTATAAGTCTAAATCCCCAGAATGACTAAATTTGAATTTTAATTCTAAACATAACATAAATAACAACTAAAACTTAAGATATAAAATAAACAAAAGCACCTACAATATGGGCAAAATGGTAAAATGAATAAGAAACCAAGTCCAAAATTAGAAAAGGAATAATTTGTATAGGATATGTGATTATATAGACTATAGGAAATCGAATTGGAAATTTTTTTGATGAAAAATTTAACATTAATATTTTTTTAAAAAAAATTTAATTATTTCAGAAAATAATTAAGATTTATTTATTTATTTTATTACAGAAATTTAATTTTTTGTAACACAAGAACGTTCTTTCTAATTAATAAAATATTATGAAACTCCATTTAAATATGATATTTAATAGTTATAATGAAAAATATTATCTGTTTTAGAATGAAAAATAAACTAACTTTGAGAAATCATATGAAAATTCATGAATCAACTATAAATTATCCATGTCCACTATGCCAAAAAGTAATTTGTTTAATATGAAACAATGTGTTTTTATAAAATATTAATTCTATTATTTTATTATTATTACAACTTTACTTTTAGGTTTTTAAAATAAAAACACGTTTAAATCATCATTTAAAAACTCATAATGTAGAAAAACAATTTAAATGTGGAGGATGTATGAAATACTTTAAACAAAAAGCAAGCTTAAAAGTAAGAATTTTAAATATAATAAATTATATAGTTATATATTTGGAAGGCGCCATTGGGTGTGTGGGTAGTGAACCTGCCTCACATTCACATGGCTCTGGGTTCAAGTCCCGGGCTTGGCAAGGGAATTTCCCTAGCTGAGGTCTATGGGTCGGAGTCAACCCAGCCTCCGGGAAAAACATTGGGGAAAAGCTACTTGAAAGCGCCTCCGATCAAGAAAATCAAGGTAAAGGTTGAGAGGACCCGTTCTACTGATCATAGGACACCTCATTGATATAATCGGCTTGATAGGCGTTGTCGTTGAGTAGGACGTACAAAGTCAGAGGTTTTTTTTTATTTATATATTTATTAATAAATATTTTTGTAAAACTACTATATTAAATTTCAATATTTATTGTTTTGAATAAAATAACAAATTAATTTGAATTTTTATATAATTTATTATTTTTAGTTGCATATTTCTCATCATTGTAAATCACGTGAAGCAAATGCCATTGAAGTTCTTGCTTCAATGCATAGGCACTCCCAAAGCCAGAGGCACCTTACAGATTCTGAATACACCTTTCCTCTACCAATTGATATTAATATGATAAAAAAATCACCAGCAACAATAGACAGTGAAGACAATCAGATCGTAGTGGATGATTTATCGCCATTCTATCTAATCAATTCATTAAATATAAGCCCAACACCTGACCAATTTAAAACAATAGATGAATTATCATTTTCACCAATTCAATTTTAAATATATACTTATATTCTAATTTCATTATAAAATTTTTTTAGTTAAATCTTCAATTTTATTATTGAGACAAGTGAAATTTTGTCCTTATATTATAATACTTATTTTATTAATTTTTTTATAGAAATATAACTAAAATATTTATTATTTTGATTTTGTTAATTAAATTGTGTTTCCTTAAATAATAGGAATATAATTCGAAACATTTTAGTTGTCTTCTAATCTTATTTAATTATCATTATGAAAAGAAAATATGTAAAATATTATCAATTTTATATTTATATTTATTAGATAACAGATAATTTCATAATCATGTTTACTTGATTTATTAATTATTTAATTAAATAATTTCTAGTTATATCTATTTTAACAAGAAGAATAATCTTATGTTAAATAATTTATTTTTGTTTTGTAATTCTAAGCCGTTAATATAAAGATTTGGCTTAATAATAAATATAACTATTTAATAATAATTAAATTACTAAAGACTATAAATAATAATAATTTTGTTAAAAAATTTGATTAAATACATTTCTCAAAATTACATTAATTAAGTAAATATTAAATTAAAATTTTTAATTATATTAATTTTATATAAATTTATTTTAAATTTTAATTATTATTTAGTAATAAAATTTAAACTTAAACATTCTGATATGCTTATAATTTTTTTCAAAAAACCCGCTTTATCATTTATTTATTTTTATTTAAACGCAGATTATATTTAAATCATGAATTATATATGAAAAAATTAAATACAAATTTTCATTTATATATATATAAATATGATATATTCATAAATACATTTTATATTTAAATGAATTCACAATATATTAACATTAATCTCTGTGAAGATTCAGATGTTTTTTCCACAGACTATTTATAAGATGCACTCACTCTGGGTTAAATTTTGAAACAAAGTTTTAGCACATCGCGTCATCTCTTAACCTTAACCTGTACCCAATACTAATTTTATAAAAAACGTTATAAAAAAGTGGGCTTGTGTGTGTGTCTGTTTTTTTTTCTCTCTTTTTTATGAAGGAATATTGTGAATGTTGGGAATTAAAAAATTGTAGAAAATTTTCTGTTAAATGAAAAATTATCTAATTGGAGATAAATATTGGTTTAATTTCCTAATAAATAATTTTTCATTAAACTGAAAATTATCTCCAATCTTTTTATGTAATTAACATATCTAAAAGAAACGAATAATTTTTTATGTATATAAACAATATATATTTGAAAATTAATAAAAATTATGAAATTATATTTACAAATTGATCTCACTATTAAACATATGTTTTTAACATATTGTTTTTTCATATATTGTATTAAATTTTTCTCTTGTGAGAAAATTTGGGCAATTTTAAATTGTAAATATCTAATTTGCATTTCCAACAGAAAGGAATAATTTTTTATGTATAGATATATAATATACAATAAATATATTTAAAAATTAATTTAAATTATAAAATTATATTTACAAATTATGTGATGAGCTCACTATTAAACATATCTTTTTAACATATTGTTTTTTCGCTTGTGCGAAAATTTGACAATTTTTGAATTGTTATTATTGAATTTACACAGCTAGATGAAAATAGTAATGTTCTAAGTAATATATAATATATATTACATAATATTTATTTGAAAATTAATAAAAATTATAAAATTATATTCAAATTATGTGGTGATCTCACTATTAAATCTTATTTACATATTGTTTTTTCATATATTGTATTAAATTTTTCTCTTGTGAGAAAATTTGGCAATTTTTAAATTGTAAATATCTAATTTGCATTTCCAACAGAAAGGAATAATGTTTTATATATATACTAGCTGCTCCGAGCGCCTTCGGCGCTCTCCACACCTAGACGGGGGCTCCGCCCCCTGTACCCCCGAGTGTCCCTATTCTGAGCTATAACCATCTAACTCCTACCCTGTCCCATCTCTCTCACGTTCCTTCCTACATTGTCCACCCTGTTCACAATTGGTCTTCCAAACGGACGTTTTCCAATCGAACTCCCCACCAATATATTTTTCCTCTCCCATTCTAGCCATGTGCCCTGCCGATCCCAGCCTTCCCTATTTTATGACCTATATCTAGAGATGCATAGAGGTCATGCAATTCCTTGTTATGCAGTCTCCGCCATTCCCCGGTGTCCTCATCTTTCTTTGGCCCATAAATGCTGGGAAGAATCCTATTCTCAAATACTCTGAATCTACTCTCATCTCCCAGGGTTATAGACTATCCCTCCCACCCATATAATACAATTAATAATTTAATAATTTTGATCCCCTTTGATAATAATTTCCAGATTGCAACCTCGATTTAAATTCTTTGCAAATATTATTCTCTCTGATACTAATTATTTTGTCTTATCACTATTAATTTCAAACCCCATCAATTTTCCTGCCTCGATTAATTTTTTTTTATGCTACTTTAAATGTTATTAATTTATTTAAAAAAAAACAAAGTAAACAAAATAAAAATAAAATATAAAGAAATTAGCATAACACTAAACTACTATAAAAATATATATTAAACTCTTACGTGAAAATCCAATTATGAGATCAAATTTTCTTAATTAAAATGATTTACTCACATAATCTTAAAAATTAATAGTATTAAATTATAGCCGTAATGTGAATGTTTTCAAAGTTTAAAAGGACAATAAGATCAATTGAGATATTGTAAATATCAATATAAATATATATATATATATAAAGATTTTTATCTGCACATTGCTCAGAATTTAAATTACCGCCAAATTATCGCCAGCAGTGCCTCTATGATCTAGCATTGTAACTAAATTATTTTTATTTAAATTCCACCCCCTAGACACACCTTAGCAATTAGCGGTTTAATAAAAGAAGTCTGACATGCCCTGAGACCAACTGAATATGCATAAAAAATTTCATAAGAATCGGTCCAGCCGTTTCTGAGGAGTATGATTTCAAAGTTTTGTGACACGAGAATTTTATATATAAGATATAGATATATATTTAGTATTTTAAATAAATACAAATAATAAACGGTTCGTGCTAATTACACTAAAAATTAAAAAAATTATTAGCTATATATTAATAAATTAAATTCAAATCAGCGCCGAAGCAGCGCCCTACATATTTCCACTGTAACTAAAATAATTAGAACAGATATATTCAACAATTTATTTTGAATAAGATATTCTTTAATTATCATTTTAAATGAATATTTTAATATCATTTTAAATGAATGAATGAATAAAAATTCAAATTTTATATATAGTTTTTTATATATGTTTATTTATGCAGAAAAAATTAATTGACATAATTATTAATTTAAAAAAATAAAATTTAATAAAATAAAATAATTTAATAAAATATTAAAATAATAAAAATTAATAAATTTGTAAAAAAAATATATAATACTTAAAAAAAAATGTGCCTTTGCGAGTTTCGAACTGAGGGTGCAAAGTCACAAGATTACGCGCTAGCTAGTTTATCCACGAACCAGTCTTGTTGGCAAGTCTCCTATTAGGATATATATAGATGTCAAATTATCGCCACCAGCGCCTCTATGATCTAGCACGGTAACTAAACTATTGTTAGGTAAATACCACCCCATGGACACATCTTAGCAATTAGCGGTTTAATAAAAAGAAGTCTGACATACCTTGAGACCTACTGAATATGCATAAAAAATTTCATAAGAATCGGTCCAGCCGTTTCGGAGGAGTATGATTTCAAAGTTTTGTGACACGAGAATTTTATATATAAGATAATATATAATTTCAAAAAAAAAAAACAATATAAGACGTATAAATTTACACCTTTGAAAATAGTTTTATTATTAAATACACAAAACATACCATCTTGGGTTTAACTTTTTCTTCTCGCTTGATGTAAAATCGCTATTTTCATGATTAATTCATCTGAGAAATGATAACAAATAATTTTAAAATAGTTTAACATATATGTTTTGAATATCGAATTATTAGTACATGGGTTGATCAACAGGTTATAAATATGGTCAGTTTAATAAAAACTTAGCCTATTGTCTTGGATCAGGTATACGAGGAAATAGAAGAATAGTTAAAATAGAAAGAAAGTCGTTCATTTTCAATAGATTTTCATTTTCAATAGACAATGAATAGAATATAATTCGAAAATTGTCTTTTGGACGAAAATATAATATTTATATATTTATATATGCATATATTTAAAAATTAATTTATTATATGTTTGGGACAAATAGTAACCTTTCACCCCTTTCCCCTGACCCCTCCTTTTTTATGAGAGTACTGAAGCGAACTCTGGCGAAGACAATATATATACTTTATATGCTGTGATGTTCAGAGTCGAAAAACCGCAAATAATACCCGCTTTCTTACCAATTACATATAACACTCGCTTTTTCACCCGCTACATATACATCTACACATAATCATCTCATACCCGCCTATAAAGAAGTAGGAAGAAACACGCGTTTTCCTGCTCCTTTCACCGCGCATATGTGCATCGCAGCCCGCGAGTCGATAGGAACAGTTTAACAGCAAAGTGTTGGTCACCATCCTAACGAGGTAAGTACACTCACTGTTCCTTCCCAGAACCAGCTCAACCCGCCGGAAACGGGGATTAAAACCGTCTAATTGCCGAACGGTTTGCTCCGTCCCATTCATAATATATATTATAATATTATATATATATAGTATATAATTTAATATATAATAATATATTAAAATATTTTATTTTATATATACATAATTTAGTAATACTGATTATTAATGTAAATATAAATAATAATATTTAATATGGCAAATATCAAATATGTAAAATTTTGTAAAAATAAAGCTGTAAATTTGAACCAAAATGGCAATAAATAAATAAAATATATAATAATATATTTAATATTAATATAAAATAATTTATATATGTAAAATTTACTTACTTTAGACATGTTTGCAATTGCTGCCTTCGGATCTCTCGAATTTTTATGCACGAGATAATGTATGGCGTGTGAAAAGTCTGTGTCTGTGTCTGTGACCATCTGTGCATCTGTGACTGGGGGGATGATTTTACAAGACCAAGGAAATTCTCTTTTAAATTATGCTTGCTCTGCAGCAGTGCGATCTCTTGAGCGCCTGCAGAGTTAATAATTGGGTGCCTGCCAGTGCCTGCCCATCTATTAACATGTACCCAAATACCAAACAAGGATTGATAAGGATTCAGCTTGGCGGTAAGATGACATGGGCTTTTTTTCTTTCAACTGTCAAACGTCAAAAAATTATATATTTATTAAATCTATGTATTCAATTTGTTTTAAGTAAATGGAAACAAATATTAACATAAAATTATCCAAAGAAACTGGTTGTCGACTTTGTTTGTCAAATGAAGCAAATAATATTCATATTTTTAGTGATTATGGTCAAAAAATCTCAATTCAAGCCAAAGTTTGGAAGCTTTTTAAATTTTGGGTATTATAATTTAATAATATAAACTTTACTTTATTAATAAATAATATTATTAATAAGGCATGATATTAAATTTGTTAAATATTCTGTTTAATGTATATTTTTATTAAATATTAAGTTTAGAATGCTTAAAATAATATTCGACATTCAAAAATTAAATTTCTAATGATGAGATATTTGATTAAAAAACACTGCAATTTGATATTAATATTACTACTCAATTGGACGTTCATAACTAGTTTATCTGTGAAACTAATAATGTTTATCTTGGAAACTAGAAGCGACCGAGAAATAATGCATAAGGAAATTTTCTTTGGAATTAAAAAAGGAATCCACTGGTAAAGTTTTATCCAAATCTCTGAAGCCTTTGTTTTTGTAAACAATCACCAATTTCTTATATCCAATTATAATAATAATACAAATCAGAATAAATATTAAATATATTTATTACTATAATATTAATTTTTAATCTTTAATATATCTTTAGTATATTTTTCAATATACTTTTTCATTTATCTTTTAATTTTGATTAAAATACATTATTTTCTGAAACTATAATGTAGTGTATTTATAACAACTTGATTAAGTCTGAGCATATTTATCACATTAATAATTTTGTTCTCAGGTCAGACATGACGATTCATTGCCGAAGATGATTTGCCAAAATTGTTACAATCAATTGGATGTTCTACACTGTTTCACTTTAAAAGTCGAAGAAGTTCAACGAAAATTAACATTATTCTTACCAGAAAATGAAGTAATTACAATTGATAATAATATAAAATTGAATGACAACTTTCATCTCTCCTTGGATTCGTATTCTCAATCATTAAATTCAAATATCACGGAAACAATAAATAATGAACAATTTGAACCAATGAATGATTCATTTTGGACTGAAAATCAATTTTTTGATCAGAATTTACATCTATCGACAACAAATGATAATTTACTATTTAAAAATGAGACAAATATCAATATAACTTTTACTGAAAATAAATATACAAATAAAAAATCCAAAAAAAGTAGTTCTGATACCAGTGAAAAATCAATTTTAATGAAAACAAACAAACCATCATCTAAAAAGAAAAAGAAAATTGATGCTGTTGTTAAAGCATGCGAATTAGCAGAATTTTATAAATTTTCTTGTGAAGAATGTTCCTCAGAAGGAAAACAGTATTTCTTCTCTAGTTTTAGTAATCTTTGTGATCATTATTCAAAGAAACATAATATGAGAGGGTATGTCATGTGTTGTGGACGAAAAATTTTTAGTAGAAAATCTGTTCGGACACACTTCTTAAAACATCAACGCCCTGAAATTTTCAAGTAATTATTCTTTTTCACATTTATTTTGTATACCTTTAATGGATATATTTATATATGTAGTTACAAATATTTATCAATTATTAATTTTTTTTCTTTTTTTAATTAGATGTGATTTATGTGGGAAACAACTTGCTAATAAATTTTGTCTGAAAACACATAAATTACGTCATACAGGTGAAGAGCCTTATATATGTTCAACATGTGGAAAAAGTTTTGCAGCTAAAAGTGATTTACTTAAACATGAACAAAAACAACATCTCCCAGAAAATGAAATTAAAAATTATCCTTGTGAATTATGTGGGAAAATGTAAAAAGATATATATATATATATATATATATTTAATTAAGATTTTACTTTATTTCTTTTTTCAAAAAATTATATTATACAATAATAATTATGTTGCTGTATATTTCAACTATTGTTTAGATAACATTTAAGTATAATATGATAATTGATATTATATTTTAAAAAATTAGGATCTACATTAAAATACTCATAAAATTTAAAAAATTCGTTATCCTTTCTCCAATAAAATTTTTTTATTATATGAAATTATTTTCAAAGAATCAAGTCTAAATTTAACTTAACATTTTCATATACAGGGTCAGCGCATTATCTTGTAAATCTTATACAATGTGTCATTCTTAGGGATCGTTAATTCAAACGTCTAAATATAAATTTTTTTATTTCTACCTGATTGCTTATCTCTGGAAGGCTCTTGTCCTTTTACTGATTATAATATTTAATGTATAACAAAATAAAATCAATAGAATTTCTACTAAAAATGTATAATTAAAAGACACTTAATCATTATTTTATTATTCTGTTTTTACTTTATCAGAATATTTCTTTATTTATATATATAACAATTTATAATTAACAAATATTTGAAAACATTCTTTATATTTTCGAGATTAATTTATTTGTATTTTAATTTTTTAGATTCAAACATCGAGATAATTTAAATATTCATAAAAATTTTGTACATCTCAAAATAATGGCTGAAATATGTCATATCTGTGCAAAAACATTTCCAAATCGTAGTGGTTTAAAAGTTCATATGCTTAGCCATGATGATATTAAAGAACACCAAATGCAATGTAATATTTGTGGAAAATGGTATTTATTTTTAAAAAATTAATTATATATATATATATATATATATATAGGACAAATTAATTTCTAAATTATGGTTGTATTACTGCTCCTCTAGAATCAAAAAAAAATAATAGTTATATGCTTATAAAGTAATCAAACGATACAAAACTAGGTAGTATACACTAATTTGGCATTAAAATTATATATAAATTTCATAAAATTTTGCTCATTCAACTTTTCTGCTATATAATATTTTAACTTTTTAACGATTATTCGTTTTCCCCATTTTTGAATCTGGATATGTTGCTGTTTTTAAGATATAATATAAAAATATAAATATAAATGTTCTTTTTAAATTGAATGAATGAACCTGCCCAGTCAATATACCTCAAAAATAGGGTTACCAAAAAAGAACATATTTTGAAAAAAAATATTCTTAATTCGTATTTTTTTAATTACATAACATTAATCAATTTACAAACTAAGATTCCACATGAAAATGTTACTTTTTCATTCATCAATCATCTTTTTAGTTTCATTAACTTATTTTATGCTTATCCTCGCCATTGATTTGCTAAAATAGTATGTAATTTTCTTTTATTTCATTATAAAAGTCAAAAATTGATATATTTAACACAACTTTTAAAATTATGCAAAACAATGGAAATTTGTAATTTATTTCATTCTTTAGTCAACTATCTATCAATCATAGAAAATATTGTTCCTACGTTTGGATTTTGGTATTCACAAATTTTTAATAATTCACTTTAAAGCCCAATAGAATTTGTAACACTCATTCAAGAGAGGAAATAAATCTTTTAAATTGTTCTCTTAAAAATAACTTTAATTTGCAAACTTGATCAAAGCATTTTGAATTATCCACTGCTACGTTTCTAAAGTCAAGAAATACAATAGACTTTTGAATTTCAATCTTTTCCCATTTCATCAAAGTAAAATTTTTAGCATAAATAAAAAAAGAAAGAGAACATGTTCTCTTTTTGGCAACCCTATTCAATAGTCCAAAGATATTTATAAGAATGTTAATTTATAAAAACTTTGAATTTTCTCTGTACTTCAATATTATCGATTACATTCATATCTATCGATTTATCTGTATCAATAGTGAACTTATAAAAATTTCATAATTATCTATCTATCTCTGTGGCTCTACGGAACTCGAAAGTTCTTGGCCGCAGCAACCACACTTCTCCAAGTATCCCTATTCTGAGCCACAACCCTCCAATCCCTACTCTCTCCCATCTCTCTCACGTCCCTTCCCACATTATCCACACACCGCGTCCTTGATCTTCCAAGCGGACGTTTCCCACTCGGTCTCCCCACCAATATTTTTTTCGCCATTCTTTCCTCTCTCATTCTAGCCACGTGCCCTGCCCATCGCAGCCTTCTCGATTTTATAATTCTATGTCTGGAGATACTTAGAGATCATGCATTTCCTCGTTATGCAGTCTCCGCCATTCCTCGCTAACCTCATCTTTCTTTGACCCATAAATGCTACGCACAATCCTATTCTCAAATACTCTAAATTTACTCTTGTCGTCTAAGGTCAAAATAATTGTTTTATATATTTTAATTTTTATCCCAATTGATAATAATTTTGACGCGATAACCCCCTTTACTGCATGATAACAGGCGCTTCCCGATTGCAACCTCGCTTTAAATTCTTTTCGAATATTATTATCCTTCGATATTACAGAACCTAAGTATTTAAATTTTTCTACATTTTCAAATTCTAAAAATTTCATAACTGCAAACACATTTCTCCTATATCCTGAAACTATTCTCTCATTTTCAATAAATCAGTTTTTATAATGTTCCTAAACATGGCCTCTGTTTGCTTACTTAGTGTTTCCACTAGATTTTCTCGTACATATATAAGATTTTCCTCTCATAGTTATTTTTTTCATTTTATTATTTAATTTATATTCGGAGATTCTTAAAAATTTGAAAATATGTTTTATTATTTAATCTCTGTAATTCCCTTTCTAATCTGTTGCAAACTGAATTTATTTTCCAATATCATTCAATAAGCAATACTTCTAACATTATTTTCTTTAACCATATCTTATTATTCAAAAATCTTTTCACAAAGATAAATAAAAAAAAATTAATTTTGAAAATTATTTTTAGGTTGAAAAATAAACTAACAATGCGAACTCATATGAAAACTCATCAAGATGGTATAATGATTCCATGCCCTAAATGCGATCGAACATATAAAATTCGTGATCATTTAAACAAACACTTAAAAAGTCATAGTGACGTACGTCCTTATCAATGTTCCTATTGTGGAAAATGTTTTAAAATGAAACAAACATTAACTGTTCATTTACGACAACATACAGGAGAAAAGCCTTATGTTTGTCCTTACTGCCCTAGTAGATTTGCCAATAGTGCCAATTTTTATTCGCATAAAAAAAGGTTTCACGGCAATATATGTGGAAATGATAATAGAAACTCTTCAGGTAATATAACATTTTGTAAATAATTTATTTTTGTATGGAAGTTAAAATTCATATTATTTTGATTAAATAATTTTCAAAGGTCTAAATGTACATATTTTTATCTATTTTCATATGGTCAGTCAATTGTTTATATCAAAACCAAAGACAGATTTCTGTCATGTCACCAAATTTTTATTATTACTAAAGTGTAAAAGTTAATTTTTTTCGAATTTATAATATTTGTAATATTATTATTTTTTCAAAATAATAATTGATTATTAATATGATAATTAATTTAGGCTTATCTAGATTTAAATGAATAAATTTTATGAAAATATTATCAACGAGAGATTGAATATTCTTATAAATAATTAAAATAAGAAAATTTTTAATATAAATAATTACGAATTATAATTTATGCGCGGAAGTTTTTAGTAATTGATAGGACCACTATAAAAACAAAGTTAAAATAAACAAGAAACATATTTATATGTAACAGTTTTTTATTATACGAGGGTTGAATGAAAAGTAATGCCTCCATTTTCATAACTTGGGTTTGGATGGGAATATTTTAATAAATCAAACGCTGAAATAATCCTTAGAATGTGAAGTTTAATTACCAATATTCACTTTACCACATAACCACCAGACAATTGAATACATTTCCGCCAACAATGAACCAGTTATCTGAAGCCGTCACGGAAGAAGTCGACACTCTGTTTCCGCAACCACACCACGTTCTTGTGAAATACCGATTATGCTTGCAATTTCTCTCTATGTGATACGACGATCGTCCTGAATAAGTGTGTCAACTTTTTGCTTTTGAAACTCGGTGGTTGCTGTCACAGGACGTAGAACTCTTTGTTTGTCACGCAAATCAGATGTTCCCACCTCAACAACTCGCCCAACGACGCACAGTACTCACATTAACGCAATAAACAGCTTGCATTCTCTGATGAATCTCCTTTGGGGTGACACACACACCTTTTGCTGTCAAGAATTCAATGATTGCACGTTTTTTAAATCGCGTTAACCGACTGTGCAAGGTTGCATAGAGAAAAATAATTTTGAGATAAACCGAAGACATTTAGACATTATAAAGAAAAATAAAATAGAAAAATTAATTGAAAAATATAAAACTGTATTTGCTAAGAAAAAATACAATATTGGCACTGTAAATGATTATGAAGCAAGGATCGAGTTAATAGAGGACAAATATTCTAGTAAAAGATAATATAGGTGTTGAATAGAGGATAAAAAAGAAATAAAAGCCCAGGTGGCAAAGCTATTAGAAAATAATTTGATTGAAGAATCCTACAGTCCATTTGGTGCTTCGGTGACATTGGCATATAAAAGAGATGAAAAAAAAGAAAATCGACTATGCATTGATTATAGAGACCTAAACAAGAATATTGTACCACAAGCTCAGTCATTTCCGCTTATAGAAGACCTAAAAATTAAAACTAGAAAGTGCATTACTTTTTTCAATTTACCTAATGGTGCAATTTCAAAATAACTCCTGAGAAATTTTCTTCAGGGCCTCGGTTTTTAATCTGTAGGTATTCTAAATGTTCTAATTTGGACAAATAAGATGGCCAGGTTCTATTACTTGAATGAAACCGGATTTCTAATTATCTTAAATTAGAAAAGTTTATTTCGCTTATAGAAGACCTAATAATTAAAACTAGAAAGTGCAAATCTTTTACATCTTTAACATCAACTCTCCATTTTGGTCGAGTCCACTCCGAATAGAGGACAAGAAAAAAAAATGGTTTTGGAAGAATGACAAACACACGTATTAAGAAAGCCAGAAGACCGGCTCGTAAAAAAGTAATTAAAGGAATTAAATTTTCAAACTGATTAAGCATATTCAAGGCATTTTTATGAATATCGTGGCATAAATCTATTTTCAAATTTGTTAATGGTAACCTTTTTTCAACAAACACTTTAAATAGTTGTTTTCTATAAAAGGATTTAATTTCTATTAACATTACTTTTTTCAAGGAATTAAATTTTCAAACTGATTAAGCATTTTCAAGGCATTTTTAATAATATCGTGGCATAAATCTATTTTCAAATTTGTTAATTGTAACCTTTTTTCAAGAAACACTTTAACTAGTTGTTCGGTAAAAGGATTTAATTTCTATTAACATTACTTTTTTCAATTTACCTAATGGTGCAATTTCAAAATAACTCCTGAGAAATTTTCTTCAGGGCCTCGGTATTTAATCTGTAGGTATTCTAAATGTTCTAATTTGGACAAATAAGATGGCCAGGTTATATTACTTGAATGAAACCGGATTTATAATTATATTAAATTAGAAAAGTTTACTTCGCTTATAGAAGACCTAAAAATTAAAACTAGTAAGTGCAAATATTTTACAACTTTAGACATCAACTCTGCATTTTGGTCGGGTCCACTCCGAATAGAGGACATTTAACATTACTTATTTAAATTTACCTAATGGTGCAATTTCAAAATAACTCCTGAGAAATTTTCTTCAGGGCCTCGGTATTTAATCAGTAGGCATTCTAAATGTTCTAATTTGGAAATGGTAACCTTTTTTCAACAAAAATTTAAATCAGGGATGGGCAAACTTTTTTATGATGCGGTCTACTTCTAATTTTTTTACAATAAGTCGGTCCACCAGATATTTATTAAAATAATAATAATAAACAATGTGGTATAAATGTACAAAGGTAACTAAAAAAATAGAATAAGAAAGGAACCTAGGTATATATTTTCAAACAAAATTTAAAGATTATAAAAGTATAAAAATAGCAAGTTCATAAGAAATATTCTGATTCGAATTATTATTTAAGATAAAGTCATGTGAAATTGTCCACATTAGAAGATTTACACTGCATATCCTCTGCTAATTTAGTAAATCTTGGTGTATAATTACTAACTGCCAGTCTTGTACTGAATTCGAGGTGATTGTCTGTAAGACGGGAGCGATATTTTGATTTAATTATATTGATCGTAGAAAATGCAGATTCACATATGTAGGTAGAGCCAAAGAACGATGTTAAATTTAATGCGAGACCTTTTAAATTAGGATACTTAACTTCGTCCATTAAATTCCAAAAAATATTTGTAGGATCTGAATTATGTGCTTTTAAAATTATGTCATTTTGAAGAAGAAGAACTTCATCTTCCTCAATAGTTATAGAAAACAATTCGTTAATATTTTTGGTTATTTCTTCCCCGAGTAATGGAATTTTTTATATGCTAAGGAGTAGTTTAAGTAAAAAAGGCAATGAGTAAAGGCGATCATTTAAATTGACTCGGCGGTCCACCAGTCGATGGCGATCGACTTAATGCCCATCTCTGATTTAAATAGTTGTTCTGTAAAATGATTTAATTTCTATTAACATTACTTATTTCAATTTACCTAATGGTGCAATTTCAAAATAACTCCTGAGAAATTTTCTTCAGGGCCTCGCTATTTAATCTGTAGTTATTCTAAATGTTCTAATTTGGACAAATAAGATGGCCAGGTTCTATTACTTGAATGAAACCGGATTTATAATTATATTAAATTAGAAAAGTTTACTTCGCTTATAGAAGACCTAAAAATTAAAACTAGTAAGTGCAAATATTTTACAACTTTAGACATCAACTCTGCATTTTGTTCGTGTCCACTCCGAATAGAGGACAAGTAAAAAAAAATGTGGGTTTAATTAAGCATTTTCAAGGCATTTTTAAGAATATCGTGGCATAAATCTATTTTGAAATTTGTTAATGGTAACCTTTTTTCAACAAACACTTTAAATAGTGGTTCTGTAAAAGGATATTATTTCTATTAACATTACTTATTTCAATTTACCTAATGGTGCAATTTCAAAATAACTCCTGAGATATTTTCTTCAGCGCCTTGGTATTTAATCTGTAGTTATTCTAAATGTTCTAATTTGGACATTTAAGATGGCCAGGTTCTATTACTTGAATGAAACCGGATTTATAATTATATTAAATTAGAAAAGTTTACTTCGCTTATAGAAGACCTAATAATTAAAACTAGAAAGTGCAAATATTTTACAACTTTAGACATCAACTCTGCATTTTGTTCGGGTCCACTCCGAATAGAGGACATTTAACATTACTTATTTAATTTTACCTAATGATTAAGCATTTTCAAGGCATTTTTAAGAATATCGTGGTTCAAATCTATTTTCAAATTTGTTATTGGTAAGATTTTTTAAACAAACACTTTAAATAGTTGTTCTGTAAAAGGATATTATTTCTATTAACATTACTTATTTCAATTTACCTAATGGTGCAATTTCAAAATAACCCCTGAGAAATTTTCTTCAGGGCCTCGGTATTTAATCTGTAGTTATTCTAAATGTTCTAATTTGGACAAATAAGATGGCCAGGTTCTATTACTTGAATGAAACCGGATTTATAATTATATTAAATTAGAAAAGTTTACTTCGCTTATAGAAGACCTAAAAATTAAAACTAGTAAGTGCAAATATTTTACAACTTTAGACATCAACTCTGCATTTTGTTCGGGTCCACTCCGAATAGAGGACATTTAACATTACTTATTTAAATTTACCTAATGGTGCAATTTCAAAATAACTCCTGAGAAATATTCTTCAGGGCCTCGGTATTTAATCAGTAGGCATTCTAAATGTTCTAATTTGGAAATGGTAACCTTTTTTCAACAAAAATTTAAATCAGGGATGGGCAAACTTTTTTATGATGCGGTCTTCTTCTAATTTTTTTTCAATAAGTCGGTCCACCAGATATTTATTAAAATAATAATAATAAACAATGTGGTATAAATGTACATAGGTAACTAAAAAAATAGAATAAGAAAGGAACCTAGGTATATATTTTCAAACAAAATTTAAAGATTATAAAAGTATAAAAATAGCAAGTTCATAAGAAATATTCTGATTCGAATTATTATTTAAGATAAAGTCATGTGAAATTGTCCGCATTAGAAGATTTACACTGCATATCCTCTGCTAATTTAGTAAATCTTGGTGTATAATTACTAACTGCCAGTCTTGTACTGAATTCGAAGTGATTGTCTGTAAGACTGGAGCGATATTTTGATTTAATTATATTGATCGTAGAAAATGCAGATTCACATAGGTAGGTAGAGCCAAAGAACGATGTTAAATTTAATGCGAGACCTTTTAAATTAGGATACTTAACTTCGTCCATTAAATTCCAAAAAATATTTGTTCTGTAAAAGGATATTATTTCTATTAACATTACTTATTTCAATTTACCTAATGGTGCAATTCCAAAATAACTCCTGAGAAATTTTCTTCAGGGCCTCGGTATTTAATCTGTAGTTATTCTAAATGTTCTAATTTGGAGAAATAAGATGGCCAGGTTCTATTACTTGAATGAAACCGGATTTATAATTATATTAAATTAGAAAAGTTTACTTCGCTTATAGAAGACCTAAAAATTAAAACTAGTAAGTGCAAATATTTTACAACTTTAGACATCAACTCTGCATTTTGTTCGTGTCCACTCCGAATAGAGGACAAGTAAAAAAAAATGTGGGTTTAATTAAGCATTTTCAAGGCATTTTTAAGAATATCGTGGCATAAATCTATTTTGAAATTTGTTAATGGTAACCTTTTTTCAACAAACACTTTAAATAGTGGTTCTGTAAAAGGATATTATTTCTATTAACATTACTTATTTCAATTTACCTAATGGTGCAATTTCAAAATAACTCCTGAGAAATTTTCTTCAGCGCCTTGGTATTTAATCTGTAGTTATTCTAAATGTTCTAATTTGGACATTTAAGATGGCCAGGTTCTATTACTTGAATGAAACCGGATTTATAATTATATTAAATTAGAAAAGTTTACTTCGCTTATAGAAGACCTAATAATTAAAACTAGAAAGTGCAAATATTTTACAACTTTAGACATCAACTCTGCATTTTGTTCGGGTCCACTCCGAATAGAGGACATTTAACATTACTTATTTAATTTTACCTAATGATTAAGCATTTTCAAGGCATTTTTAAGAATATCGTGGTTCAAATCTATTTTCAAATTTGTTATTGGTAAGATTTTTTAAACAAACACTTTAAATAGTTGTTCTGTAAAAGGATATTATTTCTATTAACATTACTTATTTCAATTTACCTCTTGGTGCAATTTCAAAATAACCCTTGAGAAATTTTCTTCAGGGCCTCGGTATTTAATCTGTAGTTATTCTAAATGTTCTAATTTGGACAAATAAGATGGCCAGGTTCTATTACTTGAATGAAACCGGATTTATAATTATATTAAATTAGAAAAGTTTACTTCGCTTATAGAAGACCTAATAATTAAAACTAGAAAGTGCAAATATTTTACAACTTTAGACATCAACTCTGCATTTTGTTCGGGTCCACTCCGAATAGAGGACATTTAACATTACTTATTTAATTTTACCTAATGATTAAGCATTTTCAAGGCATTTTTAAGAATATCGTGGTTCAAATCTATTTTCAAATTTGTTATTGGTAAGATTTTTTAAACAAACACTTTAAATAGTTGTTCTGTAAAAGGATATTATTTCTATTAACATTACTTATTTCAATTTACCTAATGGTGCAATTTCAAAATAACCCCTGAGAAATTTTCTTCAGGGCCTCGGTATTTAATCTGTAGTTATTCTAAATGTTCTAATTTGGACAAATAAGATGGCCAGGTTCTATTACTTGAATGAAACCGGATTTATAATTATATTAAATTAGAAAAGTTTACTTCGCTTATAGAAGACCTAAAAATTAAAACTAGTAAGTGCAAATATTTTACAACTTTAGACATCAACTCTGCATTTTGTTCGGGTCCACTCCGAATAGAGGACATTTAACATTACTTATTTAAATTTACCTAATGGTGCAATTTCAAAATAACTCCTGAGAAATATTCTTCAGGGCCTCGGTATTTAATCAGTAGGCATTCTAAATGTTCTAAGTTGGAAATGGTAACTTTTTTTCAACAAAAATTTAAATCAGGGATGGGCAAACTTTTTTATGATGCGGTCTTCTTCTAATTTTTTTACAATAAGTCGGTCCACCAGATATTTATTAAAATAATAATAATAAACAATGTGGTATAAATGTACAAAGGTAACTAAAAAAACAGAATAAGAAAGGAACCTAGGTATATATTTTCAAACAAAATTTAAAGATTATAAAAGTATAAAAATAGCAAGTTCATAAGAAATATTCTGATTCGAATTATTATTTAAGATAAAGTCATGTGAAATTGTCCGCATTAGAAGATTTACACTGCATATCCTCTGCTAATTTAGTAAATCTTGGTGTATAATTACTAACTGCCAGTCTTGTACTGAATTCGAAGTGATTGTCTGTAAGACGGGAGCGATATTTTGATTTAATTATATTGATCGTAGAAAATGCAGAATCACATAGGTAGGTAGAGCCAAAGAACGATGTTAAATTTAATGCGAGACCTTTTAAATTAGGATACTTAACTTCGTCCATTAAATTCCAAAAAATATTTGTTCTGTAAAAGGATATTATTTCTATTAACATTACTTATTTCAATTTACCTAATGGTGCAATTTCAAAATAACTCCTGAGAAATTTTCTTCAGGGCCTCGGTATTTAATCTGTAGTTATTCTAAATGCTCTAATTTGGACAAATAAGATGGCCAGGTTCTATTACTTGAATGAAACCGGATTTATAATTATATTAAATTAGAAAAGTTTACTTCGCTTATAGAAGACCTAAAAATTAAAACTAGTAAGTGCAAATATTTTACAACTTTAGACATCAACTCTGCATTTTGTTCGTGTCCACTCCGAATAGAGGACAATTAAAAAAAAATGTGGGTTTAATTAAGCATTTTCAAGGCATTTTTAAGAATATCGTGGCATAAATCTATTTTGAAATTTGTTAATGGTAACCTTTTTTCAACAAACACTTTAAATAGTGGTTCTGTAAAAGGATATTATTTCTATTAACATTACTTATTTCAATTTACCTAATGGTGCAATTTCAAAATAACTCCTGAGAAATTTTCTTCAGCGCCTTGGTATTTAAACTGTAGTTATTCTAAATGTTCTAATTTGGACAAATAAGATGGCCAGGTTCTATTACTTGAATGAAACCGGATTTATAATTATATTAAATTAGAAAAGTTTACTTCGCTTATAGAAGACCTAATAATTAAAACTAGAAAGTGCAAATATTTTACAACTTTAGACATCAACTCTGCATTTTGTTCGGGTCCACTCCGAATAGAGGACATTTAACATTACTTATTTAATTTTACCTAATGATTAAGCATTTTCAAGGCATTTTTAAGAATATCGTGGTTCAAATCTATTTTCAAATTTGTTATTGGTAAGATTTTTTAAACAAACACTTTAAATAGTTGTTCTGTAAAAGGATATTATTTCTATTAACATTACTTATTTCAATTTACCTAATGGTGCAATTTCAAAATAACCCCTGAGAAATTTTCTTCAGGGCCTCGGTATTTAATCTGTAGTTATCCTAAATGTTCTAATTTGGACAAATAAGATGGCCAGGTTCTATTACTTGAATGAAACCGGATTTATAATTATATTAAATTAGAAAAGTTTACTTCGCTTATAGAAGACCTAAAAATTAAAACTAGTAAGTGCAAATATTTTACAACTTTAGACATCAACTCTGCATTTTGTTCGGGTCCACTCCGAATAGAGGACATTTAACATTACTTATTTAAATTTACCTAATGGTGCAATTTCAAAATAACTCCTGAGAAATATTCTTCAGGGCCTCGGTATTTAATCAGTAGGCATTCTAAATGTTCTAAGTTGGAAATGGTAACTTTTTTTCAACAAAAATTTAAATCAGGGATGGGCAAACTTTTTTATGATGCGGTCTTCTTCTAATTTTTTTACAATAAGTCGGTCCACCAGATATTTATTAAAATAATAATAATAAACAATGTGGTATAAATGTACATAGGTAACTAAAAAAATAGAATAAGAAAGGAACCTAGGTATATATTTTCAAAGAAAATTTAAAGATTATAAAAGTATAAAAATAGCAAGTTCATAAGAAATATTCTGATTCGAATTATTATTTAAGATAAAGTCATGTGAAATTGTCCGCATTAGAAGATTTACACTGCATATCCTCTGCTAATTTAGTAAATCTTGGTGTATAATTACTAACTGCCAGTCTTGTACTGAATTCGAAGTGATTGTCTGTAAGACGGGAGCGATATTTTGATTTAATTATATTGATCGTAGAAAATGCAGATTCACATAGGTAGGTAGAGCCAAAGAACGATGTTAAATTTAATGCGAGACCTTTTAAATTAGGATACTTAACTTCGTCCATTAAATTCCAAAAAATATTTGTTCTGTAAAAGGATATTATTTCTATTAACATTACTTATTTCAATTTACCTAATGGTGCAATTTCAAAATAACTCCTGAGAAATTTTCTTCAGGGCCTCGGTATTTAATCTGTAGTTATTCTAAATGCTCTAATTTGGACAAATAAGATGGCCAGGTTCTATTACTTGAATGAAACCGGATTTATAATTATATTAAATTAGAAAAGTTTACTTCGCTTATAGAAGACCTAAAAATTAAAACTAGTAAGTGCAAATATTTTACAACTTTAGACATCAACTCTGCATTTTGTTCGTGTCCACTCCGAATAGAGGACAATTAAAAAAAAATGTGGGTTTAATTAAGCATTTTCAAGGCATTTTTAAGAATATCGTGGCATAAATCTATTTTGAAATTTGTTAATGGTAACCTTTTTTCAACAAACACTTTAAATAGTGGTTCTGTAAAAGGATATTATTTCTATTAACATTACTTATTTCAATTTACCTAATGGTGCAATTTCAAAATAACTCCTGAGAAATTTTCTTCAGCGCCTTGGTATTTAAACTGTAGTTATTCTAAATGTTCTAATTTGGACAAATAAGATGGCCAGGTTCTATTACTTGAATGAAACCGGATTTATAATTATATTAAATTAGAAAAGTTTACTTCGCTTATAGAAGACCTAATAATTAAAACTAGAAAGTGCAAATATTTTACAACTTTAGACATCAACTCTGCATTTTGTTCGTGTCCACTCCGAATAGAGGACAAGTAAAAAAAAAATGTGGGTTTAATTATGCATTTTCAAGGTATTTTTAAGAATATCGTGGCATAAATCTATTTTGAAATTTGTTAATGGTAACCTTTTTTCAACAAACACTTTAAATAGTGGTTCTGTAAAAGGATATTATTTCTATTAACATTACTTATTTAAATTTACCTAATGGTGCAATTTCAAAACAACTCCTGAGAAATATTGTTCAGTGCCTCGGAATTTAATCTGTAGGTATTCTAAATGTTCTAATTTGGACAAATAAGATGGCCAGGTTCTATTACTTGAATGAAACTGGATTTATCTTATCTTATTATGCTAGCTAAAATTGTATATATCTATCTATTTATCTATAACCATTGGTTCTCAAAAACCGCTCTAACGATTTTTTTCAAATTCACACTAGATATAGTATTTATAAAGAAAAATTGAGTTTTATTGATCACATCTCTTGAAACTTACAGCTTCATTATTAATTTCTTAATTAAAAATTATATATGGGTGTGACGTCATCAATTTTACTCCCGCCTTTTTTTAAAAGATATTGTATTAATATTTTTTTTATATTTAAAATATTTTAAAATAAAATTAAATTTCGAAATAAAATTAAAAATATTTATTTTTAATAAAATATATATATATTTTTATTAATCTCTCTCAAAAAAAAATAACAACAAAATAAAATACGGTTGGTTCACTCCCGCCTTTTTTTAAAAGATATTGTATTAATATTTTTTTTATATTTAAAATATTTTAAAATTTATTATTTAATTTCGAAATAAAATTAAAAATATTTATTTTTAATAAAATATATATATATTTATTAATCTCTCTCAAAAAAAAAACAACAAAACAAATAAATGTCTTTGAAAGATGGTAAAAATATCTTTTTAATTATCAAAATATCATAGAACATTGGTAAGAACAATTGTTTTTACTCCCCGAGTTCGAAGGATCGAAACTCGCCGCGTGCATTTTTTTTTTATCTATTTTCGTGATTTATTTATTCATTGTTCTTTTATTAATTAAGTTTTAGATAGTTTTATAATTTTTAATATTTTTTCAATAAAATATTATTTAATACAATTAATAATTGTAATAAATAATTAAAGAATAGTATATCAATATTTTTTAAAGGGTAGAGCGAGCTCGGTGTCCCAGGTATTAATATTACCAGCCAAATCCAATAATAATGAATCATTTTTTTTAACTTAAGTACCGGGTCCCGGTATACATATTTATGTATTATTGAGGACCCCAAGTTCCATGCATTGATGCAACATTTAATAATTGTAATAAATAATTAAAGAATTGTATATCAGCTCGGTGTCCCAAGTATTAATATTACCAGCCAAACCCAATATAATAATGAATTATTTTTTTTTAACTTAATTACCTAGCCGAGGCTCGGGGTCCCGGTGTGATCTTAATATATTGTCAGAATTAGATAAATAATGTAGAGAGAAAAATTATTTAAAAATAGATATTTATTTAAATGAAAGAAAATTATTTAATTTACAGAATGAAAATGTCTATAATAATGTCTAAACATTTTTTCGAGCGACAGCTCGGTATCCCAGGTATTAATATTATCAGCCAAACCCAATAATAATGAATCATTTTTTTTAACTTAAGTACCGAGCCGAGGCTCGGGGTCCCGGTACTAAATGTCTTAAATTAGAAAAGTTTACTTCGCTTATAGAAGACCTAGAAATTAACGCTAGAAAGTGCAAATATTTTACAACTTTGGACATCAACTCTGCATTTTGGTCGGGTCCAATCCGACTAGAGGACAAGTAAAAAAAATGTGGGTTTGGAAGAATGACAAACACACGTATTAAGAATGCCAGAAGACCGGCTCGTAAAAAAGTATATAAAGGAATTAAATTTTCAAACTGATTAACCATTTTCAAGGTATTTTTAAGAATATCGTGGCATAAATCTATTTTGAAATTTGTTAATGGTAACCTTTTTTCAACAAACACTTTAAATAGTTGTTCTGTAAAAGGATATTATTTCTATTAACATTACTTATTTCAACTTACCTAATGGTGCAATTTCAAAATAACTCCTGAGAAATTTTCTTCAGGGCCTCGGTATTTAATCTGTAGATATCCTAAATCTTCTAATTTGGACAAATCAGATGGCCAGGTTCTTTTACTTGAATGAAACCGGATTTATAATTGTCTTAAATTAGAAAAGTTTACTTCGCTTATAGAAAAGCTAAAAATTAAAACTAGAAAGTGCAAATATTTTACAACTTTAGACATCAACTCTGAATTTTGGTCGGGTCCACTCCGAATAGAGGACAATTAAAAAAAAATGTGGGTTTGGAAGAATGACAAACACACGTATTAACAATGCCAGAAGACCGGCTCGTAAAAAAGTATATAAAGGAATTAAATTTTCAAACTGATTAAGCATTTTCAAGGCATTTTTAAGAATATCGTGGCATAAATCTATTTTGAAATTTGTTAATGGTAACCTTTTTTACAACAAACACTTTAAATAGTTGTTCTTTAAAAGGATATTATTTCTATTAACATTACTTATTTAAATTTACCTAATGGTGCAATTTCAAAACAACTCCTGAGAAATATTGTTCAGTGCCTCGGAATTTAATCTGTAGGTATTCTAAATGTTCTAATTTGGACAAATAAGATGGCCAGGTTCTATTACTTGAATGAAACTGGATTTATAAATGTCTTAAATTAGAAAAGGTTACTTCGCTTATAGAAGACCTAGAAATTAACACTAGAAAGTGCAAATATTTTACAACTTTGGACATCAATTCTGCATTTTGGTCGGGTCAAATCCGACTAGAGGACAAGTAAAAAAAATGTGGGTTTGGAAGAATGACAAACCCACGTATTAAGAATGCCAGAAGACCAGCTCGTAAAAAAGTATATAAAGGAATTAAATTTTCAAACTGATTAACCATTTTCAAGGTATTTTTAAGAATATAGTGGCATAAATCTATTTTGAAATTTGTTAATGGTAACCTTTTTACAACAAACACTTTAAATAGTTGTTCTGTAAAAGGATATTATTTCTATTAACATTACTTATTTCAATTTACCTAATGGTATTTTTAAGAATATATTTCAAAACAACTCCTGAGAAATATTGTTCAGTGCCTCGGAATTTTATTCTGTAGGTATTCTAAATGTTATAATTTGGACAAATAAGATGGCCAGGTTCTATTACTTGAATGAAACTGGATTTATAAATGTCTTAAATTAGAAAAGGTTACTTCGCTTATAGAAGACCTAGAAATTAACACTAGAAAGTGCAAATATTTTACAACTTTTGACATCAACTCTGCATTTTGGTCGGGTTCAATCCGACTAGAGGACAAGTAAAAAAAATGTGGGTTTGGAAGAATGACAAACACACGTATTAAGAATGCCAGAAGACCGGCTCGTAAAAAAGTATATAAAGGAATTAAATTTTCAAACTGATTAACCATTTTCAAGGTATTTTTAAGAATATAGTGGCATAAATCTATTTTGAAATTTGTTAATGCTAACCTTTTTTCAACAAACACTTTAAATAGTTGTTCTGTAAAAGGATATTATTTCTATTAACATTACTTATTTCACTTTACCTAATGGTGCAATTTCAAAACATCTCCTGAGAAATATTGTTCAGTGCCTCGGAATTTTATTCTGTAGGTATTCTAAATGTTATAATTTGGACAAATAAGATGGCCAGGTTCTATTACTTGAATGAAACCGGATTTATAATTGTCTTAAATTAGAAAAGTTTACTTCGCTTATAGAAGAGCTAAAAATTAAAACTAGAAAGTGCAAATATTTTACAAATTTAGACATCAACTCTGCATTTTGGTCGGGTCCACTCCGAATAGAGGACAATTAAAAAAAATTTGGGTTTGGAAGAATGACAAACACACGTATTAACAATGCCAGAAGACCGGCTCGTAAAAAACTATATAAAGGAATTAAATTTTCAAAATGATTAAGCATTTTCAAGGCATTTTTAAGAATATCGTTGCATAAATCTATTTTGAAATTTGTTAATGGTAACCTTTTTTCAACAAACACTTTAAATAGTTGTTCTGTAAAAGGATATTATTTCTATTAACATTACTTATTTCAATTTACCTAATGGTGCAATTTCAAAATAACTCCTGAGAAATTTTCTTCAGGGCCTCGGTATTTAATCTGTAGATATTCTAAATCTTCTAATTTGGACAAATCAGATGGCCAGGTTCTTTTACTTGAATGAAACCGGATTTATAATTGTCTTAAATTAGAAAAGTTTAATTCGCTTATAGAAGAGCTAAAAATTAAAACTAGAAAGTGCAAATATTTTACAACTTTATACATCAACTCTGCATTTTGGTCGGGTCCACTCCGAATATAGGACAATTAAAAAAAAATGTGGGTTTGGAAGAATGACAAACACACGTATTAACAATGCCAGAAGACCGGCTCGTAAAAAAGTATATAAAGGAATTAAATTTTCAAACTGATTAACCATTTTCAAGGTATTTTTAAGAATATCGTGGCATAAATCTATTTTGAAATTTGTTAATGGTAACCTTTTTTCAACAAACACTTTAAATAGTTGTTCTGTAAAAGGATATTATTTCTATTAACATTACTTATTTCAACTTACCTAATGGTGCAATTTCAAAATAACTCCTGAGAAATTTTCTTCAGGGCCTCGGTATTTAATCTGTAGATATCCTAAATCTTCTAATTTGGACAAATCAGATGGCCAGGTTCTTTTACTTGAATGAAACCGGATTTATAATTGTCTTAAATTAGAAAAGTTTACTTCGCTTATAGAAAAGCTAAAAATTAAAACTAGAAAGTGCAAATATTTTACAACTTTAGACATCAACTCTGAATTTTGGTCGGGTCCACTCCGAATAGAGGACAATTAAAAAAAAATGTGGGTTTGGAAGAATGACAAACACACGTATTAACAATGCCAGAAGACCGGCTCGTAAAAAAGTATATAAAGGAATTAAATTTTCAAACTGATTAAGCATTTTCAAGGCATTTTTAAGAATATCGTGGCATAAATCTATTTTGAAATTTGTTAATGGTAACCTTTTTTACAACAAACACTTTAAATAGTTGTTCTTTAAAAGGATATTATTTCTATTAACATTACTTATTTAAATTTACCTAATGGTGCAATTTCAAAACAACTCCTGAGAAATATTGTTCAGTGCCTCGGAATTTAATCTGTAGGTATTCTAAATGTTCTAATTTGGACAAATAAGATGGCCAGGTTCTATTACTTGAATGAAACTGGATTTATAAATGTCTTAAATTAGAAAAGGTTACTTCGCTTATAGAAGACCTAGAAATTAACACTAGAAAGTGCAAATATTTTACAACTTTGGACATCAATTCTGCATTTTGGTCGGGTCAAATCCGACTAGAGGACAAGTAAAAAAAATGTGGGTTTGGAAGAATGACAAACCCACGTATTAAGAATGCCAGAAGACCAGCTCGTAAAAAAGTATATAAAGGAATTAAATTTTCAAACTGATTAACCATTTTCAAGGTATTTTTAAGAATATAGTGGCATAAATCTATTTTGAAATTTGTTAATGGTAACCTTTTTACAACAAACACTTTAAATAGTTGTTCTGTAAAAGGATATTATTTCTATTAACAATCCTTATTTCAATTTACCTAATGGTATTTTTAAGAATATATTTCAAAACAACTCCTGAGAAATATTGTTCAGTGCCTCGGAATTTTATTCTGTAGGTATTCTAAATGTTATAATTTGGACAAATAAGATGGCCAGGTTCTATTACTTGAATGAAACTGGATTTATAAATGTCTTAAATTAGAAAAGGTTACTTCGCTTATAGAAGACCTAGAAATTAACACTAGAAAGTGCAAATATTTTACAACTTTTGACATCAACTCTGCATTTTGGTCGGGTTCAATCCGACTAGAGGACAAGTAAAAAAAATGTGGGT
Source organism: Labia minor (assembly GCA_963082975.1). Classification (NCBI taxonomy): domain Eukaryota; kingdom Metazoa; phylum Arthropoda; class Insecta; order Dermaptera; family Spongiphoridae; genus Labia; species Labia minor. Next base: position 79,319,492 of record OY720344.1, read on the forward strand.
TTGGAAGAATGACAAACACACGTATTAAGAATGCCAGAAGACCGGCTCGTAAAAAAGTATATAAAGGAATTAAATTTTCAAACTGATTAACCATTTTCAAGGTATTTTTAAGAATATAGTGGCATAAATCTATTTTGAAATTTGTTAATGCTAACCTTTTTTCAACAAACACTTTAAATAGTTGTTCTGTAAAAGGATATTATTTCTATTAACATTACTTATTTCACTTTACCTAATGGTGCAATTTCAAAACATCTCCTGAGAAATATTGTTCAGTGCCTCGGAATTTTATTCTGTAGGTATTCTAAATGTTATAATTTGGACAAATAAGATGGCCAGGTTCTATTACTTGAATGAAACCGGATTTATAATTGTCTTAAATTAGAAAAGTTTACTTCGCTTATAGAAGAGCTAAAAATTAAAACTAGAAAGTGCAAATATTTTACAAATTTAGACATCAACTCTGCATTTTGGTCGGGTCCACTCCGAATAGAGGACAATTAAAAAAAATTTGGGTTTGGAAGAATGACAAACACACGTATTAACAATGCCAGAAGACCGGCTCGTAAAAAACTATATAAAGGAATTAAATTTTCAAAATGATTAAGCATTTTCAAGGCATTTTTAAGAATATCGTTGCATAAATCTATTTTGAAATTTGTTAATGGTAACCTTTTTTCAACAAACACTTTAAATAGTTGTTCTGTAAAAGGATATTATTTCTATTAACATTACTTATTTCAACTTACCTAATGGTGCAATTTCAAAATAACTCCTGAGAAATTTTCTTCAGGGCCTCGGTATTTAATCTGTAGATATTCTAAATCTTCTAATTTGGACAAATCAGATGGCCAGGTTCTTTTACTTGAATGAAACCGGATTTATAATTGTCTTAAATTAGAAAAGTTTAATTCGCTTATAGAAGAGCTAAAAATTAAAACTAGAAAGTGCAAATATTTTACAACTTTATACATCAACTCTGCATTTTGGTCGGGTCCACTCCGAATAGAGGACAATTAAAAAAAAATGTGGGTTTGGAAGAATGACAAACACACGTATTAACAATGCCAGAAGACCGGCTCGTAAAAAAGTATATAAAGGAATTAAATTTTCCAACTGATTAAGCATTTTCAAGGCATTTTTAAGAATATCGTTGCATAAATCTATTTTCAAATTTGTTAATGGTAACCTTTTTTTCAACAAACACTTTAAATAGTTGTTCTTCAAAAGGATATTATTTCTATTAACATTACTTATTTAAATTTACCTAATGGTGCAATTTCAAAACAACTCCTGAGAAATATTGTTCAGTGCCTCGGAATTTAATCTGTAGGTATTCTAAATGTTCTAATTGGACAAATAAGATGGCCAGGTTCTATTACTTGAATGAAACTGGATTTATAAATGTCTTAAATTAGAAAAGTTTACTTCGCTTATAGAAGACCTAGAAATTAACACTAGAAAGTACAAATATTTTACAACTTTGGACATCAACTCTGCATTTTGGTCGTGTCCAATCCGACTAGAGGACAAGTAAAAAAAATGTGGGTTTGGAAGAATGACAAACACACGTATTAAGAATGCCAGAAGACCGGCTCGTAAAAAAGTATATAAAGGAATTAAATTTTCAAACTGATTAACCATTTTCAAGGTATTTTTAAGAATATAGTGGCATAAATCTATTTTGAAATTTGTTAATGGTAACCTTTTTTCAACAAACACTTTAAATAGTTGTTCTGTAAAAGGATATTATTTCTATTAACATTACTTATTTCAATTTACCTAATGGTGCAATTTCAAAACAACTCCTGAGAAATATTGTTCAGTGCCTCGGAATTTTATTCTGTAGTTATTCTAAATGTTATAATTTGGACAAATAAGATGGCCAGGTTCTATTACTTGAATGAAACTGGATTTATAAATGTCTTAAATTAGAAAAGGTTACTTCGCTTATAGAAGACCTAGAAATTAACACTAGAAAGTGCAAATATTTTACAACTTTGGACATCAACTCTGCATTTTGGTCGGGTCCAATCCGACTAGAGGACAAGTAAAAAAAATGTGGGTTTGGAAGAATGACAAACACACGTATTAAGAATGCCAGAAGACCGGCTCGTAAAAAAGTATATAAAGGAATTAAATTTTCAAACTTTTTAACCATTTTCAAGGCATTTTTAAGAATATCGTTGCATAAATCTATTTTGAAATTTGTTAATGGTAACCTTTTTTCAACAAACACTTTAAATAGTTGTTCTGTAAAAGGATATTATTTCTATTAACATTCCTTATTTCAATTTACCTAATGGTATTTTTAAGAATATATTTCAAAACAACTCCTGAGAAATATTGTTCAGTGCCTCGGAATTTTATTCTGTAGGTATTCTAAATGTTATAATTTGGACAAATAAGATGGCCAGGTTCTATTACTTGAATGAAACTGGATTTATAAATGTCTTAAATTAGAAAAGGTTACTTCGCTTATAGAAGACCTAGAAATTAACACTAGAAAGTGCAAATATTTTACAACTTTTGACATCAACTCTGCATTTTGGTCGGGTTCAATCCGACTAGAGGACAAGTAAAAAAAATGTGGGTTTGGAAGAATGACAAACACACGTATTAAGAATGCCAGAAGACCGGCTCGTAAAAAAAGTATATAAAGGAATTAAATTTTCAAACTGATTAACCATTTTCAAGGTATTTTTAAGAATATAGTGGCATAAATCTATTTTGAAATTTGTTAATGGTAACCTTTTTTCAACAAACACTTTAAATAGTTGTTCTGTAAAAGGATATTATTTCTATTAACATTACTTATTTCAATTTACCTAATGGTGCAATTTCAAAATAACTCCTGAGAAATTTTCTTAAGGGCCTCGGTATTTAATCTGTAGATATCATAAATCTTCTAATTTGGACAAATCAGATGGCCAGGTTCTTTTACTTGAATGAAACCGGATTTATAATTGTCTTAAATTAGAAAAGTTTACTTCGCTTATAGAAGAGCTAAAAATTAAAACTAGAAAGTGCAAATATTTTACAACTTTATACATCAACTCTGCATTTTGGTCGGGTCCACTCCGAATAGAGGACAATTAAAAAAAAATGTGGGTTTGGAAGAATGACAAACACACGTATTAACAATTCCAGAAGACCGGCTCGTAAAAAACTATATAAAGAAATTAAATTTTCAAACTGATTAAGCATTTTCAAGGCATTTTTAAGAATATCGTTGCATAAATCTATTTTGAAATTTGTTAATGGTAACCTTTTACAACAAACACTTTAAATAGTTGTTCTGTAAAAGGATATTATTTCTATTAACATTACTTATTTCAATTTACCTAATGGTGCAATTTCAAAATAACTCCTGAGAAATTTTCTTCAGGGCCTCGGTATTTAATCTGTAGGTATTCTAAATGTTATAATTTGGACAAATAAGATGGCCAGGTTCTATTACTTGAATGAAACCGGATTTATAATTGTCTTAAACTGGATTTATAAATGTCTTAAATTAGAAAAGGTTACTTCGCTTATAGAAGACCTAGAAATTAACACTAGAAAGTGCAAATATTTTACAACTTTGGACATCAACTCTGCATTTTGGTCGGGTCCAATCCGACTAGAGGACAAGTAAAAAAAATGTGGGTTTGGAAGAATGACAAACACACGTATTAAGAATGCCAGAAGACCGGCTCGTAAAAAAGTATATAAAGGAATTAAATTTTCAAACTTTTTAACCATTTTCAAGGCATTTTTAAGAATATCGTTGCATAAATCTATTTTGAAATTTGTTAATGGTAACCTTTTTTCAACAAACACTTTAAATAGTTGTTCTGTAAAAGGATATTATTTCTATTAACATTCCTTATTTCAATTTACCTAATGGTATTTTTAAGAATATATTTCAAAACAACTCCTGAGAAATATTGTTCAGTGCCTCGGAATTTTATTCTGTAGGTATTCTAAATGTTATAATTTGGACAAATAAGATGGCCAGGTTCTATTACTTGAATGAAACTGGATTTATAAATGTCTTAAATTAGAAAAGGTTACTTCGCTTATAGAAGACCTAGAAATTAACACTAGAAAGTGCAAATATTTTACAACTTTTGACATCAACTCTGCATTTTGGTCGGGTTCAATCCGACTAGAGGACAAGTAAAAAAAATGTGGGTTTGGAAGAATGACAAACACACGTATTAAGAATGCCAGAAGACCGGCTCGTAAAAAAAGTATATAAAGGAATTAAATTTTCAAACTGATTAACCATTTTCAAGGTATTTTTAAGAATATAGTGGCATAAATCTATTTTGAAATTTGTTAATGGTAACCTTTTTTCAACAAACACTTTAAATAGTTGTTCTTCAAAAGGATATTATTTCTATTAACATTACTTATTTAAATTTACCTAATGGTGCAATTTCAAAACAACTCCTGAGAAATATTGTTCAGTGCCTCGGAATTTAATCTGTAGGTATTCTAAATGTTATAATTTGGACAAATAAGATGGCCAGGTTCTATTACTTGAATGAAACCGGATTTATAATTGTCTTAAATTAGAAAAGTTTACTTCGCTTATAGAAGAGCTAAAAATTAAAACTAGAAAGTGCAAATATTTTACAAATTTAGACATCAACTCTGCATTTTGGTCGGGTCCACTCCGAATAGAGGACAATTAAAAAAAATTTGGGTTTGGAAGGATGACAAACACACGTATTAACAATGCCAGAAGACCGGCTCGTAAAAAACTATATAAAGGAATTAAATTTTCAAAATGATTAAGCATTTTCAAGGCATTTTTAAGAATATCGTTGCATAAATCTATTTTGAAATTTGTTAATGGTAACCTTTTTTCAACAAACACTTTAAATAGTTGTTCTGTAAAAGGATATTATTTCTATTAACATTACTTATTTCAATTTACCTAATGGTGCAATTTCAAAATAACTCCTGAGAAATTTTCTTCAGGGCCTCGGTATTTAATCTGTAGATATTCTAAATCTTCTAATTTGGACAAATCAGATGGCCAGGTTCTTTTACTTGAATGAAACCGGATTTATAATTGTCTTAAATTAGAAAAGTTTAATTCGCTTATAGAAGAGCTAAAAATTAAAACTAGAAAGTGCAAATATTTTACAACTTTATACATCAACTCTGCATTTTGGTCGGGTCCACTCCGAATAGAGGACAATTAAAAAAAAATGTGGGTTTGGAAGAATGACAAACACACGTATTAACAATGCCAGAAGACCGGCTCGTAAAAAAGTATATAAAGGAATTAAATTTTCAAACTGATTAACCATTTTCAAGGTATTTTTAAGAATATAGTGGCATAAATCTATTTTGAAATTTGTTAATGGTAACCTTTTTTCAACAAACACTTTAAATAGTTGTTCTGTAAAAGGATATTATTTCTATTAACATTACTTATTTCAATTTACCTAATGGTGCAATTTCAAAATAACTCCTGAGAAATTTTCTTAAGGGCCTCGGTATTTAATCTGTAGATATCATAAATCTTCTAATTTGGACAAATCAGATGGCCAGGTTCTTTTACTTGAATGAAACCGGATTTATAATTGTCTTAAATTAGAAAAGTTTACTTCGCTTATAGAAGAGCTAAAAATTAAAACTAGAAAGTGCAAATATTTTACAACTTTAGACATCAACTCTGCATTTTGGTCGGGTCCACTCCGAATAGAGGACAATTAAAAAAAAATGTGGGTTTGGAAGAATGACAAACACACGTATTAACAATGCCAGAAGACCGGCTCGTAAAAAACTATATAAAGAAATTAAATTTTCAAACTGATTAAGCATTTTCAAGGCATTTTTAAGAATATCGTTGCATAAATCTATTTTCAAATTTGTTAATGGTAACCTTTTTTTCAACAAACACTTTAAATAGTTGTTCTTCAAAAGGATATTATTTCTATTAACATTACTTATTTAAATTTACCTAATGGTGCAATTTCAAAACAACTCCTGAGAAATATTGTTCAGTGCCTCGGAATTTAATCTGTAGGTATTCTAAATGTTCTAATTGGACAAATAAGATGGCCAGGTTCTATTACTTGAATGAAACTGGATTTATAAATGTCTTAAATTAGAAAAGTTTACTTCGCTTATAGAAGACCTAGAAATTAACACTAGAAAGTACAAATATTTTACAACTTTGGACATCAACTCTGCATTTTGGTCGTGTCCAATCCGACTAGAGGACAAGTAAAAAAAATGTGGGTTTGGAAGAATGACAAACACACGTATTAAGAATGCCAGAAGACCGGCTCGTAAAAAAGTATATAAAGGAATTAAATTTTCAAACTGATTAACCATTTTCAAGGTATTTTTAAGAATATAGTGGCATAAATCTATTTTGAAATTTGTTAATGGTAACCTTTTTTCAACAAACACTTTAAATAGTTGTTCTGTAAAAGGATATTATTTCTATTAACATTACTTATTTCAATTTACCTAATGGTGCAATTTCAAAACAACTCCTGAGAAATATTGTTCAGTGCCTCGGAATTTTATTCTGTAGTTATTCTAAATGTTATAATTTGGACAAATAAGATGGCCAGGTTCTATTACTTGAATGAAACTGGATTTATAAATGTCTTAAATTAGAAAAGTTTACTTCGCTTATAGAAGACCTAGAAATTAACACTAGAAAGTACAAATATTTTACAACTTTGGACATCAACTCTGCATTTTGGTCGGGTCCAATCCGACTAGAGGACAAGTAAAAAAAATGTGGGTTTGGAAGAATGACAAACACACGTATTAAGAATGCCAGAAGACCGGCTCGTAAAAAAGTATATAAAGGAATTAAATTTTCAAACTGATTAACCATTTTCAAGGTATTTTTAAGAATATAGTGGCATAAATCTATTTTGAAATTTGTTAATGGTAACCTTTTTTCAACAAACACTTTAAATAGTTGTTCTGTAAAAGGATATTATTTCTATTAACATTACATATTTCAATTTACCTAATGGTGCAATTTCAAAACAACTCCTGAGAAATATTGTTCAGTGCCTCGGAATTTTATTCTGTAGGTATTCTAAATGTTATAATTTGGACAAATAAGATGGCCAGGTTCTATTACTTGAATGAAACTGGATTTATAAATGTCTTAAATTAGAAAAGGTTACTTCGCTTATAGAAGACCTAGAAATTAACACTAGAAAGTGCAAATATTTTACAACTTTGGACATCAACTCTGCATTTTGGTCGGGTCCAATCCGACTAGAGGACAAGTAAAAAAAATGTGGGTTTGGAAGAATGACAAACACACGTATTAAGAATGCCAGAAGACCGGCTCGTAAAAAAAGTATATAAAGGAATTAAATTTTCAAACTGATTAACCATTTTCAAGGTATTTTTAAGAAAATAGTGGCATAAATCTATTTTGAAATTTGTTAATGGTAACCTTTTTTCAACAAACACTTTAAATAGTTGTTCTGTAAAAGGATATTATTTCTATTAACATTACTTATTTCAATTTACCTAATGGTGCAATTTCAAAATAACTCCTGAGAAATTTTCTTAAGGGCCTCGGTATTTAATCTGTAGATATCATAAATCTTCTAATTTGGACAAATCAGATGGCCAGGTTCTTTTACTTGAATGAAACCTGATTTATAATTGTCTTAAATTAGAAAAGTTTACTTCGCTTATAGAAGAGCTAAAAATTAAAACTAGAAAGTGCAAATATTTTACAACTTTAGACATCAACTCTGCATTTTGGTCGGGTCCACTCCGAATAGAGGACAATTAAAAAAAAATGTGGGTTTGGAAGAATGACAAACACACGTATTAACAATTCCAGAAGACCGGCTCGTAAAAAACTATATAAAGAAATTAAATTTTCAAACTGATTAAGCATTTTCAAGGCATTTTTAAGAATATCGTTGCATAAATCTATTTTGAAATTTGTTAATGGTAACCTTTTACAACAAACACTTTAAATAGTTGTTCTGTAAAAGGATATTATTTCTATTAACATTACTTATTTCAATTTACCTAATGGTGCAATTTCAAAATAACTCCTGAGAAATTTTCTTCAGGGCCTCGGTATTTAATCTGTAGATATTCTAAATCTTCTAATTTGGACAAATCAGATGGCCAGGTTCTTTTACTTGAATGAAACCGGATTTATAATTGTCTTAAATTAGAAAAGTTTAATTCGCTTATAGAAGAGCTAAAAATTAAAACTAGAAAGTGCAAATATTTTACAACTTTATACATCAACTCTGCATTTTGGTCGGGTCCACTCCGATTAGAGGACAATTAAAAAAAAATGTGGGTTTGGAAGAATGACAAACACACGTATTAACAATGCCAGAAGACCGGCTCGTAAAAAAGTATATAAAGGAATTAAATTTTCCAACTGATTAAGCATTTTCAAGGCATTTTTAAGAATATCGTTGCATAAATCTATTTTCAAATTTGTTAATGGTAACCTTTTTTTCAACAAACACTTTAAATAGTTGTTCTTCAAAAGGATATTATTTCTATTAACATTACTTATTTAAATTTACCTAATGGTGCAATTTCAAAACAACTCCTGAGAAATATTGTTCAGTGCCTCGGAATTTAATCTGTAGGTATTCTAAATGTTCTAATTGGACAAATAAGATGGCCAGGTTCTATTACTTGAATGAAACTGGATTTATAAATGTCTTAAATTAGAAAAGGTTACTTCCCTTATAGAAGACCTAGAAATTAACACTAGAAAGTGCAAATATTTTACAACTTTGGACATCAACTCTGCATTTTGGTCGGGTCCAATCCGACTAGAGGACAAGTAAAAAAAATGTGGGTTTGGAAGAATGACAAACACACGTATTAAGAATGCCAGAAGACCGGCTCGTAAAAAAGTATATAAAGGAATTAAATTTTCAAACTGATTAAGCATTTTCAAGGTATTTTTAAGAATATAGTGGCATAAATCTATTTTGAAATTTGTTAATGGTAACCTTTTTTCAACAAACACTTTAAATAGTTGTTCTGTAAAAGGATATTATTTCTATTAACATTACTTATTTCAATTTACCTAATGGTGCAATTTCAAAATAACTCCTGAGAAATATTGTTCAGTGCCTCGGAATTTAATCTGTAGGTATTCTAAATGTTCTAATTGGACAAATAAGATGGCCAGGTTCTATTACTTGAATGAAACTGGATTTATAAATGTCTTAAATTAGAAAAGTTTACTTCGCTTATAGAAGACCTAGAAATTAACACTAGAAAGTGCAAATATTTTACAACTTTGGACATCAACTCTGCATTTTGGTCGGGTCCAATCCGACTAGAGGACAAGTAAAAAAAATGTGGGTTTGGAAGAATGACAAACACACGTATTAAGAATGCCAGAAGACCGGCTCGTAAAAAAGTATATAAAGGAATTAAATTTTCAAACTGATTAAGCATTTTCAAGGTATTTTTAAGAATATAGTGGCATAAATCTATTTTGAAATTTGTTAATGGTAACCTTTTTTCAACAAACACTTTAAATAGTTGTTCTGTAAAAGGATATTATTTCTATTAACATTACTTATTTCAATTTACCTAATGGTGCAATTTCAAAATAACTCCTGAGAAATATTGTTCAGTGCCTCGGAATTTAATCTGTAGGTATTCTAAATGTTCTAATTGGACAAATAAGATGGCCAGGTTCTATTACTTGAATGAAACTGGATTTATAAATGTCTTAAATTAGAAAAGTTTACTTCGCTTATAGAAGACCTAGAAATTAACACTAGAAAGTGCAAATATTTTACAACTTTGGACATCAACTCTGCATTTTGGTCGGGTCCAATCCGACTAGAGGACAAGTAAAAAAAATGTGGGTTTGGAAGAATGACAAACACACGTATTAAGAATGCCAGAAGACCGGCTCGTAAAAAAGTATATAAAGGAATTAAATTTTCAAACTGATTAACCATTTTCAAGGTATTTTTAAGAATATAGTGGCATAAATCTATTTTGAAATTTGTTAATGGTAACCTTTTTTCAACAAACACTTTAAATAGTTGTTCTGTAAAAGGATATTATTTCTATTAACATTACTTATTTCAATTTACCTAATGGTGCAATTTCAAAACAACTCCTGAGAAATATTGTTCAGTGCCTCGGAAATTTATTCTGTAGGTATTCTAAATGTTATAATTTGGACAAATAAGATGGCCAGGTTCTATTACTTGAATGAAACTGGATTTATAAATGTCTTAAATTAGAAAAGTTTATTTCGCTTATAGAAGACCTAGAAATTAACACTAGAAAGTGCAAATATTTTACAACTTTGGACATCAACTCTGCATTTTGGTCGGGTCCAATCCGACTAGAGGACAAGTAAAAAAAATGTGGGTTTGGAAGAATGACAAACACACGTATTAAGAATGCCAGAAGACCGGCTCGTAAAAAAGTATATAAAGGAATTAAATTTTCAAACTGATTAACCATTTTCAAGGTATTTTTAAGAATATAGTGGCATAAATCTATTTTGAAATTTGTTAATGGTAACCTTTTTTCAACAAACACTTTAAATAGTTGTTCTGTAAAAGGATATTATTTCTATTAACATTACTTATTTCAATTTACCTAATGGTGCAATTTCAAAACAACTCCTGAGAAATATTGTTCAGTGCCTTGGTATTTAATCTGTAGTTATTCTAAATGTTCTAATTTGGACATTTAAGATGGCCAGGTTCTATTACTTGAATGAAACCGGATTTATAATTATATTAAATTAGAAAAGTTTACTTCGCTTATAGAAGAGCTAAAAATTAAAACTTTGAAAGTGCAAATATTTTACAACTTTAGACATCAACTCTGCATTTTGGTCGGGTCCACTCCGAATAGAGGACAATTAAAAAAAAATGTGGGTTTGGAAGAATGACAAACACACGTATTAACAATGCCAGAAGACCGGCTCGTAAAAAACTATATAAAGAAATTAAATTTTCAAACTGATTAAGCATTTTCAAGGCATTTTTAAGAATATCGTTGCATAAATCTATTTTGAAATTTGTTAATGGTAACCTTTTACAACAAACACTTTAAATAGTTGTTCTGTAAAAGGATATTATTTCTATTAACATTACTTATTTCAATTTACCTAATGGTGCAATTTCAAAATAACTCCTGAGAAATTTTCTTCAGGGCCTCGGTATTTAATCTGTAGATATTCTAAATCTTCTAATTTGGACAAATCAGATGGCCAGGTTCTTTTACTTGAATGAAACCGGATTTATAATTGTCTTAAATTAGAAAAGTTTACTTCGCTTATAGAAGAGCTAAAAATTAAAACTAGAAAGTGCAAATATTTTACAACTTTGGACATCAACTCTGCATTTTGGTCGGGTCCAATCCGACTAGAGGACAAGTAAAAAAAATGTGGGTTTGGAAGAATGACAAACACACGTATTAAGAATGCCAGAAGACCGGCTCGTAAAAAAGTATATAAAGGAATTAAATTTTCAAACTGATTAACCATTTTCAAGGTATTTTTAAGAATATAGTGGCATAAATCTATTTTGAAATTTGTTAATGGTAACCTTTTTTCAACAAACACTTTAAATAGTTGTTCTGTAAAAGGATATTATTTCTATTAACATTACTTATTTCAATTTACCTAATGGTGCAATTTCAAAACAACTCCTGAGAAATATTGTTCAGTGCCTCGGAAATTTATTCTGTAGGTATTCTAAATGTTATAATTTGGACAAATAAGATGGCCAGGTTCTATTACTTGAATGAAACTGGATTTATAAATGTCTTAAATTAGAAAAGTTTACTTCGCTTATAGAAGACCTAGAAATTAACACTAGAAAGTGCAAATATTTTACAACTTTGGACATCAACTCTGCATTTTGGTCGGGTCCAATCCGACTAGAGGACAAGTAAAAAAAATGTGGGTTTGGAAGAATGACAAACACACGTATTAAGAATGCCAGAAGACCGGCTCGTAAAAAAGTATATAAAGGAATTAAATTGTCAAACTGATTAAGCATTTTCAAGGCATTTTTAAGAATATCGTTGCATAAATCTATTTTGAAATTTGTTAATGGTAACCTTTTACAACAAACACTTTAAATAGTTGTTCTGTAAAAGGATATTATTTCTATTAACATTACTTATTTCAATTTACCTAATGGTGCAATTTCAAAATAACTCCTGAGAAATTTTCTTCAGGGCCTCGGTATTTAATCTGTAGATATTCTAAATCTTCTAATTTGGACAAATCAGATGGCCAGGTTCTTTTACTTGAATGAAACCGGATTTATAATTGTCTTAAATTAGAAAAGTTTACTTCGCTTATAGAAGAGCTAAAAATTAAAACTAGAAAGTGGAAATATTTTACAACTTTATACATCAACTCTGCATTTTGGTCGGGTCCACTCCGAATAGAGGACAATTAAAAAAAAATGTGGGTTTGGAAGAATGACAAACACACGTATTAACAATGCCAGAAGACCGGCTCGTAAAAAAGTATATAAAGGAATTAAATTTTCCAACTGATTAAGCATTTTCAAGGCATTTTTAAGAATATCGTTGCATAAATCTATTTTCAAATTTGTTAATGGTAACCTTTTTTTCAACAAACACTTTAAATAGTTGTTCTTCAAAAGGATATTATTTCTATTAACATTACTTATTTAAATTTACCTAATGGTGCAATTTCAAAACAACTCCTGAGAAATATTGTTCAGTGCCTCGGAATTTAATCTGTAGGTATTATAAATGTTCTAATTGGACAAATAAGATGGCCAGGTTCTATTACTTGAATGAAACTGGATTTATAAATGTCTTAAATTAGAAAAGTTTACTTCGCTTATAGAAGACCTAGAAATTAACACTAGAAAGTACAAATATTTTACAACTTTGGACATCAACTCTGCATTTTGGTCGGGTCCAATCCGACTAGAGGACAAGTAAAAAAAATGTGGGTTTGGAAGAATGACAAACACACGTATTAAGAATGCCAGAAGACCGGCTCGTAAAAAAGTATATAAAGGAATTAAATTTTCAAACTGATTAACCATTTTCAAGGTATTTTTAAGAATATAGTGGCATAAATCTATTTTGAAATTTGTTAATGGTAACCTTTTTTCAACAAACACTTTAAATAGTTGTTCTGTAAAAGGATATTATTTCTATTAACATTACTTATTTCAATTTACCTAATGGTGCAATTTCAAAACAACTCCCGAGAAATATTGTTCAGTGCCTCGGAATTTTATTCTGTAGGTATTCTAAATGTTATAATTTGGACAAATAAGATGGCCAGGTTCTATTACTTGAATGAAACTGGATTTATAAATGTCTTAAATTAGAAAAGGTTACTTCGCTTATAGAAGACCTAGAAATTAACACTAGAAAGTGCAAATATTTTACAACTTTGGACATCAACTCTGCATTTTGGTCGGGTCCAATCCGACTAGAGGACAAGTAAAAAAAATGTGGGTTTGGAAGAATGACAAACACACGTATTAAGAATGCCAGAAGACCGGCTCGTAAAAAAAGTATATAAAGGAATTAAATTTTCAAACTGATTAACCATTTTCAAGGTATTTTTAAGAATATAGTGGCATAAATCTATTTTGAAATTTGTTAATGGTAACCTTTTTTCAACAAACACTTTAAATAGTTGTTCTGTAAAAGGATATTATTTCTATTAACATTACTTATTTCAATTTACCTAATGGTGCAATTTCAAAATAACTCCTGAGAAATTTTCTTAAGGGCCTCGGTATTTAATCTGTAGATATCATAAATCTTCTAATTTGGACAAATCAGATGGCCAGGTTCTTTTACTTGAATGAAACCGGATTTATAATTGTCTTAAATTAGAAAAGTTTACTTCGCTTATAGAAGAGCTAAAAATTAAAACTAGAAAGTGCAAATATTTTACAACTTTATACATCAACTCTGCATTTTGGTCGGGTCCACTCCGAATAGAGGACAATTAAAAAAAAATGTGGGTTTGGAAGAATGACAAACACACGTATTAACAATTCCAGAAGACCGGCTCGTAAAAAACTATATAAAGAAATTAAATTTTCAAACTGATTAAGCATTTTCAAGGCATTTTTAAGAATATCGTTGCATAAATCTATTTTGAAATTTGTTAATGGTAACCTTTTACAACAAACACTTTAAATAGTTGTTCTGTAAAAGGATATTATTTCTATTAACATTACTTATTTCAATTTACCTAATGGTGCAATTTCAAAATAACTCCTGAGAAATTTTCTTCAGGGCCTCGGTATTTAATCTGTAGATATTCTAAATCTTCTAATTTGGACAAATCAGATGGCCAGGTTCTTTTACTTGAATGAAACCGGATTTATAATTGTCTTAAATTAGAAAAGTTTAATTCGCTTATAGAAGAGCTAAAAATTAAAACTAGAAAGTGCAAATATTTTACAACTTTATACATCAACTCTGCATTTTGGTCGGGTCCACTCCGAATAGAGGACAATTAAAAAAAAATGTGGGTTTGGAAGAATGACAAACACACGTATTAACAATGCCAGAAGACCGGCTCGTAAAAAAGTATATAAAGGAATTAAATTTTCCAACTGATTAAGCATTTTCAAGGCATTTTTAAGAATATCGTTGCATAAATCTATTTTCAAATTTGTTAATGGTAACCTTTTTTTCAACAAACACTTTAAATAGTTGTTCTTCAAAAGGATATTATTTCTATTAACATTACTTATTTAAATTTACCTAATGGTGCAATTTCAAAACAACTCCTGAGAAATATTGTTCAGTGCCTCGGAATTTAATCTGTAGGTATTCTAAATGTTCTAATTGGACAAATAAGATGGCCAGGTTCTATTACTTGAATGAAACTGGATTTATAAATGTCTTAAATTAGAAAAGTTTACTTCGCTTATAGAAGACCTAGAAATTAACACTAGAAAGTACAAATATTTTACAACTTTGGACATCAACTCTGCATTTTGGTCGGGTCCAATCCGACTAGAGGACAAGTAAAAAAAATGTGGGTTTGGAAGAATGACAAACACACGTATTAAGAATGCCAGAAGACCGGCTCGTAAAAAAGTATATAAAGGAATTAAATTTTCAAACTGATTAACCATTTTCAAGGTATTTTTAAGAATATAGTGGCATAAATCTATTTTGAAATTTGTTAATGGTAACCTTTTTTCAACAAACACTTTAAATAGTTGTTCTGTAAAAGGATATTATTTCTATTAACATTACTTATTTCAATTTACCTAATGGTGCAATTTCAAAACAACTCCTGAGAAATATTGTTCAGTGCCTCGGAATTTTATTCTGTAGGTATTCTAAATGTTATAATTTGGACAAATAAGATGGCCAGGTTCTATTACTTGAATGAAACTGGATTTATAAATGTCTTAAATTAGAAAAGGTTACTTCCCTTATAGAAGACCTAGAAATTAACACTAGAAAGTGCAAATATTTTACAACTTTGGACATCAACTCTGCATTTTGGTCGGGTCCAATCCGACTAGAGGACAAGTAAAAAAAATGTGGGTTTGGAAGAATGACAAACACACGTATTAAGAATGCCAGAAGACCGGCTCGTAAAAAAGTATATAAAGGAATTAAATTTTCAAACTGATTAAGCATTTTCAAGGTATTTTTAAGAATATAGTGGCATAAATCTATTTTGAAATTTGTTAATGGTAACCTTTTTTCAACAAACACTTTAAATAGTTGTTCTGTAAAAGGATATTATTTCTATTAACATTACTTATTTCAATTTACCTAATGGTGCAATTTCAAAATAACTCCTGAGAAATATTGTTCAGTGCCTCGGAATTTAATCTGTAGGTATTCTAAATGTTCTAATTGGACAAATAAGATGGCCAGGTTCTATTACTTGAATGAAACTGGATTTATAAATGTCTTAAATTAGAAAAGTTTACTTCGCTTATAGAAGACCTAGAAATTAACACTAGAAAGTGCAAATATTTTACAACTTTGGACATCAACTCTGCATTTTGGTCGGGTCCAATCCGACTAGAGGACAAGTAAAAAAAATGTGGGTTTGGAAGAATGACAAACACACGTATTAAGAATGCCAGAAGACCGGCTCGTAAAAAAGTATATAAAGGAATTAAATTTTCAAACTGATTAACCATTTTCAAGGTATTTTTAAGAATATAGTGGCATAAATCTATTTTGAAATTTGTTAATGGTAACCTTTTTTCAACAAACACTTTAAATAGTTGTTCTGTAAAAGGATATTATTTCTATTAACATTACTTATTTCAATTTACCTAATGGTGCAATTTCAAAACAACTCCTGAGAAATATTGTTCAGTGCCTCGGAAATTTATTCTGTAGGTATTCTAAATGTTATAATTTGGACAAATAAGATGGCCAGGTTCTATTACTTGAATGAAACTGGATTTATAAATGTCTTAAATTAGAAAAGTTTACTTCGCTTATAGAAGACCTAGAAATTAACACTAGAAAGTGCAAATATTTTACAACTTTGGACATCAACTCTGCATTTTGGTCGGGTCCAATCCGACTAGAGGACAAGTAAAAAAAATGTGGGTTTGGAAGAATGACAAACACGAGTATTAAGAATGCCAGAAGACCGGCTCGTAAAAAAGTATATAAAGGAATTAAATTTTCAAACTGATTAACCATTTTCAAGGTATTTTTAAGAATATAGTGGCATAAATCTATTTTGAAATTTGTTAATGGTAACCTTTTTTCAACAAACACTTTAAATAGTTGTTCTGTAAAAGGATATTATTTCTATTAACATTACTTATTTCAATTTACCTAATGGTGCAATTTCAAAACAACTCCTGAGAAATATTGTTCAGTGCCTTGGTATTTAATCTGTAGTTATTCTAAATGTTCTAATTTGGACATTTAAGATGGCCAGGTTCTATTACTTGAATGAAACCGGATTTATAATTATATTAAATTAGAAAAGTTTACTTCGCTTATAGAAGAGCTAAAAATTAAAACTTTGAAAGTGCAAATATTTTACAGCTTTAGACATCAACTCTGCATTTTGGTCGGGTCCACTCCGAATAGAGGTCAATTAAAAAAAAATGTGGGTTTGGAAGAATGACAAACACACGTATTAACAATGCCAGAAGACCGGCTCGTAAAAAACTATATAAAGAAATTAAATTTTCAAACTGATTAAGCATTTTCAAGGCATTTTTAAGAATATCGTTGCATAAATCTATTTTGAAATTTGTTAATGGTAACCTTTTACAACAAACACTTTAAATAGTTGTTCTGTAAAAGGATATTATTTCTATTAACATTACTTATTTCTATTTACCTAATGGTTTAATTTCAAAATAACTCCTGAGAAATTTTCTTCAGGGCCTCGGTATTTAATCTGTAGATATTCTAAATCTTCTAATTTGGACAAATCAGATGGCCAGGTTCTTTTACTTGAATGAAACCGGATTTATAATTGTCTTAAATTAGAAAAGTTTACTTCGCTTATAGAAGAGCTAAAAATTAAAACTAGAAAGTGCAAATATTTTACAACTTTATACATCAACTCTGCATTTTGGTCGGGTCCACTCCGAATAGAGGACAATTAAAAAAAAATGTGGGTTTGGAAGAATGACAAACACACGTATTAACAATGCCAGAAGACCGGCTCGTAAAAAAGTATATAAAGGAATTAAATTTTCCAACTGATTAAGCATTTTCAAGGTATTTTTAAGAATATAGTGGCATAAATATATTTTGAAATTTGTTAATGGTAACCTTTTTTCAACAAACACTTTAAATAGTTGTTCTGTAAAAGGATATTATTTCTATTAACATTACTTATTTCAATTTACCTAATGGTGCAATTTCAAAACAACTCCTGAGAAATATTGTTCAGTGCCTTGGTATTTAATCTGT
The DNA here is from genome assembly GCA_963082975.1 of Labia minor. Classification (NCBI taxonomy): domain Eukaryota; kingdom Metazoa; phylum Arthropoda; class Insecta; order Dermaptera; family Spongiphoridae; genus Labia; species Labia minor. The sequence continues at coordinate 79,337,396 of OY720344.1, forward strand.
AGTTATTCTAAATGTTCTAATTTGGACATTTAAGATGGCCAGGTTCTATTACTTGAATGAAACCGGATTTATAATTATATTAAATTAGAAAAGTTTACTTCGCTTATAGAAGACCTAATAATTAAAACTAGAAAGTGGAAATATTTTACAACTTTAGACATCAACTCTGCATTTTGTTCGGGTCCTCTCCGAATAGAGGACATTTAACATTACTTATTTAATTTTACCTAATGATTAAGCATTTTCAAGGCATTTTTAAGAATATCGTGGTTCAAATCTATTTTCAAATTTGTTATTGGTAAGATTTTTTAAACAAACACTTTAAATAGTTGTTCTGTAAAAGGATATTATTTCTATTAACATTACTTATTTCAATTTACATAATGGTGCAATTTCAAAACAACTCCTGAGAAATATATTCAGTTTCTCGGAATTTTATTCTGTAGGTATTCTAAATGTTATAATTTGGACAAATAAGATGGCCAGGTTCTATTACTTGAATGAAACTGGATTTATAAATGTCTTAAATTAGAAAAGGTTACTTCCCTTATAGAAGACCTAGAAATTAACACTAGAAAGTGCAAATATTTTACAACTTTGGACATCAACTCTGCATTTTGGTCGGGTCCAATCCGACTAGAGGACAAGTAAAAAAAATGTGGGTTTGGAAGAATGACAAACACACGTATTAAGAATGCCAGAAGACCGGCTCGTAAAAAAGTATATAAAGGAATTAAATTTTCAAACTGATTAACCATTTTCAAGGTATTTTTAAGAATATAGTGGCATAAATCTATTTTGAAATTTCTTAATGGTAACCTTTTTTCAACAAACACTTTAAATAGTTGTTCTGTAAAAGGATATTATTTCTATTAACATTACTTATTTCAATTTACCTAATGGTGCAATTTCAAAATAACTCCTGAGAAATATTGTTCAGTGCCTCGGAATTTAATCTGTAGGTATTCTAAATGTTCTAATTGGACAAATAAGATGGCCAGGTTCTATTACTTGAATGAAACTGGATTTATAAATGTCTTAAATTAGAAAAGTTTACTTCGCTTATAGAAGACCTAGAAATTAACACTAGAAAGTGCAAATATTTTACAACTTTGGACATCAACTCTGCATTTTGGTCGGGTCCAATCCGACTAGAGGACAAGTAAAAAAAATGTGGGTTTGGAAGAATGACAAACACACGTATTAAGAATGCCAGAAGACCGGCTCGTAAAAAAGTATATAAAGGAATTAAATTTTCAAACTGATTAACCATTTTCAAGGTATTTTTAAGAATATAGTGGCATAAATCTATTTTGAAATTTGTTAATGGTAACCTTTTTTCAACAAACACTTTAAATAGTTGTTCTGTAAAAGGATATTATTTCTATTAACATTACTTATTTCAATTTACCTAATGGTGCAATTTCAAAACAACTCCTGAGAAATATTGTTCAGTGCCTCGGAAATTTATTCTGTAGGTATTCTAAATGTTATAATTTGGACAAATAAGATGGCCAGGTTCTATTACTTGAATGAAACTGGATTTATAAATGTCTTAAATTAGAAAAGGTTACTTCGCTTATAGAAGACCTAGAAATTAACACTAGAAAGTGCAAATATTTTACAACTTTATACATCAACTCTGCATTTTGGTCGGGTCCACTCCGAATAGAGGACAATTAAAAAAAAATGTGGGTTTGGAAGAATGACAAACACACGTATTAACAATGCCAGAAGACCGGCTCGTAAAAAAGTATATAAAGGAATTAAATTTTCAAACTGATTAACCATTTTCAAGGTATTTTTAAGAATATAGTGGCATAAATCTATTTTGAAATTTGTTAATGGTAACCTTTTTTCAACAAACACTTTAAATAGTTGTTCTGTAAAAGGATATTATTTCTATTAACATTACTTATTTCAATTTACCTAATGGTGCAATTTCAAAACAACTCCTGAGAAATATTGTTCAGTGCCTCGGAATTTTATTCTGTAGGTATTCTAAATGTTATAATTTGGACAAATAAGATGGCCAGGTTCTATTACTTGAATGAAACTGGATTTATAAATGTCTTAAATTAGAAAAGGTTACTTCGCTTATAGAAGACCTAGAAATTAACACTAGAAAGTGCAAATATTTTACAACTTTGGACATCAACTCTGCATTTTGGTCGGGTCCAATCCGACTAGAGGACAAGTAAAAAAAATGTGGGTTTGGAAGAATGACAAACACACGTATTAAGAATGCCAGAAGACCGGCTCGTAAAAAAGTATATAAAGGAATTAAATTTTCAAACTGATTAACCATTTTCAAGGTATTTTTAAGAATATAGTGGCATAAATCTATTTTGAAATTTGTTAATGGTAACCTTTTTTCAACAAACACTTTAAATAGTTGTTCTGTAAAAGGATATTATTTCTATTAACATTACTTATTTCAATTTACCTAATGGTGCAATTTCAAAATAACTCCTGAAAAATTTTCTTAAGGGCCTCGGTATTTAATCTGTAGATATCCTAAATCTTCTAATTTGGACAAATCAGATGGCCAGGTTCTTTTACTTGAATGAAACCGGATTTATAATTGTCTTAAATTAGAAAAGTTTACTTCGCTTATAGAAGAGCTAAAAATTAAAACTAGAAAGTGCAAATATTTTACAACTTTAGACATCAACTCTGCATTTTGGTCGGGTCCACTCCGAATAGAGGACAATTAAAAAAAAATGTGGGTTTGGAAGAATGACAAACACACGTATTAACAATGCCAGAAGACCGGCTCGTAAAAAACTATATAAAGAAATTAAATTTTCAAACTGATTAAGCATTTTCAAGGCATTTTTAAGAATATCGTTGCATAAATCTATTTTGAAATTTGTTAATGGTAACCTTTTACAACAAACACTTTAAATAGTTGTTCTGTAAAAGGATATTATTTCTATTAACATTACTTATTTCAATTTACCTAATGGTGCAATTTCAAAATAACTCCTGAGAAATTTTCTTCAGGGCCTCGGTATTTAATCTGTAGATATTCTAAATCTTCTAATTTGGACAAATCAGATGGCTAGGTTCTTTTACTTGAATGAAACCGGATTTATAATTGTCTTAAATTAGAAAAGTTTACTTCGCTTATAGAAGAGCTAAAAATTAAAACTAGAAAGTGCAAATATTTTACAACTTTATACATCAACTCTGCATTTTGGTCGGGTCCACTCCGAATAGAGGACAATTAAAAAAAAATGTGGGTTTGGAAGAATGACAAATTTGTTAATGGTAACCTTTTTTTCAACAAACACTTTAAATAGTTGTTCTTCAAAAGGATATTATTTCTATTAACATTACTTATTTAAATTTACCTAATGGTGCAATTTCAAAACAACTCCTGAGAAATATTGTTCAGTGCCTCGGAATTTAATCTGTAGGTATTCTAAATGTTCTAATTGGACAAATAAGATGGCCAGGTTCTATTACTTGAATGAAACCGGATTTATAATTATATTAAATTAGAAAAGTTTACTTCGCTTATAGAAGACCTAATAATTAAAACTAGAAAGTGGAAATATTTTACAACTTTAGACATCAACTCTGCATTTTGTTCGGGTCCTCTCCGAATAGAGGACATTTAACATTACTTATTTAATTTTACCTAATGATTAAGCATTTTCAAGGCATTTTTAAGAATATCGTGGTTCAAATCTATTTTCAAATTTGTTATTGGTAAGATTTTTTAAACAAACACTTTAAATAGTTGTTCTGTAAAAGGATATTATTTCTATTAACATTACTTATTTCAATTTACATAATGGTGCAATTTCAAAACAACTCCTGAGAAATATATTCAGTTTCTCGGAATTTTATTCTGTAGGTATTCTAAATGTTATAATTTGGACAAATAAGATGGCCAGGTTCTATTACTTGAATGAAACTGGATTTATAAATGTCTTAAATTAGAAAAGGTTACTTCCCTTATAGAAGACCTAGAAATTAACACTAGAAAGTGCAAATATTTTACAACTTTGGACATCAACTCTGCATTTTGGTCGGGTCCAATCCGACTAGAGGACAAGTAAAAAAAATGTGGGTTTGGAAGAATGACAAACAGGAATTAAATTTTCAAACTGATTAACCATTTTCAAGGTATTTTTAAGAATATAGTGGCATAAATCTATTTTGAAATTTCTTAATGGTAACCTTTTTTCAACAAACACTTTAAATAGTTGTTCTGTAAAAGGATATTATTTCTATTAACATTACTTATTTCAATTTACCTAATGGTGCAATTTCAAAATAACTCCTGAGAAATATTGTTCAGTTCCTCGGAATTTAATCTGTAGGTATTCTAAATGTTCTAATTGGACAAATAAGATGGCCAGGTTCTATTACTTGAATGAAACTGGATTTATAAATGTCTTAAATTAGAAAAGTTTACTTCGCTTATAGAAGACCTAGAAATTAACACTAGAAAGTGCAAATATTTTACAACTTTGGACATCAACTCTGCATTTTGGTCGGGTCCAATCCGACTAGAGGACAAGTAAAAAAAATGTGGGTTTGGAAGAATGACAAACACACGTATTAAGAATGCCAGAAGACCGGCTCGTAAAAAAGTATATAAAGGAATTAAATTTTCAAACTGATTAACCATTTTCAAGGTATTTTTAAGAATATAGTGGCATAAATCTATTTTGAAATTTGTTAATGGTAACCTTTTTTCAACAAACACTTTAAATAGTTGTTCTGTAAAAGGATATTATTTCTATTAACATTACTTATTTCAATTTACCTAATGGTGCAATTTCAAAACAACTCCTGAGAAATATTGTTCAGTGCCTCGGAAATTTATTCTGTAGGTATTCTAAATGTTATAATTTGGACAAATAAGATGGCCAGGTTCTATTACTTGAATGAAACTGGATTTATAAATGTCTTAAATTAGAAAAGGTTACTTCGCTTATAGAAGACCTAGAAATTAACACTAGAAAGTGCAAATATTTTACAACTTTATACATCAACTCTGCATTTTGGTCGGGTCCACTCCGAATAGAGGACAATTAAAAAAAAATGTGGGTTTGGAAGAATGACAAACACACGTATTAACAATGCCAGAAGACCGGCTCGTAAAAAAGTATATAAAGGAATTAAATTTTCCAACTGATTAAGCATTTTCAAGGTATTTTTAAGAATATAGTGGCATAAATCTATTTTGAAATTTGTTAATGGTAACCTTTTTTCAACAAACACTTTAAATAGTTGTTCTGTAAAAGGATATTATTTCTATTAACATTACTTATTTCAATTTACCTAATGGTGCAATTTCAAAACAACTCCTGAGAAATATTGTTCAGTGCCTCGGAATTTAATCTGTAGGTATTCTAAATGTTCTAATTGGACAAATAATATGGCCAGGTTCTATTACTTGAATGAAACTGGATTTATAAATGTCTTAAATTAGAAAAGTTTACTTCGCTTATAGAAGACCTAGAAATTAACACTAGAAAGTACAAATATTTTACAACTTTGGACATCAACTCTGCATTTTGGTCGGGTCCAATCCGACTAGAGGACAAGTAAAAAAAATGTGGGTTTGGAAGAATGACAAACACACGTATTAAGAATGCCAGAAGACCGGCTCGTAAAAAAGTATATAAAGGAATTAAATTTTCAAACTGATTAACCATTTTCAAGGTATTTTTAAGAATATAGTGGCATAAATCTATTTTGAAATTTGTTAATGGTAACCTTTTTTCAACAAACACTTTAAATAGTTGTTCTGTAAAAGGATATTATTTCTATTAACATTACTTATTTCAATTTACCTAATGGTGCAATTTCAAAACAACTCCTGAGAAATATTGTTCAGTGCCTCGGAATTTTATTCTGTAGGTATTCTAAATGTTATAATTTGGACAAATAAGATGGCCAGGTTCTATTACTTGAATGAAACTGGATTTATAAATGTCTTAAATTAGAAAAGGTTACTTCGCTTATAGAAGACCTAGAAATTAACACTAGAAAGTGCAAATATTTTACAACTTTGGACATCAACTCTGCATTTTGGTCGGGTCCAATCCGACTAGAGGACAAGTAAAAAAAATGTGGGTTTGGAAGAATGACAAACACACGTATTAAGAATGCCAGAAGACCGGCTCGTAAAAAAGTATATAAAGGAATTAAATTTTCAAACTGATTAACCATTTTCAAGGTATTTTTAAGAATATAGTGGCATAAATCTATTTTGAAATTTGTTAATGGTAACCTTTTTTCAACAAACACTTTAAATAGTTGTTCTGTAAAAGGATATTATTTCTATTAACATTACTTATTTCAATTTACCTAATGGTGCAATTTCAAAATAACTCCTGAAAAATTTTCTTAAGGGCCTCGGTATTTAATCTGTAGATATCCTAAATCTTCTAATTTGGACAAATCAGATGGCCAGGTTCTTTTACTTGAATGAAACCGGATTTATAATTGTCTTAAATTAGAAAAGTTTACTTCGCTTATAGAAGAGCTAAAAATTAAAACTAGAAAGTGCAAATATTTTACAACTTTAGACATCAACTCTGCATTTTGGTCGGGTCCACTCCGAATAGAGGACAATTAAAAAAAAATGTGGGTTTGGAAGAATGACAAACACACGTATTAACAATGCCAGAAGACCGGCTCGTAAAAAACTATATAAAGAAATTAAATTTTCAAACTGATTAAGCATTTTCAAGGCATTTTTAAGAATATCGTTGCATAAATCTATTTTGAAATTTGTTAATGGTAACCTTTTACAACAAACACTTTAAATAGTTGTTCTGTAAAAGGATATTATTTCTATTAACATTACTTATTTCAATTTACCTAATGGTGCAATTTCAAAATAACTCCTGAGAAATTTTCTTCAGGGCCTCGGTATTTAATCTGTAGATATTCTAAATCTTCTAATTTGGACAAATCAGATGGCTAGGTTCTTTTACTTGAATGAAACCGGATTTATAATTGTCTTAAATTAGAAAAGTTTACTTCGCTTATAGAAGAGCTAAAAATTAAAACTAGAAAGTGCAAATATTTTACAACTTTATACATCAACTCTGCATTTTGGTCGGGTCCACTCCGAATAGAGGACAATTAAAAAAAAATGTGGGTTTGGAAGAATGACAAATTTGTTAATGGTAACCTTTTTTTCAACAAACACTTTAAATAGTTGTTCTTCAAAAGGATATTATTTCTATTAACATTACTTATTTAAATTTACCTAATGGTGCAATTTCAAAACAACTCCTGAGAAATATTGTTCAGTGCCTCGGAATTTAATCTGTAGGTATTCTAAATGTTCTAATTGGACAAATAAGATGGCCAGGTTCTATTACTTGAATGAAACTGGATTTATAAATGTCTTAAATTAGAAAAGTTTACTTCGCTTATAGAAGACCTAGAAATTAACACTAGAAAGTGCAAATATTTTACAACTTTGGACATCAACTCTGCATTTTGGTCGGGTCCAATCCGACTAGAGGACAAGTAAAAAAAATGTGGGTTTGGAAGAATGACAAACACACGTATTAAGAATGCCAGAAGACCGGCTCGTAAAAAAGTATATAAAGGAATTAAATTTTCAAACTGATTAAGCATTTTCAAGGTATTTTTAAGAATATAGTGGCATAAATCTATTTTGAAATTTGTTAATGGTAACCTTTTTTCAACAAACACTTTAAATAGTTGTTCTGTAAAAGGATATTATTTCTATTAACATTACTTATTTCAATTTACCTAATGGTGCAATTTCAAAACAACTCCTGAGAAATATATTCAGTGCCTCGGAATTTTATTCTGTAGGTATTCTAAATGTTATAATTTGGACAAATAAGATGGCCAGGTTCTATTACTTGAATGAAACTGGATTTATAAATGTCTTAAATTAGAAAAGTTTACTTCGCTTATAGAAGACCTAGAAATTAACACTAGAAAGTGCAAATATTTTACAACTTTGGACATCAACTCTGCATTTTGGTCGGGTCCAATCCGACTAGAGGACAAGTAAAAAAAATGTGGGTTTGGAAGAATGACAAACACACGTATTAACAATGCCAGAAGACCGGCTCGTAAAAAACTATATAAAGGAATTAAATTTTCAAACTGATTAAGCATTTTCAAGGTATTTTTAAGAATATAGTGGCATAAATCTATTTTGAAATTTGTTAATGGTAACCTTTTTTCAACAAACACTTTAAATAGTTGTTCTGTAAAAGGATATTATTTCTATTAACATTACTTATTTCAATTTACCTAATGGTGCAATTTCAAAACAACTCCTGAGAAATATTGTTCAGGGCCTCGGTATTTAATCTGTAGATATCCTAAATCTTCTAATTTGGACAAATCAGATGGCCAGGTTCTTTTACTTGAATGAAACCGGATTTATAATTCTCTTAAATTAGAAAAGTTTACTTCGCTTATAGAAGAGCTAAAAATTAAAACTAGAAAGTGCAAATTTTTTACAACTTTAGACATCAACTCTGCATTTTGGTCGGGTCCACTCCGAATAGAGAACAATTAAAAAAAAATGTGGGTTTGGAAGAATGACAAACACACGTATTAACAATGCCAGAAGACCGGCTCGTAAAAAACTATATAAAGGAATTAAATTTTCAAACTGATTAAGCATTTTCAAGGCATTTTTAAGAATATCGTTGCATAAATCTATTTTGAAATTTGTTAATGGTAACCTTTTTTCAACAAACACTTTAAATAGTTGTTCTGTAAAAGGATATTATTTCTATTAACATTACTTATTTAAATTTACCTAATGGTGCAATTTCAAAATAACTCCTGAGAAATTTTCTTCAGGGCCTCGGTATTTAATCTGTAGATATTCTAAATCTTCTAATTTGGACAAATCAGATGGCCAGGTTCTTTTACTTGAATGAAACCGGATTTATAATTGTCTTAAATTAGAAAAGTTTACTTCGCTTATAGAAGAGCTAAAAATTAAAACTAGAAAGTGCAAATATTTTACAACTTTATACATCAACTCTGCATTTTGGTCGGGTCCACTCCGAATAGAGGACAAGTAAAAAAAATGTGGGTTTGGAAGAATGACAAACACACGTATTAAGAATGCCAGAAGACCGGCTCGTAAAAAAGTATATAAAGGAATTAAATTTTCAAACTGATTAACCATTTTCAAGGTATTTTTAAGAATATAGTGGCATAAATCTATTTTGAAATTTGTTAATGGTAACCTTTTTTCAACAAACACTTTAAATAGTTGTTCTGTAAAAGGATATTATTTCTATTAACATTACTTATTTCAATTTACCTAATGGTGCAATTTCAAAATAACTCCTGAGAAATATTGTTCAGTGCCTCGGAATTTAATCTGTAGGTATTCTAAATCTTCTAATTTGGACAAATCAGTTGGCCAGGTTCTTTTACTTGAATGAAACCGGATTTATAATTGTCTTAAATTAGAAAAGTTTACTTCGCTTATAGAAGAGCTAAAAAAAAAAACTAGAAAGTGCAAATATTTTACAACTTTAGACATCAACTCTGCATTTTGGTCGGGTCCACTCCGAATAGAGGACAATTAAAAAAAAAAAGCGGTGCGTGTACTTATGTACGCGCGTGAGAAGTTATACTGCTTTGGCATCATTAAAAAAATAGTTTTTAATTGCATGCAAATAATTAATTACAATAAAATAATAGAAGGATTGGAAAAGGATAATCAACAAAGTTCAGTTTAAATTTGAAAAATTAAATAAATAAATATTTATTTTCTTACATTAAGTCTAACATAAATTGTCTTATTATTCGAATTGTATTTTTAATTAAATGATGTCCACTTCCATAGTATCTTCCCGCAATGTCTGAATCGGAACTTGAGTTATCAGTGGCTTATGATAACTAAAATATGATACGAAAAGTTTTGTCTTAACAGCGTTGAGATATCGTACAAATACAGCATCTATGGTAGTGCCATGTCGTGTTGTCGAAATCAGAGGATTATTATTCATGGCTAAATTCAAGTCATTTTGGAGGAAATCAATAAGTGGACGAGCATCTTCACGGGAAAAATTGACGTTGAAGTCTCCACTTAAAATTATCGGTAACTTGTCTTCTCCTCTACCAAGATATTTTATCTCCAGCTGTTGTATATGGCCATAATATTCTTTTCAGGAAATGAATGATGTCGTCCATTTTTTGATTTGGAGTAATGTAAATTACCATCAATACAATTTTGTTGCCATCTTCCATTTTGCATTCAGCTGCACAAGCCTCACTAACTGATGTCACTGTTGAGCTTGCCAATTCCGCCTGTCTTACAGTCATATCAATGTTTGGAGTAATGATATTGGTAGTCTCGTGCATATTCTGATAAATCGCAACTCCTCCAGCTCGAACATTTGATCGCTTATATTGTATTATGCAATTGAAATTTGGTATACTAATCGACTCTTCATTGGCTAACCAGGTTTCATTTAAAAGTAAAACATTCGATTTTTGCATAATTGGATCAATGAGATCAATGGAATGAGCACGGAGACTTTGACAATTAAAAGTATATATTGCCAATGTTGACATCTATCTATCTATCTATTTATTTGGTTGGTATTAGATTGAAATATATATATATATATATATATATATATATATATATACTCTTGGAATTATTATAATTTTCTACACACCTTAGATTAGATATGACATCAAGAATTCAACAAGATTCTTCATATTTTGTGTTTAATTAAAAAATTGTTAATAATCTATCCATGGGATGGCATATATGGTTAAAATAAGATAATAATGTTGGGGATTCGTCATAGCCTAGTGGGTAGAGCGCTCGCTTGCTTTGAGCGCTATGACGTAGTCGAAGAGAGACATGGTAGGTTCGAATCCTACTTCAGGCAAATAAAAATTTATTTTTCTGGAAAAACAAAAAAACTGTTAATTTTTCGTGTCACACATCTTAAAATTTCACTCCCCATCAATTTTCCATAACGCGCCTAAAGAAGTATAACTTCAAAAAATGTGGGTTTGGAAGAATGACAAACACACGTATTAACAATGCCAGAAGACCGGCTCGTAAAAAATTATATAAAGGAATTAAATTTTCAAACTGATTAAGCATTTTCAAGGCATTTTTAAGAATATCGTGGCATAAATCTATTTAGAAATTTGTTAATGGTAACCTTTTTTCTACAAACACTTTAAATAGTTGTTCTGTAAAAGGATATTATTTCTATTAACATTACTTATTTCAATTTACCTAATGGTGCAATTTCAAAATAACTCCTGAGAAATTTTCTTCAGGGCCTCGGTATTTAATCTGTAGATATCCTAAATCTTCTAATTTGGATAAATCAGATGGCCAGGTTCTTTTACTTGAATGAAACCGGATTTATAATTGTCTTAAATTAGAAAAGTTTACTTCGCTTATAGAAGAGCTAAAAATTAAAACTAGAAAGTGCAAATATTTTACAACTTTAGACATCAACTCTGCATTTTGATCGGGTCCACTCCGAATAGAGGACAATTAAAAATAATGTGGGTTTGGAAGAATGACAAACACACGTATTAACAATGCCAGAAGACCGGCTCGTAAAAAAGTATATAAAGGAATTAAATTTTCAAACTGATTAAGCATTTTCAAATTTGTTAATGGTAACCTTTTTTTCAACAAACACTTTAAATAGTTGTTCTTCAAAAGGATATTATTTCTATTAATATTACTTATTTAAATTTACCTAATGGTGCAATTTCAAAATAACTCCTGAGAAATATTGTTCAGTGCCTCGGAATTTAATCTGTAGGTATTCTAAATGTTCTAATTGGACAAATAAGATGGCCAGGTTCTATTACTTGAATGAAACTGGATTTATAAATGTCTTAAATTAGAAAAGTTTACTTCGTTTATAGAAGACCTAGAAATTAACACTAGAAAGTGCAAATATTTTATAACTTTGGACATCAACTCTGCATTTTGGTCGGGTCCATTCCGACTAGAGGACAAGTAAAAAAAATGTGGGTTTGGAAGAAAAGTTTACTATTGTTTTGATCAATTTTTTGATAACTACTATTATCTAATAGAAAAAGAAATTAATAGCTAATTGAAAATTATGATAAATTTTTAAATGACCGCATATATCAATATCTTCCACTTTATTGGGAATAGGATAAGTAGGTAGTTTATCTTCTTGTATAAGACTACCTAATTTTTGTTGTAGATCTAATATTATATGTAATTTATTTAAGGGGAGGCAGGGGTTAGTATTCTGGTTGTAATCTATTATCCTCGCTCGACCGTTAAAGCAGTATTGCTCCCAATCCATCTTGAGAAGCGTCTGTGTGTAATTCCGTTTCGGCATCCTGATCGTAGATTTATAGCACTGGCTTTTCTGAAAGAATTTTTTTCAACTGTTTAAATGCTTTTCTTTGATCCTCACCGAAATTAAATTTGATATCTTTCTTCAATAGATTACTCAGAGGTCTTGCAATTACGGCGTAATTTGTTATGAATTTTCTAAAGTAACCCGTGAGACCCAAAAAACTTTGTATTTGTTTTGTGTTTTGTTGCTCTGGGTAGCGTTCGACAGCTTCACTTTTTAATAAAGATAGTTTCCCGTTGTCAATGATGTAACCCAAAAATTCAACATTCTTCTTTACGAACTGGCATTTTCTAAAATTTATTGAAGAACAATTTTCAATCGATTAATAGCTTCTTCTTCGTCTTCTGCTGATATTATTAAGTCATCCATATACGGGAGCGCAATCTTTTGAAGGATTAAATCTTTGACTCCCTTGTTTATAAATCGTTGGAAAACTGGAGGCGAATTGGATAATCCAAATGGAACCTTACGGAACTGGAAATGTCCTCGATGAGTAACAAAGGCTGTGTATTCTATGCTTTCCTTCTCGACATACACAGAAAAAATCCATTTTTTAGGTCTAGTGTGGAGAATACTTTACCTCTTTGTAGGTTGTCTAGTTGGTCTTCAATTGATGGTTAATGATATCTATCCTTAACCCCTTACCTGCCAAGGAAAACTTACGAGATTCGCTCCCCAGTGCCACCGGTTTTCGCACAGGCGCGCGCAGTTATGCGGTGTATCGGTGGAAAAGAAGAGACACGCTTTCCTTGATATATTTTGAAACACGGCTGTACTCATAATCCAACATCACATTCAGTGCATTGGTATCGTGATTCACGTCGAATTTTTTTTTGGAACAAACAATGCATTTTCTCGATGCATTTTTCTTTGAAGACGTTGATGGTACTATGTCCGGAAAGTGTCTAGCAGTAGGTCATAAAGGGCAGTCACTTTGCAACTTTTGTCGTTTTGTGGGTCCTGGTGCTGCAATATGATATTTCTCAATTATGCGATCTACCAAATTCATGCGGAAGTTGTCATTTTCAGTGCTTGGGAGTTGTTTTTTCTGTAAGATGAAGGCTTTCTAAATAGCCATATCTAACAGGTGGCGAAATATTGTCACATAATACCTCTTCTGTCTTTTTCGAGTTGTTGGATAACAATCTAGTGCCTGATCCGCTCTATCTACCCTACCCATCTTCAAGTTATAATCTATGACAACAGCTGGTTTTATAACTTTTTTATCGGTTTCAGAGCTGTTTGCTGTATGGATAGAGCTAAGAAGAGATACATATTTTTTTGTCACGCCATTTCAATAGCGTAATTTTTCCTCTTTGGAAAGCGGCAATTTCACCTTTCTTCAAATGAAGTTTATTGAAATTTTCCGGCAAATCTCGTCGATTAGGACGAAGAGTTCCATATACGTCAGTGATATTTTGGATAAGAAGGTCACCTATTCTGGTGAGAGATAGAAATTGTCGGCAATTACACAATAACCTTTTCTCAAAAAAGGTTCAACAAGCGTCATCACTGATTTTGTAGTGACTCCATAGTTCTCATACTTTTTATCAAAGATTGTACTCTTCCCTGTATATACAATCGTATTGTGAATATATCCTGACTTTGCTTCAGCAAGTACAAACAGTTTTACTCCAAATTGAGCTCTTTTTATTGGTATGTACTGTACCCATGACAGTCTGCCTTTGAAAAGCATCATACTTTCATCAATGCTTAGATCTCTTTCGGGTGTATAGCAAGTTGAAAATTTTTTCATCAAGTCAGAAAACACGGGCCATATTTTTCTAAGTTTCTGATTTGGATGTGAACTTTCGTCAAAATTATCATTATCCGAAAAGTGCAAAAACTTCATGATGAGCTGGAAACGATTTCTACTCATGAATTTTCCAAAAATTGGCGTTTCGATCAGTTTATTTTTAGATCAGTAAAGAGCAATTTCTGGTTTTACTGTTATACCTTGTAAAATCATTATACCTAGAAAAACATATATTTCCCCTGAATCTGTTGGATGACACAACTTTGTTCTTGATTTCTCTTTAGTAGCAGAGCATTGCAGGGAACCGTACTTCGGAAAGCCGTATATATACGCCCGGGGCAGTCAACGCATCGGCTTAGCGCGGCGTATATATACGCCCGCGGCAGGCAAGGGATTAATCATCTTTGCGTTTATCCGGCGATAATCAATGCAAACGCGAGGCGATCTGCATTTCTTCCTAGTTACAACCACTTGACTGGCATATGTTGATTGACAGGGTTCGACGATTTTTTCCTTAATCCATTCTTCTACTTGTCGATCTACTATGTCTCTTTCGACTAAAGGTAAATGTCTGGGTCTATGGTATATTGGTTCTTCATCTTTTAATTTTATCTTCATTTGGACGTTTGTGTTTTTAATCTTGTTTGGTGTAAAGGGTGTCCCAAAATTAACGCAAGATTTGAATTAAATAGAAAACACAGTTTTTAGTCTTTTGATTGTAATTTTTTTAATGATTCATAAAGTACATAGGATAGGGTTATTTATGGAATAACACATCGGGCAAATGGCCTCCGCGGCTTTGCATACACATACGCACTCGTTTGTCGAAATTTTCCATGACCGTTCTGCATAAATGTGGCTGAATTTCGTTGATGCAACGTTGAATCTCCTCCTTTAATGCACGTGTAGTTGTGGGCTTATTGACGTAGACCTGTGATTTTAGATATCCCCATAAAAAGAAATCTAATGGTGTTAAATCACACGATCTAGGGGGCCAATTCTGATCATCGAAACGAGAGAGTACACGACCTGAAAATGTCTCATGCAGTAATTGAAGTGTTTCACTGGCTGTATGGCATGTGGCACCGTCTTGTTGAAACCACATATTTATGTATGTATAATAAATATGTAGTTTCACCCTAATCCAACTAGAGTTAATTCGGCTTTATCCAACTTTGGTGAATTTAGTTTTCTAAAGACATCTTCATTAACGAGTGTAATACAGCTTCCGGTATCAATCATTGCTTTAAAGGTATGGCTTTCTATGGTAACTTCTTTGTGACATAACTTGTTTTCTTGGTTAATTCTTTTCCTGATCTCCGTGACTGTGGCTAATGTTTTAGGACATTGTGGAGATTTATGTCCAAATTCATGGCATTTTGTTCCTTTATTCTTAAAAGGGCATTTTTCTGTTGTGTGATTTCTCTCACCACAGTTAAAGGAACGTCTCCTGAATTGTCTTAAATCTTCGACTGCTGGTTCTTTTTTTAGGCTTCTTGAAGAATAATTAGATTCATTGTGTGAGTTTTTGGCTCTTACTTGAGCACATGTTTTATTTTTCGTTTAAATTCATCAATGGATGTGGCATCTTGGAGAAAAAGTATTTCATTTTGATCCAAGAATCCATTGATGACATAATCCATTATTACTCGATCACTAGCATCTACTAGATTCATTCTAAGAAAATAGGCAAAGGCGTCTTCATCTTTTTCTATTTTCATAGTGCCCAATTTGCGATATATCTCTGCAGCATTGACCCTTTCTGAAAATTCATTTCTCAGCAGGGTTTTCAATTTGTGCCAGGTCTTTATTCCTCGTTCGCTATCGACCAATGTTTTAGCTAGTCCTTGTAAGGATCGTCTAGCAAGTATCAATATTTGTTGGTCTTCAAGACAGTATAGATCTGCACCATCATCTATATCCCTTAACCATTTATTTATTGGGTAAGTGTTATTTATGTTTTTGACACTAAATTAAAATTAGGGTTGCGCAGAAAAAAAGGAAAAGGTGGTGCATAATTATAAAATACAGAACAGATATTTAAAAAAAAGTAAAACAAATTATAAAACCACTAAATATTAAAACTTTATTACATATTAAAAATACATTTAATCCGAGAGTTGAAATTAAAAGTGTTTTTTCTCACTTTTAATTCTGAAAATTGTTTTTTAATTTCTTTAACATTAATTTTTTCAGCCAGGTCATGTTCGAAGGCTATTTTTGTTAAGCCGTTTAGTCGATCCTCGGTAGTTGTGGAGCGTAAAAAATTTTTAATTAATTTTAATTTGGAGAAACTCCTTTCTCCACTTCTCACACTTATTGGAAGAGTCAGCAATATTCTTAGAACTATACTAAGATTGGGAGCAAAATCCAGGTTCGATATGAATTTTAAAATCTCAACTGGACTTTCTTTTTGTTTAGCAAATCCAAAACAGCACTCTGCGGATATGCTCTTCCATTACTGGATCAAACTCAAATAATGAAGAGCGCTAAATCTTCGACCGGTATAATTATAGGGAACACTATTCTTTTAATGGTTGAGGTTAATATTTCTGCTTTTAATAAGCTAGTTGGCCAGGAACTCGGATGTGAATTTATTCTTGTACCAAGTGACTCTTCTTTAGATATCCCTGAAGTAGGTTCAGTAGACGTCCCTAGAGTTTCTTCAGTAGACGTCCCTGGAGTAGGTTCAGTGGACGTCCCCGTAGCTCCACTTTAGCAATATCGGATTCTTGATTGGTACTGGTTTCATAATTAAGATTTGAAGCAGTTTCTAATATTCCTGTGTCGTCATCATTTCTTTTTATTCCTTGTAGATAACCTAACAGACTTCCAGTCTGTTTTTGACTTTGAAATTGCTTTTCGACTCTTTTTCTTTTATACTGAGCACCCGATAATTTTTTACGTCCATCAGCCATTCTAAAAACAAACACAAATAAAATGAAGAAAATGCTTAAAAAAAAATCATTGTGTTTTATTTAAACGAAACAGAGGCAGTATATATACTGGGTGTTAGGGGTTTGATTCCAAATATCTTAATACATAAAAATATGATTCATTTTAAACAAAAAAGGTTAGTATATCAGTGGGTCAAAATTCAATTATTTTAGAAAGAAAAAATGTTTAAAAGTTTGAGAAATTTAATTTTAGATCCAATTTGCCGCCCCCTAAGGTTGCCGCCCCGGGCAGGGGCCCGGCTTGCCCACCCCTAGCGCCGGCCCTGATCACACGCAATTCACGAACGTTTGCGGTGGGACTTTCACTGTTCTTATAATAACTTTTTATCACCTGGATGCGCGTTGCTTAGTAGTTATCTGGCGTATGATGGAAATAAACAACAAACAACAATGCTCACCACACAAAAGCTATCAGGATAACAATGGGAAAGATAACAAATAACAAACGTTATAAAACCACGTCGTATGATAAAATGGCGCTAAATTGAAATTCGTCTTTATTTCCCTTTATATATGCTTTCCCAATTTATATTTATATATAGCCTGTGAAAACTAAAAAAAACCTGAAAATTCTTATATTATGAAAATGTTTTTTTGGAAAATAATTTGTATAATTATTTTAAAAAATTAAATAAATTTAGATATGAAGATTTGTAAATTATGTGTGTGTGCTTGTAAGTAAGCAAGTAAATATATGATTTGTAAATATATAAATAATAATGATTAATATTATAATATTATATTATTATTAAATATAGTATTTGATAATTATATACCTATTGATTCCGCATGGAACCTGAATGTAATTTAATTTGAATTATTTTATATTATATTTTTATTTAATTAACATAAAAATAGGTTTTTAATATTAAGTAATTATAAATGTTAATATTAGATAATTGTATTATTAAGATCAATATATATATAGTTTTAAGGTATTTCAATTATAATTTTTAGTTTTTTTATTTAAACCAATGAGTTGACCACCCCCCTCCCTTACTATCTACATATAAAAAGACAGGCCGAGCTCTCTGAAGTGGCCCTGTCTTGTTGCTGTCGCTGCTGCCTGTTGTTTCTACCTGCTTGTCTAATGCTTACTGGGGCTTCTTGGCCCACCGACGCCTTATTCGACCCGTTCGAATTTACGACTTGAACGCGGTGCTTTTGGGATCGTCGACGCTGCTACAGACTGCAGCTGCCGGCCCTATGCTCCAGAGTTTGTTCCGAGAGGGCAAACCCAGTGATTCCTGAGGGGGATCATTTCTACTTTTGGATCCGTGGTGGTCCATTTAACTAGTTGGAGACTCGAGGAGTGTCCAAAGCCAATTGATAGTTGGATCAATTGCGAAATCAGCAGAGAAGACATCCAGGCAGCGAACGGCCGTGAAACCCCCCCTTTTTTCAATTCCCGTGGTCAACAGATAAGTGCACTTATGAACACTTTGAACTATATTTATTTTAGTCTTAAATTTTAGATTTAAGTTGATATATATATATATATATATTTAGGTGAACCTAAATATAATTAATCCATTTTCATTGAACCAAATAGATTAAATTAAAAATATTGTAAAATTTGATTACAGTTTTATTTAGCGATCTTTTCTCTATCCCGAAACCTTAATATCTTAAAACATAGACCTTTAATACAGTCCACTTAATTTTCAAGGTGCGATAGAAGTGAAGAGGTAGCTATCGTAATTTTATTAATTCCTCTTTTTAGCCTTCGAGCAAAATTAATATATATTAAGGATTCATCCCATTCCATTTCCTCCCACTTTCGATTTTCAGGAACAATAGCTTTCTATTATTTGTTTAGGCCTTACAAGCATTAAATTACATCATTAAATTTTTTGGTCCTTCTTTAGCCGGATAAAATTGAAGATTTTATCTGGTTTTAATTTATTATAAATAATTTTATATTTGTTTTAAAAGAAAGCATTTGTTCTTGAGATAGAATTGCCATAGTCCCTATAAACATTATATTCAGTTTGAATATTTTGTTACCTGACCCTTTCAACACACACAAGTAAATTTACTTTTCATTCATTTTCTTTGTCCTTTGTTTGAAAAAAGGTCGCTAAAGTTTTAAAAGGTTCTTTTAATATTAATATTTAAAAGGATCTTTTAAGAGTTAAATAAATAATTTTAGTTTATCAGGTAGATTAATTAAAATTAAATAAAATTTATAAATTGTCGAGGGCATTTAAATTATTCAACAGAAAATTAAATATATGTGCACACCATCACTTCCGCCTTGGGGGATATATGTAAGGCCGACTCGGATGTTTTAGAAGTTCGATTGGTTCAGTTGGAATCTTCCAATGTAAGCATCAACGAGATGAACTCAGATGTTCTCTCAGATGCTTCATTGGGAGATGAAGAAACAACTGAGATGATTAATCGGATTCTAGACATGTCGGGTGGCCTTTTATTAAAAATTAGGCAAATTAAAAACGAGCTAGAGGCTCGTAGGCAGACTTGCGATAGGTCTAAAATTATGGCAAAGCCAAGTCTGCCTCAATTAGATATTCCCAAATTCTCTGGAAAAATTGTGAATTGGGAAAGTTTTAAAAATAGTTTTTCTTCGATAGTAAGAGATCGAGTTAATTTATCCTCTCTCGAGAAATTAAATTATTTAAAAGGAGCCTTGCAAGGGGAGGCTTTAGAATGCGTGGGCATGTATCCAATGAAGAGTGAGAATTATAAAATTATATGGGACACCCTCAACAATAGATACAATAGGGAATCGGAAATCGTGTACCGGTTTATTGGGCAGATTATGGATATCCCTAAAGCCACTTCACAATCGGCGAATAGTTTATTCAAAGTATTTTCAACGTTTCATAACGTTTTAAACAATCTTGAGGCGTTGAAAATACAAATAGATGACTGTGACCCGCTTTGGACTTTCTCTCTTCTAGAGAAAGTTGACTACGAAACAAAGCGGGCATGGTACTTTGAAATAAATAATTTCGAACTGCCCAGCATTAAAAAGATATTGGCCTTTTTAGAAAGGAGGTATAATTCTTGCCTAGGAGCTCAGCCAGGCCTGAGCATTGAAAAGGGCAATAAAACAAATTGGGGAAGGGAAAAACAAAATTTTAAAAAAGTGGGCAATTTTCATTCAACGGGCGGGCTCCCATTCAACTGCAGCATATGTGATAAAAAACACTCTTTAAAAGAGTGTCATAAATTTTAAAAATGATCCCTTGGCGAGCGCAAGAGAAAAATTAGGGAATTGAAGCGATGCTTCAATTGTCTAGGATTAAAACATTCTGCGGCAGACTGTTTTAAACCTCCTTGCGCTCATTGTAATAAAAAATTAAATAAAATGTTGCATAATCATAAACTAATTAATTCGAATGTAGATGCATTACAAACGCATATAAGGCAGTCGAATGCGGGCTGTAACAATAATAATTTTAATCCATCACTATTGGCAACTGCGCAGGTACAAATAATAGACGCCGAGGGAAAATTGATAAAGGCTAGATGTCTATTAGATAGTGGGGCACAGATAAGCTGTGTTTCGCTTTCAATGGCCAAACGACTGGCTCATAAAATTGAAAAGACCTCTACAAGTCTATTCAATTTGAGTGGCCTGTCAATGAGAGTAAAAGGGAAGGTTCACCTCATTTCTGTTCATCGCAAAATTATAAGATAGCCCCTCTTGTTTTGGAAAAATTAACAGGTGAACAGCCAATACAACAGGTAAGGATCCCCCCCTTTCACACTGCCGGCAGGTAATAAATTAGCTGACCCCGAATTTAACATACCTGCAGGCATTGACATAATTCTCGGAGCAGAAATATATCCCTTTCTAATGAAATCGAAAACGAAAGTATTTAGAAGGGATTTACCAAAAGCGCAAGACACCCACCTGGGGTGGGTTCTAATGGGCCCTTGTAAATATATTAATTCATATCAACAAGGGTCCAATGGGGAAAGGGTAGGGCAAAATAGGCTACCTGGCTCTAGGCGTGAACCTAGGCAAAATTATTCAACCAATCGGCAATCTCATAAAAAGTGGTTTCGGGAGAACCCTAATGATTTGCGTAATAGATTGGTATTGATACACGATTCCGGCGTGCCCCCCTTGCAATGGAAACTGGGGAAAATTATTAAAACCTTTCGAGGAAAGGACAATTTGGTACAGGGGGTTAAAATAAAGACTGAGAGGGGAGAAAATAACCTTTCGATCAACAAAATCTCATTGCTACCCGATAGCATATATTTAAATAGATTTTGACAGTCCGTCAAGGGGGGAGTGATGATTCCGCATGGAACCTGAATGTAATTTAATTTGAATTGCCGCTCTCCGATGATATTTTTATTTATCTATAGCCTGTGAAAACTAAAAAAAACCTGAAAATTCTTATATTATGAAAATGTTTTTTTGGAAAATAATTTGTATAATTATTTTAAATTTATTTTATAAAATTAAATAAATTTAGATATGAAGATTTGTAAATTATGTGTGTGTGCTTGTAAGTAAGCAAGTAAATATATGATTTGTAAATATATAAATAATAATGATTAATATTATAATATTATATTATTATTAAATATAGTATTTGATAATTATATACCTATTGATTCCGCATGGAACCTGAATGTAATTTAATTTGAATTATTTTATATTATATTTTTATTTAATTAACATAAAAATAGGTTTTTAATATTAAGTAATTATAAATGTTAATATTAGATAATTGTATTATTAAGATCAATATATATATAGTTTTAAGGTATTTCAATTATAATTTTTAGTTTTTTTATTTAAACCAATGAGTTGACCACCCCCCTCCCTTACTATCTACATATAAAAAGACAGGCCGAGCTCTCTGAAGTGGCCCTGTCTTGTTGCTGTCGCTGCTGCCTGTTGTTTCTACCTGCTTGTCTAATGCTTACTGGGGCTTCTTGGCCCACCGACGCCTTATTCGACCCGTTCGAATTTACGACTTGAACGCGGTGCTTTTGGGATCGTCGACGCTGCTACAGACTGCAGCTGCCGGCCGTGTGTTTATATTTTGAGAGTATCTACATATAATTATAAATGAATATAAAGGCTTTGGTTAATATACTTTTAACCCCTTAACTGCCAATGAAAACTTACGAGATTCGCTCCCCAGTGCCACCGGTTTTCGCACAGGCGCGCGCAGTTATATACGCCCGGGGTAGTCAACGGATCGGCTTAGCGCGGCGTATATATACGCCCGGGGCAGTCAACGCATCGGCTTAGCGCGGCGTATATATACGCCCGCGGCAGTTAAGGGTCAATGTTGAAATGTAAATTAATATAAAAATTTGATATTTAAAGTATAAAATATAATAGACAAGAATAAATTTTAATAATTTATTGAGAGTTCCTAAACACATAAAAATTAAATATATTTTTTAAAATGAATTAACACAAAAGTCAAGAATTAACGTTAATTATATTTAAAATAATAATTAATATTTACATTAATATTTACATTTATACCTTATAATATTATATAATAATAAAAATATATGTACTACTCTGGGCAATAAATAGTAAGACTGTTCTTAATTTTAAAATTCTTTATTTATTCTTCCAAATCTATTTTGACCCCTCAAAGTAATCCCCCCTGGCCTCAATAAACTTGCACCAACGTTTTTTCCAATCCTCGAAACAGTTGTTAAAGCCAATTTCCGGAATAGCCTTCAATGCGCGTAGCGATTCGCGTTTAATATCTTCAATTGACTCAAAACGGTTTCCCCGGAGCGGTCGTTTGAGTTTGCTGAACAGTCACATTGAGCTAAATTAGGCGAATACGGTGGTTGTGGAACGATATTGGATGAATTTTTGGCGAAAAACTCACGATGAATCAATACAGTATGCGAAGCCCGTCAAGCCCGGCTTGGCCACTGTTGGGACGATTCACCGGCCGGAGAGTAGACTTTGAAGGGCCACCGCGTCTGCCGTAAAATGTGCGCAATGTGCGGAACGTTCCCACTAACGAACACTCATTTTGATAATAAATTTTTATCATTTGCACATGCTGCTCGACTGTGTAACTTGCCATGGTGATTTGGCATCAGTGACTGAATCAGAAAAAACAGATTTGACAGATGCCGCCACAGATCGACCATAGACCCGTCATTATAAAGAGAAAGGTATGCGCCATTAACGATGAAAAATGATATTATCCAAATGCCACTAAGGCTTCAGCAGTGGCACCATATACTTTTCATGAAATTTTCCATGACCAATTTGGTTGGTTTTTATTATTAGTTGGTTATCCCACCTCTACCACCTACCCTTTTACACTATGTCAACAGAAAAGAAAAAAATCCGTCAATATTCCGAAAAATATTTAAAATTTGGGTTTGTGGTAGCTCCGGGCAATTCATCAATGCCCTTATGCCTCATTTGTGAAAAAAGTTTCAGCAATGACTATATGAAACCTTCCAAACTAAAAGATCATTTGAATAGGATGCATGCCGAGAAAAAAGACAGCAATTTACAATACTCCAAAAATCTAACTTTTTAACAAATAAAGGAATCAAATCTTTTATGAAACCTTCATCATCAAAAAATGTCGAAGGGGGCCTCGAAGCTTCCTACAAAATTGCTTACTTAATTGCCAAAGGTGAATATCCCCACATGATAGGAGAGAATTTATTATTACCAGTTATTAGCGAAGTAATAATAACTGTTTTTAATCAAAATGTCGAACCTGTCTTGCAAAGTTTGCCGGTATCAAATAGCACAGTTCAACGACGAATAGATGAAATGACAGAAAATATAGAACTGAAATTAATAACAGAATTAAGTACAAGTAAATTTGCCATACAGCTGGACGAGTCAACTTTCGGCAGGAATAGTATTTTGATGTTATACGTACGCTATTATAGTTTTTCGAAGGAAGAAATAATCGAGGAGTTTTTTTATGCCAAGTCTCTTGAAACGTACACTAAAGGAAAAGATATATTTTATTGTTTAAAAAATATTTTAAAACAATATGATATTCCTATAAAAAACATTATTGCCGCTTCTTCTGATGGAGCTCCTTCGATGGTTGGAAAATATCGAGGATTCCTAGCATACCTCAAAAACGAAGTACCCGAGATCGGGACAGTTCATTGTTTCTTGCATAGACAGCACTTAGTAGCTAAGAATATTCACGAAGAACTACATAATGTTTTAAATTTGTACATTAAAGCAATCAATAGTATAAGAGCAAAAGCATTTACATAAATAAAATAAACGAATAATGTTATTGTTAATATTTAATATGTATGGATTAAAAATTTTTTTCAATGCCAATATTTGAAACGAGAGAAACACATACGAATTGTTCTTAGTGAGAAGGAAATTTATAAATAAATAAATAATCATTTCTATTTCCAAAAAGATACTATTTAAAAAGATCACAAGAAATCCATAAATCATTGATTAACTAAGAATAATTAATCAAACGCATTTTTAATCATCAAAGTTTATCAAAAAACTGAATTACGAACATTTGTGTAAATTTATAAATGAAAAAAATGTGGGATGTCTCCGGTCTAGGTTAAGATATACTGAGAGGAGTATGTGAATATATTTGATTTAATAGTGCTTATTGTGAATTTCTATATTGCTGTGAAATTTGTATTTATTTATCAAATATTAAATAATTTAACTTTGATATTTGATTTGTTACAATGTAATTTAAATTATTTATCAAACAATTTATAATAAATTTTTCAATGTTATTTGTGTTAAATGTTAAATAAAATTTATATTTATATTTATGCTGGGTTTGTTTCGAATATTATGTGCACGGATACTCTATGTACGGATGGTATGTCGAGTTTGATATTCAAATAATTGCAGGGAATTCGGAAGGCCTGTGGGAGGGGGTGATCTTTGGTCATTTTTTTTTGCGGTGCCATCTATTGGGCGCCTGAAGAGTCGACTTTTTTCATGTAACGCCATCTGGTGTTCGAGTTACACCGGTCCCATTGAGCTGATACCCCACTGATTCCGTTATTTCGATCACTTAATGCAGTTATCTGTAATTGAAAAAGATTACATTTCTTCTGAATATATAACATTATATACAACCCATTTAAAAAATTTAAAAGAGGATTTTAATGTCCGTTTTTGCGATATGGAAAATTTATGTGTCCCAGCCTGGATCATTGAGCCATTCCTCTGTGATATAACTAGGTTTTATATTTAGGTACACGAAGAACTAATTACGTTGAAGGAGGATGTCCAAGCTCAAGTATTTAACCCATGGTTATGCAAAATTTTGGACCATCAAAGTGATTCGTGAAAAGTACCCGCATTTGAAAATGAATAGCGAATCCCTATTGTTAACTTTTCCGTCATCTTATTTGGTAGAAGCTGGTTTCAGTTTCAATCAATAATTTATTAAGAAAAACAAGGAACAAACTCAATATTATTGAAAGGGGAGATTTAAGAATAAAACTCAGTAATTTTAGGCCAAACATAAAAGAAATCGCACAAGAACATCAAGCCCATCCATCACACTAATTATAATATTTTGTAAAATATTAATGTTTTTTTTAATCATTAAAAATATAGATATAATTATTGATATTTCAGTTTCTTTGCGATTACGACACCTTCCCACCTCAAGACGAGGAATTTCACCTTGGAGCTACCTGACACTAGTAGGCTCAGACACGAACGGGGGTTAGAAGAAGGTATTATGCGCCGATGAGATTGAGAGTGAGCCGTTTGTTGGTTTAACGACTAATTCTTGAAATTAGCCGGAGTTGAGGGTCAATTTGATGTTGATGAAACCGTGATCAAAGTGACGTGGACACGGTATCGATGACACTTCAACTAACTCGAGTTGAGCGAGAAGTCGATATTTAAAGGGGTCTCAAGCATTAGTATTAGTAATGCGTTTAGTCAATGTGTGAGAAAGTTTACATCATCTGACTTCGCGAGGACCAGATGGCCTCGTGGGATTGTTTAGATTATCTCGGTTGTTTATCCTATTTTGGTTTTGCTCTCCACCAAATGCCTGTAACACAATCCCTGTGGGATCGTTCTCCTTTATACTATCTTTGCTAACGTGTTTACGTTATGTGTTTAACTTATCTATTTTCCAGATGGCTTAGATACAGATTCTGTGGGAACCCATTTGTTTATGTCATAGGATGACATAACTTATATCTTATCTTCTTATACGAGTAAAAATTGTTTCTCTGTTTCTCTGTTTCATTGTTCTCAAAAACCGCTCTAACGATTTTTTTGAAATTCACACTAGAGATAGTATTTATAAAGAAAAATTGAGTTTTATTGACCACATCTCACGAAAACTACAACTTTATTAGTTCTTCTTAATTTAAATTTATAATATATGGATGACGTCACAACCACCGCCTGTGAGATATATATATTCTTAAAATAAAATTAAAAATATTTATATTATATTCATATATTTGATTTTTTAATTTCATTAATAGTTTTACATTTAATTTATTTGAAATTGTTTCACACAACGTTTAGAAGAAGATTTATCTTTATATTCGATTCGATACATAGTAGGAGAATTAAATGACATCATCAATTTATTATAGAACGAATCCGTAAATATATTTTTAATATTATATATTAGCTATTGATTATATTGTAATTCCACTCTTAATTATATACTTACATGAAAAAGGAAATCCAATTATGAGATCAAAATTAAAATTACTTATTTATATAATCTTTAATTTTGTATATCAAAACGCCAATTGAAAATGAGTGAAAAATGATTTCTTGGTTATATAAAAATTAAAATATGATTTTTTAGACGTCCTCTACGCATTTTTAATATTAGAATTATTTATTAAAAGAAAACAAAAACAAAATTAAATTATAAATATAAATAAAACATAAAAATTATAAATATTATATACATATTCTTTGACCAATTATATGTTGCATGTTGTGAGTATGTGATTACACAAATTGGGAAAAAATCACTCGAAATGCAATTAAACAAAATAATTGAAAAGTTAGGCTAAGCAGACGTCTTAAATATTATAAGAGATTCGGCAATTGCAATTACAGATAGCGAGGAAAAATTAATGGAGGTTTGAAATTAATAGTGATAAGAAAAAATGTTTAGTGACAAAGAGGATCAGTATTAACATACAAAATCTTAATATACAATTTAAATCGAGGTATCAATCGGGAAACGCCTGTTATCATGCAGTAAAGAGGCTTATCTCATTAAAATTATTATCAAAGGGAATCAAGACCATGGGCGCATAGGAAGGGACGTAAGAGAGATAGGACAAGGGCTCAGGATAGGGACATTTGGAGAAATGTGGCCAAGAACTTTCGACTATTTTTGAGCTATATAAATAGATAGATATAACATATACAATAATAATATATATAATTAATTTACTGATTAAATTAAAATATATTTTAAATAAGAACACAAAAAGAAATGAATGTTTTATGTAATATACTGATTGAAACAAAATGGATGAAAACCTTTTACTACTTTTAACCAAATACGATGTACCACTCGGGGGTACAGGGGGCGGAGCCCCCGTCCAGCTGTGAAGAGCGCCGAAGGCGCTCTGACCAGCTGGTATATATATATACTAGCTGCTTCGCCCCCTGTACCCCCCCGAGTGTCCCTATTCTGAGCTATAACCATCTATAACTCCTACCCTGTCCCATCTCTATAGTTTTTTATATATGTTTATTTATGCAGAAAAAATTAATTGACATAATTATTAATTTAATAAAATAAAATTTAATTTAATAAAATAAAATATTAAAATAATAAAAATTAATAAATTTGTAAAAAAAATATATAATTTTTTTTAAAAAAAAATGTGCCTTTGCGAGTTTCGAACTAAGAGTACAAAGTCATAAGATAACGCCTTAGACGGTTCACCCACGAACCACTTTTGTTTGCAAGTCTTCTATTACGATATATATACATGTCAAATTTTTGCCACCAGCGCCTCTATGATCTAGTATGGTAACTAAACTATTTTTAATTAATTAGCACCCCCTGGACACACCTTAGCAATTAGCGGTTTAATAAAAGAAGTCTGACATGCCCTGAGACCTACTGAATATGCATAAAAAATTTCATAAGTATCGGTCCAGGCGTTTCGGAGGAGTATGATTTCAAAGTTTTGTGACACGAGAATTTTATATATAAGACTAGCTGCTCCGAGCGCCTTCGGCGCTCTCCACACCTAGACGGGGGCTCCGCCCCCTGTACCCCCCGAGTGGTACATAGTATTTGGTTAAGAGTAGTAAAAGGTTTTCATCCATTTTGTTTCAATCAGTATATTACATAAAACATTCATTTCTTTTTGTGTTCTTATTTAAAATATATTTTAATTTAATCACTAAATTAATATATATATTATTATTGTATATGTTATATCTATCTATCTCTGTGACTCTAAGGAACTCGAAAGTTCTTGGCAGCAGCAACCACATTTCTCCAAGTGTCCCTATCCTGAGCCCTTGTCCCATCTCTCTTACGTCCCTTCCTACACGTCCATGGTCTTCCAAGCGGACGTTTTCCAATCCAATATCTTTTTCCTCTCCCATTCTAGCCACGTCCCCTGCCTATCGCAGCTTTTTCGTTTTATAACCCTAACTATTTCTGAAGATGCATAGAGGTCATGCAATTAATCGTTATGCAGTCTCCGCCATTCCCTCATCTTTCTTTGGCCAATAAATGCTGGAAAGATTACTCTGAATCTACTCTCATCTCCCAGGGTCATAGACCTTGCGTCCCACCCATATAATACAACAGGCAAAATAATTGGGTTATATATTTACCGACCGACGATAGTAAGGGAGGTATTGTTTTCACACCAAATTTCACATGTGGAGATTTTTACATATCTCCACGAATCATGCATTTTCTAAACAGAAAAAAGTATTTTTAGCATGTCTGTCCGTCCGTCTGTCCGTCCGTATAGATGTGTACAGCCTGAACGGCTCAACGGATTTTGATGAAATTTGGTATATTTACTTAATGCATCAGTGGGATGAATTGATCAACTTTTGGTGCAAATCCGGAAACCGGAAGTGGTAGTATCAGCGACCGACGATAGGAAGAAAAGGGTTATTTTCACACCAAAGGAGATTTTTTTATATATCACCACGAATCATGCACTTTCTATTGGTTTTATCCTCGAGAAAAATCATATTTATTAGTTTTTTCTTGATTTAAAATTATATGATGTCATCCAGCCATTCATGACGTCACAGCCTGGTCTTGCATATATAGTATAAATAAAATAAAATTAAAAATGTTTATATTTATTATTTATGTATCCATATCTGTTTTTTATTACATTAATAGATATATGAAAATTATTTGAAATTGTTTCTGTAGCTGGAAATTAATTTATTTCAAACCGTCGGTCGGTTCGGACCTGGCCACAGGTCAACTTATTTAATTTTGATTCCTTTTGATAATAATTTTGATGAGATAAGCCTCTTTACTCCATGATAACAGGCGTTTCCCGATTACAACCTCGATTTAAATTCTTCTCAAATATTATTATCCTTCGTGATTACATTCAATTTTTCTACATATTCAAATTCTACATTTTGTATATAGATTTTGTTACTAAATATTTTTTCTTATCACTATTAATTTCAATCTGAATTAGAAGAAAATTATAAATTTCCTCCTCTTCCAGCCCATTTACCTATCCAGGTATCTTAATTTCTTAACACTCCGTTTTTTTTAAATTTAAAATAGAAAGAGAGAAATAGTTTTAAATTATATTCGAATGGTCTATTATATTCTATATATCAGTATTTTGTTCTGAATTTAATACCAAGTTGATTTTCAAAATTTTCCATTCGTTATGCATATGATTGATTACATGTGTTAAAATTAAAAAAAATTCAAATATTCTAATTTTTAAATTTATAGATAATTTAATATTATTTTTTATTAATATCATATCAAAAAAGAGAATTTATTAAAAATTAAAAATAAAAAAAGAAGCCTATTAATAAAAAAATATAATTGAATACAATAATTTTGATTTAAAACAAATTTTAATTTTAAAAAAATACTCAATATAAAAAAGACATAAATTTAAAACATCTCGTTTATATCATTTGTCTAAAAAATCATATTTTAATTTTATATAACCAAGAAATCATTTTTGCACTTAAAATATATTTGTAATAATAATTGATACAAAATCAAAAATAATATAATTTAGTTATTTTAATTTACGTTTTGAAAATATTCATAAAACATTAAAAATAATATATTCTGTTTTTTTAACCTTTCACTTTCAAATAGAAAAGAAGAAATATTCAAATATATAGAAAGAATAAATAAAAATTAAGTTATATATGATCTAAATATTTTATTAAATATATTAAATTAAAATGAGAACTTTTAGAATAAATTATTTAATTGAATTGATAACGGAATTTTGTAAATTAAACCACATATTGATATTTGTTATTGTAAATTTATTCAAAAAATACAAAAATATACACAACGTTTCGATTGCAGAAGTATCAAATATCAATATGTGGTTTAATTTACAAAATTCTGTTATAAATAAAAACAACCACCAAAGATTTAATAATTTAATATAATTGAATTGATATTTGAATATTAGAATTTAAAATAAAAAGTGAAATATTACAATAAATTTTAAATTCTGAGCAAATGTCAAATTATCGCCACCAGCGCCTCTATGATCTAGTATGGTA
This sequence comes from Labia minor, assembly GCA_963082975.1. NCBI lineage: Eukaryota > Metazoa > Arthropoda > Insecta > Dermaptera > Spongiphoridae > Labia > Labia minor. The sequence continues at coordinate 79,368,203 of OY720344.1, forward strand.
ACTAAACTATTTTTAATTAATTAGCACCCCCTGGACACATCGTAGCAATTAGCGGTTTTATAAAAGAAGTCTGACGTGCCCTGAGACCTACTGAATATGGATAAAAAATTTCATAAGAATCGGTCCAGCCGTTTCGGAGGAGTATGATTTCAAAGTTTTGTGACACGAGAATTTTATATATAAGATATGGGTTCTCAAAAACCGCTCTAACGATTTTTTTGAAATTCACACTAGAGATAGTATTTATAAAGAAAAATTGAGTTTTATTGATCATATGTCTGGAAAAATACATTTTCATTAGTTTTTTCTTAATTTAAATTTATATATGGATGACGTCACAACCACCGCCTGTGAGATATATATATATATACTAGCTGCTCCGAGCGCCTTCGGCGCTCTCCACACCTAGACGGGGGCTCCGCCACCTGTACCCCTCCCCGAGTGTCCCTATTCTGAGCTATAACCATCTAACTCCTACCCTGTCCCATCTCTATAGTTTTTTATATATGTTTAATTATGCAGAAAAAATTAATTGACATAATTATTAATTTAATAAAATCAAATTTAATAATAAAATTAATTTAATAAAATAAAATAATTAAATAAAATATTAAAATAATAAAAATTAATAAATTAGTAAAAAAAATATATAATACTTTAAAAAAAATTTGTGCCTTTGCGAGTTTCGAACCGAGAGTGCAAAGTCATAAGATAACGCCTTAGACCGTTCACCCACGAACCACTTATATTGAAGACTCCTATCAGGATATATTTAAGATGTCAAATTTTCGCCACCAGCGCCTCTATGATCTAGTATGGTAACTAAACTATTTTTAATTAATTAGCACCCCCTGGACACATCTTAGCAATTAGCGGTTTAATAAAAGAAGTCTGACATGCCCTGAGATCTACTGAATATGCATAAAAAATTTCATAAGAATCGGTCCAGCCGTTTCGGAGGAGTATGATTTCAAAGTTTTGTGACACGAGAATTTTATATATAAGATATATATATATCTATTCTTAAAATAAAATTTATATTATTATTATTATTTATTTAATTTATCTTTATATTCGATTCGATATATAGTAGGAGAATTAAATGACGTTATCAATTTATTATACTCCGGTAAATATTATAAAATATTATTTACTAAATATTCAATCAGTATCAAATATTCAATTAGATAAAACATTTATTTGTTTTTGTGTTCTTATTTTTAATATATTTTAATTTAATCAGTAAAGATTAATTATATATTATTATTGTAAATCTACCCATCTCTTGTGTCACTTCATACATTGTGAATTCCACCCATAATATAATATCTTACTTACTTGAAAATGAAAATCCAATTATGAGATCAAAATTAAAATTATTTATTCATATAATTTTGAATGTTTTCGTGTTTTATAAATAAAAACAAATATATACATATTCTTTGAATAACAAATTCCAATTTATATGATCTTAATATATTGTGAGAATTAGATAATGTAGACAGAATGAAAATGTCTATAATAATGTTCCCAAACGAAATTTAAAAAACCAAGACCACTTTACATTTAGACATTTTAAGCTCTTATCGAATCCAAAATCAAAATTTAAAAAATCGAAAAACAAACAGACAGATATATAGATTTTATATTAACAAACCTACTTTTCTGTATAATAAAGATATAAAGAATCATATTTTAATTTTTATATAACTAAGAAATCATTTTTTCACTTAAAATATAGTTGTAAAGTCCAAATCTTCGATCCATATAACATCATCGACTGGGCCACTACCTTAAGGAGTCTTCTTTTGCTCTGACTAGGGCCACCTGTGTATTTGCCATTAGTCACGAAAAAATAATATTAAATTGTATATAAATTTAAAAATTAGAATATTTGAATTTGTTTAAATTTTAATACATGTAATCAATCATATGCATAAAGAAAAGAAAAGAAATACTAATATATAGAATATAGACGATATTACTTGGAATAATCTTATAATGCTAGCTAAAATTGTTTGTTTGTATTATTGAGGACCCCAGTTCCATTCATTTTAATCAGATCGATGCAATGATGCAACATTTAATAATTGTAATAAATAATTAAAGAATTGTATATCAGTATTTTTTAAAGGGTCGAGCAATAACTCGGGGTGTTCCAGGTATCTATGCGCACGGCAGTGCGCCGGCCAAGTTCCAGCAAGCCGCGCGCATGCCGTAAGTATATTTACACGAATGGTTTGGAGTCACTTTTGACCCCCCTGTATCTCAGTGCCTATTGCAAGTACAGAGATAAAATTTTATCTACGTAGTCATATACTAGAACTAAAGCAATATGCCAAATTTCATAGTTATAGCTTCAGTAGATCCTGAAATATGACCCTGTGAAAATAGCTTATTTTGGAACTGATTCACTGATTGGTCAACAAAATTCTTAGGGTATTTCCAATTGTCCTAGCGCTATGAAATTTGGCATACAGGTCGTGTGTTATAAGTAGGTTAACAAAAAATTATGAAATTTAAGAAATCGGTCAAGCTTGAGTTGAATTTGCAATTTTTTTAAACACAAAATTACTTCAAAGGCTAAGAATGGAGGCGGGCGCGGCACAAAAAGGAAAAAAATAGGAAGCTTTCTTAAAAAAAAAATGTGCAGCATCGTACACGTGGCGGAAGTGAAACTTCTTACAATCTAGAGAATAAGATAAATTTTAGTTGAGAGTGTGAGTGAGAGAGAAATAGAGAAAAATAAAGGGATCATTTCGAAAGACATATAACAGTATAAAATTTTCGTAACAAATATTCGCTTTATTATTATTATTATCTACTCTATCATCATATCTACATTGCCTGTACTATTGTCGGTTGGTGCTTCAATTGGTAATACTGATATTAATGGCTTGTGATAACTAAAATAAGATATATATGTTCGTGATTCGACATTTTCTATATAACGTGTAAAAACAGCATCTATTGTAGTTCCAGATTTTGTTGTTGATTCCTTGGGATCGTTATTTATAAGCAGACCAAATGTTTCTTGAAGAAAGTTGATCAACGGCAACGAATCATCAGATCCAAAATTTACATTAAAATCTCCCCCGAGAATTAGAGGGATTTTATCTTCGCCTCGTTCAAGTGCATTAGCACCTGTGTGGCTATAAACCAGTAGTGAACGGTGTATGAAATAAATAATATCGTCTAAATTTTGGTCGTTATTTTTTTTCGGCATAGTGAAATCTGTGGAGTAGAGAAAAGCAGTTTTAAATGCAATAATAATTTTAAATTGATTTAGTAGTGTTAAAGTAATGTTGAGATTCGGATAAATAACGTGAATGGTCATCGACGCACATAACTGTATGTGTTGGCGTGTGAATCGCCGACCATGTTCACACACACAATTACATGCGTCGGTATGCGTGCACGCTGTATATTTGACTTGAGAATTTTAATTATTTCACGATATATATATATATATATATAAATATCAATTTTTACTAGAGATAGTATTGCGATCACGAAAATTTTCGATGTTGAGATTTTGATGTTTTTATACGTTTTGAAGGTTCCTGAATCATTTTCACTAAGGTTGTGAAAAATGTCTGTATGTGTGTGTGTGTGTGTGTGTGTGTTTGTGTGTATGTGTGTGTGTGTGTGTGTGTGTGTGTGTGTGTATGTATGTAGGCAAGATTACGCAAAAACGGTTTGAGCTAGAATGATGAAATTTGGTACATGGACATTATTCAAAATTCATAGTTTTCTATCAACTTTTGAGAAATGTAGGTCAACCGGAAGAGGGTCATTACCTACAACGTTTTGATTTTTTTTCCTCTAAAGTGACCGTAAAAATAAAGATATATGTTTGATAATTTTTCACATGATTAATAATTGTATAAAACTGCTATATATAGAATTTCAGCTTGATTGATTCGCTAAAATTACCAGAATTAATTTTTTAACACTGCAAATCTCACGCGCCAACACGTAACGTGGTGCCATCAACAAAAAGCCAAACATGCGCTGATTTAATATTTATTATTTATTATTTATAATTTATAATTAATTAAATTTAATTTAAATATAATATATTATATTATTTAATCCAATTCTCAAATTGCGAGATAGTCGAGTGGAGACACTCCAGCTAATTATATATGACTTAACTAGCGCGCATGCGCGCCATGGACTTTGGACCTAGCGAGAGGGTATTAGAACGAAAGACAGCACAAAAGCAACACGCAGATAGCCTCTTTCTCAAAGACGAAAGACCGGACAAAAGAAAGACCCAGATAGCCTCTCTCTCAAGAACGAAACACCGCACAAAAGAGAGACGGAGATAGAGGCTATCTCATTCTCACTCGTTATATCTATATCTTTTTTCTCTCTTGCGTTTCGTAACGCGTTACGAAATTTCAATTTTTCAATTCACTCTCCATTCTCAACCAAATGTCAGGACGCCGCTAAAGAAGTTTCACTTCAAAAGTATTGAAATCTAATCAAAAACATACCTGTTAAAAAGGGGGCCAAGTTCCTATCGGCTATTTGTTTGCCTAAAAAAGGGTTCAAATCCATCCCAATGCCAAGTTTAGATGCACTTCAAAATCATTCATAATCATTTTTATCAACAGCCTGATCCACTGGTAAACATTTGGCATTCCAAAGAATCGCCACCACACCCAGTCCTCCGCCTCCTGCATCCAGGCAGGCCACTTTATTCACGTCAACGGTCCATCTGGCCGAAATTCACTTTACCATACACCCAACTTAAAATATGGTATAGTTGTTAAAATACGTAGGTACATGGTTTAAAATATCTAAAATTATAATACTTAGAAATTTGAACTTGGCAGGTTTTCGTACTGTACGTAACACTAGATTAATTGTATAATTATATTTATTATTTAAATATATAAATTAACCTGCTAATTCTAAGTATTAAAATTGTAGATATTTTAAACCAAGTACCTACGTATTTTAACAACTATACCATATTTTAAGTTGGGTATATGGTAAAGTGAATTTCGGCCAGATGAACCGTTGACGTGAATAAAGTGGCGTGTAGTGTGCCTGGATGCAGGAGGCGGAGGACTTGGTGTGGGACTGAGTGTTTTGTACAGCACGAAAACCTGCCAAGTTCAAATTTCTAAGTATTATAATTTTAGATATTTTAAACCATGTACCTACGTATTTTAACAACTATACCATATTTTAAGTTGGGTGTATGGTAAAGTGAATTTCGGCCAGATGGACCGTTGACGTGAATAAAGTGGCGTGCCTGGATGCAGGAGGCGGAGGACTGGGTGTGGTGGCGATTCTTTGGAATGCCAAATGTTTACCAGTGGATCAGGCTGTTGATAAAAATGATTATGAATGATTTTGAAGTGCATCTAAACTTGGCATTGGGATGGATTTGAACCCTTTTTTAGGCAAACAAATAGCCGATAGGAACTTGGCCCCCTTTTTAACAGGTATGTTTTTGATTAGATTAATATTACCAGACTAACCCAATAATAATGAATCATTTTTTTTAACTTAAGTACCGAACCCAGGCTCGGGGTCCCGGTATATATTATAAATAAAATAAAATTAAAAATATTTGTTATATCCATATCTGTTTTTATTGCATTAATAGATATGTAAGGTTTTTATGGTTGAATGGTAACAATGGTAATGTATGGTGAAATAATATATAAAAATATAAAAAAATGTATTTTATTGGAAACTTAATTTTATAATAATAAAAAAATTTGCTACGTGAAAATAAACACAAAAAGGAACTCACTTCAAGGAATGACAACTTGACAAATTTTATTTTAATTAAATTATTTCATTTTAATTAAATTATTTTATTCGAATTAAATTATTCTATTTTAACTAAATTATTTCATTTCAATTAAATTATTTTAATTAGATAATTTTAATTGTCAATGTTTTGTGTTGAGCGGGATTTTCGAATTTGCCTGGCCGCCACACACTCCCTCCCCAGTGATAACGTTTAGGTATTTCTTGGGAAAGGAAACCGTTCTTCCGGATCTTGTTGTTTTCCTTTCAGGTGTACTTTCAACTGGTAAAGAATCTTTTCTCTCTTGATTGTTGGGAAGCTTATTCAAATTTTCATTTGGAATTTCGGATTCTAAAATGAAAGCTGGTTTAATGCGATCAATGCTCACAGTTTATAATCCTGATGGTGTTATGATGACATAATTCTTTTCTCTTCGTTCTTTCACTTCATATGGTCCGTCATATGTGGGTTGTAAAGGTGTTCGAATAGCGTCATGCCGGAGGAAAATGTATTTGCATGAGTTTAATGCTGGATGAATAAAAATATTTTTTTTACTATGGTGTTCTATCTGAGTAGGTTTGAGTGATTTTATATGTTCTTTGAGTTTGTAAATGTAAGTATTGATGTCTGAGGAACATTTGCTATCTTGGATCAAATCTGATGGGAGTCTAATTGGTGAGCCATATGTCATTTCTGCTGGAGTTGCATTGTTTCCGACTATGATATATGAGCGAAGACCCATTAGTACAAGTGGCAGCTTACAATTCCAATCTTCTGTCAGATGACATTTAAGCGCACATTTCAAAGCTCTGTGCCATCTTTCTATCTTACCATTTGCGGCTGGATGGTAAGCCGTTGTTTTGATATGTTTTATTCCAAGGATGTTTGTCAGGCTTTTGAATAGATTGCTTTCAAATTGTCTTCCTCTATCGGTTGTAATGATTTGAGGAACACCAAATCTTGAAATCCATGTTGACAGTAATGTGTGTGCAACTGTTTCAGCACTAATATCTACCATTGGTGCTGCTTCAGGCCATCTTGTAAATCGGTCAACCATGGTGAGTAAATAGCGAAAACCTTGAGACGATGGCAAGGGTCCGACAATATCAAGGTTGATGTGTGAAAATCTTGAATGCACTTCTGGGTATTTTCCGATTTCACTATTGGTATGTTTCCATACCTTACTTTTTTGACAAGGTACGCAAAATGTCGTCCATTCTTTAATCTCTTTTTTCATAGAAGGCCAAATGTATCGATTAGTTAACATCTTGATTGATCCTTTAACTCCTGGGTGTGCCAAATTATGAACTGACTCGAATATAGCTCTTCGAAATTCTCTTGGAATGTATGGACGTAGTCGATTTTGGGATGCATCACAATTCAGGATTTCACCATTTGCAAGTGTCATTTCCACGAGTTTTAATGAAGAGTCAAGTTTCATTTTTTTGAGTTCTTCGTCATCTAGCTGTGCTTTCGCTATCTCCTCCATTGTAATATTGGGATATATGTTAATAGATTGGATACGAGAGCAAGCGTCGGCTGCTATATTTTCTTGGCCTTTTGTATAACGGAAATCTGTAGTGAATTGTGCAATAAAACTGCTGTAGCGCATTTGTCTGGGTGTTGATTTTTCTGGTCGTTGTTGGAATATATAGGTGAGAGGTTTGTGGTCGGTATAGATGGGGAAAACTCTTCCTTCTAACATATATTGAAAGTGTTTTACAGCGGAGTATGCGGCGAGAAGTTCTCTATCATATGTGGAATAATTTTTTTGTGCGTTGTTAAGTTTTTGAGAAAAGAAAGCTAAAGGTTCTAAAATTCCTTTATTAGTTTGGTGAAGAGATGCTCCTATGGCAAAATCAGAAGCATCAACCATTAAGATGAGAGGTAAATCTGAAGATGGATGAGCTAAAAGAGTAGCTTCTGCAAGGCTATTTTTGAGATTGTTAAATGCATCTACTTGTTCTGGCGTCCAATCTATTTTTCTCGTATCGTTTTTTTTAGCTCCCTTTAGATAATCTAGAAGAGTAATTTGTTTATTGGCCATATCAGGGACTGCACGTCGGTAAAAGTTTATTAATCCTAAAAATCTTCGTAAATCTTTAATGGTGGTTGGTAATGGGTAGTCAGAAATTAATTTTATTCTTTCCGGAAGTGGTATTATTCCTTTGCTTGTGGTGTTATAGCCTAAAAAGGGTACTTCTGAGACGCCGAAAATACATTTATTAATATTTATGTTTATATTGAATTTGTTGAGTCGATTTAGGAGTAAATGGAGGTGATTTTTATGTTCTTCTTCATTTTTTGAGGCGATTAATATATCATCAATATAGCAAAAAACGAAATCGAAATCGCGTGTGATAGAGTCAATATATCTCTGAAATGATTGGGCTGCGTTACGAAGTTCAAATGGAAGTCGAAGAAATTCAAACAATCCAAATGGAGTGATTACAGCTGTTTTGGGTACATCATCGGGATGAACTGGTATGTGGTGATATGCTCTAATTAAATCTATTTTAGAGAAAATTGTTTTATTGTCCAGTAGATGATTAAAATCTTGCAGATTGGATATGGGGTATCTGTCCGGTATTGTTATGTTGTTTAGTGCACGATAATCTCCACAAGGACGCCATGAGCCGTCCTTTTTGGGTACTAAATGTAGTGGACTGGACCAGCAACTTTTGGATGGTTGGCAAATTCCAAGGTTTATCATCTGTTGGAATTCGTTTTTGGCTATTTTCATTTTGTCTGGTGCTAATCTTCGTGCTTTTGCAGATGTCGGGTGATCTTTTGTGTCGATTGTGTGGTGGATGTCTAATGGAGGTGAGCCAAAATGAAGGTTTTCTCGCATAAGGTTTGGATGTTCTTTGATAATTTCACCATATTTGATATTCGGAGGAACTAAATGGATAGATTCTACACCAGGGGCTTTAATTAGACTACCTTGTGTAGAAAGTGTTGTAGTGCAATCGAAGAGTTTTCTATTTTTTAGGTCTATAAGTAAATTATATTGTTTAATGAAATCAGCTCCAATAATTGGGGATTGTATGTCTGCAATAATAAAGTTCCAGGAGAATTTCCGTCTCAATCCAAGATCTATTTCAAAAAGACGTTCGCTATATGTATTAATTACGGTGCCGTTTGCTTCATACAGCTTTCTTTTGTTAATGTTATTTCTGTCTTTTTTTAAAGGTGGAATTACTGAGAGGTCTGCCCCGGAATCAATTAAGAAATTTAAATTATTTGTTTTATCGAATATGAAAAGGCGACTTGAATTAAATCTCCGATCATTGGTCGCCGACAATGTGGAGTATTTTAGTTTAAAGATGTATGTTGCTGAGTTGGAGGTTTGTATGAACAAGGTTTTTGGCATTTTTGGGCATGTTCTCTAAAGGTAAAATGGTACCAACATAGGGATCCGGACGGGTTGTATTTTGATTTAGATCGTGGTCTTGAACGAGAACGATGTCCACTACTACGAGATGACGATCGGCTTCTTGCTCTAAGTTCTTGTATGACGGATGTTAATTAATCTATTCGAGCTTCGAGGCTTGATATTCTATCATTGTCATGAATTGGAGGTTGGGAAATGGTATTTTGAGAAAATATAGATGGTCCAGTAAATTCCATAATTTTATCGGCCATTGAGGCTAATATATCTAAATCATCTTTACTTGAGGCTAAAATAGCTCTTATATTAACAGGTAATCTTTGTAAAAAAATTGGTTTTAAAAATTCATCTTTGATTTGCGTACCTGCTAATGTTCTCATTTCTCTCAATAATTGTGTAGGTTTTTTGTCACCTAATTCTAATTCGGATATTAATTTGTTTGCCTTTCGGCCCTCCGATTCTTCGAATTCGCGTATTAATCGGTCTTTTAAATCGGTATACGGCGTTTGAGATAATGGTTTAATTAAAAAGTCCGAAATTGTTTCAGCTATTTCAGGCTCAAGGGATCCAATTATATAATTAAATTTTGTAGTTTCGGATATTATGCCAACGGTCTGGAACTGAGATTCAATTTGTAAAAACCATACCTTGAGATTTTTTCGCCAGAATTGTGGAATCTTAACAGAGACTCTTGCTAATTCTATCTCATTCAGTTGTTTTGTAGTTTGATCGATTGTTGTTGCCATATTTCTTCTTAATGAGATGTCCAAATCGGGGTCACCAATGTAAGGTTTTTATGGTTGAATGGTAACAATGGTAATGTATGGTGAAATAATATATAAAAATATAAAAAAATGTATTTTATTGGAAACTTAATTTTATAATAATAAAAAAATTTGCTACGTGAAAATAAACACAAAAAGGAACTCACTTCAAGGAATGACAACTTGACAAATTTTATTTTAATTAAATTATTTCATTTTAATTAAATTATTTTATTCGAATTAAATTATTCTATTTTAACTAAATTATTTCATTTCAATTAAATTATTTTACTTCAATTAAATTATTTTAATTAGATAATTTTAATTGTCAATGTTTTGTGTTGAGCGGGATTTTCGAATTTGGCTGGCCGCCACAGATATATTAAAATTATTTGAAATTGTTTCTGTAGCTGGAAATTAATTTATTTCAAACGGTCGGTCGGTTTTGTGCCTGGCCACAGGTCAACTTATTTTTTAGATTAGATCGTTTTCATCATACCCTTAAATGTATTTCATATTTTAATTAATTTTTATTATTTTTAGTATTCACAGATTTTTAATAATAATAACTGCATAATCAATTAATGATATAAAATACAGTACTTAATAAATAAATATTACCCACAATGAATTCCTCAATAGTAAACGCTAGAATATTCAAGTTACAATGCCATACTTTCGATGTGGAACATCACAATTTTTCTAATTTATAAATAAAAATTTAATATAAAAAATATAAAGAAACTAAATTTTTTGATGTCTATATTTTTCACTTCATTTCACAGTGATAAAAACAAACATTCTTTCAAATAGGCTCTATCTGTTTAATCTTCTTAGTTATTCTACTTATATTTATATTTTGGACGTTTGTTTTCTATGTTTTTGTTCTAATTCTTTGTGCTTATTGTGATTGAATTTATTATAATTTAAAATATAAATATATACATTATTTTGATTGAAGAATCATTCATTCCTTGTCATCATCATCATTTGCATAGAGTTGAAAATCCGAAGTCTAAATAAAACTAAGTTATCTTTAGATCTGAATATCGATTTAAATTTCGTTTATCAACTGATTTGATTTTCATTTCCCATATTATTTTTCCAATTCATTTAATTATATTAGACAACTGTTTATTTAATTATTTATCTTTTGAATTTTATAATTGCTTATCTTCTTTTTTACTATCTTGCCAGATATATATAGAATTTCAGCTTGATTGAATCGCTGAAAGTATCGGAATTAATTTTATAACACGTTGCCTGGCAATCACGCGCCAGCACGTAACGCGGTGCCATCAACAAAGAGCCAAACATGCCCTGGTTTAATAAATATTATTTATTAATTTTAATTTAAATAAAATATATGTTAATTAATCCAATTCAAAATTGCGAGATAGTCGAGTGGAGACACTCCAGATTTATTATTTCTCTGACTAGGGAAAAATTTAAATCTTAAAACAGTTACTACTGCTAAATTTCTAGAATTTTTCAAAACTACTGTACTAAACTATTAAAATTTAAAATTTTGTATCAATTCTATTTCGCATCTCTGATATAGACAGTGATGAAAATAACTTAAATATCTTATTTAACAACTAGCTGCTCAGAGTATTAAATTATTTAATTTTTATTTAAATATTTTATTATTATTTAAATTATATATATATTTATATATATATACAGGCAACAGCCCAAAGATTAGCGCAATCAACAAATGTCAATATTAAACATGAACTTATCGGCAAAAGAGATCGTTTTTTTAATTTTTTAATATCCACGACCAGAACAACATCAAAACAAAAATAAGTTGACCTGTGGCCAGGTCCGAACCGACCGACGGTTTGAAATAAATTAATTTCCAGCTACAGAAACAATTTCAAATAATTTTAATATATCTATTAATTCAATAAAAAACAGATATGGGTATAACATAAATATTTTTAATTTTATTTTATTTATAATATATATGTAAGACCAGGCTGTGACGTCATGCATGGCTGGATGACGTCATATAATTTTAAATCAAGAAAAAACTAATAAATATGATTTTTTTCGAGGATAAAACCAATACAAAATGCATGATTCGTGGTGATATATAAAAAAATCTCCTTTGGTGTGAAAATAACCCTTTCCTTCCTATCGTCGATCGCTAATACTACCACTTCCGGTTTCCGGAATTGCACCAAAAGTTGATCAATTCATCCCACTGATGCATTAAGTAAATATACCAAATTTCATCAAAATCGGTTGAGCCGTTCAGGCTGTACACATCTATACGGACGGACAGACGGACGGACAGACGGACAGACATCATGCTAAAAATACTTTTTTCTGTTTAGAAAATGCATGATTCGTGGAGATATGTAAAAATCTCCAGATGTGAAATTTGGTGTGAAAACAATACCTCCCTTACTATCGTCGGTCGGTAATTAAAGAAAACTCCGCTCAAGGCAGATTACTAAAAAATGATCATTAGGTATACAAAAAATATTATTTTCAAAGAAGTATTTGATTAATTGCTACAAGCCACGAAAATTAATTTTAAACTTAGATTGCAAACACCGTTTGCAACGGATTCAACTAGTACATTTAATAAAAAAGTATAGATCTTCTTGTTTTATTACCCGTAAAGTCCATCAAATAAATTATAAAATATTAATTAATTATTTATATATATATATAATTCTATTGCAGAGGATTTTCCAGAGCTTCAGTAGTCAAAGATTACCCACCCACCCACTCAAATTCAAAATTCTAACATTGAGTCTTGGTCAGTGGTACGAGCCAGACGTATGTTAGTGTCAATACTAGTGCCGAGGACTCCTGTGTGTGCAGATTTATTTAGAACCAGAAATTGTAGTTCCTGGAGCGTAGAGCTATTATTAATTTATTAATAACAAGAAAATATCTTGAGCTTGGTTGATCTTAAACACGGGGTTCCTACTTGTTGATCCTAGCCATATGCAAACACTATTTCTTGATTAATTATTTCCAAGGAGAAAGAATTATATATTGATTGAAGTCAAAATAATATAAAATATGTATAGGATCTGAAAAAATGAAATTTATTTTATTTTATTATTTTCCCATGAAGATGTTCTCGGAGCGACTAAGCAAATTCCTGTTGCGCCGGGACATATATTTAAAACCTCGCTACCCCCTCTTAGAAGCTTTCGATTGGCTATAATAAGCTGGCCATTCATTGGGTCTTCGTTCAGCGCCTAGCACGCTATTGGTTGTCGAGAGTCCCCACCACTCCACGTAGATATCGCCAGCCGGGTATAAAAAGCAGTGAAGCAGGCTAGCTTGCCAGTAGCAGTTGTGATTCAAGACGTTAAGAAGAACATATACGAAGAACGAAGGACCGACGATTTCCAAGACGTTTATTTTTATCTGTGTATATATTTTTTACTAATATTTCTAAACAAAAACCATATATTTTTTGCTACACTTTTCAATAAAAACGATATATTTTTTGCTAATACTTTTCATCAAAAACGATATTATTTTTGCTACCTTTTTCTTCAAAAACGATATTTTTTAATATATCTGCTTCACTATCGAAGCCACCAACCCTACAATTTGAGGGCTCAGTCCGAGATTGAAGAATTATTACCCCTAATAACCACGAAGAAACAAGAGCCAAACGAGGAAATATCCAGTCTTCAAGATACAAGTCGCAAGATTCAAGTTTCAAGATTTTTCTAAATCTTTCTCCTTTTTCTCCTTATCCCCTCAGTGAATTGGAAACGACCCACGTTAATCAATTCATTGGGCACCGAAGGACCATCACGCTGTCAAATCCTATTTTCATTTAATATTTCCATACATACGCCTTTCAAAATAACTTCCTTTGAAACTATCCCATTCGTTCAACGTCAGCTAGCTTTGGCTGAATTCAAGATTATAAAAAGTTTGCACAAAATTCTTTACGACGAAGAAGCCGATCGAAAAAGCCGTAGCAAAGTAAAACGATTTGCTGGATTTGATTTCGAAAGAGAGTCAGAAGAATTCAAGAATCGACTTGAAACGATGAACTCTTTAAACACAGCCACTTTAATTAAAATTGGAAACATTTTAAATATAGCTGAAAATTCTAAAGACGACATAATAAACGCTATTACAGATGTTTTATTCAATTTGGCTGAATTTGGAAGATCATTAAATGAATCGGAAGCAGAAGAAGATGAAGAAGAAGAAGAAGAAGAAAACGAAGAAGAAGCAACTGAAGAAGTACGCCAAGTTCCATCTTCATTAAGATATCCCTCTGCTGTCAACATAAGAGATATCGAAGACTTGGTAAAGAAATTTGATGGTGCTAAAACATATTCAGTTAACCGCTGGATACAAGATATAGAAGACGAAGCAGACATCCATTTATTAGACGAAAGACAAACGATGATACTCGCAAGAAGATGTCTCACAGGACTTGCAAAATTGTATTTCGAAAATACAAAAGGTGTCAAGACATGGAGAGATATGAAAACAAGCCTGAAAAATCAATTTTCCCCAAAGATCGACGAAATCGAGATTCATCGACAATTGGGAAACAGGAAAATGAAAAGAGGCGAAGATGCAACTGAATATTTTATTCATATGCAAAAGATTGCGAATCAAGGTGATATAAAGCCGAAATTATTAATTGAATATATAATCAATGGAATCGAAGATCCTCATAGCAAAATGTTTCTAGTTGGAACAAAAACAAAACTAAACATGTTGGGCGACTTTATAAAAGAAGCATCAATAACAAGAAACCCTGTTGAAAGAAAAGATACTAATCAGAAGCATACTGTCAAAGAAAAGAAAAAAGAAATCACAAGATGTTTCAACTGTGGAGACACTTCACATTTTTCTAACGAGTGTCCATCTAAGAACAGGGGCGTCAAATGTTTTAAATGTAATAATTTTGGACATAAATCATTTGATTGCCCCACTAAGAAAAAAGAAATATATAAAATGGAAACAAAACCGTCAACTAGAAATCACAAGATCGTATCAATCCAAAATAAGGAAATAAATGCCCTTATCGACACGGGTAGCAGTTTGACATTCTTGTCAAAAAATATTCATAATGAAATCAACTCGCCTCAATTATCCAAATCTGACGTGACTTTAACTGGCCTAGGAAAAACGACAACCAATTTGTTGGGTTATTTCCAAACAAAAATAACAATCGACGGAGATGAATTTCCAACAAAAGTATACGTCGTTAACAATAACGCCATGAACGAAGATGTAATCATAGGCGACGATGTGCTTAAGCAAGCCACTCTTACAATCTCCCAAGAATATATCAAGTTGAAGAAAATTAATGATTTAGAAGAATACGCCATCATGTACATCAAAGCAGAAGACTCTGATAAAAAAGATGATAAAAAATCTGAATCAGTTTCAGCTGACGACAATGATAAAGAAAATGAAAAAACCGAATCAAAAAAAGAAAATGAAATTAAATCTGATGAAACATCTCCAGGAGAAACAAAAGAAGAAGAGAAAAAAGACGAAAGCACCTCGATGGAAACGGATGAAGTGAAAAAATCTAAAGAAGTGACAAAAGAAAAAAAAACAGAATTCGAAACTAAGTCAAAAGAAGAGAAAACAGAGAAAATTGATACGAAAGAAGCCAAAGTAAATGAATCCACAGAAAAAAAAGATGAAACACCAAAAGAAAAAGAAACAACTAAAGAGGAAAAAGATGTGAAAAAGGCAGAAGAAACCAAACCAGAAGTTAAAGAAGAAAAAGAAAAAGAGGTCTCTTCTGAAGAGAAGAAGAAAGAAGAGAGTGAAAATGAAAAGATGGAGGTAGAAAAAGAAGAAGAAACTGATAAGAAAGAATATGATGAAAAAGTGGAAGTCAAAGAAGAAAAGAATGAAGATGAAGATGAAGAACCTCCAAAGACTGATAATGAAAAAAAGACTCAAAGTAAAGTTAATGAAGAGGATAAATCAAATGAAGGTGAATCAATGGAAGTTGATAAGGATGAAAGCACTTCAGAAGATCAAAATAAAACAATTCGTGGAGAAGATTTTGATCCCAATGATAAAATTTTTGATCTTGATAAAATACGAACTACAAGTAAAGTTAAAACTGAAGATAGTATATTAAATAAAGAAAAGGAAGACTTTAATTTTTATGAGGTTAGTGAATTAAAAGAAATAATGAATGTAAATTTAGATTTAGAAACAGACATAAATAATTTATCCGAATCACAAGATATGGATGATAAGAAAAGTATATTTGATGTGCAATCTAATAAACTATTTTATCCTGCTCATTATGTGAAGAAAGAAATTGATAAATATCGAAAAAGGAAGAAGGTGAAGTGGAGAGACAAGATAGAATGTTGTGAAGGTGCCGATGACAACTACGAGAATTGACATTCGGGTCGAATGTCACCAAAGAGGGGGTGAGTTATAGGATCTGAAAAAATGAAATTTATTTTATTTTATTATTTTCCCATGAAGATGTTCTCGGAGCGACTAAGCAAATTCCTGTTGCGCCGGGACATATATTTAAAACCTCGCTACCCCCTCTTAGAAGCTTTCGATTGGCTATAATAAGCTGGCCATTCATTGGGTCTTCGTTCAGCGCCTAGCACGCTATTGGTTGTCGAGAGTCCCCACCACTCCACGTAGATATCGCCAGCCGGGTATAAAAAGCAGTGAAGCAGGCTAGCTTGCCAGTAGCAGTTGTGATTCAAGACGTTAAGAAGAACATATACGAAGAACGAAGGACCGAAGATTTCCAAGACGTTTATTTTTATCTGTGTATATATTTTTTGCTAATATTTCTAAACAAAAACCATATATTTTTTGCTACACTTTTCAATAAAAACGATATATTTTTTGCTAATACTTTTCATCAAAAACGATATTATTTTTGCTACCTTTTTCTTCAAAAACGATATTTTTTAATATATCTGCTTCACTATCGAAGCCACCAACCCTACATATGTTTGATATATGTTTGATAGTTTTTCTCATGATTAAAAATTGTATAAAACTACTATATATAGAATTTCAGCTTGATTGAATCGTTGAAAGTACCGGAGTTATTTTTTAACACGTTGACTGCAAATCATCCGCCTGAGCACGTACGTGGTGCAATCAACAAAGAGCCAAACACGCGCTGGTTTAATAAATATTATTTATTAATTTTAATTTATAATTTATAATTAATTAAATTTAATTTAAATATAATATGTGTTAATTAATCGAATTCGAGATAGTCGAGATTTTTTTGATTTTTTTTAAAAAGTTTTGGAGAATTCTCTACTCTCTTCTAAATACATGTATGAATGAATTAATTTTTATATTATTTGGTTATCTTTTTTCATATTTCATTTATTCTATATATTTTTTTTATTATTAATCACCTTCTACTGATTCGCAATGATACCACTAATGAATCATCTCATCGTGAAAAAAGAAATTAATTGTGAGGAATCCGTTGTGCTTATCATCTATGGTTTTATTTGTCTGTTATATCATTTGGCATTTAGCTTGCTATGACTGCTATTGTCTCCTTGGGAACTTTTTTATTAATTCCCGGTTGTAGCGAGCAAACGGTAGAGGTGGGGACGAATTAATTGTCTCGGCGGGGGTGTTGTCGAGGGTCCTTGCACGTTTGGCCGGGGCCGAGGGGCGCAGGTGCGCGCGCCGTTCGCGGAGTCTCCCTTCGCGCTTTTCGCATTTCGCGTCCCGACCCCAACTGTTACAGATCAACATCCCCAGTTCCGGCACCATCATCACATCCACAGCAAGCATGTCTGTCAATTCCCCGGGCATCGAGCTCAGCCCCAGCAAAAATCACATTCATTTTGTATTCCCGCCTACCCTGACAAGCACGCTGACCACCACGTCGTTGTCGAATTCCGTGTCCACTCGATCGACATCGTCCTCCTCGAGACGACGATCCTCAACGACGACAATCATCTCAACGACCGCGTCTACACGCACCGCGAATCAACCATTACGATCCCCGAAATCACCCACCACACCACGCTCACCACGCTCCCCACGCTCGCCGCGATCACCCCGGTCACCCAAACATTTCGTGTTTGCCAAAAATCCCGATGGCAGAAAAAGCACTTCTGATTTGACTGAACTCGACACGGTATCCAGGTGAATTCAAATTATTCAAATTCTTTTTTTATATTTATTAGATATTCCTCTTACCTCTCCAAAGATTATTATTATTATTATTATTATTATATTATTATTTTATTAATACATTAACCAACTTATTTACCAATTATATTATTCTTAAATCAACATTTATATATTATTAATTTTATTAATTTATTAATTATTATTTATTCCTTTTAAATTTAAACTTAAATTTATTAAAAATTTAAAAACAAACAATAAGAATTATTAAATAATAAAATCAATTATATTGTAATTAAATATATTCTTTAAAAAATTCTAACGTTTTACAATTTCAAATTTTAATACTAGTATAACATATATATATATATATATATATGTCTTATCTAGGTCATGCAAAAAATAAACTAGATTTTTTTTTCGTTAATCTTATCTATTATCATATATTATTAGAAACACATATATAAAGGCATATTTTTTAGATACTTAATCCTTATCCCTTAATAATTTTCAAATTTTCATTATTTCATGCAATTTTCCCCCATTTTTATTATTAATTTAAGAATAATTTTTAATTATCATAAATATAAATAAATAAAAAATAAATACCTCTAAAAAAGTGAACATATTTTTTAATAATAAATTTAATAAACTACAAATATAATTACAATTTAAATGAAAAATTATATTATTTTTATTTATCCATATAATCAATTTTTAATTATTGTATATTATATATACATAGGTAGTTATATCAGGAAAATATTAAAATTTTTAATATGTAAATAAATTTATACCTATTCATAATTTTAATGTTTTATTAATATTAAATTTCAAACCTTATACTTTTTAAGTTTAATTCAAATATATTGAGAAGTTAAAAATAAATGTATAAATAATGTAATATAGTCCAACATATACTCATCTTAAAATATATTTCTCAATCACATATAATTTCTATTTGAATTTATTATTAATTTATTTATTAAAAAACTTTTTCTCATTTACTGGTTGCATTTTTTCAAATATTCTGGTGAAATTCATATATTATAATATTGATTTTTAAGGTAGCAATATTGTAGTCAGCTGAAGCATTAGGAGGAATGAGTTGTGGGTGGGAGGTGGAACAAATGAATGGGCTAGCGATACCACATGTTGCTTGACTTTCGTGATCTTAAGAACCAATGAGTTAAACATTCCATAAGTTAAATACCAATAAGTACAATACTTCTAATCAAATTGAGATTATATTTTTAATATAAACTTAAATCTTGATTTAATATTTTACATTTTTCATAATAAGAACTTAAATTTTCGATTTTTCTCATTATGTCTATTGTCAGAGGCTATGTATTTTTTAATGCTTATTAAATTCAATTCATATCTTAAATATATAGTATAATATAAGAGTATCTTTTTAAATTATATATTTTAAAATTTTTTAATTACATGTGGTAGAAGAATATCATTGAAAAGTTGAATTTTCTCAAATACTCGGATCGAATAGGAAGGTGTTTTTTTACAAATATATGTTCCCTGTAATTACATTAGTTAGATATATAATGATAATAATAATATAATTGTAAGAAAAATTATAGAATGTGTTGCACTATAAAAGAGGCACTTCATACTAAATGCTTGAATGATTTTCATAAAAATGATAATAAATATTTACAAAATAAATAATTTGCAATATAGAATAAATTTTTTTTTAAAAAAGTAGTGAAAATATTAGATAAAAATCTTGTTTTTATAAAAAATTATAATTCTTAATTTATTTAATAAATATTTATCATGAATTATTGAAAAAATAATGAAAATACATTATTTTAGCTTGTATCCTATAGACCGTATGTTCACAAATAGGAATCTTTATTTCTACAAATCATCACCCCATTCAATCCCATTATTCCTATTTGAGAACAAGCTTTTTCCAAAAATTTGAATATTATATTAAAAAATCCATTATTAAAATGTTTTTTTTGATTTAGTTTACTTAGTTAATACATAAATTTTTCAATTAATAATTTGAGATCAAATGAGAAAAACGTTTATATTCAACCAAAAATGTTTTATATATTGATTTCTTAATTTGATATATGAATCATGAATGAATGAATTAATTAATTTGATATATAAATCAAACAAAATCAATTTCATGATTGTTTTCATTTTTTCTAAAGACTAATTAAATTTGATTGCAATTAATATGACAATATTTATCTTCATTTAAAATTTTTAAATAATTTTGATTTACAAATTCTAGATATTAAAGATTATCATTCTGTTGATACACAATTGCTTGGTCATTTAAAAAATATTTTTTTTATTTTATATTATAGTAAGTCTTTATGTGTGTATATCTGCAATACGATTTTCTAAACAATCCAATAGTAAGGGAGGTATTGTTTTCACACCAAATTTCACATGTGGAGATTTTTACATATCTTCACGAATCATGCATTTTCTTAACAGAAAAAAGTATTTTTAGCATGATGTCTGTCCGTCCGACAGCTTGAACGGCTTAACCGATTTTGATAAAATTTAGTAGATTTGATTAATGTATCAATATGATGAATTGATCAACTTTTAGTGTATATCCGGAAACCGAAAGTGGTAGTATTACCGATCGACGATAAGAAGGAAGGGTTATTTTCAGACCAAATTTCACATGAAGAGATTTCTCACATATCTCCTCGAATCAGGCACTTTGTATTGGTTTTATCCTCGGGAAAAATCATCTTTATTAGTTTTTTCGTAATTTAAAATTATATGACGTCACCCAGCCCTTTACGACGCCACAGCTACCGCCTTATTATATATTATAAATAAAATAAAATTAAAAATATTTGTTATATCCATACCTTTTTTTATTGCATTAATAGATATATTAAAATTATTTGAAATTGTTTATGTAGCTGGAAATTAATTTATTTCATACGGTTCTGTGCTTGGCGATAGGTCAACTTATTTTGATTTAATGTTAAAATTATTGAATAAGTTTTCCTAAAATTGAGACCGTGACAGATTTAATTATTGTCATCTAAAAAATAATAATATTTATAATAAAAAATATAAGTTATAATTTACGTTTTCAATGTAAGAATAATAAGCCACTTCAATCATTTCATAGATTTTGATTTTAAATTCATTAACAATTCATTAATCACTTTAATTAATTAAAAAAAAAAACAAATAAGTTAAAATGAAATGATCCCGGCAGTTCGATTTTTCAACTCTTTTATATCTATTTAAAATTATTCATATAAATATATAAAATATATGAGCTATATTAACATACATTATTTACTCACACTTGTATAATAAGATTTGATAACATATTGATAAAATACCAAATTTATGTGTAATTAAAATTAAAAGTCAGGCAAACATCAATAATTCTTCGTTATTATAGTTCGATAACAATAATTATTATAAGAACATGAATAGGCAATCTAATTTAATTTAGTAATTACCTTGAAACGGCCATTTAAATTAATAATAATTTAGCACAAACCAGTTTGAATTTATTTTTGTTAAAATAAATTAATAAATTGGCAATCACAGAGTCAAAAGAATATTTTCTATTTAATTTGATGAATTTATTTTTCATAATTTTCTTGTTTATATTACCTTGTTTGAACTACCATTCCTATGACAAATAATATTAAAATCTTCAAAGGAGTGATAAATCAAAATATTCCGCTTACATTCATTTTAAATTTCTATTTAACAAATCCTTTGTGTTCACAAATACTTTAACATGAAATATGAAATTTTATACACATACGAGTATAATATATATATATATATATATAATTTATATATTTTTTTATCCACACTCTTCAGATAATTCAAAATCCAATAACAGGAAGAAAAAAATAAATAACATAAATTAATTTAATAATTCTCGACAAGGTTTCCAACTACTTTGGGTTTACTTGTTATCATTCAATGAACTTATTTTTTTTGTCTTTTTTTTATAAATGAAATTTAATTAAAATTCATTTTTATGTATTCTTCCTTATTACAATATTTAATAAATATGTATGATGGAATATATTTATAATATAAAGGAAAATATTTATTGTAATATTGATAAATTCGTTTTAAATATAAGTAAATATTTAATAATTAAATATAGGTATAATTAAATTTATTAAATCAGAGTTGAAACTCAAAAAAATAAATTGTATTACATAATAATATAATAAAATTATTATTATCAAATTTTACTTTTAAATTAATATTGATAAACAAATAATATAATATGCATAATAGAATAATCCGATTATTGGAAAATGTGGCTTGAAAAAGGGTAGAAATATCGATGATTATTGATTGAAAATAAACCAATTGGAAAGCGTATATATCGATTTGGTGATAAAAGTAACCCAAATACATTTTTATGAAAATTTTTTAACTGAATCTATTACATAATAACTTTATTTATCACCTGTAAAAATATTTTTAACTTTCCAATGAATTTGGAATAAACAATTGTTTTATAGCATTAATTAAGATATGTATATATTTTCAGAATATTACCTAACCCCACAATAGTAAAATTCAATATTTGAAATAAATAAAATAAATAAAATAATTGAAATAACTGAAAATAATTAAACCTTTTCAGATTTCCTCCTGTAAAATTTCATCGAGTTAATTAAGTCACTTTCGTCACCAAACCGAAAATATATTATATATCCCTTTCTAAGTAATGAAAAGATTAGGAGTATATATAAATTGGTTGAAAGAGGTTCAATTTAATAATGTTTGGAGAAAGGTGGTTTCTTTTTGCAGAGATAGATATAATCGATATATATTAAAATCAGTTATAGAATTATTTGGTAATCATTCTCGAACCATTTATAATAGATAACATTAATTTTTTTTTATTATCTTATCTAAGCCTATTTCAACTATTCTAAATTTTTATATTTTTCAATAGATGTTTTTACTATCTCGCCAGTATAGTATTGTGATCATGAAATTTTTCGATGTCGAGATTTTGATATTTTGATATGTTCTGAAGGTCCCTGAGTCATTTTCACTAAGGTTGAGAAAAATATCTGTTTTGTAGATTTCTATCAACTTTTGAGAAATGTAGCTCTTTCGGAAGAGGGTCATTACCTACCACGTTTTCATTTTTTTTCCTCTAAACTTTACGTAAAAATAAAGATATTTTCACATGACTATAAATTGTATAAAACTGCAATATATAGAATTTCAGTTTGATTGAATCGCTGAAGTCTGGAATAATTTTTTAACACGTTGACTGGCAATCACGCGCCAGCACGTGACGTGGTGCCATCAACAAAAAGCCAAGCTGGTTTAATAAAAATTATTTATTAATTTTAATATATAATTTATAATTAATTAAAGGTAAAAGATTCTATTTTCTTACCCTTATTTAAATATAATAAAAACAATTTTTATTTTATCAATTAATAAATAATTCTCAATCAATTCAATTTTATTTAATAATACTTGTAATATAATTCAAATTCCATTTTATAAATAAATAAATAATACAATGACATGATATAAATGACATTTCGAACATAAATTATTTTCAAATAAGCAGATAATCACCATTATTAACAAATAATGTGTTATTAATAATTTTTATTTTTTTTTATTTACATAGCGTAAAACGAAAAATGTAAAAGTTAAAATTCTTTTTTTTTTGTTTTTATCAAATAAATATATACAATATCCGGTATTTATTTCTAAAGTAAATAAATAAATATAATTAAATAAAATGTGATTTATATGTATTAGCTTTTTGTTATATTTATTTATTAATATAAAAACAAAGGTTTAAATTCGAAAAATGAACAATAAATTAAATAAATATTTATTGGCTCGCAAATCCATTAGGATTAAGAAAAAATAATAATAAATATTAATAACGATTATTTTAATTCACATGTATATATATATATACTCAGAATACTATATAGATTAAAAATTTAGAAGTCTATATTTTTATTTCTCAACTGAAATCGAATGTTGTTGACCATAATAACCACATCCCCAACCCTCGCTATTCTGAGCAACTTTCATCCACTTTCTATCTTTCCTAATTACATTTCATTTCTGATTATATATTATCTCTCATCGTCCCTGGTCGTTTTCCATTTGTTATTCTCAAAATGAACTTTTGCACATTTAAACTAATGAAATAATTATTTTATATTACTATGTATGTAGTTAAATTTATAAATCTCAAATTCGAATTTTTGTGTCAATTTATATAACTGATTCATGACAATCACTCTACTTGTAACATTAACATCAAATTATAATCAGAATTATATATATATATACAATTATATATTATATAATATATAATATTATATATATTTTATATAATTATAATTATTATTATATAATATTAAAACTGAAAAAAAATTTTGAAAATCAACATGTATTAAATTCAGAAATATGAGTGTAATTATAATACTCAAAGTTATATATTTAATTATAATATTAAAACAGGGGTATATTATCTGAGAATATTTAAAATAAATATATGCTTAAAATATATTTTAAATAAACACACAAAAAGAAATTAATGTTTCAAGTTATGTACTGATTGAAACAAAATGGATGAAAACCTTTTACTACTTTCAACCAAAACTATGTGCCACTCGGGGGTACGGGGCGGAGCTCCGTCTAGGTGTGAAGACCGCCCAAGGCGCTCTGAGCAGCTAGTTGGTAAATAAAATCATTGCCAATCATTGATTAATTATACTATATTTAAATAAATATATAATACATATTTAATTTTATAAATAAAATAATTAATATTTTATATTATTGAAATCAGAAAAAATCTTTAATGTTTAACTTAATAAAAATATATTTATTTCTATTTAAATTAGATCTATATTTGTAAAACCACTGAGCTATAATATTATCATTCACCCATATTATATCTATTATTGTAGAAAATATTAATTTAATTTATATATAAAATGGTTCAAAATGTCACTTCGCAATTGTGGCGCACCTGGTCTATATCATATTTTGCCCAATTTCAACTTAAAGCCAAAGTGAAAAATTGTACGAATTTAAATGTAAACGACTTTGTTTTGATTAAAGACCTGTCCTTCTTGCCTAACAACTGGGTAAAAGGCCGAGTGGTGAAATTGTATACCGCTCGCGATAAAAATGTAAGAGTGGTGGACGTGCTCACTGTCAAGGGAGTGGTGAAATGTTCATCACATAAATTGGTAAAACTGCTTTCTGAGAATAAATTTGATGTCGTAACCTTGTAACTCTAATAAGCAATTATAATTGTTTTGATTGTTTATACAATAAAAGGCGGGGAGTATGTTGGCGCAAGCGCCTTGCATTGTTTAAATGAATAGAAATAATTTTTAAATTTCCCCCCTTTGAACATTTAGTTTTAACGTTCGTAAATATTTTTAATTTTCTTTATATTAATGTTTTATATTTAAAATTTATAAAATCAAGTGAATTTTTTTTGTTACCTGTTCACTTGGTTTTATAATTAATAGTTTATAATTCCAAATGACAAGAAGCTTTTTTGACTTTTTGGACACAGCTTTTTCAAGAGCTGTGCATTCCATATCGACACTCACTTCTGATAAAGTTATCATAGTATAAACATTTTCTTCCTTGCTAACCTGCTTTGGTATAGATTTTTCGAGGAAAGTACTCCAATTCGGGTTGCCTCTTATTTCTTATTAGTAAAATTTTCTAACAGGCTTGCAAGAGGTATATCTATTTTATCAACCAATTTGGTATCGAATAAACCTGTTTTTTATACTAAGAATCTTTCGTTAGTATAAATATCTATAAATTTCATTTATATAAATTATATTATATTTATATATCTCCATTTTGGGCAATCTTTTTAGAAAGCCTACTTTTATTTATAATTCACCATTGGATTGATATATGCTGTTTTGTTCTTACAATCAGTTTTCATTATAATTTATTAATTTAATTTAATTAATTTTTTATATTACTACTATTTCTTTATTATCCAAACAATTATTTGTTACTCTTTTGTATTGTCTAATTATATTCAATTTTCTTATTATAATTATATTCAATTTTTCATAATTTGTCTCGTTATATCAATTTAATATCAAAATCTAACTTTATATTATACTAGCTGCTCAGAGCGCCTTCGGCGCTCTTCACACCTAGACGGGGGCTCCGCCCCCTGTACCCCCGAGTGTTACATAGTATTTGGTGGTTGAAAGTAGTAAAAGGTTTTCATCCATTTTGTTTCAATCAGTATATTACATAAAACATTCATTTCTTTTTGTGTTCTTATTTAAAAAATATATTTTAATTTAATCACTATATTAATTATATATTATTATTGTATATGCTATATCTATCTACCTATGTGGCTCAAAGATACTCGAAAGTTCTTAGCCGCAACAACCACATTTCTCCAAGTGTCCCTATCCTGAGCCCTTGTTCCATCTCTCTTACGTCCCTTCCTACGCGTTTTTTTCCAAGCGGACGTTTTACAATCGGTCTTCCCACCAATATCTTTTTCCTCTCCCATTCTAGCCACGTGCCCTGCCTATCGCAGCTTTTTCCCTTTTATAACCCTAACTATTTCTGAAGATGCAGAGAGGCCATGCAATTTCTTGTTATGTTGTCTCCCCCATACCCGGTGACCTCATCTTTCTTTGGCCAATAAATGCAGGGAAGAATCCTATTCTCAAATACTCTGAATCTACTCTCATCTCCAAGGGTCATAGACCATGCCTGCCACCCATATAATGCAACAGGCAAAATAATCTTTTTATATATTCCCTTTGATAATAATTTTCAAGAGATAAGCCTCTTTATTGCAGATAACAGGCGTTTCCCGATTGCAACCCCGATTTAAATTCTTCTCAAATATTATTATCCTTCGTGTTTACATTCAATTTTTCTACATATTCAAATTCTACATTTTGTATCTTAAGATTTTGTATGTTAATACTCTTCCTCTTTGTTACTAAATATTTTTTCTTATCACTATTAATTTCAAACCTCCATTAAATTATCTGTAATTGCAATTGCCGAATCTCCTATTATATTTAAGTCGTCTGGGTAACCTAATATTTTACAATTGATTTCCGCATCTTATTCTTTCTTTACTACCTTCAAGACAAATTTGAAGATTGAAAATTTGAAAAAGTTTATCCGGATCTATTGAGTCATGCGTATGTTTTACTAAAGTCTACAAATAATTAGTGAATAGAAATATTGAATTCGCGGTTTTTTTCCTAATATCTGTCATAATGAAAATATCTTAATTAATGTTGGTCGATTTGGCCTGAACCCGCAATGATATCTCCTAATATTTCCTCCGCCTATGGTTCTTAAGTATTGTATATGTTATAATAGTGAAATAGAGTATAATATTTCTTGATCATTACATTTTGGTATTTTATTTTCATTCCTAGATTATTATTGAATATTTTTAATTATAATGAAACTTGAGAAAATGCAAAAATAGAGACTTGAGACCAGGGCCGCGGCGTGCACGTGTGCAAGGTGGGCGCTGCCCACGGGCGCCTGGTGTAGGGGGCGCCAAACTGACCATTCTTTTTTATTTTATTTTAAGTGTTTTAAAAATGAATCAATATAATTGTGGACGTGAATCCTACGACACGTTTAAATATATTTTCCAAATTTGTTTGTTTTACTGCGTATCTTTCTAACCTTGCCCGTAACTGTAGCTTCGGGTGAACGAAGCTTCTCTAAGTTAAAAATTATAAAAACGAATTTGCGTTCGACATTGTCGCAGGAGCGCTTAACAGATCTTTCTATGATAGCAATAGAAAATGAAATCATGGATAACTTAGAAATATATGATATTATTAAAGGTTTTGTAGCTTCAAAGGCTCGAAGAATCCGAATAGTATAGTTTTGTGATGGAATTTCATATTGTATTATGTTTTCATTTTTGAATTTTTTTTATGTTTATTGTTCTAGAAATTTAACCTTGTTTCTATTGTTAATGAGTTAATTATTTTGTTATTTCCTATTATTATGTAGATAAATTCCTCTGTATTCATAAACACAGTTTTCAAAATTAAATGTTTTATTTGATTTTATTGTTCTATTGATAGAGGGGGCGCTTTTTAAAAATTTGCACACGGGCGCTTTGCACCCACGTCGCGGCCCTGCTTGAGACAATTTATAAAAATTAACGGTATAAAACTATAGATAAATGACCAATATATACATTCATTAATAGTATTAATTTAAATTAATTGATTTATTTGTTTTTTTATTATTAAGTTCATTTATTAATTTTTTTAGATCATAGTTATTTTCCTTAAAAGAAACTTAAATTCTGTGGTGCTAGGGGATTTGAAAATCATTCGTCGCAATATGAAGATTTCGCTTACAGTTTCTGTCATGTCCGACCTCCATCCAAAAGTTATTTTCTGTCAAGTTTTTTGCTTCTCTTAATCATGTGATCTATATATTTAATTTTTTTTGATTCATTATAATAAAATTTAAACAAATAAAAATTTTTACTTTGTTAATTTATATAAATTTCAATATAAACTGATTGTGAGTGATACGCTTAGCCAATACTCTGAATAATTTGTGTACAAAAATATTGAATGTTCTTAGCGAGATTTGATATAATGTTGTACGATTTGTCCTAAATCTGAATTAGAAGAAAATTATAAATTGCCTCCTCTTCCAGCCCAATTCATTTACCAACCCATGTTGCATATGGCATCTAAATTTCTTAAAACTCCGTTTTTTTAATTTAAAATAGAAGGAGAGAAAGAGTTTTAAATTATATTCGAATAGTCTATATATTCTATATATAATAGTATTTTTTTTCTGAATTTAATAGCAAGTTGATTTTAAAAATTTTCCATTCTTAATGCATATGATTGATTACATGTGTTAAAATTTAAAAAAATTCAAATATTCTAATTTTTATATTTATATATACAATTTAATATTATTTTTTATTAATATCATATCAAAAAAAGAGAATTTATTAAAAATTAAAAATAAAAAAAGAAGCCTATTAATAAAAAATTGAATGGTGATTTAAATATTTTATTAAATTAATTAAAATGAGACCTTTTAGAATAAATTATTTAA
This sequence comes from Labia minor, assembly GCA_963082975.1. Classification (NCBI taxonomy): domain Eukaryota; kingdom Metazoa; phylum Arthropoda; class Insecta; order Dermaptera; family Spongiphoridae; genus Labia; species Labia minor. The sequence goes on from OY720344.1 coordinate 79,397,370, forward strand.
TTGAAATGATATTTAAATATAAGAATTTAAAAAAATATTATATTCTTTGTTTGGCAATTGTTATTTAATTATGTGCAACATGATTCGACTTGCACAGAGCATCGTTATTTTTTATTAATATCACATAATAAAATAGAATCTTTTAAACATAATAAATAAAAAAAAACATTTTAATAATATTAAAAAATATACCCAATTTAAAACAACTTTATATCATCATATTTTAATTTTTATATAATATATATATATATTTAGTAATTAATAATAGAGTAATTAAATTAAAATAAAAAACAAAGATAATAAAATTCAGTAAAGATAATATAATTCAGTCATTTTAATTCAGGTTAAATAATATTTTTTTTTATTATTCAATGATAAAATTTATATATTATTATATATATATTATAGAAAAGAAGAAATATTCAATTAAATAAAAAATAATTTAAGATAAAAATATGATCTAATAAATATTTTAATTAAATTGAGAACTTTTAGAATAAATTATTTAATTGAATTGATATTTGTATATTAGAATTTAAAATAAAAAGGGAAATATTATAATAATTCTTCGATTGGGAATCTCTATGATAATTCATTGTTTGAAATGATTCCGCTAGGCCGACAGTGAGCCGCGAGCTGCTCTTGAATGAACAACACGGAGAATTATATAAACTTTAAAAAATTAATTTCTGCGGTTATTGATAAGTTATTAATAAAATTTATAGCCTATGTTACTCTAGAGGTATATAAGAATATTGTGATGTAATTTCAAAGAAATCGGTTCAGCCAATTCTGAGTCTATAAAATAGTAATTTTCCGGACAGACAGACAGACAGACAGACAGACAGACAGACAGACAGACAGACAGACAGACAGACAGACAGACAGACAGACAGACAGACAGACAGACGTGAAAAATTCTAAAGTCACTTTTGGATTCTAGAGGTCATGAAACGCGAAGATATGCAAAAATTTTTAAATTCTGAGCAATGTGCAGACAAAAACCTTTTTTTATATATATAGATTTAAATTTAATCCAGATTATCTTTACTTGTTCATTTATTAAAAGTTTATATTTAGTTACATAATATATCTTATTTATATTAATTTTCTTTCTTTCATTGTTTCTTTCCAGAAACTTAAATTGGAATAATTCTAACCTAAACCATCTTTCGTTGAGTTGACAAGATCCGATTTTGGCTTCTTCCATTAGGCACACCCTTTTTCATATTCTTATTAATTAATTTCAAATAATTTCTGAACAAAATACGACTGGCGACTTACCCTTTTTTTTATACACCCATCTTTATTTTTCCTCCCAAACCACGGTCATTCGAATCTAAGATAATTTTCCATTGGCTAGTTATCTTCAAATCCCCCCAACAGCTCCTGGTTCCGAATTATTCCCCTTTCGGGTTGTAATAAGGGCCTTAAGCGGTTTTAAATTATTTGTTAATTTTACGAACTATTTTATAGTAGTTATCAACATTTGTGTGTACAAGAATATCTTTTCTTGATTAAACATTGTTTTTTAATGGGAAAAACTTGTGAACAATCATTGCAGTGTTTGCCCGAATGTTATCCCACATCTGCTCCTTCGAGAACAATGTTTAATCAAGACGCGATATTCCTGTTTTTTCCATTGTTCTTATGAAGGCGAAAGTAGCGTCACTCAAACGACTGTAGCTTGTAAACAAATGGACGAAATGTCATGATACTTCATACATAAACTAGTGACAGATGACCCTCTCGAAATGAGTCATGTTTATTTTCTAGTGGCGCCACCTACTGGAAAATCCCGGGACTTTTCAGCCCATGTAGTATAAGTAGTTTTAAAATACTAAATCGAATAACAATGTCTATTTCAATGTTGTAAAGAACTAGTGATATGCCTAGAAAATATATAAAAAACATAAATGTAAGTAAAGTTGTTTTCAATTAAACAAGAGTGAGGTGAAAAGATAAGATATAGTCAGATATTTGATTAAATTTTCTCAGAAAAGTGATGGTTGGAGGGAAGTGGTTGTTGCGACCAAGAACTTTTGAATTAAATAGCGCCATAAATATATTTATATATATACGTATATGGTATCATGGTTATTATAGTAAAACTGAAAAAATTGTTATTTTAATTATTATAGTTATGGTCCGCCCATCTTGACATCGAGTCGATATATAATTTTAGTTGAGATTTAATTAAAATTTGATTAATCAATATGGACAGGTCATTAATAAAAATGACTAATGATTAGTTTAAAAATTGTTTGTCTTTTTAATTATTATGAATTATACAAAATAAAAAAATATATATAATATATATTATATACCATAAATTTGATAAAATAACTTTATGAAAAACCCTCCATTAATTGTTTTGTTCTTTGTGAAAAATTCAAACAAATTCAAATAAATTTCCTTTTGAATATTACAAATGTTAAATAATAACTAGTTAAAAAAACCAATTAATGTTCCATTTTTTATTTTATTTTATTTTTTCATAAGAAAGATTGGTGAGTAAATAAGGAAGGGTAGCAAAAATGCATGAAATGGGCTTGAGTGATGGCTTAGTTCTCGGCACTTTCGCTTATTCCTTCCTGATAACCCGACTGACGTCACTCGTGGCAACGAAGACTGATCGCTTGAGGATTTGCCTTCCTTTTTCGCCAACCTATCTTCTCATCGAACTGACTTCATCTGCTTCTTTACCAGCCAATATTTTCCATCTAACGAATTGATAAAGAAAAATGTACCAATTTTTTTCTTTTATTTCTTTATCCTTATTCTTTTTTTACATTTTAAATAATTCGGTTTCTAATATATATAAATATAAAAATAAATAAATAAATCATTATTATATTATTTGCCATACAATTCAACAGGAGAGCATCAAATTGGGTTTATATAATAAAATTATTAATATCTCAATGACCACTCTTAATTAATTTATTTTGGAAAATGTTTAATTGCTATTACAATTTATTTTTCTAAAGAAACATTTATAGATTTTAGAAACCAATATTTGAGAAACAGGATAAGATAAAAATTGTTTTCAGGTAAATGATGTGACTGCTACAGTTAAAAATATCGAAAATCACAAGACATACAAGTAGATAATTTATCAATATTTAGGTAAATTACACAGGCCAACGATGAAAAAACTTTTTTAATGAATATACCTTATTATTATGTTTTTTAGGTTGCTGAATCCAAATATGATGCTTAAAAAACTGAATCACCTACCATTTCTTCACATTTTATAGTTAAATGCATTTTTTTCGAGATTTTTGCGTTTAGCGATATTTAAAGAATTTAAACAGATTTATAGTATTACTAGCTGCTCAGAGCTCCTTCGTCGCTCTTCACATCTAGACGGGGGCTCCGCCCCCTGTACCCCCGAGTGGTACATAGTATTTGGTTGAAAGTAGTAAAAGGTTTTCATCCATTTTGTTTCAAACAATGTATAACATAAAACATTCATTTCTTATTGTGTGATTATTTAAAATATATTTTAATTTATTTAGTAAATTAATTATATATATTATTATTGAATATGTTATATCTATCTACTCGAAAGTTCTTGGCAGCTACAACCACATTTCTCCTAGTGTCCCCGGTGACCTCATCTTTCTTTGGCCAATAAATGCTGGAAAGAATAATCTGAATCTACTCTCATCTCCCAGGGTCATAGACCATGCGTGGCTCAACGGTACTCGAAAGTTCTTGGCAGCTACAACCACATTTCTCCAAGTGTCCTTATCCTGAGCCTCTGTTCCATCTCTCGTACGTCATTCCCTGATGTACTCATCTTTCTTTGGCCCATAAATGCTGGGGAGAATCCTATTTTCAAATACTCTGAATCCACTCTCATCTCCTAAGATCATAGACCATGTCTCACACTCATATAATACAACAGACAAAATAATTGTTTTATATATTTTAATTTTCATTCCCTTTTATAATAATTTTGATGAGATAAGCCTCTTTACTGCATGATAACAAGCGTTTCCCGATTGCAACTTCGATTTAAATTCTTCTCAAATATTATTATCCTTCGTGATTACATTCAATTTTTCTACATATTCAAATTCTACATTTTGTCTGTTAATACTGCTCCTGTTTGTTTCTAAATATATTTATTTATCATTATTCATTTCAAACCTCATCTCTTTTCCTACCTCGATTAATTTTTCCTCGCTATCTGTAATTGCAATTGCCGAATCTCCTATTATATTTAAGTCGTCTGGGTCACCTAATATTTTACAATTGATTTCCGCATCTTACTCTTTCTTTACTACCTTCAAGATAAATTTTAAGATCAAAATATGAAAAAGTTTATCCGGATCTATTGAGTCATGCGTAGGTTTTACTAAAGTCTACAAATAATTAGTGAACAGAGATAGTGAATTCGCGGTTTTTTTAATATCTGTCATAATGAAAATATCTTAATTAATGTTGATAGATTTGGCATGAACCCTCAATGATATCGTCTAATATTTCCTCCGCCTATAGTTTATAAGTATTGTATATGTTATAATAGAGTATAATATTTCTTGATCATTTCATTTCGATATTTTAATTTCATTGTTTGATTTTTATTGATTATTTTTAATTATAATAAAATTTGAGAAAATGCAAAGTTAGAGACTTGAGACAATTTATAAAAATTAATTTATAAAAATTAAGGGTATAAAAATATTGATTAAAACTAAAGATAAATTAATAATATATACATTCATTAGTAGTATTAATTTAAATTAATGGATTTATTTGATTTTTACTTTCCCGCATACTTCGTATAAGGGAAGTATTGGAATCGTCAAAAATTTCGACTTCGAGATTTCGATAGATCTTGACGTTTTAGACCTCCCTGAGTCGGAAAATACCATTTTTCGAATTATGTCTGTGTGTGTGTATGTATGTATGTATGTATGTATGTATGTATGTAATGTCTGTAAGCACATTTACTCAAAAACTAATCAAGCTAGGACTTCGAAATTTGGTACACCGATATTATTCACAGTTTGTAGATTTCTATCAAAATTTCGTCAAAATCGGTGGTACTTTACCTACACTGGTTGCGTTTACCTTTCAAGTAAAGTACCAGTTTGCTTCGAGATATTTGCTTCATTTTTTGTATATAGATTTAAAAATATGAAAAAAATTGAGATACCAAATTTCATCATGATCTGACTACCGGAAGTGACATTTTACCTATACAAGTAGCGTTTCTTTTTTACCGTCCGACGATAGTAAGGGAGGTATTGTTTTCACACCAAATTTCACCTATGGATATTTTTAGGTACATATCTCCACGAATCATGCATTTTCTTAACAGAAAAAAGTATTTTTAGCATGATGTCTGTCCGTCTGTCCGTCATTTAAAATATCAGTTAACCGGAAGTAGCACTTTATTCTATATATATAAATGTTACCAAATATCAAATTTGACACCAATAAACTAATACGAACTGGCTCTTTATCAATACCAAGTTTACACATTCTAAATATTCATTCACAACTCTTTATACCTATTTATATGCGGGAAAGTCTAGGGGAGGACACTCCCGCTTATTTATTATTAAGTTCATTTATTACAGAGGTATATAAGAATATTGTGATGTAATTTCATAGAAATCGTTTCTTATTTTTTGATGTTTATAATTCAAAATTACCGGTAAAGTGTCGGTTAAGTAGGAAATTTCTTTTTTGTTTGTTTCTATGACAGCAAAAAAGTAAACAAATTACATACATATATACATACATACATACAAACACTCTCCTTTATATATATAGATAATATTTATAAGTAAATTGGAAAAGTAGGTCTAATGGATGTAGATGATGTTGGTAGCACTGCCAAAAAACATTTGCTGGTCAAACAGCTGATGTTTTCTTTACTGTCAACCAAACCTCACTTTAACGTTTCTAGTACATGTGCTCAGTAAAATGTCTAATCGCGGATGTAAAAACTCTGCTGACAGTTTTTGTTATATTTGTGGTGAGTTTGTGACTAAAAAACACCAAAGAAACATTACAGACTTTGTGAAAAAGGTTTATCTATCATATTTTGGAACTAAACTTGGTGATCAGGAGAAATCTTGGGCACCACAGGTATGTTATGTTTGTGTTGAAGATCTAAGAAAATGGTCAAAAAAGGAGAGAAAAACCTTTAAATTTGCTGTTCCTATGATATGGAGGGAGCCGAAAAATCATTCTGATGACTGCTATTTTTGCAGTGTTGATATTACTGGTCATAACTCAAAAAACAAGAAGGTAATAAGCTATCCTAATCTTCCGTCTGCCATCCGACCAGTAGGACACAGTGTAGATTTACCGAAAGAAAAAAGAGAACGGAAGTATAAACCAATTCCAGCTGACAAGTGAAACCTGTTATATCAATAAAAACCTATAATGGCACATTCGGTCACTGTTTTAAACTGTAAATACAAACCATGCTTATGATTTAACATAGCGTTTCATTAATTTCCCTATATATTAAAGTGGTTTTATACTATATCATTAAAAAACAGATTGCTCAAAAACTGTGCATGATACAAAAAAACCAAGGCCAGATTTGGATTCAGCTCAAAAAAATCTATAAACATCACCTATTAACGTGAAAAAAGTTTTCAAAAAAATTTTTTTGTTGGCCTGTGTTATTCAAAAATTCAACTATATAAAATAAATTTTTTTTTTATTTACTTGTTTTCAATCTATAAAAATACTGTTAATTAATAATATTTGTTTCCACTTTGAAATTTACAATTATTAAAATAATAATTAATATTTTGCAAATAAACAAATCAAATTATATTATATAAATATTAAAATGAATATATATTTTTTAATTTATTTCACATTCTTATATTATTTGCCATACAATTCAACAGTTGTGACTTGTTGAAAGTGTAAAAGAGTCACTCAATCAAATAAATAAAAAATAAGAAAAAATATTATGCAAATATTATTTATTTCAACGAAATAAACGACAAAGAGGGAAGTTTGTATACTTCAAAAAATCATTGTTTGTAAGAAAATGAATAAATTTGATCTTCTTTAAGAAAAGTGCATATGGTTCAATATCAACTACAATCATTACGTTTCATTGATGGCTCTTGTATATTAATTAATATTTAATATTTATTTTTATATAATTTACAAAACTTTATTTATAATTTTTAGTATAAATATATTTTATGATATTATGATATTCTTAACATAATAACTGAGATTCAGTAATATTTGCGTATATTTTACATTATTTTTTTTTTATAAATGTGAATATAAATTTACCTTTTAATTATATGTTATAAATTCTCTTGTATGACATCATTAAACATCAAAAAAAAATCAACTTTTGTTTTTTTGTCTATCATTATATATATATATATATAAATATATATATATGTGTAATATGTGAAATATTTATATATATATTATATATACGAGGTAGGGTCAAAAAGTTCGCGGAATTGGTTATTAAAAATTTATTAAAAATATTTATAACATTCTTACATTATTTCCCTTCAAAATACTCTCCTCCTGCATCTACACATTTATTCCACCGTTCATATAATTGTTGGAAAGACTCTTGAAAGCCGTTTTTTGAAAGTTCCTTCAGCCGCTCCGTCGCATTTTCAATCACCTCTGACGAATCAGCAAAACGATGTCCCTTCAATGCCATTTTTAACCTTGGAAACAGGTAGAAATCTGGTGGTAGAATATGGAGGATGTTCCAGAGTGGTAACATTATGCTTGGCAAGGTATTGTTTCACCATTAGGGATCGATGTGCTGGGGCATTGTCGTGCAACAAACACCAGTCATTCTCTGCCCATTTTTCAGGTCGTTTTCGTCTAATTGCATCTCGTAGCCGTTTTAAGATCTCTGTGTACAATTCTTTATTTACTGTTCTCCCTTCAGGAATAAATTCATAATGAATCACTTCACGGTAATCAAGTGGAAGGCCGCCCAGTCCGAACGTCATCACCAATTGTTGTGCGACCGTCGCGAAAACGCTTATGCCACTCGTAAACTGCTGATTTCTTCATCGCAGAATTTCCGTATGCTTTTTTTAGCATCTCAAGAGTCTCCGAGGGTGATTTCTCCAGCAACACACAGAATTTAATATTACCACGCTGCTGTAATGACGACATTGCACAATCCGACGAAAGAAAGAAACTACGATCTACAATATTAAACACGCACGGAACCAACTACAACTGCCTGCTAACCTCAAAAGCACATTCACTACCAGTTATGCCAACCTCACAAACAAAAATTTCCCTTTCAGCTAAGAAATACTTGACTATAAGCGACCATTCCGCGAACTTTTTGACCCTACCTCGTATGTGTAATATAGATCCCTTTCTCTCTCTTTCTCCTATTACGTATATATCTATACACGTATAAACTTTTATTTTTTATAACATTGTGCATTCATTCAACCAAAAAGTATGTTTTTTTTCTACACCAATCCACCTATCAATATATTGAGTTTTTTTTCCTGTTTTCATTTCCCTGTCGACAATAAGAAATAAGAAAGGGAAACCTTAAAGTCAATTCAAAAGGGTTTTTTCAATGAAAACTCTTTTATTTTCTTTTTTCTCTAATAATTGATTTTTACAAAAGAAAAATAATAATCCCTTTTTTATATTCTTTATAATAATAGCTATTTTATTTAATACAAGGAGCATTTTATTTAAATTTAATATTTTTTGTCATTTATTAATAAGAATATAATCGGAATATTAAAATATGAAAATATACTGAAAATATTTCAAAATATCTATAAGAAATTAATTCGTGAATTTTTGGACGCATCTATATATCTATATATAGCTTTTTATTATAGTTATTATTAGTTATTATAGTTATTATAGTTTTTATTTTGAAAGGTATAAAAGATACTCTTTCTCGCGATTCGATCATTATAAAATAAATAAAAAGTATATTTTTGTTTTATTTAAAGAAAAAATAATATACCAATATATATTTGTTAAGGGAATTTTTATTTAAAGACCACATTGTTTGTATTAATTACTTTTAGTAACTAACTCCTTTTGTATTGTTCCGATTATTTTTTTTTCAACGGATATTGAAACAGGATAGATTTTCATTTTGAACGTATTTAAAAATATTTCATAGCATTAAAATTAATGATGAATTCTTAATAATAGGAATTACTTCATATTCAACGAAAAACGTTGGGCGCATTTAGTTCTATGCAATTAACTTCCTTTATAGAGCTATAATTCATATATATATATACTAAGATACATATCACACTAAAACACTTAATTAACAAGTAACACTATTTCTTCAAATATAATCAACTATTTTGGATTTGAATTTAATAAAAAATCTTTTAAATTTTGATACATACTTTGATATAAGAATATTACAGTGAAAATTAATAAAAGATTAATTTCTTAGCTCTTAAAAAATCAATTTTATTGCATGATAAAAAAATTTGTCAGTTTATGAGTTTAATAAAATTTTTATTATTACAAAAATTTGACTTGATTGTTCATATAAATAAATTAAACGAAATGCGCCAAACGTTTTTCGTTGAATATGAAGCAATTCATCCATCAACTTTGTCAGGCTTATAGAAAAATTATTTTATTCTTTTTAGTCCATTGGAAAAACGTTATTTTATAAAAAATTTTTATATTTATATTTTTAATTTATATCTTCCTCTATTTTTGAATAAAAGTAAATGCTGTCATTTAAATTTTGTCATTTTTCATTAATGGAATAATTAAGTGAATTATAAAATATAATTTAGAAGATATATTGATTATAAAAAATATGGATGATAAAGGTATAAAGAGAAAATTGTTAATCTAGAGGTTACACTTAAAGAGAGGAAGGATCCTTTAAGACCGCTGATGCGATAAAAACATTTTTAATAAGTTACCCTTTGAACTTTATTTTCTTAGAGCATGTAAATAGACCCTCTTCTCACGGGATAAGAAACTATGCCAACCAAATATACATAGAGAGAGATTTAGTGAGTCAAATTTCAATTTTAATGAACCACCATCCAAAGGGTAATCAACTGATGGGAATAGAAATGAAAGGAATTTTCGAATTAATTTCAATAATAAGTAATTGAGAAGTTATAAAGATTGGTTGAGGGAATTAATTAAAGTGAATAAAAAAATGAATAAAATGAAAACAGAATTTTATTAACTAATAATCTATCTATCTATCTTTAACTTCTTGGCCGCAGCAACTACATTCCTCCAAGTATCCCTATCCTGAGCTACAACCATAATGATTTCTCCCAACTCCCTTCTGACCCATGTCGAAAGTATCGGACAATTGATTTCCGCATTTTACTCTTTTTTACTATCTTCAAGACAAATTTGAATTATCGGGATCTATTGAGTCATACGTATGCTTTACTAAAGTCTACAAATAATTGGTGAACAAAAATATTGAATTCGAGTTTTTTTTTCTAATACCTGCCTTAATGAAAATATCTGATCTAATGTTGATCGATTTGGCCTGAACCCGCATTGATATCCTCCTAATATTTCCTCCGCCTATATACCATATTCTATACCATATTCTATAAAAGAATATAATATTTCTTAATCATTTCATTTTGATGAATTAGAAAAAAATTATAAATTGCATCCTCTTCCAGCCCAATTCATTTACCCATGTTGCATAAGGCATCTATATTTCTTAATTTGGCAAGAACACTTTCCATTTTTTAAAATTTAAAATAGAGGGAGAGAGAAAGGTTCTAATTATATTCGAATGGTATATCTATTATTGATATAAGAAGTTTTTAAATTATCAATATAAACATAGATTTATTTTAAATATTCTCAGGTAGTACCCCTAGTTTAAAAAAATATACAACTTTTAAAGTATTATATTTACACTCATATTTCTGAATTTAATACCAAGTTGATTTTCAAAATTTTCTATTTTATTTGCATGTGATTGATTACCTGTATTAAAATTTAAACAAAATATTGAAACAAAAACAAAGATAATAAAATTTAGTCATTTTAATTGATGTTTTAAAAATAGTTTTGTATTCATAAAACATTAAAAATAATATATTCTTTTTTCTATATTAGACATTGATAAAATTTATACCCTTCACTTTCAAATAAAAAAGAAGAAATATTCAAATATATAGAAAGAATAAATAAAAATTAAGTTAAATATGATCTAAATATTTTATTAAATTAATTAAAATAAGAACTTTTAGAATAAATTGTTTAATTGAAATGATATTTGATTATTAGAATTTAAAATAAAATCTATATATATAAAAAAAGGTTTTTGTCTGCACATTGCTCAGAATTTAAAATTTTTTGAATATCTTCGCGTTTCATGACCTCTAGAATCCAAAAGTGACTTTAGAATTTTTCATGTCTGTCTGTCTGTCGGTCTGTCTGTCCGGAAAATTACTATTTTATAGACTCAGAATTGGCTGAACCGATTTCTTTGAAATTACATCACAATATTCTTATATACCCTTAGAGTAACATAGGCTATAAATTTTATTTATATCTCAACAATAACCGCAGAAATTAATTTTTTAAAGTTTATATAATTCTCCGTGTTGTTCATTCAAGAGCCTGGCGTGGCCCACTGGTTCTAGCGGAAACATTTTAAACAATGAATTATCATAGCCATTCCCAATCAAAGAATTATTATAATATTTCACTTTTTATTTTAAAAATTCTAATATTTAAATATCAATTCAATTAAATCATTTATTCTAAAAGTTCCCATTTTAATTAATTTAATAAAATATTTAGATCATATTTATATTAACTTAATTTTTATTTATTCTTTCTATATATTTGAATATTTCTTCTTTTCTATTTGAAAGTGAAAGGTTAAAAAATCTCGCTAAGAACATTCAATATTTCTATACACAAATTATTCAGAGTATTGGCAAAGCGTATCACTCACAATCAGTGTAAATTGAAATTTATATAAATTAACAAAGTGAAAATTTTTATTTGTTTAAATTTTATTACAATGAATCAAAAAAATTAAATATATAGATCACATGATTAAGAGAAGCAAGAAACTTGAGAGAATATAACTGTTGGACGGAGGTCGGACATGACAGAAACTGTAAGCGAAATCTTCATATTGCGACTAATAATTTTCAAATCCCCTAGCACCGCAGAATTAGATAAGTTTCTTTTAAGGGAGGAAAATAACTATGATCTAAAAAAATTAATAATTGAACTTAATAATAAAAAAAACAAATAAATCAATTAATTTAAATTAATACTATTAATGAATGTATATATTGGTAATTTATCTATAGTTTTATACCGTTAATTTTTATATATTGTCTCAAGTCTCTATTTTTGCATTTTCCCAAGTTTCATTATAATTAAAAATATTTAATAATAATCTAGCAATGAAAATAAAATATCAAAATGTAATGATCAAGAAATATTATACTCTCTATTTCACTATTATAACATAGAAAATACTTAAGAACCATAGGCGGAGGAAATATTAGGAGATATCATTGCGGGTTCAGGCCAAATCGATCAACATTAATTAAGATATTTAAATTATGATAGATAATAGGAAAAAAACCGCGAATTCAATATTTCTGTTCACTAATTATTTGTAGACTTTATTAAAACATACACATGACTCAATATAGATCAGCATAAACTTTTTCAAATTTTGATCTTCAAATTTGTCTTGAAGTTAGTAAAGAAAGAATAAGATGAAGAAATCAATTGTAAAATGTTAGGTTACCCAGACGACTTAAATATAATAGGAGATTAGGAAATTGCAATTGCAGATAGCGAGGAAAAATTAATGGAGGTTTGAAATTAAAAGGGATAAGAAAAAATATTTAGTAACAAAGAGGAAGAGTATTAACATACAAAATCTTAAGATACAAAATGTAGAATTTGAATATGTAGAAAAATTGAATGTAATCACGAAGGATAATAATATTTGAGAAGAATTTAAATCGGGGTTGCAATTGGGAAACGCCTGTTATCTTGCAATAAAGAGGCTTATCTCTTCAAAATTATTATCAAAGGGAATATATAAAAAAATTATTTTCCCTGTTGCATTATATGGGTGGGAGGCATGGACTATGACCCTGGGAGATGAGAGTAGATTCAGAGTATTTGAGAATAGGATTCTTCCCTACATTTATTGGCCAAAGAAAGATGAGGTCACCGGGGAATGGAGGAGACTGCATAACAAGAAATTGCATGGCCTCTCTGCATCTTCAGAAATAGCTAGGGTTATAATAGGGAAAAAGCTGCGATAGGCAGGACACGTGGCTAGAATGGGAGAGGAAAAATATATTGGTGGGGAGACCGATTGGAAAACGTCCGCTTGGAAAACCAATGGCGCGTAGGAAGGGACGACAGAGAGATGGGACAAGGGCTCAGGATAGGGACACTTGGAGAAATGTGGTTGTTGCGGCCAAGAACTTTCGAGTATCTTTGAGCCACATAGATAGATAGATATAACATATACAATAATAATAAATATAATTAATTTACTGATTAAATTGAAATATATTTTTAAATAAGAACACAAAAAGAAATGAATGTTTTTTGTAATATACGGATTGAAACAAAATGGATGAAAACCTTTTACTACTTTCAACCAAATACTTTGTACCACTCGGGGGTACAGGGGGCGGAGCCCCCGTCAAGGTGTGAAGAGCGCCGAAGGCGCTCTGAGCAGCTAGTATTATATAAATTCTTTGTTTGGGAATTGCTAGAATTATTAATTTATATTCATTCATAAAGTAAATCGGGATGTTTCAGTGAGCCGCAAGAGGCTCTTGAATGAACAACACGGAGTATTATATAAATATTAAAAAAATAATTTCTGCGGTTATTGATCAGATATTTATAAAATATATAGCCTATGTTATTATATATATTTAAATTAAGAAAAAAACTAATGAAGATGATTTTTCCCAGAGATGTGATCAATAAAACACAATTTTTCTTTATAACTACTATCTCTGGTGTGAATTATATATATATATATATATATATATATAGATATATATATAGAATAATAAATAATAATAATAATATAATAAATAATCTATATATATATCTATATATATATCTATATATAGATATATATATATAGAGAGAGAGAGAGATTGTAAACATCTTAGAGGTACATTATTCATTGTATTATATCAATTTGTTATAATTTGTTGTATTGATGTTACAGATCAAGCTCGCGGTCCGGTCTGGCATACTTGGCTTCCCGTCGGAGCAGTCGAGGTTCAACGCAGGCATCCGCCGAGGATATTGCCCCCCTTAACTTCCATAATACAGTCCGGGGTAAACAGCGACGCACAAGCAACTTCCTCGAATTGCCTGGTAGGTACCATTGATTTCATATTCTATTCGATTTTGTTTATCTAAACGGAGTGATTGATCCATCTTTGATCATTTGTTTGCCAGCCGATTACCACGAGGTTGCAAATGTTTCGTGTTTAATCTGTACAACGTGAACAACGTTTCATTATTCTCAGTTGGTTTAATTTTGGGTAAAGGGAGAGGAGTAAGGCGGAGTGAGGGAATCAATGCCAGGATTTTGATTTGATTCTAATCTCAGATTAATCTTTTTGTATTGCATATTAATACATGTTCAAATATATTTAAATATATTTAAATTACGCCTATCTTACTGATTGTATTTATTTATAATGGAAAAATTTATTATTTTATTTTTTTGATATATTATGTTTAATAAATAAAGAATACTTTATTTACATTCTAAAAAAAATACTAGTATAGTACGAGCACCCAGTAGTCATCCCATCTAAATTTTAAACTTATTTTTGCATATTTTCTAAATATCAATTTTAATCGTATTTTATATTTATCCAACTTTAATAATTATTAAGAATGTTAAAGAGTTAATTATGTAAACTTAAAAAAAAAATTAAGATTCTTTAAAAGAAATAATTTTAAAAATTAGGCAATTAAGGCTTCTTAAAGTATAAAATAAGTATAATAAAATCTAAAAATTAATCTTAAAGATAAATTTGTTTGACATGGAGCGAATTTTTGAGAAAATAACAAAAATGTGTAAAATACTAATGATGTAAAGTTACACTTCTGGTTAGCCTATTTTAGCTGTATAGATAAGAAAAAAATCTTGAGTGTCTCTACTCGACTATCTCGCTATTTTGAATTGGATTAATTAACATAAATTATATTTAAATTTAATTTAATTAATTAATTTATAAATTAAAATTAATAAATAATATTTATTAAACCATTGCGTGTTTGACTCTTTGTTGTTGGCATGTGAATGCCAGTCAACGTTTTAAAAAATTAATTCCGGTATTTTCAGCGATTCAATCAAGCTGAAATTCTATATATAGAAGTTTTATGCAATCTTCGATTGTGTGAAAAACTATCAAACATATATCTTTATTTTTACGGTCACTTTAGAGGGAAAAAAATCGAAACGTTGTAGGTAAAGAACCTCTTCCGGTTGAGCTACATTTCTCAAAAGTTGAAAGAAAACTAAAAATTTTGAATAATGCCCGTGCACCAAATTTCATCATTTTAGCTCAAACCGTTTTTGCGTAATCCTGTCTACACACACAGATATTTTTCTCAACCTTAGTGAAAATAACTCAGAGGCCTTCAGAATGTATAAAAACATCAAAATCTCTGGCGAGATAGTAAAAATAAATAATGAAGTAACAAATTAGTGTTCTCTTATTATATTGAGAAGAAATAATTATTAAATTATTTATAATTAAATTCTAACAATTTATTTTTTTTATCTATATACTTAAAAATGTTTATCTCTTTTACTAGGACTTTCGGCAAATTTCATTTAATATTTTATTCAATTCTACTAGATAATTAATTAATATTGCATTTAGTTTTGATTAAATCAAATCAAATTTTGATTAAATTAATCTATCTTTAAATAGTATCTTTCCTTTATTTATTAATAATAATGAAACTCTTAAGATTAAATTAGTTTAAAATTCTTTCCCACTTTTATTAATATTTTAGTGATATTTTCAATTATTCTATAGATTGAAATAAATAATAAATAAATATAATTCACATAAATATTCAATTCAAATATACAGCCAGCCTGATGGAAATCCATTTAATCGGGGGTTGAGTTCCCTTAGGGTGATAATGAACTCAAATCATCTTCGGTGATTGCACAGTTTCACAATGGAAGTCTGAAATTTAGATCAGTCTCCATGAATGACTAGAGAATAACAAGAGTAGAATGTATGTGGTATATAAGACATTTGATTGTTAATGATTATGATTAATTTGATATGTAATAATGTATACAGTGTAAATGAATAGAATTAAAAAATTTCTATAAATGGTTTTATTTCTTATCTAATTATTTTTTATTTTATTTGTATGTTTTTAGAACTCAAAAAAGGTATTAAAATTTTTTAAAAATTTGTTTAGATTTATTTATCGATTTTTCATCTTATATTAATTTTAATAGATTTTAGAGTAAAGTTATGTTTGTCTTTTTATAACTGTATTAGAATCTAAGTTAATCTAGTCTATTTTTAATTGTATTGATTTCAAGTTCAATAATCAAATGCATGACGCTTTATATATGCATGATTTTTTTAAAATACATTTTTCAAATACTTATTAATCAATCTGTTTAAGTAATATACAGATCCAGGGCATTCTTTTAGACTATTTAATCATAAATATTTTTATCATATTATATCAAGGCAACTCAGTGACTATTTTCTTAAAAATGTATTTAATAATTGAATTAATTAATTACGAAAATGTGTAATTTTAATTTTTAATAAGTGTTTGAGAGCTTAGAAAAAAATATTGAATAATCACACTGATGTTTTTAAAAGAAAAGTAGATTTTAGTTAGTCTCTTCTCGGAATATTTTAACTTTTTTCTACAATTTTGAAATAAAAAGAGGTTTTACAATTCCTTCTTTTACAATGTTTGGTTTATTATCTAAGATATTATATTTTCAATATTAATATATCAATTAAAATTTAATTACTCCTTTCTGATTACTCCAATTTCCCTTCCACAAAATCAGTCGTTTGAATCTAATTTGAATACACATACGATCAATCTCTCTTGTCCTAAAGGAACACATATATACCAATCAATCTGACTACTCAATCCTGTTAACTTTAGATTGGAAAATATAATTTTTATATTTTTTCTAATTTTCATTAAAAATTCTATTCATTAGATATAAATAAAAATCTTATATTTTTTAAGATTATAAGTATACCATATTTATATATATATATATTATATAACTATATATATTAAAAAATTAATATAGAAATGTAATTCACCCCATTCCATTACATTACTTAGATCTTCAAAATTATCCATTTTTCAATTGGATAATGATCTGAATTAATTCTTCAACATTTTTGTAATTTGTAATATTAGGAGAGAGAGAGAGAGTTTTATTTTTATTTTTTTAACTTTGACTTCATCTTGGCTATCATTACCACTAAAATCACTATTTTTATCACTATTAGAAGGGAAAGAATCAGAATCAACCTCTTCTATATTTAAATTGTTATTGCTAATTAATTGACTGTATATTTCTTTTAAAATATCTCTTCTGTCTCCTTTTGTAAAATTAATTCTAAGTAAATTGCATATTTTAATAATTTCCTTGTCCTCAATAATTTTTCTGTTTTAGTAATTTTATTTAATCATTCCAGTGAATCAATTTGAAAATTAAATCCTTTAAATTTAATTAATTTATCCAACTTGGAATTCACTTTTTGAAAGAAAATAGCATTTAGTATATTTTTATCCTCAATATCATCATTGATAATTTGTTTCAACTTGCCCAAAGCCTAGATGTCTGAAATTAAATTGATGAGATCTTACCTTTTGACATCGCCGTTTTTTGTGAAGTCTTCTGCTCTTGTATGCAATCACCATTGTTCTCCGCATCGTCGTTCACCTCATATAGACGTTTCTCCGTTTCTTCACTTGAAGATCTTTCTGCTAGGCATTTTCCAAATACGTAGCTTCTTCTTGAAGTATTCTTGGATTCTAATTGACAATGATTAACATGGTTTCAATCTTGAACGAGTCCTCAAAATATGATAGAAATATTTTGATCCCGGATGAGCCTCCAAAAATTATATATAGAGGCTTCGGAGGGAATCAGTTTGGTATCTAGGGGTTATTTTTCTTTAGAGCAACAGAATGGCTTCTTTTCGCTTTTAAATAAAAGCTTGTACATTTAATAAAAAAATGATTTATTTATAACAAATAATTATATATAAACTTCTTTACTGTTCAGACACTAGATCATTCATATGAAGCCGCTCAAAGTAATTTTGATTGGCGCACGGGCAAATATGTTTTGTTGATGGTCAAAAGTGATCTCTCTCGCTTCGAGTCAGGTGTTTTTAATAATGCCTGTCGCGGGCTGTGGTGACGTGCCTTAGCCAATGAGAATCCAACATTAATTATTTTTTCTATTAGTATAAGAAAGCAATCTCGATTTTCATTCATTTTGCTATATGTCACCAATCCATGCCAACGCATGACTTCATCAACAAATCAAGTAACAGGACTAATGTTTTTTAAAAGTTATGATAGTAAAATCCCACATAAATAAAAAATAAAGGGTGTTTCAATTAGAGATGAAGATTTGAATTGGCCATAATGAACTTCATAACCACGGGACAGATAGAAAGATGATAGGTGGTTAGTAAACATGAAGCATTATATTATATGTAGAATAACGCGTCTTAATTGCTAAACATTATTATCAAAATGATGAAAGTGATACACTACACGAGCTTGAAGAGAACAAAACATCACATGAGTTCGCGAGAGGTGGCCGAAAGTCCTGACTTCGATTCGTCATCGTGCACAAGAATTGGACATAATAACAGCCACTTTTCAATGTATCCTCCTTAAAGATTTGCATCGCCATACCTACAAAGTTCAAACGACTCAACAATTGCTTGCCAACGGACCATACACTGCACAAATTTGCTCCTGATTTTGTGATTTCCCGGTCTGGTAACAAGAATTGGTAACCACGTTCATGTGACTTAAAACCTGTCACAGATTTATGCCAATAAGACCTCAATCACCGAACCATTGAAGGCCGAAATTAGACGATCTATCAATTAATTACCGCTAGTTGTATACATTACTATTATTCCAAATTTTACAAAGTCGCAGAGATCATTTACAAGATAATTTCTTTCATTCTTAATTCGCAATTAAAAATCAATAAATATTTCAATACTTTTCCACTAAAATCCATGTTTTATTGAACCTTAAAAATTTTAGCTCTTATTGAAACACCCTATATATATTAATATTATATACAAGATAGATGGCGACTATCTTCTTGGTAAGATAGAGTTCATCATTAGGAATAAATTTTATATGTGAATTCAGGGAAATATGTAAATTATACTCTTTTATAGTTGCTACATATGTAATTTATAAATTAATATTAATTTACTATTTAAGATTCATTCCTTATTTTTAAGGATTTAAGAACAAATTCTAAACAAATTTCTTACATAAGCAATTTTATTTTTTTAAATAATAATAATAAATAATAATATTATAATTACTTAAAAATAAATTCTATTGTTTCCTTTTATTTTATAATTCTAATAAATAAATTTAAAAACAAATAATTTTTCTTCTCTAATTGCATTTTTTTTTAAATTTGACTGAATGAGATGTATTTATATTTAATAAAATCGTCTAAGATTGCAAGTACGGACGGTGTTTGCGATGTGGTCAGAACCACCTGTTGAGATTAAAGTGAGGGTAGATGGCGGTGACAAGCCGAGATTTACCGAAGCAGGTTTTGGTTCTCCAGTGGGAACGGTTGGAGAAGTTGCATTCAAAATTAATTAATTGATTGAAATAAAGAATATACTTCTCTCTCTATGTTGTTGTATTGTTTTAAAAATATTATTGATCTACCTTATTTTATATTTTAATTTCTCTCTATTATTTTGAATGTATCTTACATATTCTGATTTAACATTCTCAAAAATATTAATATCAACTTTTTTTTCAAAATATTGCAAATCATTTGAAATATTCAACTATGAAAAAAATCGTTTTTTACTAATAATTGATATATAGAAGTTTACAATCTATTTCCAAAGTTTTATTATTTTTAAAAAATTTTTTTTTCACTTATATATAATAATGACGGTTTTTCTAAATAAATTTTAACTGAGTCAATTAAATTCAAATTTAATAATTTTTAGAAATATTTAAACAAATTATTATTATTATTGCTCATGAAAGCGAGATTAATAATCTCATTTATTATTGTGTTATATTTAATTATAGAATTTAAAACAGATTAATTATGCAAGAGGCAAACACTATACTCACAAAATGTTTTATATATGTAATTATGAAAATAATAAATGCATATTTTTTATCGTATAATTATATTATGTGTAGTTAATATAATTTAAGTATAAAAGAGTTTGAAATTGGTACCAAGATCTCCCGGTTGCCTAAAACCAGGGGCTCTTACTGACTGACTGTGAGTAATGTTCAATTAAAAAATTATTCTTTATTATCGGGTTTGGCTGATAATATTAATACCTGATTCACCGAATCGTCATTCAAATAATAACATACAAACAGAAAAGTAGGCGTGTTGATATAAAATATCTACCTGGGACACCGAACTATCGCTCGACCCTTTAACAAATTTATACAATTTATTTTTATATACTTTAAAAATTTTACAATTTTTTAATTATTTATTATAATTGTTAAATGGGATTTCTAAAATGGACCCATTAAAAATTTGTTTCCTAAAATGTTTCAAATTAATTAAAATAAATTGATTTTCATTTCAATTCCTGGGACACCGAGCTATCGCTATCGGTCAGCTTTTGGCGGCATTGTGGTTTAATGGTATAATAAGTTAAAAAAAGTTAATTGCACTTACTTTTTGTGATGGGTTCTATTAACACTTCTTGATGCAAAGATCCCACTTCTGACACCATTTGTAATGTGAGAAAATATTGTTGTTAAATTAAGACATCACTAACTTTTTGTAATGTACATATTATTAAATTATTTGATTTAATAATAAAAAAATTAATAAAATTTTAAATTAACATTTTGTTTGTAATCCATATAAATAAAATGTTACACTTAATTTAATATATTTTATATATACAAATAATTGATTAACTAATATACCACTAAAATTTATAACTATAAATATTTACTCTTGATATAATACAAATAGTTTTTATTATATAAAAATAACTTATTTATTTATAACACCAATCCAATTAACTTGATTTCTTGACTTAGTTTTTAGTTTTCACTTAACACTATTTAAATTATGAATTTATATTACTTATTATTTGATAAATATAAATATAAATTCTAATTAACACTTAACACCCATAAAAGTAGAAAATTTATTAATTATTGTTTGATAAATAATATAAATTTCATTGTAACACTTCACACGGTAGATCGAATATCAAGTTATATTATTTACTAGCTGCTCAGAGCTCCTTCGTCGCTCTTCACATCTAGACGGGGGCTCCGCCCCCTGTACCCCCCCGAGTGTCCCTTTTCTGAGCTATAACCATCTAAGTCCTACCCTGTCCTATCTCTCTCACGTTCCTTCCTACATTGTCCACCCTGTTCACAATTGGTCTTCCAAACGGACATTTTCCAATCGAACTCCCCACCAATATATTTTTCCTCTCCCATTCTAGCCATGTGCCCTGCCGATCCCAGCCTTCCCTATTTTATGACCTATATCTAGAGATGCATAGAGGTCATGCAATTCCTTGTTATGCAGTCTCCGCCATTCCCCGGTGTCCTCATCTTTCTTTGGCCCATAAATGCTGGGAAGAATCCTATTCTCAAATACTCTGAATCTACTCTCATCTCCCAGGGTTATAGACCATCCCTCCCACCCATATAATACAATTAATAATTTAATAATTTTGATCCCCTTTGATAATAATTTCCAGATTGCAACCTCGATTTAAATTCTTTGCAAATATTATTCACTCTGATACTAATTATTTTGTCTTATCACTATTAATTTCAAACCCCATCAATTTTCCTGCCTCGATTAATTTTTTTATGCTACTTTAAATGTTATTAATTTATTTAAAAAAAATCAGAGTAAACAAAATAAAAATAAAATATAAAATTAGCATAACACTAAACTACTATAAAAATAATATTAAAAAATATATTATATATTAAAATCTTACGTGAAAATCCAATTATGAGATCAAATTTTCTTAATTAAAATAATTTACTCACATAATCTTAAAAATTAATAATATTAAATTATAGCCGTAATGTGAATGTTTTCAAAGTTTAAAAGGCCAATAAGATCAATTGAGATATTGTAAATATCAATAGATATATAAAAAGATTTTTATCTGCACATTGCTCAGAATTTAAATTACCGCCAAATTATCGCCACCAGCGCCTATATGATCTAGTATGGTAACTAAACTATTTTTAATTAATATTCTTTATAATTTTTTTAAAATTTTTCTAATTAAAAAGGCTTCTGGTGGCCAGCCCCTTTGTGCTTCCGTGTGAAAAATTCCAGGTCCCTGCGTGCGATAGATTTGGCTGGAGAGCTCGATCAGACAGACAGACAGACTTACAGACACATTACACTTGCTTTTATTATAATAGATTAATTAATAAATAAATACAATTTGAAATTAACACGTAATACTATTAAACATTGATAGTTATATTATTTATTATTTAAATAATAAATATAAATTTCATTGTAACACCTCACACGGTAGATCATCACTTTTAAATCAAATCTATATACGTACTCCTCTCAGTATAGGCCAGATATGCAGCGGGGAAGGGAAAGTGGTCACACTCACAGGTAAGCCCTCACACTATGACGATTCTTTCTCGAATGTCTTCCACGCAACCCGAACCTACAGATCGACCCCTCAAGTACTTTGTCCCACCTTACTCCCCTCTTCTGCGAATCTCGATTTATTTAGAAATATTATTTAATTTTATCTCACTATTTAATATATATATTATTTATATTTATATTTATAAATATTTATAAATTAAAATATTAAAGAAGTTAGAAATCCCATATTACAATATCTATTCTTAAAATAAAATTAAAAATATTTATATTATATTCATATTTGATTTTTTATTTCATTAATAGATAAATTTAAATTATTTGAAATTGTTTCACAACGTTTAGAAGATTTATCTTTATTCGATTCGATATATAGTAGGAGAATTAAATGACGTCTCAATTTATTATACAGCGACTCGGTAAATATAAAATATTATATATTAGCTGTTCAATCAATATATTAGATAAAACATTTATTTGTTTTTGTGTTCTTACTTTTAATATATTTTAATTTAATCAGTAAATTAATTATATATTATTATTGTAAATGTTATATCTATCTTCTAGAACAGAGGTTCTTAAACTTATGTACTCCGCGGACCCCCACTTGAAAAAATTTTTTTTGACGGACCCCACCCCAACTTTAGGTACTTTAGGTCATTTTATTAGTTAATTTCTGGCTTACGATCTCATAAGAACAAGGATATATGATGAATATTTCTAACAGTGATTGGTGAATAACGATTTTTTTGCATATTGTAGAATACACATTTTATTAGAAATTATAATATTGAAGAGAGAAAATTCAGCTAAATATGAAGATGGAAACGGTAGCAATAGTTTTCTTGCACATTTCGTTGAATTTGGGTATTTGATCTCAGTTTCCTCACAAAGCCATGCCATCGCTCCTTTTATATTAAAAAAAGTTTTAACTGACTGATCATTTTCTCGTGCACCTGTACTATGGCTTTGCGGACCCCCAGGGGTCCGCGGACCACAGTTTAAGAACCTCTGTTCTAGAAGTATCCATTCATATATTGTGAATCCAGCCATAATAATATCTTATACTTACTTGAATATATACTTATAATACAGTGGTGCCTCACACAACGAACTTAATTCGTTCCAGGAGCAAGTTCGTTATGCGAAAAGTTCGTTATGTGAAACGCAAGGGGATGCAATACATCGGCAGCGATCGTGGAAGCTCGGGCGAGTTCGTTGTATGAATCATGAAATTTAGTTCATTATGGTTCGTTGTGTGCAGCGTTCGTTATTATTATTGTATATTATTTATGTTTTACATTATTTTGAAATATAAAATTAGGTTGAATTTTAAATTAATAGTAATAATAATAACAATTTTTAATCCAAAATAATAACAAATAAAATATAATATTTTAATTTTAAAATTTCTATATTCAAACTAGTTATGTGATATGAGAAAGATTTTTAGAGACCGCCACCATTTAGTATAACTGATATTTTATTTTTCTAATATAAAATTAAATTGTTAAGAAATTATTTAGTTTTCATAATTTTATTTATATATGGTTTACATTAATTTTATCATATTGTTTTTAAATATTGTCTTCTGAGTGTACAAATTTTACTGTCAAAAATTATTTCGCAAATAAAAAATATCGTTTTGCATAAATTTGAAAAAAAAATTCTCTTTGATTTGGTTCTATCATCCATCTGTCGTTATATTATATAGTTTATGAATTTAATTAAATATATTCTGAAATTCAATTAAGTTGCAGAGATGTTACTAAGGGGTAATATTAAATCCATCTTCATGTAAATGAGTTAGGAGCAGGCGACCTGGGAAACCAAATAGGGCCTAATCAATTTTGCATAGGACAAACGGCCCACCTGTCTGTAAACCAGCATTCCCCTATTCGTCCCATCCCCTAACTCTTTCCTATCTTCCATCCCCTTCATCTCTTTCGCTTGTATAACGATCCAACCTTCCGGATACTAAATAACCATTTCTCAATATTGAAAATGACAGAACATTTTCATAAAAGTATTTGATTTTGCTTCAATATTTGTTTTTTTTGCTTTAAAAAAAAATTTCAAAATTAAACAGAACTGTTTTAAGAAGGTGGCTAATTATAATATAAGTATCGTATAGGCTTAGTTGAATTTCCCACAGGTTCGCTCTATCTATCTATCTCTGTGGCTCTAAGGAACTCGAAAGTTCTTGGCTACAGAAACCACACTTCTCCAAGTATCCTAAGCCACAACTCTCCAATCCCTACCCTCTCCCATCTCTCTCACGTCCCTTCCTACATTATCCACCCACCGCGTCCTTGGACTTCCAAGCGGACGTTTCCCACTCGGTCTCCTTGTATAGGCGAGATTGAGACGGTAAAAAGTTTCAACCCCGTTGCCTGATACAATAATGAATTTTCGTGATTATATAAATAAAAAAATAATATCGGAACTTCCTAATGTCCTCGAACTACAGTTCTTTTGATCGTCAGTCCTCTGCGAAACAATGTTAATTGAAATAAAACCAAATATAGTTTATTTTTTATAAAACAATTTTATTTAACAAGTGTAATGAAAAATATTAAATATTAAATATGTAACCAATGAACAAATAGAAAATTATTCTTTATAAATTCAAAATACAATTATTGAAAGTAAATATAACTGATTGCAGAAAAAATATAATAGTTATTACAATAAATAAGAAATTTCACCTTAAGTAAAAGTATTCTTTAAATATGAATATTAAACTTATTAAGAGTAATACAAGTTCAAGTTTACAAATAATATATTAAATTAATCAAAGTTTCATAAAATTATGAAAAATATAAATGCCTTATTTTAAACACGTTTACAAGAAAAAAGGTTTAAGAATGCAAACGAAAATGCCCACGTGACTGCTTAATTTATAATAAGCCAAACAAAATTTATTCTACGTAAAAGTTGGAATAAATAAACGGTTAATAACTCAAAGGATATTAAATAAACAATTTAAATAATCTAAAAAAGGTAATTTTTAAAGATTAAAGAATATAACAAAATTACTTCTTAAAAGAACTGATTAAGAAAATAAATAGTGGAGAAAATGTAATAGGTGAATATGAAAATGGTTGCATACGCGAGGGTAGCAAACTATAAAAGGTGTTAATACTTTAACAGACCAAAAGTAAAAAAGAACAAGCAAGCCGAGCTGGGAGCTGGGAGCCAAGCAGAGCCAAGCGAGCTTTAGGGAAGCCTACGTCATGCATGTAGGCGTTCACCAACTTATGAAAACAAAACTCCCTCGTAGGACTTTTCAAATTTAAAAATAACACAGGCCAACAAAAAAATTTTTTTGAAAACTTTTTTCACGTTAATAGATGATGTTTATAGATTTTTTTGAGCTGAATCCAAATCTGGCCTTGGTTTTTTTTGTATCACGCAGTTTTTGAGCAATATATCTGTTTTTTAATGATATAGTATAAAACCACTTTAGTATATAGGGAAATTAATGAAACGCTATGTTAAATCATAAGCATGGTTTGTATTTACAGTTTAAAACAGTGACCGAATGTGTGTGTGCCATTATAGGTTTTTATTGATATTACAGGTTTCACTTGTCAGCTGGAATTGGTTTATACTTCCGTTCTCTTTTTTCTTTGAAGCTTCTTATGTAGCTTTTTCTTCGATGTGTTGCTTGCTGAACTTCACGGTGAAGTGACCAACAATAGTCCCCCATCATGTTGGTGTTCCAGCGGCCCTGGTAGCGTTTTTCTATCACTTTAATGTCTTGGTGAAAACGTTCGACTTGCTCCTCGCTAACATCTCCCAAATTGTCTGGGAAGTAATCAAGGTGGCTATTCAAAAAGTGAACTTTCAGGCTCATCAAACATCCTAAAGTTTTAAACTTCTTTAACATGTTAGCTACAATAGAAACTTGTTCTGGATCTTTTTTATTCCCCAAGAATTTTGTAACGACTTGCTTGAATGATATCCATGCTTCTTTCTCATTTACGGTCATTGTGGATTCAAAGTTAACGTCAAACATCATTTTTCTAATGTGAGGTCCGACAAAGACGCCTTCTTTTAGTTTAGCTTCTGAAAGGTGTGGAAACTTCAATAGAATTTAAATCATCTGGTGGTTCAGGGATCGGTAAATCTACACTGTGTCCTACTGGTCGGATGGCAGACGGAAGATTAGGATAGCTTATTACCTTCTTGTTTTTTGAGTTATGACCAGTAATATCAACACTGCAAAAATAGCAGTCATCAGAATGATTTTTCGGCTCCCTCCATATCATAGGAACAGCAAATTTAAAGGTTTTTCTCTCCTTTTTTGACCATTTTCTTAGATCTTCAACACAAACATAACATACCTGTGGTGCCCAAGATTTCTCCTGATCACCAAGTTTAGTTCCAAAATATGATAGATAAACCTTTTTCACAAAGTCTGTAATGTTTCTTTGGTGTTTTTTAGTCACAAACTCACCACAAATATAACAAAAACTGTCAGCAGAGTTTTTACAACCGCGATTAGACATTTTACTGAGCACATGTACTAGAAACGTTAAAATGAGGTTTGGTTGACAGTAAAGAAAACATCAGCTGTTTGACCAGCAAATGTTTTTTGGCAGTGCTACCAACATCATCTACATCCATTAGACCTACTTTTCCAATTTACTTATAAATATTATAATACTATAAATCTGTTTAAATTCTTTAAATATCGCTAAACGCAAAAATCTCGAAAAAAATGCATTTAACTATAAAATGTGAAGAAATGGTAGGTGATTCAGTTTTTTAAGCATCATATTTGGATTCAGCAACCTAAAAAACATAATAATAAGGTATATTCATTAAAAAAGTTTTTTCATCGTTGGCCTGTGTAATTTATTTAAATTTAATTTTTTAAATCTTTTTTTTTAAGATTACGCTTAGGGGCGTAAATACTCCCCACCAATATATTTTTCACCATTCTTTCCTCTCCCATTCTAGCCAAGTGCCATGCCCATCGAAGGCTTCTCGATTTTATAATTCTAACTATATCTGGAGATGGATAGAGGTCATGCAATTCCTCGTTATGCAGCCATTCCCCGGTGACCTCCTCTTTCTTTGGCCTATAAATGCTGCGAAGAATCCTATTCTCAAAAACTCCAAATCTACTCTCGTCTCCTAAGGTCATAGACCATACCTCACCCATATAATACAACCGATAAAATAATTGTTTTATATATTTTAATTTGTATCCCCTTTCATAATAATTTTGACGCGATAGGCCCCTTTACTGCATGATAATAGGCGTTTCCCGATTGCAACCTCGCTTTAAATTCTTCTCGAATATTATTATCCTTCGTGATTACAGATCCTAAGTATTTAAATTTTTCTACATTTTGTATGTTAAGACATTGTGTGTTAATACTATTCCTCTCTGTTACTGAATATTATGTCTTAGCACAGTGGTTCTTAAACTGTGGTCCGCGGACCCCTGGGGGTCCGCGAAGCCTTTACTGGGGGTCCGCGGTCCTCGGAAAAAAATCATCGTAAAAATATATACATATATAAATATTTAAAGTTCATTGTGTAACTATATCCTCCTAGAGAATTACGGCTATAATTTAATACTATTAATAATACTATTTTATTTTATTAAATTGATAATTATGTCAATTAATTTTTTGTGAATAAATAAACATATATAAAAAACTATATATAAAATTTGAATTTTCATCCATTCATTCATTTAAAATCATTTTTCGATTGTTCCTTTAAAATAACCCCTCTTAGGGGCTCGGAAGGGGAGGCATATAAGGGAATTTTCTTTCACTTTGTTATTGGGGAAAACCAGGGGAGGGGACAGTCTTACCCGGAAAAACCCAAATTGTCAGCGTCCACTCTGGGGTTTTAAACAGTTTTAAAGCAAATGTTAATTATAAGTTCATTTCTCAACGAGTTGTATCTTTAAATTATTTTTATTAATGTTAATTATAAGTTCATTTCTCAACGAGTTGTATCTTTAAATTATTTTTATTAATTTAATTAATTATAATTAAATTATAGCTAATAATAGTTTATTATAGCTAATAATTTTTTTTAATTTTTAGTGTAATTTGCATGATCATTATTTTATAAAAACACTAAACACATTTTGCAATTTCCCAGAAAGGCTGTTTTTGAGAGTAAGTATAAGTTAGTTTTATGAATAAAAAATATTTATTTTAATAATATTTTAGAATCAAATTACGAAATTAATAATATTTTAGAATCAAATTACGAAATTAATAATATTTTAGAATCAAATTACGAAATATATTTATTATATAAATTAATATTCATTTAAAATGATATTAAATCATTTATTTAAAATGATTTAAAACATTTATTAAAATGATTTAAAACATTCATTTAAAATGATATTAAAACATTCATTTAAAATCATATTAAAACATAGCTAGTAAATAATAATTCGTTATATTTATATTATTGTAGTTCAATGTTAATAAATTACTCCATAAAATGGATCGTTGGCTACAAACTGGTTCAACACAGAAACGGAAAGAATCAGATGATGAGGCATCAACAGCAAACTCTACCAAGAAACGCAAAACTAGAAAATATTCGGATGATTATTTATCATTTGGATTTACTTATATTTGCAACAATGATGTGGAAAGACCAGTCTGCGTTCTATGTCAGGAAAGTTTATCCAATGAAAGTATGAAACCTGCTAATCTCAGACGTCATTTACAAACAAAGCACAGCGAGCATGTTAGTAAGTCTATCGAATTTTTTAAAATGAAAAAAGAAGAACTTAATTCAAGTCAGAAATTGATGGTAAAGACGGGATCTGGTGGTATGAGTAAGAAAGCAGTAATGGCATCATATGAAGTAGCTCTACTTATTGCTAAAGCAGGAAAGCCGCATAATATAGCAGAGCAATTAATTCTTCCTGCTACAAAAGTAATTACAAATATAATGTTAGGAACTAAAGCAGCAAACGATATAAATTTGATTTCATTATCTAATGATACGGTTAAGAATAGGATTGAAGACATGTCATGTAATATAAAAGAAGAATTAATATCGAGAGTGCGCAAAAGTCACTATTACTCATTACAATTGGATGAAAGTACTGATGTCACTAATAATGCCAATTTGTTAGCTTTCATTAGATATGAGTTTGAAAATCAAATACAAGAAGATGTATTGTTTTGTGATTCACTACCTTCACGAACGACAGCTAATGACATATTTAACAGTTTGAATAATTTTATAACCGAAAATGAAATAGAGTGGCCAAAATGTGTTGGAATTTGCACTGATGGTGCTCGTGCAATGTCAGGTACAAGAACTGGATTGATTGCTCTTATTAAAAATGTTGCGCCTCAGGTTGTTTGGAATCATTGCTGCATTCACAGAGAATCATTAGCAGCCAAAAATATGTCACCAGATTTGAAAAGAACATTAGACGAAGTAGTTAAAATTGTCAATTTCATTAAGGCTCGTCCACTTAATTCCAGAGTTTTTAAAATTTTGTGTGAGGAAATGGGTAGTCAACATACACATTTATTATTACATACAGATGTACGTTGGTTGTCCCGCGGGAAAGTACTCATTCGCCTTTTTGAGCTTCGAGATGAAATACGATTGTTTTTAATAGATGCGCATTTTGAACTGACCGAATGTTTCAATGATTTTATCTGGTTAGCTAAGGTGGCTTACTTGACTGATATTTTTACAAAATTGAACGAACTTAATTTGAGCCTGCAAGGTACTGTTGTAAATATATTTAAAGTTGAAGATAAAATAGAAGCAATGATTAAAAAAATCGACTTGTGGTCGAAACGCATCCAGAACGGTGTATATGAGTCTTTTCCAACTCTCAATGATTTCATAGAAAGCTCCAGTGAAAAATTGCTTAATCAAACGCGTCAATTATTTGTTGAACATTTAATTACTTTGAAAAGCAACTTCAGGAAGTATTTTTCTACTCCTGATCCTTGCAATAACTGGATCAGAGATCCATTTAATATGGAAATTACAAATGCTAAACATTTATCTGCACCTGAACAAGATATTCTCGTGGAATTATCATGTGATACAACTTATAAACTAAAATTTAACAAAACTGAATTGAGCAACTTTTGGTTACTTCTCAGGTCAGATTATCCTGCGCTTGCAAATAAAGCACTTCAACACTTGATTCCATTCTGCACAACATATTTATGCGAACAAGCTTTTTCGGTACTATTTTATATTAAGTCTAAATATAGAAACAAATTAAATGTAGAGCCGGATCTTAGATTAAAAGTTTCCAATATTAAGCCAGATATTGAGATTCTTGTTTCAAGAAAACAACTGCATACATCTCATTAAATATGTAAGTTATATTTAATGAGATAGATGCAGTTATTTTTTAAAATATTTCTTATTTAATATTTTCTGAAAAAAATTATAAAATATTTATATGAATTTAATGTAAGTACCCATTATAATTTGTGAGATTTGTTGCTATGACAATGTTTGTATTTTCTTTCTTCAATATTATAATTTCTAATAAAATGTGTTCTACAATATGCAAAAAAATCGTTATTCACCAATCACTGTTAGAAATATTCATCATATATCCTTGTCCTTATGAGATCGTAAGCCAGAAATTAATTAATAAAATGACGTAAAGTACCTAAAGTTGTGATGGGGGTCCGTCAAAAAAAATTTTTTCAAGTGGGGGTCCGTGGAGTACATAAGTTTAAGAACCTATGTCTTAGCAGTTACTTAAATAAAAATTATGAATATAAATATGTAATAGTTGAAAACACAAAAGCAACATTGTCCATGCGCAGGTAGCAAGCTCAGGTAGAATCCAAAGGGTCGGGTCCCAGTTGGCCTCGGGCTATTATCCGGTCCGGACGTGTGCCAGAGTCAGGATTGCCCAGGATTCTTCGGATCTCCACAGCAATGCCGTGTGAGTACAAAACCATTCAACCTATCAACCCAAATATTAGCCCTTGGTCACACAGGCTAAGACCCAGAATCCCAACAATATTCCCACCTAAATAATCTCTTGAAAATGGCGCCAAAATGTGTGCCGAAACGTCGAGAAAAAAATCTCACAAAAATACGTGATTATATCCCTGATAAATCTGATAGTAATAATAACACTAACATTCACGGAAACCTAAACCAACATATATATATATATTTATTTATATATCTTTTCTTATTATACTAGCAAAAATTGTATATTTCAAAAACACATTAAAAAGCGGTTTCATCCCACCAGAGGCGTTCATATTCCTTGATAAACAAGGATAAATTTTTTGTTCCTTCTTATAAATTTTTATTAGTTAATTTTATTTTTTGTTATTTTTTTTTTATCTAGTTTCGTGTTTATTTTTTAGTTAATTACTAATTGATATTATTATTATTAATTAATTTTCAGATAGTTTTATAATTTTTAATATTTTTTCACTAAAATATTATTTAATATTTATTAATATTATTATTTATTATTATTGAGGACGCCAAATAACATTCATCTAATCAGATTGATGCAATGATGTATCATTTAATAATAGTAATAAATAATTAAAGAATTGTATATCACTGCATACTGTATATTAAAACAGAACATAATACATGTCTAGTTTTTAAAATAGTAAATAATACTTTATATAAAAAAAAAACTTTTTTAAAAAACCACGTTTTTAACGCACTAAAAAGAAGAAAATAATTTTTCTGAAACCCCATAGGTACTGACATTACAAACAAGAGATATGATTTGAAGAAAATTTTCTATAACGTAAAACGTGGGGCGCAAATAATAATAAATTTTTTAAATGCAATATAATTTCTTTGATTAATTTATTTCAATATCCATGGATTTATATTTTAAGTTTTATATTTTTTACCAGACTTTTTGTAAAAGGGAATATTATTAGTAATCCAACAGAATACTTTTATTAATGTAAATTTTTTTTGGAAAATTAATTCCTTAATATTAAATAAACATCTTCAATTTACACTTTAGAAATTTTATTAACATAAATATTAAATATTTGCTAGAAGTTTTGCAGTAGCAAAATTTAGTTTTAGATTTCTTCAAGTTAAATTTCTTATATTATTTACCAGAATATTGTTAGGATGTCATTTTTTATCAGAATTTTTTAAAAGTGAATATTATTAGTAATCTAAAGGTAATCTTTTCATAAATTAAATTTACCTCTTTTAAAAATTTCGATAAGTTATAAGCTTTACTTTTTGAAGCTAATTAAAATATGAATTCATTTATCCTATTAATTTGTACCTAATAACATTTATTTATAAATTTTTATACGATACAGAATATTTTAGCCATAGTTGCGCCCCACGTTTTACGTTATAGAAAATTTTCTTCAAATCATATCTCTTGTTTGTAATGTCAGTACCTATGGGGTTTCAGAAAAATTATTTTCTTCTTTTTAGTGCGTTAAAAACGTGGTTTTTTAAAAAAGTTTTTTTTTTATATAAAGTATTATTTTCTACTTTTTAGTCTTCATATATTGCAATCGATTTCACTTGACCTATACTACTTTTAAGTTTTTTGATTGACTTTAATAGTCATGAAATACTATTATCCTGAAAGTAATAAATTTAAATTGAATTATAAAGAGAAATTTTTAAATTTGTCATATTTTAATTCTTTATTGCCTAAAACTCATAAATTTAAATTTTGTTTTCTAAATTACAGTACAAAACATTAATATACCTTCTTTCAAATTTATTTACATTTTAAATATTATACATATTATATTATTCTTTTAACGGGTTTTTAACGGTTTTTTTCAAATTTAAATATTTACACTTTTTGTTTTGATTTTCCCATACAAAATTATATTCATTAATTATGCTCTAATTAAACACTTGCAAGCTACGAATGTGTTATTTTATTGTATTGTCATCCAGAATACATAACTCTGAAAAGTTTCAGAGCGATTGGATGACTGGAAGTGGTCGAAATTTCGATTGCAAGATTTGACCCGAACAGATAAATAAACAAACAAACAAACAAGAAAGCAAGCTAAGAAAAACGTGGTAAAATACACTCAGTTAGCAAGAGTGCTAATGATGACTTGGTGAGATGCAGAGAGCAAATGATAGCTGAAGGAAATTGAGGGTGGCGTTTAAGTCGAAAAAAGGTGTGTCGAAACAGGCAACCAATCAGAAGACCCGTTAAGTAAAAATAAGAAGAGGGGAGTTTGAACCTTTTTTCTACCTCCCTATTATATTTTTTCAATATTTTGATTTTATTAATTTTTTATCTCTCTTTGTAAAGACGAAATTATAACTTTAAAATGATTTTAAATGTAATCAATCAAAAGTCAGAAATTATAATTTAAAAAAATCAAAATTCTTCATAAAAAAAAAATGGCTTTTTATTTTTTCTAATACATTTACCGTGTATATAATATATAGAGATTCTTTATTTCATTAGATTGAATATTATTTATTAGTAATTCATTTAATAAATATCTAATCGTTATTTGAAATTTATTTAATTATTATTTTAGAATTTATGATGCTTAATCCAAATTTAATTCGCAGCATGGAACATACGATCAGGACTGTCATTTAGTTGGAGGGGAGCGACCTGAACATTTTTTCAAACTTCTTATTTAAACGGATTTTAATATTTTGATTATTATTATTAATTAATGTATTATATTTGCATCCCGCCTCGTTTTTGTATTAGATATTGTATCAATATTTTTTATATTTAAAATATTTTAAAATTTTTTAATTAATTTCGAAAGAAAATTAAAAATATATTTATACAATTTTTGCTAGTATAATAAAATAAGATCTAATGAAATATATTTATTTTTATCGTCAATTCACAATGTGTCATTTATTATATTATTAATTTGTGAAATGATTACAAATTTTATGTAAAATCCATTCTCTATTCGTTTAGATCAAAAATAATATATTTAATATTTAATATATTGAATATATTTAATACA
Organism: Labia minor; assembly: GCA_963082975.1. NCBI lineage: Eukaryota > Metazoa > Arthropoda > Insecta > Dermaptera > Spongiphoridae > Labia > Labia minor. The sequence continues at coordinate 79,432,260 of OY720344.1, forward strand.
TACTAGAATCAACTCTTGAATATTTTTTTAAACAAGCGGACTATGGACATCTGTATTATTTATTTTTAATGTTTTGACAAAGTCCCTTTTGTTGTTTTCTTCTTTTGTATTATGTATTGAGAAAGGTAAGTTTTGGAAAGGGCCTTTTGTTGTATTATTATTGTTTCTCCTTTTTAAGTTAACAAAATACAAATATTCATTAATTATGCTCTAATTAATCACTTGCAAGCTACGAATGTGTTATTTTATTGTATTGTCATCCAGAATACATAACTCTGAAAAGTTTCAGAGCGATTGGATGACTGGAAGTGGTCGAAATTTCGATTGCAAGATTTGATCCGAACAGATAAACAAGAAAGCAAGCTAAGAAAAACGTGATAATATATAAATTTAAGTAATTTTTAAGATATTTAAACATTAAATTTTAATTCATTTAATAAATTTATATCTATAGAAATTTTTATTACATTTAGTATTATAAGATTGGTATTCTAATTTATAAATTAAGTAATATTAATTAGAAGAATAATGTATAATTTTTCACTTAATAATAATAGTTTTTGTTACATCTATTCAATTTAGACTGTTGTAAAAAGAAAAAAGAAATAAATTTACTTTTAAAGAAAAAAAATTTCCTGACTTGTCTCTTCGGTCCATTAGATTTGATAGGAATCTCTTTTCATCGTCAAATAGATTCCCCATTATTGAGATCTCTATTAGAAGTAATGTTTCAAGGTTCCGCCTATCTTACGACCAAGTATTTATAAAGATCAATTTCTTGATCTTGAAAAGAAAATACTTTCCAAATGAAAGCTGTAATTTTGAGAATACAACAAAATCATTGCTTATTAAAATTAACTCAGCTCATTATGATTAATATTATAAATATTTTCTAAAATTATCTAGTAAATATGCTCATTTAAGTAGGAAATTACGAGTAATATAAATTCAGTGAAAAAATCAAAACCAAATAAATGAAAGATATTATGAAATAAAAAAATGAATCATAATTTAACTGATTGATTATATTTAAGTAAAACCACCGAGAGGTTTGGTGCTTAAAATGTCGTTTTTTTGTGACAATATTTTGTTAATAATTTACTGTAATGTTTTTTTTGAATATAAGCAAATTAAAGTGATGAAAATTATTTAAAAAGATGAGTTTTAAAGTTGTAGAGAGGGGCAAGGCAAATTAAAAGTATCTCTTTTTGAAATGTGAAAAATTAAGCGATGGTCTCTAATATGTAATGGAAAAGGAGGAGCGCTTTGGAACATTGAATCCGCGTGAACTGGCTTGGAGATATGGCTATATATATACAAGAAGACAAAAATTAAATTTATGATTAGCAATGAACCAAACAAATTTATTAGATTTCATGTTGAAATGAAAAACTTTAAAGACATACATACAACTACAATAAGCATTTGTTGGGGCAATCTATCGGGGGTAGTTTCTTTAAGATGTTAAAAATTAAAATATTATATATACTGTACGATCGCCGTTTGAGGATTTGATTTAAGAGTTTAATAAATAAACAACTTCAAAACAAATTATCATTTCTGATCTGAAATTGGTCAAATTATATGAGAGGGATCAAGAATGAAATAAGAGATTAATATTTTCAAATAAAATAACAAAGACTTTGTGTTATTTAATATATCTAAGTTTAAATAGTTATTGATTTGATAACCATTTAAACATATATACATAAATGTTAAATCTAATATATTTGATATTATTTGATATCAAAATATAATAGAAAATACTTAAAAACTAAATATAATATAATATCTTAAAAACTAGAACCCTTAATACTAAAGTGCCTACAACACCGAACTTTTAAAAAGAATTCAAATATCTAATTATGTAGAAAGTTTTTCAGATTTTTTTGAAACTACGATATGCATGAATGTAGAAAAGTGTTTAGTTACTAAAGAACGAAGCTAGGTTAGATATACAGGGTGGGGCACAAAAACGTATCAGATTTCAAAACGTTATAAAATTAAAACCACTCAGCTTGTCAAAAATTTCTTTTATTAACATATCGCAAATTTTATGCCATTATTAAATTTAAGTTTTGAAAAGCACATCACTCAAATGTCGTCCTTGGGGGCGAATACACTGATTTAGGTGCTAGCGGTAGCTTTCCATGACTTTCATCGTCATTTCCACAGGCAGAATTTTCGATATTGGAGTGACGAAAATCCTCGGGAAATCCATCAGGAACCCCTCCATAACCCAAAAGTAACTGTGTGGTGTGCTCTTTAGAAAATGTGCAAACCGTAACGGTCAACAGCGAGCGCTATTGTTTCATGCTGGAAAATTTTCTTCGACCCAAAATGGAAGAAAATGGAGTGGAAATTTGTGGTTTCAACAGGATGGTGCCGATCAATGGACATTCTCAGAGAAATGTTTCCAGGTCGCCTCATTTCTCTGAGAGGTGATCTTGGCTGGCCGCCGCGCTCACCGGATCTCACTCCATGTGACTTCTTCCTTTGGGGTTAACTCAAATCGAAGGTTTACCAGCATCGACCAAGGACCCTTCTTGCTTTACGAAGGGAAATTGCTCGGGAAATTGAAGAAATTTTATAACGTTTTGAAATCTGTTAGGTTTTTCTGCCCCACCCAGTATAAATAACAGTTGAATTGTTAAAATTTGAACTTTTTTTAAGTTTTTAGATTTAAAAGCCTATATATAAATAAATATATAATGTTTTATATAATAAGTTTTAAAATAATTTATTAATATACTATTCATGTTTATATTTAAGTAATTGGATGGAGAAGCAAAAATTAATATTAATAAAAACAATTAGGCTAAATGTTTAAAAAACTAATCCAGAGTTAGCTATTATTTTGATTTGTGTTCATGACATAAATGTCACCAACGTGTCTTTTAAACAACCGAGGGCAATTTTTATATTTGGAAATATATTTATAAATAAAAATAAAATAAAAATTCAAAATTTTTAAGGATTTATTATTGAAAATATTTAATTTTACAATTTGATTATATTTGTTTTTTATTATATTTGAACATAATATTTACATCAAAAAATAAATTTAAAATTATATTATAAAAAAGGTTATTTTACAAATAAAACCAAATTAATAACAATATAAAATTTGAGATATAAATATATACATAAATGTAACATATTATAAATCTAAATCATTTTTATCGGTAATTTGGTAAATACTTTAATTCTAAAAAGGTTTTTGTCTGCACATTGCTCAGAATTTAAAATTTTGGAAGTTAAGGGAGGCAATGTCCTCGGTGGATGCCTGTGTTGAACCTTGACTGTTCCGACGGGAAGCCAAGCATGCCAGACCGGACCGCGAATTCAATATTTCTGTTCACCAATTAATTGTAGACTTTAATAAAACATAACTAAGACTCATCAGGATAAACCCTTTCAAATTTGTCTTGAAGATAGTTAAGAAAGAGTAAGATGCGGAAATCAATTGTCAGAAACTTTCGAAATTCTAAATGGGACACACTATCACCAATTTTATTTAATTTAACACTTGAGTATGTGGGTAGACAAATTGGGGAAAAATCAAACGAAATGCAATTAAACAAAAAAATTCAAGAATTAGGCTACGCAGACGACTTATATATAACAAGAGATTCGGCAATTGCAATTAAAGATAGCATAAAAAAATTATTTGAGGCATGAAATGAGATAAAACAAAATATTTAGCAAGAGAGAGAAACACACAAAGTCATTACATACAAAATGTAGAATTTGTAAATGTAGAAAAAATTATATACTTAGGTTCTGTAATTACAAAGGATAATAATATTCGTGAAGAATTTAAATCGAGGATGCAATCGGGTAACTCCTGTTATCATAGAGTAAAGAGGCTTATCTCACATCAAAACTTGTATCAAAGTGGATGGAAATTTAGATTTAGGAGCAAAGAGCGCCGAAGGCGGTCTGAGCAGCTAGTATTATTATAAAAAATTAAAATTTTTGTAAAGTAATGATTACTCTTTTAGTTAAATCGATTTTTATTTACTAACAAACCTTTTACAAATCGAAATTTGACCAAGATGTCAAAAGTAAGCATAATAATAATACAGGGATGTTTGGATGGTAAGTTGATAAATAATTTAGAAAAAATTACATAGCTTTCGGAAAAAATAACCAATCAATTTCCAAGAAATTTACAACATGAAAAATTTCATTTAGATCTAATATGGATAAATAGTATTAAAACATCATGTAAAGGTATGGGAAAGAATACCAATACTGAAATGTAAAAATAACAATGTCGGAAAAAATAAAATAATTATATATGTATATGAAATAAAAACTTAAAGGTTGAAGAATGGTTAAAAATTTTGAAATGGAATGACAAAGGTATGATGGCATGTATAAAACCAGCAAAAATCCAATATTTAAAATAATTTGTAGAGAATAGTAATACAATGGTTTAATTGCAATTTAAAGGAAATGACGACTGGCCTAAATTGAAAAACTCATTTTTATTGATGTATGCAATTAGAGAATTTTCAAATGTTAGATATGCCTACAAAGATACTTTTAAGGGTGGTTCAATAATAGATTATAGTCTAAGAGTCCCCGCAGACCACAGACATTCTATCGGCCGATAGTTTAGTTGGGTTCTTAATCAGTACGCAGATGTATGCAAGTGCGCACACTATGACGATTTGGTATCGACCGATAAATAAGTTTGATGTGCTTCCCGATTCACTTCAAACTAAACTGTCGGCCAACTATCGGCTCAGCTGACAGTTCAGTTCGCTCCGAGCTTTGGCACTGGTTTGTTGAAGCTGGTTATGTTCATTCGATAAAAGGCGGAAAATTGTTTCGGGTAATCGAGTAATTTGGAATGCATCGTGTAAATTTGTCAGTTTATGTGTTCAATTTAAAATATTTATTATTACATAAATTTGACTTGAATTTTCATATAAATAAATAAAACTAACTGCGCCCAACGTTTTTCGTTGAATATGAAGCAATTCAACCATAAACTTTGGCAGGCTTATAGAAAAGATTATTTTATTCTTTTTAGTCTATGAGAAAAACGTTATTTTATAAAAAATTTTTTATATTTATATTACTAATTATCTCTTACAACTTATTATAAAATCAAAACCAACTATTTTCTCTTCATCATAAATCAATAAACATTACAATCTATTATTTTATATAAATATCGAATATTGGTTTTCCATCTATATATCATGTCTGTAACTTTAAAATGCGGATTTTTTTCCAGTACAGGGCGCACTAAGCCTATAGATGCTGGTTTCATAACCAATATACCATTTTGTAGCTGTGATTTTGAAGCTTCACAACGCCATATTTGTTTAAACGTTTAAGAGTTAGTAGCATATTTTTTCGGTGGTAAACATGTCAAACAAAGAGCATTTGCGGCATGTGCTGATTTTCTTATTCAATCAGAAGAAAAAAAGCAGCGGAGGCACATCGAATTCTTATCGAAACATACGGTGTTTATACTGCCGACACTTGCGAACAGTGGTTTAAACGAATCAGAAGTGGTGATTTCGATGTCAGTGACAAAAACGTGAAAATTGTGCACATTGAGCTGCTGAAACATGGCGAATACGAACCGCTATCGACAACAAATAATTTAAATGGATTATGCGTTTATCGAAATGGCCTCGAAGGCATGGAAAAGTGATTTTGCTGCATGACAACCCACCCAGTCACACAGCAAAACCGGTCAAGGACATTTTGGCAGCACTTGGATGGTAAATATTACCACACTCGCCGTACTCACCGGACCTTGCTCCTTCCGACTATCATCTGTTTTCATCCATGGGACACGCACTTGACGAGCAGCACTTCCATTCTTATGAAGACGTCCAAAAATGGCTCGACGACTGGTTTGACTCACGCGACGTTCAATTCTTTTGGAATGGCATCCATAATTTACCTAATAGGTGGCAAAAACATGTTTGAAAGCGAGGGCCGATATTTTGAATATATATCTTTCCATTTTTTCTAAATCGTTGCGTATTTTTGATGAAAAAATCCACATTTTAAAGTTACAGACCTGGTATATATACATGAATAGATTTTTTTATACGCTTACATTTACTTTATATATATATAATATTCTAAAATATGAATAATAAATCAGAGTAATTTAACCGTTTATGGTGATTTTGTGAGTATTTTGAAATATTTTAATTAAATCCTTTTTACGTGTTTATCGTAAAAAAACATTATGGAATAATTTTTTACAGATAAATGTATATGATTTTTATTTTATTAAAGTAAATCGGATTGAAGTACAATATATCGAAAAAAATAGATGGAATTCGATTGGAGAAACGTGGACAAAAAAGTATTTTCGGACAGTGAAGGGTTAGTTAATGGGTAGGTTTGTTGGTGTAAGTGGGTGGAAAGCGGGCCAGTTAAAGTGTCAGGCGAATATTGCTTGGCGTCCATGAAAGACGCAACCGCATGTCCAATATCTCTCTGTGTCATCCATCAGCCGCTGTTGGTGTTTGCCGTTCGTTTATTTATATAAACTTCGACAAAGAATGAAGCAGCTATGAGTGACACATCCCACCAACAAAGAAGCAATTAGTCAAACTAGGGTTTGTTATTTGAAATGAGCTACGTTTCATTATGAGATTCACCTGACGGCGAGAGCTAATTTATTAATTACTGGGGTTAAAGTTAACCTTCCAGACTAATATTTCAACACTTTATCTTATTCAATAAATGTATAAACACTATATATATAAGTAAATAAAAATATTTTTCTTTAATAAGAACTGGAAAATAAAATTCGAAATTTTATTTTAATAATAATATTATATTATTTAAAAAAAAGTAATATAAATAATTTCTACCTGTTAGTAAGAATCGAAGTTTAATTATTTTATTAATTTTATAATAATTTATAAACACATGACTTTCAATAATAAAAGTTTTAATTGTTTTCAGGGCATGATGTTGTTACCTGGCGGCAATTTCATACTTACATGTTTACAATTTTATTTTGAATAAAAAAAATTAACATTCATTTCAAGAGTTAAGTTGCATTGCAAGTTACATATTTTGATATATTCTATAATTTAACATATTAGATTATTAGGATATTTTTAAGATAAAGATTATAATTTATTTTCAATTCAAATCAAATTAGTTAATTCATATATTACTATAAAAAAAATTAATAATATTATTACAAATGTCTTTTGGGTCACTAAATGAAATTAATGTCATTAAGAAGTAGTGTATGATTTATTTCAATCATTGTTCATGAGCTCGAAAGTTTTTCAATTCATATGTTCCTGCAACCATTCCTATTTTAAAACAATCCTTGTTCTTCTTCAGGTGCCCCTAGCGATGATTGGACATCACCATGGCTACTAGATAAGGTAAATGTACCAGTGGTGGTCTGCCTTAAGATAAATTTTCATAAAAAAACACTATTATTCTGAAATAAAAGTGAGAATAACAACAAAACAAAGGCTAACATATTGTATAAATATTTTTAATTATCACTATAACACAAATATTCGGTTAATGTATATTTAAATATTTTTTTAAAATTTTTTTATAAACGTATTTGTTGTTCTAGTAGTTGACCATTTGAAAATCTATACTTTTAGTAGTTGACCATATTTTGATAGTAATTGACCATAAACCAAAAATGGGTTTAAAATAAATAAATAGAATAAAATGCATTAATGATTATTTTTATTAATATTTTTTTATATATATAATTTCTTATAATTTATTTTAATTATTCTTTATATTTACAGTTCATATCAGCAATTAGTTAACATTTCTTGTTTTGCTAATTGCTCAAGCTGCCTACTACGCTATTCCAATTGTATACAAGGAGGTCAGCAGTTTTTGGACATTACCATAAATCTACTATTAATCGTAGATTCTTCTTCAGTAAATTGTATGATTTTTTCAGGAAAAAACCAAGTATTTGTTTATATTTTTTCGAACACGCAACCATTGAATTTTAGAGCCTTTCTGATCCACATCACTGACTTCAAAACAATTATTTTCATCGGTGTGATATTTTAAAACTAAAATCAGAATATTCTGAACTATTAACTAGATCCTTACAAACTATCTTTCCCCCCCCTTTATTTTTTATTTTTTTGCTGTTCAACATTTTCGTTCATCTCTATTTTCCTTTGCCTCTTTAAAGCTAAGGTTATTTTTAATCTTTTCTAAGTATTCTTAATTAAATAATACATAAATTTAATAAAATATATTTACTCTTATATTAATACGAATATTTAAGTAATTGACCACCCCGGAATTTGTTTCAGAAATGGACCACCCCCTTGATAATTGTTAATAAACATATTAAAAAAATATTTCAAATTGATTAATATAATTTGTAGTATCAACTATTGATTTACACTTTTTTGATTGAAATTATTATTAAATAAAACATAATATATTGAAAATAAAGTGAAGCCTACCCTTAATATTTTGCATAAGAAACTAACCTTAAAATGCAATAACAATGCAGCTTACCTCGTGTTTTAAAAATATTCATAATTATAATATAAATGCAGCGATTGGTCTCTGTTTCATTGTTAACCATTCCGGAAGAGGCTCTTCTTGATATTTATCTATATCTCCAGCTTAATTTGAAATTAAACGGCTTATTTTTATGAAAAATTTATCAAATGGTCAATTACTGGCACAGTGGTCCACCACTGGTACGTTTACCTTTTAATTTTATTAGTTACTCTTCTGAAACTACATCCACACTACTCTATTAAATTTCCCATCCAGAATATGCTTTGTTCTTGCTTCTTTTGCTTCTTATTTTGATATGCATAATAGTTCTTGATAGTCTATACTTCGTTAACCTCATGATATAGCATTAATACTGAAGATTTCTTACCTTGATGGTGGTTATTACTTCACAGTCGTGAGCCCTGGAGCCTTCCGGCGTTTTCTTCGTTCTTCCACTCACTACGAGATAAACATTCTATGTACATAACAAGGATTATTATCTTTAAATATATATTGAATGTATGTTATTCTCTTAAAAATTTTCTAAACGAATTATTTTTTAATTTGTTATACGAATTTATTAAGCGAATGAAAATGTTATTATGTAATTTTATTAAATTAAAATAAATTGGAATATTTCATTTTTAATTGTGTGTTTATATTATATAATATAATACAAATTGATTCAAACTTTCCAATCGTTTTAATTTGAATCATTCATTTTAAATCTAAAATATCATTTTTTATAATAATTTATATAATAATTCAATTGTAAATTTTAATACAATAATAAATTTAATATGTAAAATATGTTTTATAATCTTAGAATTATAAATGAAATTTCTTTTGATATTTGTTATATATGTTTGTAAACAATATAAAATTAAAAATACATCAAATGGGAAAGTTTTATTTTCTGATTTAAGGAATTTATATATGTGATATTACGATATTACATTAACATTGAAAAAAACAAGATATAAATTTATCAAAATAATAGTTCGACAGGGACATCAGATCGAGGGAGGGATAAAGAAAATATTGATTTTCAAAATATTTTTGAAAACAATTTTTTTTTAAATTTAAATTTTTATATAATCAAACACAACAATGGTGATATTTTTTTTCTATTAGAGAGGAAATCCTAATGGTCACCTACTACTATAGTCGAGGAGGTAAGAGTTGGTGCATGGGTCGACCCCCACCCTCCAAACAGTTCCCTTGCCTTACCATTCCTACAAAACCACACCACGCTACTTTATTGTTTGTTTCTCTGTTTAGTGGATCGTGCTATTAATGTGTTCTATGCTGATTTTTATAATTATTCTCTTTTAAGTAGTTAGTTTTAAATCTCTGTTGTTTTTTGTATTATTAATTTAAAAGACCCGCCTCTTCTGACCCCCACCGCTCATGCACCAACTCTTACCTCCCCGACTATATTAGGTGTAGCGCCAGACTCACACTGGCTAACCCCCCCCCCCACACACCAGTTACCGCTTGGCGCATTTCTTCAGAAGAGATGGGTCGTCGTTATCTCTTTTTAGTCTTTATTTGAAAGAATATTTTTGCCGAGATTTGCAATTGGGTTCCAATGGTGATATAGTGAACAAGAAATAATTTGATCAATATACATTAAAACAAATATTTCTTTACAGAATACAGGACAAAGTACAGCAACATTAGAAAATTACAAATGTTAAAGCAGTGAAATAAAGAACAATCCTCTTAAATAAAAGAAAGTAGTTAGTTCATTTTTTTGTCATATCTATCCAAATAATGGTTCTCTAGTTGTTTTGAAAAACAAATGACGTGTGTGGAGGGTGAAATTCGTGGAGAAGAAAAAAATTAGTTTGTGATTTGATTTTGTTTTTGTTATTTTTGTCTCAGTAAGATGTTGGATAGGTGATTTTTTGAGTTTTCTTTGTTTTTACTACTAAGAGAGTGAATTGTATGTATATATAATATAGTTGAGATTGTTGCTGGACCATGGTGTCTTAAAGATTTCGGGGTACCACGAATACCAACTGTGATGCTTTAGGTATTTTCAACAATTCTTTAACATTAATAAGTAGATAAATAAACAATAAAAATAATAAAGTATTTTAATAATTTTTAATAAATAGATTTATAATTTATTTAAGTTTCCCAACTTATATAAAAGAATGAAAATTAGACAGATTCTGTGTGCAGGAATTATCAGGATACAAATAAGGCCACACACACACACACACACACAGAGAGAGAGAGAGAGAGCGACAGACAGGCAAACAGATATACATTTTTCTCAACCTTAGTGTAAATGACTCAGGGACCTTCAAAACGTATCAAAACATCAAAATCTCGACATCTGGCGAGATAGTAAAAATGATGATATCTCTTTTGTTAAAACCTGGATCAGATCATCAGACATTTTTATTGCTTAATTATATAAATACAAACCATTTATTTATTTAATCTCCTACAATAATTATTGTTAGCCTTCTTCAATTAAAAAGATTATTGATAGAATTTCTACTTTTTTATTATTATTAAATAGCTTAGTCCTATTTTCTTCTTTTTATTTCTTTTTTATTTATTCATTTTCTAAATCACATTTTTAATTAGTTTGATTTTCTATTTGTTTTATTTTTATTTATTTTTATTGTTATTCTTTTTCTCTCTCTTTCATATTTCTATTTAAAATTTTATCAAAATCAACATTTGTCTTTTTGATGAATGTAAAGAATCATTAAAGATTCTTAACCGTCCTCCCACCCTTTTGTTCTCCTTCAACTCTTCAGTTTATTATCCCTTCATCATTATTCAATCAATGACTTCACTGTCTCATACTCTTTTATGTTAATATTAATGCACTGGCTAAAAATGAATATGTTTTCTTTGTTGATGTTAATGATGATGTTAATGGTACCAAGAAGCACCACCTTACCCTATAAATATCTTTTCATATTAAATTTATGTATATATTTATATTATAATCGCGATAATATTATAAAAAATCTACTCATTTCTTTTTGTAGTTTATTTTATTTTATATTATTACTAAAATTAAAAATCAATTAGGAAAAAAAAAACTTAAATTAGATTTTCAATAGAAAAATAAAACGAAAGAAAATGAATATGAATGAAAAGGGTAGAATCAATTCAAGATCCTAATTGATTAATTTATGAAAAACCTTTAGTTTTAAAAAAATAATAATATTTATAATAAAAAGAATAACATTATGAAGTGTGTGAAAAATATTTATATATAAATACTAGGTGTGAAGAGCGCCGAAGGCCACTAATTAACTTATTAAATAAAGTAAATTTTCAAATTTACTTATTCTTAATAATCATCTATACCTACTGGCATAGACTGCTATAGACTTAAGGTACCTTAATCAATTTTGTACAAATTTTGTTTAAATTTTCTTTTTTTATCTCGTATTTAAATAATCTTTTGATAGCTCTTTACTTTTCTATTTTTATTAATTCTATTTAAACCCATTTATGAAAATATCAAAACAATATTCCAAAAAAACCTAATATATATGATATATCTATCATCTTGATATTATCTTGATATTATACTATAAATTATATTTTATTTTCCAATAGTTTCTTTTAAAATTTTTATTTGTTTATTTTTTTTCTAAATTCCATTACAAATGATAACCATTCGTTTCTTATTTTAGAAAATTCAAATATATAAATGTATTTTAAAATTTTTGCAGGCTTATTAAAAATTTTTATGGAAATATAAGATGCAGAATTAATAGGATTAATAATTAATAATAGAGTATACTATTTAAATATTTCAAGTTTAAATTGGGTGGCTTGTATTGCTGGTTGTCTAAATGCCAGGGGCTCCTAGTCGAGTGAATCTCGCTCAGTCAATCAGTCAGTCGATTTCGTTGTGTGAGTGCGCTTCTCTCTCTACTATATCAAAAGCGTAAGTGTATTTTCTATTGAAATTATCATAATTCACCAATATAAAGCGATCAATTAACATCACCTCTACCATCATTGTAATAAAGTCTCAAATGATTTACTGATTTTTTTTTAATAATTATTTTAATAGAAAAATATCATATTTGTTTTTTATTTCATATTCATATTATGTATGATATTTTATTTATTAATATATATAAATATATATATTTATAACGTGATATATCTGCACATTAATCAAAATTTAATTTAAAATTATTTACACATTTTATTAGAATTTGAAAATGTATATATCTTCATTTCTTCGAATTAATCTCTTTTCTATTTCATTTTTCTCATGTCATTTAATATAATAGGATATATTATATATCGTACCCTATATATATATATATATATATTTCTATTTATTATTATTATTGTATTTTTTAATATTTTCTATTCAATATGAGTTGATTTTTTAATATATATTTGGATATATTCTTATTCATTTATAAGTAAATATAATTTTTTTATTTTCAATTTGAAGTGACATTTATTCTAGAGACGCCCAAACGGCAGGGCTAATTTATTTTCTTTTTTTCTTTTATCTTGTAATTTACTGTTTAATTTATCTAAAAAAATGATAAATTCTGATAAATATTTATTCTTTCAATATCAATTTTCTGAGAATTCTACATGATTATCAAAATCAAAAATCAATTGAAATTTAAATAGAAATCATTTTAACATTCTCTTTTATTATAGATAATAGAAAAGGTCAGTTTTTAATACTTTCATTTATTAAACAAGAATTTTATTGTGTCTTTGAAATATATTTAAATATTATTATTTCATTAAAAGTTATAATAACGAAAAATTAATATGTGATACATTGATTAACAACAGTTTCAAAGTATTTTTAATCTGCATTAAAAAAAATACAACTGATTTTAAGGGCAGATATTTTATTAGAATGAATGAATTATAAATTTGGAAATAATTTTAAAGCTGGGAAGCTTCTATTAGCTAAACAGCCTAGGCGTTACGTTATATATCTTATATCTATATATATAAAACAAGGTTTTTGTCTGCACATTGCTCAGAATTTAAAAATTTTTGCATTTCTATAAAATAATATATTCTGTTTTTTTAACCTTTCACTTTCAAATTGAAAAGAAGAAATATTCAAATATTTAGAAAGAATAATTAAATATTAAGTTAAATATGATCTAAATATTTTATTAAATTAATTGGGAACTTTTAGAATAAATGATTTAATTGAATTGATATTTATATATTAGAATTTAAAATAAAAAGTGAAATATTATAATAATTCTTTGATTGGGAATCGCTATGATAATTCATTGTTTAAAATGCTTCCGCTAGGGACAGTGAGCCGCGAGCTGCTCTTGAATGAACAACACGGAGAATTATATAAACTTTAAAAAATTAATTTATGCGGTTATTGATTTGATATAAATAAAATTTATAGCCTATGTTACTCTAGAGGTATATAAGAATATTCTGATGTAATTTCATAGAAATCGGTTCAGCCAATTCTGAGTCTATAAAATAGTAATTTTCCAGACAGACAGACATTCTAAAGTCACTTTTGGATTCTAGAGGTCATGAAACGCGAAGATATGCAAAAATTTTTAAATTCTGAGCAATGTGCAGACAAAAACCTTTTTTTATATATATCGATATAAATATTTGTATATATATATATATATATATATATACATATACTTTACATATAAAGTTTTACACTTAAAATTTAATTTGAATCCTTCTAATGGTCTCTCTCAATTTCACCTACTATACGATATAAAATAAACGATATTAAACGAATTGTTATTGTATCTCCTTTGCATGTTCATTTATTTATAATTGGCCAAAAGGGGTCAAGTTAAACGAGATTAGAAACAATTGCGATTATAATTTAATTAAGTAGTAGTAAAGATTTTTTTTTTGTATATTTTTCTAGTGAAATAATTTAATAAAAGATTATTAATGAATTGTAAAGAAAGAGACAAACATATTTACACAAATACTCATATATTCTTTAAATAATAAGGAAATTATAAATTTTGAAATTTTTATCTTCTTTAAAAGTATTAAGAAAAATTTATATGAGTGAATTATTAATCTATAAAAAAAAATCTGGAGTGTCTCCACTCGACTATCTCGCAAATTTGAATTGGATTTAAATTAAATTAAATTTTACGAATTATAAATTATAAATTAATAATTATATATTAAACCAGGACGTGTTTGGCTCTACGTGATGGCACAACGTCACGGGCTGGTGTGTGATTTGCAGTCGTGTTAAAAAATTAATTTCAGTACTTTCAGCGATTCAATCAAGCTGAAATTCTATAAATATCAGTTTTATACAACTTTTAATCATGTGAAAAACTATCAAACATATATCTTTATTTTTACTGTCAGTTTAGAGGGAAAAAAATGAAAACGTGGTAGGTAATGGTCCTCTTCCGGATGAGCTACATTTCTCAAAAGTCGATAGAAAACTATGAATTTTGAATAATGCCCATGTACCTAATTTCATCATTCTAGCTCAAACCGTAATCTTGCGCTTACATACATACCCCCACACACCACATACCCCCCCCCCCCCACACACACATACATACCCAGACATTTTTCTCAACCTTAGTGAAAATGATTCAGGAAACTTCAAAACGTATAAAAACATCAAAATCTCAACATCGAAAATTTTCGTGATCGCAATACTATCTCTGGCGAGATAGTAAAAATGCTACAATTACTTAAAAAACATTCTATTATACTTCAAAATAATAATCATTTTTATTTTTTTATTATACCACTTCAATTTTATTGAAATGTTTTTTTCGAGAAAATTATTATTAAAAATTATTTCAATCATATTAAGTAATTTGACTTTTATTTATATTATTAAAATACCTATATATACTATTCTTTTATTTTGTATTAAAATTGTACATATTTACTTATATATATTTTATATATATAAAGTACGAGTATATATTTATCTGATTTATATAAAAATGGACCAAGGATTGTTTTTAAAATTTACATATGAGAGAGTTGCATAACAGTTGCAATGATTCAAGTGATTTATTAATTTGACTTAGAAAGTTAAAACAATATAATGTAGTTTTCTCATAAAAATATTTTTATTAAGAAAAAACCTATATATATATATATATATATATATATATATTCTTATTTATCTATTTAGTACTTTGTAAAGAACCCATAGGTATTGATGGAAGTGCATGAATGAAACAAAATAATAGAACGATAAAATCAATTACTAGAACTCCAAAGAACCTATCAGAATTACCGATTCCTTTGCCTATTTGATCAATAATTCATTTATCCATATATTGCAAGGTGTTCATTTCTCTAATATTTTTTTTATGTTCCTTTCTTCCAACACAATTTGTTTAAACATGTATCATAGTGTTCTTTCGTATAGTAAAATAGTATTTGAATTTTATCGATCGATAATTGAATAATTCAAACAATTCGTCACTGTTCTTTCTCATCGAGGTTAATGTTCTCTTCTTTCTTTTGTTTTCCCAATCTCATTGTGAATTTCGTTTAAGTGAAAGGGTGTGATCTCAAATCTAATCCCTTTCACAGATCCCAATGCCACTCTCCTTTCCCCGTAAATCCTGTCGATATAAATATCAGCTAAGATATAAACAAAAGTGTCTCCCAACGGGAGGATTGATCTCAAGCTTGTCTTAAAATGGAGCTCTGTCTTCATTTTGGTTTCAGTTCCTGACCATATACGTCCTCGTGTGTGTTCACTCCCTGAAAAGGCCTACAATCCCCGTTCAGGCGATGAACTCTACCGTTTGCGCACTTTCAGCATTACAGCGAAAGGGGTCGTCAACTGCGGCGATTCTATCATCGACCGGCGGAGCCGAAGCAACACATCTGTCAACTCAACAGCGAGCCGGTGAGTGTGATCAGCTGATCTTGACTATGAAAATACCCACGAAAATCGATCTATCAATAAAACGCATTAACCAATTGTAAATAAATCATGAGATAAATGCAATATACACAAAATAAATATAAAAATTCAAGAATATTATTTTTTATATAAAGGAAAAAATATCTATGAATACATAAAAAATTAATACCTCTATACCTTTTAATTACTAGATGCTCAGACCACCTTTGTTGCTCTTAGTACCTAGATAAAGGCTCTCTATACCGTCGAAGTGATGAATAGTATTTTGTTTAAAATATGATCAACTTTATATTTATGTTATTTCATTCAGTTTCATTTAGTAAATCCGCTGATTGACTGATCACCATTTCTGATAATCATTTCCCTATTGCTAAAATAGCTAATCATTATATTTACAAGTGTGTTCGAACGATTTGCTTTTATTATTCTTTCTAAAATTGACGTCCACCATTTAATATACACATTGCATATTTGTATGGACAGTCCTGGCAATTTCGAGCGTCCTTTTTATAGCATCCTGCGTGAAGCAGTTGTTCTTGAATTCTATATGCCTAAAATTATCCAACCCTCCTCGTTTTAGCTGCCGTTGATTTTGCTGGCTATTAGCATATGCTCGCACTGTATTCTCTCTTTCCCTAACTGTCTGGCTAAGTTCCTCCTGCAGCAGGTCTGTGACATGAGGTTGCCCCCTCGACCCCTATTATAATTTCTTACCTAATTAGCTTGTTTCTCACAAGTTTATATACGAAACCTTGCCTCTTTATACACGAAATATCTTCAGTATTTGCGTTTGCATCATCTGATGAGGTCTGAGTACATGTTCCTAGTTTCCCTATACTGGTCCAAAGCAGTTGTGAGCTCCCTGCTTTCCCCCAGGACCTTCGGGTATCTCTCACAATGTTTTTCCCTTTATTTACTCTTTTCCTGAGCAGCTTCAGCTGATTTTTGATTGCGATGAAAAGTGAAGAAATGTAGATGTCGAAAAAGCTGATTTTGCCTCCTCGATATTTTATTTCTCATGTTGAAAAATAGAAAAAAATAAAATTATATTAAAAAATAAATAAGACAGTTTTGTAGAGAAGAAAAACCGATTTTCTAATAAATACAAATATTTTACGATTGGTAACAAACAAATCACTTAAATAAAGCCCTTTGAAAAAAAAAAAAAGAACGAACTTATTCCCCAATCTATTCGATCAGATATCTCCAAATAATTTTGCCCTTTATATCACTTGATTTGTTTTTGTTTTTTTAATTTTAACTACATCCTACATATAATATTAAATTCGAATCCATCAACTTTAAATGTGTTATTTTGAGCTAGTATTGTTCTACTATTTTGAAAGATGTAAACTCTATTTTTCAATTTTAATATTTTTAAGGCTATTGAGATATCAGTCATTTTAGTCGTTTTTTTAAATTATAATTTATTTTTATCTTGATTGTAGATTAAAGGTGAGGTTATCAATTTCCATAATTCATTATTATATATTTTCTTTTAAAATTACAAAAAAAATATTCGTTAATTATATTAAATTTTTTTTTTAAATTGAATATAATTATAATCTAGCCTATATGTTTTAAAATTGAATTGAAAAAAGCAATCAAAAGTAAATTTTTATTAAAAATAAATACCTTCTCTAAATTCAACAAATTGATAATATTACATATCAATAAAATTTTAATTTATACAAAATAATAGTTGAATAATATAATGGTATATTAGATAAATCAATATAAAAGCTCCTATAAATTATTCATCCAAATTGAGAGCTTAGTTAAGATTACAGAGATAATTTTCGGCATTTTCAAGAATTGACAAGATTCATTTTTTTTCAATTCAAATATATTTAATATTACATATATATTTCTATTTCTATTCATTTTATATTTATTATAATTGAATTAATAAATTAAGATAAATTTAAAACTTTTTAACTTATAATTTAAGAAGTATGCGTTTTTGGAAAATCATTTAATAATAATTAAATTTAATTTTAGATTTGTTGCTACATATAATTTGAAATAAAAACAAATTTTTATTTTTTATCAAATTCCAAAAGAAATCCAAATACAAGCCTAACGATATTTCGCTTGTGTTGATCTTCAATAAATTCTTCTTACAAGAGAGTTCGCTTATAACGTAGGGCGCTACTATCGTCCGCAAGGACTTTTACACGCCAAAAAGCCTGGATTTCGACATATAGAAAACGCGCGATATCCCTAATCGCTTAATACCCTTAATATATACCTCATTTATTTATATATATATATAAAGTATTCTCCGTGATCTTTTTACATTTGCTGATACTTAATTCCCGACCTTTAGGCACTAAAAAATTTCTTAGCTCAGATTAAACCCAGAATCAACAAGAAACGTCAAAAATCAAGTCTCAGAAAAGGTGAAAACTACCCGGAAATAACTTTTTATTATATATATATATAATTAAAGTAAAGTCATACTTTTTATTATCTCGCCAGAAAATTTTCGATGTCGAGATTTTGATGTTTTTATACGTTTTGAAGGTCCATGCATGAGTCATTTTCACTAAGGTTGAGTAAAATGTCTGTGTGGGTGTGTTGTGTGTGTAGAAGGTTTTAGCTAGAATAATGAAATTTGGTACACGGCAATTATTCAAAAGTCGTAGTTTTCTATCAACTTTTGAGAAATGTAGCTCATCCGGAAGAGGGTCATTACCTACCACGTTTTCATTTTTTTCCTCTAAACTAACTGTAAAAATAAAGATATATATTTGACAGTTTTTCACATGATTAAAAAGTGTATAAAACTGCTATATATAATAGAATTTCAGCTTGATTGAATCGCTGAAAGTACCGGAATTAATTTTTTAACACGACTGCAAATCACGCGCCAGAACGTGACGTAGTGCCATCAACAAAGAGCCAAACACGCGCTGGTTTAATAAATACTATTTATTAATTTTAATTTATAATTTATAATTAATTAAATTTAAGTCGAGTGGAGATACTCCAGTTTTTTTTTAAATTTATTAATCAAATACACTTTAGCGTACATAATTTATTATTTATACGATAAAAATAGACCATAAATATGTGAATATATGTATGTCAATTTAATTTTTAAAATGTTAGTAAAATATTTTATATATTTATACACGTTATATAGGCTATTATACATACTTAATTATTTAAAAAAGACGTAACGCCTGTTTATGCCTATTCCAATACATTCATCTTCACAATTTAACATGTTTAGATTTTGAATTATGATTTCAATATAGAAGGAGCAGGTGGTGGTTTACGAAGGCGTGGCGCCTCACGCAACACCAATCGCTTTAATTGAATTATCGTCTCCTATTTCCTCCGATGGGTTCGATGAGACGACCTACTAAACAAGATCGACTATTGGTCCAATAAATTAATCAAATATATATGTATATTCTTTATAACTTATTAACTAAGAAATATTACAAGATAAATGCTAACAAGCTAAATGAAATTGAAATTGTTAAGTTATATAACAATAAACAACCAAACTAAATAAAATATAATTTTATATAAGATTTAGAATATCATGATTTAATTAGTTTTTGTCATTTCATAATTAAATTTAAAGATAATTTCATAAGTAATTAAATAATTGAATTGGAGTAATTCTTACTAATGAGTTTGTAAAATAGAGTTTATAATAAAATAAAAGAAGAACAATAATCGCTTTCTAGGTATAATAATAAATATATAGCTCTTATATGGTGGAATGAGTGGAGAGATTGAGAATTAGAAGAAAATTGTTTCTTCTTTTAAATATATAAAAAAAATAAGTTGACCTGTGGCCAGGTCCGAACCGACCGACGGTTTGAAATAAATTAATTTCCAGCTACAGAAACAATTTCAAATAATTTTAATATATCTATTAATGTAATAAAAAACAGATATGGATACATAAATAATAAATATAAACATTTTTAATTTTATTTTATTAAATGACAAAACATTAAAAAATTTAAATTTATTTCGGGTTATGCACTTGGCGCGGTTCGATCCCTGGAACTTGAGTCGGCGTACCACGCCTATTCCCCTCTGCTACACAGCTCTTTTTTACCGACCGACGATAGTAAGGGAGGTATTGTTTTCACACCAAATTTCACATGTGGAGATTTTTACATATCTCCACGAATCATGCATTTTCTTAACAGAAAAAAGTATTTTTAGCATGATGTCTGTCCGTCCGTCCGTCCGTCTGTCCGTATAGATGTGTACAGCCTGAACGGCTCAACCGATTTTGATGAAATTTGGTATATTTACTTAATGCATCAGTGGGATGAATTGATCAACTTTTGGTGCAAATCCGGAAACCGGAAGTGGTAGTATTAGCAATCGACGATAGGAAGGGAAGGGTTATTTTCACACCAAAGGAGATTTTTTTATATATCACCACAAATCATGCACTTTGTATTGGTTTTATCCTCGGGAAAATCATATTTATTAGTTTTTTCTTGATTTAAAATTATATGACGTCATCCAGCCATTCATGACGTCACAGCCTGGTCTTGCATATATATTATAAATAAAATAAAATTAAAAATGTTTATATTTATTATTTATGTATCCATATCTGTTTTTTATTACATTACTAGATATATTAAAATTATTTGAAATTATTTCTGTAGTTGGAAATTAATTTACTTCAAACCGTCGGTCGGTTCGGACCTGGCCACAGGTCAACTTATTTATGTTTAAAAATGTGTTTATTAAGCCAAAAGAATACAAAAGGTGTTTACAAAGAGTATTATCCCTAAACACACATATGGGATATACAATTTAAAAGGTACAAAAAATTATAACAAAATTGTGCAATATTTACAATTATTTACTTATTTACATTTATTTCTTTAAATAAAAATTAAATTATATTTATGAGTATCACTTTCTTTTTTATGTTTGTATTTATAAATATTATCTATGGTGTGTATTTCAAAAAAATACTTCGAGCGGCTAATAAATAAATTAACAATATATATATATATATATATATATATATATACAATTTTTGCTAGTATAATAAGATAAGATAATCATTATTATTTTAAATGCAAATTTATTTCTAATATAATAATAAAATATTATTATATAATGCATTTTTTCTCATTACCTTGTTTGTGTTCATGACCGCTGTTACGTCAATCAAGCGTATCTACGTCACAAGAGTGCGAAATTTTTTAACTAATGTTTCTGACGCACATATTTATTATATTATAATAATTAATTAAAAAATTATAAACAATTTTTTCAATTTTTTATTAATTACTTTCTATAATCTTTCGTATAAAAAAAATTGTTAAAAGAATAAAAAACTCGTAAACTTGTTGTGTTAACTACCATTCAATAATAATTTTGAAAATAATGGAGTTTTTTTATTAACCTATATATATTCTCCATTTTTTAAAATAATCAACTATTTAACTAAATATACTAAATTTCATAATATATTTTTCAGTTAAGATGATAATTTACTTTTGGTTTAATAATAAATAATCAGATATTATAATATACATGTAATAATAAAACATAGCTTTTTGGAATGTAATAATTAATTATTTTATCAATTTAAAAATTTAAACTTTTTATTAACTACTCATTGATTTTATGCTGAATCGAGATATTTTAAAAAATACTCAACGGCGTTTTATAATTTAATTTCTATTCATTTTTTTTTATTATAAAGGCATTTTTTCAAGAGTAAAATGGATTACTGATTTAATCAAATGTTGCTGAGTTAAATGGCACTTAATAAAAATATATCGCTTAGTAAAGAATCAGTACTTAATCTTTTTTTATAACATTATGAAAATTTTCTTAAGAGAATTTCCAGATAAGATTAGTTGATTGTTAATTTTCAAAATAGTATATAAGTTGCTATATCTAATATATTTTTAATCTTCTTATTAAGCTGAGGTATATATAAAATGGATTATTTCATATTTATGTGTTAAATTAAATTTGATGAGTTCTACACAGTATTAATTATTTATAACTATCACATAAAAGTAGAAAAAAAGAAAGAAAATATTGTGTTCATAAAAAAGAAGTTGTTTTATTTAATAAAAATGTAGATTAAATTAATTTATAAATTTAAAAATACACTTAAAAAAAATTAATTAATAAAATAAATACAATAACATAATAATAATTTAATAAAGTAATTATTAAGATTAATTTAAATTTAACTTTTTGGTATATTTTAATATTATTTATAGTATGCATTAACTAGGTAAATAAATTTAATTATGTCTAAAATTACAACCAGTTAGTACTAAAATAACGCTTATTAAGAGAATCGTGTATTATTATAAAGAAATATTTCAATTAGATTGTTTTAAATAAGTATTATATATATATTTATATCAAATAATATAAACATAAAAATATTTTATAAAATAACGCTTTTCTCATGGACTAAAAAGAATAAAATAATTTTTCTATAAGCCTGACAAAGTTTATGAATGAATTGTTTCATATACAACTAAAAACGTTGGGCGCATTTGCGAAATTTGTCTTTTTATAACCATACGCGGTTGCACGGATTTCGAGCAAAGTTATTACTGAGGTTTTGTCTCATGCTCCCAAAGTCTGTAGCGCATCTTGCGGGTTGAGTCCGATGCAGTGATGCAATTATGCAAACTGATGTCTGATGTTGTTTAGCTATGCCAGCGATTTCTCTTGAATTTCTGGTACACCTTGAAAACGGCGACCTTTTAAGGTGGATTTTAGTTTCGGAAATAGGAAGAAATCCGCTGGGGTCAGATCTGGGGAGTATGGAGAATGTGGAAGAACAACTGAACCGTTTTCCGTCGATCTTCTAC